>OX387376.1:45968549-47367791 GCA_947563715.1 Lycia hirtaria | reverse complement strand
AAAATAAAAATAATATATTTAAATGTATATATTACATATATTATACCTACCTTATAAAGCTTTATGACTGACAAGGCTAAGTACAGACTATGACTGAGTCGCAAAGACAAGTCATTTGGAGTGTGCTTTCTTGGTGAAGTGTAGTCTACTATTGTATCTACTATATATACCGGGTAAAATCGCATGAACTTGCTAGTTTTCTTATATTTATATTATATATATTCACCAGCGAAGATGTTGACCAAAGTAAAGAACGGACCACAACATAACTTTTTATTATATGTGTTTCTACAACGTTGCTAAAGCGTTGTTTGTTTTGTCCTCAACGCTGTGTGTTTTCTCCAACATATAATACCTGTTTTGTTGGAGTGCAAAACAGTAATATTTTTTATTTTGGTAAATTTTATCGTAAACATGTTGTATTTTTACTCAATCACTGAAGTGGAAAATAAAGTATTTGAGCATATTTTGTCACTTATCCCTATCATTAACGTCTTCAATCTAACGGCCTTACCGAAAAACGTTACTTAACTTTAAGCATTGCGACATTTTGTCAACTTCTCGCTGACACTTGCGGAAAAAAGACGGAGAATTTAAGACGATGGTCAAAGTTAAGTATGGTTTTTCGGTAAGGCTGTAAATGGTTTGATTGATTTCGAGGTATTTACATGGCTGCGTTGGATTAATCGTTAGAATTTTTTTAACCGTCATAGACATCTATAGAATATTATATGAAATAATAATCACTTTCGTTTAAACATACTATTATTATAGCTTAATAGACATAATATTATTATTATATGTCAACTTTTGTCAAAAGGAATCGAGAACAAATAAATATACTTTTGAACTTTACAACCCCAATTATTATTTTAAGAATATGAGCGTACTAAGTTTTGATTTTGCATACATTTGGTATACATATTTTTAAAGTACAATTTACAAATATTGTTACGCACGCAGTATTTTGATGATCGATTAAATATTACTGCTTAAAAAACACTTCCTGTAGAGTGTATAATTTTGCGCTTAATTAAAAAATTAATAAGGCGGTAAATATTTTAAAGAAAAATATATCCAAGCGCATATCTTTCTACTTAAAGTACTGAACCGATTTTGATAAAATTTATATGAGACCACCTCTGACCACGTCACCTACCAATCAAAAAAGAATCATCAAAAATAATTTATAATTGGAGAAGTAATCGCTGAACATTCATACAATAATTATACTATATTATAACTATACTATACTATATTAATTATACTATATAATAATTATAAAAAACTGAAATTATTAAGTATATTTAAAATACTGAAAAAACCGACTTCAAGATACGCAATTTGTTTACTTGGTGTATCTATATACTGATTTCAACCAAGCTCCAAATTCTAGTAATTGTTTGTATTGTTGAAAATTATAAAAATTACATTCATGTGTTCGACAACACGGTTAGGTCGCAAGTGTTGAATTTAGGTAGGTAACTATAATATAATGTAAAGCTCGCCTACACAGTCGTAACTAGCTAACGGTGATAAGCGTCAGCGACTTGCTGTTCATTTTTAAACGGTATTATTAGCTTGACCTGTTTATTAGGGTCAAATTTAGTAATTGAAATTTTACCCCCTTGCAGTTGACGGATCAATCTGGAATTTGGTATACACCTTTAGTTCTGATGACAATACATTTTATTTAGGTTATTGGGTCAAATTTAATAATCGATATTTGACCCCCTTCCCGTTGACATTAAAACCGTTTAACTTAAAAAGTTTTTTAAGCAGGTACTTATTCTTGTTCTAGAGGCAAGCTTGGAAGCTTGGATGATATTTTTCCAGCTATTTTGTTATAAAAACCAAAGTACTGAACCGATTTTGATAAAATTTATAAGAGACTACCTCTAAATTATGACCTACCAAACAAAAAAAAAACATCAAAATCAATTCAGTAATCGCGGAGTAGGCGGAGTAATCGGTGAACAAACATACAAAAAAACATACAGGTGAATGAGAACCTCCTTCTTTTTGGAAGTCGGTTAAAAATGTTACAAACAGACAGTTTCCCTTTTAATACGATATTTTAGATAGGACCTGTCAAGTTATCATTATTCATACTCGTACATACCATATTTTATATGAGCCTGGCGTTCGCATGTTTATCAACAATATATTATAAATTAGAACTATTCAATATAATGTTTTTAATGTAGCAAAAATTGTCTTGCATATGCGTCATATTCAGTTTTCGTAAAACAATGCAGCAAAGACTTACAAGACTCCTAATGCGATACAAAATATTGTTCCAAAAACTTAACACCAAATCAGGTGTTTGCTAATGACAGGTCACAAACGTCATTTAATCATAAACGTCATCTCATCGCAATCACTTCTCAATTCTTACGGTGCCAAGATGGTGAACAGTGTTAAATCTTGTAAAAATTACAAACTTCTTTATAAAACTACGGAAAACATTATCACCTTCCATCTCTAAGTAGCAAAAATATATTTCTAACAGTATAAAAAGCGAAATGAAACAAATTTTTACGTATTTGTAGCGTATGTTCGTGTCACCTATGACCACGGATGCTCCAGTGTTTGAAAAATCGAGTCTTAAATTATGTGAAATATACGCGATGAAATTGTTAAAATTTATTTCATTTCAATAAATAACATTCGCGAATATTAGTATAAAAAGCATATATGCATTTCATTTCATAAATTGATTTTATTATTTATACAAATTACTGCAAAGAATTAGAGATGGGTCGATGATACCTAAGTTATCGATAACAATTATTATTTTTACGGACTTCAAAAACGAGATTATTAGTTAGCTTATATTTTTCTTATATGTTACCCGCATGATTTCGTCATTTAAATTGATTTAAAATTTCTTTCAAATCTCAAAATCGGTCAGTAGTTTGGTTTTTAAAACAAAATTGCGAATTTTGAAGTCGGTTATTCTAGTTTTGTAAACTATAATAATTATGATATGTGAATCATCATCATCATCTCAGTCATAAGAAGTCCACTGCTGGACATAGGCCTCCCCCATGGATTTCTATAAAAGCCGATTGGAAGCGGCTTGCATCCAGCATCTTCCTGCCACTTGTATAAGTTCATCTGTCCATTTCGTGGCTGGTCTTCCTACGGTACGCTTACCGGGGCGTGGTGTCCACTCGAGAACTTTTCAGCCCCATTGGCCATCAGTTCTACGTTCACTGCCACTTCAACTTGCTAATCAGCTGTGCTATGTCGGTGACCTTTGTACGTGAAACATGGTATTTGATTTTACGATAAATGTTTTTTTTTTATTCTCAAACTAACACAGCACCATGCTAACTATTCTGTTTAGATTTTATAGTTGATGCTGTACAAGCAGAACATTGGGCAGATATAGTAAGGCGAAGTCAAAATGATCCTTGGTGGAAACCAAATTCTCGCTTAACAATTTGTTCAGTGAATTTCCACAATAAATGTAAATACATAACAAAAACAGGGCGCCAGCGTTTACAACATTGAGCAATACCTTCAAAGGTTACTTTGAATTATAAAATCATGACATTAAGAACATTTATTCAAATTTAAATTTATAGTCCCACAGAGAAGTTGGAATCACAGAATGTTCAAAATAATTTTCATTGAAAGTATTTAATATGGTCTACTATTATGGAATTTTTAGGTCTTAGTTGAGAAATGTAGGGGGGGGGGGGGGGGAACACAACTTTTTAACTTTAGCGAGCTATATCTCGCACATATCACATCTAAGACATGATAGGGTGGGGGTTAAAAAAATGATCCAGTCTTTATTGTATATATGAAAAACTCAATCTCAATTTTTAATTTTTTTGAAAATTTTACTACGGCATTTTGTAGTGGCTCACAAAACACAATAATGTATAAAAAATTGATTTTATAGGGTTAATAGTCTCCGAGTAAAATGACTGTGACATACGGACAGACAGACAGACGGACATGACGGAATTATAATAGTAGTTACTACGGAACCCTAATAAAACGATGTTTCTTGAAACATTACAAAAAAAAACCAAAAGAAAAAATTGGTACCTATAATTACTTATCGATATCGATACTTTAATACCTCTTGGTCTATCTCTGGCTTAATGTCATTAGGTTTTTTTTTATTTATTTCAGTATTGCCAGTATATGTTTTCTCAATTTCCCTGTATCATTTGTATTTACCTATACTATATTGTTTGTAAATAGGTGTGAAAATTTATTTATTCAGTAGAATTTAATCAAATTAATTTGGTCCATTACTGGTGCTACGAATTAACCATTGACATACTTATCTAAGTATTGTGATAAATCCATTAGATTTCGAGAGGCAGTAATGTGTTAATGAATACGGAGGACAAAAAATAGTGCTACGTTAACCACAATGTAGGAACTCTGCTTTAATAAAATAAACATTTGCTGTTTTATCTTATTTTCAAAAATGAAGTTCCGAATGAAATAGCTGGGCGTGGACCGTTGCACACCAACAAAAAAAAACGTAATATATGTTTACCTGACTGTCAACTGATGCGAAAGCAAAAAGAACCTTCGTGATCTTAACCTACATTATGTACACATTTATCACGCACACACACACACACACACACACACACACACACACACACACGTAAAAATATAGTCTTTCCAGTCACAATTACTTTGACTCTTATTCTTCTCAACAGATCGTGCAACTCAAAGTCCGTGTTAAGGCCGGCTTAAAGTTCACTAAAATAAAATATGACATATCAGAGTCAAATTGAAATGAAATGAAGTTTATTGGAAAAAATAACTGCGAATGACTTCTACTGAGCTACTGAGTTATTTTTTTATGAATGAGGTATTATTCGATTCATTGCCGTTGTGACATCAGTTATATGACGTCACAATATTTTGTAAATTGCATGTATAAACTTATTTAATAAATACTATCATCATGAACTGTATTTTTTATTTACAAAATAAAAATACATTAGATTATTTTATAAAGTGATGAAAGTGGCGCCGCTGCCTGTTTCGCTCGCACGCGGCACCCATTGATATAAAATTATTTAAATTACTGATTTTATTTTTGATTTCAGATTTTCTTTCAGAGTCATAAGAACACTATTACAATGTATTAACAGTAGCTGTTATTTTATATGTGATATTTTGACCGTGATAAACGTGTAACCGACAAAATTTTCACGTTTATACCTAAATTTCGGTCAAAATAACAAATATAATAATTTTATAATTAAAAAAACTGAAATAGCAGACTTCAAAGTTACTATTATTTCAGTTATATGATTGTATGAATCTCCCATGGACCATTCTGACTTTAATCATGATTACCCGATCAAATCGGGAGATATCCTTTTCAAAGGCAACTTTGTAGATAAATTTGGCAAATGGACGTGTATCTACAGTTAAAATAAATTTATAAAAAATGAAGTGTCAAATTGAAAAAATAAAATTGGCCCGAATTTAAAAGGCGGTTTGTATGGAGATTATCCTTCTGGGTCCTATGTAATAGGGCGAATTCTGTGCAATGCAGTAAGCGAAAGAAATCACAACAGTAGGCACTTGTCTATACAAATGTACCTACTTGTCATGTCCTTGAAAAAAAAATATTTATTCCGTTTACATACTGTCTGCTTTGAATATTCATAAAACAGCTGTTTTTGATTATGAAATATATTTTTTTTTTTACAATTCGAACATAAAACTAAAATAACAAAAAAAACTGTTTGACAAAATTGGTTTTAATTATTTTTTTCAAGTTTTACAGAAATAGTGCCTAATCAAGTCGCAGCAATTTCCACCTGTAAGCAGCAATTTCCAAGGTTCTGTACCTCAAAAGGAAAAAACGGAACCCTTATAGGATCACTTTGTAGTCCGTCCGTCCGGGTGTCAAGACCTTTAAATCGGGACCGGGAGAAGGTATCGTGTTGAAATTAAAACCATATACGCAGATCCATAGTCTCTTGCTGCAGAAAGAAAAATCAAATTTCCCAGTTTTCGTAAAAAAAGTTACAGCCAAATATGTCGTAAAAAACGCACATTTCGACACCCACAAGAGAATCAAAACCTATGGGGGTACTTCCCGTTGACCTAGAACTATGAAATTTGGCAAGAAGCATTGTGTTGTGTTATAGTACACATATAGGAAAACATCCTAAAACTGTTTTTTTTTTATTTAATCACAAAAAAAATGTGTATTTACGCAAGGATTGAGTGTCCAAATTTTAAAATGAATTAACCGTATCATGTGGGGTTTTGTATGAAAGAGCTTCATTAGCTTAAGCTAAAATAGGTTTTTAAATATTTTTACGATGTATATTTTTCTTTTCAGTTTATGAAGGAAAATATAAAAAAAGATATGATTTCCCCCTTTTATCTACTAGTTTTACGGAACCCTCGGTGGGCGAGTCTGACTCGCACTTGTCCGGTTTTATTTTTTATATATACAACTGGAGAAAACTGTTTACTAGTAATAAATACAATCACTTCAAAAAGGAGATTTAGAGAAATTCGGCTGTATTGAATTCAACGTGTTTTGTTTGTGCATCGATTACTCCGGTTTTTGATGAATCTTTTTGTTTGGTAGGTAATACCTCAGAGGTGGTCTCAATAAATTTTATCAAAATCGGTTCTAAAAAATAACTGAAAAAATATCACTATTGCGTATTTTAAAGTTAGTTTTTAACGCAAAATAGATGTAGGCACGATACGAGTTTTTTAAACTATAATTATCATTGATTGAAAGGTTATAGTCTAGTAAAAATAAATCCGTTTGTATGGAGCAGACCGCAATATTTGCAGTAGGAGGGATTCTTTGAAATTATGATAGCAAAATAACTAAAAATCATAGATCTACAATAATCCCCGATTTATAATACATATTTCCTTAGTAATTAGCATCAAAAGATGTTTTATTTGATTTTAACTATTGTAGGTTTAATATAACATATAGTTTCTTATGTGATTCGATAGCATTAATTTCTGTTTATCAGAAATGACAAGAATTTCCAAAAAATCTATTGAAGGTTTTAAATAATTCAGTAAAAACACAAAATCTCGCGGATGAATACACAAGTACATATACCTATAAGTAAGTATTTACAAACCGCAGCGCGAAGAGGCGCAGGCGGCCGGCCGTCGCGGCGGCGCGGGGGTGCGCGGGGCAGGGGAGGCCGGCCGGCCACCTCATACTCGCGTACCTATATTTCAATTTCGCGTGTAGGTACAAAGAAATTTTTACGCAACTGCTCAAGAAGGATAAGTTTTAACTGTTTTATCTGCTTATTACATACTCGTAGTCGTCGATACCATATTATTAATTTCTTGCAGAAAATATTGGAAAGAGAATTTGTCTATTTTTCGTAGGACAGACAGGCAGTTATCAAACACACATTTATTGTTGCGTAATTACTTATCAAGTACCTATAATGAGTAGATTTAATAACCCCCTCCTTTTATGAAGTCAGTAAAAAATAAAAGAACAACTGCGTGCTAAGCTATATATAAGTATATATATAAGTAGGTATATGTTCGTTTAAATAAAATTGCACAAAATTTTCATATTTAGGGTTCCGTACTAAGGGTGCGGGAGCCTATGAGGCTACAGTGTTTGTCCGCCTATGTTTCCTACACTTAAACGGTTGTATTTTTAGATACAAGTCTTGGACAAAATTGGCAAGATTATAGGGTTCACTTTGATGGAAATCGAAAAATAATAATTAAATATCAAACTCTAGTCTAACATTATCAGTTTTATACCATTTTAATAATAATAATTATAGTTTAAAAAAACTGAAAAAACCGAATTCAAAATACGCAATACAATACATATGTACGCAACTGGCTGTTCACTTTTCTACAGGCGCTTGAATGATATTTTACCGGTTATTTTGTTAGAAAAACTACAGTACTAAGTACATAGATTTTGATAAAATTTATATGGGATCATCTCTGAAGTATGTCCTACCAAATACAAATAACCGGACAAGTACGAGTCAGACTCGTCCACCGAGGGTTCCGTACGAACTAGTAGGTAAAAGGGGGAATTTATATATTTTCCTTCATAAACCGAAAAATGTACATCTTAAAAATATTTAATAACCTGTTTTAGCTTATGCTAATGAAGATCTTTCATATGATACCCCACATGATACGGTTAATTCACTTTAAAATTTGGGCTCTCATTCCTTGCATAGAGACACTATTTTTTTATGATTAAATTAAAAATGTCTAGTTTTCGGTTTTTTCCTATATTTTTATTCTAACACAATGCTTCTCGCCAAATGTGCGTTTTTACGACATATTCGGCTATAACTTTTTTTTTACGAAAACTGAGAATTTTTATTTTTCTTTCTGCAGCAAGATACTATGAATTTGCGTATATGGTTTTAATTTGAACTCGATACCTTCACGCATTCCCGAGATAAAGGTCTTGACACCCGGACAGACGGACAACAAAGTGATCCTATAGGGGTTCGGTTTTTTTCCTTTTGAGGTACGGAATCCTAAAAATCATTGAAATCAGCTGGCATCGAAACGATTGGCTGAGTAATCGGTGAACAAAGGGGTAGAAATGGGGGTAAACAATGTATGAAAGTTCCTGGGTTTTGATATTAGGGGCCTGAAATTTGGTATTTGGGTTACATAATAGATATAAATGAACAATGGTATTATATTTTCTGTGTAAGAAAATAAATTGTCTTTTCTAAGTTCACTAAATTTACACAAAGTTTTCAGGCCCTTATTTCCAACAGTAACTGTGTCACCTTCTAATTGTTTTTAGGGTTCCGTACCCAAAGGTTAAAAACGGGACCCTATTACTAAGACTTCACTGTCTGTCTGTCTGTCTGCCTGTCTCCAGGCTGTATCTCATAAACCGTGATAGCTAGAAAGCTGAAATTATCACAAATGATGTATTTCCGTTGCCGCTATAACAACAAATACTAAAAATAAAAAAAATAAAAATATTAAGGGGGGTCCCCATACAATAAACGTGTTTTTTTCGTATTTTTTTGCTCAATATTAAAAACGGTAACAGGTAGACGCTTCAAATTTTCACAGAATATTTACTTGTATATTACCTTTCAAAATAAATAATTAAATAACAATAAAGTTAATATTAAAGGGGGGCTCCCATACAACAAACGTAATTTTTAAGCAATTTTTACTCGATCTTAATTAACAGGTAGAAACTTGATTATTTGTAAGTAAATATTTAGAAATATATTAAATATAAAAATAAATACCTAATCTAATACATAAAAACTCACAAAATGAAAATAATCCGTGCATCTAAACGCGGTGCGAGCGCCGCGCCGCGGTGTGGTGGTGGCGGTGGCGTGAGCGCGACACGGTTGCTAAGCAACGGCCGCGCGGGTAGCGGGGGAGGTAACATCACGGAGCTAGCCATAACCGCGCGTATTCGCGCGAGCGTCGTTATGCTGCCCGGATGTATCGAAAACCTACCTATAAGTTTGCAATTTACTACTTGGAATTTCGTTGATTTCTCGTTATTTTCTACGATTTTCTACTATAGATAATAGTACGGAACCCTTCGTGCACTCCGACTCGCACTTGGCCGATTTTTTATTTACATATTAAACAGGACATGATTCAAAATGTATATTCATAGCAAAAGAAAACGAACATTTTTATAACAATTTTAAACTGAGAACTGTCTCACTATAATCTGCATCGCATCGCAGCATCGAATAAGGTCTAGTTCGCACGAGAGTTAAAAAAGCGTTGCGTTAAATCCCGACGTTGGCGCTTTTTAAACGCTCTCGATATGATTGTTCATACGAACGCTTTTTAATCACTCTTGTCTTGTCTCTCGCTTCGGTAAGACGTGAAAATGGTTTCTGCTAAATTACTGGCAATAGCAGTTTGTATTGCTAGAAGACGAAAAAGGAAACAAAAGGCGTTCTGGGTACATCTTCTGAATGAAAAAAGATACTTAAAAGGATAGTTTGTGACGCTGTATGAAGATTTGAGGCAATATCCCGCCAAATTTTAAGGAACAATCATTACATACCTATTTGATTAAAATAAATAAAAGTACCTTTTTTACTTACATCGACTATTTTTTTCCTCGTTGGTGAGGGAATCCCAGTCCTCTGAGAGTTTTTTTTTAAGTCCTCCCAGGCATTGTTCTTCATTATTTTGTTTGCGTATTCTGTCAATGATTTTGAAAATAGAAGAGGACGAGACTCCACTTCTATGATGAGCACTTCGGGATCTACAGTCCATGATGACGACATCGTTCTGATGACGGTAAAAATAAAACAAACGTCCGAACAGTCGGGAAGCGCGCGGCGCACTGAACGCAGCGCCGGCGGTTTTTTAGCGCTCGTGTGAATAATAATAAGAAGTTTCCTAGGTTCTATTCCGTTTGACGCCCAACGCCCAGCGTTGAAAATACAACAGTGCTTGATAAAAAAACGTCGCGTTTTAAAAGCGCTGCCGTGTGAACATATACTAGAGAATGCATTTGTTTTATTTGAACGCTTTTTTAACGGACGTTGTTAAAGCTCTCGTGCGAACTAAACCTAAGAGTTTTTTTTTGCCGTGATTGCGTCGCCCCGGGGGCGCCCCGGTAAGAAACGATCGAAAAGTATGGAGTCTAATGGATGGTGTTATACATAGCAAATACCAATATAATTAGAAACAAGTAATTAGATGTTAAAAAATATAGCTTTCGTTTTAACCTAGGTACCGCCGAATGTGTCATAACACATGATTATTTATTTGTGTGATGTTATCACGTAACACTAATAATATTTATGTAATATACTTAGCGTAATGAAAACGTAAGCTAGACTGAAAAAAACTAATTTCTTCAGTCGGGTATTTTGTTTTGTATTTTATTATATATACTTGTTGGCAAATCTCATTTAAACGGAAACTAAAAATAGTATTTTTCCTATCTTAATCCTAATCATCCTAAGTAATTATTATAAAAGCGAAAGTAATTCTGTCTCTGTCTGTTACTTATTTATGAAAGGGCTACATAAGACTGATCTCGTTGATTTTCTTTCTCATTCTACAATTTGATAACTTAACAATCAAAATAATTTTTCTGTCAGTAGGTCAAAAATGTACTTTAAAATCATAATTTATTGCATAACCCGATCCAGCGCCATCGCATCGCTGCGCGCATGCGCACAGCTCCCCGCTGCGCGGCGGTCGGTAGCGCGCGGGAATTCAAATAAATGATTAATGAAAAAAACTCATTTTCTCTATGTTTCTACTAAATTACTCTGATGATTATAAATTAAGTATATCCTTAAGTATAATTCTCAATAATTATCAATCAATATGAATGTTTTGTTTAGCTATAAACTTGAAAAGCACAACTTTAGGTATTTTCATGGTATTTCTCAGGTTCTTCACATCTTATAACTACGACTATGTGACAAATGTATTTCCAAACACCAAGACTATCACATAAATAACAATTTTCTATTATTGCATTTTATGAGGTCAAAATTTTATTTTTACTGGACTATTAGGCTCATAGAAACTTCATCGCAATCGGTTTAGTAGTTTGTTTTTAAAACACAATAGTCAATATTGAAATTGGTTTTATAAACTATAATTATTAAGTTATATTTGTTTAAACTAATATTATTAATAAACTTATAGACAGTTCAAAAATTTCACACATCCGACGGGACTTGACCCCGCATATCCCGAACTATTGCGCCACTATAACTGCAAAAAAAATCTATTCGAAAATTTTGACCATCCCACGCGACACTTCCGTAGCCAAAATAGTAAAGGCTTCCAAGTACAGATCGGGGATATTCGGGTTCAAGTCCCGTCAGACGTGGAAGTCGGAAATTTTTGAACTGCCTTTAAATTTGCAGATGCTTAATTGTGTAAAAATTCTCAAAAATATAAAATACATATTATTGTATGGAAAACATTAGAAGAGCGCGTGACAACGATCAACATAACCACACATATGTGAACTTTTCGAGCCACTGATATAAAAAAAACCGGACAAGTGCGAGTGCAACCCGCTCACCGAGGGTTCCGTCCAAACTAGTAAATAAAAGGGAGAAATTATATATTTTTTTTATATTTCCCTTCATAAACCGAAAAGGTCTTGACACCCGGACAGATGGGCAGACAGACAGACAGACGGACAACAAAGTGATCCTATAAGGGTTCCGTTTTTTTCTTTTAAGGTACGGAACCCTAAAAATCGCACTGGTATCACATAATTATAACTCTTATTTTAATAGGCATAGGGTCTATAATCTGGATGCTGATAGCGGAACTGTTCGACGGGCCCTCTCGAGCCGTCGGGGTCTCTTTCGGGGTGTTCTTCGCCACACTCTTCATCTTCATCACCACCAACTACTTCAGCGCAGTCATCAATGCCATAGGTAAGGGATCTTATTGTACTCCAGTTCATTGACCTCCGATAAAATGTATCGAACAGCTGATTGCTCATGAGAATTTTGACTTAGGCATAGTAAAAGTTATTCCTCATGTTGAGTTCAATGACCTCTTTTTTGCTCAGTATAGAATACCGTAATAATCCGGTATATATTTGGCTTGTTCTTTGAATATCTTTTTTTTTTCCAGGTCCAGCAGCAACGTACTGGATGTTCGCTGGAAGCTGCATCATCACCTGCTTATTCATTCTCGTCTTTATTCCCGAGACAAAAGGCAGAAGTTTCAGTGAAATACAACAAGCTTTAGGAAGGAAGAAAGAGGAAGAGAGCCGTTATCCTAGCTATACGATAGATAGTAGATATTAAAAGGTTATTTCTTTGATTTAGAAATTGTTTCGGTAGCAGTTGGGAGACTGTTTCACTTGCGATGTAGGTCCTCTGTCAAATCCTAGTGCACATGTGTATTTTTGAAGTATTATCAGCCCCGGATCTACGATTTTTTCGAACCAGGGCAGAAACTTGACGGTGGCGCCCCTCTCTCCAGCGCTTAAAATAACTTACTTAAAAAAACTTAATATAATTGTCTATGTGGCGCCTTTTTCTTAAAAGTTAACGGTGAGTCAACCAAGCTTTCGTATTCTAGGCGCTTTTTTAGTCATATTAATTATGATTTTTGCGCCCCCTAAAAATGCCGCCCGGGGCGGGTGCCACGGTTTGCCCCCCCCCCCCCCCCCCCTAGATCCGGGGCTGAGTATTATGCCTATTGTAGGTCATGCACGCAAGATATATTTGAATTCTAATTTATAAGCTTGTGCAATAGGGCTTTTGGACTATTTTATCCTATTGGATGGGTAAAATCCGTTAAGTATTGCCTCGTTTAAAACGCGACCGCCTCGCGGTTATGGTCTGTGTCGTACAAATTTTCTAAATGAGTTAAAAATAAATTTAAAAGATTATAAATTTAGAAAATAACGGCCTTACCGAAAAACGTTACTTAACTTTAAGCATTACTTAACGTATTTTGTCAACTTCTCGCTGACACTTGAGGAAAGAAGACAGAGAATTTAAGACGATGGTTAAAGTTAAGTAACGTTTTTCGGTAAGGCCGTAAATTTATAATATTGTAATCATACAATTTGTAAAATTATTCAAGCAGGTTAGATAACTGTCAAGCGCTAGCCTACTTTGTATTAAAAAAAAAACAAGTACCGATTGTTTTTAGAGTAATCTATTATTATTATTGAAAATATAATTTTACATGTAAATAAGTGTTTAGATTTAGTAATAATTTATCATATTATTATAATTTTACATGTTATTTGGTTTTTTTTTTATTTACTTTACTAAAATTTTATCTTGTTTTTAATGTTTTTAAATAGGATAGGTAAGTAAGTGTTTTAATAATTTAAATTTAAAGGTTATTTTAAACCGACTTCCAAAAAAATGGAGTTTATCAGTTCGACCTGTATGTTTGTAATATTGTCAGAATTGCAAAAATTTTGTATATGTTAGTCTATACCAGCTCCTAAACATGTGTGCCAAATTTTATAAGTGTATGTATGTTTGTAGGTTTGTATTTTCCACTCATTACGCAGAAACTAGAAGTCGTATTCCAAAAATTCTTTTTTTATTTTATAAAGTATCTTTCAACTTAGGAGTCACTGTAAGTTGTATCAAAATCGGTTCAGTAGTTTCCAGATATGGGCTTTTGAACACTCACTTCGTTCATCGCAACTGCAGAGCAGTGTCTACACCTTATATTTCAATTGTTTGATAGACAGTGACATGAGCGGTGATGAATACAATAAAAAAAAAAATAGAAGTAATTAAAAAAAACAAAAGACTTCAAACTGAAAAGAGAGAAATAACACGAAGAAAACAATACTAGGCGTCTACCTGAGTAGGTACGTAAACCAAGAATTTTCGAGGTCGGTGTCTGTACTTATAGGGCTTACTTGATGACAGTTTAGGTCCTGACACCGACCTCAAAAATAGTTGGTTTATACATATATATATTCTTCATTTTGTAAGTGGATATAATACTAAGTAGGTATGCAGTTTGGCAAGCAACAATGATACTGTAGACCAAACTTTAGTAAGTAATATTTTTCGTGCGTCAGTGCATCGAGGACTCGTCAGCTCGTCATTTACACTAGGATCAAACGAAGGACCGCACGGAACAGGATACTGTGGACGTTTGAATAGGATGTAAATAAATAAATATTTGTGGACATTTCGCACAACGCCATCTAGCTCAAACTAAGCAAAGCTTGTACTATGGAACTATATGGCTTAGAATACATAATACCTATATACTTTTTTTGTAAATATATACTTACGATATATAGAAACACCCAGACACAGAACAAACATTCATGCTCATCACACAAATGCTTGTCCTGGGCGGGGATCGAACCCACGACCTACAGCACAGCATGCAGTCATGCTACCAACTGAGCCACAAGGCCAGTCGAATCTGCGAATCTGTATCGAATCGAATGTATGTAGGTAATACGAGTATGTAGTCGAATCGCCAGTCTGTATGTTATCCTGTGTGATAATAAAACAGGAAAAGCAGGCGGACAGCAGAGGATATTGGCAGACTGGACTGACCAGCGCAGGCGACGGGGACGGACACTATTCTGCGCGCTAGAGTTTCTCGGAGAATATCCCATGGTGAGTGAATTCTTAGTTCCAAACACTATATTAGATAATTATTTAAGTGGTTTAAGGGGCTATGCCAAAGAGCTCATTCTAATTATTAATTAACCTACTTCAAAAAATGGAGATTATCAATTCAACCTGTATGCATGTCATATTGTCAGAACTGCACTGTTTATGTTAGTCTATACCAGCTTCTAAACATGTGTGCTCAATTTCTTAAGTGTATATGTATATTTGTGTTTGTCCACGTATTACTCAGAAACTAGAAGTCTTATTGCAAAAAAACTTTTTTATTAGGGTTCCGTACCTCAAAAAAAAAACAGAACCCTTATAGAATCACTTTGTTATCCGTCTGTCCGTCTGTCTGTCCATCTATCCGTCCGTCCGGGTGTCAAGACCTTTATCTCGGGAACACGTGAAGGTATCGTGTTGAAACCATATGCGCAGATCCAAAGTCTCTTCTCTTGCTGCAGAAAGAAAAATCAAATTTCTCAGTTCTCGTAAAAAAAAAGTTACAGCTGAATATGTCGTAAAAAACGCACATTTCGACACTCACAAGGAAATCAAACCCTATGGGGTACTTCCCGTTGACCTACAATGATGAAATTAGAGATTATAGAGTACTCATATAGGAAAAAATCCGAAAACTGGACATTTTTATTTAATCACAAAAAAAATGATTTTATGCAAGGAATGAGGGTCCAAATTTTAAAGTTCTGTGACCGTATCATGTGGGGTATCATTATGAAAGAGCTTCATTAGCATAAGCTAAAACACGACGATGTATAAGTATTTTTCGGTTTATGAAGGAAAATATAAAAAAATATATGATTTCCCCCTATTATCTACTAGTTTGTACGGAACCCTCGGTGGGCGAGTCTGACTCGTACATGTCCGGTTTTATTTTAAATTACTTTCAAATTCTAATTAATTTATTTAATTAAAGTTTTCTCAAAAGTACATATACATGTTAATGGGATTGAATCACTGATCCAGTATATGCGGTTGCTGTTGCCGTACTAGGCTCACGGCCTGTATTGCGGCGTACTTTATTTATTCATTTTAAATAGTATTTACTCCAAACACTTCACTTTGTAACGCCTAATTTTTGCATTATAAAGTATGCCAGATCCTTTTACATAGTATGAGTGATAAGCCTACCGAATTTCGTTTAAATCCGCCCAGTAGCTTGTACAGCGTCGTTGAAACGCTCATATTTAAAAAAAAATAAAGTTTATAATCTTGTAAACTACTGTACCGGTTTAAATCAAAATTACAGTGACTCCTAAGTTGAGAGATACTTTATTTAATAATAAAATAATTTTTGCAATACGACTTCTAGTTTCTGCGTAATACGTGGACAAATATACAAACATAGATACACTTAAGAAATTTGGCACAGATGTTTAGAATCTGGTATAGACTAACATATCCAAAAACTGTGCAGTTCTGCCAATATTACGTACATACAGGTCGAATTGATAACCTCTTTTTTTGAAGTCAGTTTTAAAGTTAGGCATTACAATAGTAGTGAAGTGTATTTTAAAATTAAACGGACTTACCGTTTTGTTAACTTGTTTTGTTTGTTTTGTGGATTCAATTTTTAGTTTCAAGCAAAACGAGTAAATACTATTAAAAACCGGACAAGTGCGAGTCAGATTCGCCCACCGAGGGTTCCGTACAAACTAGTAGATAAAAGGGGTTTTCTTTTTTCTTTTTCTTCATAAATCGTAAAAATATTTAAAAACCTGTTTAGCTTGTGCTAATGAAGCTCTTTCATATGATACCCCACATAGATACGGTTAAAGCACTTTAAAATTTGGACCCTCCTTCCTTGTATAAAGACATTATTTTTTTTTACTAAAAAAAGGAAGCGACCTGTATGTTTGTAATAATGTCAGAATTGCACAATTTTTGTATATGTTAGTCTATACCAGCTTCTAAACATGTGTGCCAAATTTCATAAGTCTATGTATGTTTGTCCACGCATTTCGTAGAAACTAGTAGCCGTGTTTCAAAAAATATTTTTTATTGAATAAAGTATCTTTCAGCTTAGGAGTCACTGTAAGTTCTATCAAAATCGGTTGAGTAGTTTTCAAGATATAGGTTTTTGAACACTCACTTCGTTCATCGCATCTGCAGAGCAGTGTCTACACCTTATATTTCCATTGTTTGATAGACAGTGACATGAGCGGTGATGAGCTTTGACGACCGTTTTTAACCGACTTCAAAATAATAAATGCTATTAAAAATAAATAAATAAAAGTAATTAAAAAAATTAAACCGACTTCAAACTGAAAAGAAAGAAATAATTCGAAGAAAATCAAAACTGGGCGTCTACCTAAGTAGGTAACAGCAACTATTTTTGCGGACGGTGCTATGCAAATATAATTATATACTACACAATAAAATGTAACATTTGGATTATTATATAGGTATAAGTACGTATATAATAATGTCAATATGATATCAACAGGAAAATAACATTGATAACATTGTTTTTCAATGTTGTGTGGATTTGATCTACCTATTCAAGTTTACGTTAATTTTGCTTGTAAACTGTGGTGCTACGCAAATATAGTTTGCTATCCTGTTCACAAACATATATAATTATATATTTAACTACCTTTTATAAGTTTTATCTGACCCGGTGTCTGTAATCAAATATTGTTAAATTTAACCTACTCCCCGAATTGTTCTGTAATTTTGCATATACGTAAATCAGATGTCAACGTAATAATACATATTATAAAACGAAACTACTCTGATAGTGGCACCGAAATTGCGACTGCAACCTCCTGATAGAAGGTAGGTACTAAGATAGAATTGAATTTGGGTTCCTTAGCTCTGTTGTCTTGGGCACTTTTCATTACACATGAGAACGAGGGTCTGAAGATAGTGCGATAAATTGCCACGGAAATTTTCTGTGAATACCTAAGTCTTAGGATTGTCAAGTTCAAGCTAATTTGCTTGGTTATTTTAATTTTCAGGGCACAAGGATAGATTCCATGAACTGCTGGAATTTAAAGAATAGGACAATAACCAGACCAATTGAGACCAGAATAACTTTTCAGACAACTAAAGGAAGAATCATCATCATCATCTCAGCCATAAGAAGTCCAATAAAATAAAAAAAATGAAGAAAAAAATGAATGAAGGAAGAATGACTGCAGCGAATACTATTTATCAAAAATTAAAAATACCTGATCGTTTGAAAATTGGAAAAACAGTTGCAGATGGCAATTGCTTTTTTGATTCATTTCGACAAGGACTAGAATGTCTAGGAATTATTGAAACCGTCGTTGGTTTGAGGAAAAGATGTAAAAAATTTGCAGAAAATAATCCACCTGAATGGTTTACCGATGGTATAAGTAATAGCTACCAATCCTATAGTATCCAAACAAATACAGTACAAAAATACATAGAAAATATACTGAAGCGAGACAAACGGGGTGATCCTTATATCGAAGGTAGAGTTCTCAGCAATTTATTCATTGTTTCCCTCTATATTATTGAAAAGCAACTAACGGACACCGAGGAATATTTTACAGGTCAATTTATAAATAGTAATAATTTTCCAAAACCTGTTTCAAATGTTGATTTTAATAAATGGTTCACTGTGTTTATTGTGAATCAGGGACAAAATCATTTTGAACCAATAATACATAAAGTAAGAAGTGATTTAACTCTAACAATGGACTTACATAGTAACCAAGTACCAGTAAGATACGTAAATAATATATTTAAACAAATTGAAGATGCAACAAATGCAGGAGATTATGAATATCTAGTTAAATTATCCAAGTTATTGAATGAAATAATTTGGAATAATGAATCTCAAGAAGACATGTGTGTAAATAAAATAGCCAAAATACTAAAGTACATAACAATGGCTTGCAAAACCAATCGTCCCCTTGTACTACGCTTCCTGTTGGATAACTGCTATAATTTTTTTTGGGATTCAACAGGTTTGGATAGTGGTATAAAATATACCTACTGGCTGAAAGCATTGCGTGCATCAATAAAATCACTTAACTTAGATTTGGTAGAACTTCTTTACGACAGATGGATCGTTGGTACACGGTGGGGAAGATTCACTGTCTGTGCCCATGAAGATTTAATGGACAATTTGAAACGACTGAAAATACTTTTAGTCAAAGCACATGATAGTGTCTATAATGTTGAAACTAGCTTGATTTCATCTCTAGAACACCTGCAAATGTCAATTAATGTTCAATGTTTAATACATTATAATAGTTTTCAAACAAATGAATATAAATTAGTGGGTCAAAATATTTATAAAAACACTGAAGATGTCACAAAAAAAGAAACTAAAACTTTATGTGACTTTATAATTGACATTTTATGTATTTACAAAAAATATAGCAACATAAAAATATGCAGAGAAATAGTTTTCCAACGTGTTAAAAAACACTTACATCCTCTTCATCATTATGATGATGATATGTGTTCTTATATTACATGTGAAGTGTATTATCACCATTTAGCTGAGATTGTAATTTTATTCATTGTCAAACACCTACATTATTTAAAACGTAGATTAAAAATGGACGGCGATATATATCAATACTTAGAAACAAATATTTACAAATACTTACTATGTAAAAATAAAAACTGGCAGTTTTTTATGCCAGATAAAACACCATTATACAGGAAATTGGCATGTAGCGATTACAATAACTTTAAAGATTATATGTCCTCATATAACATTAATATAGCTATTCAGAGAGAATGGTGGATGTTTAATGAATCATTAAATAAGTTTAAAATGTGTTTAGAAACTATTGATATTGATAAAAACCTACGATCTGACCATGAAAAATTGACAGAAGATGAAATAAACAGTTTAAGATTGGACCCTAATATGAGGAATGACTACTCACTCAATAAAATGACACAATATCTAAAGGCACTAAACTTTGTAAATGTTAACACTGACAAAAAAAGCAGTATATTAATTATTCAGAGGATTATTCAAATAACAGGCGAGTTTATCAAAAGTACTAATAAATCGTCTCATTTATCACCCACAATAGTAGCATTGATAAAGGCTGAAATTCCAAGTCAAGTTATTAGAAACATTAAGTCTCTAAGAAACAACTTTTGTAAGTTTCGTGATGGAAATATAACAAAAAGAATGTATTTAGAAAGTAACGAAATTGAACTTTTTAAAGATGTACTTGAGGATTTAAGAGAAGTAAAAAAGGCTCTTACTGAAGTCATCAAAATACATGAACCTTTATTAAAGATGCATATGCTAAAAACAAGCTTAATATCGAATACCGAGTACAATAACGCTCAATTTTCAAATGAAATTAAACTGACTAATGATGACATAGAAAGTATCGTGCGTTTTTACAGAAATTGGTTACAGAAAGACGTTGACAAAGAAGATTACAAACTACTAGAAGCGCAACTAGCAGGATCCAAGAATATATCTGTAAAATATATGAGATTTATTCATGCTCTAGAAGAAAACAAAACATACTTAGAAGGTGAAATTAAACGTTGTAAGGAATTTATTAGTAGCATCGTTTCAATAGAAACAAAACGAATTAAACGTATACAATGTTTTCGAGAATCTATTGATGATTTACTAAACGACAACACGGAAAAAAACGAATCAGAGAACATTTACCAGTGGGAGCAATTGCAAGAATTGGTAGAATTAATTTATTTATCATTGTGTAATGATATTGATGAACAAAAACATAAAATATTAACCAATCTAATTACGGCTATTATTAATGATGTTTACCCTAGCAAAACAGGGTACCAAAACGTTCGTAATTTTGTTTCAGAATATGAAAAGTATAACTTACATAGTAATTCTACAACAACTACACAGAAAAATAACTTGGTACACGAATATAAAGGACTGGAAATTCTTGCGAAAAAAATGTCAACTAAGCATTTTTTGACTGATAGCGAAATTGAATACTTAAAAAATAACACAAACGACATTTGCAAATGTGTAACTAAAACTGCGCCATGCACTCACATGAAAATATTAAAAAAGATTTACGCCAATATTGTTATAAGTGAAAAAGAGCTGGAAATTTTGAACTCTTTGACCACTGACCAGAAAACTAAAAATATTATTTCATATAGTAGAAAACGTTACGATAACTCATATGAATGTCTAGCCAACAGAACAAACCTTCTCAGTTCCATGCTAGAAGGTAAAAGAGCATTTCATGACTTAGTATATAGGTACAGGTACGATGAAAAATTTAAATTGCTGATAGAAATCATAACATTAGATATCTTGAACATTTACATGCATAGCAAGTTAAAACCTGACCTTGAAAAGTACACTAAACTCGAGCTAGAATACCCCATACGGAATTTATTAGCACATGGGAATTCATTCTACGATATATACAATTCTACCATAGATCTGAATTTTTATTCGATTGCAGTTATGATGTTTGTTTTGCAGATAGTCGATTATGACATGATTTTTCAAACTTTATTCGAATTAAATCAGTTAGGAGTACTATAAACAGGAATAAGACAGACAGTTTATAGAATCTTATTACATACAATGTTAATGAACCTCAAAACGCTTGTAGATAATTTTAAAGAAAGTTTACGTTGAGAGATATATGCTCTTCTCCTGGAAAATAGAATAATAACTATGGATACACATATTACAGTCTGTATTAAAAGAAAAACAGAATACCCGACATACAGAAAAGCAGTTTTTGCAGTCTAACTTACTATTTCGTTTCGCTTGATACGCTGTTGAGTGTAAGTTTTTTGTGACTAAGTATGCGTAAAATATTGTGAATGCACATTCTTTAGAACAATTCTATAGTTAAATCTTCATAGTTAAATCTCATGTTTGTTACGAAACAGTTTGTTGAAGGTTGCTAAAAAACATTTTATTTTTATTTTTAGGCGAGGTGTCGTTAGATTTGTCTTCACTCTTTGAATGTCAGATGCTATATTTTTTGTAATAATAATAATTTAACTCTCGCCAAAATAAAAAATGCGTTTTTTCATAACCTTTTCATAATAAAAATAAACTTTTTCATAATAAACAAGTGATTTTACTAGAATTATTTCGTCATTTAATATAATATAATATCGTGTGGGTGAATTATTTGATAGGTACAATGTATTAATTATTTTGATACGATGTTTATTTTAGTAAAATGTTATTAAAATTAAAAATTTGTTTCATTCAATTAGTCCCATATTAATTGCATTTGTAACGCATTTAAACATTTCTTTTGCCCACTTAATTGCGTATGGTGGAATTAATTACCGCCGATATTTGGCTAAAGACATTAAGAGCCTACGACAGTGGCATTTTTCCCATACAAACGAATTCCTAAGTTTTCTCCCTGGAAATGACTCTAGATGAATTTTTTTTATGATAAAGATTTTATTTATGCTTAAAATATGACCCTCCCATTTTATTTTATTTTTCAATAATTTATTATTAATAGAACTAGAAGCTTTTTTATTCCACCATCTTTAGCACTAATTTAACGAATTTCTAAAATAAAATAAAATGGGACGGGCAAAGAAAAACTATATCTTGTTAATCTTGAAAAAATTAAGGGTATCCGCAAATTTTTGTAGGAGGAAATTGAGGAATACCAAACCTCAATTTCGCTACACAGCGGGCTGTTCGGATGGTTCCGGAAAGGGTCAGGTTTCGGTCAGAATAGTGATGTGCTATAGTCGAAAATTACCAAAGTGTTGTACTTATTTCGATGATTATCGAAATGATTAATTTCAATTTAGGGATCCGTTTGCGAAATATTAATCTTTAAAGTGTAATTTTTTGTCAGAGACAAGTTTTGTCCTCTACCGGCTAACCTGTAGACTTTGGAGATAAGAAAAACAATCGTGCTCACAGATCACAAAACATAAATCATAAAACATTGTTTTATGATCTGTGATCGTGCTAGTAGCATATTTATTATCCACAGTTGGATGTCAACAGGGTGATCCTTCAGACCCGCTATTTTTAAGCTGGCTCTCTATCTCTGGCTATTAGCGATAAGGCCGCCAGTTGTTACACTAGTTTTTAATTAATTTATTTTGATTGTAAATTTTAATAAAGAGTTTATCTATCTATCCAAATATTCAACGTCTCAGTTAAACTAGTGTTTAATATTGGTGTATCGGGTATCCACTTGCACGCTATTGTTGTTTTTTTTAATAGTAAGCACTTGGCACTTGATCCCTGATGTTCTTCAGCCAACCTGCAATAAAATATTAGTCAATAAAATTTGTAACAGTATTATTTCTATGAAAGTAACGCAAAAACTTAACAGTCTATAAATCTAAACAATAAATAGGGAAGCGGTAAAATGAGTTAGAGTCTAGAATATAATAATACCAGCTGCGCATCACTTCAGTGTAGTAGTAGCAAAACTAGTCAATATCCATTTCCAGGTTCACAGATATACATATACCAAATTTTAAAACAATCGGTTCAGCCATTTGATCATTAATTCATGAAAGGTAACAAACAGACACAGTAACTTTGTCTATTTTCGCTTTTATAATATTGGATAGGATACGAGATGCGTGTATAAGTACATAAAATGGAAGAAGGCGGTCACAGAATGGTGGCCTATAGAAGCGACCAGACTAGTAGGCATAGGTACCGCCAACGAGAGACGATATCGTCAATTCAAAAGACAAGAACTGGATAAGGTGAGATCAGCATATGATATTTTAACCTGCCATCAAGTTAAACATCTCTCGGCAGCCTCACCAGAAAGCAGTTTTCCCATCCAAATTTGTCAAACTAAGGTTTTTGAGAATGCCAATAGGAAATATCAATCTAGTTATGGCCAAAATGATACTTAAACACAAAGATCTCACTTCCTATTCCGTGGTCTAGCTCGTGGGGACTTTTACGTTATCACCTGCACACTGGGTGACTTGCCAATATTGCTGCAGCACCTGTGTCTTGTCAAAACGTAGCTAAAAATCGATGTTAATACGACAAGAAAAGAAGAACGGGGTAACCTATCTATGATCCGTAATACTCTGTTGTCTGAATCTTATTTTCCAGAATCCGTTTCACAGAACTATACGATGATGTTTTACTTGACACAAGTTTCTGAGTCCATAAGTTTGTTACCCATAAGTGTTATTTGCCCGAACAATCATTAGGTTATGTTCATTAGGTTTCAGTTTATTATAGGTACATAGAAACTTTCGTATTACAATGATTCGGTAATCAGATGAGTTGTAAAATGAACATTCGGGATTTCGACAGTGCCTTTTGAAAAAAAAAAACGGGGAAATGGTATTCGATATTTCATAAATTAAATCATAGATATATACCTAACTCAAGATTACTGGAGATTAGATTATAAAAATGGTAAAGAGGAAAATGCTATAATAATTTGTCATACCCAAGAGATGCGTCTTCTGATAATTTCAAAACCTGCTTTTGCTGGATCATCACAGTGCCGTCGCCTGCAATAATATAATAATAACAAAAACAAATTGTTCACGGCTAAACAGGTTAACCTAAGCGTAATACTATTACTGTATTTGTTATTCTTAACGTTTTGTCTTATTTATAACGTTTTATCGTGTAAAACTCATTTACTGTAAAATACTCTTTTCAATTAATATTGTATTTAGTTTATTTGTAATCTACGATCATTTTCATATGTTTTAAGGTCTCTTCAATATATTTTTATTGCCCTTGCATGGGCATTACTGCTTTTCATTGCTAGTCGTGGTTTTGTTATCCTAGAAATGTAATTTTACAAATTCAAGTAGCTTCTACGATACTTACTATATTGATAGTTAAATTGCTGGGACAATATAATAATAATCTTAGATTGTGACAAACATTTTGATCACTTACAAAAGGTAAACGTAAGTGAGCTAGTTACAAGGATAAACAACCGGACAAGTGCGAGTCAGACTCGCCCACCGAGGGTTCCGTACAAACTAGTAAATAAAAGGGGGAAATCATTTTTTTTCCTTTTTATACCGAAAAATATACTTCGTAAAAATATTTAAAAACCTGTTTTAGCTTATGCTACTGAAGCTCTTTCATATGATACCCCACATGATACGGTTAATTCACTTTAATATTTGGACCTTCATTCCTTGCATAAAGACACTATTTTTTTGTGATTAAATTAAAAATGTACAGTTTTCGGATTTTTTCCTATATGTGTACTCTAACGCAATGCTTCTTGCTAAATTTCATTGTTCTAGGTCAACGGGAAGTATACCATAGGTTTTGATTCCCTTGTGAGTGTCGAAATGTGCGTTTTTTACGATATATTCGGCTGTAACTTTTTTTTACGAAAACTTAGAAACTTTATTTTTCTTTCTGCAGCAAGAAGGTAGCAAGGCTTTAATTTCAACTTGATACCTACACGCGTTCCCGAGATAAAGGTCTTGACACTCGGACGGACGGACAGACGGACAACAAAGTGATCCTATAAGGGTTCAGTTTTTTCCTATTGAGGTACGGAACCCCAAAAAACTGTTTGAAATTTGAATTTCCCACCGAGTGGCTAGCGTATGCCCTCAGAAGGGAAAAATTGGATAAAGATCCAATTTTTCTTTAGCATAACCTGTATATCAAGTTACGTTAGGGTTGGTTGAAAAATAGGATCTGCGCCCGATTACCAACAAATATCAGGACAGAAGAATATTGGAGGATATCACACACAACTCCATCTAGCCCACACTAAGCAGAGCTTGTACTTTGGAAACTAGATAGTTGATACAATACATATATACTTTTTTTTGTTGTAAATACATACTTATGATACATAGAAACACCCAGACACAGAACAAACATACATACTCAATACACAAATGTTTGGATGGGGATCGAACCCACGACCTACAGCTCAGGAGACAGTCGTACTACCACTGAGCCATGAGACCTGTCAAAACGGACAGAAGAATGAAAATCTTGCTAGTCGTTGCAGAGATTTTCGTTCCCGTCGCTCACTAGGTTAATGATCTAAGATCTTACTTCGGACTAGGATCCAAAATACACATTATAAATTCAGTGTTAGACGAAGTTTTGGTAAAAAGGTAAGGTCCCATGCATGTCCGATTTTTGTCGAGTTTGTACAAAGTAGCTACAGCTACCAAAACTTCTTTGCCATCCTTCCATGCAACCAGAGGCCCTCCGTGATCGTTCTGAAAAGTAAATGACCGGTAACTGCATATCCATGATCCAAATACATTTGTTTAAATCTTACTTGCCCGAATCCTTTTCATAGACCTGTTTGATTTTAAAGGTTTTACTTGACATGAGTTTTGATTCAATAAGTTTGCTAGCCATAGCAACTTGCCCGAACAACATTTTTCTTTTGAAGCTTTTACCCTACATGGGGTTTATTTAGCTATAAGTATAAGGTAATGCATTAAAATAAAGTAATAACAAATCACTGTGGCCTTACCTGACAAATTCCTGGCGTATAGTTTTCTGTCTGCGCATTCTGTTCCTTCGGTTGAACGGTAGTAGTTGGTGTAGTTACTATTGGATTATCTATCTGTTTTGGAGTTTCATTTGTTAGCCCTTTCACTGTCGCATTCTGTTCCTTCGGTTGAACGGTAGTAGTTGGTGTAGTTACTATTGGATTATCTATCTGTTTTGGAGTTTCATTTGTTAGCCCTTTCACTATCGCATTCTGTTCCTTCGGTTGAACGGTAGTAGTTGGTGTAGTTACTATTGGATTATCTATCTGTTTTGGAGTTTCATTTGTTAGCCCTTTCACTGTCGCATCCTGTTCCTTCGGTTGAACGGTAGTAGTTGGTGTAGTTACTATTGGATTATCTATCTGTTTTGGAGTTTCATTTGTTAGCCCTTTCACTATCGCATTCTGTTCCTTCGGTTGAACGGTAGTAGTTGGTGTAGTTACTATTGGATTATCTATCTGTTTTGGAGTTTCATTTGTTAGCCCTTTCACTGTCGCATTCTGTTCCTTCGGTTGAACGGTAGTAGTTGGTGTAGTTACTATTGGATTATCTCTCTGGATTGGAGTTTCATTTGTTAGCCCTTTCACTGTCTACAAAAAATAAAAAATAATAGCTGGGAATCAAAACTTTTTAGACGAATTTTGATTAAGTGCAGTGTGGCAGCGAAAAGCAACGTTGACTGCCTCAAACGCCCTTCACTGACTACTACAAAATGAACGGGACGCTCGCACGGATCCGAGTGGGAGGCGCCGCTACTATAGTCCTGCCCCACTCGGACCCGAGTGGTGAGCAAGGAACGGGTTAGAGCTGTTTTTTATTCATATATATTTTTGGGACTTTTATTATTTAACCATGATAGTCCCATTATATATTCTTAACTATTGATCACTTGAGATGACTTACACAGTCGAATAGCTCTTTAGCTACGTCAGAGTTAGGATCCGCTAAAATCCTATTAAATCGGCCCACGTCCAGCTTGTTCAACTTGTAAGTGACGTCTCTCACGCTGAAGCCGGACGCATTCCACTAGTAAGTGGTATACGTCCTCCTCCACTCCACATGCGTCACAGTCTGGAGAGTCTGCTTTCCCCATAAGCGTTCCCTTAAGCGAACTTTTTCAGAGGCATGTGTCTCGTCCTCAATCTGTGCGCTATAACTATAAGCCTACGTGACAGACTCGTATTACTGAGCCACGGTACCTATATGTGGAGGCTCACACACTTTAGTTCTGTACCATACCCCCTTATCAACCAATCTTTCATTAAAATGTTCTTTCCAAAAATTATAACAACTTTTTCTATATTTTGGTAGTAGCTCAGAATAATTTTACAATATCGTAAATTCTAGTCCGTCTGAAATTGCTTTTTTAGCTAGCGTGTCAGCCTCCTCATAACTCGTAATCCGATGAGTGATGGAACACATTGAAATTTAATATCAAAACTGTTATCTTGTAAATCTCATAGTTGTGATATTAACTTGTAAGCAATCGATACACCTCTCTTGCCGGAAGTGCATCGGACGATATGCTGCAGTGCACTTCTACTATCCGTACAAATAACAATCTTTCGTTTTTCCGTCTTTGACACTTATGTAAGTGCCTCAGATATTGCAATAAGTTTCACCGTCATAATACTAACATAACTATTGTTAATTTTAAAACAATTGTCGACATTATGTGGTGTCGAGTCTAAATCAGGGCCAACAAAAGTTGCCCCACGCCCATAATTACTCTGAACCGTCTGTATTCATCATATACCAATCGCAATATTTGTCGCGGAGCTCTTCAACTGTTTCTATACGCAATAAATAAACTAGGCAAATAACTTAGAGCTGTTTCAGAGGGCAATGTTGGATTTGTTACCTTTTCAACCACCACTGGATGTTCTTTATCCGTATCATTACTTCCAACTCTTACTTTAGATGTCGTATTGAAGTTTCGAATTGCTGTCTTTGTATTATCACCTGATACCACAGTCGCCGTAACATTTGAAGTAAATAGTAACTTATTAAACCGTCTTCTTACAACAACTACTTCATCCAGTATATCTTGCAGGTTTATATTATCGAAATCATCGATCAGTGAATGTGAGGATGATATGAATGGTATGGTATTTAATGATATCATTGTAGTGGCGGCGATGTTAGTTACCTCTTCCTCTTGACACTGTATTAAAAAATATAGGTTTTCAAATTGGCCAGGACAAAGTTAATAAAATCAACTAAGACCGATAAATTATCTAATCTATGTATACAGTATATTGAGCTACAAAGTCTCAATTAAATAGGTACATATCTAAAGAAGTGTATAAAACCAAATCTCAATTTAAAAAAATGAAAATTCCCAATGACATGGATATTTCAATGCAAAAGTGTCGGGACCTTTTTGTAATTATCAATATGAAAGGTTTCTCACATATCTAGTGCTACCTTAACCAGATTTCACTGTATTTTCAAAAGTGGAAGACAGGTCATTCTACAAAGTCGATATTGTTAGGTATGGACAACATACTAGATTTACCATACCATTGTACCAACAGCTCCCTTCAGTTTATCTTCTTCAGTGATACATCCTGTAGGTACACTTCTCAGTAAAGTTTGACCTTCATCGTTGAGGTTTCCTGCTTTTAACGTACATAACATCGAAGCTGTTATAATATCCTTCATTTCTTTTTTCCCTTCAAAGTGTTTGACGCATAAACTTTCATCTAGTACTTTAGTTGATGCATATTGTAAGATCTCTTGATTCATATCTGCCGGTTCGCCTTCCTGAAATAAGTGGTATAAATCGGCATTGCCCATTAAGGTTTGATTTTAATCAAATTGACATCTAAAACAAAGTTAGTCTGAGACTATTGATTAGAGGGACATAACAACTTTGTCTCAGCAAGTCATGTAAATTATATAGTGAATGAGACCGTTTTTTTCGGTTTGACAGAACATTAGCATCCGGTATAAGCTATTTTAAATACATGCACCATTTCTAAGGGCACTTTCAGATTAATAAGCATCTAATAAGCTTGTTTCGGCTTAAAAACTTCATGCGCTACAAGATTGTGTTACGCACAGAAGACAAATTTGCCTATTATTCATTAATTATAATAAGCATACCGCTACAGCAATAATATACTTACTTTTCTATACTCTTTACTATGGCCCCATCCAAACACAAGCAAATCGTCATCTGGTTTCGGGAAATCTTTCTCCGTGTTGAAGGCTATAGCCTCCGGCTTGTAAGAACAAAATGTCTCGTACGACGCGTCTGTGAAATCGAACGGCGATTCCACTTTGACCACTGCAATGTCTATATTCGCCCACGCTTCTGTCTTTGCAAAGTCGAACTGATAAACTGAAATTATTATAGTTCAATATTCTGTGATGACTAGTTAAATAACGAACATAGAATACGGGGAATCGTTTCCCCACAAAATTAAGATCGAGTTGAGAATCACTGTTTGGAAAATTTCTTGCAGTTTTTTTTTTTATCAGCCCTGTTTGTACAAACTGTCCCACTGCTGGGAACGGGCCATCTTCTCATTGTGAGAAGGGTTAGGCCATAGTCTGCCACGCTGGCCAAGTGCGGGTTGGCAGACTTCACACATCTTCAAGATCATTGAGAACTCTCAGACATGTAGGTTTCCTCACGATGTTTTCCTTCACCGTTTGAAGTTGGCGGCAATCAACAATACGCACATAACTTAGAAAAGACAGAGGTGCGTGCCGTGGGATTCAAACCCAGGACCTGCGGATCGCAAGTCAGACGGTCTCACCACTAGGCTGCCGGGAACTTCTTCTTGCAGTTGACTTACCCGAATAAGAGTTTCTAATTCGGAAAAAAAACAAGTAGGTAGGTACTCTCTGATGGTATATTAGAGTGTATTAACAATATTAGAGAGTATTAAGACCACAAGATATGAGACGATAAAATGTGATATACTTGTTCGCGTTACATACCTATTTTTTCTTCAATGCTGACGTGACACATCCAGAGCCATTTTAAAAACTTTTTCACGTTAAATAACTAAACATGATATTTGTCTACAAGATTCATATAGGCCCAACTGAAGAAAGGCCAGCTGTTATGTTAATAAATAGGTATTGCTTACCGTTCGGTACGCATGTTAGAACGACTTTTTTTTTCTTTTCCTTAGTGCATTTGTCTTTATTGATATTTTGTGCTGACACATATTTTTTATAGCTGAGAAAAATATGAAAAGATGTAAATTTTGTTTTTTTTTTTCAAATCAAGTGAGTCAAGTCAAGCTTGATAAAATATACAAACAAAATTTTATCAGAAATGAAATTGTTATTGGCACCGATTGTTTTATTTGTTATCATATTTTTTCTTATTTCTATGGTTCTTCGGGAAATAATAATCGCATCGTTGATTACACGTTTACAGTTTTACTTTACTTACTAATAACTTCATCTTTTGGATTTATAGCTTTTGTGTGTAATATCATGTAGATAACGCATTACTATGACAAGCCCAATTTAGCTAAGTCACGGGAACTGCTATACACCAACATGAAACCAAACATTTATCGACCAAAATATGCTTATAGGTTTATGAGTAGAATGACAATTAATTTTTTAAAGATTTTCTGAACATAACGCATGAAATAACGCATGATGACGTACTCATTAGATAAAATCGGGCCACTACACAACTAGCCAAAATAATGTTGAGGTGCTGATGCAGCTTTTAGTAAGAACCATACCCAGCAATAACATATAGATAGTTTACGTCCTTAACACACGCAGCTGAAGTAATGACGAAGTCTTTAGTTAAAATCGCGCCACCACACAACCAGCCCTGATAACGGTGAGATGCTGATTGAGCTCTCAGAAAGTACACCTGAAAAAATACCTATGTCATTTGGCAGATATAAATAAAATTAACAACAATTTATAAAATAAAATCGGTCAAACCATTTAGGCTACTACAGAAGATATTATCCAAATATATCTGCATACCTACTGACATAAATATACATTGTCGAAAGATCTTGGTTGATTTGGTAAAAATACAAGTGCAGAGTATATTATGAGCAGCTATTATTAAAGGTATAAAGGTAATCACAATAGAAGATAGTCTGAGAGTAAGTGCCTAATAGGAGATAAATTGATTTTAAACAAAATAAAATATTTTTTACCACGTATTTATGATCGCTTTTGATCGCTTTTCCGTCTTTGATTCGACGTTCAGAGAATGTTGCTGAAATATTAATATTTTCTATGAATGATTCAACCTATATTAAAATAGCGTTAGTTGTCTAACCATGTATACAAAGAAGAAGTTTATTTTCCAATAATAGTTCTGAAAAATGCTTACTAATTATTTATTATTTTCAGTTTGTCAATTTTACTTACAATTTTGAACATCAGTAAAATTAAATAAAATTTAAGAGAAAAGACAACCCGTAGTTACAATGACAAATTTCTTTGTAAATATGTTAGGTACGATAATCGTAAACAATAAATGGGAATAATTTAATAAGATTTTAACTTACACTGAAATAATGCCAGCAATATGAACAGATGATGAGATTTCCTTTGATACATTCTATTATAATTACATCGTAATTATATGGTTAAGATACATGCAAAAATGTAATAAATACTTTAAAGGATGATTATATATATATATATCTTCCACCTAGGCGATGTAGGTCGTTTTATAGAGAAAAAAGAAACACGTCAACTAAAGTAGGAGTTATTCCCTTGATAGACTCCAAATCTATTTTATTAAACCTTTCTTTAAAAAAAAATTATAGAACAAATACAATAACCGGATCATTTCTCCGGTGTATAAAAAAGTGAAATGTTTTATTTTTATTAAAAACTGATTTATATATCTACTTACCTAACCAATAAATGTTAGATATTAGGTACCTTTATTTATTTTCATTCAATTATTCTTAGATCTGAGCAAAGCATTTGATATCGTTGACCATAATAATCTCGCTTAGAAGTAGAATGAACTCGAATATTATTCCGAAGAATTACAGAAGTATGGTGTCGGCGCTACTTACGTTGGGATCAAAACTAACACGTTAATATGTGTCTGAACTGAAGCGCACAAAATGATTAGTTCTGAGAGAAAAATCATCACTGCGGAGTCCATCAAGGAACTCTATTTGGCCCAAAATGTTTCCTTTGTTATACGAATGACCTACCCGTATCAGTTAAACATATTAGTGTTATTATTTGTCAATGATACAACTTTTTTTACGCAAGATAGATGTAGAGCTCAAATTCGCCTGTAGTTAAGCGACTTTCTCAATAAACTTCAGTTTCAGTTAATAATCAAGAAAGAGATATACCGAAATCAGTAATCTGTTGGTGTAAAATAGCACTTCCAAAAGAAAAAGTAACACGTCACCATTTCTAATTTTTAACCCAGACACAACAAACACCCATGCTCATCACATCAATGTTTGCCTTGGGTGGGGATCGAACCCACTACCTACAGCTTAGTAGGTTGACATACATACTACCAACTGAGCCATTAAAAAAATAAAAATAAAGATGAATTTAAACAGGATCTCCGTGTTTTAATTCCTTGCCTTGTTACGTGCCATCTCAGATAGCTTGGAGGATAAAAGTACCTACTACCTTCTAAGTCGTATCATGCATGTATCTTTATGAAATACTGTAACACTGGTTTTGGTAGTTCGAATGTAAAAATAAACACACATATTCCGAAGTAAGAGTCCCTTCTTGTTATAATATGAACGGATATAAAAATAGAGTAATAAAACCTTATCGAGGTTTATAAACCACCTCTATTACAATTTCACAAACTTTTTCATTTATACCTAATATTTTTTATTAAAAGTAAAATAAAATACCTACTCGATTGTAGAAAAGCCGTTTCTAGGTAATTTCCGATTTCGTTATGTTTAATACGCTGTTGAGTGAATGTTTTTTGTAAGAAAGTAGGTATGCGTAAAATTGCTGGAAAATATTATAAATGCGCATACTTTAAAATAATTTTAGTGAAATTACCAGTTTTATTACGAAAAAGTTTGTTGGAGGATACGAAAAATCGCATTTGTTATTTTTTTTTGCAGGAATCGTTTTAACATGATTACAAAAAATTTTGCCTATGACACTCAGGGAGTGAAGACGAATATATCGACGCCACGCTCATCAAAATCGGTCAAGCCTTATTTTATTTCACAAAATTAATCTCCACAGACTCCGGGGTCCGTGGCTTTTATAAACTAATATATGTATTTTCTACTACTTACATTTTTTTTATTATGCAAGAGGAAGACTACATCTAGGTCAAGCCGGTTAGGCTTTAGGCAATCAAATAGAAACATACATACATACATACCTACATAAATACATACACTCGAAAAACATAACCCTCCACCATGTGCAATCGGGTAAAAGTATTACAATTGAAAATTACGCTCATTTGAACTTTTGTCTCGCACTCATAACTACAGAAAAAGCAAAATAAAAACAGGCGCTGAGCGACCATTTCATCGCCAAGAGAGTAACCCCGCTGAATATAATGGGCCTTACCAAAAAACGTTATACATATCTTTAACCAACGTCTTAAGTTCTCTGTCATCTAGGTATTTCATTTAAACATAAGTGAACTCGTATGTTCATAGTATCAAATAAGAGACCCTGTTTTAAGTTCACATAAATTATTATGTGTGACTATGGAACCCTACATTGCGCGTGCCACGACACGCACTTAGGCATTTATTTTCCGTATTCTTCTCAGCACACCCTTTCATTTGACACCTACAATAATAGATGAGAGTGCACAAAAAATAACTAGTCCACCATATTGGATTTAGAATGACGTCACTTAGCTGATGTCATCCAAACTAAACGCGTATGCGAAATTTCATTTCAATCGGTTGAGGGTAAGTTACTCTATGGGTTGAGATAAATAAATAAATATGGCTTCAAAATTCAATCCAAACATATATTGCAAATTAATAAAAAGCTTGAAAAAAATATAAAAACAATGGGTTGCACTCCGGGTGTGCCGACAGAAGTAAAAACTAAAAAATAAAATAGCAAAAGCGCCATCTAGTAAGTTGGTCTGGAACTAGACTAAACAGCGCCATCTAGTACGTTGGTTTGGAACTAGACTATACAGCGCCATTTAATACGTTGGTCTGGAACTAACACACACTCGAGCAAGCGCCCTGTGCCATCTTAGGACTACGAATTTTCGATCAGGTCACGTGACACTTGACGCGAGTTTAACATTTTTTACCCATCCCAAAAATGCCCAACGCCGCTAAAGTTTTCACTTCAAAAAATCATGGGCGGTATCTCATCCTTGTAGTATAGACTGTAGAGCCTTCTTTAAACGTATGAAGTGTAATCTCAATTTTCTTAAATTCTTCTAGTAGTTCATACAAGCCCATCAGCTACATATTTTTATTCAATAACTAGCTGCGTCCCACGGTGTCACCCGCGTAGCGATATACATACAAATATAGCGATATAAATACAAATACAACTATTGGTTCAGCCGTTTAACCGAAAAGAGGTAAACAGACAGTTACTTTCGCTTTTATAATATTAGGATATGCTTGCGTTGCGGTGTACGATGAAGAGCGCTTGTCGAGAAGCGACCTATACTCGCTAGTCGAAGATCCACCCAGGAAGCTCATTTTACATTTTGGATATTTATTGTCTCCGAATGGTGTGACGTACGGACAAACAGACAAACGGACTTGACGAATTTGTAAGGGTTCTGCGGAATACTATGGAACCCTAAAACAATTTATTTTTAATGAAGCGAATATCTACCAATGCTTGGTTTAGGATCGATATCGATATTTTCCAAATCTAAAAACGGAATAGTATTAAGTAGTTTTTCATTGTAGGTCATTAACTAAAAATTATAGATAAATGTAGGTACTTACTGTACAAAACCATAGTTAAACATTAGTACCTACTATTGAAATTCTATGCCATAGTAAAAAACTCCATAATCAATTATATGACATTTATTTACATTTTGAAATATGTAACTATATATAATTTAAAAATAATACTTAAAATAGCTATTTATCGGATAGTATTAACTTTATTATACAAAAAGCTATGGAACAACACCTATGAATAATATTTATCGATAATATCAACGCCTTTACAAAATTTACATAAAATATACCAATTCTTAAAATTATTCTAAATCGATAGTTATAAAAATTATGGAATACTAAAATCCTAGCAATGAAACGTTCGCTCGGTGCGTGACCTTGGAGCGTTTTGCGTTCCATGAGTGAGATAGAAATATCGAGGCTCGCTACCATTGGCTGGAAATATCTGCCATCTCTCTCTATGAAAGCAACACGCTACAAGCGTTGCGCTCTGAGCATCGACTCTTGGCCTAGGTGTAACTGCGCCCCGCGGTTATAATCGTTTTTACGATTTATTTTTGGAATATAAGTCATAAACATAGAATATTTATAGATTTTAAACATCAATGGGTTTAACCCCCTACTTTAATGAATTTACCATGTTAAAATACAATAATTAATAATAATACTTATAAAAATATAAGTAAAAACAAAATATTCAACTATTATTAGTTACAAAAAAAACATTAAGTTCCTTCTTTAAAAGTCGAGTAAAAATGATAGATGTGTATAGGACACATCTAAAGATGGTCACTGACGACAATCGTTGCGAGAAGTTTTTTACAAAGGAGCGGCTGATCCAAATTCAATATTAACCAATCAGATGGCCGAAGAAACAGATTCTTTTTTTTTTTATTGAATCATTCTCGCCATTCAAGAGAAGAAAAATAATCAAGAAGTTTTAGGCATAGTAAAAGAGAAAAGAAGACAGATAATATAAAAACCTGAAGAAATCAATATATTTGGCTACCTTGCGCGGCCACAAGGTGGACAGAAGACCTCATATGTACAAGTAGCAGGAAGCAGATTCCAACCGGAAATTTAGAATCTATAGAGGAGGCCTATGTCCAGCAGTGGATTTCATGTGTCTGAGATGATAATGATGATTACAGAAGGCAAGCTTGAGAGAAGAGGGCGGGAAAGACCCACAAACTTGGAAATTACTCCAGACCAGAGCTATGCTATTAAAAGGGAATGAAACGCCATTTACAGGCCATTTTCTTTCACTAATGGCCGCGTAACGCGTCCCTTACGGGTTGACTTTGTAAATTACACTTTAACTTATAAATTTTAAAGATTAATATTCATTATCAACTTTTTACATGTTACGTTTTGTCATATTTTTTGCCAATGGCTACAATTAATTGAGCTTACCTAGCAATGTGAAAATAGTCAAATATTTTGTTTTTCTTTTCAATATTATTACAGATGTATTTTATAGATAGTAATTTCATTAGTAAGTGGTTGCCTATTTTATATTATATCTATATATTATGATATATGATATCTTGAGTTTTTCCATACTACTAGGTATACTAGTAGTATGGAAAAACTCAAGATATCATTCGATCAAGGAGCGATCTGCGTCCGAACGCACTTGAAAAGTCGGGTTAAGCCTTACTTATACTTTATAAAAACTCCTTAGAAGTTATCCAAGTAAGTTAAGTTATAAGCATACAAACTTTCGCACTGGTGTGACTTTTTATAGTTTTTTAATTGTTTTTTTTTTTATTTATTTTACTTGTAAATAGTTTAGGCGAGAGTGGGTCGCCCTGTTTGACACCTCTTTCTATATTTATTTTAAGTGGAAATCAAACATTATTATAAACCATTAATTATAGGTGAAAATAAAAAAATATACACAACTGTTAACCATATTCTTAAAATATATTTACCTTGTAACGTCTAATTAAAATTATTTATTAAAAATATTAATTTTGGGGCGAGATCAGGCACTTGCCTACGGTACATAAAAATATGTTTTATTTCTCTCTTAGATTGCACTCCAGATATTTATATATTCAGCTTCGACTTTTTTTTCATGAAAATTGTTAACCGCAGTAAATAAATATATTTTATCCTAGTTTTTTTTTAATCGTTAAAAGCAGGCTTGAGAAAACAAACCCTGTATTTAGAGTAATAAAGTTACAACCATGCGCTTACCATCTATGACCTGACGTGCGGCTGTAGTCAAATGTCTAGCCTACTTATAAAATAAATAAGCTTTAAAAAACGTAAGCAAGTGCCATGTCATAAGAATGGATAAATTTAGTGTTTGAGGCGCTGAAAAAAGCCCAAAGAATATTAATATCTAGGGATTTTTAGTGTAAAATTCTTATTCGTCAATAAGGAAAACAATTTTCACTTAGATACTAAATATTATAACTACCTACTGACTAGAAATAGTGATGTTGGATAAAGATAAAAATTTAAAACTGGTAAATCGACTTCAGACTTTAATACAATACAGTCTAGTTTTTTTTTTATAGATGCGAAAACTCTTTTCCGTGATCTATATGACCTTAGTCCAACGTTCTGTTTAACCGATTGCGCAAAAGAAGGGTACGTTTTTCGAGAGTATATAAATTTGTTTCTAAATTACCTTTTACAGCATAAATAGTTTCAGCAATTTTGATGTGCGAGATGACTTCAGCACCGATATTCAGAACTCATTCGGACACGGAATCGATTCAGAATCTATATCTTCGTCTCTGTCATTCTCTGTGAAAATGTCGGAGACGGTGATATAGATTCTGAATCGATTTCGAATGAGTTCTGAATACCTCTACAGATATGCCTTTACTTCTCGATTGTAATGTTAAAAGAAAAATAAAATATAAGATCGCATCGGAGAAATTTCATTACGGTTGATATGATGTCGAGTGTACGTTTTTGCGAGAAAGTATGCGCAGAGAATAATTGTTATAAAATTACTTATTTGTTAAAAGAGACGATGAAAAACTTTTTTGTTTTTGTTTTATGTGAGTGTTGTAAAATATAACTAGCCTACGACACGTGGGAAGTAAACAGGTCTCTGACGACACCTTACACATTGAAATCGGTCAAGCCGTCGAGGCTGTAGGCGGCAATATAGAAACATGCTTAATGTCTTTCAAAACTCTGTGTCTGTCTATTTCTACTTTGTGCTGTGCAGTAAGAGTGAAATATTTATACAAAAATTCTTTGAATATTGATATATCGAAGATGTAACAATGAATGAACATACTTCAAACAGTCACTGTACAATTTTTTTTCCTAATTACCCATTCCTGAAAACGTAAAAGACAATGGCAGCAACATTCATTCAATTCATTCATTCATTTCATTCATTCGATTCATTGATCTTCAAGCAATAATGAGACTAACCATGTAGCTCTTCGATCTGGAAGATATCTCACTCTAGTCTTGAAAATTCCAAGATCGTAAGCTCTCAGGAAAGATACAATGACCCCTTCAAAGTACATTTATCCTTCTGTTACATCCTGTATATAATAACAATATCCAGTGATTTTACTCTCAAATATCCAGTATTTTACTCTCGACGTGAGTAACTTTGACTCCGTGTCCAACATTATATATGTATAACTATTTTCGAAGGTTCTCGATTTTTATTCCAAAAAGATGAGTAGTTAAACTACTTAGTTAATTAATTAATTAGCAGTCGTTTTGACTCCCAATCTTTTCGGAAAAATATAAACCTTCCAAAAAGGTTATGTACAATGTTCGACATGTAGTCAAAGTTACCCACATTGACAGTACTACATTTTAATTCATTGTGGACAGCATAAAAAAAGGAACAACACTATTTCTAGGTAAATCTCGAACACACATATTATAGACTTGATTATTGTCTCTTTTTTCTGTAATTACATAATAACATATATTGTGTTTCGAGATTTAGAAAGAATTTAATGTCCCGTTTACACAAACAAACAATACTTATTTTTTATTTTGGGCTGTCAAAATCTGATCTTAAGGCACCCAGGTGAATACTGCAGCTGTCTCGCTCACACGCGACATCTTTTTTATTAGATATTATAGTCTCTGCTAACCCCAATGGGAAAAAACTTCATTATATTATATAATATTTAGGCAAAAGTCAGCTTCTTTATGAAGCTGACTTTTGCCAAATAGGACACAAAAGAAGGAAACAAAATTTTCAGAACAATTTTGCTAATTATGATAGAAATAAATATTTATCCAATCATGAAATTTTTATGTTAAGATTATTTCGGTCAAAATAACGGATAGAAAAATAAAAATTATTCTGAATACGTATAATAGAATCCTTATAACGTTGACGTTCGCATGTTGAGCAAAATTAAATTCATCATTAAAAGAGTACGCGATAGCTGCAATAACCACCCTATCGTCTTAAATGAGGATTAAATACCAAGTCGAGTAGCCGAAACACAATGTCAAGTTCTTGGAGATTACAACTGATCTAGTGTAAACGAGGCATTAAACGGCAAGTATCATAGAGAGCTACTTAACTATATCACCTTAGCACTAAACATGTTTTTCATTTATCAGTCATTATGGAAAAATATACATATTTTTATTTTCTAATCTACATCATAGTCAACAATCAACAAGTAAGGTTGGTGACTGACCGCCGTGCACCGGAGTTCATCAATCAATCAATCAGTCAGCCAGCCACCACCTTAAGGTTACATAAAATAAAAAGTTGATTTGGAATAACAATACAAATATCACGCATATAATGGAAATATTAAGATAACGGACGAAATGAACGACAAAAATATTATTCACAACTACAGCCTTTGAAATTTGAACCCTATTTCTATCGACATAAAACAGAATTTTCCATCTTTATCTTGAATATTGTAATTTTTTATTTTATAAATATTCAAAGATCGTCATTGGAAATTCTACTCTATAAGACACGACTTAGAGCTCATATTTCTATAACGCTCTGTCATATGAGTCAAGATTAAAACTTGGTTACATTCAGCCGATACCAAAAAAAGGAAGAAATAAATTTTTAAATTGTCACCTTGCTACCATCTTCGGATTTACTAATTTTATTAAGACATCAAAATTAAGGTGCAACACACCTTTTATTATGTTGATGATATATTGGACATTAGCCCTTACCGCTCTAGTGATAAAGTTGAAAGAGCAGCCTCACTAGTGTACCCGGTCTGACGACAATTAGAGCATTGTATCAAAAATGCTTGTATTCTAATATAAACGGAATTGACCGAAATCACACTAGTAATAAAGCAGAAATTACAGTCTCATCGGTAAGGCCGGCCTGAAGACAGTTGGAGCATTAGATATTGGAACCACATTTCTAATGATTCATTTGATAATGACCCTTATCGTACTAGTAATAATGCAGTCTTAGCAGTGTGGCTGGTCTGACGACAGTTGGATCATTGGCTATTGAAATCACATTTTTGATACATTTGATATTGAACCTTATCACACTAGTATCAAAGTAGATAATGCGGCCTCACCGATGAGAGGTCCGGCGACAGTTGTTAGCAATGGATCGGAAGCACTCTTCGCACACCCTCACGGGTTTCAGCTGCCCGTAGCGCGGCAACGGTATAGAGTTAGAACTGCACGACGCGCAGAATACCTTACCTGGAATCAAAAAATATGATTTAGGAAGAATATTGTAGCAGACGATAGACCTAATCGTTAACTGAATACCAGCCAACCAAGCCGACAAATAGACAAACCAATGTCATGTTTCACAATACTCTTATAACGTAAGGTCTACTAACCGCAGTTCCGACAGTGATGTCGCCGACGGAAGGCGGTGAAGTGCGAGGCGCAGCGCATGCACGCCGGCGCCGCCATGTCCGGGACCCACTCTGGGGCGCGCTCCACCGCCGTCGATACCTCCTCTCTGAAATAACAACTTGTGATTTGACTGACTTGTTGTTGATGTTGATTAATTCTAATTTGAGTTGGGTTGATTAGACTGCCATTGACTGACACGTCCCGCTTGGGGTGTATTGTGCATTTCGCCTCACAAGCGTACCCAAACCATTCGGGGTCCTTAAAGTAAGGGCACAACTGTTATTTGGGTCACTATGGGCATTATAAGAAACGCCAGTTACGCAACGAGCTATGGAAAGGATTACGCTCAAAGTCTGCAAGATCGAATCAGAAATGAAGAGATCAGTTGATATTCAATGTCACCGACATAGTACAGCGGATTAGTAAGTTGAGTTAGACGAGTGGCAGTGGACAGGGCAAATAGCACGTAGAACTGACGCCCGGTGGGACTGAAAAGTTCTCGAGTGGAGACCACGCATCGGCAAACGCAGCGTGTGAAGAGTAGATCCAGAAAATGGACAGACGACCTCATAAAAGTGGCAGGAAGACGTAGGATGAAGGCTGCTGCCATCAGGTATTTTTGGAAATCCATGAGGGAGGCTAATGTCCAGTAGACTTCTTATGGCTGAAATGATGATGATGCAGATATTTCTTTATCTTTATTATTAATAATATCCTTATCATTGCTAACCTGTCCATAGTGAGATCGCCAGTAGAGACGGAAGCCTGCAAGTTGCCAGTGTCGACGGATTTCCTCCTGACTTCCGCCCGAGGCTCGCTGGTCGCGGCCTGTTCGTTCAGAGTGGTTGAGTTGACCGTGTTCCTTCTAGCCAGTCTCGACCCGCTCTCGGAAGGTGTCGAGTCGGAATTGCTATCGGCGTATACTTCTTCCGCCGAGTAGACGCTGTCGAATGAACTGCCTGGAAGATAATTTAGCATAGTAAATGTGGTATGTATTAAAACTTCTTTAAGGTATAGGTCAATATGAATTATCTGATATCAATTTGAAAATTTGAATAAACAAACCATTAGGTGATGCTTTATTGGATAATATTATGACCTACAATCTTGGAATTTTCAAGGCTAGAGTGAATAGATATCTTCTAGATCGACGAGCTCCATCCTCGGCCACACCGTCGCTTAACATCAGGCGAGTTGGTGGTCAATCGTAGATCTATAGTGTATAAAAAAAAAAAACAGTACTTTATCCCGTGGGAACTGCACACGTGCCGTGCCTGACGTGTCAGGAACTCCATACAATGGCGTGCTAATTAGTGACACATACGCAGTCTATATATACAACACACACATGTATGAAGTTATGTGCGACATCTGATTGGCGCTAGCTCGTGACGTCAATCCGAGCGCTTGAAGCGCGCAAAGCTTGTCTCGACTGAATGTGCCGTGCAGATAAACTCCTTCAAACGACAGGCCAAGTGCGTGGAGCTGGTAATGAACCCCGAGATTGAGGGCGGAGAAGGCAGAGAATAACCGTTTTGTACTAAAACTATTAATGTTATTCTGTAGTATATATTAAATTAAAAAAAAAAAATACTAGGTTGGCGATGCTTGGATATAATTGTTTCATACTTTATAGGACTCTTTATTATTTTCAAGATTCCTATAATGTATTCGCACACAAAGTCGCGGGCTACAATAGTATCAGTACTAACTACTAATACTATAAAAGCCAAAATAACTGAGTTTGCTACCATTTTTAAACCGTGGATTACGCCTGGTCTCATTCGCTGTATATTTTAGATAGTATTTTAAAAAAAACATAGTACATAAGTGATATTATTATACATTAATCATTTGCCTACTTCTCGCCTGACAAACAGGAATACCTAGTTCAGGCATATAATTTATATTTTACCTAAGTTAATTTGTGTATTTAAATAGTCCTTTATATGTACAAATTGTTTTTACAAATAATTTTATTATTATTATAAAGTTATTATTATTATTCACAAACTTAATTAATATACAAATAAATTACAAATTTAAGGACTTAACAGCTGAACCGATCAATCCTTGTGAAATTTGGCACGGAGATAGCTGTGAACCTGGCGACGGTCATAGACTACTTTTCAACATTATGACCGTTCTTTATCACTACTTTATGACACCGCGGGATGTCATAAAAAAAATGAAAATGAAAAAATGTTTATTTAAAATTTTACATAATTTACATAAGAAAAAAAAAAAGTGGATAAAGGTTTCATAACGTCTGGTTTAGCCGTGAAAATGTAACAAACGGACAAAGAGACAGACAGTCATAGGTACATTCGCTTTTATAATATTAGTAGAAACATCCAGTCTCAACTATGACTGTCTCTCTGTCTGTTTGTTACATTTTCACGGCTAAACCAGACGTTATGAAATTTGACACGGAGACTCTTTAAGACCTGGAGGAGGACCTGGAGGCTATATCCCATCATCAGCACCGCCGTTTCTCATCACTACGCGGGTGAAACCGCGTGTCACAGCCAGTTTTATAAACGTGATCCATACCGTTCTGTATAACCTGATCCTCCGTAGCCTCATACTCGATGGTGGGCGGTTTCTTCTCTGCCGGTTCCGGCTCTGGTTCGTCCGGCGTCTGGTTCATGAGGAACACCGACTTGAGTATATTCCTGAGGTCCGCCGCGAAGTTGGTCTGCAGCTGGTCAGCCACGCCCGCTATGCACACGAACAGCCGGTGAATGAGGTCCTCGCTCGATCTGGGTATTAAACATACAATACCGTCAACGTGGATAAATTTGACTGATTTAACAGACAATACTGTCAATGTAGGTAACTTTGACAAAATAAATAGTTAATATTGTCAACATGGGTAACTTTGACAAATTAAATAGATAATACTGTCAACGTGGGTAACTTAGACTAATTAAACAAAAGATTAATAGTCAAATTAGAGTAAAATTCTGGATAGTGACAGAAAGCGACAATAGAAACTAAATATTACGTAGAAGACAATACTGACAAAAACGAAGCAGGTTTGTCCAGTATATTAAATATTAAGGCTAGGTTCAGACATACAACAATGAAGCTAGGGTGATGTTAACCGATTGGGGAATGGAGATGCTTGAAAATTAATAGTTCCCTCCTCTCCACTCACAACTCTTTCAAAATACAGCTGGATAGGAAGGTACCGATACTTACTTGAACTTCCCCCTCGCTTGTTGCCTGGCGGCGAGCTCTTGGGCTTGCAGTGCGAGGGCTATCTGCTCGTCGTCCGCACATTCCGAACTACCGCTGAAAAATGGCAATATAAACAATTAACCTTTTGAGCGCCGACACCTAAAAAGAATTTCCGTGACCTCGGCGGCAATTTCAGGGTATCAAAAATCAAAATCAAAACAAAAAAAAACCTGTGTTATAATTTAATTATATAAGAATTAATTAAAAAAGAATAAAACAGACCAAAAATTACTTCTATTGAAGTCCGGAGCGCCGAGGTTACGAAAAAGTTTACCTTCTGTAGAAGAGCGTGTAAGGTTTCATTTGATATTTTTTTTACATTTAACTTTTTAACGTCATCATTACTAATATTGTAAAAGCTAAAGTATCTATATGTCTCTCTGTTTGTTACCTGTTCATGCACAACTACTGGGCAGATTGATATGAAATTTTCGACAGAGATAGCTATAGGAACCTGCACACGGACACAGGCTGTAATATATTTCAATACGATCACCGATTCTCATCACCACGCAGATGAAACCGTAAAAAAAGACACGTCGGAATTGAATTGAACGAATAGGGGTAGAAATCTTTCTCTTTCAGGTTTCCTCCTGTACACGGGCAAGGTTTCTCTTAAGCTATAAAAAAAATGCTATCAAAATGAAAACTTACCCTTCATCAACAAAATGGTCCAAATTCAGCCTCAATGGGTTGCTTTGATTGTTCGCCCTGCTGTCCAGTATAACCATCCCAGGAGACCACATCTTACTCTTTTTCCTTCTACTCTTCGGCGTAGATTTCCTTCTACCCTCCTTTTTTCTCGAACTGCTTTGCGAGCTATTCGGCATATCATTACCTATAGCCATCCTTTCTTGTCTATGCCTCCTCAGCTCTGATATCACATCGTCTATGGTTTTGAACTCTTCATTTTCAGGCATCTCCATTCCCCAATCGGCTAACACTCTCCTAGCTTCATTGCTGTCGTGGTGTCGTACATTCGTCGCTTCGCTCAAACCTTCTTCGTCCGAACTTAGCCTATTTAATATACTAGACGAACCCGCTTCATTTTTGTGAGTATTATCTTCTACGTAATTAATATTTACAGTGTCGAATGTGCTTTCTATTGTAGCTTTTGACTTATCATCTTCTCTGTCGTTATCTGGACTTTTTAATACTCTATTTTGTTCCATGAAATGGTTGTCTTTTAGTTCTTTATGATCGGTGTCCGGCGATCGATCTAAGCTTGTGTTTTCTGTGCTTACACCGGAATCGGCGGGTGATTCGTGATCGCTTTCGTAACCGAGCATAAATTTAACTTTATCTTCGTCCCTTTCTAACGCTTCATCGAAATTCTTAGCGGAATGAAAGCTAGCATTATCATCGTCGTTATTCTCGAATCTCTCTCTGTATTCTTCGTTTGTTAGAAGCAAGGAGCTAAGATTAGCGTTAGCTATTGACAGACTAATATTTGTGTTAGCCATCCCCGAGTCAATATTATCCGGAATAATCATAGGAAGTTCTGAATTTAGATTCGAATTGTTAGTCTCCGATTCGTCGTCTTGATTGAAAACTGCAGAGTTATTATGTGAAAGAGATGAAAGAACGACAGGCTCGTGACTTATTGCGTTGGGAATTAGATAACCGTGACTAGTAGAAGGCATGGAAGGTAATTGTTCGTTGTTAAAAGGGTACACTTCAGAATCGTCGGTCGAGATCAAAGTGGGCATGTCATTGGTGGAATAAGAATGCATCTGATCGATGACGACATCACTAGCGATCGAAGACAGCCTATCAGCGATCTCGGTCACTTGTTCATTCAATGACGTCACCAAATCTTGATCCGGTATTTGCCGATTACCGTCATTCGATGTGGAAGCCGCAACCGCGTTTATAACTAGAGGATCGAACATCATAAGTCCGCTCGTTGATAGATTTCTAAGGGAAGATAAATCGCTGCCTTCCGTTTTGGACGTCTTCCTACTTCTATCTTGGAATGTGTCAGTGCAGTCTGAGAATTTGTCCGATTTGTCGGAATGGTCCGGTTTTTCGGTGCATTTGTCGGGTTTTTCTGTATTTTTCTCCGTTTTTTCAGTGTTTTTGTTGGTTTTCTCGCGGTTTTCGTCGTCGCGGTCGGATTCTTCGGTCAACTCGGTGAGTCGTCGGAATCCGTCTATGATCGGAGTCATGACCTCAATATTGTCCGGTAGATAGTCACCCTCTGTGATAGTCGGCTCGCTCGAACTGTAAATAATACAGATATAATTTGACGAAGATCTATAACTATACCTATTTGTTGAGTGTTAAAATTTAAATGCATGTTGCGTTTGCTTCTAGAAGGTTGTTCAGCCAGTCTATGTTATTCATAATGTATGATGAAATTTTGTTTGTATTATAGCTGTAACATCCAGTTTGCAAACCATAAATAAACAAAATAAAAAAAAGATCCGATATTGTAGATATGATATGTAGGTAATTTAAGATGCAAGTTGCTTATTATTGTTACTTATTTATCATTTATCTCTAAGTATATATATTATTTACGTAATCGTGTTTTATTGTCTAATTATTTTTTTATTTTCTTTGTTGCACGCCCCATCATACATTTTGCTATTGTTTCGCATCTCCGTCACAAGGTTGTCTGGAAGAGATTGTTTATAGTGATAAGGCCGCCTGTTGGTTCGCTTACCGATAAACGTTACCTAACTTAGATCAAAGTCTTAAATTCTGTCTTCTTTCCGCAATTGTAATTAAGTATCAGCGAGAAGTTGACAAAATATGTTAAGCATTGGTTAAAGTGACGTTTTTCTGTAAGGCCGAAATAGTTTATCTAATTTAAATTGAACTATAGACAAAGCACAAGTAACCTGGTCTGCGTGTAGAGGTCGCGGCAGTGCGCGTGGTCCGCGTAGAACCGAGACACGAACTCGCCGATGTCCGGGTACGGGCACGACGGGTCGTCTATCACATCCGACGCTGAAACAAACATACACAAATACATAACTACTACATTGACAGAACACTTAAAAAACGCTTGCCTTCAGCCAACAGTCAGCTACAAGTTAGTTGGTGGGTGAACAACAAATATAAATATAAGAATAAATTAAAGAACTTTTGTAAAAACAGTTTATTTATACTAAACTGTTTTAAAAAAGTTCTTTAATTTACTAGTATATGTATAGTACGGAGAGTAGTTTCCACAGTCAAATCGTTTTTACGGTTTTGGGTTTTTGTGAGTAGGTAATAAATAAATACATAAAATCACACCTATTTTAGATAGGCAAAAAGACCATGAAGCTTTTTGACATCACATTTGAGCCCAGGACGCACGCAAGCGGACGCACTTGGATCTTGTGTCATAGTGTAGTGTTCACAAGTTTTGTGTTGTGACGTCATCACTTTTTTGACGTGTTAACGTCTTATAAATCGATGAACGCCGGCTGCACGCACGAAAAAGCATGACTCATTGACACGTTCCGCCTGAGCCGAGCGTGCAAGCGAGAGCGCGAAACAAGCGATAGAGAAGCACGATCGGCCGAAGCGTTCGACTTGTGACGCATCTATCATGACGTTACGAGTATCACGAAAATTATCGCCCGTAAACCGACTTTACAGACAACCATTTTTTATATTAAAAAATAACTACCAGAATTCATAAATATTGAAACCAGTTCTTTTAAATGACCCAATCTACAAAATATTAAAAAAAATACCAAAAAAAAACTTTGCATATCCCATTGAGAGATTGCGTACTCACCCGGCGGTAGTTCCACGGAGGCGAAGTTAGCGACGTCTCCGTTGGTCGCGAGCAGTCGCTCCAGCGCCATCAGCTCTCGCCTGTCCAGCGTCCACAGCAGGGACCGGATCTTGTGCAGTAGAGTGCGGAACGGACGGAACATGTCAGACATTTCCTCTGCAACACAGATTGTTTTCTTTCAGTATCAAGTGAGAGTCGGGGCAGACTTTTCTACTCTACTGGCTTTTTTATTCTACTGGCGTTCGCGAAATTAGAATGTAATTTTTTTTTTATACATTATAGATCTACGATTGACCACCAACTCGCCTGATGTTAAGCAACGGTGTGGCCAAGGATGGAGCTCGTCGATCTAGAAGATATCTATTCACTCTAGCCTTGAAAATTCCAAGATTGTAGGTCTCAGGAAACGGAGTCATTTGTCTAAGCCTCCGGATACGGGTAGATTTTTTCATGTTAAAATAGATTTACGTTTGACCATCAACCCGCCGGTGTGGGCGAGGATGGAGCACGTCGTAGATCTAGAAAATATCTATTCATTTTAGCCTTGAAAATTTCAAGATTATAGTTCTCAAGAAACAGAGGAGGCGGAAGAGAGTCCACAGAAGACGGCAGAGAGTCCACTCCTAAGCAGTACGCATCAAAAAAGTTGGCCTAAATAGTTCTGTACAAATTTTGGGCATTTTCGTTTAGTGAGCAGCCTTACCGGGAGGTTTGTCTATGCTGAGAGGTCCGCTCGAGTAGATGAGGAGACCGCTGACTATGGCCAGCCGTGGCACAGCGAACATCAAGGCAGGGTCGTACGCATCTACCTGAAACAAAACAACAAATATAATTAAATCTATCAATCAATAACACTTTTTTGACACCGCTGAAAGTAATAAATAAATAAAATAACAAACAATTTACACATAACATAAAACACTTCTCGTGAAATGACAAAAAAACCTTACTCAGCGATATCGGTCCACGTGTTTGATGCGTACCGCACAGGAATTTAATTCTTTGCCGCTGTCTGTTTCCTGAGACTACAATCATGAAATTTTCAAGGCTAGAGGAAATAGATATCTTTTAGATTGACAAGCTACATCCTCGGCCACACCGGCGCTTAATATCAGGCGAATCAGTTAATCATAGATCTATCATGTGTAAAAAAAATACCTGCTCTTGCGTGAGTAGATTCTGTTTGAGCGCCCGGCGCAGGCTCTCCGAGAAGAGGACGCATATCAGCTGCTGCGCTTCGAACTCGTGTGGTGTCTTCACGTTCACCATGGCGCTTACATAGCACAGCTCGAATTCAGCGAACAATCTGCAACCAATATTACATAAATATGTTTCTTTGTTTTGTATTGGACCCGTGCATTTGTCGGTGTCAAGTATTGATATTTCTACAATTTTACATTTATATTATCATGTTAACTAATCTTTTTGGTCACAATACGGACATAGTATACATTCTATTATCATCATTACTGCGCGGGTGAAACCACAGCGAACCCATTCCATCTATCGCCGAGTAGTAAAACACATGCACTTTAGTTGTTTAAACAACGCGGCAACACCTTGAAATGAATTCGCTACCCAACAATAGATGGCGCCACTTGTTCCTCTATCTAGTTTCATTTTGCTTTAACAAAAATTTTCAATAATTTTTAGTTATTAATTTTATATAGATTATCTCAATATAATACAAGATACAAGAAAAAATGAGATAAATCGGAATTTGTAAGTAAGTGGGGTTACAGTTAGGTCACAGTACGGCAGAGTAGATGTATTCGCTGTTATTCCTCTTGAGAACTAATTAGGTATAACAAATGTTTTTTTCCCAAATTAATTATTTATAAATGACGCGATACTCCTGCGTTTTTTTCTTCTGTGCAACGACGCTATTACAATAGGTGATAGAACTATATTGCGACTTATTTTTTCGCATTAATCACTTTAGAATACTATACAATAGGTAATAATTCATACATTACAACATCACAATGTACTTAAATAGCTACAAGGTCGAGCGGAAAATAATTGTACGAATATACATTGTATTGTATATGTATTGGCACAGGGTTGGGTATACCCTGGCCATCATATACCAAGTTTACCTGTCAAATATCTTCAAGCTCTCGTGCAGCATGTCGTCAGCGGTGATCTGCTGCGAGAGGGCCAGCCCGCGCGGCCTGAGGCAGCGCTCCCTCAGCAGAAACCTGACGGTCTCCAAGCTGCGCGTGAGAGCCTTCGCCAGGGGTCGCATCGCCGCCGACTCCTCCTCGCGGTTCATGATCGATGAGCCCGCTGCTAGGCACTAGAATATAACAAATAATGTATTAACGAGGGAAAACTTCCCTTCCGGGTTCATTCTCAACATGTCGGCCACAAGAAGTCCACTGCTGGACATAGGATCAGTTGAAAGCGGCTTGCATCCAGCGTCTTCCTGCCACTTGTATGAGGTCTTCTGTTCACCTTGTGGCTGGTCTTCCTACTCAGCTTCAGGACATCCTGACTGTTCTTTTCTCGCGCAAGGACTCGAAAAGTCAAGTAGTCCTGAAGATGCCTCGTGAAGAGGTGAAACACGTGTCAAGATCAAGAGTACCAGCTTGAAGACATTGAAGCCGACAAGAGTATCAAATTTTAAGACACCGAAGCTGAGACAAGAGTACCAGCTTGAAGACTTCAGAGCAGACAAGAGAACCAGTTACAAGACACCGAAGTAGACAATAGTACTAGCTTGAAGACTTCGGAGCAGGAATGAGTACCAGCTTAAAGACATCGAAGCGGAAACACACTGGATAAGTCAGATTTTTTTCTGGACAGGTCATTTCGTTTATTGTCAATGTTGGCTATATATGTAACTTTTTTTTCTTTTTTTTTATAAAATGGGTTGGATGGATGGTGAGAGAGGTTTGATCCCAGGATCAGCAGAGGTTCAGCGCTATTGGTGTATACACAGTCCCTCTGCTGCCAGTGGGGAGTGGGGTGGTTAGAAGAAGGGGGTTGAGTTTATGTATGTAACTGTACCTCTGCTCCGAACCACAGCTGGCCCGCCAAGTTGTCTTGCAGCACGTCCTCTGGGAACTTGACGCGGAAGCCGCGGGCCACCCTCTCGTCGCCCAGCAGCTGGTCCATTATCTGACTGGTGATGTTGAGCACTCGGTCCTGGGGACAACGGTCATAATTACACATTTCTTAGCTCTTCATTTCGGGGAGTGTGCGCAAGAGCTTCACGACCTAATTCCACCATCCCCATTTCACTACAGGACTAGTAGAAAGTCGGTGAATTACCACCCATTTCTCGTTGAAATGCCGAAAATCCGTACTCAGCGATATCGATCCACATTCTTGTTGCGTAGTGCACAAGAATGGAATTCTTTGCCGCCATCTCTGTTTCCTGAGACCTACAATCTTGGAATTTTCAAGGCTAGAGTGAATAGATATCTTCTAGATCGACGAGCTCCATCCTCGGCCACACCGTCGCTTAACATCAGGCGAGCTGGTGGTCAATCGTAGATCTATCTTCTATACAAAAAAAAAACCTCTGATTATTGACGATTCCGGCTGCCGACTCACGAATCTTGCGATCCGCAGCACCCTCTACGGAGTAGACTTAGTGCACCCTAACTACCAACCCAGAAGAAAAAGTTTTCAACATCATAGAAGATGTTTTTTTTTTATTTGAAAAATTCGAGCACCACAGTCTCCAGGGTCCATGCCTTATATAAACTACTACAATTATTTTTTTTAGCTAACTTTAAATTTTTTTAACTAGAGTACAAGAGGAAGAGACGTTAATACTTAACTAATAACTGTTAATACTTAAGTAACATGCACATGCATGCGTGTGTACGCCGAGCAATCCAGCTCCCGCAAGCAGCGCCCGTTCACGTGTGGCGGGTCGCCCTCTTCCCTCAAATATGGTTGAGGAGAGCGATGGCTGGCACATAGAAGATGTTAAGTCCTTCTAATATACTTGGCCAGTGACGATTTTGGGGGGGTCTGACAAAATTATTACCAAAACCAGAAACAATGTAAAAACGAACACATAATAATGTCAGAAATATTGTTGAACTGCTTTTCAGTTTTTTGTGAACTTGATTCGCTCTTTAACGGCCTAAATCTTCTTACTCTGTTCTTTATTAAATAAGCGAAAGATAAAGAGATACCTAACAATGGAATGTTATCTAGCACCCGCGGCAAAAACAGCCGCAGATGCGACACGCGACGCCGACGATGCTTCGAATAAGACCGCCGAATGCGGTTGTACCTAAGGCTCCAAGATTTATATTTAAAATATACTTGTGATATCTATCCTATCTGAAACCCTTGATTGCGTGTGAATATTTCACCCTAAAAAAATTAAAATCAACGATTTCCTAGCACGAACATTCCGTGCTAGAAGCCACTAAGCGCCATGATCTATGCGCGTTGTCAATACAAAATATGTAAACCGAGTAAACACTTATCATACGGGTATATTAGCATACACTTGTGTTGTTTACACGGCCCATTTAAATAATAAATAATAATAATAAATAAATATTTGTGGACATTTCACACAACACCATCTAGCCCAAACTAAGCAAAGCTTGTACTATGGAACTAAATGGCTGATAGAATACATATATACTTTTTTTTGTTGTAAATATATACATATGATACATAGAAACACCCAGACACAGAACAAACATCCATGCTCATTACACAAATGTTTGCCCTGGGTGGGGATCGAACCCACGACCTTTCAGTTCAGCAGGTAGGCATAGACACACTACCAACTGAGCCACTAGGCCAGTCAAGCAGTTAGGCCAGTTAGGCAGTAGACGTTTGGTTTGTTGATGTATCTCTGAAATGGATACGATGTGATTCATCCTGAACCGGATTGGAGGCATGAGAGTAAATGACTATGACATTCGACGATATTTTTAATTGTAAATAACTAGCTGCGCCGCGCAGTTTCACCCGCACATAAATGAACAACGGTGATGATGATGATAATGAAATATAGCCATTGTCCGTCTCCAGGTTCTTAGCTATCTCCATACCAAAATTTATAGCGATTGGTTCAGCAGTTTCAACGTGAAAAGATAACAAACATACAAGTATAACAGAGTTACTTTCGCTTCCACTTGCTTAGAACCCCTAAGACGAAGAGGAAAAAGAAATACTTTTGGACCGCCCAAAAGGATTTATTTTTCCTTTTCGATCCCCCGTTAATTAGACAGGGGGGGGGGGGGGGGGGGTCTACGGCAATTTTCATTTCCTCTTCGACCCCTATTACTAAACGGGGGTTTCTGTACCTTCCTTCTTGAATAGTGGGTAAATAAAGTTATAGTGATGATTCGGATCCAGGACACACTCACTAATGTCGGACTGGGGGCGACGGCGACGCACCCAATTTGGAGGAATTTTATATTGCGGGATATTTGACTTTTGGGGAATAGAAAGTTTGGATTTTTGGAGGAAGAAAAACCAGATTTCGAGGTAATCGAGGAGTTTTATTACTAGAACTGTAATCTAGGAAAAATAAAAAAGGAAGTGTAGATAGTAATGTATAATTAATTTTTATGTTTTTTAAACTGTAATTATTGTTCAAGTGTAAGTCATGTAAATATTTAAGTTTTTGTCACAATAAACTATGGTACCCCTGAGGTAACAAACAAAAAAGTAAAAAAGGAAGTAAGTTCGTATAGACTGAGTGGCCAGCCCTATTGTGAGAGTTATTAAGCCGCCGAAAGGCCTCTGACTTGGCTTGACGATTGCTGAACAACCGGGGCCTACAATAAAAAAAAAAAAAAAACTTAATTCTTGGGGGCTAAGACTTAGAACAAAAAGAATCCACTGAAAAATTAACGAGATTCAGGAACATCTTATTTTTCTGTGGGTTTTTTAACAACGTTAGTCGGATCTGGATTAACACTCGAGAGTACAATATCGAAGTGTAAAGTACAGTTACATACATATGTCAACATGAAATTGCTTCCATTTTCCTGTAGTGACCACAATAGTCCCATTTATCTAATACATAAACATTATGAGTAATATGCTTGGAAATCCCTTTTTCATCAATCATTTAACTCAAAGAAATGTAAACGTAAGAGTACGAACGTTTCGAGCACCTGAATTTTAAAAGGAAATAGGTATATTATATAATATATATATTTCAGTCTAAAAATGAAGCCCATTCATGCCTACAAAACTTCTCTTTTGTACAATTAAGACTGAATTAACTCTACATAACAAAAAGACGTGTGGCACTCGGAGACTGCCGCGGTAAAGCTATTGCATAATAGCTTTACGCGCGGTGTGTTAGGTTATTTTCGTTACGGAATTTCTGGATTCGGTCTCCACGCTCAAGGCCCGCGATAGAAGCTATGCAATAGCTTAAAAAGCGAAATTCAATCTCTCTGTCTATTCGATACCATTGCACGACTAAAAACGGCTGAACCGATTGTTATGAAAGAGACAGATATAGCCAAGACCGTAAGGAAATTATGATGATAGATATCGTGATATTTATCATCATAATGTCCTTACAACGCGGGTGAAACCGAGGCACACAACTAGTAAACTACACATTAGAAGTAGCAACACGTGTTATGAATATCAAGCAACTACACCACGTGACCGTGTGGAATAGTTTTGTTTTCATATCGAAAACTAATAAATAAATCATTAAATTACATACGCGTATAAGGTCCTTTGTTACGAACGTAATAAAACAATTATGAATCTTATGTTCGGCGGGATAAGGTCCGATTGTAAACTGATTCAACCGCGAAACCAGTCGTCCAAGGTGAGTCACTGATTGTAGGTAATGTTTACATTTTTACATTCGTAACCGAAACGAAAATTATTCACCGGTATTCATTGATATATAGAATAAGGAAAGGATATGACCAATGAACGTTTTAACCAAGTTTCAGCTCAGAGATGTCTGCGTCACATTGACGCATGAGTAAACTAATTTGCGTTATAGTTACGATGCTGGACTGAGTGATCATCACGCACACTGTCAATATGACAGTGTGCGTGACGTTTGTTACGGTAGGACATACTTTTAGCAGGTCAGATGTACCAACTTACAGTTTAGGTATCAAATAGCAGCCGCTTCGACCGGACACTTCAGTAATTTCTCGCGCGCCAGAAAAAGAGCTACACGATAGAACGAGACGCACTGTCTTGTCTGTGAGGTACAAGTCCTAGACGGACTGCAAGTCACCAACTGCAGCCGCAGGATACAAGCGACAGTACTGGTTCCTATTTCTATGAAAATAATTCAGAGCAGAAGGACATTGCTGCGGCCGCAGCACCAATGGTGACGCGGACCGCAGAACGCTCATTGGTTCACAAGCTTTTGTCTGTCTTGTGTGAAGCTGAAGATTTGGAAACGAGTGAGACCAACTGACGCGGGATTAGCGGTCTGCAGGCGGTCGATTGCGGCTATAGGCCGCTCCCAGGCTATATTTTGCACGTGGTCAGGCCATGGAATAGTCTGGGAGAGTGGTCACTGTCTGGCCGTAAGCGTTAAGGGTAAACATCGTAAGGTTTTAGTCGGTAAAAACAACAGTCCGGTGTCGAGCCCAAAATGACCCGCCGCTCCCCCTGGGGCGGATGGCATATGCGTAAATCCATTTCCTCACGTAAAAAGGCTATATTTTGCAAGTGGGCTATTTATATAATATATAAATAGCAAAGATATTATCTTTTAACATATCTACTTAATGGTTAAGCAATAGACGAAAAGTTGTTTAATTTTAATGATTAAGTTCGAGATTAAAGCGGGCAGCTGTTGTGATGCGCGAGAGAGATAGCTGCGCGCGCATAAACCTGTTAAGTTTATAAACCTAACAAGAGTAACAACTGAACGTTATGCAAGTAACTAAATGGATTGTTATAAAAGAACAATGGCCAAACTTCATACACGTGTGGACCTAGCTTCCAGTCTTCGTCTAAGAATTGTTCGTGGACCGTGGTGTATTTTGTAGTTTTAAGTATGTTTATATGTCATCACATTAATATAAATAATAAATTTTTTCTACAAAGTCAAAGTTAAAAAATAAATACTTATGAAGAGTTTTGGCGGGAACGTGCGTGAGGGTTGTAACAGTAACACTGGCCGTTTTATTTTCCAAAAAAATAGTTTTTCGGATGTTACGTACAGAATAGTCGTATTTTGTTCATATCAATCTTAGAAACAACAATCTTGGAATTTTCAAGACTAGAGTGAATAGATATCTTCTAGATCGACGAGCTCCATCCTCGGCCAGACCGTCGCTTAACATCATGTGAGTTGGTGGTCAATCGTAGGTCTATCTTGAATTTTAAAAAAATGAGTTCGTAAAAACGAACTAGAAAAATTCATAAAATACTAGACTAGCAAATGCGCTAGTCGCACGTGTCCAATTGTAAAGAGAAGAAGAAACTATTCTCAAATCTATTATTATGCTAATCGCATGTAAAAATTATATGTTACAACACTTACAACATTACACGTACATCGTAAAATGAAACGTAAATAACCTACAGCTTTCGTTCCAAACGTACAAACCTGAAGAATTTTATTTAAAAAAATATTTTTACTTAACATGACTTTGTTTAATATTACTATTCGCACTATCTAAATTGTCAAAAAATTACTATTTATTAAATAATTATTTTTTCATACACTTTTCATTTCTAGATGCACTCTTTGAGAAGTCAGAGCCAAAACGTACATCATTCTTTGGTACAGAGATAACCGAAAACATGGGGTATCACAAGGTTACACTTCATCATCACCAACACCATTCATCACTAATAGTTCTCAATATTTCTATTAAATAATAAATCGTCTGATGGTCAGATCTTCATATTTACATCAATGGCTGTATTCGTAATTATCTCATGACACATTTATCTATAGAGTCGGCCAAATGGCGTACTAAAAAATTCTACAGATTGCTCATAGAAAACAACGAAAGTGACGCTAAAGTAGTTTGCCAAACTAGGGACACACCAAGTGAGGCGTACTCTAAAAAATACGGTTGCATTAAGAGTGGAGTAAAATACCTAGATTTATTTATTTTTGCGCGCCTTTGGAAATTCTTTTGAAATGACATTAGTAATGAGCTGATAGTATTCATGGTACCCTCATTGTTGTTTGTTTACCTGCAAACTGGACAGTGTGACTCATTAAGAGGACTATGCACTACGCATTTGTCCGTGCAGCATGAGATTTTTTTTACCAAAACATTAAAAAAATCATTGAATGTCTGGGACATTATCCAATTTCAATGATTTGTTTTGTGGGCACTATAAATGTCATCTATGCCAGTCTATGTCATCTAGTATCACCTGTAACCACGGACGCTGCAATGTATTCGAAACGTCGGGTCATAAAATTGTGTAAAATATATGTATAAAATGCAAAAAAAAAAAAAAAAAATGTTATGTTTTGTGTATTATATGCAATAAATATGTGTTTTTTTTTATTTAATTTTAATGAGTAACAATCGCAAAAACTTTAGGAAAATTATAAGTTAACAAATATCTTTAGTAAAAGAAATCAAAATACCGTATAAGCATAAGCGCGAGTTTCGTAGTTACGACTTTCTGTTACAGTGTTCGTTTTTTGAAAGTTTGTGCAAAACCGTCATATTTTTTTTTTTTTTAATGAGCTTTGACTATGAGATTAGAAGGAACATATTAACTATTTTAAACAACAAAAAATGTATCTCAAATAGACCAAAACAAAACAACGCCTGACACCTCATTTATTACAATCGGATGATGAGTAATTTAGACGTTACCGCAGAGTGGAACATACGTACTCGTATATACAAAACAGACTTCTAAAATCATAACATATTTAATAAATAGTCGGTAAATAACAAGCCAGCCCCGATTTGTGTACGTAAGTGACCTTACGGCCACCACACGAATTCACGACACGCAAGTTCAGAACTAACCCAAAACTACCCATGTTCCACGAATAGCGCCGCTTCTATATAGGGCATGTAATTTAAACAACATGTCTTCACGCGATTTCGACTCGGTCAATTGCTGAATTCACGAGCGCGTGTGAGGTGTACTTACATAAATTAGTCGAAATCGATGCAGATGACCTCATGCAAGTGGCGCGAAGACGCTGGACGCAAGCCGCTTCCAATCGGTCTTTTTGGAAATCCATGGGGGAAGGAAGGCCACTGCAGGACATAGGTCCAGCAGTGGACTTCCTATGGCTGAGATGATAACAATGATCCTGAACATGGATTGACTGGCCTTGTGGCTCAGTTGGTAGTGTGTTTGCGTCTACCTGCTGAACTGAAAGGTCGTGGGTTCGATCCCCACCCAGGGCAAACATTTGTGTGATGAGCACGGATGTTTGTTCTGTGTCTGGGTGTTTCTATGTATCATATGTATATATTTACAACAAAAAAAAGTATACCTATATGTATTCTATCAGCCATCTAGTTCCATAGTACAAGCTTTGCTTAGTTTGGGCTAGATGGCGTTGTGTGAAATGTCCACAAATATTTATTTATTATTTGTAAAAAAAAACTGGTTGGAAGCGGCCTGAACGTCTTCATGCAACTTGTAGGAGGTGGGCATTCCAACTTGTACCTGGTCTTCCTACTCCGTTCGAGAACTTTTCACCTTTCGGCCGTCACGTCTGCATTACTTTGTGCATACTATATGACTCTACTGCCAAATCAATTTGCTAATCCACTGTACTATATATCGGTTACTTTGATACGTCTATGAATATCTCCGTTCTGATTCGATCTCGCAGACTCGGAGCATAGCTCATTGTGTGACTAAGCTTCCGTATAAGGCCAATGATGGTGACCACGTTTTAGTGTCATTATGTAATCACGTGTAACATACACTCTTTGTACACTTTCTAGTTGAAGCATTAAGATATATTAGACAAAATGATGTGTCTGACTTTACCGAACGCTGCCCAGCTGAGTTGGATTCAACGATTGACCTCTTTCACGAAATTGGGCCTGCCTAGTCGGATATATTTGTCCACGGTAGGTGTATTCTTCAAAAACTTAAAGAATGGAGTTACACTGATATTGAGCTAGACACGATAGGCTTTCGACATAACTTTCGTTTTGTCTATGTTCAACCTCAAACACATCCGTAGAAGAAAATCGACTGAGGCCTTCAATTATTATTAAGGTCTTCCATCGATACTGCCATGACTATTGCGTATATCGTCGGCAAATCGAAGGTGAGTGATATACTCTACATTATAAATATTGATATCAAGCCCTTGCCAATCAAGAAGCTTGAAGGCATCTTCCAATGCGATATTGTACAAGGACAATAGGTTAGTTCAGTGTATGTGCCCGACATAGTGAGTGAACACTGGGCGTCTCTCACACACAATCCCGACACGAACACAACCAAAGGCCAGGAGCAATCGTGACTTGCAACAATTATAACAAAATGCGAATCAGTTTTGTAACAAGTCGTTGTAATTAGCTAATTAGGTAGCCTACTCAGATATGACCGATTGTGTGCACAGTAATATCCAGGACTTACGCGATAGGCAGCATAGAGCGATAACAGTATAAGTCAGGGTACAATACTTAAACAATTAAGGGGCTATGTAAACTGCATTCGCTATCTCGCTTACGCATTACCACATTTTAGGGGTTACGTAGTAACTACGAGGGACCCCTATAAACTTGCCATGTCACAACCTATAGATAATAGACTTAATTTGGCTGGTGAATGAGTTCAGTAAAACACTATAAAATGTCGTAGTAAAATTTAAAAAAGTGAAAAATAGGGATAGCACTCCAACCATATAAAGAAGTGATGACATTCTTTTGAACCCACACTGAGTTGAAAAAAAAATATGTGTAGGATTCTACGTCTTCATACATGCATACGGCAGGGAAGTGCTGCTGCAAGCCGCTTCCATCAGGTGATTTCAGGAAATCCATGGACCACCATTTCATTTCAATTACCAAATATAGGGTTTCTGCTTTCGCTCGCCCTTGACTTGTTAGCTTGTACCTACACTCTATAATACAACAATGTATCCATGTTTATAGAAACTTTCTAACAAGTAACGGAGCCAGTGCGAAGCGGTCGCAGTGATTCATCTATAGGCGTCTTGTAAATAAACAGCAATGTTATCAGCAACTCGACCGAACTACAAAATGTAGGCTAAATAGATGGACAGATTAAATGCACTTTTTTCTAGTATGCTTCCGGTCGTTTCTGGATATTTTAAACATTTATTAATGGCTCAGTTGACGGCGTAGACTAGGACGGAGCTCGTCGATCTTGTGGATATCTATTCACTCTAATCGTAAACAAGTGGCCAAGACCGTGTCGAGACACGCATATGGTAGGGTTCCGTAGGGGGTAATATAAAAAGAAACATACATACAAACCCACATGTTTACATACAAACACCCAAAAACATAAGCCTCCTTGAGCGATCGGGTTAAAAAGGTATGGCGTGCGAGCGAAACAACGGTGCACCCCACTCTGGGTCTTAAGTAGCAAACATATGAGCATATGGTGCATCACTTGGAGTTTACCATTTACCATCCTTCATGAATCTAGACAAGACCAACGGAGCACACTTCCTGAAACCATAGCCGGCAATCTACATGCACCGCACATGGCATTGTGACGTCACAATCAGTGGGGCCTTCGCCACAGTGTATGTATCAGTATTTATGCATGTGGTGAGCGCGTGAGCCATTCATACAAACACATGGTTACAAGTTACAATGCAGAGTGGAGCCACTGTTGCATTTTATCGGGTAGAAATGCAGCGAGTAGTAGGAAAAGAATAATGTGAACAATTGACCATCTCTGTTGATGTGGGCCGTATTGTATTGAATGTGCAAATCCCACTTGACAGTTGAGTGCGTCCAAGGTGCATACAAATTAAGAAATAGTCCAGGGAAACCTGGGTAGTATTCGATATTTTAGAGTATTTTACACACTAAAGTATACACAAATTTATAGACAGTTCAAAAATTACACACATCGGACGGGACTTGAACCAGCATATCCCATCAGTCGGCATCTTTCGTCTGTCTATGGGACCTGTAAAGGGTCCAGCTGAGTAATTGCACGCTTGAAGCGTGCGTTACGGGTGGCTCCACCAACGCAAAAGACTTTTCGAAAGAAAGTTCGAAAGTGTCGACCATCCCACCCACGTGACACCTCCGCGGATCCGTGGATAAAATGGTAAAGGCTCCCAAGTACAGACCGGGATATGCGGGTTCAAGTCCCGTCGGATGCGTGTAATTTTTGAACTGTCTATAAATTTGTAGATCCTGGGTAGTTAAAGTTTCATATTACAGATACAAATACTTATTAGTAAATTTTCTCTTTATTTTTAACTATAATCATTTTAAACAGAGACGCAGAATTACATGAATTTATTACTACTTATATAGAAGCGTAGAATCAGCGGCTTTCTAAAACGACCGCTGATGTCACATACAAGCCGTTTTAAGTGATGTCTTTATAATTAGAAACCCGAATTACACTTTGAAGGTCACTTGCGATTAACGGAGTTCTATGGAATCTAAGTTTTTACCAACAACAGTTTTGGAAAAAAACCTTACGCTGGGGCTAAAAGTGCGCAGCTATCTCTCTCGTACATCACTACATTTTTAAACAATATAAAATCACTGAGTGGGGAAAGGGGCTATTACGAAATTGAGAAAATGAGATGGAGAAAATGTTTTAGAAAAAAAATACCGATATCTTTTAAGGTGGGGCTCAAAGCAAGCAGCTATCTCTCGCGCATCACAACATTTTTACCCAACTGCGTAAGGAGGGAGGATTTCGTACGTTTCGCCCAAATTGGGTCTATGAGGGCCGACCCACAGTTGATGCATAACTTCTCTCTCTCTCTCTCTCTCTCTCTCTCTCTCTCTTCTTCTCTAGCACGTAGAAAGAGAAGGATGAGACGCTTCTCAAAGGCCTATTACAACACTCGATTTATCGGGTCGATCTTTCGGCAGCGACAGAGTGGTGTAACAAGAGACAGGGTTCCGAACTTCCGATCTCCATCGTTCCCAGACAGGCACCCGATAGACAATGCCCAGAAATCGGGTAGTGTAATAGACCTTTTAAAGCCGCGTCCTGGCTCAGGGCAAATTCTGTTTCCCGTACCTACAGATGAACACATAAGGAAAAAAAATAAGCTCTAGCAGCTGGCCTAGCATGGAAGGTAGATAAAACGTTTTTGTCCACGTTGTTATGTCAGTTGTCAATGTCAGTACATACTTTATTTCCTCTGAAGGGTGGATAAAACGGGGGAAAGACTATTTGTCCATGTTCCATGCTAGCTCTGCAGCTTGTAGATATCTCTGTCTCTCTCGTGGGAGGGAACGCAAAAGAAAAGAGAGGCTGCGAGTTATATTATGTTTTGTGCTGCGAGCCGCGAATAATGTACCGCATGGGCACAATAATGCATAATCACATTTAAAAATAACACGTCCGTGAAGCTTGACCTATGGAAATCACGTTGTATTTTGTAAGTACGAGCATTTCTAAATATGTAAATATGTTTACAAAATATATTTTAACTCAAGTTCATTAACAATGAAAGCATCTCAAATGAAAACAAATTTTCTTTTAGACTAAAGTACTTTGTTTTTTTTTTAGGAATCTGTAGTGAACAAGAACAAGAACATGTTTTGTCATGTCCGTCTGTCTGTCCGTCCGCGGTTTTGTTAAAAAACTCTTAGTAAGTATTAGAAGTTTCCGGCAGCCTAGTGGTGAGACCGTCTGACTTGCGATCTGCAGGTCCTGGGTTCGAATCCCACGGCACGCACCTCTGTCTTTTCGAAGTTATGTGCGTATTGTTGATTGCCGCCAACTTCAAACGGTGAAGGAAAACATCGTGAGGAAACCTACATGTCTGAGAGTTCACAATGATCTTGACGATGTGTGAAGTCTGCCAACCCGCACTTGGCCAGCGTGGCAGACTATGGCCTAACCCTTCTCACAATGAGAAGATGGCCCGTTCCCAGCAGTGGGACAGTTTGTACAAACAGGGCTGATAAAAAAAAAAGTATTAGAAAGTTGCTGTAATTTGCAACGGTTTAATATGCATATTAATCATAAACCACCAAACTAATAAAATTTAATTTTGGAAAAAAAATGGATTGTTTTTGTTGTCTATTGAATGGGTCGAGAGTTATTAGATGGATAATTTAAAAATATATTGTGAGCGCTGCGCATGGCACGACACGCACTTGGCCGATTTTATTTTTCTCGCTTTATCCGTAATGAATATGTTGTATAAACGTTTCTGGTATTTTTAAGGAAAAGTACGGATCATTTGTATCTATTTTTGTCTAAATCTGCAAATACAGTTTCAACCTAATTCTGCGGTCTATTTCAAAGCGGAGCAGTGTACGCGTTATTGCCGGCCGGCGTCACGTCTCGTCTTCTACATAATAAACGCGAATGACCTGTACTTTTATTTAAAATATTTAAAGCACATGTTTGCTTATATATTTTTTTTCAGAGTATAAAACTGTCCTCCGAAATGAAACACTAAAATTTTATTAAATTCGGTTCAGCCGTTTAATCGCAAAAAGCAATTATGACAAATCAATGATAACACTACGAGAAACACTAGTGGTCAAAGCAGTTAAGTTAAAATAACATAGTAGGTACCTACTTATTGAAATACCTACTAAATGCGTAAATATTAATATTATAAAACCGAAAATAACTCTTGTCTCTCAGTCTGTTTTACCTTTTCACGTCCAACCAACTGGACCGATTATTATGAAATTTGTTACACAGATAGCTCAAGTATTAAAAAAACTGAGAAAAAAAACCGGCTTCGAAATACGCAATTCATTTACTTGGATGATATTTTTTCAGTTATTTTGTCATAAAAACCAAAGTAATGAAGCGATTTTGATAACATTTATATGGGACCATCACTGAGATATTCCTGTCAAATGAAAAAAGAATCATCAATAACAATTTATAACTGACGGAGTAATCGTTGAACAAACACAAAAAAACATAGTCGGATTGAGAACCTCCCTCGTTTCGGAAGTCGGTTAACAACCAGAAGACGGTCTTTATCTACACTTCATCACCGTTTCTCATAATATCAATACGCGGGTAAAACCGCGGAGCACAGGTAGTCAGTACTATTAATTATTCTGTACCTCCTTACCCACTTCGTAAGAAATCTTTAATTTACCCTCTATAAAAGTAGGTACGATGAAGTCGTTCAACTCGCTAAAACAAATCCAATTAGTGTACAATTGCAAAGCCTTACCTCAACACTGAGTCTAACCAAATATGAACTGAGTGTGTTAGCGCTTACGCACACTGTGTTACTAATGTGAATATGGGATATTTAGGGTTCTAGTTTGAATGTGGCTATGAAAGTCTCAAAAGTGCTGGAGGATTCGCTCCTTGACCGACTTTTTTTTAAGTTAGGTAATATAGAAGCATCTAACAATCAAATGTGCGCGTATATTAGCAACTTTTTGCATCTATTTATTATATTTTTACGTAATCAATATTTTTCAAAACTTAGTGAAAAACAATAATTTTAATTATTTTATTTTTCCTGTTATTTTGTGCCTGGTTGTATTGTAAGGTATTACTTATGTAATCAAACTACACAATCTTCTCAGCTCGAATTTACCCACTCACCCAAAAAGAGAACTGTGTTTCCTCACTGCGGTCCGAATCGACCTATTCCAAAATTATATTGGTCGATTCGCACCGCGGTGCGAAAGGACCTATTAAAAAAGAGCTCTTGGGTGATTCGGACCGCGGTTCGAATCACTTGCGGTGCGAAACGCCGAAGTACCCATATAAACGAAACGAAAAACTAATTAAAGAGCTTTTTTGATGCAAGATAGATCTACTATTGACTACCAACTCGCCTGATGTCAAGCGACCGTGTGGCCGAGGATGGAGCTCGTCGATCTGGAAGATATCTATTCACTCTAGACTTGAAAATTTCAAGTTTCGTCCCTGTTTTTGAAATATCTACCATAAATCGATAACACTTTTTCGATCTCGTAGTCCGATAGTCCGATGGTAAATAAAACAAAACAGTATTGAGTCCGCAATACCTAAATCACCATATTCTGATGAGCGAAGCGTCGGCGTCGGGCGCCCACAATCTCGCTGGTTCGACGATATTCTAAATATCACGGGTCAACCTGTGCCAGTCCTGTGCCTACCTGTACAAGGTAGGCACAGGACGACCGAGGCGGGTGCATACAAGAAGAGACACCTATGCTAAGCAGTGGGCGACAACAGGCTGCAAATGTTCCGAGTCACTGGGATTTCGGTAATGAAATTGAGCATCACATTTTTCTAGGCGAAATTATAACAGATGGAGTAAGGTTTAGAGGGAATGGTGGCCGAGGCAAGTAAAGCGGAGTGTAGGACGTCCAGCTGCAAGATATCGACGATACGTAGCGCTCGTGGCGTAGCTTGACTAGGTGTTCCCGAACGATCACCAAAGTTAAGCAACGGACGGACCGGTCAGTCTTCGGATGGGTGACCGTGAGTGGCATTTCTTTCTGAGCGCTACCGTGGGTCGGATGACACGTTAAATTGTAGGTCCCGGTTGTTCAGCAATCGTCAAGCCAAGTCAGAGGCCTTTCGGCGGCTTAATAACTCTGACAATAGGGCTGGCCACTCAGTTTATACGAACTTACTTACTTAGTAACAATCGCGAGTTGAACCTGGACTTGAAAGGCACACGAAGAAGAAGCCAATACAAGAGACAGGCCTGTACCCAGCAGCGGGATAGGCTTTGGATGTCGATTATGACGATGGAATAATATTGTGGTTCTACCGTCATCGTGAAACATTTTACACACACTACAAGTAATTTTATGACGTGTTTTATTCTTCCATTGTACCATGAAATGATGGCCGAACCTAACATAGTATTTCAGCTTTTATCTTTGAGTGTACAAATATGGTGAGAACCCGATTAAAAACTTGTAATGAATCATACCTATGATGCTATTTGACCAAATAACCAATGTTTTACTTTTAGCACCAAAGAAGCCTAAAAAATACCTGCCACAGAATATCTAATTTGAAACAAACTAGGTAAGTACCTGTAGCTGATATGGCACTGTACATATACATATATAAATAATACATAAATACAAATTCATTGTACACTAGCGGACCCGGCGAACTTCGTTTCGCCTAGAAGTCGAATGTCAAATCATCGTCAATAGTCACAAAACCGACCAAGAGAGAGTCGGAGAGTTCTGAACAAAATTTCGTCAATCAAGTACATATAATTGTCAAGAGTGCTGCTACCTAGAGACATCGTTTTATTTTTCCTGTAAAGTTTACGTAAACGTCTATCATGTCAAATTATTTCAGATAGTTGACCCGGTGATATTGTGTAGTCACCAAAAGTTACCAAAAATCGATATGAAGTGAAGTGAACTTACCGTGATTAACAAACACTTATTAGCAAACAAAAAACTACTTAGTCTTTAAAACAAAACGAACTTTATCAAAAACATAATAAAATTATTATTAACGCGGTTATGTGTTGTCACAGATTACCACAGATTCTTTTGTTTTAAATTGAATGACGTTGACATTCGTTACGCGCGTTTTTTAAAATATTCAAAATTAAATGTATATTTTTCAATCTTTCTGAGAGATTTTCTTAATATTTGTTTCCGTAAGAACCTTGTACAGAGTATTATAAAACTACAAAAAAAAAATAAGCCAAATCGGTCAAGCCGTTTTCATGTTATGTCGTGACAACGGAAAACGGGTTTCATTTTTATATATATAGATATATATATACATAATATACTAAGCTCATATAACATTTATACGTCTAGGTAACCAGGCCGTTGCTTGATGAACTTGCTAATGCTAAAAGTAAAGAAATATCAGGGCGAAACATGCAATGCAAAAAATGAAGCCATATTCAGCGCGTAAAAAAGAATTTATGTGAAACAATGTTTTTCAGATCCTTTTAGGGAATGTTTTTGGCTTGTGAATAAAGTCATTGACATGACTTTGATGATGACATGACACTTGACATGTTTTGACGTCTTTGTAGAACTTGAGTATTTGAAAACTTGCCATGGGATCTACACATAAATACTTCAATATCAAAAAATATGAATAGTGCCACTATGTCGCTGACACCTTCCCACAATTTTAAATAAATAAATTGGCTTACTTAGTTACGACAAATCAGTGTGTAAGTAATCTCAACAATAATAAGGCACAAACAAAGTTTCACACGACAGAATTCGTTTCTTTTATGTGTGAACATTTATATTAATGTATTTATTTTTTTCTGAAATATTAACAATTGTCGAGAATCCTCACAGATTTGTCGTAAGTACATAAAAAATGTTTGAGACATATTTATATTTCCATTCCTATTCTTACTGCAGTGACCCAACGGCTTTTCGCGCTTTACATGGCTTGACGAGCTACCGCGTGTCTGGATCACGCAGACTTCCAATAGGTACCCCAAGTGTATGTACCTAGCGTGTCAAGTAAGTACTATGTCTGTGGGATCACGCAACGGTATGCTTGTTTTCATCACCGAGCAATCACCGTACCTGGAGTGACGTCACAGATTGTGAATAAACACCCGTAGCAAGTGTGTAGGTATATAAGTGTCTAACTGGACAGGTCGACACTGACACGGAGAACCGACAACCTAGTGAAAGTTGAGAGAATTTATTAGATCCGTGGATTGGAGCGGATCATTTTTAGGGTTCCGTACCTCAAAAGGAAAAAAACGGAACCCTTATAGGATCACTTTGTTGTCCGTCTGTCTGTCCGGTGTCAAGACCTTTATCTCGGGAACGCGTGAAGGTATCGTGTTGAAATATACCATATACGCAGATCCATATCCATAGCATCTGCAGCAAGAGATTGCTGCAGAAAGAAAAATAAAATTTGACAGTTTTCGTAAAAAAAAAGTTACAGCCGTTATGTCGTAAAAAACGCACATTTCGACACTCACAAGGGAATCAGAACCTATGGGGTACTTCTCGTTGACCTAGAACTACGAAATTTGGCAAGAAGCATTGTGTTTATAGTACACATATAAGAAAAAATCCGAAAACTCAATATACATTGTCAATTTTGACGGACTGCAAATGTCAATCTATCAAGAGCTTTTATTGAATTATGCGTTTCAGACTCTTTCATCAGCGGTAGACGTACGTCTACTGCCGCTACCGCTGATGAAAGAGTCCATACGTCTGTTAAATGGGAAATGTCAGACAGAAGAACCCAGACGTTTCGTCCATAGAATTGAAGGTCTATTCTTCAACCTTGCATGATATGGACAAATCATACAAAATGTCCTCATATGTCATTATGAGGACATTTTGTTGACATAGATACATATATGTCAGAACAAATTCATGTGTCTTCCGCCAAGTCTTTACAGAAACATAATGTTATCCTCATCCATATATTAAGATAAATTTCCGCAAAACAACGTTGGCAGACTTAGAATGACCTTACTCCTACTCTACAGACCAAATCAATGATTTTATTAAACAGAAAATGTGAGTGATAGAACCAATCGTATTTCATGAATTCGCAGATTTTATTAACCGACTTCGAAAAAGGAGGATATTATCAATTCGTACCGTATATATATATATTTTATGTATGTACACGAATTACTCCGCCATTCGAGAACCAATTTTTGTGTTTCCTGAATTTGTGTATAGAGAAAGCTCCCAAGTTGGTCCCATAATTATTTTATAAACATCACTCTATTACTTTTTGAATAATCTCTAAAAATTAAAACATTTTTATTGTATTCCTGAGTAAGTGCGTCTGATTATAGAATCGCAGAGTTCCACCTACATGTTTTTCTTTGCAAGAGTGTCAAATATTAAGGATTATCGTATAAACATTTGCACATTTTCTAATCTTCGAAGACGAGCAATTTACATTCAATGATAAATAGCATTCTTGACAAAAGAAAAAAAAGAGCGAGTGAAAAGAGGTCACTTTAAAAAGTTTACAATCGTGTAGTACTTTGTAAGTTGCGTTTGAAGTTGGTTTTTTAATAGACAAATTATTTTGTTTTTAAATTTGAATTTTTAATTTGAAGTTAGCACCGCGTGAGCCATGTCCCTTGGCTCTTTTATCTCAGACGTATGGCACGAACCCAAGATTAAGAGAAGTGTTGTCGCGCAATCTCCCATACAAATAGGATACAAATATTTTCTACCCCTTTAACTGATTTCTATGATTGATTTTTTTAAACTGATTTAAGTAAATCATAAATGTCTGATGCCCTACGGTTTGCTTTTTCAACTTTAATTATTTATTTTTTTAAATATTCAAAAAAACCCGAAGAGGCATAGCTATTAATGGTTCCAATCATATAAAAAAAGTAATATTTTATTAGGCATCTGAGGCGTCTTTATTTACGTAGCTTAACTATATGGAGCTTGCGACAAAGGATGTGCACGCAGGCCACGTATTTTATACATCCGTGTATAGCGTGGCCCTGATTAGTGTAAAAGATTTTCATTTGAACTAAAATTAAATGCCATAAAATTAGATAATCATACCTGTGCATAAGGGGTGTTACACACTGAAGCAGGCACATTCGGTTCGGCTGTATACATATATTAAAAGACAAGGCCGGCCCAAAGCATATATATATACTACACAATGTCATATTGAATTTTATTCGGCTATTAGGCTAGCCGATCGGGTTCACTCAGCAATTTTTTTTTTGAAGGCCATGTCAGCATCGCACCTAAAATCTTCAACGTATTCAACGAAAAAGCCGCCAATATAAGCCGGGCGGCTTTTTTCCTGAACATTCATATACATATTGTCAGATTTTGCTGCCCGGCTGAGCCGATTAATTCCGGCCCACTTAAGTGTGTAGCGCCCCTAACAATAGATGCACGTCTATGCAACGTATCCAATCCTAAAACAATACTTTCACGGTAATATGATAATCGAACTTTATGACTCCCATAATAAATAAACCATGCCAGTGATACTTTTACGAGCCACTCAGACAGCGCCATAAGTCATAAATTGGCATAATAAAAAACCGTCTGATGCCAAATGAAGGACATGAAAGGTTATAAATTATTTTTAGCTACTTACGCTAGTACACAAAACTACGTATGGATCAGCTCTGTTTGTATGTACTGTCCCAAGTATACTAGGCTGGTCTAGCGCGGTTTGTCAAAATTCATACATATTCAAGGACGACATTAAGAAATCTCAGACTTGCTATTATTTTCTCAATTGTGATTATTTCACAGCTGAACATAGCACTAGTACGTATGCGAATATTTTTTGTATGTTTAGGCTAAGAGTTGTGTACTAGAACTTGAGCCCGGTATAAATGCGAGGTCGGGTTTCAGCCAAGTCAGTTCATTTTCTGAGCGGTTAACAAAATTACAAGCAACATTGAAGTGAATCAATAACCATAGCGTCAACTACGTGTATACGAATAATAGATTAGTATTTTAAGTGGTGGTTACTTTCTAGTTACAAATGTTTTATAAGTTTTTAGAAATAAATGTATTTCTATTTGTAGTATTTAAAGTGGTGAAATAAATTGATTGTTCGGATAAATGATTTATCTAGACCCCGTCTTTCGTAGCATTTGTTATACCAACCTGGGCCTGCCTGAGCTGGCTGACGAGCGTGGAGCACCGCTCGGGGTCCTTGCGGCCGTCGAACGAGTCCAGCTCGGCGGCGACCATGTTGAGCGCGTCATCCGCGAAGAAGAACTGAGCGAGAAGTGAACGGTCGTCCCTCTGCCAACAAAACAAAAACAAAAGTTAGTGATCATAAAGCGCGGAAAATGCTACAGAATAGGTGCGGTACATCCTGAAACTGCCTTATGTGAAAAGAAAAGAAGCATATACACATTTTTGTCTTTGTCTGTGTAACTTATGCATAATTTGCAAGTTTCATGTTTTCTTGAAAATATTGATGCATCCATACAAAATGGGAAAATTAACTAAAATCTAAAAACATTATTGACTTTTTAATTCTCGTTAATTCCGGGTGCCACGGCACATTGAGTGAAACTGATTGCACTGGTAGTTTTTTTTACCCGACTGCGTAAGAAGGAGGGTTATGTTTTTCGAGTGTATGTATGTATGTATGTATATTTCTTTGACACGCCCTAGAGCCTGTTTAGGCTCTAGGGCCCGTTTGGGCTTGACCGATTTTGTTGTGAGTGGTGTCAATAGATTCGTCTTAATTGTGAGAGTGACACTGGGTACATCAAAATTAAAAAAAATCATAAGTTAGGCTGCAAAAACCTCTTTTCTGCAGTCGAGTATTTTGTTTTCCTTTTAACATTGATACTTGTTTGTTGATGTAACTTAAACATAATTTGCAAAATTTTCGTGTTTTCTTGAAAATATTTATGCATCCATACAAAATGAGAAAATTAACTAATATCTAAAAGCATTATTGACTTTTTAATTTTCGTTAGTTATGTAATACCGGGTGCAATGGCACATGAGTGAAATTGATTGCACTGGGTAGCTACTTTATCAGTGGCGTACGAAGGGGATAAAAACCTCTGGTTGCAATCATCGCCTTTAACGAAATACATTCTCCTAACCTATTTCCCCTACCTTCCCTCCCTCCTACCCGGTTTATAAGATGCCAGGGTAAATTTTTCTTCGTCAAAATCATAAAGTAGACCTGCCAACCTGAGTATTTATAACTATTGATCATTATTCTAACACAAATACACACAGAATTAATAAAACGCAAATAGCAAGCCAGTTACCCTAATTTACATCAGTGGCCCCAAACTCGGCAACGTAACTCAGTACCTACACTATAGAATGTACTACTTCGAGTTTAATTCTAGACTTCAAGTTTAGTTTGCATTATGGGGGCTATTCAAGTATTACATAAGCAGAATTTTAGTAATTTTTAAGGTTCCGTACCTCAAAAGGAAAAAAACGGAACCCTTAAAGGATCACTTTGTTGTCCGTCAGTCTGTCCGTCCGTCCGGGTGTCAAGACCTTTATCTCGGGAACGCGTGAAGGTATCGAGTTGAAATTAAAACCATATATGCAATCCATAGTATCTTGCTGCAGAAAGAAAAATACATTTTCTCAGTTTTCGTAAAAAAAAGTTACAGCCGAATATGTCGTAAAAAACGCACATTTCGACACTCACAGAGGAATCAAAACCTATGGGGTACTTCCCGTCGACTTAGAACTCTGAAATTTGGTAAGAAGCATTGTGTTAGAGTACACATATAGGAAAAAATCCGAAAACTGTTTTTTTTTAATTTAATCACAAAAAAATTGTATCTCTATGCAAGGAATGAGGGCTGCCTCAAACGTTCGCTCGCTCGGATCCGAGTGGGAGGCGCCGCTACTATAGCGCCTACTCGGATCCGAGTGGTGAGCAAGGAATGTGTTAAATATTTTTACGATGTATATTTTTCGGTTTATGAAGGAAAATATAAAAAAAATATATGATTTCCCCCTTTTATTTAGTTTATACGGAACCCTCGGTGGGCGAGTCTGACTCGCACTTGTCTGGTTTTTTTTTTACCCTCCCCTCCCCCTCGTCAGCAAAAGTAAGCAAAGCTCTTAGTCCTCTCTTGTATGCTTACGTAAACATTGAAACAAGTGAATAGCGCGCGCGGTAATTCCCTTACTGCAGTTCTTTCTAACTTAACCATAAAACACCGCGTGAGAGCGAGTAAGCAGTAACAATTATGTTAGGGTATCCCTGAATATGCTATCTGGTGCTTACGTGTAATACTTGAATGGCCCCATGTCAGTGATTTCGTAAAGTAACGAGTAACTCCGCATTAGCACGATACGACGTGAATCGATGAAATAAAATAAAATAAAATAAATAAATGCTCTATTAATAATATACCTACTAGCCGCATCTCACAGTGTTTCCTGCCACTGAGAAATTATTTCCCAATTAATACCTACACGTTAAAGGAACTGGGTGTCTTTAAATCGCGAGTGAATTGGTTTCTTCTAGGTAAGCGCGCTCCATCGTAGACCGCAACGTCGCTTAACATCAAGCAAGTTGGCGGTCAAGCGCGAAATAGGTTTCTACATATTAAAAAAAAAAAACCTCCAAAGGAGACGGCTCATACCCGCCTCAGGTCGTTTCAATCTGTAGCCGTCACAATTTAGCTATTTGAATAAAATAGCATGTAAATGAATACAACCATACTACACCCTAAAAACATAACCCTCCGCCTTATTGCGCAGTCGAGTAAAAAAAAGAATCAATTAATTCGATTAATCAATTAATTTAATTATTTTTGTTTCTTTTTGTTGTAGTGTATGGTGTATAAAAATAAAATATTTTCTTTCTTTCTTTAATTCGGTTTTCTGCTGTTTTATGAAAAAATGCGTACCGGCGAAGGAACGATCTCAACGATTCCTTCGACGTTTTAATTACAAAACTTGGAACAATTTACACTGCTTTCGACCCATTCCCTTCGGCGGGTGTTACATTGAAACGACACTTTTGTTAAGGCCTATTCACACCTGTACGGCTATTTACAACTTGGAGGATTCGGATCGAAAACCGTATCTCCATCGCTGTGATGTTCATAAAGATGAGTGTGAAATTGATAGGGGTGCTGAGCGTTATTCGCGTCCGTAACGAATTACCGCGCGGGATTCGCTCAGGTAAAATGTACATATTCCAAACCATACGAAATAATTTGTATCCTCTATTATGGGCTATACTTTTCGCTCGTTCGGAACAGGTACCGTCGCGTGGCGCGAGAAATACATCTCGCACCTCACTGCAAGTTGGTTTGACAACTATTACGCCTCATGGTTCACTAAACAGAAATAACTAACGGGAGAGAATCAAGAGCGAATTTCGGTACCATGGCGGTAGCGAAATCCGCTTTAGTATAAACTAGAATTAACTCATAACCAATCGGATTTATTGGGTCTTTAGTCGTTTCGCACCATGACAGTAGCGAATAGCACTCAAGTCTGAATAGGCCCTTATGAAAGCATAGACCTTGAGCAGGACACGTACCAACTTGGCGCACTGCAGATACAAGTTCATGGTCCGGTAGCGATTGCTATGAAAGGTACATAGATAGCTGAAAACCTGGAGACGGACATAGGCTACATTATACCATCATCATCACCATCGCTTCTCATCACCACGCGGGTGAAACTGTAGGGCACAGCTAGTACATGTCATATACTGACACTGCCCCACGGGATCACCTACGTAAGGGTGTAAAACGGATAATAATGATGATAATAATCACCTCACCCGTTTAGTCGTGAAAAGGTAACAAACAGAGTTACTTACGCTTTTATAATATTAGTTATGTCTAACCTGTCATTTAATATGTATACTTGTTGTAAGTGGAACTCTTGTTTTATTTACTAGCTGACATAAATACAGAGCTGAAAGTCGCAATAAATACCATTTACTCATAGACGGACGTCACAGTTACGAAGGTGACAACATATTAAATATATTCTCGATTTAACGATTTTCCTTCCTCACTGAAATGACGACTGACTGGTTGAATGTCGCAAAAATAACGAAATACATCGGATGGATCTATTTATTACGTCAAATAGATCTACGATTGGGAACCAACTCGGCTGATGGTAAGCGACGGTCAGCACGGCCAAGGATGAAGCTCGTCCAACTAGAAAATATCTATTCACTCCCGCCTTAATAATCCTATACCCAGCAATGGGATAAAGAAGGCTGTGGATGATAATTGATAATCGTGTGGTCGACAGACGACCACATTCAAGTTGCAGGTAGACGCTGGATGTACGCCACTTTCATCAGGTCTTTTTGGAAATCTATGGGCGGAACCTAAGTCCAGCGATGAACTTCTTGCGGCTGAGGACGCTGGATGTACGCCACTTTCATCAGGTCTTTTTGGAAATCTATGGGCGGAACCCAAGTGCAGCGATGGACTTCTTGCGGCTGAGATGATGACGATGAACCAGGCCGGTTTCCGGCTACGGCGACAGTCTACGATTTCAGTCAGGCGGAGAGCTTTGATAGCGCGCTTGAATATGGCAAATATAGCCAATTTTGGCAAGTGATTATACGCGCAATGTCTGCAAGTAAGTGACATTTTTAATTTTAGCAGACTTCCAAAAAGGAGAAGGTTCTCAATTCTTCGGAATCTTTTTTAGGTTTCCGTACCTCAAAAGGAAAAAACGGTACCCTTATAGGATCACTTTGTTGTCCGTCTGTTAAGACCTGTATCTCGGGAACACGTGAAGGTATCGAGTTGAAATTAAAACCATATAGGTACGTAGATCCATAGTCTCTTGCTGCAGAGAGAAAAATCTAACTTTTCAGTTTTCATAAAAAAAAGTAACAGCCAAATATGTCGCAAAAAACGCATATTTCGACTCTCGCAAGGGAATCAAAACCTATGGGGTACTTCCCGCTGACCAACAACTGTGAAATTTGGCAAGAAGCATTTTCATATACTTAGTACACATAAAGGAAAAAATCCGAAAAATGTAAAATTTTAATTTAATCACAAAAAATAGAGGTTTTTTTCCAAGGAAGGAGGGTCCAAATTTTATAATGCTTTAACCGTATCATGTGGGGTATCATATACAAGAGTTTCATTAGTACAAGTTAAAACAGGTTTTTAAATATTTTTCGGTTTATGAAGGAAAATATAAAAAAAAATATAATTTCCCCTTTTATCTACTAATTTGTACGGAACCCTCGGTGGGCGAGTCTGACTCGCACTTGTCCGGTTTTTTTATAATGTTCCCCGATTACAAGAAGACGCCTGGACGGATTAGAAAATTTTTTTTGTTTGAAAGGGTACCATACTTCCCAGGTGGACCCAAAGAAATTTTATCAAAATAGGTTCAGTGTGTTGGTTTTTATAACAAAATAACTGGAAAATTATATCATCCAAACGATTTGCGTAATATGATATGGGTTTTTAATAGTTTTTTTAAGCGATCACTTGTCCTAATTGCATTGTATACATGTACGTGGGTGGTCTGCTGATCAGCGACCAGCGAGATTGTCAAACGTGGCTCTATCTTGCACAAAAATGTCTAGCCTGCATAAAAATAAAACAAATTACGACTAAAACATCGTTACACATTATAACAAATATTGTGGTACAGTTAAAGTACAATAGACAGGAAGTCTTCACCATTTCAACCGTAATTAGTGGTAGGTAATATACATGAGTCAGGTAATTAGTAGTAGGTAATATGCATGAGTCAGGTAATTAGTGGTAGGTAATATGCACGAGTCAGGATTATTTACTTGACGTATAACGATTAACAACAAACACACAGTAGCTAGAACTAGACAAGAGCGATAACGTTTTCCGAGAACAATACGTGAAGAAAAAAGAAAATGAGAAAAAGTCTGTATTCTCAAATAATAAATTAATAATAGTTTTAAAAAAATAAACCACTGACTTCCAAATACGCAATTTCTTTTACTTTATTGACCTATTTTTACACTTATATTGTTTTAATAAAACCGGCCAAGTGCGAATCGGACTCGCGCACGAAGGATTCCGTACCATTATATATAATAAAACCGGCCAAGTGCGAGTCGGACTCGCGCACGAAGGGTTTCGTACCATTATCTATAAAAACGGCAAAAAAATCACGTTTGTTGTATGGGAGCCCCCCTTAAATATTAATTTTATTTTAATTTAGTTATTTATTTTTAAAGTGAATAATATAACTTAATATTCTGTAAATATTTCAAGCGTCTACCTGTTGCCGTTGTCAATATCGAGCAAAAACAAGCCAAAAAATCACGTTTGCTGTATGGGAGCCCCCTTAAATATTTATTTTATTCTATTTTTTAGTATTTGTTGTTATAGCGGCAACAAAAATACATCATCTGCGAACATTTCAACTGTCTAACTATCACGGTTCTTGAGATACTGCCTAGTAACAGACGGACAGGCAGCGAAGTCTTAGTAATAGGGTCCCGTTTTTCCCTTTGGGTACGGAACCCTAAAAATCAAACTACAGAACCAATATTGATAAAATTTCTATGGGACCAATTTGAAAATATTGGAAAAGAAAATACTTCTGTGAAAAATATTATATCCCCTTAAACAGCAAAGATTTTTCGAATTCAAATAAAAATTTATTTTAAGTAGTAAAACCCTTTATAAATATAGAACCGAATTGAGAACCTTCTCTTTTTTGAAGTCGGTTATAAGATAATCCACGCCGTATTCGCACAAATTCGCCTATATAATTATAATATCCACTCACACGTATGACTAAAACATCTTTAAGTAAACTGTCACCTTTGTCGGAGGCTTTTCAGTGCCATGTGACAATCTTTGGTAATAAATTAACATACGATTGCATTTATGCAAAGACGGTTGTGCAAATATCCAAGTTTAACATTTAGTTTACCTGCCACATTCGAGGTTGACTGTTATCCCAACTGATATTATAAATAAAAGCGAAAGTAGGTAACTCTGTCTGTTTGTTACCTCTTCACGGCTTAACGGCTAAACCAATCGTTATGAAATTTGGCAAAGAGATTATTTAGGGCCTGGGGAAGGACATAGGCTATTTTATCATAATCAACATCACCGTTTCCCATTTCACCATTCATCACTAGTTATACATGAAATAAGGTGAGTTGACGGACAAGCGCAAGCCTATCGTCAAATAAAAAAAATTACAATGAGGCCAATTCTATTATACATTAATCAACATCATCATTATCATCTCAGCAACAAGAAATCTACTGTAAAACATATGCCTGTCTCCATGATTTAGAAGAACGGGTGGAAATTATTCGTATAACCCGGCCCGAATTGATCCTGGCGCAATCCTCTGCCGCTGCTGCTGGCGCGTGGACGGTCCCAGACCTGCCGTTTTTCCATGGCACCAAAGTCAAACCGTCCGGACGCTTCCCGTCGGATCTGCTGAGTTCCCGTGGTTCGAGCACACAGGGAACATGCGCCGATATGAACGCTCTCCGGACTATATCGTTGAGAGCATGCCAGCATAGTGACGCGAGAAACTACCCGACCAGCGACATCAACTCAACGCATGGTGCCTATCGACTTCCACCATGGAACATGGCTACGACCCAAACACCCGTGGCAGAGTCCAACATCTGCTTGAATATCCTTTTAGCACCGACGTCATCCCAAGCCCGCTGGGCATGTGGGTAGCCCCACACATATCCATTAGACATGGCATATCCACGTTGAGGGCAGACCAAGCTGATGACGCCTCAGGCATATAAGGTATGCTTGCGATGTCACCATTTAGACAGCAATAATACCAGCAACCCATGAGCCGACGCCAAGAAAGCTGGCAAGCCAAAGTCGATAACGTGCCGAAGTCCGAGACTCCCATGCCTTATGGGTAGAGTGGTAGAGTTATGGGTGGGTCCATTATATATATTATTATGTATTGTAGTTTTATGTATTACATTTTCGTATATTGTTCACTAAAACTACTTAAAATTCATGCATATTCCTTATTATTGGAGAGCGTGTAAAGTATCCCAATGAATCTTGTCTAAAACAACGAATTCCATTGCCCGGGCGATCATGTAACAAAATAAAATAATATTATCTATGTGTTTATCATGGACGTTATCGGGCAAATATTATTAAGGTAGTCACGATAACTAATTGAACGACTGATAAGGAATACAAAGGAAACTAATAACAGGTATTAGCCGTATCGCTGTATCAAAACGAAACTATTTTTAACCCCCAACCCAAAAAGAGGGGTGTTACACGTTGTTTGTTGAGACGTGTGTTTCTGTAGAATCGTGGCTTTCAAACGGATGGACTAAATTTGATCTAGTTATTTTTTTTGTTTTAAAGAGCATTTTATCGAGTGTTCTGAGCTACGTTTCATCAAAATCGGTTTAGGTATTTTTCTTTGTATACTTTGTTGTATTTATTCATTAGAATGGGCAACATGCAATTTTACTTTAGCTATTTCTTGCGATTTAAAGACACCCAGATACCCAAATTAAATAATTACTATTCAGATTCAGATATTTTATTGTCATTTAATAGTATTACAAATTTGGTAAAACAAATAACCAGTATGTATCATATGAACCCTTGTCGGGCGCAGCAACATAGAAGAGAGGAGGACCGCTATTTGTACAAAAATAATTTGTTTAAAATAAAATCAATTACTTAATAATAGTAATACACTTCAAATAGGTCAAATACAATAGATAACAATACAAATACGTTCCTTGACAAAAATTGAATAACAATGTGTCAAATAAAATACATTTAAGTACTAATTATCGTATTATATAATTTTAATTATAATTTATTATATAAAATTAATTATAATTTCTTTTTTTTTTAATTTTTTCATACGTTATGTCATAGTTTTCATAACTGTAATTTATACATTATCACGGTCTAGTGAAGTCTAGTAAAACCGAGCAGCACAGCCAATATTTCAAAAGGGTACTACATCATTGACTCCAGAACAATAACCGAATACTTATATAAACCAAATGTTTTACAAGCGTGTTATCGGTTGAATATAATATTTTATCAGATTATACGGCGTGCCACAAGGCAGCGTTCTAGGTCAAGAGCTCTATAGTCAAGAACATTGGCCCGCTGCCAAACCTCATGGAAAAACTTTAGCATGTCGTGCTTTACACAGACTGACCGTAAAAAAGTTTGTTATGGCATTTAATGTCATAGCATTTAGGCGCTACGAAGACCTTCAAAATGTGTTTTATGTGCATCAATTATTGTCTCAGCATAACAATAAAACCAACTCCTATGCCATGACGGAAAATGGTATGACGTTTTTTCATGACGTCACAGCCTCACTACGTCACCGCTCCGACTTCCTTCTGTGTGTGCGCGTATACTTACATTTCATTAATTTTATAATATGTATATAAGTTGTAAGTATAATACATAATTACATATTCTTTAGTATATAAGTATAATCAACCATAATAGTACAATTGATGTGTTCAATGCTTGTAGACATAATATTTAATATTTCTGTCAATATTACGGTTTGTTTCACATTTGTCGGACGTCCCAGACAAGCTTGCATAAGTAATTTTTGAAAAAATGAGAAATTACGATGCAAGATGTTTATCTCGCACCAATAATTTCCCATTAGTTGATTCCACAAAAAAGAAATGAAAAATGACATGTGAATTGTGAACGTTTCGTTGACAGTTAGTGTCATGTGACATACAACTTATAAGAGAGTAAGCCGTAGTGTTCTCAGTGTTCTCACTCACTCACTCATCAAAGTCTATGATCGTAAGACTTATAAGCAAATCATAGGGCTGAGTAGGAACAGTATGCGCACTCTGGTCAGAGCCCTGACTGGGCATTGTTGTCTTAATAAGCACTTGTCCATTATAGGACTGAGCGAGTCGAGGGAGTGTAGGCTTTGTCACGAAGCTGACGTAACACCTATGCATATCCTTACTGACTGTGGGCCACTGATGCACAAACGTAGCCTTCATCTGGGCAGGCATACATTGCAGCCAGACGAGGTCGAAAGTATCTCTCCCAAGAAAGTGCTGGGCTTCCTAGTGAGCGCAGGACTAGGGAGAGAACTGTAATACAGCGGCAGTCACAATAGATCTCACATAGGTCGCAGTGACATTTAAGCCGCCTATCACAATAAAAAAAAAGCCGTAGTGTTAAAATCTGTTTGGATAAAGAAATTAGGTCTGTAATACTTACTTATTTGAACTTGATAGTTATTGTAAGTGAACGCTTAGCATTTCAGGCTATTCTTAATTTCCTACTGTATAGAAAATATGTGAAGTTACAAATATTCTTACATACAAAGCTCAAGTAAAGCTAAAGCTCAAGTTCATGTATTGTGTCACTGACAGTGAGTGTATGACACTGTCAGTATGAACACTGACAGGGTTCATGTTCATGTATTGTGTCATCCATAGGAGTACGGAAGTCTCGGTACTCGGTGTGCTAGTGAAACTCGTACTTTGCCAGTTTTTTTTTAAATACTGAACAGAGGTTCTATTAAGACTGTTTAGGACGTCTTTGAATGCGCAGACCACAATATTCAAGTATGTTTGGCGAGGGGAGTGAAGCGCCGCGGTGTTGTATGGTAAAATCAGCAATCTTCCTCCGCCCGCTGCGCAATATTCCCCACTATTTTTACTTTGCTTTTTTATTTATGATAGCACATATATACAGAACTACGACAACTGTAGCAACTACACCAGCCGTGGGTGACCTCCCAAACCTCTGACCTCTGACTTGAGAACAAGAGGGTTCAAATTTTCAGCTCGGGAGATTCCCGAAGATTATAACGAACAGGCAAACGTCCAAAGATTACATATGTAGTAACGGCAGATGGAATTTCTAGCAAATTAACATTTTATAACGGATTTTGGTTGTGTGAAAAACCCCCATATAAAAACGGCTAAACCGATTTTGATGAAACAAACAACACTCCCGATGCAATCCTCTTTCAAACAAAAATAAACTAGATCAAAATCGGTCCCCCAAAATACCCCACACGATGGAATAGATGAGAAAAAAAAATCTTTAATTTAATTATCATAAAATTATTCTAACTTAACATCAGGCGAGTTGGTGGTCAATCGTAGATCTATCTTATATAAAAAAAAAAAAGTTACGTGTAGACCTACCATTTTGTTGGCGTAATAAATATGCACCCATACTAAATTACAACTTTCTAGTACTTATAGTACTTGAGTTAACCAGCGGACAGACGGACGGACATGGTGAAACTATTAAGGGTTCGTACTTTTCGTAGTTGATTACGGAACCCTAAGAAGACCGTTTGTCGTCCATGTACTTGATGCACTAAGGAATGTAATTCTTTGCCGCCTTCTCTATTTCCTGAGAACTATAATTTTGAAATATTCAAGGCTAGAGTGAACAAATATTTTCTAGATCGACAAGCTTTATCCTGGACCACATCGTCGCTAACATCAGGCGAGTCGGTGGTCAATCGTAGATCTTTCTAATGTACAAAAAAAACCCCAAGCGAATAACGCAGCTGCGCCTTACCTCGTCGCCTTAATACAAATGTAGGTGGCAGACAGTAGACTAATTAGTACAATATGTATTTACAAAATTAATTCAAACTTCTGAGTACACATTTGCATGTAAAAAATCTATTAACGCCGGAGTATTTCCAACAAAATTGGCGCAGAGCGTGTAAAGTCCTACGATTACCATAATTTTTGGCTTCACCCTGCCTATTCTTTGCGTATTAGTGTCACTTTGGTATAGTTATACGAAATGGTTACCTCATTGAACTATAAGAGGCATTTTGTGTTTCGTACACTTGATTACTACCCGACTGTACAAAAAAGGAGGTAATGTTTTTCAGGTGTATTTTTAGGATTCCGTACCTCTAAAAGAAAATTCAAATTAATTTATTTAGCCCCTGGCCATGCGTTACATAGTTGTTGTATCTTATCATATAGAGTGAAGTGCTACATGTCCCGTTACGTCAGCATGCAAGCGGTAAACTTACAAATAAAGATAAAGAAACTAAAAGTTATATGCCATAAAAAGCAAAAAAAACTATGTCAAAAATACTGTCATGTTCATATTTAAAACCATGGATAAAACAATAAAATAAATGTCAAGGTATAACAATAAAAATAGTCAAAGTATAAATCGAAGTCAAAGAGCACGAATGTCAAATAAAAATCAATATCTAAGGGGTCTTCCATTAATCACGTGATGTTTTTTTAGCATTTTTAACTGATAATGACTACTACTATGACTACTGATATGCCGATCTTGCTCAACTTTTTAAAAAATGGCGTCCATTTTAAAATCCATTCTATATGCGAAAATACTTTTTCCCCGACCTATTAGATACCAACTTTTATAGGTTAACTGGTTAATAAACATCATCATCATCATAATCACTCTAGTCCACCGCTGGACGTAGACCTCTCCCATTGCCTGACTTCCATTCCATTTGACTGGCCTTGTGGCTCAGTTGGTAGTGTTTACGTCTACCTGCTGAACTGAAAGGTCGTGGGTTCAATCCCCACCCAGGGCAAACATTTGTGTGATGAGCATGGATGTTTGTTCTGTGTCTGGGTGTTTCTATGTATCATACGTATATATTTACAAAAAAAAAAAGTATATATGTATTCTATCAGCCATCTAGTTCCATAGTACAAGCTTTGCTTAGTTTGGGCTAGATGGTGTTGTGTGAAATGTCCACAAATATTTATTTATTTATTTATTTATTGCATGCCACTCAGCCCAATTTTCAACTTTTCATTCCAGCCTTTACTAACTGCCTTCCTTAGTCATTCCATCGCGTCTCAGGGCGTCCTACTTTATAATAATAATAAACATACGTACATAAATTAATCATCGGCGAGGGGAAGCCCGCTCCAATTCAATTACACATTATAACATCAATTTGTTTCTAAATGAGTGCACTTGACCTTGTAGATGAGAATAAACGTCGGAAAATCCAAATTATGTAATGACCATTAGCTCGGGGTCCAGGGGCCCGAATCAAGAGAGGTCTTGCCCCTAAATCTTATTAAGTCAATTGTCCCGATGGTAATTTGCATTAAAAATTAACAGAATGGAACACAAAAATAGATACTATAAGAAATCAAAACCTACAGGGTACTTCCAGTTGGCCTAGATGCCTGTTCCTGTGAAATCTTATCACAGCGCAAAGCCACAGAATAACACGAAATTAGTAATTGATTTATTTAGCCATTATCAAACGCTTTCGACAATTTTTAGGGATCCGTACCTCAAAAGGAAAAAACGGAACCCTTATAAGATCACTTTGTTGTCCGTCTGTCTGTCCGTCCGTCCGGGTGTCAAGACCTTTATCTCGGCAACGCGTGAAGGTATCGAGTTGAAATTAAAACCATATACGCAGATCCATAGTATCTTGCTGCGGAAAGAAAAATAAAATGTCTCAGTTTTCGTAAAAAAAAAAGTTACAGCCGAATATGTCGTAAAAAACGCAAAATTAAAACTTATGGGGTACTTCCCGGTGACCTAGAACTATGAAATTTGGCAAGAATCATTATGTTAGAGTACTCATATGGGAAAAAATCCGAAAACTGGTCATTTTTATTAAATCACAAAAAAAAAGTTTATATGCAAGGAATGAGGGTCCAAATTTTAAAGTTCTGTAACCGTATCATGTGGGGTATCATATGAAAGAGCTTCATTAGCATAAGCTAAAACACGATGTATATTTTTCGGTTTATGAAGGAAAATATAAAAAAATATATGATTTCCCCCTATTATCTACTAGTTTGTACGGAACCCTCGGTGGGCGAGTCTGACTCGCACTTGTCCGGTTTTTTTTTATCATTAAGAAATAGGTAAATTGCCGGCTTCTTTGTTTACTGGGATCGTATGCAAGATAGCTCTTTTCAAGGTTAGAGTGAATAGATATCTTCTAGGTCTGCGTGTTTCAACTTCGAGAACATAGTCGCTTTCCAACAGGCGAGTTGGTGATCAAACGCGGACTCATGCGCAAGTATCATAGTTTTCAGGCCGTGTCGCACGGAACTTGTGTACGGAATCCTCATTGTACAAGTCCGACTCGCACTTGACTGTTTTTTTTTTTTTTTTTGCAGTATTCTCCCAAGAAACACATCGATTAAGAAACTTATAAAAAATCTTAAACACTCAATTCAATGAAATTCATGAGTCATGTGAAAAGACAACAAATTGAATCAATTGAGCCGGTCCGGGACCGCCGTCCGCGGCAGCATGCAAGCCTGCCTCTCCAATATAAATAAAACCGGCCAAGTGCGAGTCGGACTCGCGCACGAAGGGTTCCGTACTATTATCTAAAAAAACGGTTGTATGTTGTGTTGTTGTATGGGAGCTCCTCTTAAATATTAATGTTATTAAAATTTAATTATTTATTTTTAAAGTGAATAGTATAACTCAATATTCAGTGAATATTTCAAGCGTCTACCTGTTGCCGTTATCAATATCGAGCAAAAACAAGCAGTAAAATCACGTTTGTTGTAATGGGAGCCCACTTAAATATTTATTTTATTCTGTAGTATTTGTTGTTATAGCGGCAACAGAAATACTTACATCATCTGTGAAAATTTCAGCTGTCTAACTATCACGGTTCATGAGATACAGCCTGGTGACAGACGGACAGACGGACGGACGGACAGACAGCGGAGTCTCAGTAATAGGGTCCCGTTTCTACCCTTTGGGTACGGAACCCTAACAATCATTGTTTGCCAACATTCACACCAGATTGATAAATAGGTTATTGGTAATTAAACCGGCCAAGTGGCGAACACCCGTAAACGGAGGTTCCGTAACCCCCAAGCAGGTTAAAATTTACACTTCCTAACTAGTAGCATTATAAAAGCGAAAGTAACTCTGTCTCTCTGTTTGTTTGTTGTACCTTTTCACGGTTAAACGTCCGAAGCAGGGCCTTTATTCCGTAAGACCATCGGTCGTATAACGTGAATTTGACGTTGTGCTTCTACAATGAAAATTAGACTTTGGCCTCTTAAACTTAAAGGCTAATTATCATTGTCAATGAATGCACAGCACGTACTACGTGAGCGCGGCCGATGGTCATACGGAATAAGGGCCCAGAACCTATCGTTACGAAATTAGGCACAGATTCTTTAGGACCTGGAGAAGAACATAGGCTATATTTTATCATCATCACCACTTTTCATCACTAGTAACTATTTAAAGTAGTATGTAGTTCTACGAACAAAAGCTAGCAATAATATAATTAAATTTACTCTCTTGTTTCCATACATTTTTAACCGGCTTCCAAAAATGAGGAGGTTCTCAATTCGTTGTTTTTTTCTTTTTTTTTGTACTCGATTACTCGATGAGACCTGCACCGATTTGAAAAAATATTATTTTGTTTGAATTTTGTCAAAATTGGTTCAGTATTTATTTCAGTATTTACGTATTTTGAAGTCGGTTTTTTAGTTTTTGAAGCGATTACTTGTTATTATTTTTCTTTGACTATTTTTCGATTTGCTTATGGTTCAATAACCCACAACTCGTCCGATGGTGACGGTGGCAAGACAGTTAAGAACAAAACGCACAACGTTCTAATAAATATTTCGTTCGATCTTTTTTTAATAACCCATATCCATATCCTTGTCATTGTGATATTGTAAGCGGTTTATAAAAGTATCAACCTTCTAGAACATACCCAACTGAAACTATTATACGTCCACAATGTTTTTGTAACAATTCCAGTCATGGTCTACCGACTGTCACCTAGTACTGTGTATTCGTACAATGGAAGTTTTTCACGTTTCGGTCACCGCGGATTGAAGTCAAAACTGAATCGAAACGGTTGCTTGTACGAGTATATCGTTAGAATTGTTAAGGTTCGAACACATTATGCCGGGCCGCAGCGTGTCGGGGCGGAGCGCAAAAATCCGCTCAAATCGTTTGAATACAATTTGTATTAAATATCGCACACTGTGTCGGGCCGCAGCGGCTCGCATTATTGCGACGCGGATTTGCGTCCGTGCGATGCGGCCCGTCCCGCCCCGCTGCGCCCCGTCCCGCCCCGCTGCGCCCCGTCCATATTTTACGTTTTCTTTTTTGACGAACTTCTTGTCTATGCTGTTCATTAACTTATTCTTCTAACAGCAGGCAAAAAATGAAAGTTTTTCGTCAGAGCTATCCATAACGTACAGTTGCACGCAAATTCTGGCAGTACACTGTACTCAAAATCCGTCAATGCGCTGCGGCCCGCTCCGCTCCGCTGCGGCCCGTCCTAATGTGCTCGATCCTTTAGGCGACGCTTTTGACAATGGCGGGCGGCGGACAGAATAGTTCGAAAAAGCGTTTTAGAGCGCCTCGTTTGTAGAGTGAGCGTTATTTAGTAGAAAACTGCATATTCTAGTACTTTCAAGGGCGTCGCCAAGAGGGGGCAAGAGGGGGCAGCTGCCCCCCCCCCCCCCCCTAGAGATTAAAAAAATGTAGGCAACTGCAAAGCAATCAAACTCCTAAGGCCGTGCAATTGTATCTGTACCTACAATTCATATTTTTCTCATCCTCCATACTATTAACTTGCCTCCCCCCCCCCCCCCCCCCCCTGGGCCATGGGCTGGCGACGCCCTTGAGTACTTTAAACTCTTTCTTACAACAAAAATATCTAGGAGCTACATTCTTGCCTAGTACAAAAACAAGCTATTATGAGGATTTTAAAATTTTGTGACGTTAAAATGAATCTTTGTGTACCTTGGATCCAACGAAAGTGACCGGACTGTGTTTGGCAATAATTATCACTGCTGTTGAACTTTACGACGAATTGTTGTGTCAATAGATTAAGTTTAAATTATCTTTAGTACTTATAAAAAGTACTCCGTAGGTAGGTTAGTTCAAAATAAATAATAAATTATTTCGCCAGAATAAATTCAGCCATACCTGGACATATGCGTTCGCATTGTTCTTAATCCGCATCACACAATAAGAGTAGCGATAGAAATTCAGTTAAGTGCATACATTATACAGGTGTGGATAGACAGTCCTTAATTGCGGAATGACAGCTAGTCACCAATTTCTCTATAGGGCTTATAATTTTGTCTTAAATTATGTAAGGTAAGTTATTTTGGTTGACTTTCAATTGAATTATTATAGTACATACAATTTTTAGAGCTTCATTAATCTTTTTTTAAAGCAAACAAAATTGTTAAATGAATGCACTGTTTGATTACACATAGGATAACGATTCCACCCTAACAAAAGAAACTTATCGTTAAGGCTCATTGTCGCTGCTGTCTGCCTGCATACTGCTAAGGACAAAAACGCCGCCTTATTCATCCCAGCGGCGACTCAGCTAAGTCTAATACTATTGACGATGGTGAGTGGAAACTGTATACAATTCCTTTATTTATGGTGCTAATAGACCCAACTACGCGACTCAAGGTCGTCGTCAAAAAGAAACGTTAAACGCCTAGGCGATGAAGCGTAGGAATGCTGCCAAACAAAAGTGAAAGTAAGACGTTGGCCTGATTGGTAAAACGCCTTTTAACTCTCAAGACCTAAATTCCGACTATGCAAAAACACAATGGCAGAATTTATACTTTACATGAAAACAACACACAAACACAAAATTTAACCCTCCAGTTTCTGTTAAAGTTTTTTTAGAAATAGCAACAAATATACACAATGCACATGGTCAGTCTATGAGTTAGACGAACCTATGCAAAAAAATTCGTCCGCCAAGCGAAAGACGCGCTGGAACGGCGCTAAAGCAAATCTGAATTCTATTTCGTAGGTAACAAAGCTTAAAGTGAAATAGCGTGATCGCCGCTCGACGCATGCGATATGAACGTATTGACATGTACCCACTACCCACCCACTTCACTTTGGCATCGCACGTCAACCCAATCAATGTGGCTTGAAATTTGTAACGGATAGACGAATTGAAGTAATGCAACACTGTAGCTGTATCTCCTGTCAAAAATTAATATCTTTAACGATAATGTAAATGCGTGTATCTGATGAACCGTGAAAATCGCAAACAACATAGTCATATACCCAACCACTTCTATTGACGTCACGCGTCATCTCTATCGATATGGCTAGAAGTTTATATTGTAACATTTGTAACCGGAATGACGAATTGAAGCAATGCGTCAATGCAGCTGTATCTACTGTCGAAATATAAATACATACCTTCAACGATAATGTACATGCACAAGCATTTACAGTAGATACAAATCTGACGAACCGTGAAAATTGAAAGCTGCATAGTATAATAACAATGTGGTGCGATAAGGACGTATTGACATTTGACATGTGCCCAGCCATTTTACTTTGACATTGCACGTCAACTCCAATCAATGTGGATGCGTTACTTGCAACTATATGTTACTGTCGAATTATAAATATCTTGAAAGATTATATAATGCGTGTATCCGACGAGCCAGTGGAGACCACGTAACGGCAAGCGCAGCGTAGGAAGACCAGCCACGAGATGGACAGATGACCTCATACAAGTGCGGGGAAGACGATGTACGATGTAACTGAATGCAAGCCGCTTCCAATCGGTCTTTTTGGAAAACCACGGGGGATGCCTATGTCCAGCAGTGGACTTCTAATGGCTGAGATGATGATGATGATCCGAGAAGCCGCGAAAATTGCACACGACATTGTAACGATGCGATGCGATACGGACGTATTGACATCATTTAGTGTTATCAGCAGGGTCGCCTTATCATGTCCGTGATTAACTAACTATTGAACGTGTTGATTTTTACGAAACAAAGAAAAACGACACTAACAACATTTCACATTTTAAATTTATTCTTTTATGGTGTAATATGATACTGAAATAAGTATCATATTACACATATTATAAATAAGTATATGTTAAAAAAAAACATAAGTTAGGCTGCAGAAAAGAGCAGTTTCTGCAGTCTAACTTACGATTTCGTTACGCTTGATATGCTCTTGAGTGTGCGTTTCTTTGAGAAAGTATGCATAAAATAAAATCGTAAAAAATTACATCTCTCGCAACAGCAAAAAAATGCGTTTTTTCGTAACCTCCAAAACTTTTTCGTAATAAACAAGTGATTTTACTAGAATTATTCTAAAGAATGCGCATTTATAATATTTTACAGCGATTTCACGCATACTTTCTCACTAGACTCATGAGCGTATCAAGCGTAATAAAATCGTAAGTTAGACTGCAAAAACCGCTTTTCTGCAGTCGGGTATTTTGTTTTTCTTTTAATAAAATTACTTGTTTCTGTTTGATCATTAGCTATTATTTATTTATATTATTACACACGAGCTGTTATCCGCGACAGCAGACCGAAACGTTTTTTTTTCTTTCGCTTTATAATACCTATATTTTGTTTTTTTTTTTCATCAGCCCTGTTTATACAAACTGCTGGGCGCAAGCCATCTTCTCATTGTGAGAAGGGTAAGGCCATAGTCTACCACGCTGGCCAAGTGCGGGTTGGCAGACTTCACACAACTTCAAGAACACGAATACGCACATAACTTCGAAAAGACAGAGGTGCGTGCCGCGGAATTCGAACTCAGGACCTGCGGATTGCAAGTCATATGGTCTCCCGACTAGGCTGCCGGAAACATTTGATGTGCGAGTTATCTTAGATGAATCTTAGTCTCTCGAGATAATTTTGCTAATTATAGTTTTAAGAAAAAGATAATGTTTTTCTTCCAATAATATTACTTGCTTATTTAGTTATCAGTGAGTATTGAACGAGTAGCGTTCTAACAATAATAATTATCTCTTATCAGTGGTTTAAAGTATAAATTGTATAGAACACATCATCGTTATCAAGCAGTGTTGTGCTCAACCGCGATGCATTCAAATTAGCTGTGATAACACCTAGTAGAAAACCTCTAGTAGAAAAGACCCAGCAACCTTAATTTTTGCGAAAATTAATTTTGTACCTTAGGCAACCATATGCAGGAAACTACTTTTTTGCAAAAAAAACGATTTTGAGACATTTCTGCTAAATTACGTACAGGGGGCTTACTCTCATCTCTTATAGCAGTGCAAAATTAGCACTCGGACATTGTTATTTTGCTTTCTCTGCAATTAAGAGAGGGACACAAAAGTGATTATTTAAAATGTCACACTTTCATTCACATTTGGCTCATTTCAATTTTTGTCTCATTCTCAAAAGGCACGACAGCTCCTTTAATAATCTCAAATAATAATAAATTAGTTTTAAAAAACTGAAGAAAAAATACATCGACTTCAAAATACGCAATTCGTTTACTTGTATGACATAATTTCCCAGATATAAAAACCAAAGTACGTTCAGTACTTTGGTTTTAAAAAACCCGACTTTAAAATACGCAATACAATACATGATATGTACGCGACTTGCTGTTCACTTTTGTACAGGCACTTGGATGATATTTTACCACTTATTTTGTTACAAAAACCAAAATACTGCATCGATTTTGATAAAGTTTATATGGGGCCACCTCTAAAGTATGACCTATCAAACAAAAAATAATCATCAAAATCAATTCATAATTGGCGAAGTAATCGCTGAACAAACATACAGAAAATAACATAGAGTTGAATTGAGAACCTCTTTCTTTTTGGAAGTCCGTTAAAAATAACAACCTTCATAGGGAGATACATAAACCTGAAAACATTAACCTATTTGGTGGATAATCGGTTAAATAGAGACAGGAATTCGAAAAAAATTAAAAAAATCTAAAAGGAATATCAGGTGTTTAATGTAAGACCCCCTAAAAGGTAACACCCAGTTATCGAAACGATTTTAAACAATAAAACAATGCAAAGAGAAATCGGTTACATACAAAAACTAGCCACCAGTTTATTGAATGGCCATGCCATCGAGATTCGCGAACATTTTGGCAAACACGCTCGAGTCTCGCGCCCTGGCCGTTGAGAAAGCGGCGTAAAAAAAAGTGAAAGCGTGCGAGCGAGAAGGTGGACCGGCAGTGTTAAGGATGGAGAGAGGCAGGAGATCTGACGTCATCGGCAGATTAACAGCTGCGAGTTGTCAAGGATTATTGAGACAATCCTGTGTAAAGAGGTTTTATAAACAACTGACAGTATCATAGTGTAACATACAATTTCGTTACACTTGACACAAAGTTGAGTGTATGGTTTTTATGAGAAAGTATGCGTAAAATCGCTATAAAAGGTTATAAATGCGCATTCCATAGAATAATTCTATTAAAATCACTTATTTATTACGAACACGCTCCTTCTTAGGCAGCTGGGTAAAAAGTAAGTTTCTGTGGAATAATGGGTAAAACCGTGGGTCACAGCTGAAGTTTCTATATTGTTTTTAGGGTTCCGTACCTCAAAATAAAAAAACCGAAACCCTTATAGGAGCACTTTGAATTTGTTGTCCGTCTGTCTGTCTGTCCGTCCGTCTGTCTGTCCGTCCGTCCGTCCGGGTGTCAAGACCTGTATCTCGATAACGCGTGAAGGTAAAAACCAAAAGAAATAAAACCATATACGCAGATCCCTAATCTCTTGCTGCAGAGAGAAAAACCAAACTTCCTAGTTTTCATAAAAAAAAGTTACAGCCGAATATGACGCAAAAAACGTATATTTCGACACATAGTTCATTTAATAATAGTTTAAATTTTAACAAAATTTATTTCTTACTACTCTAAGTAAATTATTATATATATATATATGTTAAATTTGAAAAGCCTACTAAGCCTTGATAAGACTGTATTTTTTTTCATATTTTCCTTCTTAGACCGAAAAATATACATCGTAAAAATATTTAAAAGCCTGTTTTAACTTATGCTAATAAAGCTCTTTCATATGATACCCCACATGATATGGTTAAATAACTTTAAAATTTGGACCCTCATTCCTTGTGTAAAGACACTTATTTTTTTGTGATTAAATTAAAAATGTCGTTTTCGGACTTTTTCCTATATGTGTACTCTAACACAATGCTTCTTGCCAAATTTCATAGTTCTAGTTCAACGGGAAGTATCCCATAAGTTTTGATGTTTGAGTGTCGAAATGTGCATTTTTTACAACATATTCGGCTGTAACTTTTTTTATGAAAACTGAGAAATTTGATTTTTCTTTCTGCAGCAAGATACTATGGATTTGCGTATATGGTTTTAATTTCAACGCGATACCTTCACGCGTTCCCGAGATAAAGGTCTTAACACCCGGACAGACCGACAGACAGAGGGACAGACGGACAACAAACTGATCCTATAAGGTTCCGTTTTTTCTTTAGAGGTACGGAACCCTAAAAACAAATAACTGACTGCATAAGAGCAATTTTCGTAGTGTATGTGTACCTATCTACTTAGGAAGAGGCCTAGTTTTGATTTCATTTCGTATTATTTCTCCCTTTTCAGTTAATTAGATTGTTTTGAAGTTTTGATATTTTTATAATTACTTTTTATTCATAGTGCAGCATGAGTTCTTTAGAGTGCACACACTAAATAGTGTGAGATAAGAAAAAACTACAACACATACCCACTAAGTGTTGATAATGATAATGAATAAGAACAAATAACAAGATAATAGTAGAGTATGAATTTATGTATCATCATGTTACTTATGATTACACTTAAAAAGTTAAATCACATCTCGCATAATAAGTGAATCATATAAATTGCAATTTTTACACAAACGAGACCACCAACTCGCCTGTCAGTAAACAAGAATGTAGACTGAAGATAGAACAAGTAGATCTAGCTAGAATATATATATTCAATCTATTCATTCAAAATTCCCAGGCTACAGTTATCAGGAAACAGGTGGCAAGGAATTCCATTTCTCTGCTATACAAAAATAATGTGGATTGAAATCTTTGCATATAGATTTTGAAAATTTTTCAATGGGTAGTAGTGATACCCACTTTCTACTACTAGTAGTATGTTTACTGGACTGCGCAAGAAACAATAAACTATAGATTTTTTTCAAATGCATGTATATTTGTATATAAAGAGTCAACACAGAAAATTAAGGCTCAAAGATCTTTATTGCAATGTTTATACTTAGCATCTTACTATGTTGTTTTTTTAGTGAAAATCCATGCAAGGTGACTCCTACAAGGAAAACACAAAACCAGTTTGACAGGTCAAACCTTAAGTTCAAGCGGATATTTTTGTCAATGACAATAGTAAACAATCAGGGTGTGTTGCAAATTCGAAGCGAGTTATTTTTTTTGTAAATAGATAGCTTGGGCTTGATCAGCAAATCACCTGATGTTAAACAATGCTGTTATTTACAATGGACCATGTAAATTATATTTTCATTAAATTCACACTCATAGTTTTTTTTTTAAACACACATGATAGTGGATACAGGCCTTTGGCTGTGCACTCACCATTAAGATTGCCTGTCCGACATGCACCATGTATATTGATAATGTATCATGATATACATACAATGACAAGAACAATTAACATGTAAACTCGAGCATTTATATTTAAATTAATTTCTGACTTCTCTCCAACCCAGAATTATATCTGGGACCATTCAGTCCAAAAGTGCACTCACCACCACTGAATCAAAAAGGTAGACAATTTAGTCTATATTTAATACTTAAAACTGTCAACACCACCCACACCCACTTTCATATATTTAACAATGTTAGTGGAATTAAGTACTTTCATATTTTAAGAACTTAATATTTTCTTCAAATTCTTTGACTTACAAGGTAGGATACCTATAATGTGAATCTGTACTCAAACTTAACCAATAATCTAAATTCGTCTGGGATAAATAAACGCCACACATTCTTGTGAGGGCAACATCAAAACATTGTTGAAACAGGTGCCCACTGATTTGCATTTCAACCACAAGACCTCGAATTTATACAAATAAGCGTGACGTAACGCAATAATCGTAGGTACCTCCGCGAATACGCTCTCTAGAGTATCTATCAACCCATTTTAACGCAATTGTTATGCATCTGTAACAATGCCTACTAGTTGCATACTGCATCACTTGCTACGACAAAGAATGACAGCGTTAAAAGCTCATTATATTAGCAAAGCCTGAAACTTCTATCTATCTTAAAGTACAAACTACGTCCTCACTTGATTTTGAAACAAAGAAGTCGCTACTTATAACGCTGGAGAATAAAAACACGACGATCACAAAGTTGACGTACCTTTGGTTTGTAGAACCATTTTCTGAGAGACTCCATTGGACCAGTTTTATACAATAGCCTCATGTGAACAAATCACTGCACAACAACACACATTATGAACATCAAAATAGCACCAAATCACAATGCAGGAACAAACGAAACAATATTTTTACACAATATTTACGTCAAAAATCACAAACGGCAGACATGATTTTACGATCCGCGTTTCACAATGAATGAATGAATGAGTGAAATGCAGTGCAGTGCTGCCAGCTGTACTGTCATGTACTCTAAAGCTACATTTGACCCCAAAAAGTAGCTAGTAGTAAAAAACCAGCCAAGTGCAAGTCGGACGCGCGTACGAATGGTCCCTTACCATTATCTATAAAATGGCAAAAAAATCACGTTTGTTGTACGGTAGCCCCCCTTGAATATTAATTTTATTCTATTGTTTAACCGACTTCAAAAAAGGAGGAGGTTAGCAATTCGTAGCGTATATTTTTTTATGTATGCAGTATGTACACGAATTTCTCGCTCATTCGTAAACTAATTTTTGTGTTTCATGAATTGGCGTATAGAGAAAGCTCCCAAGTTGATCCATAATTATTTTAGAAACATTGCTTTATTACGTTTTTAATCTGTAAAAGTAATAATATTTTATTGGATTCCGGACTAAGTGAGTCAGATTATAGAATCGCAGATTTCCACTGACACGTTTTTCTTTGCAAAAGTGTAAAATCTTGAGGTTTATCGAGTAAACATCTGCACATTTTCTAATCTGTGACGACGAAGCATTTGACATTCAATGACAAATGCTATTCTTGAAAATAAAACGAGCGGGTGAAGAGAAGTCTCTTTAAAAAGTTTACAATCGTGAGTGATTTAGTGAGCTTGAAAAGTAAAACGTACTTACTCATTCAATGTGTATATGGAGAAAATAGAGCACTTCAACGCTTGAGCACCTTGTTGTATTACTATCTTTACTAATATTACAAGTATAAACGAAATAACGTAATCTGAAGTCGGTTGTTTCAGTTTTTTTTACTATAAAATTATTAAGTATTTGTTGTTATAGCGGCAACATAAATACATACATCATCTGTGAAAATTTCAACTGTCTAACTATCACGGTTCATGAGATGTACCCTGGTGACAAACGGACAGACAGACAGCGGAGTCTTAGTAAATAATATATACCATTTTACCCTTTGGGTACGGAACCCTAAAATTAAATATAGTATAATAGAATTTATTACTTACTAATAAATTTTATTAAGATAGTTCGGTTGATAAATTGATTCACACAGGCAATATGGACACAGTCAATTTAGTGCAAAGTAAATTAGTGTCGATTTATTGAAGTGATAAAATTAGTCTATATTTGTCTGTAATATGACAAATAAACATGATATATTATTATGTTGTGAGATAAATTGTTACTAACTTACTCTGTACTTTCTGACTGCCCATATAGCCTGTATAAATCAACTTATCAACAGAATTTTGTTGATAAATTGATTCAAATAAAGTCGAGACTTCTAGCCCAGGTTCTTCAATTTTTGACTCGTAATCATCATCATCTCAACCATGAAAAGTCCACTGCTGGACATTGTCTTAACCCATAGATTTCCAAAAAGACCGATTAACGACCGAAGTGGCTTGCATCCACCGTCTTCCCGCCAATATGCCGCCACTTGTATGAAGTCATCTGTCCATCTCGTGGCTGGTCTTCCTACGCTGCGCTTGCTGTAACTCACAATTATGTATTCGCCCTAAATCCTGAAATTTTCTGTGGCTCTGTGACTGACCAATGACGTGCAACCACTCTATAATCTAACAATGGATTAAACTCTATAGAGTTTAATCCATTGTTAGATTATAGAGTGGTGGCATGGATTTGATTGTTAATACCAGATCTACACCATCATACAGACTGTCAAACTGGTTTGACACATTATAAATCCACATAAGTTACTGTGTCTGTGTCGTCATGTTCAAAAGGTGCTAGAAAACGTAGCTAGATTTTTTAGCTACAACTTTTCAAAAATTGTAGCTGACGGGGGTCTAAAAGTAGCCAGATCTATCTACAAAGTAGCTAAGTTGGCATCACTGGTGAAATGATGTGAGGTGACCTGAACGAACGAACTATACTCAACTAGTTCCCTCAAAATATTGCCATATATGCAAACTAAATCTGCACTAAATATATAGACAGTAGACAGGCATATTTATGCCAGTAGCGTTACTAGAGAACATGAAAATCATGCTGATGTAATGAAAATGACAAAATAAGTATAGCCTCAGAGATGTTAGCTATATATTAAATGTCTAACTTTATTTTAATTTATTAAACTGTTAATTCGTAAAATTTTAGATAACTTTCAGAGATATATTTATTTTTGACGTGATAACGTCTTATAAATCGATTAACGCCGGCTGCACGCATGAAAAAGCATGTCTCATTGTCACGTTTTGCTGAGCCAAGCGTGCAAGCGAGAATGTGGAAAGCGATAGAGAGGCACGATCAGCCTAAGCGTATGGCTTGTTATGCATCGTTATCACGTAAAATTATCGTCCGTCAACCAACTTTACAGACAACCACTTTTATTATAAAAACTTAAACAACTTTTTGTTTAATACTGGTTCACGGAAGCAAACACTGAAGTGAAATTTACAGTAGGCAATGCAAAATGTGAGGATGATCATTTTGATGGTGTCAGGATGTGCGATGGGGTTGCATTAACTAAAAAAATGTTTGTTTTGTTTATGTTGTCATTCGTCATTCTTGAATTAATTTTCATCGAGATAAATTTTTGAGTGTGTTGTTTGTGTCGATAAACGGCAATACGGCAACGATATAACGGCAAATTTAAAATTACACAAATGCCTGTGTTGGATGATAAAGATTTATATAATGATGTGTTTAAAAGACTCTACAATGTTCCAGAGAGTAACGTAATCCATATTAGTCAAATACAATATGTATTAAGTTTAAGAACCTAGGGAGTTCTAGAAAGTCAAAACCAATTTAGTCTTATCTTACTGTCCTTCTACTCGGATGCGGCGGCTAAAGATAGTTTGTTATTTCCTTCGCATGTGATTTAATCACCTTAACTCCTGCTCCGATTTACCTGACTTAATTGCTCTCTAGAATTGTATATAATCTAGTTTTTTTACGAACTGTACTTTAATAAATATAGAATTGTTGAGATTATTAAATTTTCTTCCTTTCTTTTATAAACTGTATAAATTAAGGATCTGTAGGAACTTGTAGGAACCCTTACTCTTATTATTATTTTATATTTTTAATTTCTACGCTACGTCGATTGATGTAACGTTACAGTTTTAGAAATTTTTATTTGTGTTCCGCATAAGATAAATCGTAAATATTGTTGCTATGAAGAAATCGAACGTTATTTATATTGTTTGTATTAGGAAAATAAGTAAATAAGTTTATATGTTTCAAGGATAAGCCTATTGGTGGCAGAACTCATGGTTCACCAAAAAAAAGTAGCTTAAAGAACTTGGCAACATTATTTTATGAATGAACAATTGACCAATTTCCACAATAATCATTCGGTATTTTATAATCTTTATTACTTCTCCTTGCTGGCTTGCAAACTGTGCTGACTTATTTGTCTTTAGCTCCATCTAGCGTCGAGTAGCAACTGAGTTTGTTTATGTTTGGTTGCCTAGAATTTAATTGCAGCATAATTCAAAATGACCACTACAGATGGCACTAATCACAAAGATTATTTTTACCCGACTTCGTAAGGAGAGTAAAATTTTTCGGATGTATGTATCTATGAATATATCAAGTTGTAGGGTTTACTTTGATCTAAGTAAATATACATATACTAAAAACTGGTCAAGAGCGAGACAATTCGCTTTCGTTTTTTTAATTTAATTGTTTTAATTTGTTTTGTGCTTTCAGAATTAACCACATTGCATGTGAACGCCCAGCATTTCAGGCTATTTCTACTGTAGAAAATATGTGAACTTACATTTATTCTTAGATTTTGTTCAGTAATTTGCACTGGTGTCGGTAATTCAAAAATATTGCGAATATACTATAACTTTTCAAGGACCCATTTCCTAAATGTTAATCTTTTGAGCGTTGGCGGTCAAGCACAAGCCTATTTTCGAATAAACAAAAAAAAGCGTCACGGTCTCCTATAAAAGACAAACAATTTACTTCATGCCATCAACTCACGGAGCTCTATAGAAGTAATTTTTCCCCTATTTTTATTGTTTTTTATTTTTACTGCAGTTTTCGGAAGTCTATGGAGGTAACATGAGCTGTTTTCAGATTTTTTCAAGTTCTAACTCCTTTGGCGCTGAAGCCACGGAATTCCGATTTACGCGTGGCACTCTGAAGTAATATTTTTATCTGACGGTGCAAGATGGACTGTTGAAATTACCTAAACATTTCTTATCGCATATATTGTACATAATTTCATGATCTTATTCCCCCTTGCCCGTCTTACTACCGGACGGTTAGAATCACGGAAAAGCGTCATCGATTCATAGTGGATATACCTATTCCAAAAAGGAAGTCTCTGGCTGTATTATTAATTGCTGCCAACTTCAAAAGGTGAAGGAAAATATCGTGAGAAAACATGTCTGAAAATTCTTAACGCACTTGGTCAGCGTGGTAGACTAAACCTTAATCTTCTCACAATAAGAAGATGGCCCACGCCCAGCAGTGGGACAATTTATACAAACAGGGCTGATTTTTTACCTATTCCAAATATACGAAAAAAACGTTTTATTTAATTCTACTTTTATCAGGCATGCACTGCAAAAATGCGGAATATGCTTTCTGAATGGGTCTTCCTGATAGATATAATCTAGGTATCTTTAATTATTGAGTAAATCGCTTTCTTCTGTCTTCTAGTGGTCTGTCGTGGACCATAACGTCAGTTAATTAAACATTAAGTTGGTGGTCAAGCGTAAGCCTATTAAAAAATATAAAAAAAACTTCAAAAAATGTACATTCAACACCATATCAAGCGTAACAGTTACACAAAAATCACTATTGTACATTCGGGTACTTTATTTTTATTTAGACACTTCTTTTATTGTAAAAATATCTTAATTTGGTAAAAAAATTATCAATCACTATACCGTTAACTCTTAGATTATATACCTCTAGATTCCGTGTTCAAATACTAAGCGCATCGTTCAATTTGAAGCAAAAACGTTTTACGTGTGTGAGTGAGCCGCCTATCGAGGGTGTATTGCTTACACCATTTACATTTGTGTGCACGATGCTTGTGATACCAGTGCATAGATATTTCCCGAAAACATAGAGACTTAAAAAAATATTTGGGGTCGATATTATTCAACCGGAAATTTAAACCTAACATTACTGTTTAAAGCATGAAAGTCCAAATTAGGCTCGTTTGCTTTGGTTTCTTAAGCACTTTCTGCTTCATATGATGACGAGAGTCTGACGAAGGTATCAGATGATTGCCACTGAAACAACCTGGTGGAAAGGACTAAGACAGTCCAGTTTGGGCTCGTTTGCTTTGGTGTCTTAAGCACTTTCTGCTTCATATGATAACGAGGGTCTGACGAAGGTATCAGATGATTGCCACTGGAACACCCTGGTGGAAAGGACTAAGACAGTCCAGTTTGGGCTCGTTTGCTTTAGTTTCTTAAGCACTTTCTGCTTCATATGATGACGAGGGTCTGACGAAGGTATCAGATGATTGCCAATGGAACACCCTGATGGAAAGGACTAACACAGTCCAGTTTGGGCTCGTTTGCTTTGGTGGCTTAAGCACTTTCTGCTTCATATGATGACGAGGGTCTGACGAAGGTATCAGATGATAGCCACTGGAACACCCTGGTGGAAAGGACTAAGACAGTCCAGTTTGGGCTGGTTTGTTATGGTGTCTTGAGCACTTTCTGCTACATATGATGACGAGGGTCTGACGAAGGTATCAGATGATTTCCCCTGGAACACCCTGGTGGAAAGGACTACGACAGTCTAGTTTGGGCTCGTTTGCTTTGGTTTCTTAAGCACTTTCTGCTTCATATGATGACCAGGGTCTGACGAAGGTATCAGATGATTGCCAATGGAACACCCTGATGGAAAGGACTAACACAGTCCAGTTTGGGCTCGTTTGCTTTAGTGGCTTAAGCACTTTCTGCTTCATATGATGACGAGGGTCTGACGAAGGTATCAGATGATTGCCACTGGAACACCCTGGTGGAAAGGACTAAGATAGTCCAGTTCGGGCTCGTTTGCTTTGGTGTATTAAGCACTTTCTGCTTCAAATGATGACGAGGGTCTGACGAAGGTATCAGATGATTGCCACTGGAACACCCTGGTGGAAAGGACTAAGACAGTCCAGTTTGGGCTCGTTTGCTTAAGTTTCTTAAGCACTTTCTGCTTCATATGATGACGAGGGTCTGACGAAGGTATCAGATGATTGCCAATGGAACACCCTGATGGAAAGGACTAACACAGTCCAGTTTGGGCTCGTTTGCTTTGGTGGCTTAAGCACTTTCTGCTTCATATGATGACGAGGGTCTGACGAAGGTATCAGATGATAGCCACTGGAACACCCTGGTGGAAAGGACTAAGACAGTCCAGTTTGGGCTGGTTTGTTATGGTGTCTTGAGCACTTTCTGCTACATATGATGACGAGGGTCTGACGAAGGTATCAGATGATTTCCCCTGGAACACCCTGGTGGAAAGGACTACGACAGTCTAGTTTGGGCTCGTTTGCTTTGGTTTCTTAAGCACTTTCTGCTTCATATGATGACCAGGGTCTGACGAAGGTATCAGATGATTGCCAATGGAACACCCTGATGGAAAGGACTAACACAGTCCAGTTTGGGCTCGTTTGCTTTAGTGGCTTAAGCACTTTCTGCTTCATATGATGACGAGGGTCTGACGAAGGTATCAGATGATTGCCACTGGAACACCCTGGTGGAAAGGACTAAGATAGTCCAGTTCGGGCTCGTTTGCTTTGGTGTATTAAGCACTTTCTGCTTCAAATGATGACGAGGGTCTGACGAAGGTATCAGATGATTTCCCCTGGAACACCCTGGTGGAAAGGACTACGACAGTCTAGTTTGGGCTCGTTTGCTTTGGTTTCTTAAGCACTTTCTGCTTCATATGATGACGAGGGTCTGACAAAGGTATCAGATGATTGCCAATGGAACACCCTGATGGAAAGGACTAACACAGTCCAGTTTGGGCTCGTTTGCTTTGGTGGCTTAAGCACTTTCTGCTTCATATGATGACGAGGGTCTGACGAAGGTATCAGGTGATTGGCACTGGAACACCCTGGTGGAAATTACTAAGACAGTCCCGTTTGGGCTCGTTTGCTTTGGTATCTTGAGCACTTTTTTTAAATAAGTAAATAATTACGCTTCAAATATTGTATTTACAGTGTGCTGGTTTTCAGAACAAGGTTTACGGTGCCATTTGAAAGAAAAACAAATAATATCAGAAACATATTCTATATGATTATATAAGATTTCATTGACATTGCCATATGTAATTTAACATGTATACATTTGATTGAAATTTGACATAATAGTAATATGACATAATGAGAATCTTGACATGGATTAAATTTAACATTGTAAATTATAACTTGACATGGATTAAATTGACATTGTAATTATAACTTGACATGGATTAAATTTAATATTGTAATTTGACATTGTATAATTAAAATGATAACTTCATATTTTGATTTGATTTTTCTGTAATAATAGTTTTTTTAGGGTTCCGTACCCAAAGGGTAAAAACGGGACCCTATTACTAAGACTTCGCTGTCTGTCTGTCTGTCTGTCTGTCTCCAGGCTGTATCTCATAAACCGTGATAGCTAGAAAGCTGAAATTTTCACAAATGATGTATTTCCGTTGCCGCTATAACACCAAATATTAAAAATAAAAAAAATAGAATATTAAGGGGGGTCCCCATACAATAAACGTGTTTTTTTCGTATTTTTTTGCTCAATATTCAAAACGGTAACATTTAGACGCTTCAAATTTTCACAGAATATTTACTTGTATATTACCTTTCAAAATAAGTAATTAAATAACAATAAAGTAAACATTAAAGGGGGGCTCCCATACAATAAACGTAATTTTGAAGCAATTTTTACTCGATCTTAATTAACAGGTAGAAACTTGAATATTTGTAAGTAAATATTTTGAAATATATTAACTATAAAAATAAATACCTAATCTAATTCATAAAAACTCACAAAATGAAAATAATCCGTGCATCTAAACGCGGTGCGAGCGCCGCGCCGCGGTGTGGTGATGGCGCGAGCGCGAGGCGGTTGCTAAGCAACGGCCGCGCAGGTAGCGGGGGAGGTAACATCACGGAGCGAGCCATAGCCACGCGTATTCGCGCGAGCGCATAGAAAAAAATATACTCTACCGAGCGCGAGCGTCGTCATGTTGCCCGGATGTGTATCGAAAACCTACCTATAAGTTTGCAATTTACTACTTGGAATTTCGTTGATTTCTCGTTATTTTATACGATTTTCTATTATAGATGATAGTACGGAACCCTTCGTGCGCGAGTCCGACTCGCACTTGGCCGATTTTTTTTTAAATGTCAATTTTTAAAATTACTCGGTGAGCCCACTTCCAGTATTGCATGCCTGTTGGAGAGGCAAGTTTGTATAGGGAAAATCTAGAATTGTTATAATTCGATATTAAGATCTTTAATGTACCTAGTACCTACAAACTGCAATAAAATTATTTGAATTTGTATTAGAACTTGCATACCACAAATTTCTTATGTTAAAAATAATGACGAATCTGATTGGAAAACTGTTCAATTTTGATGAAACTGAACATGCATATGGCCGCTATCACGGAAATAATATTGTCAAGGTGACGGTAGAGGGTCACTTAAAATAAATAAAAATATTAAAAAAAACGACTGCGTCAATATCTGCCATCTTTATTAAATTCATTGCAGAACTAAAAAGATAGAAACAAGATTTTAAATTGAATATTTTATTTTCAGCGTTCCGACAGCGTTTTCAACGCTGTCGGACGCATAACGGAGGCATACCACGCTCACTTCTCATAATTTGGTTGGTGATATATGTAGAGCAACTCGGAGTGAACAGATGCCTCCGACTGCGTTTGTGAACACTGTCAACTAAGATTATTCAAAACCAAAAATGGAAAAAAATGGGACGCCACGTGCGTTAACATTTTCGCCGCCTGTCACTTGAGTCGCTCGGTCCACGCATCGGGGGCGGCTGTTGAGGATGCTGCGAATAAAAAACGCCAGAAGTATGCGGCTTTGGAGGTGAGGTATGATTTTGTACCCATTGCTGTCGAGACCATGGGTAGCTGGGGCACTGAAGCCAAAAGTTTGATTCACGAGTTAGGGCGCCGGATACGGGAAAAGTGTAGTGACCCCCGCTCCGGCTCCTACCTGGTGCAAAGGTTGTCCATTGCTATTCAACGCGGTAACGCAGCTAGAGTCATGGGTACTTTTGCGCCTGGTAAAGTTCGGGGCGGGCTTTTTGGCTGAGCTTACAGGTTTTTTTAATATATTATTAATGAAATGACGTTGTTGATGACTTGTAAACCAAAATAAAATATTCAATTTGAAATCTTGTTTCTATCTTTTTAGTTCTGCAATGAATTTAATAAAGATGGCAGATATTGACGCAGTTGTTTTTATTTTAATATTTTTATTTATTTTAAGTGCCCCTCTACCGTCACCTTGACAATATTATTTTCGTGATGGCGGCATGTTCAGTTTCATCAAAATTTAATAGTTTTCCAATCAGGTTCGTCATTATTTTAAACATAAGAAATTTGTGGTATGTTTCTGATATTATTTGTTTTTCTTTTAAATGCCACCGTAAACCTTGTTCTGGAAACCAGCACACTGTAAATACATTTTTTGAAGTGTAATTACTTACTTATTTTTATGCAGTAAAAAGTGCTCAAGATACCAAAGCAAACGAGCCTAAACGGGACTGTCTTAGTAATTTCCACTAGGGTGTTCCAGTGCCAATCATCTGATACATTTGTCAGACTCTCGTCATCATATGTAGCAGAAAGTGCTCAAGACACCATAACAAACCAGCCCAAACTGCACTGTCTTAGTCCTTTCCACCAGGGTGTTCCAGTGGCAATCATCTGATACCTTCATCAGACCCTCATCATTATATAAAGCAGAAAGTGCTTAAGATACCAAAGCAAACGAGCCCAAACTGGACTGTGTTAGTCCTTTCCATCAGGGTGTTCCATTGGCAATCATCTGATACCTTCGTTAGACCCTCGTCATCATATGAAGCAGAAAGTGCTTAAGAAACCAAAGCAAACGAGCCCAAACTAGACTGTTTTAGTCCTTTCCACCAGGGTGTTCCAGTGAAAATCATCTGATACCTTCGTCAGACCCTCGTCATCATATGTAACAGAAAGTGCTCAAGACACCATAACAAACCAGCCCAAACTGGACTGTCTTAGTCCTTTCCACCAGGGTGTTCCAGTGGCAATCATCTGATACCTTCGTCAGACCTTCGTCATCATATGAAGCAGAAAGTGCTCAAGACACCAAAGCAAACGAGCCCAAACTGGACTGTGTTAGCCCTTTCCATCAGGGTGTTCCAGTGGAAATCATCTGATACCTTTGTCAGACCCTCGTCATCATATGAAGCAGAAAGTGCTTAAGACACCAAAGCAAACAAGCCCAAACTGGACTGTGTTAGTCCTTTCCAACAGGGTGTTCCATTGGTAATCATCTGATACCTTCGTCAGACCCTCGTCATCATATGAAGCAGAAAGTGCTTAAGAAACCAAAGTAAACGAGCCCAAACTTGACTGTCTTAGTCCTTTCCACCAGGGTATTCCAGTGGAAATCATCTGATACCTTTGTCAGACCCTCGTCATCATATGAAGCAGAAAGTGCTTAAGAAACCAAAGCAAACGAGCCCAAACTAGACTGTTTTATTCCTTTCCACCAGGGTGTTCCAGTGAAAATCATCTGATACCTTCGTCAGACCCTCGTCATCATATGAAGCAGAAAGTGCTAAAGACACCAAAGCAAACAAGCCCAAACTGGACTGTGTTAGTCCTTTCCATCAGGGTGTTCCATTGGCAATCATCTGATACCTTCGTCAGACCCTCGTCATCATATGAAGCAGAAAGTGCTTAAGAAACCAAAGTAAACGAGCCCAAACTGGACTGTCTTAGTCCTTTCCACCAGGGTATTCCAGTGGAAATCATCTGATACCTTTGTCAGACCCTCGTCATCATATGAAGCAGAAAGTGCTTAAGAAACCAAAGCAAACGAGCCCAAACTAGACTGTTTTAGTCCTTTCCACCAGGGTGTTCCAGTGAAAATCATCTGATACCTTCGTCAGACCCTCGTCACCATATGAAGCAGAAAGTGCTTAAGACACCAAAGCAAACGAGCCCAAACTGGACTGTCTTAGTCCTTTCCATCAGGGTGTTCCAGTGGCAATCATCTGATACCTTCGTCAGACCCTCGTCATCATATGAAGCAGAAAGTGCTTAAGAAACCAAAGCAAACGAGCCCAAATTGGACTGTCTTTGTCCTTTCCACCAGGGTGTTCCAGTGGCAATCATCTGATACCTTCGTCAGACCCTCGTCACCATATGGAGCAGAAAGTGCTTAAGACACCAAAGCAAACGAGCCCAAACTGGACTGTCTTAGTCCTTTCCATCAGGGTGTTCCAGTGGCAATCATCTGATACCTTCGTCAGATCCTCGTCATCATATGAAACAGAAAGTGCTTAAGACTAAGAGTCAATAGGTACCTAATAAAACTCTTTCGTCACTTTTCCATTTTTGGCCAAAAACAAAGCGTATCATTGGTAAATATATTTTATACCCTTGGCAACACCAAGCATTATGGCGCTATATTTCAATATTTTTTAATTCATTTTAAATTTCGGTTTGTCATTTTGCTATGAAATACATCAGAAAATTGAATATTTACTTAAGAATTGTGATGTTTACACACTTTTCTTTTTTTCCTGGATGTTTTTTACAGCACAAACTGATATTTTTTTATTAAAACATTTATATTCGTTATATCATCACTCGGCGAGCGCTCCTGAATGACTGATGGGCATTTGGCGGGGGCCGGGAGGGGGGTCGTCCGGAGATGTCAATATCAGTGCCTTTTTAGTGGAAGTTTTTACTGAGCGCTTACTAGGCATCTAGACAATATATAATCTAAGCGTTAACTATTATTTATTCAGTGGCGTTACCCCGCGTAGGTAGACTGCCAAAAAATACAACACAAACAATGGAATAGCAACTAGCAACCCTTCACAGCAATATCGATATCAATACGATACCTTTTGATCTCAATAGATAGACGATCGTGTTACTTGTTTGTTTTTTAGTTGGATAATAAACAAGTTGTTGGAAATGGCAACACACAGTGGATGCATTATCAAAAACATTTGGCTTAATGGTCTTGTAACCAAGCCATAATAAAAAAAAAAACACAGTTGAAAAGATTTAACACTTTGTGATAAATGTAAATGAAAATCATAAATAAAAGATTTGGCTTAAAGGTCTTGTAATCAAGCCATATTTTTTTTTTTAAAGTTACGTAGCTCGTGCCCCTAAATTCTCTAATATAGAAAATGTGATTTGCCCCGCCAGTGGCGGCGCAAGAACAATATTTTATGTGGGCAAGTGCCGGGTGCAATGCTCCTCTTATTATATGAAACTCTATTAAATAAAAAAAAAACGGTCAGTTGAAATTTCAAATCTCACTACTCAAAGATCGCTATAATTTCTTACATTGCGCACATTTTTTTTAAAGTATTGATATGAACTGCGACTGTTTATGTATAAGCTATATGTAAACATTATGATATGACGAATATAACTGAAATTATTTATATAATTATATAATTAATTACTAAAAAAGATCATCGCAATCCTTGAGACGCGAGGCCTTGGGCAGTCGCCCACTCCTCGCGCCATCTCTCAGTCCCGCGGTTTCACCTACATTTTGATGAAAAACGGTGAAGATGAAGAAAAATAAATAGCGTATATCCGTCTCTAGATACTTAACTATCTGTGTACCAAATTTCATAACAATCAGTTCAGTCCTTTAGCCGTGAAAAGGTAACAAAGAGACAAAGACAGAACATATACTGTATTTCATCATCATCATTCATACATATATATTATTTCTCATCACTGAGCGGGTGAAATCACTTAAGTGTAAAAAATAATAAGAGAAGACATATTATCGACAGTTTGTTTAAACATATTTACTTATCTAACTTCACGTTAAAAACGAATACCCTAATTTTAAGCAACCGAATAAAAACCTAACAATTAAAAGTTTTACTACTTCGGAAGACCTTCAAATAAAATTATCTACCTACAGTAAGCCACGATTATTATTATTTTGACATTTTTAGCGTTCTAAACGACCACCCACATTAGAAATCCCTCGTGCTTTCCTCTTGTAAAAGGCTATGGTTCCGTTTGCACGGTTTAGTGAAAAGCTACATATCAGCTTACTATCCTTAACTAAAAAATAGGTAAAGTATTTGTTTCTCTACGCATTTCGGAGTCTGTTTAAATATAGAACGTAACGTCTTACGAACGTGACGTCTGTAAATATAAACTATTATGGTCTCGATCTCGACTGAATAAAATTATGAAATAAGGACAGCAGCGCCCTCTATTAACGTGCCACATTAGTTCTCTAGCTGAACGGGCTTTTTAAAGCCATTGTTGTCGGACTAGTTTAACATATTTTATAATTCCGAATTTAAAAGATCAAATTTAATCAGTCCACCATTCTTGATCTATCTATGTTTATATCTGCTGGTAATTCTTCGAACAGTAGACCTAGCTAGTAGTTTATGCTCACTAAGTGAGCATAAACTTTTACAAAATTCCTGGAAATTAAACACTTTAACGCATTTATTGCGTATATTGTTCATATTTTTTTTACAAAATTATATTATATCTAGCTTCTATTTGAAAATTTTGATTATAATTCAGTATTCTATCTTTTCGCCGAATTTCAAAATCGGCCGTCAAGTAGCAAGCTTCTCTTTTTAACCGAAATTTCACAAAATTTTGTCTCGACAACCTCTTGACCGATTGTGCTAATTTTTTTTGTTTATAATTGAGTATTAAATGTTTCTAGCAAATATTTTGATAATAAATGGTGCGGAAAATAAACGGTCAGTAAATGGTGCCATAGTAAGTTTCCTCCCTTTTTGGGATACATATTCCTGAAAATCTCAGACTAAAAAAAAACATGTATACCAAGTTCCGCAAAGATTAGTTGCAAATATAACCTGTTCGCGAGTACCAACAAACATCCGGACAGAAGAAAGAAAATTTCAAAATAAATTTATCTTTTTTTTATTATTATTAATTAATTTTTAGCTCCACAGACACTGGGGTCCGTGACTTTTGTAAATTTTATAAAATATTGCTAATATACATACATTAATAAGGGAAGACAAGATTTTTTTCTTTTCAACTTACCTAAGTTATTATTATATTGTGTGTATACCATGAGCAGACCAGCGAAGCGAAAATAAATTTATCTTAATGAAAAAGAGTTTGATTAGTAAAATATAAATTGTAATTATTAAATGTAAATATTAAATAAAAATATTTTTCTTAGAGGTTACCAAAGCCGCCATATTACATTTTCGTCATCTATATCCAACTGGATCCAGTACTAAAACATTTCAAACAATGTAGCCAGAAAAAATTGGTGGTGTCTCGCTTCGTTTGTAGCGGGTTCCGTAGCGACCTCTTGCCTCTAAGTAAATGAAAGGAAATCCTCTGTAAAGAATGGCACGTACAAATTAATCTAAATTAGGTATTTAAATAAATTCGCCAAGTACGAGTTTCACTCGCACACCGAGGATTCCGTACTCCTATGCAGACACATGAACATAAACACTAACTCCAGGGCTAATTACTCAACAAAATGTGTTTTACATCTGAAGAAAAGAGAAAGAATATTTGTAACATCACATATTTTCTACAGAAAGAATAGCCAGACATATAAAGTTCAAATAACTAAGTCACACATAAAAAAAAAAAATAGAAAATAGATCTGTAACTAAGTGTTACAGACCTATTTTCTTTATCTAAAGAGATCTTAACACTACCGTTGCTATATGAAAAACCTATGTATCGCTGAAGTGATTACTACTTTTTATATTCCAAATTACCTAATTTATAGAATCGTATATGTGTTTTTCATTATTTTATCATATAGTCTGTGGTTTTATCGTATAGGTGGGTATTGTTACGGGTACACAGCACTGGGTATCCTAGCTTGGGTAACCATGTTTTTCAACTGATTGATAACGAATTTACATGAAAAGTATATTTTGATTTAATTATTTTGTATTCTGTCTTTATAAGTCGATTCATGTCTAAGGTATGTATTTGTTAAGGGAGCTATAAATATAAAAAGATTACGGCCACGGGACGCCCGATAGATTTGAAACAAAAGTTAATATTGTCAAAAGTAGCAAATGCGTGTACAGGCGGCTAACGCATCAAATATAAGTAGATGCTTTGAATAAATAGGCATACGCGCTATACAATGTATACATCGAAGTAACGAAGAGTATACGCAGTGACGCGCTCATACACCAGACGCACAACAAGAGAGTCGAGAGCGGCATAGTGACCTTCGCTATATTTATCAATATCCAAAACACCATATCCAAAGATCCTGTAACTAAGCTACTACATTATTAGTACGGGACCCTAAAACATTTCAAACGACATTTCAACTACCAAATACTAAAATAACAAATTCTTTCCCACCTTTTAATTCCCCGATCAATTTGCATCGAAATTTGGCTCATTTCTTCATCTGTTATTGTTATTTTAATCCTCTTAAAGGCAAAGGCATATTCGGCAGGTGCAAAACCCACTTTTGACGCCCGGCTATTATTATTTCGTGTAAAATAATTTTAGCTCAATAATCGGCAGTTTTTACTGAAATTGAGTGGTCCGTTTGCTATGGTGGTTCCATTATAGTATAGCCGTTAGAATTAAAAAAGTAGGTAAATAGAATTATATTAGGGAGTAAGAAAGTAATAATAATTAGCAGGTAAAAGTGTTATAGAGCTTCATAGTTTGTCGTCATTTGTTTTTAACTTACAAAAAAGTTGCAATACTTTCTAAACCAAAACATTTTAGTTGCAAGATTTTATTAACAGATAGAAACATTTATTAACGCAGTGAACGATGACTAAAAATATAATCAAAACTCGGCCGGACCATCATTTACCATTATTTGTATAGTTCAATGTTTATTTTTCGCCTTTGTCGTTGTTGATTTTGTTCCTCTCGCTAACCTAATAACTGTTGGGACAAATGAAACAGATGGCTAACAAATGAATGGAATCAGAAACTTGTGTCAAGTTAAATATCTGGAATCAGGCAGTTCTATGAAATGAATAGGAGCAAGTAAGATTCAAACAAATGTGTTTCAGATTACAGATAGGTTACGGTGAGTGAATTCAAATTCTCTTTCTTGTTTCTTGAGAATTACTATACTTATTTATTTATTGGGATATTCAAGGTACATTCATTAAAGCGAACTTATTTGTCTTTTAAATTCATCATCATCATCATCTCAGCCACAAGAAGTCCACTGCTGGACATAGGCCTCCTCCATGGATTTCCAAAAAGACCGATTGGAAGCGGCTTGCATCCAGCGTCTTCCCGCCACTTGTATGAGATCATCTGTCCATCTCGTGGCTGGTCTTCCTACGCTGCGCTTGCCGGTACGTGGTCTCCACTCGAGAACCTTTCGGCCCCATCGGCCATCAGTTCTACGTGCTATGTGTCCTGCCCACTGCCACTTCAACTTGCTAATCCGCTGTGCTATATCGGTGACTTTTGTACGTCTACGTATCTCTTCATTTCTGATTCGATCTCGTAGAGAGACTCCGAGCATAGCCCTCTCCATAGCTCGTTGCGTGACCTTGAGTTTCCTTATAAGGCCCATAGTTAGGGACCACGTTTCAGTGCCGTATGTCATCACTGGTAACACACACTGGTTGTAAACTTTCGACTTGAGGGACTGGGGAATATTGGACGAGAAGACGCTTTTAAGTTTCCCGAACGCTGCCCAGCCGAGTTGGATACGACGATTGACCTCCCTCGTAAAGTTGGACCTGCCTAATCGGACCGTCTGTCCTAGGTAGACGTATTCGTCAACAACTTCAAGAGTGAAGTTCCCCACAGATATTGGGGTGGGCACTACATGGGCGTTCGACATAACCTTCGTTTTGTCCATGTTCATTTTGAGGCCCACCCGTTGGGAAACTCTATTGAGGTCTTCGAGCATCGTACTGAGCTCTTCCATCGACTTTGCCATGACTACTATATCGTCGGCGAACCGAAGGTGAGTGATGTACTCGCCGTTAATATTGATGCCGAGCCCTTTCCATTCCAGAAGCTTATAGGCATCTTCCAAACCGGCGGTAAACAGTTTCGGAGAGACAACGTCTCCCTGCCTCACGCCTCTCTTCAATGGAATTGCCTCTGAGTTCTGGTCTTGTACTCGGACTGACATGGTGGCGTTGTTGTACAAACACTTCAGCACTTCGACATACCGATAGTCAATACGGCATCGCTGGAGAGCCTCAAGCACCGCCCAGGTCTCGATCGAATCAAAGGCTTTCTCATAGTCCACAAACGCTAAGCAAAGGGGCAAGTTATACTCTTCGGTCTTCTGTATCACTTGCCGCAGCGTGTGGATGTGGTCTATGGTACTATAACCTTTTCGGAAACCGGCTTGTTCGGGAGGCTGGAAGTCATCGAACCTGCGTTCAAGACGATTCGTGATGACCCTTGAAAACAGCTTATAGACATGGCTCAGAAGCGAGATGGGTCTGTAGTTCTTCAGCAAAGTGTTGTCTCCTTTTTTGAAGAACAGCGCCACCACGCTTCTGTTCCATGCTTCTGGCGTTGTACCTTCAAGCACGACGGAATTGAAGAGCCTCTGAAGGACTTTTAGTATCGGTGTTCCACCCGCTTTCAGTAGCTCTGATGTAATTCCGTCGTCACCCGGTGCCTTGTTGTTCTTAAGCTGTTTCAAGGCCATCCTAATCTCATACAGGCTGATGTCCGGGATATCTTCGGTATAATGTCGAGTCAGTTTGGCTCTTGGATCTTTGCCCAAACTGCTAACAGGTTTTGCGACCGATGTGTATAACTGTCCATAGAACCTCTCGATTTCCCTCAAGACTTCTGCTTTGGTCGACGCTAGACTGCCATCTTCCATCTTCAGCTTCGTCAACTGGCTCTGCCCAATAGACATGTCTTTTGCGAACACTTTGGAGCCTTTATTCCGCTCTATCGTCTCTTTAATACGATTAGTATTAAAGGTACGGATGTCGTGTCGCATAGACTTTGATATGAGTCTATTGAGCCGCCTATATGACTCTGCGTCACCGGAAGACTGCAGTTGCAATGAGCGTCGTTCAGCCATGAGGTCGAGGGTATGGCTCGAGAGCTTTTGCTTTTTTCGAGAGTCTTTTAAATTACGAGGAATGAAATATTGAGCAAGTCGTAATCAGCTCAAACTTTGCGGTAGCTACTTTTAAAAACATATTATTATTTCATCCGATAAACATAACGACTTGCCTTGTGGCTCAGTTGGTAGTGTGTTTACGTCTACCTGCTGAACTGAAAGGTCGTGGGTTCAATCCCCACCCAGGGCAAACATTTGTGTGATGAGCATGGATGTTTGTTCTGTGTCTGGGTGTTTCTATGTATCATATGTATATATTTACAAAAAAAAAAGTATATATGTATTCTATCAGCCATCTAGTTCCATAGTACAAGCTTTGCTTAGTTTGGGCTAGATGGTGTTGTGTGAAATGTCCACAAATATTTATTTATTTATAACATGCAGTATTTATGCTAAATTTAATAACAAATGTAAAATTTACTGCTTAATAGTTTTTCGTATGATTTAAATGTTTTTTTATATCGTGAATATTTTATGATTATTCAAATATGTTTTTTTTTCTAAAAATTAATCTTCAATTGAGCAATATATTTAGTTCAAAACGAATGCTACAAAATCGTTGATAAAATAGAGAATTATACATACATTACGTCTATACAATCACGTCTAATTTCCCCATACAGGGTAGGCAGAGCATAAAAGACGATGACTATGAGGTCGTTTGACGCCACGTTTGACCGTGGCTAGAGGGTTTGATAGAACATAAGGACTATTAGATGGTTTAATGGTATTAGAGGGAGTCAGCTCATCGCCTACATAAATAACAATTTCCCTTAAGTTCCTTAACTGACTTTTACAGTTTGCCCGGGAAGAAAATTAGCTGGCACATTCTACGTTTTTCTTTTTCTCCCAGTTCATCATAGAATAGAGATTTAAACTTTAAAAAGTAAAACAAGCTAAAGCTAAGAAGAACGACGGATGCAGGCCGCTTCCAACCGATCTTTTTGGAAATTCATAGGGGAGGCCAATGTCCAGCAGTGGACTTCTTATGGCTGAGATGATGATGGATGAAAGCTAAGAAAAGTACCTACATAAATTTCAATACGTAGGTACATTTCCCATAGCACCACAGCCATATTTAATTTTCTCATCCACACCCCCATAACACCCCCATTCTAGTGATTACACTATTCATTCATTACACACGAACAGTGGTGCAAATTACCCCCAATGGCGCGCTTTCTAATTATGGTTCGGCTAATCAAAGGGTTAAATATTTATTTTTCATTTGGATATCTGGATGTGATTCATTATTTTAATATTACCTATCATCATCATCACCATCTCAGCCACAAGAAGTCCACTGCTGGACATAGGCCTCCCCCATGGATTTCCAGAAAGACCGGTTGGGAGCGGCCTGCATCCAGCGTCTTCCTGCCACTTGTATGATATCTTCTGTCCACCTTGTGGCTGGTCTTCCTACGCTGCGCTTGCCGGTTCGTGGTCTCCATTCGAGAACTTTTCGGCCATCGGCCCATCGGCCGTCAGTTCTACGTGCTATGAGCCCTGCCCATTGTCACTTCAACTTGCCAATCCACTGTGCTATGTCGGTGAATATTACCTAAGAGACGTATTTAAGAATTTAGGAAAGTAGTCACAATATGTTTCACTGAAGTGTTATTTAGTAATTTAATTTATTTTAAGGAGAAACTCACATGCTGCCATCTATTTCCACCTATGCTTAGTGATCCATAGGACTGGAATCCCCTGCCTCATTTACTGATTTCTAAGAGTCGATCTAATTTTCACCAATTTTCTTAACTAACAAAATTTTAAAACAACGTGCTATTTTAAAGTTATTAATTTTAAAATGAGATGTTAGAAGAAAATTGTATACCTCAATCGGTTCCAGAAATTCGTGAGCGATGTAAATCCGTGGAAGCCCGTAATTATTATAGTCTGTAATCATTGAAATCTTAACTACCGATTGAATATCTTATTAAATAAGTCCTTAGATCGAGTACATAGTAGTATAGTAGGGTTGATTTGTTTTCGAAGATATCGCTTTTGAGCGTATTTAAACCTGGACTCAACTTGCACAGGATCGTGGCAGATAGCATGATAAGAGAGAGGCCTATAGCCAGCAGTGGGATAGAGAAAGCTGTGGATGATGATGAAACATATCTTGACTAGCTTAAGTGATTAGTTCAACGATAATGAATTATTATTGAGTTATTTACAATGCTGTAGAAAGTTTAGGGAAGCCAATGTGCTTTTCTGTGATTTTGAGTTGAACTATTGAAGTAAAACATCTAATACATCATCTAATAATATAATGTAATAATATAATGAATGTACCTACTTAAAGTTAAATGTATTTTATTTTTCTTTTATGTTTTTGACTAAATAATTTGTTTTATTTTTAAAATTATTTATTTGATGTTTTTTTTAAGTTTGACGATAATGTGATTCATTTAATGTAATTGGTTTTCAACCGTATTAATTGAATTAAATAAATTAATAAATACTTATAATAGGTCAGACCGGCTGCTGCTGGCATGGTAACGTTTAACCACTAATTAAAATAAAGGAAACAACGGACAAAAAATACGTAATTTCGTATACTTAGATGACACATTTTTTTTCCTTTTTTTTTTTAAATCAAATTACTGAACCGACTTCGATAAATGCTACGAATGGGAGCTACGTATAGGAGCTACGGCACGGATGGGACCTACGGATAGGAGCTAAGGATGGAAGATGCGGACTAGTCCATATAGTTCTACTAGTAGAACTAAACGGACTAGACCGAAGACACAAGACTGTAACAGTACTAAGATGTGAGTTAAATATGTGAGAGTACATGGTGTACACAAAACTTATTATTTAATTCATAAATATATAACAGATAAATATATATTATAATATTTACAAAAAATAATTATTTACTTTACTATTTACAATTTATTATGATTAATTAGTTCACTATCTTTCTGTTTTTTTTTATATTTCTTACGCCTGAATCATGTACATATTGTTATTATACTATGGTGTCAATAAATTATTTTTGTATTGTATTATATTGTATCTTTCCCTCTTCCATAATTGGAAATTAATATTCCAATGTAATTGTTTATTTAGCTGCGCCCGACGAGGTCCACAAATTCCACAATGTAACTTAAAATAATTTCCTACCACCTTATTAAAACTTGTGGAATGCTAATAAATAAATACTCGTAAATAAAAAAGCTACGTTGTTGGCGTTGGCGTTAGCGAGCGTGCTTGTCATCAAGTGAAGACAAGCTATCGCTGAAGCAAAATAATTCTTCATTACATACTATCGTGAAAGAAAAAAAATTGCATTAGTTTTATCTCTCTCATTTTTCAGCTAGGTACTTAGTACACCTCTAGTGGGAAAGCACCCGCAATAAGGAATTTATTTATCAGTACAGAGGGTACTACCAAATTCATAACCCTCCTTTTGCGTAGGTAAGCAAAATGGCCAATTACTAAGTCAGGAAATTCCTGCAAAAACAAGTGACTTAATTTCTAAGGTTAGCCGGCAAACTCAGAGGAAACCACTAAAGACCTTTCCAGAAATAATCACCTAATTCCTTCCTAATTGCGATGTATCAAATTTAGTGTGCAGTAACTAGGTGGTTGCCAATAAATGTGCTTACCTTTCCTTTTTACTAGCTATACTAAGGTGGTTTAATTTTCATACGACAAGGAATTTACAGGGACTTTTTTACAGCCGGTATGTTAATTAGTCCAGGAAAATTAGGGTTTCACCTCGGAATGAGAGATAGTCGGCTATAAACTTGTATAAACCTTTATTTTGACACCCTAAAAATTGTCTCAAAACCTACTTATCGTAGGTTGTCCGCGACTACTGATATTCATGGGTCAAAGGTAAAAAAAAAGATTTTTTACACATATATTGCAAATATCTCGTTTCCTATGGATTCTATGCTATTTGTATGTATAAAATATTGTAGAGGATTAAATTTTGTACAACTTTTGTTAATTTTTTTTTATATCTTGAACCATTTTCGAGATAGAGGGCAGAGCACGCGCTTTGTTTAACTATTTAGAGTATCATTCGAGGTCAACCTGTAGTCCCCTACAGGTACCCCTACTGGTCGAAAAGGCTATTATAACTCTTTTTCTATTATAATTAGTAAAATAGTTTTATACTTTAAAACTATAGTTTTACAGTGAAGTTATTGTGGTAAGCTTTAATGTTGGTCTTTATTGGCGGTAAGTCATATTTGTTGAAGAAAAGAGTTGAGATTAATAGCAATCATGTCGTTGGATGGGTAATCAAAAAATTTGGGGATGTGCCAAAACTATTTTAACGACTTCCAAAAATGAAGGAGGTTCTCAAATCGACAGAATGTTGTTGTGTTTTTTTTCTGTATGTTTGTTTAGCAATGACTCCGTCAATTATGAATTGTTTTTGATGATTATTTTTGTTAGATAAAATATACCTCAGAGGTAGTCTCATATAAATTTTATCAAAATCGGTTCAATACTTTGGTTTTCATAACAAAATAACTGAAAAATGTCATCCAATCAAACGAATTCCGTATTTTGAAGTTGAATTTGCGGAACATTAAGCTTTGACATGATATTTTTTGTTAGAGTCAAGTGTCCCTCCCCTCTACTAGCTAAACGGTTTAACCGTTTAACTTTATAGATTTGAAAAAATCATGCTAGTAGTAGGTAGTAGTGTAAGTATATATGATGAAATCAAAAAGACACGATTCTCATTTGGCCGGTTATTATTCCTGTTATTAGCATCGTTTGACTTACACATTTGCCAAAGTATACCTAACATTGATTATTGTCGATATAGGTCCATTGGTAACTCAATTAACATCTAATTAATAACAACGCACATTAATTAGAGCGCAGTCTAGAAATTATTATGTAACAGCTTCTTGGAGCAAAGCCCTACGATTCTGCAATCACAACTTACTGCATTAATTAAATATTTGTTAAGCAACATTTAGTTCGGTCATCCATAAAAAAATAACAATTTCCTTTAACCCTCTAACCATGGTTAAATGTGGCGTCAAACGGCTACATGGTCAATATGGTCATTGATGCTCTCCTTACTACGCACTCATAGCGTTTACACCTAGCTCCTCTCCCACTCCAACTTCGCTCCCATCGCACTTTCGTCTCGCTCCCATCCAACTCCCAACTCCAGCCTCTCTCCCATATCACTCACGTCCCGCACTTACCTAGATCCTTTGCCGTACTCGCATCTCACTTCATCCTCCGCTCCGTTCCATTCCTGCCCCATACTTATTCTGCTCCCACGTCGCACTTGTCCCATTTCTACCCCACACCTACCGTATTTCTATTCCGCTGCCACCCTACATTCACTGCATTTCTCAGTGCATTTCTTTTCCGGACATGTCCGGAATTTTGGGCTTCTGTCCGGACTTCGTCCGGCTTTGTAATTTGTCCGGCTTTTTGATGTCGGTGGGAAAATAAAAATCTTTCACGTTCGCTTACTAAAATAAAGCAAAATGTATTAGATCTTCCTTCAATCGTTATTACAGACAAAACAAATCAATCTGCGATGTTCGACATGTGCAAGCGAACTAAAACTTACCCGCGCAAATTTGCTCTAGCGTCATTATACGTGAAATTCACTATTTCGTTTTGCGACTTTTTAGTCGCAAAACGACATAGTCCGGACTTTCTTTGAAATGTCCGGCTTTTTGTCAGGACTTCTCAAAATTTGAAATTGTAACCCTATTCTTAACTGACCCGTTTACTCCTTAGGGAACATACATGCCAAATTTTAGCTTCGTAGCTTATGTAGTTTTTGGGATTTCGTGATGAATCAGTGAATGGTATATTGCTTTTATACATATAATATATATAAATATGGATGAAGGTTTATATTTCCATGTAAATATAAAAATCGTAACATATTTAGGTAAATCATCTAACGTACGTAATACGTATTACGTATAACCCCCACCACCAAATAAGTAGATGGGGTAGACTGGTTTCATACCTCGGTTATGCCTGAAGTATTAAAATATAGGTACATAATTTATGACGTATACAATAATTTTAACCCCACTTCGTTCTCCGTCTGTATACTCTGTCTTTCCATTTGTCGTTCTGTCCGTGACAGTCCGTTTTATTTTTTACGGTTCCCAAGAATCCCAGATCTATATTTTTGACTGGCCAGAAAATGGGTAAATATAATACCGCACTTGGCCAGCGTGGTAGACTATGGCCTTACCTTTCTTACAAAGAGAAGATGGCCTGCGCCCAGCAGTGGGACAGTTTGTACAAACAACAAAATCCTGTTTTTTTTTTTTTAACAGGGCTGATAAAATGTATATATTGGTGGACATTTCAGCCAACACCATCTAGCCCAAACTAAGCAAAGCTTACAAATTTATAGACAGTTAAAAAATTACATCCGACGGGACTCGAACCCGCATATTCCGATCTGTTCTCGGGAGCCTTTACCATTGGCCACGGAGGTGTCACGTGGGATAGTCGTAACTTTCGAACAGTCATTTTTGCTTAAACCAATCAAGCGTTGGTGGCGCCACCTGTAACACGCTTGCAAGCGTGCAATTACTCAGCCGGATCCTTTTCAGGTTCCATAGACTGACCAAACTAACTGACTAAGCAAAGCTTGTACCTACTATGGATACTAGATGGGAATACATATATACTTTTTTGTAAGTTTCCGGCAGCCTAGTCGGGACACCGTCTGACTTGCGATCCGCAGGTCCTGGGTTCGAATCCCACGGTACGCACCTCTGTCTTTCGAAGTTATGTGCGTATTGTTGATTGCCGCCAACTTCAAACGGTGTTTCCTCAACATCGTGAGGAAACCTACATGTCTGAGAGTTCTCAATGATCTTGAAGATGTGTGAAGTCTGCCAACCCGCACTTGGCCAGCGTGGCAGGCTATGGCCTAACCCTTCTCACAGTGAGAAGATTGCCCGTTCCCAGCAGTGGGACATTTTGTACAAACAGGGCTGATAAAAAAAACTTTTTTGTGTAAATACATACTTATGATACATAGAAACACCCAGACACTGAATAAACATCTATGCTCATCACGCAATTGTTTGCCCTGGGTGGGGATTGACCTACTGCTTAGCAGGCAGATATACTACCAACTGAGCTGCGAGACCAATCATCAAGGGATCTTAAAAACCAGTTAGAGAAACAGATAGATAGACAACCAAGTGCTCTACATATTTATTCCTTCTGACTAATTTGTTTTCTTTTTCAACCGACTTCAAAAGGAGGAGGTTTCAGGAGGTTCTCAATTCGACTGTATTTTTTTTAATGATTGTTACCTCAGAACTTTCGACTGGGTGAACCGATTTCGATGATTCTTTTTATTTGAAAGCTTGTGCTTCCCGTGTGGTCCCATTTCAATTTGGTCCAGTTCTGACAACGGCATCCATGAGAAGTCGGTTGCTTCAGTTTTTTAAACTATAATTATATGAGAATTCATGAGTTTATTAATCGCATTCTGTCCAAGCGATACTATTTAGTGAAAAAGTCGGCTTGTCACGTGTTTGACTTAATATTAGTAGCTGCCTGCTTATGCTGACAGACCAACAGTCCTTTGCCTTTAGTTATATAAGAATCCCTATAGCTCCGCGTCAAAATAGCGTGTCTGAACACGTTTGCACGTTTCACAGCACGCGTCTCGCAGCGCATATGAGGTTCATGATTGCTTTATGAAACTTTATTACTGTGCTTTACCTTTTATTTACTCCATATTGGTTTTCAACACGAGAAATATCTAATTTTACCGATGAGGCACGATTTTACAGTCTTGAAAGTGGAAATGGATAAGTAGATCGTATGAAAACATAAAATATAAATAAGCGGCCAAGACCGTGTCGAGACACGCATAATATGTTAGTGTTCCGTAACTAATGCTGTAATCTAATAGAAGACCACATGGAGAGTAGGTATTGTTTGTTTAGAACACTTTGCAAAGAGGTCAATGATCTCAACATTTCTGATTCGATCTCGCAGAGGGACTTCGAGCATAGCCAGAGGGCTAAAAAAGCAAAAAAAGCCAAAAGCAAAAAGCTATGGAGAGCCATAGCTTTTTGCGTGACTTTGAGCTTCCTTATAAGGCAGGCAGGCTGTATCCTTACAAGTCCATAATGAGTTTCAGTGCCATTTATGTCACTGTTTACTGGTCGCAAACTTTCGACTTGTGGGACTGAGGTATATTGGACGAGACGAGTTGGATTCGACGATTGACCTCTCTCGCAAAGCTGGACCTGCCTAGTCGTACTGTTTGTCCTAGTAGACTTACCTATTCGTCAACAGCTTCAAGAGTGGAGTTCCCCACAGATATTGGGTTGGGCTACTTTGTCCCACTAATTGGACAATTAATATACTGTTAAAACTGAAATAACCGACTTCAATATGCGCAATTTTATTTTTAATACCAGACTACTGTTTTCTATTTTCTTCCCTTCGGTCACGCAAAAGAAAAAAATATTGTGGTATTGAAAAAAAAAACTCTTAGAAACTACAATATACAAAAGCGTCATTTGATTATTTGAATCGCAGAATTTGTGGCCCTATATTTCTATTCAACACAATTTTTAATTATTCAATCGGATGTCTATAAAATTTTAGTAAAATTAGCGTCTATAGCTACCAATATAGTACTTCTAATCGCCTACACACTCATAATTAGAGATGTACCGGTATATAAGGAACCGATCGCGACGCTACTTTCGCAGTCAAACAGTGTTCCTTGAAGGGCAAACAACTTTATACAGCTTACAGAACATTTACAGCTATTATAGAACTGCTAGATATTTAGTAGAACTAGGATTTGTAGAAAAGTTAAAATAATAATTTTCAGAATTAAAAAGTGTGTTCGTTTCGGATTTTTTTGTTGCTGTTAACTCATTTTTTGGGTAAGTTTGTACAATTTTTGAGTATTACCGGAGTTTTTTTTAATTGATTGGCTAGGCATTTGACTATATCTCATTTGATATTGAATTACGGTGTGTTTGAAAATGGTAAGCGCATTTAATCTGAAATAGGAATCTGAGATAATATGCTTCTTCTTATGAGATTAATTACTTAGTTAAATGTTTGTAATATTTCAAAAGTATTTTTTTAATGATGCCACATAAATTAAAGGCACAGTTAGTGAATGTGTACTACGGCAAACCTAATAGTTTTTGAGTACAACTTAGATTTAAGCTAATGTATAAAGTTTAACTAAGAATTAAGGCGGAGATCAACGCGCGCAGCTATCTCTCTCACGGATCACAACCTTTTTAAACGTATATAATTATAATCTAAAAAACTGAAGAAATAAAACAATTCAAAATACGCAGTACAACGCGTTCGTACACGACTTACTGTTCTCTTTTCTACATGCACTTGGATGATATTTTAAAATTAAAATAACTGGAAAAAGTAAGTCATTGGTTTTTGTACTTTTTTAAACTATAATAATTATCATTTAAATTTCATTCATATTAAACACATTTCAAATAAATAAATAAATGTATATTAAATTGTAATAACTGTCGTAATTCTTAGAAGTTGAAAAAACATATTTTTTTCTGTTGTATGGGGAAACACCTTTATCTGTACTCGTGGAAATATTATTACTTCAAAGCAAGAAGCTCAAAGTTTTTCCAAAATTATATCTAAAAAGTTCTTATAAGTACTTCCTTACTATTTTAACAAGTGTTTATTTTAACGCTCTTCGCAGTAAAAGACAAAGAAAGAGGGTAGACAGATTTGTCTGCTCTTAACCATATCATCCACCTGCATTTTTCAGTCGCTCGTGAACATGGTGCATGTAACTGTGCCGAAATATCGGGAGCTCAAAATTAACGCGAACCACGGTAAATATCCCGTTAATAATAATAGTGTCTTATTTTAACAAGGTTTAACCAAGGGTTCAAAAAATACGAATAAACCGGCAGTTTCAACTGCTGTAAAACTTATTCCCGGATACGAAATAAATAAAGCGATAATTAAGTATTCCTTCATTGTAATCCGCAAGCATATAATCTTATCATTCAAATATATTATCTTATCAGAGGAGTCAAACGTATGCTGACCCTAAGCTTACCCCAGCCCGGCCCGGTCGGTGTAAATTGACCCTAAATTTACACCGACCGGGCCGGAGCGTAACGCAGCGGTACGCGGCACTATAGAAAATTAAAGCGTATTAAGTGGTGGGTTTAATTAGTAAGTGGGTTTAGATGTCATATTTACATGAAATTTACACAGCTGAGAATCCGGTCGGTGTAGCGTGCCTGCTGAAGCAATCGTTCGTCGCTCGGTCCATGCAATTACGACATCTAAGCCGACTTAGTACGCTTTAATTTTCTGTAACACCGCTGCACTGCCTTCTGGCCAATGACGTTATAATCACATGGACACAAAGTCGAAAACAAAATTCACAAACAAAGTACCTATCCCGAGTTGTCCGATACTCATATATGTATAAACCAACTGTGACAAACCTGACGATTTTGATTTAAACTGTATGTCGCCGCATTAAAGCCTAATTTAGATTTAGAAACATCTATATTGTTTCTTCGAATTATTTGGAAAATCGAAATTATTTTAATCTCTTTACACCTCATTGAATTTGAACGTTTTTGAGCGCTGACGCGAAATTCTCTTCGATACTAATATCGTTAGCTCTAGTCCGACCCGGTCGGTGTAAATCGCCTTCTTTGCTATTAAATAAAATATCCCTTCTTATTGTGAGAAGGGTAAAACCATCATCCACGCTGGTCAAGTCTCGTTAAATTAGCAACAGGTATAAGTTTAGAAAATTCAAAACCCCCCGACAAATAAAAACGGCTGAACCGATTTTGATGAAACTAATCTAAGAACACTCTTGATGACATCCTCTTTTGAATTAAAAAGAAACTAGATCAAAATCGGTCCATCCGTTTGAGAGCTACGATACCACAAACAGACACACAGGTACACACGTCAAACTTATAGTCAAACTTAAATAAATAAATAAAAAAAATAAAAAATAAAAACTTCCCCCTTATATAACACCCTTCTTATTAGATCGGGGGTTAAAAATCAAAATTATTTATTTTTTAACGTAAAAGATATCTCAGAGATACACCAATTTGTACTTGGGAGATGTACAAATTGGGATTGAGCTTGGGATTTGTACTATGGCTACAGAGTGTCTATTTTGTGGACCTACTATTGCTACCTTCATTTTGAACTTTATTCAAATCCACTAAGTCTAAGTTTGAAAAAATGATAAACATACATAAGCGCAAAAAAAATATTCAAACCATTCATATGAACAACTATTTGTTTACTTTTGTTTATAAGGCCCCACACTCACATCTCCATTAGGCAAAGAGAATAGCATTCGGGAACAGAAAGCAGACATCTATATTCGTTATTCAAAATGAACCCAACCGGGAATTGAACCAGGGGGGCAATTCAGTTATTCAAAACCGATCCGTAACTGAACCTTGTGCGAAGCATTTCCTGTCGGCTGCTATCATTTTTTGATTTAGTAACGAGCGAATGACGTGTTACGTTTCATAAAATGTGTCAAATGTATGACATAAAAGTGACTGAATCAAAAAAACTATGGCGGCCGACGGGAAACGCTCCACATATGGTTCGACTATGGAGCGGTCATGAATAACTGAATTGGGCCCCTGTTGCCTTCAAAGTGTTTGAATAGTTATTTCATCCATCATTAGGCTTAGGTGCCAAAGGTTCAGGAGCTTTTTTTTTTTCATTTATACATATAATAAGACTGTAACGTAATGGGTAAATATTTTTGAAAAAAATTGATTACATTGCTATCGATACAAAAGCCAAAATAGCAAATATCAACATTTTTGTCTATCTGTCTGTTTGTACGGTGTGTCCGATGGATGCCGAAACTACTGGACGGATTTGGAGGACGAAATTTGGCAAGATTACTACTTATACTATGTAAAAGTATCTGGCATACATTTATCCCGAAAAATTTGACAGTGGGATACATTAAACTATAACAACAAACCGCAGGGTGCAGGGGCCCAATTCAGTTATTCATGACCGCTCCATAGTCGAACCATATGTGGAGCGTTTCCCGTCGGCCGCCATAGTTTTTTTGATTCAGTCACTTTTATGTCATACATTTGACACATTTTATGAAACGTAACACGTCATTCGCTCGTTACTAAATCAAAAAATGATAGCAGCCGACAGGAAATGCTTCGCACAAGGTTCAGTTACGGATCGGTTTTGAATAACTGAATTGCCCCCCTGTTCAAGATAAGTTTGCGCTTGACAGCCAATCTACCGAAGTTGAAAGATGTCGCTGTCTGCGATGGACCGAGCTTAGCACTAAAATATTCTTCGAGTCGAATTTCATATTTATTTAACATATAATATGTATAGTCAATGTACAGTTGTTAAATTTAACTTTGTACTTTTAAAACTATTTTTTTTACGCAATCTACGTCGTAGATACGCTGCGATAACTTGCTACGATCATAATATGTTCGGTGCTACGAGCGCACATTCGTAGCACCGTAGTAGTTCATAACGTAGCCACGATTTTTAAGGCCCCGACGTGAGTTCCGTAGCTATCTCGCTTAATATACGACCTTTTATTGTTACATATTAGATTATTAAATGTATTTGAGATAAATATACATAAGCGAAAGTGTAATTGTAACTTAATTAAAAAAAAAGAAAGAAAAAAAGAGAATATTTTATTTTTATACACCATGTACTACAACAAAAAGAGAGAACACAAATACAAAAACAAAAGAAAGGCTATTGAGCCTAAAAAATATGCTTTTATCGCTGTAGTATCTGGTGTATCAAAAAAGGTAAGTGTTCAGTGATAGTGCTGCCGAACGATCAGGAGCGCTGATTTTCAGCACTAACCTTCCGACACACACATGATGATTGGTGATAGATAAAAAAAAACATTCATAAAAAAATTACGTATTGACGATTATTTCAAATTCAAATAATTATAATTCATAGCATAGTATGTGACCATAGTCCGTGGCCTATGTCCAGTAGCGGACTTCTTGTGGCTGAGATGACGATGATGATGATGATGATGATTGAGTATTTCCTTTCGGCTGTGTACACCTGCTCTGTATAACCTTGTGTATATTAGTGTGGAAGTGAATAAGTTTAATCTTGAGCAAAAGTCTACGAAATATTTATAGATTAGTTGGAAACAAATATGGACAGTGGATTAAAGAGTTTTGGTACTTGATAACCTTGGATTAATATCCAAGGTTATCAAGTGTCAAAACTCTTTATTCCACTGTCCTAATCCCTAATGTGATCCCACATTAGTGTGATCTAGTGAACAAAATTAGGTCTGCCAGTGGAACAGAAGAAAAAGTCTTTATCTTTGTATTTAAACCAACAAAACAGTGCAAAAACTTTTTGCAACAAAACTTGTAAACTTGTAGATAGATAACACTATTAAAAATCACATGATAACAAAATTACAAAAAGATACATTAATTACTTAGGGCTAAGTTTTCAATTGGTGGTACGCTTAGAACGATCTCTTTCAGGCAACTTGTAGTTGCAATACGAAATACATTTGTTAACACAATTTCAGTTAAATTCAATATTTTTTTATTACTATGCGTATGAGTTAGTACCATAGCAATAGTAACAGCGACAGCAATTGACAAATTAGGTAATAATCTCACCAACCAACCGATAAGTCTACTCATTGTTTCAAGTTTACTTAAGGTAGCGTTCCGAGGTAGCACGGCCGGTGCGATAGTGACACGCGGACTTGCTGTACATAACACCACAAGTTGCTGCGACTCACTAATTCTATCATTAATATATCTTTTTTAACCAACTTTAAAAAAGGAGGAGGTTTTCGATTTGGTGTTTTTTTATGTTTGTTACCACTTAATTCCTTCATTTATGAACTTATTCGGAAAACTATTTATTTTATTTTATACGAAACACATTCAAATTGTTCCCATACAAATTTTATCAAAATCGATTTAGTAGTTTGGTTTTTAATACCATTCAGAAAGCTTATTCCACATTTTGGCGGAGCGTACAATAAAAGTGGAGCTAAAGCGTTTCGTTCGAGTCTTTTTGGAATATTCACCATAAAACGTCTGTCGCGCCTCTCGGAACACTATCTTAAGGAATTAACCGTGCTTAACTTGGTTTCGCTAGTGAGAATGGTTGATTATTTTATAATTATACACAGTAGAGACAAGAGTGTTTAAGCTACTCAAAGGCATCAGAATTAACAGCGTAATGATGTTATTATTGTCTCTAACACAAGAATTTATTGCTCGTAATTCTGATACTTACAAAAGAGATTAAAGTATGCAGATGATATTTTCAACCGCATTTTCCTAAAAGGATAAAACTGTTTCCCATCCCTAAACATTTTACCATTTCGATATACCTACCTATATTTACGATTTGAAATGTGAATGACTATTTTTGTTTTTATTGCTTCTTTTGAATATATTTCTCTTTTAAATAAAAACTACGGGTTACTTACGTCTGTTTTAAGCCGAAAATTCCGACTATAGTTTCAACCGCATTCGGCGGTCTTTTTCAAAGGAGCAGCGCAAACGTCACTCTCGGGCGGTGACTCTTTGGACTTTATCTGTATCGAAATTTGAAAATAAAAAAAGGAATTAGGAATTTGGATTAAGTAGAGTCTGTTTACAAAGAGAGCCGACGCGGTCAAATTGCTAACGTTTTATTGAACAAACAAGTATAAAGAAAACTCCTTGTCTGAACTTTATGACGCTTTATTATTACTTATAACACTGCACTTATTTCACTGCACTGAGCGGTCTGACGCTAAGACCGCCTTTTTACTACCGAGTTACGCCGCGACTACTTTTTTGAAGGGCCGCTCGCGCTCGTCCGCCCGCGATATATCCCCTCCCCGGAATTACAACATCACGCCATCATCCGGGGTAGCGTTCATTCTGTTCGATCACCGTTCTCCAGAGTATATAAATTAAGAAAATAGCAGTGCTGCCACTCCGCAACACTGAAAACACCGCACACCACATACAACAAATATTCAAATCATGACACTCGGCCATCCGCTTTTGTGCAACGTCCCGATGCACAACAACTCTCTAAAAGCAAGTCTGATTAATCATATCGAACCCTTTGGACTCCTTAAAGATTTGCTGCAAAATAAAATAGTTAAACAGTAATTATTATGCTAATTTTATAAAACTACTTATGGCACACTAAACTTTGTAGTATACGTTGTCGTAACTAGTTATTATTGTAGATACAAGTAATCATGACACTCGGATTCGTTTTTAAATATGACAATTATTTTATGTTTATTCTAGCTGGTCTGGGAACCGGAGGCTTCCTATTCGTGTGTAAATGTACACTATGCAGATAAATCATTGTTGTACAAATATGTTATACGGATCGAGTATATATTCTGGTATTTCCAGAGGTTTGGTATATAATTAAAAAAAGTACATAAAAACTTATTCAATTCGCATTATTAATTTACTGTCGGTTACTCAATTACTTCCTCCTCTGGCTTAGTGATTGCGAACGGCAGCATCATTATATAAATGTCCCAATGTTGTTGTGGCCACTGAAGTATCATTCAAATCTTGTAGACTTGGACTTGTAGACTTTTTTTATGAAAAACTCTATTAATACTCCTTTTTGTTCTTCGTCCAAACATTAAAATGACCAACGACAAAGCTTGAATAAAATGAAAGCAAATTTCGTCCAAAAATAATTACACATAAATTCAAATATTTAGATCCAACCAGCTCCAGTAATAATTTGGTGACACGAGTACGTTAATTTTGTAAGTGCTCTCATAGGAATCAACATTTTAAACTGTATTTCTGTCATTGTCCTGCCATTACCAAATAGCATTTTAAAATTGTGTAACGTATACTCCCCAAATCCGAGTAATAGAGAGAATAAGAGAACGGAAATAATTTTCCAAACCCCTTTTTTTTTCTTAGCAAGTCGCTACAACCGCATTAATTTCTGTCAAGCTTGTGGATGATCGGCAAAGCACATGAGCAAAATTTTGTCAGTTTAGAATGTCAGAAGTATTATTATTTTCTAATCACTAAATTTCATTATCATAGGGACAAATTAGTCACGATAAACTACAGGTAGCTGATCCATTGTCAGTCCTTCACCAACCGTTATTTGATTGGCGTATACCTGTTGCTGTTTACCATTAAATTGATGTACTATCAAGTTGAATCACTTCACATCACAGATGCCCTGAGTTGACATCTGTCGGATTTTAATCTGTTGTTTGCCAAATTCTTCTTCTTAATCGTACACTCTAGTCAGAGTGGTCGTGGTTGCAATGGCGGTGGCTCCTCGCCGTGTCACCGTCACTCTCCAGGCCAGCTGCTCTTCTCGCGATGCTTCTCCATTTCTGCCGGTCGGTTGCATTGCGAGTACACTCTACTTCGGTGGACTGCGTAGCTTTTCTAATGAGGTCGGTCCAACGTGTTGGTGATCGTCCAGGACTTCGCTTGCCTTCTACACGGCCATGCATATGCTGCGATAGGCTCTCCGTCGAGTGCTCTTTTCTTGAGATCTGCGCAAAGAACTTCAGTATTTGCAATTGCCCAGTCGACGATAATCTATCTCGTATATGAATCTCTTTGAGGATAGAGTTGTTGGTTGTTTGTCAAATACGTCATCACTATTTTGATGACACGTTAGCTAGAAAAAATACTGTACACATTACATACTAACAGTACTCAAACCGAGAATGTGGACATATTTATTTTCCCATCCAATATTTATAGTACTGATGTAACAGTAGAGCAGAAATTACTTGACTAGGTTTTAATAAACTTAATTGTAGGTAAAGACTGAGAATGTTTATACACAGAAGCATACTTAATTCCTTTTAGTGCACACCTGAACTAATACTAAAGCATCAAAAGAGAAGAAGCAGGTAATCACTTCCATAAATAAAATTAGTCTCAATATTTGTCTTACTAATTTCTGTTGTTTTTTTTTTAAAGGTCTATATGATGTCGACTAGTCATATCATAACTGCTCTTGCACTGAGTTCAAGCCAGTGGTGATTTTGATAGTTGCCGTTTTATTTCAACTAACAATCATATTTCGGAAACGTTACCAGTCCTATCAAATATTGCTTATTTTTAATGAAGATATTTTTTTATTTATCGATTAATTTTCGTATGCTGGATCCAATACTGTTATATGCTTACCAAAATTATACTAGATTTATCAAAATGTTCATATGCACGAACGATATTTAACGATATTGATCTAGAATACTTGAACGCTTTGACAGCAAAAATAGAGGGCCAAATGTTATTACTATCATAAGACCACATGTTTGTATACCTATTTTGCAAGAAATAAATTAATTATGAATATTCGGTTTTTATATTTGACTAATTTTTGAACTCATAAACTGTACTTTTACAATAAAACTGCCACCGGTGCAATCTATTTTTGAGGCTACTTTGTTTGAAATATGAAACTGATCAATCAGTTCTCTCTTTGAATTATCTTTAGTTCGTGATAAGAAACTTCGGTCATCGCTTAAATTCAAAGTCAAATTATTTCTTGGGCTTGTAACAAAAGTGTTATATTAGAAAAGCCCTTTTCAAATTAGTATTTTTTGTTATGTTTGTACTCCAAGCTTTTTCTGTTATAAAATACGATTTAACGTAGTTTTTATTAATTTAGATATAATATATTCTATTTATTTATGTCATTTTTATATCCAATAACATAATAAATAATAAAAGGATGTCGTCAAACTTATGTCAATATTCATAATAATGTTCAAAAGGCCAAAATAGAATAATAAAAAAATATGCTAATCCACTTATGGAAGAAAGTAGAAAATATGATCCGCTGTTCCATTAGAACGAGAATTCAGCAAGATCTATTCTCATCAACTCATTCAAGGCATAAAATGGGTTTCTCTCAAAGAAACGTTTACTACGTACGTTTACTTTCGACTAATAGTTTTGTAATATTATCGAGTGGTTCATTTAACATACAGATTTGTTTATATATATTTTACGATAATTGTCAACGCTCATCACTGCTTACGTCACTGTCCAGCGGACAATTCAACAAAGTGTAGACACTGCTCTGCAGTTGCGAAAAATAACGTGGGTGTTCAAAACATGACATCTAATTACGTTGGCACATACAGATCGCTGACATCTATATATATTTTTATAATAATCCTTAACCGAATAGTATTTTTCGGAAAATGTCTTAGGCTTACTCATTTATCAATTCATGAATCTTATTGATGGAGTAATTTCCATTCTCTCTATAATCTAATAATAATAACCATAATAATTGAGAATCTAATAATTGCAAACAGATTACTCATAAATTTATTCGCTCTAACGCACTATACGCGTTTTATCAAAAGTAAGTGACTTAGTCGATTCTAATTAGTACGTTTCGGAAATTTCAAGCATAATGGCATTTGTCAAAACTCCTCGACACTTCGAGTTGCTATTCTCGTCAAGGTTACTTGCTGCGTGTCCGATCGGTTGATCTCTCATATATGATTTAAATTTTCTCTATGAAACTCGAAACTACATCAAAACTGGAATTATAACGTTATATCATCATTAAAAGTCAGGTGCTCAGGTTCTGGGAAAGTCCGATCAATGATTCTGCTATTCAACGCTTAACATAATCACATTAAAAATGATCATTAATCGACTGGATTAATCAAATCCACTAAAATACAAGATCTGTGCACACTCTTGCACACCATATACATATTATACAAAATTTAGTTAATCAAGTTATTTTGGATTAAATACAGTTTGGAGCTTCTACTTTCCTTTGAATAGGCTTGACCTGCTGCAGTTTAAAACGTTCATGGCTGGAAGCTAAGTGTTCCGTGACCGGTTAAAATTATCATCCTGAAACCAAACCTTCATGGTTACAGCTAAAACATCATTGAATAATTGAACTTCAATCTTACAGCTCACTTACATGGTTGCAGCGAGAACATCATCAAATCTTCAAACTTCGACATCGTCAAATCTTCAAACTTCAAACATCATCAAAACTTCAAACTTCAAATATCGTCAAATCTTCAAACTTCAAACATCGTCAAATCTTCAAACTTCAACCTTACAACGCGCCTATATGGCTGCGGTGAAATCATCATAAAATCTTCTAACTTTCCTTACGGCACACCTACATGGCCATACTTCTTTAGAATATTACCCTGCAGCTCATCTACATGGTTGCAGCGATAACATCATCAAATCTACGAACTTCAACTTTACGGCACACATACATGGCACTCTTTGGAACATTTTCCCTGCAGTTCACCTACATGACTGCAGCTAACAAACTCATAAACACTAAAAATCCTTGAATTTCAAACTCGCAGTAACACTAAGTGTAGTTGTTAACACTAAGAAATGCACTTTAATTTTCAGCACTGTCGATACTCTGATATCTTAGCGCGGCTTTAAATTCCGCCTCCATGATTACAAAGCGTCAACGGATAAATATTCGCGACAAGTTACCGGTACACAATGGTACTATTTCTGAGGTTATACATGCCTTTGAAATTCAATTAAGATTTTAAGTCAATCGAACTATGTTATCTCTGTATAATTCAACTTCATAAACAGACTTCTGTATTAAATATTTACGCAGTGATACTCTGGTAAATCCATCAATATTGTAGCTCTACTCATATAAAATTTCGTTTGACACACTTATGTGGTTCAAGATCTTACAATAGTTACGTCACAAAGTAGTTATAGTGTTGCAGGTGGAGATACAATACCAAAATTTCGCTTCATGGTATAGCATACTTACACGACTAAAGACAGTGCTACTAGTTGTAGTAGACTAGTTGTCGTACTAGAATATTTTACTTGCGGTACTTTATTAACCTTACAGAAAAACGAACACAGTACAACTCGCCCTAAATGGCCGTAACCGTAAATACAAGATTCCACCAGTGTGCGGCTCTGTACCGCACAGAGTGCAGCATAAATGTATTTCTTGGTGAACTCTTACGGGCAGCACCAGCAAACTGTGCGCGCACTCTATTGGACAAACCGTGAACTTTTGTCGCGCACTCCTTGGTCTCGCGGTGTACCCGCGAAAAGCACTCGCACACATGTTTACACACTAAACTGAAAGTAAAGCACATTTCCGAGGTATAAATGTTCGTGTACAAATGTACCGTACAGCACGCATACTAAAGTTACGCACAACTGAGGTGGTGGACACAGGCAATCTACTATTGTGATCAAGTTCGCGCACTGCAAAAGGTCTGCACCAAATTTTTATCAACAAGTGTTCTGAATCTGAACACAATTTTAGTGGAGCCCAACCTTAACAGCTAGATAATAAGCTGTTAAGTTTACCATAATATTTTATTTGCATTACTGTTAGCAATATTCTAGAAAAACTACATTTAGAAGCTCGCTTAATTGGCTGTATTGATGTAGCCCAGTTACCGAATTAAAATATTTTATTCGCAGCACTTTACTAATCTTCTAGAAAAATAACACACTGCTGATCGCTGACACGGCCACAGACCGATATGCCATAGCCATTGTATTATTAAAAACACTACTCTCACCATCACACCAAAAAAATATTACCTCGCTATGGTTCCTCTGAATGGCTGCAGCATAATCAAATACAAAAAGTAAAAATGGTTCTCAAACAAGAAAAACATATTTTCGTATACTTGTCTCTCGGGATGTTAACGAAATAATTTACTAATGACTTACTTACAACAGACTTCATTTCGTTTAAATTACGATAAAATTATCGGGGAGTAGCCCCAACCACACTATCAAAATTTCATTAGGTTATAATAAAATCATCGGATTATAATCTTTAATCGCTGTGCTACAATAAAATAATCTGGGAGTAACCCAGATCACATCTCATTGCAGTATCTTAACAGATTCTGTCTACCCGTATTAGGAATATCCCGTTATAATTATTTTAACAACCTGTTTCAACACTTTTAAGAACCATTTTCTCCAATTCGATATGCGTGACAAATTTTTAACGTCAATATTTAATAATCGGAGGGTAAAATATAATCTCGTAGGTGACTCACGATTTTACCGGGCTCGGCTCGCAGGTTGATTGCCACTTCTGATATATAAAGAAAACTCCTTGTCTGAACTTTATGACGCTTTATTATTACTTATAACACTGCACTTATTTCACTGCACTGAGCGGTCTGACGCTAAGACCGCCTTTTTACTACCGAGTTACGCCGCGACTACTTTTTTGAAGGGCCGCTCGCGCTCGTCCGCCCGCGATATATCCCCTCCCCGGAATTACAACATCACGCCATCATCCGGGGTAGCGTTCATTCTGTTCGATCACCGTTCTCCAGAGTATATAAATTAAGAAAATAGCAGTGCTGCCACTCCGCAACACTGAAAACACCGCACACCACATACAACAAATATTCAAATCATGACACAAGGTTTAGTATAAGTAAGTAAACACAACGGCGCCCTCATCGCACTACGGTTCTATTTGTGAACAGACTACAAAGATGTGTTTTTAGAAAAAGAAAAAGACAGCATGATAAGCAAAATGAAAACACCATTATGTTCGCAACGCGAAGATTATACATATTCAAAAATATTGATGAGAAAAAGAGAGGTGTGTTTCAACAAACTCTGTGATGAGCGTTTTCCTTGTGTTTTTAAAAATCTACCCATTACCACTAATTTCTCATTAAAACGTCAAAAATCCGTACTCAGCGATATCAGTCCACGTTTTTGATGCGTACTGCACAGGAATGAAATTCGTTGCCGCCATCTCTGTTTCCTGAAAACTGCAATGGAATTTTCAAGGCTAGGGTGAATAGATATCTTCTAGAACGACGAGCTTCATCCTTGGCCACAACGTTGTTTAACATCAGGCGGGTTCGTGGTTAATCGTCTATCTTGCATATTTTTATTTTTTTATTAATGTACAAAATGTTAAAGTAGGTACCTACTAGAATATAATCTTTGACATACGTAATACCATATATACAATGTACTACCTTATTACCTTCGGAGAATGAAACGATAAAAGTGAATTTTATGATGAAAACCCATGCATCCATAAAGTAATTTTATTCACCTTATTTGCCAAGTCATACTCCCGTCATTTTGTTTTATTTTATTTTAGAAGGGGGTTATATTTTTCTATGTATGTATACATGTAAGTAGGTATGTATGTATGGGGGTATGTATGTATGTTTCTATTTGACATACAGCCTAAACGGCTTGACCGATTTTGATGTGCGAGATGTCAATAGATTCGTCTTTGCTTCCATAGTGTCTTAGGCTATATTTTTTTGTCCTAATAATAATAATACATCTCTTGCGAAATGCACGTTTTTTTCGTAACGTCCAACGAACTATTTCATAATAAATAAGTGATTTTACTAGAATTATTGTAAAGAATGCATGCATGCAGCAATTTTACACATACTTTCTCGCAAAAAAAGTACACTCAACAGCGTATCAAGCGTAACGAAATCGTTCGAAATCGAAGTTACACTGCAAAAACTACTTTTCTGAGGTCGGGTATTTTGTTTTTCTTTTAATATACATACTTGCTGTCTAGTCCCCTTAGCGGCTAGATTATTGGATAATTCAAATGAGATGAAGTTGTATTGAAAGTTTCAAAACAACAGAATTGTCTAACTTTTGCTACGTTTCGTGAGTTTTAACTATTTGTTAGTTGGTTTAAAATACCATTCGTCCAAGATATATTTTCTTCAGTACAACTTTTGTCCAACTTTGTCCAGCAAGTCATTCACCACGCCCGACACGCATTTTGTCCAATGCGCATTTCACTCCGGTTTTCCCCGGACGACACCAACTTTCTTGTCAATTTCTACTGAGTTGAACAAGGAGGAGACTTGTCTTTTTCAACCGACTTCAAAAAAGGAGGAGGTATCTCAATTCAACTGTATTTTTTTAATGTTTGTTACCTCATAACTTTCGACTGGATGAACCGATTTTGATGATAATTTTTTTATTTGAAAGCTGGTGCTTCCCGTGTGGTCCCATTTTATTTGGTCCAATTCTGATAATGGAATCCATGAGAAGTCGGTTGCTTCAGTTTTTTAGCTATTATTATTAATTAACTTAGTGACAATACGATCGATTCCCTCTACTGAAGATTAGTTTCACGCTTGGCAATTGACAAAGCCATCCAGAACTTCAATTCAACAAAAAATGTGTGGCAATGCATTGCATACATCACTCTAAAATATGATATTATTAAATCTCGTTATACGCGGAAATTTACCTGTAAACATTGGCCTTCAATCTCGAAACACAATAATGTTTGTACACTACTGCCACAGAATAGATACAGAAGAGGTACAGAAAACTCACCCTGCAAACATTTAAATAAATAGTTACTCTTGCTACGTTGCAATAAAGTGTAAATCAGCTTGCACATGCGCTAAGTGCCTATTTTTATATTAACCTACAGACACTTACAGAGTACATCTCGTTCTATCGTGTAGCTCTTACCTCTTCTGGCGCGCGGCAAAGCATTGAAGTGTCCGGTTGAGGCGGCAAGTCGTATGTACATACTTTGTAGCATAGTACCCATTGTGCGTTTGGCCTACTGCTACTTGACTGGAGTATAACTGCAAAAAACCACTATATCTCCACGTAGACTTCCAGACAATGACTGAAATTGACCAAAAGCTTTAAATTCTTAGTTTTTGTTCCCAGTTTCAACCATGGTTACCAACATAACCCTGCTCCTCATCTTCGTAACCCTGGCTTCAGTGACCGCACAAACCTTCCAATATTCGAGGGGTTGGACGAACGGAAAGCGCGACGGGCACAGGAGAGAGGAACCGAAAGATCTGGCCTCCAACCTGGAGAGGATCCTCAGCCCATGCCAGATGAGTAAGCTGAGATACATGCTGGAAGGGAAGCCAGTTAATGACAAGGTAAGAGTTTTTAGATTCCACTGTCCCAGTGTCTGTAATCATATCAAGTTAAGCTATTTACCCTACTGCCCGGTTTTTGATTGAGATAAACTTTTGCTTCCAATATTATTATAACAATGTGCTGATCTGATGATGGAAACGAGCTGTAAGAGTTGGACGTTCGTGAGATAGAAATGATTGGGCTCGTTACTTTGTTTTTTTTGGCTACCTTCCATTAGCAGAGTGATTGCTATTGAACCACTTTGACGGGAAGTGCTCTGACAGTTGAGCCTGTGTCAATTTTTTTAGTCCTGTAAGCACTCCTCGTTTCATCAATAAAAGTTTGAGTCTAAAAGTATTTTTCAGATTATCTTGAACAGCAAAAAAGCAGACGGCTTGACTTATAAGCGATAACAATATAACAATCGCCTAACACAACTATAAAACTAGTGTGGTGTTGGAGATGATTTGTTAGCCTGGTGAAATGTTCGTAGACTCGCTTTTTGCTAAAGGAAAGGACATTCCATGTCTTTTTGGACCGTGAAAGGAAGAATATAACTTGACTGAATAGAATTTCTAGATAGTAAAAAATTTGGGATCAGCTTTTTGATGGTGTCGTAAAGTTTGATTGTGAAACTACGCTGCTAGAGTGAGGTCAAAAGCACTTCAAATCATAAATATTATCAATCAGTTTCAGAAACAGAGGTTCTTCAACTGAAAAAATAATTCTGTAGAAATGTTTGTAAGTTCCGTGCTATATCCGCTGGTTTTGAACCAATCTCGATGATATTTTTAAATAAAATCTCAGAGGTCAGCTGACGTTATTAAAGTTCTTGAAGATGTATGAAGTTTATCAACACGCAAATGAGAAGATGGCTCGCGCCCAGCAGTGGGACAGTAACTTTAATATAGTTATACAACTTATAATACAATGCATCGTCAAACGTAGCGTAGGGCCTGCTACAAGGTGGACAGACGACCTCACATATCTAAGTGGCAGGAAAACGCTGGTGCAGGCCGCTTCTAAAATGGGGGACATGGGGGATATCCAGCGCTGGACTTCTTGGGACTGAGATGATGACGAAATAGTAATAATATATCTATTTATTTTCCAGTTGTTTGTACCCTGTGACTACACAGATGATGACACCGACAGCCCCAAGAGATACAAACCGGACAGAAACCAAGAACCACTCTTTGAGGTTTTCCAGTAGATCAGGTTCGTCAGTTTTTATGTGTTAATGTGCCAAAATTGTAATAGTTAAGTTAAATTTTTCTGTGTCCAAGTTATATATATAGTTATATATTAGTTATATATATAGATTATAGTATTTTTTTTACTCGTCAAAACAAAAATTAACAGATCTGTTCTTTTTTTACCGACTGCCCAACCCAAAAAAAGGTAATATGTTTTGATAAACTCAGCCTATATTTGTTTGTTCCCTTTCTGATGAATAATCAGCTATTTATATGTCATTGAATTCTTTGCGAATAATATATTGTTTCGTCTCTATTGCACGAATCATTGGGTAATATATTAAAATTATATAAATAGTCAACATGGCAAATTTATGGTATTTTTTTTCTTCTTAACCTAGTATCCAAATGAAGGGTTTTAAAATGTTACTAAAATACATAATTATACAATTCATGCGTAATTTGGCGTGAAAACTTATAAATAATAATAATAATACCTCATACCTTCTCATCTCGTGAAGGCCCAGAAGGAAAAACTCAGCAAGTATCTTGACTTGGCTCACGAGATAACCGCCATGTGGGATGTTGACTCGACGATCATTGTCCCGATAGTCGTTTCGATTAACGGTCTTATAGCATAGAGCCTCGATCAACATCTCAAGAGGCTCTCGCTTGATGGTTGGGTCAAGGGTCGAATGCAGAAGGCAGTTATCTTGGACACTGCACGCATTGTCAGGAGGTTCCTCAATCTGTAGCCTCCACCGCCAGCAGCTTGGGCCCTGCCCCGTTGCCGGTGGCAATCTAGGTGTAGGTTTTTATAATGTTTTAATGTGATTTTATAAAAATATTGTAAAAATGTATACTTAAGAAAATAAATAAATAAATGAATAATACCTCAGTCGGGTATATTGGTTCTTTCAACCAAATTGCTTGTTATTTTTCATGTTATCTAAATTAAACAAAGAAGTACTCTTTTCACGGCTGCCCATAGAGGAGTTGCACAATATTTTTGAAGTGCTACTAAGACTACGTATTACGTTACTATTAGTCTAGTAAAAATAAGATTTGTGAAAACATAAAATACAACTAAGTATATTGTTATTTAAATGAATGTACTGGTGTTTTGAAATACATTTGACACAATTTCATAATGATATTATAAAAGCAAATTTTGTTACCTTTACACGCTCCAACAGCTGAACCGATCGTTATGAAAATTAGTATAGAGATAGCTTTGGACCTGGAGACGGACATACGCTACTTATCATCATCACAATAATCACAGTTTTTCATAACTACGTGAGTGAAACCGCGGAACGCAGCTAGTCTATGTATCGGGGATTATTGTTGATTTATGATTTTTAGTTATTTTCCTATCATAATTTCAAAGAATCCCCCCAGTTGCAAATACTGTGATGTGCTCCATACAAACGGATTTATTTTTACTAGACTATATAATTTACCGACCGGCTGAAGCGAGCTGAGGTCAACTAACAACATTTGCTATTTATGCGACTTTGACTTACAACTAAATTTCAGACTAGACATTTTAGAACTTCTCATTTTGGCCCACTGGACTTTTGGGACTTGTCATTTTGGGTCACTGATGAATAGTCGTTTAGGCTGTAGATGGTAATGTGATAACATACGAGTACATACATAAATACCTCAAATTCACCCGAAAATCATTACCCCGTCCCCCTTCTTGTGCAGTCGGGTATAAAGGTAATATTAAAGTAAACCTAATCAATGTAATGCATATTTCGGCTGGATAGTATGCATTGCTGATAAAATGCCTTTTTAGTAAATATTCTTATTTATTTTATTGTTAAGAGGTTCGTGGAGAACGCAATTTGTACATCAACCATTATTTCATACGATACTAAATTATTGTAGTTTAAAACACAAAAATACGGCTTTAAAATGCGTAATTTTGTTTTAAAAACCAAGCTGCTGAACCGATTTTAGTAAAATTTCTGTGGAAACAAACTGAAATTATGTCATTTGTAAGAAAAAAATCAAATCAGCTTCTAAATGACGGAGTTGCGAGGTCACAAAATATATTTAGTAAAATACAACCGAATTGAGGATCCTTTTTTGAAGTCGGTTGTAAAAATACATACAATTTTATCGCACCCAAATCATCGAAATTAAAAACAAATGAAGATCAGGTTTTAGAAATAACATAACCAAAAAAATATGTCATCCATGTAAAGGAAATAGCGTATTTTAAAACTTTGTAATTTCACATAAATTACGAAATCGGTTAATACTTTGTGAAATAAATTAATGGTCTCTTATTTATTGCATGAATATATACGCGTCGGAATGCACTTCACAATCCTCTTAAAACAAGTTATATAAAGTATAAAGTTACACCTAATTACTTACATTGATATTTATTTCAATTAAATTATCATACATCCATCCATTTTCTTTAGTAATCATTTAATAATAAATATAAAAATATTAACTCGAACGAAATCTAAATATCGAGAAAATAATAATATGTTATGTTAAATGTACAATTTGAAACATAATAATAAAATATAAAAAAAGAAATTTATAACTTTGTGCCAAAGTTCTCATAGATATAATATAATGTTATTTACGTACTAAGTACCAATAAGTATTATAAATAATTATTTATTGAATTAAGTATAATAAGTATATAAGTTTAAAAATGTTGATAACAAGATTGTTTATGCCTATTTAAAATAAAATTACTTATTCACATGGAGCTTTATTTCATATCTCCCCTCACGCCTACTCATCTTTACAGAACGCTTACTAAAACGGGGCTACGCATAAACGGCCTTACCGAAAAACGTTATTTAACTTTAAGCAACGCTTAACATATTTTGTCAACTTCTCGCTGACACGTAATGACACTAGCGGAAAGAAGACAGAGAAATTAAGACGTTGGTTAAAGTTAAGCAACGTTTTTCGGTAAGGCCCAAAGTGTGCAGTAATACAAAAGCTTAGTTTGAACTTGCAGTAGCGGCAAACGTCGGACACTCCAAGGCGCGCTTATCAATGACACCTATGAATGTTGACATCTACTATTACTATTATTAGTATTAGCACACACATACACACACACACACATACACATACACACACACACAACCACACACATGTATGAAATAATAGTTGTCGTTTGATTGGCACTCGCTGGTGACGTCAATTGGGATTCGAACGCTTGAAGCCTGCAACGCGTGTCTAGTGACAATCGTGCTGCAAAATTCTGGCAAACGACAAGCGCGGGGAGTGGGTGAGGAACCTGATATTGGCAGGAGGCGAAGTCCGTTCTATATGTAAAACTATACCTATTAGTCTTCTGAGGTAGCGGTAGAAATCAACTGATCTAAAAAGGTTAGCAAAATTTGGATTGTTAGTTTATTTTCGTTTCAATATCGTGTAATTCACATTTAATACTCGAAATAGGATTACGTTTGACAATAAGCAATGACGTTCCTGATACTTTATCAAAGACAATAAGTAAGCAAAAAAAAAGTAAGCGTTCTATCGAAATCAGAATTATCTATATTAAAATTGTAAATCTGTATAAAAAATACATAAATAATTTAAGTGTAGATCGAGTGTAAAATGTGCTCTAGACATTTAAATCGAACGTTCGTTTTTAGTCTAGTAAAATAAGATTTGTGACAACATAAAAGACAACTAAGTATATTGTTATTTAAATGAATGTACTGGTGTTTTGAAATACATTTGGCACAATTTCATAATGATATTATAAAAGGTAATTTTGTTACTTTTACACGCTCAAACGGCTAAACCGATCGTTATGAAAATTAGTATAGATATAGCTTTGGACCTGGAGACGGACATAAGCTACTTATCATCATCATAATCATCTCCGTTTTTCCTATCTACGCGAGTGAAACCGCGGAATGCGATGAAAGTCTATATCTACAATTATATCTGAAAGTCTATCATCGTAAGTACAGTCGATGGAAGTCTATAAATCGGGGATTATTGTTGATCTATGATTTTTAGTTATTTTCCTATCATAAATTCAAAGAATCCCCCCAGTTGCAAATACTGTGATCTGCTCCATACAAACGGAATTATTTTTACTAGACTATGTTTGTAGCAGTTTTGTAACATTTCGTAGCACTGCAATTTTATCAATAATACATTCCTCAAACAAGCGGCATCTAGGAAATACATTTTAAACTAAATGTAGTTAAATATTTATTTGAACATTTGAATTTGGATTTGGAATTTTGAGACCCGTCAAAATTAAATTTGTCAACGTACACCGTGATTTCCACAGAATATCCTAGATGGCGCTGTAATAAAACTAGTAACGCCATCTGATGTAAATAGTTAGAACTAACAGCGACATTAGTTAGAACCCGTAACCAACTTCAAAGATTCAGTGAAAATAGAATTAAAATAATAGGTAGTTGTAGTATTGAAGATCGCCACTAGATTGCAAGTAAACAAGAAAAGAAGGTGACAAACGCAAGAATATTTTAGAAATAAATTTTGAACGCGGTAAGTTTCAAAGGTTTTTAACTAAGCGTACTTACATATTTGAGCGTAAAAAATAAGTACCTAAAAACTTTTTAAGTTAAACGGTTTTATTGAAAAGCAAAATAATGATTTAAGTAATTTATGTAGGTATTTACTGTATTCTACTAGAGAAGCCCTTTCATTTGATTCCCATATTGTAGGGGTTGTAAAAAAATATGAAAAGTGCCATTTTGTGGCGGCGGCCATATTGAATTTAGAATGATACTCAATATATTTAATTGTGTTGTCATCTAAATTAAAGGCGTGTACCAAATATCAGATGAATCTGTCAACGGGAAGGGGGTCAAATTTCGGTTACTAAATTTGTCCCAAACAAACAGGGTAAGCTAAATAAAACCGTTTAAAAACAAGCAATTCTACGATCAGCAGCCGTACCCTCAACTTTTATAGCGATGCAAATTTCGCTCAGCGCTCGTTTACCAATATCTTGCATTTTCTGCAATAAAGACACAAAACAACACATTGACATTGTGAAGAGTGACACAAAAGTTGAAGCTATTATTGAAAATATTACAATTTAAAGTAGGCACATTTGAACTTTTGACTCACACTTAATTACAGAAAAATCAAGATAAAACCGTGTCCTGAGCGATCTTTGCATCGCTGAGTTGAAAGTTTGAGAGTAAATCCGCTGTACTTTTTTAATTTATTTTTTTATTCGATCATTAGGGGGCCAAAAGGGCTCTGGCAGCCCCGGCTAGTCACTGCGACCTTTTCAGATCTATTGTGATCTGAAAAGGTCATCCCCTATTAATTACAGCACCTCTCCAAGTCCAATGCTGACTGACTACATAGTCAGTGATGGCCTTGGGGGAGGAGGTTTTTATCTCATCGGGTGAGATTATGTGACCTCCAAGGTGCCGGCTTCTGCTATGGTGCAGAGGCTCACATTCGCACAGGATATGTATGGGCGTTTCGTCCTTTGTGTGACAGAACCTGCAAGTGATGTGTTCACCTAGGCCCATAGTGTTTAGGTGTTTGTGGAGCTTGCAGTGTCCGCTAAGGGTTCTAACCAGGACTCTTTCGCAGTGAAGCCTGCTATAAGTAGTTTAGAGTGTCTCAGGCCAGGGTTACTTTTCCACAGCTTCAGTGCCTGGTCGTGTCCCCAGGCCTTTAAGGCACTATAAGCGCCGCTGATGGGTATGCCACAGAAGGGTTCGGGACCTATAGGTGGATTTTATCCGCTGTACTTACACATCGTAAGTATGTACTTACAATTTTTTTTTTTTTCATATTTATCATTTTCGTATTTTTACATATTTAGTACACAAATAGCTGAGAACCTGGAGACTAAAGAGGCAGGAAGACGCTGGACTGAGACCGATATAAGAATAAGACTAAGACTCAGACCGACTCAGACCGACTCAAACCGACTCAGACCGAGCGACAAGCGAACTTTTTGGAAATGCATGGTAAGATCTTTGTCCAATAGTGGATAATATTGTGGCCGAAATGATAATGATGAGACGAGTCAAGAGTGTTAAGACATGTCGCTGACTGACTGGGTGGCACTCGTAGTCATTAGATGCGGAAGCTTGCTTCGTTTCAATCACAGTCATGGTCCGTGACTATGTTATGATGTTTATTACATAATAAAAAATTGGCCATGTGCGTGTCGGGCTACACGCAGTGTAGGGTTCCGTAGTTACACATCACAACAGTGCCTCGTTTGATATTATGAAATGAACATATCTGACAATCTGACAAGTATAGTGTCTTGGTATATTATAATTATTATTTGTTGTTGAAAACAAAAACTGAAATAACCGCCAATTACGCCGTTTATTTTACGAGGATGACATGGTTTTTCTTGTTGTTTTGTTTTTTAGGGTTCCGTACCTCAATAGGAAAAAACGGAACCCTTATAGGATCACTTTGTTGTCCGTCTGTCTGTCCGTCCGTCCGGGTGTCAAGACCTTTATCTCGGGAACGTGTGAAGGTATCGAGTTGAAATTAAAACCACATACGCAGATCCATAGTATCTTGCTGCAGAAAAAAAAAACTCAGTTTTCGTAAAAAAAAGTTACAGCCGAATATGTCGTAAAAAAGCACATTTCGACACTCACAGAGGAATCAAAACCTATGGGGTACTTCCCGTTGACCTAGAACTCTGAAATTTGGCATGAAGCATTGTGTTAGAGTACACATATAGGAAAAAATCCGAAAATTGTTGAACATTTTTTATTTAATCACAAAAAAATAGTATATCTATGCAAGGAATGAGGGCTGCCTCAAACGTTCACTCGCTCGGATCCGAGTGGGAGGCGCCGCTACTATAGCCCCTACTCGGATCCGAGTGGTGAGCAAGGAATGTGTTAAATATTTTTACGATGTATATTTTTCGGCTTATGAAGGAAAATATAAAAAAATATATGATTTCCCTCTTATATTTAGTTTGTAGTTTGTACGGAACCCTCGGTGGGCGAGTCTGACTCGCACTTGTCCGGTTTTTTTTTAACTTCACTACTGAACCGATTTTGATGAAATTTGGGACCTATCTGAAACTATGTCTTTTGAAATAAAATAAAAATATTTTTGTAAATCTTTCTGAATCAATTATTAAACAATGGAGTTACGAGGTAACATATAAATACAACCTAATTGAGAACATGCTTCTTTTTTGAAGTCGGTTAAACGACAAGATAAAATATTACAAAATACATGACCGTATAAAGGTGATTTTCATATAAGTAGTATAGGACGCGGAGAGTACATTTTCGCTGGAATGTAAGCACACAGACGATGTACTATTATTTATAGCATTCTTTACAAGATTATAGGTAATTGACATAGACATAAACATAATTTTATTGTAACAAAAACACATAGAAAATAAAAATCTTACACATAAAATAGGTCACAAAATTATGTTTTTGGCACAATCCGGCCCCAGCTCAGCATAATGCTAGTTGTAAACAACCAGCGATGGTCTTCCGCTGGAACCGGTAGGCGACGCCGCACACGAGAAAACACTTAAAAATAACACTTAACTACTACTTACTTACTTTCCTTTACTTTGATATGTAATTGGTCAAAATTACATATCAAATGAGTGGCCAAGACGGTGTCGAGACACGCGTATTGTAGGGTCCCGTAGCTATAATGCTGTAATTTAAAATAAAACTACTTGACGAGATTTTTTGTTTAAACTAAGTACCTACTTTGCAAAAGGTCAATTGCCTCAGTACTATAATGGCTTAAGTGTTTTATATATTTATCGCTAAGTATTTATCGAAAAGTTGTAATCACAAAGTGTTAAAAAACATTTTTTTCATATTACTATAGACTATGGTTAATCGTGAATTTCTAGGTCTAATAGTTTAGAAATGCAGGGGACAATTTTTTCATCTTTGGTGGGCAGGGGACACAATTTTTTCATCTTTGTTTTCATCTCGTAGTAGGTATCTCGTACATAATCACATGTGAGTTTTTTTTATTAATCTTTAGTCTTATTTTAAAATCTTTGAATAAGTCCATTCAACGATACCACACACGATGGGGTGGGGTTAAAAAAAAACATCCCTTCATATACATACATAAACCCGAAGAACATTACTCTCTATCTTGCGCAGTCGAGTAAAAAGAAATGCTGTTGTCATTCGACTTATGTATTATAATTGACACTAATATTGATAGTCTGTTAAAATATAAAAGGCAGGTCCAATTTCCACGGTCTCATATTTTTACCCGCGTAAGAAGGAAGTAATTATATGCCATTGAAAAGCCATTATTATTTCTAGACTACCGGATACGTCATAATGGTGTAATTATCATGTTATTCATAGACGATCTATCGACAAGTCATAATGCGGACTTAAACACATATTATAACTCAAATTTATACATCGATCACCACCCGGCATGCAAGTTAATCCTAACGGCAGCTAAGTTCGGTTAAATTACCCGAGCGGAGCGAGTGACTTGATGAAATTGGTTCGCGAGGCAGACAGTCTCAAGCCGAGTCGAACCCGCTTAGTGTAACTTTGCGGGGTAAATTACCTGCGCTAGGGATGGGATTCGGTCGATACTCGATTATTTACCAAACTGACTAAAAAGTAATTTTACATGGGTGTATGCATGTATGTAAGAGTGTAAGAGTAAGTGTAAAGTACATAACACAATGTTATGGACGATTGCAGAAAATGCTTCAAATGCAGTGGTTGGCTCGTCTCATCTCTTATCTGTCATACATTACCCTATTTCTTAAGGCTGAGCTTCTCGGGTTTTTTAAATAATTACTTGTTACTGCGAGAGTGTGTGAAGAAATGTACTTATAGACTTTTTTCTGTTTTTGACTGAATAATTTAAGTAGGTATTCTATTTTTAAATTATTTATTTCCTGTACTTTGAGTATTTTCATTAATTTCTTTTGATCTAGACGATAATGTTTTGACGATTCATTTAATGTAATTGGTTTTCAACGTATTAATTGAATTCAAATAAATTATAACTTCAAAGATAAAAAATATACATAATTTGAAGAAAAAACATGTAAAATGTTTATTGTTCCAATTGTATAAAAACATAATCATCGCTCAGACAAGTGACAAAAGTTTCAAACGTTTCTATTTCCAAAAGTGCTAACGCTTTAGAATGATAAGTAAAAATATGACGTGACGTCACGTGACATTTAACTAGCTAAATATGTCAATTCTATATATTTACTTTTCTACTTTAATAACGTTCATGTAATTAGAAAGCATTCATGTAATTTCATTGATTCCGCCATCTCTGTTTCCTAAGACCTACAATCTTAGAATTTTCAAAGCTAGAGTGAATAGATATCATCTAGATTGACGAGCTCCATCCTCGGCCACACCGTTGCTTAACATCAGGCTAGTTGGTGGTCAATCGTAGATCTATAATGTATTAAAAAAAAAGGCTACTTACCCCATGGATAGTAGGTACTTATAGATAGAAAACAGATTTTCTTATACAACATAAGAAAAATGAGTAATGTACTACTGCACAAATAGTAATTATTTTATTATTTATCTCAACGGTATTATTTGAATTATGATGCTAGAGACTATGTTTTTTTTTTACCTTTATATTAAACTAACGACCAGAGCAGAACCAGACAAAATTGTCCATGTAGGTTCGTATTATACTTAGTATTTTCATATATCTTTTTTGTTGTGCAGTTGCACAACAAAAGTTACAAGACGAATTACTTGTTAGTCCGGTGTTAAGCTTCATTTATGTCCATAATTTTCCATTCAACTTGGAATTTCAAAAACTTAAAACATGATATATTAATGCACTGTACTCGTAATTCTGAGATATTAAACGTTTAATCTCATTACTGTCAGAAATTTTGCTGGAAACATTGACCTTTAATCCGGAAGGACGCATCAATACATGGATTTTGAATTATTGACTAATCATAAACATAATAAAAAATTAGCCATATTTTTATCCTGTATTCTATCGATAAAATTGAAACTGTTACATCACTACCGATTGTAAGAATGAGATGCCATAGACTTAAATCCGTTTCCTGCTATCGCACAATCTGAACCGAAGCGAACAAGCAACCAATCGCGCGTGAGGAGGGCGGCGCGCGACAACCGAACGCCGCCGCTCATTGGCCGAAAATATTAAACGGGTTGCCCATCATAAAAAAAATAAGCGCCGCGTAAACCTTACAATTGAGTGCCACTTTTTGTTCGTGTTAAATTGATGAAAAAAGACTCAGAAAAATTGGTACAGAGATGAAATAAAAAATGATTTATTATTTGCGTCGCTTAACTTTTTAACTTATTGGACGTTAATGACTTTTGATTTTACATTCTATTTTCGAATTTCACTCATTCCGGGGCGTTTTTCTTTTTTATTTATAGAGTGTTGCCAGTTATTATGTGGACGTCTAATTTAGTCAATTTACTGGAATGGAATTTAAATTGGTTTTTATTGTAGAATGGTTGAAATAAGTTTAAAGTAAAATGTGATTGTTAAATTAATTTTGTATTCTTGCTGCTACCTGGGTTTTCGATGAGTTTTAGAAGCAATAATTTTGTATTTTACTGTCAGAGGTTTATGAGGGTTTTATCAAAGGAAAAATTTGTTATATGAATTTTGAATAATTTACTTATAGATAGGCCTATAAATTCATATGCATATGAATATATTTTGTACCTATATATTTATTTAGGTACTTACGTCAGGTGAAAAATCTACCAAGTATGACGTAAACTCAACATCGAGGCTTCCTTACCCTCGCCAGAGAAGATATACTCAAAATACTACTTACTGTAATTCATAAATTAAAAAAGCAGAAAGCATTGCTCTAACGAAAAAATAACGTCAAAAAATTTTGCTGGATTTTTATTGCATTGAGTTAACAAATGGACAACGAAGTGAACCTGTTTTCCCTATAACCCTATAAATTAGAAAAATATGTATGTTAAGAAAATAGACTATAAGAAGGCTTTCACTGTAGGTAGGTAGGTACTACTCATACACAGTGAAAACATACACATTAACTCATAAGGATCTACGATTGACCACCACTCCCCTGATGTAAGCGACGTTGTGGCTGAGGATGAAGCTCGTCGGCTTAAAAGTTCTCTTTCAAGATTAAATAAACTTGATTATTTTTTAACTTAAAATTAAACAACAAAAACCTATTTTGTATAAAATAAGAGCGAGCTCCAATTACCTATAGCAAAATAATTGTAGAATACAAAAATATAAAATAAAGATTTCATCATTATTAAAGCTATTTTCAGGGGCTAAGTAGGTATACCTACCATTAACCCACTGGGAGGCAATAGACCCCTTGGGTCAGTTGCTTTATTAGCTCAGGATACGAAGATATGACATCTAGATCTAGACCACTGGTCACCATCCTTATTTAGGAAGTTCAAAGGTCACGCAACGACTTAGGAATCGCTCTGCGAGATCGAATCAGAAATGAAGAGATCCGTAGACGTACGAAAATCGCCGACAACGCGGCGGATTAGCAAGATGACGTGGCAGTGGGCACTGCACATACTCGTAGAACTGATGGCCGATGGAGTACGCACTGGTAAACGCAGCGTAGGAAGATCAAGACAAGATGGATACACAAAAACATAAGTACAAATGGCAGAAAAATACAATATAATATAATTTCTAAAAGACCTAATGGAAGCGGCCTTGGATGAAGGCCGCTTCCATTAGGTCTTTTTAGAAATCCATGAACTACGTTTGACTTTTTGTGGCTGAGATGATGATTATAAGAGAATATTCGTTTTCAAATCTTCACCCGCGACCACGCAACAACCTACCAACCTGTACTTACCTACGTAAAATACATGTTTAATTATGCTTTTAAGTACCTATTTGAAACTCTGAACTGTTTTAAGCAACCCATTTTAATATTTTTGTAATTTATGTTGTTATTTAATTTTTGATAGTTCTTTTAAGTTTTGTAGTGGAAAGTGCGGTGACGTCATAAAATTCGCCTATTAGTTTTGACTAATCTAAGTACTCATTAAGCTTATATAATAACAACTCGATTATGTATGTAAGTAACAGTGTTGTCTTTTATTTAGGGTTCCGTACCCAAGGGGTTCCGGGACCCTATTACTAAGACTTCGCTGTCTGTCCATCCGTCCGTCTGTCCGTCCGTCTGTCACCAGGCTGTATCTCATGAACCGTGATAGTTAGACAGTTGAAATGTTCACAGATGATGTATTTCTGTTGCCGCTATAACAACAAATACTAAAAAACAGAATAATATAAATATTTAAGGGGGCTCCGATACAACAAACGTGTTTTTTTTGCTCGATATTGATAACGGCAACAGACGCTTGAAATATTCACAGAATATTGAGTTATATTATTTACTTTAAAAATAAATAATGAAATTAAAATGAAGTTAATATTTAAGGGCTCCCATACAACAGACGTGTTTTTTTTGCCGTTTTTATAGATAATGGTACGAAACCCTTCGTGCGCGAGTTTGACTCGCACTTGGCCGGTTTTTCATTATACTTAGAATGAAGCGTTAAAAGCTGTCTAAAACATTTTTAGGGTCAATATATGAAATAAGAGGGCATGAATGAAATAGGAAGATTTGTCAAAAGTAGTGAATGTGACTAGGTGAATTTTATGACGTTAATACATGGCTCCCCACTACAAAACTTTAAGAAATATTAAAATAAAATCAATCACAAAAATATTGAAATTAGTTCCTGAAAATAAAATAGTTTATAGTTTCAAATAGAAGCATAAAATAAACATCTAAAATTTTACTTTATTTAGCCCATTGAGACGTGAAAGTCATTTCCTCCGTAAATTTAGGTAAATGTTTACAAATCAGCTGTTGGTCGTGGCAAGGTGTCGCGTAGGCGGGAAGGTTCGTGAGCGAGGGTTCTCTGGGTCAATGTCAGATAAAAACACGGCCGCTTTGTGTTCAAACGACAATTAGCTTTAACCGACTTGGGGAGAGGAGGTTGTTGTTAATTTGCGTGTAATAGTCGTTTTATCAATCGATAATTAATTATAGTTTAAAAAAGGGAGAGGGTCAAAAACCGGCAAAAATAGTTTTATGTAGTAAATGAATGGCCCCAGAAGTATCTGTCGTGAGAAATCTATCGAGAAGAATCTATCAAGCAGAACTTATTACAGTAACCAAAAGCAGCTAGTCACAAAGAATAATAGATTCATTTTTTTTTACCAAAAATCATAATCAATCAAAGGTTACCGCTAAGTATCAATACTGCCATTAATTATAAGAAACAGACGGGATCTTTTTATTTTTATAAAATACATAGTAAAGTAAATCTACACATACCTATAGTCACACACCATATAAACAGCAATATACTAATTTGAGGAAGAAATAGGTTGTAAGTAGGTACCTACTCATGTTCTAAAAATTCTTTCAAAATCAAAATCATCCCCGTTTGTGTAACCCACTATTGGGCGTGGGTTTCGTCTCATAGTGAGCCCATAGCTATACTGGCCAAGTGCAGGTTGGTAGACTTCATACACTTTTTTTTACTACAAATATTTAAATTTAGCTTAAATTAAAATGAACCAAATATTGATGAGTTACGTAAGATATAAAATAAATGTATTAATACCGGTACACACATCTACATTTTTGACAAAAAATCTTCAATATCTGTATAAAGAAAATTATATGGGAAAGAAAAGCTATTCCGATATCCGTAAGTCTGCGCAGCACAGACATAGTACATGGAGCATGCGACTTCATTTATATGAAAACCTTGCGCGCCACATTTTTGGTACCGACTGTGACGTCACACAAGCGATTTATTGATGGAATGTTCCATCCGCGCGAAATCTATTCAATCCAATGCATCCGCGCGCTTGTACGCTAGTAAGTAACTAGTTTACAAAATATCGAATCGGTATATACTTCCGATTCGATACCTGAAATTAAACAAATCTTGGTCGTCAACTGTGATTTTTTATCGTTCTTGTTGACACGCTAGGTATATACACTTGGAGTAGCTATAGAAGTCTATGCTGCGCAGTCAATTCGCAGTAGGTATTAACGTCTTTGCGCAGTCAATTCGCGGTATCGGCGCGGGCGTATCGTCGTCCCCCGACAATAAATCGGCGAGTCGTTCCGGAATAAAGTCGTCACGATATCGTATCGCGGTCGGACGGCCCACGACGACTGCTATATGAGGCACTTCGCGTTATGTTCACACTCCACTAAAGGTGTTGCTATAAAATATATCATATACATGGAAATAAAACAATTAGGTACCTATTTGTCGGCCTTGTGGCTCAGTTGGTAGTGTGTTTACGTTTACCTGCTGAACTGAAAGGTCGTGGGTTCGATCCCCACCCAGGGCAAACATTTGTGTGATGAGCATGGATGTTTGTTCTGTGTCTGGGTGTTTCTATGTATCATATGTATTTATTTACAAAAAAAAAATGTATTCTATCAGCCATCTAGTTCCATAGTACAAGCTTTGCTTAGTTCGGGCTAGATGGTGTTGTGTGAAATGTCCACAAATATTTATATTTATATAGGTATTTATTTATCCACTTTGATAAAAAGTATCCATATTATAAGAAAAACAAAATACCCGACTGCAGAAGAGCTATATCTGCAGTCTAACTTACGATTTCATTACGCTTGATATGCTGTTGAGTGTAAGTTATTTGTGAGAAAGTATGCGCAAAGTCTCTTTTAAAAGTTATAAATGCATATTCTTTGGAATAATGCTAGAAAAATCACCTATTAATTACGAAAAAGTTTGTTAGAGGTTACGAAAATGCGCAATTATTTATTTTTGCGAAAGTTTAAGTATTATTATTACAAATATCATAGGCTATAATTGTAATAATAATACACTCTGGGAGTGAAAACGAATCTTATGACAACTCGCACATCAAAATTGGTCTAGCCGTTTAGGCTGTACGTGATCGTATATAGAAATATACATACTTACATAATAAGGTAGCCAGGAAGAAATTACTCTATGCAATAAGGCCGCCTTTGTGCTATCGTTTAAGTTTATTGTTTGTTTTTTTTAGTTTTAGTGTATGGATGCACAATAAAGTTATATACTATTATTCTATAACAATCAATAATCATATTAAAACCATTTTGTTTCAAATCTTCATCCGATTTACCTAAGCATGCACATATTTAGCTCAATAGGGAACCGTCATCGACATCGAATTGAGTCAAATTAGATTAGCGACATTTTATTACAGACACCGGGACAGTTGAAACTAAATAATAGCTCGTAAAATAAACCTCCTGTACCTCCTGTGTGTGTGTAACCTGTACGCGAATACCATCCAAACATCTGGACAGTTCAAAACTAGTCGTAGAGACGTTGCTTGCTTCACTCTGTCAATTGATAGTAACTGAGAGCTTGTTGACTGACTTATTACTACACTACAGGACTAGCAGAAAGTCGGCGCAATACCATCTATTTCTCATCGAAATGCCAAAATCCTTATTCAACGATATCGGTCTACGTTCTTGATGCGTTATAGGAATGGAATTCTTTGCCGCCAACCCTGTTTCCCGAGAACTACAATCTTGAAATTTTCAAGGCTAGAGTGAATCTACCTTCGGCATCAGGCGAGCTGGTGGTCATTTGTAGATCTATTTAAAGTACAAGAATGAAAAAAATACGTTAGCATTGGATAATAGAGAAGATTTATTAGAATTAAGATTTTTCAGCGCTATTTGTGAAATTACATTTTAATTTGAAGTGTTGCCGCTAAGACCTACACTGACATACGGCCAGTATATTGTGCATATCTACCGTTATCATAGCATCGCATAGCTTCACCTACACCTAAACCTTTCTATCCCCAGCCTCCAGTTCAAGGCGACATTATCAGTACAAAATAAATTGTGAAGCATGGCAGTGCTTGCTTCGAGTCCAACACTTACATACCTACGCCTACCCACTGATTAGATAACAGGTTTATGACGCGCTAAATATGTACCTGCTATAAATAAATAGAAATACAATGTAAACGTCTACGGGACTAGTATAGATACACACAATGGACCATTTGCAATACATTCATCTGACAGCTGAATGCGTCGAAACGAGAACAAAAAAAAAGATATATCTATGGTATGATAAAAAACCAAATACCAGACTGGACAGGAGTGACTTTCGCACACTCTGTATCATTGATGCAGAGTGTACATTTTTGCGAGAACCTATACATGTATTGTATCTATCGTTCTCACGTGATCTTCCATACAATTATGAGAAAACTTTCTTAGGATGATGTTTAGGGATATCTCTAAATATCATCATTTATTGTCAATTTTTCTTACTTTCGTCACGTGTCCTGAAATGACGTGGCATGACGTGACATGACATGACGTGACGTGACGTGACGTGACATGACGTGACGGGACGTAACGTAACGTAAGGTATAGTGGCGAGGCGTGGCGGGGCGAGGCGTGGCGTGGCGTGGCGTAGCGTGACGCGACACGACACGACATGGTATAACCACAGTATTTTTAGACTGTTAAAACATAACATGGGTTAGGATAGCATTCATTACCTGAGCGTCGTTTATCGCGCTTTCATTTAAATGCCTTCGTCGTGTAAGTGACGACTTATTGTACGGCTTCAAGAAAGTACTAAAAACATGTTTTAGTTTTGTAGCTCAATTTGTGTAATATAGGCCAATAATATGGCTGTGCCTAGCACGGGAAGCAAAGTTTTTAGATTTTATTTAAATTCTTTCATAGACGTATTATTAAAGATTTAGAGAGTGAGTAGTAATTAAGTTTATTATATTTATTTAAATAAATATATTTTCATTTTATTTTAATGATTACTCAATTATTTTTGAATTAGTGCTCTAGCTAGATCGTAACAAAACGAAAAATTTACGCTTTATCACGCTTAATAGTTACACTACGTAGTTTTCTGCAGACGGATATTTTGTTTTTCTTTTAATTTTATGTAGCTACTTAAACACTTTGGAACTCCCGCCCGCTTTTCTCGTTTTCTCAGAGCTACCATCTTGAAATTTTCAAATCTAGAGTGAATAGATATCTTCAAGATCGACGAGCTCCATCTTATATCCCGTCAAAGTCATAAAACTAATTTTTTACCCGAATTCACCGTCGTAAAGAAGCAAATGGGAGGGTTATGTGTTTGTTGATCGGTATGTATGTATATAAGTATGTATGCATGTATGCATTTATGTTCATTTGTTTCCTCATAACTTCTAAACTACTTGTCATAATTTGACAAAAAAAAAATGTGATGTGGCTCTGCAAAAACAGCAAAATACTTTAAATAAAAAATAATTTCAAAAACTAAAAGCCGACTACTGAAAAATCTCGCTAAAAAGTATGAAACAAGAAAATGTAATAAATATTTTATTGTATTTCTTACATATTCATAGTGGTGTGTAGAGGATAGCCGTGGTCGTGGTCGTCATTGCATATCCACTGAACACAGTATGAAAATGTAAGAAATACAATAAAATATTTATTAAATTTTCTTGTTTCATACTTTTTAGAGCGTAATTTTTCAGTAGTCGGGTTTTAGTTTTTGAACTTATTTTTTATTAGCCAGCATACTTACTCGTACCCGTACTCAGGGCGCATAATAAAGTTTGAACAGAACATAATATTAAATAGCTTTTAACATTCCTCGCGGTATCTTAACGTCTCAGCCGGACATTTATATTTAGTCCAATACGTGTCCAATGTTTACCTTTCTGGCTGTTTATCGCGAGCCTTTTTTTTTTACTTTATGGCTTTTGGGGATCCGTGTGAATATTGTAAGGAAAACGTTTGTGTCTTATATATATTTTTATGACTTACTTGAGTTGATTTAACACCCTCTTTAGGGTGGCATATAAAAAGAAATTATTGAAAAAAGGATTTTGAAAAAATGCCTAGGTAGGTAAATTACGCATTTTCTGCACTAGGCTGAGCCTGTACTCCGGAAATATAGAACGGTTTGATTTCTGCACTAGGCTGAGCCTGTGCTCCGGAAATATAGAACGATTCTCTTGTTTAGATTTAATAGATCACTACACCATAAGATAGACGAGATAAAAGAATCATCCCCACTTTAAGTGTACGAGACGTAGGGGATACCTCCCCTATACGTAAAGTGGGAATGAATTAAAGAAATCTAGATTTTTATTTTAAGTGTTTGACGACGCGATTAATAATGTTCAGCTACATTATTAATCACGTCTATGTATAGCTTTCTAATACTAAGAGATTAAGCTAAGCCGTGGGTTCCTTGTTGATTAAGGAACCCTAAAAACAAACAACTGACTTCAGTAAGCACACTCTTGAACGACATAATCACATTATTGGATATGATTGCTAAACTACTGAAACAAAACACCATCAGAGGCCCGTGGCAAATTCTTTGGGCCCTCCCCAAGGCCGTAGCCAGGAATTCATTCTAGGAAATATATACATTTCCAAGGATATGTATGAATCTAAAAATATATTAACACATTTCTTAAATTTTACCGGTATTATATGAAGATCCTAGGAATTGTATAGATTGCCTAGATTTCACACATGTCCGGTAATATTTAAAAACACGGAGTTGCATAGAACCTCCTCCTTTTCTCCAGTCGGTTAAAATCGTGTTAAAAACCCTACGGAACCTGTACTTACAACGACGAATCAGAAAGAGTACCGTGCTCGGAAAGCCTCCAAGTGATTTGTGACATTTCGCCTCACGTATTGAACGTTTTTAAAACCTTTTAAGTTCGAACCAAGTGCTGATAAAATAGTTATAAACTTGTAATTAATTGGCCATATTAAATAGACACATATTTCTTTTGAGAAATAATGATAACGATATTTTATAGATGTTTGAGTGTGGCGGATTTTGGTACAATATTTAGTTACAATACAGTAAATATGATTCAATTAAATTTACTTTTTTTTAAATCATATTTATTTAATCTAATTGATTATTCATATATACTATTATAAAGTACTCTAAAACTAATAAATAAATTATAAATATTTAAAAAGCTGATTGGAGATTATTTAAAATATCCATAGGCAACATAGCCTATCTCCAGTTTCAGGCAAAGTGCCCAAAATGCTGGCCGCACTTCCTCTCTGAATGGCAATGCTTACTTTTTGTCCAAACTAAAGGCCAGCACTTTGGGTAGCATTATTTACTCATTTGTAAAATGACATAATTGCGACCTCAGTTGCGTTTTTTGCTCTGGTAACACCAGAAGGAAGAAATTATGACGAAAATAAGATTTCATCCTCTGTGGGTACTGGGTAACACCATCTTTTAGAATTTTGGCGGGATTGTTATAGCAACTACAAACCTCACATATCAAAATCAGTTAGCCTGTTTAAGCTATAGGTGATAATATAGAAACATACATATACACGAAAAGTATAACGCTCCTTCTTGCGCAGTTGGGTAAGGGTTAACTTAGCGCGTTTCTTACTTTCCAGCCAAAATACCGCTTTTGTAAACATAAATAAATAAAAAGTGTTGTTCTTTTTAGGCAATCGGTTAAGCAAAGGTTGTAAATCTTCACAATAAACCTCAATACTAGTCTCTCTATATAGGAATAAACTCTAAAAGTAACGTACCTCCATTGATATTCACCTGCAGATGTTTATGAAAGTTTGATGGCACTGCAGTGATTTCCATCGGTTCCGTACGTGCCGCGGGCCGGGGGTTTTCCACGGGTTTATGTGGAACTCTAATTTTATATGACGCGGTGTACGTGGAACGGCGGTCATTTGAAGTTATCGTTCCAATACTGATATTCTTGTATTTGGGGTCGGTTTGGGAAATAACTTATTACATTTATTGAATCAGGCGTTACTTTGCGGAAATTCATATTCAAAACTTATATCTAATTTATATATCTAATGTTTTTTTATTAAGCTATTGCATAGCTTCTATCGCGGGCCTTGAGCGTGGAGACCGATTCCAGAAATTCCGTAACGAAAATAACCTAACACAGTAACGCCGATACAACCAATGCCACCTAGAGGCGATTTGCAGAACTAAAGAGACAAGCGTGATATTTCAAAAAGTCATTAAAAGTTCTGCTATTCATTGATAGATGGCAAAACTCTAGATCTACGATTAACCACCAACTCGCCTGATGTTAAGCGACGGTGTGGCCGAGGATGGAGTTCGTCGATCTAGAAGATATCTATTCACTGTAGCCTTGAAAATTCCAAGATTGTAGGTCTCAAGAAACAGAGATGGCGGCAAAGAATTCTATTCTTGTGCAGTACGCAACAGGAATGTGGATCGATAAACATAGTATGTAATATAGTGTGTTTCCACTTCGAGGTATTCAAGCTGGTACTTTTGTCTCTTTCGGTGTCTTCTAGCTGGTACTCTTGACGGCTTCGATATTTTCAAGCTGGTACTCTTGTCTGCTTTGGTGTCTTCTAGCTGGTACTCTTGACGGTTTCTATGTCTTCAAGCAGGAAGGTCTTGTCAACGTGTTTCTTCACGCGGCATCTTCAGGATTTCTTGACTCTTCCAGCTCTTGCTTTGCTCGCACAAGCTAGGTCTTTGATATAGTGGCAATTTTTTTTTTTTTGACAAAGATTATCGTATTCTGAAGCCATAACCGGAATTTTAAGAATTTAAAGAAGTTTTTACTTCAAAATGTTGACAAGCAAATAAATTTTCAAGGCTAGATTGACTGGATAGGTTTAGGAGCTGGTGAGTAAATGCCTGACTGTGAAGTTCAAGGGTGGTCCCACTTTTGTGTGCATTTTTAATAACACTTTAACCACATTTTTACCCAACTGCGTAAGAAGGAGGGTTATGTTTTTCCAGTTTATGTGTGTAATTATGTATCTGTATGATCGCATACAGCCTAAACGGCTTGACCGATTTTGATGTGCGAGATGTCGTTATGTTCGTCTTCACTCCCAGAGTGTCACAGGCTATATTTTTTTGTAATAATAATAATACATCTCTCGCAAAAAATGAAAAAAAAATGCTTTTTTTCGTAACCTCCAATGAACTTTTTCGTAATAAACAAGTGATTTTACTAGAATTATTCTAAAGAATGCGCATTCATAATCTTTTATAGCGATTTTACGCGTACTTTCTCAGAAAAAACGTACACTTAACGAAATCGTAAGTTAGACTACAAAATCTGCTTTTCTACAGTCGGGTATTTTGTTTTTCTTTTAATATAGATACTTGTTGACTCCCTAAAAACATACATCGAACGTAAGTACATATTTATATGTAAGAACACAGGAACGCGGTGGTAAGGAACGGTTACCGCAACATCGTAAATGTCCCGGACAAATTACATAAGAACAACACCGTGGGGTGAGCACACGGAATAACAATTGTGGGACAGTTTGCAGGCGCGGCACGTTCCCTACTCGATGGTAGACCGTTCGGCAACGGGTTTGATACTTGAATATATGTAAAATATATTTTTTTTATTTGTTTTTTAAACAACCTTTTATGTAAATGCTCTAAAACGAAGAAAATTAATTTTATATTGATATAAATAAAAGCTTGTCGCAAGAACACAAACATATAATTATTTTTTTTCAAAAGAACAAACTATCTTTATTTCTAAGCAAATGATAAGAACGCGTCTAAGTCTTTTGTTGGAATTAAATATTACTTAGTAGATAGGTACGATGTTGTTTGAAATCTCGCGACAAGCTTTTATTTATATCAATATAAAATTTATTTTCTCCGTTTTAGAGCATTTAAATAAAATCTTGTTTTTAAATATTTTTTTAATTAATATTTTATTTACTAGACTAAAAAAAAGAGTGCTTGTCAAGACTATTCAAACGAGTCCAAACTCGACGGTTTTATCTTGTTTAGTTTAGGAGTTCCTATAGCCACCTTCCGACGCCATCTTGAGACCCGCTTCATGGTAAGTACCATAGTATTGCATTGTCACCAAAGTTACGTAAGTAAACCAAATTTCAACCTTATCTAACGACAGGAAGTGGTTCTAATTTAACTCGCAAGATTTATTCCATACTAACAGGGCAAGTAGAATAAGAGCTTTTAAAAAGTGAAACAGTGTTTTACATTTAGTGTAATGCAACTATTAGTATGTCATGCACTGAGATATTATGAAGAGAGCTAGGTATGCTACAAGATCTCTACGATGTAGGGCATTTTATCTATTATAGATACATATATGAAAAATGAAAAAAAGATACAAAAGCATACAAATGGAATTAAATAGTGATTTCCGGACTAGGCTGAGCCTGTGCCGCGGAAATCTAGTACGATTCGCTTATTTTCACCTCTAATTGAACAAACTGCTTATTAGTTAAAATAGCTTTCTAAACGTATAAAGTATATATACCTCTAAATAACATTATATATACTTCATTAAAGTATTAAAGTCTTTATCTTTTATTTTAATCAGCATAACGATATTCGAAAAAAGTAAAACAGTCAACCCGAGCCATCTATGTCCTAATCAGATAAAATGTAATTATCGAAATCGGATATTGTGTAGGAGTATTTGTATCTGTTTTGATGATGATTGCGGTAAACCTCTCCTAACAAAATCTGTAAACCACTGCCACCTGCATCCTAAAGAGGTGACAATAACAACAAATTAAGTGGACAATTTTGAAGACACCACTAAACTAATTAAAATTCCTAAAATCACTAAATTCAAAATAGGAACGATTTTTTTTAGAAAATTGCGTTCGTTTTTAGGTTTCCGTACCCAAAGGGTAAAAACAGGACCCTATTACTAAGACTTCGCTGTCTGTCTGTCTGTCTGTCTGTCTCCAGGCTGTATCTCATAAACCGTGATACTTAGCTAGAAAGCGGAAATTTTCACAAATGATGTATTTCCGATTCCGCTATAACAACAAATACTAAAAATTAAAAAAAATAATATATTAACCCCATACAATAAACGTGTTTTTTTCGTATTTTTTTGTTCAATATTAAAAACGGTAACAGGTAGACGCTTCAAATTTTCACAGAATATTTACTTGTATATTACCTTTCAAAATAAATAATTAAATAACAATAAAGTAAATATTAAAAGGGGGCTCCCATACAACAAACGTAATTTTTAAGCAATTTTTACTCGATCTTAATTAACAGGTAGAAACTTGAATATTTGTAAGTAAATATTTAGAAATATATTAACTATAAAAATAAATACCTAATCTAATACATAAAAACTCACAAAATGAAAATAATCCGTGTATCTAAACGCAGTGCGAGCGCCGCGCCGCGGTGTGGTGGTGGCGCGAGCGCGAGGCGGTTGCTAAGCAACGGCCGCGCGGGGGAGGTAACATGACGGAGCGAGCCATAGCCGCGCGTATTCGCGCGAGCGTCGGTCATGCTGCCCGGATGTGTATTGAAAACCTACCTATAAGTTTGCAATTTACTACTTGGAATTTCGTTGATTTCTCGTTATTTTATACGATTTTCTATTATAGATGATAGTACGGAACCCTTCGTGCGCGAGTCCGACTCGCACTTGGCCGATTTTATTTAAATTATGCAATTCTAAAAATTTATTCAGTTTAGTGATGCCTTCAGAATTGACTTCACCACTGTCATGGTAGCGGAAGAAAAATGTAAATAGAGAAATATTACGAAAGTATCAAAACGTGTCGTCCGCTAAGAACAATGGAAGTTCTCATAAAAATTATATCGGAGTATGCTCCTGTATCAACATCCCATGTACATACGCGATACAATAATAAATAAATATATAATAATATTAGGTATACGGACACCACTCGAATACAAAATTATGAACACTGCTTGTGAAATTCATCGTCTAGCCACTAGCACTACAAACAAATGATCGTTGTACGAGTAAAAAAAAAAAAAAAAAAAACTAAAACTTAGTAAAAAAATATATATTTTATTATAGGTTATTATATCGAGTATATTAGGTAATATATAGGCAGACCTCATGGCTTAGTGGTAGTATGACTGCCTCCTGAGCGGTCGTGGTTTCAATCCCCCCCAGGGCAAACATTTTTGTGATGAGCATGGATATTTGTTCTGTGTCTGGGCACAAAACAGAGATAGTATACGAGAGATAGCGTTACTATCCTTGTTTTGTGGTCTGGGTCTATGTCTCATAAGTATGAATTTATTTAAAAAATGCATATATATATTCTATCAACCATCTAGTTTCCATAGTACAAGCTTTGGTTAGTTTAGGCTAGATGGTGTTGTGTGAAATGTCCACCAATATTTATTATTTATTTATTTATTAGATAGCTATTTTTTACGCGGACGAAGTTGCGAGTAACAGCAATAATCTAATAATAACAAGTATTTAGGTATATTAAAAGAAAAAATCTACATTAAAAGAAAAACAAAATATGTACTCGGCTGCAAAAAAGCAGTTTTTGCAGTCTAACTTACGATTTCGTTACCCTTGATATGCTGTTGAGTGTACGTTTTTTGTGAGAAAGTATGCGTAATATTGCTGTATAAGATTATACAAGCATTTTTTTAAATAATTATAGTAAAATCACTTGATTAAAACGAAAAAGATCGTTGGAGGTTAAGAAAAAAATCATTATTTTATTTACGATAGATTATTATTATCGGAAAAAAATCCTAGGGAGTGAAGACGAATCTAACGAAACCTCGCTCATCAAAATCGGGTAAGACGTTTAGGCTGTAAATGATCATATAGAAACATACATACATCCGAAAAACATAACCCTCCTTCTTGCGCAGTTGTTTAAAAATAAATCCGTTTTTATGGAATATAGTGCAGCCGCGCCCTGCGGCTTCACTCGCATAGTTTTGAGAAACCGTGATGATGATGATAATTAATAGCCAATGCCCGTCTTTCTATCTCTATACCAAATTTCATAACAATCGGTTCAGCCGTTTGATCTTGTAAAGTTAACAAACTTCACTTTTATAAAATTAGTCATACCACAGTTTACAATTTATCCCACAGACTTCGCGGGGAATCAGCGGGGTAAGCGTCCACTACATAGCTATATTATCTGGAGTAGGGGTAAGCGTCCACTGGATATAATTTGAACGGCACGCGCCAAAATAACGCAATAATTAGATTTGGATCATCTGACGCTGTTAGCGAGATGAACGGCGGGTTGGTAGACTGCTTCAGTTACGGCGCTCACACTTATAGCGCGTAAACGATAAACTGTGATAATACTTTACGCGGACTTTCGTGATAACTAGTGTTAAAAAAATTGTTGTCTGTAAAGTCGGTTTACGGACGATAATTTTACGTGATAACGATGCGTCATAAGCCGAACGCTTAGGCCGATCGTGCCTCTCTATCGCTTGTTCCGCGCTTTCGCTTGCACGCTCGGGTCAGGCGAAACGTGACAGTGAGTCATGCTTTTTCGTGCGTGCAGCCAGCGTTCATCGATTTATAAGACGTTATCACAACAAAAAAAAAAACTTTCAATAAAGTTAAAGTTAATCTACATTTTGCGAAAATCTAGTAAACTGAAGGGCGATGATTGCCTAGTCAGTTGTGGGCAATTAGACTTCTCTATAGAGAGGTAATACTCATTGAATATGAAGTAAAAGCATCTCAGTTATCAGTACTTTCGAGGATAAGACACATCCTAAAGGCCTTTTAATTTAAGGCCAACCTTAAATATCTTGTTGTTACTTTCTGATAACTAAGTTAGCCAATTAAGATAAAAATGTATTTCTTGTGTATTTTTACTCGAAATAAATATTATTATTTATTATTATTTACTAAATACACTGGATGGCATTGTCACTGTTCACAAGTCACGACATTAGCGCCTCTTTTAAAAAATTGCACTTATGCAATTGGGTATTTTGTTTGTTTTACTGAGTTTATTTAATATTGAGTACTTGTGTTTTAATCATAAATTTTTCTCCTCACATTCTGTAGGTATTACGTGTATAATCCACGCGCTCTGTTCGAAGTAGTCGACCTATATATCCAAATTTAATACATCTATTAATAGATCAGCGCAGTTAATCTCTTAGCAGTGCGTTGCGTTCTGCTGTAATTGTTAATTAGATTACTTTAACCGCTGAATGACAGTTATAACGCATTACAGATAATCTATATACATACACTCTTGATTAGATACGATAGACTCACTCGCAAAAACCAGCGATTCTAGCTACGATGCAATAAAACGCAAATCAGATTGCACAGGCGCTAAATGTCTACTCTATCTTATCCTACAGACACATGCAGGGTACATTTCGATTTATCGTGTAGCTCGTAGTGCTACTGTAGCGCGGTAGGTACTGAAGTGTCCGGTCGACCCGGCACTCATTCTCACGTACTCTGCGTGTCCGGCCTTTGAGACCTTTTTAACCGACTGCGTAAGAATGAGGTTATACTTTTCGAGTGTATGTATGTTTGTTTGTACGTATGTATGTGTCTATATTACCTCCTACAGCTTAAACGACTTGTGCCGATTTTTATGTATGTCATTAGATACGTCTTCATCCCCTGAGTGTCATAGATTATATTTTTTTGTAATAATAGTAATACAACTCTTACAAAAAAATGCGCTTTTTCATGACGTCCAATGAAATTTTTCGTAACAAATAAGATATTTTACAAAAACTATTCTAAGAAAGTTCATTAAAATAAATTATATTTCACACATATTTTCTCAAAATGACGTACACTCAATATCAGCATACAAGCGTATCACACGCTGACTAATGCCATAATGCTATAATGCCAGTACGAAAATCGATTTTATTCTGTCGGATATTTTGTTTTCCTTTTTTGTATATTTGTTATATTAAAAATTATTGTGTGAAAAGTGTGAGTGTAGAGATGACGTCTAATAGAGTGAAGTGGCGTAAGGAATCATGCTGTGCCGACCCCACCTAGTGGGAAAAGGACAAGACAATGATGATGATTAATTGCCCTTATTAACTACAACATAACGATATACAAACTCAACTACCTAAACTACTACACAATAATTATAGTTAAAAAAACTGAAGCAACCGACTTCTAATGGATGTCATTTTCAGAACTGGACCAAATAAAAATGGGACCACACGGGAAGCACCAGCTTTCAAACATAAAAAGAATCATCAAAATCGGTTCACCCAGTCGAAAGTAAAAAAAAAACAGTTGAATTGATAACCTCCTTCTTTTTGAAGCCGGTTGAAAAGCATATCGATTACCTCATACCGATAAAGGTCTAAAGACAATCCAAATGCTCAAACCCACTACCAGTTGGCAGCGTACCCAGCATGCTGCCCGCATTGCCACGTTGAATGGCATAAGCGTTGGTCCAGATACGCACCAGCATTTTGTATTGATTAATTAGGATATTATTAGATTTAAGCTGTCAACAAATCAGCGCCAGCCCATGCCCACAACATTAATCAATGCTCCTGTCAATAATATCGCCGCTAACCAGCTCAATGCTGTATAATGGCTGTATAATAATGAACTACATGACATCTCATTACACAGTCAGATAATGAGTGTGAAATGTGAAATGGAAGCTCGTTAAAATTAAATCTGTTCAACTGGTTTGTTATTACGTTGAGCCGTTTTGTATTCACTTTTGCAATACAATATTTATTCATATTGTAAATCAACAACTTTTAACATATTTTATCTAAATGACCGAGTGAGCAAGGAGAACAAAGTATCAACTAGCAAAATTTTCTTTCTTCTGTCCGGATGTTTGCACAGTGCGCAGGTTTTACAATTATTATTTTATCGACTTTGTTGTCGTCGGGAATTCTTAATTAAGGGGGTATTCCCTCTAATAAAATATAGTTCAACAAACTGAAACAACCGACTTCAAAATACGCAATTTAGTGAACTTGGATGATATTTGTCCCAGTTATTTTCTTTTAAAACCCAAACCACTAACAGATTTTGTTGAAATTTCTATATACATATTTTCTATACGATCTGAAAATATATCCATTCAAAAGCCCCGAACTATTTATAAATGACAGAATTATACGGAAACAAACTTGAAAAAAATTAATACAACCGAATTGAGATCTCCGCCTTCTTTGAAGTCGGTTAAAACAGATTGATCCTATGATAAAAGCTCGCGTCAAATCCCCCAAACACAGCTTGTAACTAAACAAAAATATGAGCACATATTCAGAAATTGTGTTAATCTCCAAGGGATATCGGGATGCAGGACTTATGTTGATGAATTAAAAAGGGGGCGAGAGTGAACGACTCTGGATTCTGGACTGGATTCATTGAAACGGTTTCGAACTTTCTTTCAACCATAGATGACAAGTTGAATTAACAGTTCTGTATAAACGACTCGTTCAGATAATGATTTGATAGGCCACCTTTTTGACGAATCAACCAAGTATCAGCTGGAAGCTTTAGAATCAGTGGACCGACGAGCTATGTGGTTAATCGGTGGTGATAAACTGAATGCCAAGAAGCTACTTAGTCTCGAGCACCTCCGTAAAGTAGCATGTCTGTCTATATTCTACAGGATTCATTTCGGGGGGCGTGCGCAAGAGCTTCACGGCTTAATTCCACCCACCCCATTTCAGTACAGGACTAACAAAAAGACGGCGATGTTTTTTTTTTTTTTTTACCACCCATTTCTCGTTGAAATGCTAAAAATCCGTACTCAGAGATATCGGTCCATGTTCATGATGCATACCTACAGTGCATATTGCAAAGGAATGGAATTCTTTGCCGCCATCTTTGTTTCTTGACAATCTTTGAATCTTCAAGGCAAGAGTGAATATCTTATATGAATATCTATATGATTATTAATTAATATGATTATTAATTAATTCTTTGTTTTTACTTACAATATCATTTATGTAATTATAAATATTTTCTTTATTACAAATATAAAACCAATATTTACTTAAACATATCTATAGCAAATATATTCTATATCGACGAGCTCCATCCTCGACCACATCGTCGCTTAACATCAGGTGAGTTGGTGGTCAAACTTTGACTGTTCTCATAGCTAACTTAGTAGCATATGTAACTGCTTAAGTGGGTTATGGGTTTGATCCCCATGTAGGACAAGTAGCTCACTAGTTATTCTACGAACAGTAGACTTCGTGAGCACAAACAAAATTACCTTATGAAAAATCTAATCTAAAATCTGTGCTTGAGACTGCCATTTGTATGAGGTCATCTGTCCATCTCGTGGCTGGTCTTCCTACGCTACGTTTGCCGGTGTGTGGTTTCCGCTCGAAAACTTTTCAGTCCCATCGGCAATCAGTTCTACGTGCTATTTGGCCTGCCTACGGCCACTTCAACTTACTAATCCGGCGTTCCTGTGACGCGAGTGAAACCTTGGAGCGCAGCTAGTAAATAAATAGCAAATCTTCTCCATGTTCCAGTTGTAAGATGTAATTATAGGCAAAACAGTTTCCTTATAAGGGCATGCAGGTGTTACAACATTTTAGCAAAAGACACGGATGTTGACTTATTCAACACTCCTGTGTTTAAACTAAAACAACTTCTTAATATGAACTATTTTACTTAAGTTTATTCTGTATGTATCTCTTTATATTCTATCTTTTTTTTTGTACGATTATTCTCTATATATTTTATAAGTTTATATATATACAAGTATTTATGCCTGTCCGTCTATTTCATAGTTGTCTAGTCTTTTATATTATTTGTGAAAACTTTTAATTGGCCTTCCGTTTTCATATACGTTTTCTAATGTATGTAGTTAGCTGTAAGTGTTCCTTTGAAAATAAAATAAAATAAATAAATAAATAAAATAATAAAACCACAATCAACTAATGATAATAATCGTGACAGTGTTCGCCATAAAAACGCCATGAACAGTGGCGCAGTAAACCGAGAGTAAGACAAAACCGTAGTTAACGATAACCCGCACCCCTCGATGCTAACAATTAACTTATTGCAATACTGCAATGCATAGAACAGAGTATAGAAGCGACATTTTGACAAGCTAATGTACCTATATATGATAGCTCAAATCATTGAGTTGAAAATTTCATGAAATTGTCGAATTTGAATGAATTAATCAACCAGTACCGGGTCTTATCATGCTCTATCTTCACTGCGTTTGACTGAAATTAATCATGAATATAGGCTATACAAAATGTTTTTGACGTGATAACGTCTTATAAATCGATGAACGCCGGCGGTACGCACGAATAAGTGTCACGTTCCGCCTGAGGCGAGCGTGGAAGCGAGAGCGCGGAACAAGCGATAGAGAGGCACGACCGGCCTAAGCGTTTGGCTTGTGACGCATCGTTATCACGTAAAATTATCGTCCGTAAACCGACTTTATAGGCAACCATATATTTTTTTAAATAGGACAAGTGCTTTTAACAATATACAAACTACACATACGTATTAAGTAACTAAACTGCTACACGACAAGTATATGTTTAGAAAACTCAAAAGCCCCCGAACAAAAAAACCGGCTAAACCGATTTTGTTGAAACATAACTAAGAACACGGTTGATGAAATACTCTTTCAAACAAAAAAAAACTAGATAAAAATCGGTCCATCCGTTTGTTAGCTACGATACCACAGACAGACACAGCGAGACACAGATACACTGATACACACACATAAAGATACACAGATACATAGCAGTTACACACGTAAAATTTCTAACACTCCTCTTTTTGGGTCAGGGGGTTAAAAAGCAAATCGATTACCCTAGACCTATAAAGGTCTAATGACAATCCAACAGCTCGAACCCACCACCAGTTGGCAGCGTGCCCAGCATGCAGCACCTTTTGTTGAGTAATTAGTCTTCATGCCAGTGTTTATGTTCATGTATTATGTTATTCATAGGAGTACGGAAGCCTCGGTGTGCGAGTGAAACTCGTACCTTGTTGATTTTTTTTAAACTATAAGGGCCTTTATTACCGAAAAACGTTACTTAACTTTAACCAACGTTTTAAAGTCTCTGTCTTCTTTCCGCAAGTGTCATTAACGGTGTTACTGAAAAACGTATCTTAACTTTAAGCATTGCTTAACATATTTTGTCAACTTCTCACTGACACGTTGACACTTGCGAAAAGAAGGCAGATAATTTAAGACGATGCTTAAAGTTAAGTAACGTTTTTCGGTAAGGGCTTAAGTGTCAGCGAGAAGTAGACAAAATATGTTAATCATTGCTTAAAGTTAAGTAACGTTTTTCGGTAAGGGTGTAAATGTCTATATTATTAAAACTTATTATAATTCAAACTTCTATACAAATTATTCTTTGTCAATAGATACTTTCGATCCCGCCCTATTCAGTTTTAACGCGCTTTTGAGGGTTAAATAACTGCCCGCCACAACCTGACCCCTTTAATTCAAACCGTTGCTTTACGCTACAAAAGTGATAAAGCTCTACGTATGCTGGTTGATGGGTGGTAAAATTTATTTGTTTGTGATTCGATTATAATCGATCTACTTGCGTGATACGGATCTTAATAATAATAGAAGTTGTATGGTTAAGTAATTGCAATGTAGAGATGTCTATATAAATAAATAAATATAAATATTGGTGGGCATTTCACACAACACCATCTAGCCCAAACTAAGCGGAGCTTGTACTATTGTCTATTACTACTATTATATACTATATTTTTGTTGTAAATATATAATTATGAGATACATAGAAACACCCAGACACAGCACAAACATCCATGCTCATCACACAAATGTTTGCCCTGAGTGGGGATCGAACCCACGACCTACGGCGCACATTAGGCAGACATACTACCAACTGAGCCACAAGGCCAGTCCATTCTATGACTCATTCATACTATTATAGATAATTTGAAAGTTTCACTAATATGTGACACGTATCGTACATTATTATTATATAGCTTCTAAGTTAGCTCGTAGATTGCAAAGAGAAATCTGACTTGGATTAGACCGGGTCCATATTGCACCGGAAAGCATCCGTAAAAGTGTAGAATGAAAATGGCAACTTCGCTAACCGTTTCTACAACCCGGTTCCATCATCAGATCAGCTCCATGTCATAATTTTTTAGGGTTCCGTACCCAAAGAGTAAAACGGGACCCTATTATTAAGACTCCGCTATCTGTCTGTCCGTCCGTCTGTCACCAAGCTGTATCTCATGAACCGTGATAGTTAGACAGTTGAAATGTTCACAGATGATGTATTTCTGTTGCCGCTATAACAACAAATACTAAATAAAACCGGACAAGTGCAAGTCATACTCGCCGACCGAGGGTTCCGTACAAACTAGTAGATAAAAAGGGGAAATCATATATTTTTTTTTATATTTTCCTTCATAAACCAAAAATATACATCGTAAAAATATTTAAAACCTGTTTTAAATTATGCTAATGAAGCTCTTTCATATGATACCCCACATAATACGGTTAATTCACTTTAAAATTTGGACCCTCATTCCTTGCGTAAAGACACTATATTTTTGTGATTAAATTAATATTTTTTTTGTGATTTGTTATCCAGTTTTCGGATTTTTCTTTATATGTGTGTACTCTAACACAATGCTTCTTGCCAAATTTCATAGTTCTAGGTCAACGGGAAGTACCCCATAGGTTTTGATTCCCTTGTTAGTGTCGAAATGGGCGTTTCTTACGACATATTCGGCTATAACTTTTTTTACGAAAGTGAGAAATTTTATTTTTCTTTCTGCAGCAAATGGATCTGCGTATATGGTTTTAATTTCAACACGATACCTTCAAGCGTTCCCGAGATAAAGGTCTTGACACTCGGACAGACAGAGAGACGGACAACAAAGTGATCCTATAAGGGTTCCTTTTTTCCTTTTGAAGTACGGAACCCTAAAAACAGAATAAAATAAATATTTAAGGGGGCTCCCATACAACAAACGTGAACTTTTGCTCGTTTTTGCTCGATATTGATAACGGCGTAGGTAGACGCTTGAAATATTCACAGAATATTGAGTTATATTATTCACTTTAAAAAGAAAAAAAGAAAATAAAATAAATATTTAAGGGGGGCTCCCATACAACAAACGTGAGGTTTTAGCCGTTTTTATTGATAATAGCACGGAACCCTTCGTGCGAGAGTCCGACTCGCACTTGGCCGGTTTTATTTTAAATTATATTCCAATTTACATATGTATAAACTTCAGCTCAATCGGAAACCGCGAAATAGATCAAATTTTACTTGCAAGATTTGATTGCAGACACCGGAACAGGTGCAACCAAATAAAAGCTCGTACAGTTAGCCCCCTTGAAACTCACTCTTAATTCCAGACTAAGTATGCTACATCTTTGACCAGGTGTCTCGTAACATCTAGTGAACTGTGGTCAGATGGCCCGTCTACTATTAAAAAAACAGTGAATATAAACATTATTTTAGCAACAATAAAAGACACTTCAATCGTGAAATCACTAAATTGTTTAACAATAGACATGGACAATAAAACAATCTGTTGTGTTTTATAATATTATAAACATAAACAAAACGGTTTGTACGTCGGTGTCTTGACATGCAGTATTAAAAAAATAAGTTAGGGTTGTCTCTATCAAGAATTTTTATATAATTTTTAGCAGTCAAATGACCTTCATTTTACCAATTTAATCTTTATCTAATATGATTAATTCGCCTTTATATTTGTAGTTATTGCTATTATTAATCTTTTTTTGTCTTTTTGAGTGACTGACGAAGTGACAAATAATGAAACAATAATAATAAATTAATAAGTATTTGGGGACATTTCACAGATGGTGTTGTGTGAAATGTCCAAATGCCTAAACTAAGCAAACACATGTACTTTTTTTTGTAAATATATACATATGATACATAAAAAACACCCAGACAGAGAACAAACATCCATGCTCATCACACAAATGTTTGCCCTGGATGAGGATCGAACCCACGACCTACAGCTTAGCAGGTATATAGTACCAACTGAGCCACAAGGCCAGTACAAAATAAATAATAATAAATAAATAGCGGACAAACAATCACTGCTCCTAAAAACTACATTTTTGAACGTGCCTTTCTTTCCATTTCCAAATTTCTTTTTCATCTACGATTGAGAAATCCTTGCTTAAATCTTACCAACCCTTTACAAGGTCACTCTCCAATATTTTTTTAAATATACTTACATTCACTCAATGTATATTTTCAGCAATGTGGTAATTCGTGAACAGTGCAGTGGTGTCATATTCTATCGTGCATTTAATTTCTAACGATTGCGTGGCACCCCTACTAGAGTTAGGGTGTGCTCACACCGTGTCCCGCAGTACGCGCCCCGCGGCATGTCATATCGAATTATCCCGTAATATAATACGCGAATAATATGCACCGTGCGGGGGTAACCAGCTGATATCGTTGTCGCGGGGGCTGCCGCACATTTATTTATTGCTTTTCTATCTGTGGAGGTTAGATTGAATTGAAGTATTTCATGGTATTATATCACTGTTTTTAAATGACTTTCAAAACAAGGATATTCCCAATCCGACTGTATGTTTTTAGGGTTCCGTACCCAAAAGGTAAAAACGGGACCCTATTACTGAGACTCCGCTGTCTGTCCGTCCGTTCGTCCGTCCGTCTGTCACCAGGCTGTATCTCATGAACCGTGATAGTTAGACAGTTGAAATTTTTACAGATGATGTATTTCTGTTGCCGCTATAACAACAAATACTAAAAAACTGAATAAAATAAATATTTTAGGGGGGCACCCATACAAAAACGTGATTTTTGCTCGTTTTTGCTCGATATTGATAACGCCAACAGGTAGACGCTTGAAATATTCACAGAATATTGAGTTATATTATTCACTTTAAAAATAAATAATTAAATTAAAATAAAATTAATATTTAAGGGGGCCCCCAAATAACAAACGTGATTTTTTGCCGTTTTTATAGATAATGGTACGGAAACCTTCGTGCGCGAGTCCGACTCGCACTTGGCCGGTTTTATTTTATGTTCGATCAGCGATTATCACAAATTATGAATTGTTTTTTTATGATTATTTTTTGTTCGGTTCAGTACTTTGGATTTTATAACAAAATAACTGAAAAATATGTCATTCTATTAAAGTAGTTTTTTTTCAGTTTTTTAAACTAAATTTTTTGGAGTGAGGAGTATTCTTTTACTAATTTTAGGCTTTAAACTGCAACTCGATGTTCTCTAACCTAATTTTATTTCTATCCGACTGCGGAAGAAGGGGGGGGGGGGGGGGTAATGTTTTTGGGATGTATTTATATATGTATGTTTGTGTCTATGTATGAGTCCATTAAACCTCCTTTAGAATAAACAGTTTGACTAATTTCGTAAATTTTCGAAGTTTTCCCAAATAAATCGTAGCTTTACATTTTAACATTGAAATATATCTTTAATCAATTTATGACAGTAAAAAATTCGTGAAACTATTTCATCTAAATCACAAACTACCCGCAAACCTACAACTAAAATCAAAATTACACAGTCCATTACCTCTTAATCCTGCAAATCGAGCGTGAGAAACTAAGCACAATACAATTTAGATATCAAAATTGTGCCCTGTTGGACCCTCCCTAACAAGATACTGTCCATGCCTCCAAACAAGTGCAAAATTCACTTTCGCACACGCGTTACTGATTATGGGAATCACGCTTCACTTTCAACTTTATAACGTCTTTACTTTCACCAACAAATTCAATCAAATTAAGATCAAACATACCCACATTTAGAGTTTCTTTTTCAATTGTGTTATTTTTTATAGCAATTACGTCTACCAAATCGTTAACGTCATATAAATCATCAACAAGCTATACCATTTCGAATTTTATTTCTATTGCTGTAGAGTCTGTTTAGGAATGTGTAAAGGGTCTAATATCGAGTTGTAGTCCCTGGGGTCACGAAGCTTTGTGGGGTCCAGATGGAGACTTTACGAGGTTCACTTGTCGGGGATTAAAAAAACCGTGTTATTGTTTTGTGGAGGGGAATTTTTACGAGTTAATAAAATAGGGATGAAAATTGGCTTCAATCGCGATCTAATGTAAAGTACTTTATTGTTGTTTTGTTGTCATTGTCGAGGAGTGAAGCTTTTGTTCGCGACAATGACATTCGCTTCGACAATGACACTTGACTTTTTTTCGTAATGGCTCTTGACGTTTGTTTTGTTTGTTTTTGCGGAATTCGGGTCACTGACTTTGACCTTTTCCATCATGATTAGCGGAAGTAGGTCGTGATTTTGGCCTGGATCCCATGTGTGACAGTTTACACGTGGACAGGAGACCTACCTTATTATTGCTGAGGTTGAAGTCGAACGCAAGCCAGGGGTGAATCAAGGTTATTTAAATTAGCGAAAAATGACAAGCCTAATAGGGAAAGTAGCAACCTGTGTACCCTGTGCGGACCATATGTAAAAAATAATAATTAGAATACCTATTAACAAATTTAATTTAAGATTTGTCATGGGTGGACTTAGATAGTTTTGGGTCTCTCTCCCCCCTCAAATTATTGATAGCTTGAGCCCTTTAGCCCTCCCCCTCCACTACTCTCTGGAAGTACCTACCGTCAATGTTGACTTTATCAAACTAATTTCTGTTTTATGTTGTAAAATAATACTACTTGTAATTCTGTTGTAATTTAAGCAGTTCTTAATTTCATTTTGGATTAAATACCAAGATAAGACAATACATAATCTCAATTAAATAATAACCAGTGAAAGCGTGAGAGCGTGATATTACTAAGTATGACAATTCCCAAACAGTCATGATTTGTCCCCCGAGGATACCACAATTTTGAGGGCTTATCGCTCGACCAGCTTATGTAGATCTCTTCATCCCTTCACTATCTATAGTATCTATTAGTTTAACGTATAAGCATTACCATTCCATGTAGAAATGTTGGCAGCATGCCGAGTACGCTTCTAACTTTTAACTGCTGTTTGGAGTTTGAGCAAATTGAGTAAGTATTTAGTATAATGTTAAGTGATACTTCTAGAGCTAGAGGTTGAAAACAGTTTGAAGACCAGCAAATCCAGCAATATAGCTAGCCAGCCAATCTGTCTACCATCCACATGTTGAAAAGCTTTTAACATTTAGCCAATATATTTTAAATATATAACAGAAGTGACAGAATTGTTTTCGCTTTTTTAACTTAAGATAAAACTGAATGGTAAAGAAAAATCTAATGACACATCACGTTTCAGAATCAGTCAAGTTATTTAGGCTACAGAAACTTTTATACCAACTTAATGTGGTCAATTCTGAAGGTACCACTAAATTAACTAAAATTCTTAAACTCCCTAAATTAAAAAAAGAAACAAAAATTGTACGAGAATTTCGTTCGTTTTTAGGGTTCCGTACCCAAAGGGTAAAAACGGGACCCTATTACTAAGACTTCGCTGTCTGTCTGTCTGTCTGTCTGTCTGTCTGTCTGTCTGTCTGTCTGTCTGTCTGTCTGTCTGTCTCCAGGCTGTATCTCATAAACCGTGATAGCTAGAAAGCTGAAATTTTCACAAATGATGTATTTCCGTTGCCGCTATAACAACAAATACTAAAAATTCAAAAAAAAAAAATATTAAGGGGGGTCCCCATACAATAAACGTGTTTTTTTCGTATTTTTTTGCTCAATATTAAAAACGGTAACAGGTAGACGCTTCAAATTTTCACAGAATATTTACTTGTATAATAGCTTTCAAAATAAATAATTAAATAACAATAAAGTAAATATTAAAGGGGGGCTCCCTTACAACAAACGTAATTTTTAAGCAATTTTTACTCGATCTGAATTAACAGTAAGAAACTTGAATATTTGTAAGTAAATATTTAGAAATATTACTAACTATAAAAATAAATACCTAATCTAATACATAAAAACTCACAAAATGAAAATAATCCGTGCATCTAAACGCGGTGCGAGCGCCGCGCCGCGGTGTGGTGGTGGCGCGAGCGCGAGGCGGTTGCTAAGCAACGGCTGCGCGGGTAGCGGGGGAGGTAACATCACGGAGCGAGCCATAGCCGCGCGTATTTGCGCGAGCGTCGTCATGATGCCCGGATGTGTATCGAAAACCTACCTATAAGTTTGCAATTTACTACTTGGAATTTCGTTGATTTCTCGTTATTTTATAAACAGAACTAAACTTTATAGTATTATAGATGATAGTACGGAACCCTTCGTGCGCGAGTCCGACACGCACTTGGCCGATTATTTAATTTAATTACTTTAAACATTTTAACTATAAACTCGACAAATGGCAAATGTGCAAGCATGACGCCAACATCAAGCAAAAAATAAATTTTAATTAGTTAAGTGGTTCCTCTAAAATAGCTCTTATTACATACGCTAATAATAGTTTTTTTTTTCTCCTCGTCTGAGGAATTTGGCGTCGCACATTTGTGCAGTTGCCAGACTAATAATAGTTATATACTCTAAAATCCTAATTGAGCAGCCAGGTGATAGAGATATATCATCAACATCACAACATCGTATCAAAACGGTTAAGGTCCTACGACCCTGATGATGAGGGGTCTAAATAGAGTGGTTTATTACGGGAATAGTTTATAGGCTCGCACGGATATCTGATGTCAAGAGGGTAACAAGTGAGATGAGTGCTGATAGCCGAGAGGGTTCACTGGATTACACGGATTAGCCCTGTTTGGGTAAACTGTCCCATTACTGGGCGTGGGCCATCTACTCATTTGCGAAAAACTGAAGCAACCGACTTCAAAATATGTAATTTCGTTTACTTGGATGACATTTCTCCAGTTATTTTGTTAACCAATATTTAATTAATAAAAACCAAAGTACTTGATAAAATTTATATAGGACTATCTCTGAAGTAAGACCTACCAAACAAAAAAAAACGTTTGTTACGTGATTACTCCGTCAATTGTGCATTGAATTTGATGATAATTTTTGTATTTGGTAGATCATACTTCAGAGGTGGTCCCATATAAATTTCATCAAAATCGTTGCACTATTTTGGTTTTTATAACAATATAACTGGTTTTTATAAAAAAATATCATCCTGTAACGCCTGTAGAAAACTGAACAGCAAGTCGCGTATGTGCGTATATTGCGTATTTTGAAGTCGGTTTTTTCAGTTTTTTTTACTATAATTATTTTACCTGCTGGGTATCTTCAAGAAAATAGTGAATATGCATCTCATAGGCAAGCGTGCTCCATCTTGGACCACTTCATCGTTTTCCATCAGATGAGTTGTGGTCAAATGTTGGCCCATTTCATTATAAAAAAAGAATTACGTCGTCGTTCTAGGCCTGTTTCTGGTTGTATTGCCGAAAGTGTATGTACGTGTAAAGGTAAGAAAGTGTAAGGTAAGTATGTCCGAGCGAAACATAGAATTTACTGCTGAGATGTTTTTAAATCTTCCTTGTAGGTAGCTTCCAATGTTATCGACCAAAAATGAGAGGCCATATCACAACAACGATACAACGGCAACCATCCACGAATCAACCTTAAATTAAACATAATGACACGACTTTTGTCAAACTCATTATTTTAATAGAAACGAATTAAAGACAAAACCTCCTTAAAAAGTTTTAAAAGTTTTTTTGACAGATCGCGTGACGTTCCAACGTTTTTCCAAATTAGTTTTCAAATTGTCCGTAAGGGCGACTCGTCCGCGGGAATCGCGACTAGTTTTATTTTAATCGGTGTCAGGCAATCTGAAGTTCTCTCGAAGTGTAGTGAGGTTGGCGGAAATTGGTACCGTGAAAATACGATTATTTTTTAAGATAGCTAAACGGTTTGGTTTTTTTTTTTTTTATATATTGTAAACGACATTAACAAAAACATAATTACAAAAGCAGCCATACTGCAGACACACAGTTAACCTAGATGTCTTTAAAACATGAAGTGTGTATAGGTTTTTTATATATAGGTAAACGTGTCATTTTTTTATTTTTTTTTAAATAATGACACGTTAATATACGTATTATATCCGTTTAATATATCCGTTTAATATATCCGTTTAATATATCCGTATTGTATCCGTAAATTGGCTAGTGCGCTCCATTGTACGCTATACAAAGTTACTCAGCATCAGACGAGTAAAGTGCAATAAAAAAAACTAGCCAAGTATACATTAGTTTTATACATCGAGGCTTCTGTACCCCATTTTACGAAAATATGGTTATAACACTATAAGCAATCATAATTTTTGTAGTTGAAAATTGAAACCAGTTTTGGACCATATCATAACACGACTTATCGCGCATATTTGATATAAGTTTAAGACCTGATCTTTTTTTAAAAACTGCAGTTTTCTTGGTAACAAGCGACTCTAAATGACAGGGAGTCATTTAAAAGATCGTTTAGAGTAAGAAGATACCCGTAAACTATTCCATTCTACACTTGAAACATGATGAATCCTTTAAATTAAAAGTTTTACTATGGAAACTAACGTAGTTTTCACACATTTTTAAATAAAAACTACGGGTCACTCACGTCTGTTATGAGCGAAGCTTCGCTCAAAACAGACGTGAGTGACCCGTAGTTTTTATTTAAAAATTAAAAGTTATTAAATTTCTATCAAACTCACCAACGACCAACTCTACGCAACCTCACTACTCCCTTATTAACATGACAAAATTGTCATAAGCATTATGTGAACGATTCCAACGACACGCCGGGTTAGAGTCACGAAATGTAAAGCCCTTGTATTTATTTAATAGGCCTTATTTTGATTTAAATATACGAATTATGTTTTGAAATGAAACTGAGAATAGATTTTTATATTTTGCCTTCAAATCTCATCATTATTAAATAAATAAATAAATAACGTCGTGTTTTTAGGATATTTTGCGAGAATTGCGATGGTACGATATTGGAGTATGTTGCTTAACCGTAATTATTGTAGCTACAATACTTCATATTCTTCCGACATTTTCTTCAAGACTTCAAAAATAGGTTTCCGATTCAGATGTATTTTCTGTTGAACATCAAGCTGTGATATCTTCGAAATTCGAAATCAGTTCGAAATTCAAGGAACCAGTTTGAATATTAAAAAAAACTTAATCGCTATGACTCCAAATTCGAAATCCAAAGAAAATAGTTGACGTCATGTTTTTTTTTTTTTTCTTTTCTTTATTTGTTTAAACAGGGCTTTTTACATGTCGCCCTTGTAACGCACCCTTGTGAGGAGCATACACTACATATGCATCATTTGCTTTCTTTCATTGACAGCTGCATTATATAGTTCGTACAATCGTCTGGCGTCATGTGACTCAGGCTCGGACAACACACTGTTGCATCCTCCGACTTGCCAGAGGACGTGTTTACAATCAAAATTGTCGACGTAGTACTTCGTTCCAGGCACACTCCATCAAAACATGGTATACGTCTTCGACTGCGCCACATAGGTCGCAGGAAGGTGACTCGACTATTTTCATGATGAACGCAAACATGTTTAATGGAACGTGCCCAGATCGAAGCCGTGCAGCTGTAACAATTTCGTTCCTTCCCATGTCTGCCCTCAAGAACCATGGAAAACGAGGAAGCGAAGGCTGTTGTTGTTTTATACCAAATACCTTTAGTCAACGAACTTTCGTCAAAATATTCTGCCCAAGTGTCCAATGTATTCTTTTTTATAAATGGTATTAAATCTGTGTAATTTGGAAGACAATAAAATAAAACTCCGTCGCTAGTGGCTTCTTTCGCGAGTGTATCCACTTCCTCGTTGCCCGCCAGGCCGACATGAGAGTTGAATTTTAATACATTTATTTGTACTATTTATTCTACGCAAACTATTTAATAAACTATATGCTATTGGAATGCCCCTAAAGCTAGACCCACTGACACACCGTGCTAAATGTAAAATTGCACTTTTGGAGTCGGTGAAAATAACAAACTTATCATAATTTATAGATTCTACATACGACACTGCTTCTGCTAAGGCTATAAGTTCTAGATTCATAATACTTATTTTAGATTTAATTAAAAATTTAACGCTATTTCCATTTTCTGCGTCTAGAAACGCTGCCCCTCTATTATCATCTGTTAAAGATCCATCAGCAAAAATTTTGTAATATTTAGAATATTTGTCACTTAAGTAATTTACACATTTGAGCTTCAAGTCTAAAGGATTATAATATCTTTTTGGTTTGTCTATAATGTTAATATTAGGTTCCAAGATATCTGTATTAATATTAATATTACTTACCCATGTATTCATGCTAGAAATTCAAAGAAGGCAAGAGGAAGTTACTATGATGTCAAATACCAAAATTAATAAAGAATAAGACGTATTTAAACGTAGAACGTAGTAATACGTCAAGTTTGAAATTCAAAGAAAGCAAGAAATAATAATAACTATAAACATAAAAATCGAAATTTCGAAATTAAGTTAAATTCGAAATAAAGAAATGGTAATATGAGATGACTCCAAATTCAAAATTCAAGAAGGTCTTGCCTTCTTGAATTTTCTAAAATCTAAATGCAAGCATGGCTATAAAATAATTGCTATGACGTCAAGTTCAAACTCAAATAAAGGCAGAAAACGCAAAATCAATATCTTATCTACATTAACTTGATGCAAATAATAATTTGAGTTGTATTAAAATATACTTTCATTCAAATTACCACATCTAACCGACGTCATGGATACAGGCAGCGCACTAGGTACAGTTAGTGCGGCGCGGAAAGCAATTAGTGCACAAGTGAGACTGATTAGCGCACCATTAAATATAATCCAGCCTCGGATGCAATTTGAGGTGAAACAATGAGCCACGAAATGGATATCCTGTGTTTTATCGACAAAAAACTTATTTTTATTAAATTCAATAATTATAGTTTTAAAAATCTGAAACAACCGACTTCAAAATACGCAATCCGTTTACTTGGATGACATATTTATCCAGTTATTTTGTTATAAAAAACTAAAGTATGGAACAGATTTTGATAGAATTTATATGGGACCACCTCTGAAGTATGACCTACCAAACAAAAAATAATCATCAAAATCAAATTCATAACCCCTCAGGAGGCAATAAATACGCCAGCGTATTTCCCGCCATTGTGCGCTGGCTGGCATGCCATACGCTAGCGTATCGTTATTCCTCTCCTTGTTGTACTCCCCGCCAGTTAACTATGACATAATATTTTTTTCTGCTCTAACTCGTTCATAGACAGGCAAAATGACAAACTACCAATCAGATACGTTAGAATTGATACTTCCGAAATAAATTTCTGTGTAAATTGCATCAGAATGACGCGCGCGGTCAAGGTTATAAACACGTAATGGCGGCCGCTCTTGCCATCTATTTATAAATACCGATTTTATGTATTTATTTCGATTAAATACATATTTTGTTATGTTTTACACGTGGCAAAACCAGTAATAAAGTTAGTGACAGTGTCAAATACATGTCTGTGTGATCAAAAAAATCGAAATATTTGTTTCGAACCGAACGCCGACGGACCTTTTTTGTGCCGAAATTTGAGTGTTTTTTTTGTGACTTTTATGTTGTGATTTTTTTTTCAAAATAAGGTTTCATTATATACTTCAAAATTAATAGTAATATGTGACCGATATATATCCAGTGATACGATACAAGTGTTAAATTAAGTATGTGATGTGTATATTAATCACAAATATGAATCTAAACGCATACATGTCGAACGAACAATAGTGTCCGAAAAGCCGTGCCAGATGTCCGCCGTCGGTATTTACAGCCGATTTTGAAACATAGTTTCAATTACAACAGGTATGTATGTTGCATGTTTTTTATTTGTTATGTTATTAATAATAAGAATGCATATACAGATTTTTAAATAAAGCAACCCATTTTGCTCAATAACGTCCTAATTGACTTCGCGTATTTTTTTCAATTATCTATCATCATTATCATCAGCCCGAAACGAGGTTTTTTATGGTCTCTAATAGATAAATAAAACACATTTTTATCGACTAAACCATTACAAAACCAGAAGCTCATAAATTATACTATTCATAAACAAAAGTTACAAGCCATTCCAACTTAAAGAATATCAAGTTCACATTTTGTAACATGACCTTTTTTTTACGACCGTCTTAATGGGCCACTTGAACCGCACGTGCTTTATGACGATCTTGTTAATCTAAACAATGTATGGGATGATGTTATTTTTTCTCGGATATCTGTATATTGTTGTTTTTTAAAGCCAAAAAAACAATAATATGTATGAAATGTTTTTTATATTTTTTAATATGATTTTTTTCGTAAAAAATGGTGAAAAAAAATCGCATGCTCAACTTTAAGCCTAGATAGGGGATACTTTTTTTAATTAAAATACATATGCGTTGGATATCAGTTAGCTTTATTCAGTAGGATTACAGTGATATTAATTTTATATATAGTTTTCATACAAATTTTATTTTTTATTAATTTTTTAATAGCGCGCGGCAAAAAAACCAAAAAAATCGCGGGGGGGCGTGGCAGACGGGGGGCACTTGACCTTTCACCTCTGCCCGAAAGAAGGCAAGAGGAAGTTACTATGATGTCAAATACCAAAATTAATAAAGAATAAGACGTATTTAAACGTAGAACGTAGTAATACGTCAAGTTTGAAATTCAAAGAAAGCAAGAAATAATAATAACTATAAACATAAAAATCGAAATTTCGAAATTAAGTTAAATTCGAAATAAAGAAATGGTAATATGAGATGACTCCAAATTCAAAATTCAAGAAGGTCTTGCCTTCTTGAATTTTCTAAAATCTAAATGCAAGCATGGCTATAAAATAATTGCTATGACGTCAAGTTCAAACTCAAATAAAGGCAGAAAACGCAAAATCAATATCTTATCTACATTAACTTGATGCAAATAATAATTTGAGTTGTATTAAAATATACTTTCATTCAAATTACCACATCTAACCGACGTCATGGATACAGGCAGCGCACTAGGTACAGTTAGTGCGGCGCGGAAAGCAATTAGTGCACAAGTGAGACTGATTAGCGCACCATTAAATATAATCCAGCCTCGGATGCAATTTGAGGTGAAACAATGAGCCACGAAATGGATATCCTGTGTTTTATCGACAAAAAACTTATTTTTATTAAATTCAATAATTATAGTTTTAAAAATCTGAAACAACCGACTTCAAAATACGCAATCCGTTTACTTGGATGACATATTTATCCAGTTATTTTGTTATAAAAAACTAAAGTATGGAACAGATTTTGATAGAATTTATATGGGACCACCTCTGAAGTATGACCTACCAAACAAAAAATAATCATCAAAATCAAATTCATAATAGGCGAAGTAATTGCTAAACATACAAAAAAACATACAATCGAATTGAAAACCTCCTTCTTTATGGAAGTCGGCTAAAAATAGACTTGCGCTTGACCGCCAACTCGTTGCGGTCTACGACGGAGCGCGCTTGCCTAGAAGGAACTATTCACTTGCGATTTGAAGACAACTTTGTAATAAGCTTTAATAATTCGGCCCAAACTAAGATATCGCCATGCTTGGGAAGTTTACGGAAGGAACAATGTTTTCATAAGATCTCGTTTAGTTTGAGTACTTACCTATTTTCTTTATCAGCCCTGTGTGTACAAACTGTCCCACTGCTAGGAACGGGCCATCTTCTCATTGTGAGAAGGGTTAGGCCATAGTCTGCCACGCTGGCCAAGTGCGGGTTGGCAGACTTCACACATCTTCAAGATCATTGAGAACTCTCAGACATGTAGGTTTCCTCACGATGTTTTCCTTCACCGTTTGAAGTTGGCAGCAATCAACAATACGCACATAACTTCGAAAAGACAGAGGTGCGTGCCGTGGGATTCGAACCCAGGACCTGCGGATCGAAAGTCAGACGGTCTCACCACTAGGCTGCCGGAAACTTTTTAGCCTATTTATTGTTAACTCCTAAATATGACATTCCGTTCACTTTTCTTTGATTTTTTTTTTGAGTCTTCAATTTGAGTATTTTATTTTCTTTTATATTTATATTTTCTACAAAATATGATCAAACTCTCGCATTCTAAGCTTAATACTTATATGGTAACAGATAATTAGATATAATTGCCATATCCAAAATTTTCCTATATCTATCCTAGCTTCACCGGCCTCATTAGCCTCCCGAGCGCAAATGCAGGAGTTCAACGACAAATGGATACAATCAATTTTAGTCCAGCCACCAGACACTGTAAACTTCACTTAATGAACTTTATAAGGGTTCATGAACGTAAATAGTGTTGAATTGTGTTTGTGTAAAAATTTAACGCGGTGTAATTGAATAGTAATTGTATTCGAACGACTGAACAGATTATGGTGAAATCTTGTATATCTCGAACTCTGAAGAAGGATAATGAAATACCTAATCCCACCAAAAACATTTCTTGTAAAATTTGTTGCCATGTGTCGCATTGTCATGCCACTTTCACAGACAAAAGATATCAGATGAGATCTGACCGGATCTGAAGAGCCAAGCCGCTAACTCTACAAAATCTAACGCTATAATACTTATCTCTGTAAGCCTTCAATCTTGGTCAAAAAGCATGGCTTGGCCGTTTTCCGGCTGTCAGTTACAAACATATGTCGCATGACATGTCGTACATGAACTTATAAGGAAGACATAGAAAGAGAAATTAAAATCTCTGCTCTTGAATATTGTATACCTAATTAGAATAGTAGTTGTAAATAGTTCCATGAAACGACTAAGCCATGTTTTTTTACCAAGATTGAAGGCTTACAGAGGTAAGTATTGCAGCGTTAGACTTTGTAGAGTTAGCGCCTTGGCTCTTCAGATTCAGTCAGATCTCATCTGATATCTTTTGTCAGTGAAAGTGGCATGACAATGCGAGACATGGCAACCAATTTTACATGAAATATTTTTGGTGGGATCACCATTTTCCAGTGCCTGATGCGTGACCAAAATGCTAGTCTAGTACAAAGCAATTACAATTCTACGTGACATGCTGGGTACGCTGCCAATGGTTGTTTGAGCACTTAGAACCTTGAAATCTCTACCGATGAAAATTTCAAGATTCCAATCCCAAATAAAGTTTTGTACATCAATAGGATAAATGGAACCATTAAAGGATTACTTCGATAGCCGTCTATGTCTGATATTTGGTAACAGTAAGTTTCACAAACTTGTCTTCTATTCTCCACGTTCGCCATATCAAGGTACAACAAGGTGGAGAATAGAAGATCATCATTATTATGATGATCTTCTATTCTCTACCTTCGCCATACCACTACAGAACAAGAAGAAAGTCGTCATTATTATCCATTTCAAATTTTATTGTAATGCCTAAAATCCGTACACAAAGATTTCAGTCCACATTATGTTAAGCGACTGTTATGGACTACGGTGGAGCACGCCTGCCTAAACGGAACTTATTCACTCACTATTTGAAGACACCCAGATGACCCTGATTATAACTATCCGGAAAAACCCAATCAAGAAACGCACTGCACTGAAGTGGACCTACCACCTTTTCTGTTGCTGTTGGTCAAACGTAGATCTATTTTGTATATACAGATAAAAACGGGTACGGAGCCTTCAACGTGCGAATCAAACTCGCGCTTAACTAAAACGTCAATGCTACCCAAAAAGAAACAAAAGCCCATACGTGCCCACAAAAACACATTTAACCTAGACCTCTACAGATCAATATCCCTAAATATTTAATTAGTCAACATTTCAGTGTTAAAAATCTCCCTCTCCCTTACCCGACATTGCTTTTATTCTCCCCCCAAAAAGGAAAAATGTAATAAAGAGTAAATTTAAAGTTAAATTGGAGTTTGACGGATGACAGGAACTGGCCCTCGATCTTGCCATCGAATATTCACCATGTGTCCAGGGTGATGGAGGTCCTCCAAGGCACTTGTGGTGAGAGCCGTCGTGTCGCTTGTTTTCTATATTTAAGGCTTTAAGGCAGGGATCGTAAACGGTTAAGGTATAAGGTTACGCTACCGGTATAATAACGGTAGAGGTATAAATTATAAAGGTAGACTGAAAACGGTGATAATAACGGTTAAGGTATATAATAATAACTCTACCGATATTTTGTTATTTTGGTACCGAAATCACCGCATTGCATAGGTCCTCTCGCTCTTACGCGTTTGCATACAAACGGGGGATGGCGATGCGCGGGCGGTCAAGGTCAAAACCTTTATTTTTCGGTTACGGTAGCGCAATTTATAATGATATCGTTATTTATCGGTACCGTAAAACTCCTATACCTTTATTTTCAGGTATCAAAATAAAAAGGTATGACGTCATACCCTTAACCGTTATAACCTTTATCTTTTCGGTATGAGACGTGCTTTAAGGTGGAGATCAAAGCGCGCAGCTTTCTCTTTCGCACATCACAACATTTTTAAATATAAAAAATCACTGAGTTTTTTTTCTTCATTCAATCTGAGATTCACTGAGAGAGGTATATTAGAAAAGTGAGAGATAGTTTTGTTTATTTAGATAAGAGAAATATTTAAAAAAAGTTTTATTCAGATATCATTAAATTTATAAACAAATATTTTCCTACTACTCTATTTAAAAGATATTGAAGAAAACATTTTTTTGAAAAATATATCTCTCTAAACAAAACCATCTCTCACTTTTCTAATATCGCATCTCAATGATTTTATACGTTTAAAAAAGTTGTAATGCGCGAGAGAGATAACTGCGCGCTTTAAACCTCACCTTAAGGCTGAATAATCATCAAAATTAGAAGGGCAATTGGAGAGCACAAGGACAGAAATATTACTCATAAAATCAAACTTCAAGACTATCAATTCGAGTTTACTTGCGGTTTCCGAGCGCATTCTTTTTATACTTTCGGAACTGTGTACTTTGAAAACGTATTTTTTCCTGCTACGAAACTATAGTTACGTACGCGGCCGATGCGAAAAAATGCGCCCGGAGTTGGGCTTGTTTTTTGTTGTTTTACAAGAGTAGTAGTTATTTTTAACCGACTTCAAGAAGATGGAAGTTCTCAATTTGGTTGTATTTTTTATGTTTATAACAGTATAACTCCAACATTTATAAACCGATTTTTGTTTTTGTTTGAAAGGATATAATATGCTATCATATTCGTTAGGCAGTCATCTAAAAAAAAAACAAAATTAGTTCAGTAGTTTAATTTTTACGGTTCCGTACCTCAATAGGAAAAAACGGAACCCTTATAGGATCACTTTGTTGTCCGTCTGTCCGTCCGTCCAGGTGTCAAGATCTTTATCTCGGGAACGCGTAAAGGTATCGAGTTGAAATTAAAACCATATACGCAGATCCATAGTATCTTGCTGCAGAAAGAAAAATAAAATTTCTCAGTTTTTGTAAAAAATAGTTACAGCCGAATATGTTGTAAAAAACGTACATTTCGACACTCACAGAGGAATCAAAACCTATGGGGTACTTCCCGTTGACTTAGAACTCTGAAATTTGGCAAGAAGCATTGTGTTAGAGTATACATATAGGAAAAAATCCGAAAACTGGTCATTTTTAATTTAATCACAAAAAAATTGTCTCTATGCAAGGAATGAGGGCCTAAATTTTAAAGTGAATTAACCGTATCATGTGGGGTATCATATGAAATAGCCTCATTAGCATAAGCTAAAACAGGTTTTTAACACATTCTTCGCCCCCTGCAGACCCTTCTCTTCAGCTGGGAACCTAACTTTTTAGGCGAATTTTAATTAAGTACAGAGTGGCCGCGCAAAGTAACGTTGACTGGCTCAAACGCCGGCAGTTTACTGACTGCTACAAAATAAACGAGACGCTCGCTCGGATCCGAGTGGGAGGCACCGCTACTATAGCCCCGCTCCACTCGGATCCGAGTGGTGAGCAAGGAAAGTGTTAAATATTTTTTTATTTTTCGGTTTATGAAGGAAAATATAAAAAAAAAAAATGATTTCCCCCCTTTTATTTAGTTTGTACGGAACCCTCGGTGGGCGAGTCTGACTCGCACTTGTCCGGTTTTTTTAGGGTTTCGTACCCAAAGGGTAAAACAGGACTTTATTACTAAGACTCCGCTGTACGTTTGTCTGTCCGTCTTTCACCAGGCTGTATCTCATGAACCGTGATAGTTAAACAGTTGAAATTTTCACAGATGATGTATTTCTGTTGCCGCTGTAACAACAAATACTAAAAAACAGAATAAAATAAATATTTGAGGGGCTCCCATACAACAAACGTGATTTTTTGCCGTTTTTCTAGTTAATGATGCGGAACCCTTCGTGCGCGAGTCCGACTCGCATTTGGCCGGTTTTTTAAACATTACTTACCCACGTTCTTGGGCAGTTGGGTAAAAAAAATATCGACATCTTTAAAAATAGATATCAAATTGATCAAAAACCACGAACCCGTTTTCCTATCGCAAAGACAATTAGGATGGTTTCAAACTGTCCGTTTTTTAGTCCGTCGCTTAAACAAAGGGTCGGTGGTAATGACAGCACAGAAGTCACGTACTAAACGCATCGCTATCATCGGACATTAAAGTTATATTATAGCATCGTATTAATGTGTGATTGCCTTAAATCGAGCGCTTAAACCGGATACGTTCGTTTTTTGAAATCGAATTCGTTTAAAATTACGTGACAAAAACCGAGTGAAGTTTAATGGATATTTTAGACCGTTTTAGTTCACTATGAAAAAAAAAACTGATGTTTTTGTAAAATCTTTTATTCGTAAATTCGTATTAGGACTAACTTTTTAATCCCCAGATAAAAACTATTTGGTAATTAAAATATTGCTTTCTTTTTCTTGTCATTTGAAAGAAAAGTACCTACTATCTCTAGATACCTTTATCTCAGGATTGAAATATTAGCCCTAAGACGAAAGTAAATATTATGTTGATTTTGATAGCGAGAAATTGTTTTGCCCGACTGCGCAAGATGGAGGGTCATATGTTTCAGATATAGATATATCTATGTCTATGTAATGTGGGTATATTTCTGTATTGCCAACTATAGTCTGTGGAGACCACGTACCGGCAAGCGCAGCGTAGGAAGACCAGCCACGAGATGGACAGATGACCTCATACAAGTGGCGGGAAGACGCTGGATGCAAGCCACGCGCCAATCGGTCATTTTGGAAATCCATGGGGGAGGCCTATGTCCAGCAGTGGACTTCTTATGGCTGAGATGATGTTGATGAACTATAGTCTGAACGGTTTGACCTATTTTTATGTGTGAGATGTTTGAGTATGTTAAACATTCATTTTAAGGTCCGACGTATGGAACACTTCTGTATCCGTGTGTATGGACCGTGTAACTATTGAATATGGACATTTAAAAAGTTCGAAACGTCAGACCTTAAAATTATGTTAGCCATACGCGATAAACTCATTACAATTGAATTGATAAAGACAAGGGCGTCGCCAGCCCATGGCCTAGGGGGGGCCAAGTTAATATTATGGAGGATGAGAAAAATATGAATTGTAGGTACAGGTACTTATTGGTTGCTTTGCAGTTGGCTACATTTTTTTAATCTCTAGGCAGCTGCCCCTCCTGCCTGCCCCCCCCCCCCCCCCCCCTTGGTGACGCCCTTGGATAAAGATATTTGTAGTCTAATGAGTTAGTAGGTGTGACTCACTCGAAGAAATTACTTTTTTCTAATATTTAGGTATGTCCAGAGTCATCAAGCAAGGCGTATAAAGAAAGTAATCAAAGAGAAATCAACAAATACTCTTTCCCAAAACTCAAATCGAAGAGAGGGCAGCTAATCGAAAACAAATGACGCCGTATTTAGCGACACAAGTTCGAAAAACAACGAAACCACACGCATTACGCTCTAAAAGCCCACATTTGACCTCAATTAAGTTCCGAAATTACGTAGTTACCTCTAAACTTTCAAAACGGAAATCCATTCGAAATAATTATAGTTTAAATTGAAATACTAACTGTATAGTCTAAATTGGGCTATTTACCTATGATCCGAATTATGAAATATCGAACATCATTTCTCCGAAATCAAAATTTATTTATTTTCAAAAAACACTTTATAAAAATCCCGAAAGCTAATTTATCCTCGTCTCGATAACCGTATCTTTGTAATAAATAAATAAATAAATATATATATATTTGTGGACATTTCACACAACACCATCTAGCCCAAACTAAGCAAAGCTTGAACTATGGAACTAGATGGCTGATAGAATACATATATACTTTTTTTTTGTAAATATATACATATTATACATAGAAACACCCAGACACAGAACAAACATCCATGCTCATCACACAAATGTTTGCCCTGGGTGGGGATTGAACCCACGACCTTTCAGTTCAGCAGGTAGACGTAAACACACTACCAACTGAGCCACAAGGCCAAAAGAAGGTATTATGTGTATAATAAGTATATTTAATATACTGTACTCTACTATATAATAAGTATATATATAAACTTATCATATTGTTAGTTATATATATAAAATACATGCAATATATTCACTTAGATTGTTGTAATAACATTTGGGCTGGAATATTTGTGAATAGTTCTGGTCTGGGAGGGCACTGTATGCCGTGAGCCTAGTACGGCAACAGCAACCGTATGTACTGGATCAGTGATTCTATCCCATTACTGGCCTTGTGGCTCAGTTGGTAGTGTGTTTACGTCTACCTGCTGAACTAAAAGGTCGTGGATTCAATCCCCACCTAGGGCAAACATTTGTGTGATGAGCATGGATGTTTGTTCTGTGTCTGGGTGTTTCTATGTATCATAAGTATGTATTAAAAAATAAAAAGTATATATGTATTCTATCAGCCATCTAGTTCTATAGTACAAGCTTTGCTTAGTTTGGGCTAGATGGTGTTGTGTGAAATGTCCACAAATATTTATTATTTATTAACATGTATCTGTACTTTTGTGAAAACAATAATTAATAAATTAAATAAATAAATTAATTTGAGTTTGAATAAATAGAAATCGAATCTGACCAAATAATTAATATATCTGATTACGGAACCTTTGTAGAGAAGAAGGTTTCGGGACATAATAAAACGGAAACCTTTATAACGAACCTAACCTTATTAATTGTTCGGGCAATACTTATGATGGCTAACAATCTCATAGAATCAGGAACCCGTGTCAAGTAAAACATCTGGAATTAGACAATTCTATAAAACGGATTCGGAGAGTTTTGGCGGGAACGTCATCGAAACATGTTGTTGCTTTGTTTTATTTTCCTAAAACTTGTGTTATTTTGAATATTAATGTGATAAAAATGGTGGTGTTTTATTCATTAAGTGTTCGATCAAGTACGTGAGTGTGGGCAAGTGAAATAAAGCAGTGAAACGTGTGATTTTACGTTGTCGGCAAAACTCCATAGAAGCTTCTAGTAAAGTCACCACCACTTTACTGAAGCAGGACTCGACTTATAAATTGACTGTATATGTGACTTAGATTGTGACTAGAACATTTACAACTTGTTTTTTCAAGAACTTAAAAAATCCTAATACTTGACACTGGCAAATGCTTTAATGCGGGTCCAATACAAAAAAAACAGAAAACGGATTTGGGCAAGTGAGATTCAAATCATACAAATGTATTTCGGATCATAGATAGGTTACCCTAGTCTAGAGATGTGCAGTTTGGTACAAATTAACACAAATCTATAAGAGAATATTTACGTACTAGTGAAAAAACAGGCGGCCTTATCGCTAAATCGCTCTTTCTTATCGCTCTTTATCGCTCTTTCAGGCTGGTTGCCTGTATTATGTATAAGTATAGCTACTAAACTGTCTAAAACTGTACTTTAATCGGTGCTACAATTATTTGTGGGCTGCCTCAAGATAGACGTGGTCCATCCTATTCACTTTAGCCTTGATAATCCTAAGATTGTAGCTCATAGGAGACAGATCCAAACGTGTAGATATGGCATACTGATGCCACGTTCTTGACGGAAGAGCCAAGTATCAGCCGGAAGCTATAAAGTCGACTGACCGGCGAGTTGTGAGGTTAATCAGTGATGGTAAACTGGTTGCCAAGAAGCTACTTTGTCTCGAGCACCGCCGTAAAATTATGTAAAGTATAATGTCCGTCTTTATTCTATAGAATTCTATAGAGATACGTAGACGTACGAAAGTCACCGATATAGCACAGAGGATTAGCAAGTTGAAGTGGCAGTGGGCAGGCCACATAGCACGTAGAACTGATGGCCGATGGGGCCGAAAGGTTCTCGAGTGGAGACCACGCACCGGCAAGCGCAGCGTAGGAAGACCAGCCACGAGATGGGCAGATGACCTCATACAAGTGGCAGGAAGACGCTGGATGCAAGCCGCTTCCAATCGGTCTTTTTGGAAATCCATAGGGGAGGCCTATGTCCAGCAGTGGACTTTTTATGGCTGAGATGATGATGATGATGATGATATTCTATAGGATTCATATCAGTGAGTTTGCGCAAGACCTTCGCGAAGTTCCATAATCCCACCCAGTTCTCATTGAAATGTCAAAAAATCGTATTTAACGACTTTGGTCCAAGTTCTTAACTCTAGAACGCTACCCTCAGTTTTGTACACACTACTACTACCTTGGGGTACAGGCCTACCCCACAGACATTTTGTGGAATAAAAATAAAACCATTTAGTAAATAATCAAAATGTTGTATTCCTTATAATCACTAATTTAGATAGCATGCAAAAATTATCATTTTGGAACATTTTCTTTACTTTTCGTGACACATTTGTCATATTTTAATCATATGTTCCGCACAGATATATCGCCGACAGGAGCCACACGCATTTCTTGATTTTCGCTCTTTGGCACGTGAACAGAAGCAGCAGCGCCTGATTTAGAAGTCAGACTGAACCGGCTCAGTGATGTTTCTATCAATGCTTAGAATACCACTGATGGATTCTCGGATATCCCGGGGCAATGTTGGCCATGTCAATTTCTCTTGCAATTGAGGTGTTATGAGGGACATTCCCAAATACTTCAGAAATTGACGCCTTTTTTTAATTGCTTTATTTTCGGCCATTGGAGACATGGTGTACAGAATCCAAGAGTTCACTCCAACCGTATTTAGCAGCATAAAGAATTTGCAAAGTGGTCATCTTCTCGTTATTATTCTGTTATTCTTGCCTTTACCATACATAACCAACAGACCATATATTACCTTTACGGGATCCCTTCCACTTACATTTTGTTCTGACACCTCATACTCAAAGGCATCTTCATCAGCATTAAGACCCTCATCTACAGTGCCAGTAGTAGATGGATCGTTTTGGGAGCTTACACTGGCGGCGTCGTCTATAAGGCGAAAGTCCTCAATGATGCCATCAGGTTCATCATCCAAAATGTCACCAATGCTCAGCTCGTCATCATCTGAATCCTCGAAGTATGCCGCTATTTCATCATCTCCCGATTAGGCCCACCAGAAGTCATTATAGCTTGTAAGTGCTTTTGAAATAATATTTAAACATGTAGGTATTAAAACACATTTTATATCTTCATGCATAATACAGGTAGGTACTGTACAATATGTTACGCAATGTTTTATGTATAATGCAATTGAAACTAGCCAGTAAATATCTGAAATTCAAAAATAATCACTCGTAAAAAACTTTGGTTACTACTACCGTGGGGTTCACCTGTACCCCGGAACACCTGCGCTGACGTTTGCACTTACACGAGTCCTGCGTTCGATTGACCTATTTACGCGGCAATGATCTAATATAGATTAGCTTGAGCGGCAAACCAGTGGTTGCAATACTTTTGAAAATATTGCCGTTTGAAGAGTGGTTGGGGTACGCCTGTACCCATGGTAGCGTTTAAGAGTTAAGGTACACTGCACAGAAACTGAATCCTTTGCCGCCTCCTCTGTTCCTTGAGAATTACAATCTTGGAATTTTGAACGCTAGAGTGAATAGATATCTTCTAGATCAACGAGCTCCATCCTCGGCCACACCGTCGCTTAACATCAGACGAGTTGGTGGTCAATCGTAAATCTATTTAATGTAAAAATAAGTGGCTAAGACTGCATCGAGACTCGGATATAGTCGGATATAGTAGGGTTCCGTAGCTAATGCTATAGTCTAAAAGAGAACTACTTAGCGAGTAAGTACTTGTTGTTTAGATTACTTTGTAAAAGGTTATTACACATATTTATGGTTATATCTCGAATAACAGAGAGAACAAACCTACTACTAATTTTCCTATAATTTTTGTTGCTAACGCTACTTTTATCTGAAAGTTGTTTGACATACGCATAGCAGATAGCAGAAGAACATTTTCTTTTGACGATCAATTGTCAGGTCCAAATTTTTAGGTTGTTATGTAATGCATCCAGAACGCACTAGCAGTCTTAGCCGCAAATCAAGCGCCCCCTTTTTAGCACTGATGATCTTATTATCAACTTGGGGGGGGGAGGGGGTCCGTGATGTAGGATGGACGCTACAATACCATGTATTTTTGTATTTTTTTCACGATTGATCGACAGGCGCCCCTAAATATGGCGCCCTAGGGCCGGGCCTTTTCGGCCTTTAGGGTAATCCGCCTCTGAATGCATCACACGTTACACCTTCACGCACGCATTACACCTTCAGGGACCTGATTCCGTATAACCATCGGCCGCGTTACGTGAAATTGACGTGGGTGTGTGACAATGAAAATAACACTTTAGAGTTTTAAGCTTAAAGTGTAATTTTCATTGTCAACGCACCTACGTCAAGTTCAGGTACGCAACCGAAGGTCTTACGGAATAAGGGCCCTGCTTGAAACTGTAATTGGTTTGCATGGAGAGTCCGACGTGTGATTTAATGAAAATACAGAAATTGATAGATCCATAATTATTTATTCATACATAATATCATTAATTTCAATGCAGATCGGTACATATACATATCATAATAAAATTAATACTAAAATCACATTTTTATTTTACTAACGCTTCAATAGAAAGTTAAAAAGCTCATGGTCAACGAAATTTGATGTATAAATAATCTATGCATATTTTGTTGAAATGGTGTGTTTTAAAAAAAGGTAAAATTTCGATGAGCATGGGCTAATAAATTAAAAATGTAGAATATTTTAATCAGAAAAAACAAAGTATTGATGTTAATATAAACAATAAAGATCATAATTACATACATACTATACATGGTGTTCGGTAAAACGACGTACAACATTTATAATTCATAGTTTTTTTATTGAAAATATGGGAACAGTAGGTAAAATATTATAAACATAGATATATGTGTTACTGCTTCTTCGACAAAATAAAAACGTATTAACATCAATATTATTATCAAGCACTTACACAGACATTGTATATTATCTGCATTACTAGCTTAGAATTCATACATTTACAATCTAACGTATATAGAATGTTACGTGTTATCTATACAATCAAAATTAAAACGTATAGTAATGAAAGTATTCCCTTATTATTTTGTGAATCTAACAAAAGTGTATCAATACAAATTTATCTGCTTCATTAAGGCGATAGATTTTTTGATTGATATTTTTTTTGTATTATGTAAACATAGCCTACGAATTTTAATGTAACATAAAAACCCTGCGTCGAAAACTCACTAGTTATGACATTTAATTTTTTGACAAAAAGTACCGTTTTTTTTTCTTCTTCGCTAATTAGAAGGAAAAGTTTGATTCAAAAATACGAAGGAGGTGAGAATATCCAAAATGTCCAATATCCAAAATGGTGAAATGAAAGAAATTATTCGTCGTCTCTCCGAACACCCAGTAAATGAATTTATGATGGATTATGACGGAAACAGGTATCTATAGAAACTATATATAGAAACAGGTATATATATATATAAGATATAAGTATATACAGGGCTTAAGAATATTTCCCAATTTTCAATCGTATTAATTTTTTTCATAGTAAAAATGAATGCTTTTTTCTGTAAATTTTCTACATAAACCTCAGCTGTCTTTCTTTAAAATTTTCTGTATATCTACAAGCAAGATTATTTTATATTATATAAATGTATGTAATGTACATTTGAGTCTGAGATCGATAAGACCAAAATTATATTCAATTATATTTATACATTTTATAAATTTTAAAATTATCATTTGTCTATACAACTTGAGTAAGAAAATGTCAAAATGTCTAAATTTAGTTTATTTACACGATATTTTATTAAATATACTTATTGAAGAACTTAGATTAACATCTTAAAAGTTATTTCCTTTATGGTTAATATTGAGTCTAAATAATTATTATAATTTTATTGAACTATAATTATAATACTGTTCAAGATAATCTAAACTTTACCTGCATTATTATTATTATTTTTATTTACATAAATAACTTATTTAAAAAACTAAATATAATTACCTATATATACTACTCTTGTAATAAACATATGACAAAGTGTTTTATATCGTTTTTCAGATACATATGTAATTTTGATTGCATTTATTCAAAGTTTTTGATTTTTTCCCAAATGATTAGTAATCAAATTATAAAATTAATAAATTAACAGTTGTTTTGCTATTAACGTTTTGGGAAAAAAATCGAGAACCTTTGAATAAGATTATAAATGTACAATGTTTGATACGGAGTCAAAGTTACTCACATTGACGTACCTAATAGAAATATAATAAATTACAATTAGATACGGAAAAATTGTTTGTAGGTTTTAAAGCGCAGAGTAGAAGGGCACGGTTATCTCGCTCGCACACGTCACTTTTTTTAGGGTTCCGTACCCAAAGGGTAAAAACGGGACCCTATTACTAAGACTTCGCTGTCTGTCTGTCTGTCTGTCTGTCTGTCTGTCTGTCTGTCTGTCTGTCTGTCTGTCTGTCTGTCTGTCTCCAGGCTGTATCTCATAAACCGTGATAGCTAGAAAGCTGAAATTTTCACAAATGATGTATTTCCGTTGCCGCTATAACAACAAATACTAAAAATAAAAAAATAAAATATTAAGGGGGGTCCCCATACAATAAACGTGTTTTTTTCGTATTTTTTTGCTCAATATTAAAAACGGTAACAGGTAGACGCTTCAAATTTTCACAGAATACTTACTTGTATATTACCTTTCAAAATAAATAATTAAATAACTATAAAGTAAATATTAAAGGGGGGCTCCCATACAACAAACGTAATTTTTAAGCAATTTTTACTCGATCTTAATTAACAGGTAGAAACTTGAATATTTGTAAGTAAATATTTAGAAATATATTAACTATAAAAATAAATACCTAATCTAATACATAAAAACTCACAAAATGAAAATAATCCGTGCATCTAAACGCGGTGCGAGCGCCGCGCCGCGGTGTGGTGGTGGCGCGAACGCGCGGGTAGCGGGGGAGGTAACATCACGGAGCGAGCCATAGCCGCGCGTATTCGCGCGAGCGTTGTCATGATGCCCGGATGTGTATCGAAAACCTACCTATATGTTTGCAATTTACTACTTGGAATTTCGTTGATTTCTCGTTATTTTATAAACAGAACTAAACTTTGTAGTATTATAGATGATAGTACGGAACCCTTCGTGCGCGAGTCTGACTCGCACTTGGCCGATTATTTTACATATTATAAACATTATTGAATGTAGGAGTAATTTTAACAAATATGCTAACGTTAGCCCGGGGAGAACAACATTACAAAATAGTTAGAAATAGTTTTCTTTTGATACCTCTGACAACAGTGTATAAATAAACTTCCAACATATTTTTTTTGTGAAAATAATAGATATAAAATTAAAAATTGTCTTTAATGATTATGATTAATACCTTCCATACATAAAAATACCACTATTTCCCATATAGGGCAGGCAGAGAAGGTTAGACGCGTTAGAGGGTTCGATGGAAGGGTAATTTTGAATTGCTTGCTTATATTTATAGTGTTTTAATGAGGCTGAAGTTTGGATATTAATTTAAAGTGTCCTCAATAGTCATATATTTAAAGTAAAGTGTCACGTGCGAGCGAGACAGCTGCGCCACCTTACTTGTACAGTCATTGTGTTCAAACATAACCGCAGAAAGTTTTATTTCCTTTATATATAGTGTGTGGAAAAATAATATTTTCAACAAATAGGAGAAGCAACAGGAGGCGGGGGGTGGGGAGGCTGCGTACTCGCTTGAGCATTCATAAAGCTAGCTTGATTCCCCGCCCAAGGCTGCAAGTTCTGGAGAGCGCTCAAGGCGGTGTTAGACGGGGGCGGCGCAGCAGGGGTCGCGGAGTTCTGGTAGTGAAGTGCTGACAGCTGGCCAGGAGTCGGCTCTGGCATGTAGCCCTTGGAGAGAGCTTCGGCTTGAAGTGACAGCATGAGACGGTTGGCTGCTTGTCGCTCCGCTTCCCGCTCTTCCGCTGTTTGGCGTCTGGAACAAAGAAAGGCACGGTTAGACATTTTTTTAACAGATTGTCACAACGACCTTACCAGTAAACGTTATTTAAATTTGATACCTTCATTCCGCAAGTATCATTACGTGTCAGCGAGAAGTTGACAAAATATGTTAAGAACGTTTTTCGGTAAGGCTGAATGTCTTCAATTGTTGCATCTATGTTAATCGTTTTCAAAAAATCCAGTATAAAATAATAATCTTTCTCTTAAAAATTCTCACAGGTCTCACAGGTCTCAATTATTACCTGTTTGGAAAGAGAACCTTTGCGGCAAAAAAAGGGGGCAACGTTTCTATTGTATTGCTAGTCGAACAAAATAATGAAATAAGGACAGCAGCGCAGTCAATGCTACATTTAGTTCTCTTTTCGAACTAACTTTGTTACGAAGAGAGGTGTTTAAATTTGACATGTGTATCTGTTTCTATCTGTGGCATCTCAAGCGGATGGACCGATACTGATTTAGTTTTTTTTTTGACGTGACAACGTCTTATAAATCGATGAACGCCGGCTGCACGCACGAAAAAGCATAACTCATTGTCACGTTCCGCCTGAGCCGAGCATGCAAGCGAGAGCGCGGAACAAGCGATAGAGAGGCATGACAGGCTTAAGCGTTCGGTTTGTGACGCATCTATCATGACGTTAAGGCGAGGCTTGTCCAGAAATTTAGGTATTTTACGCTACCTCAGTTTACGGCATAGTTCCGCGTTTTATGAGAGCGCGACGTCCGTCCGCACAAAACGTGGCGTACGTTTAGTGCGATACTGATCCGCCGCGCGCCGTACCGCGCGCGAGTCTCACCGCGCGGCGCGCGACTCGTCTGAGCCACATCTTCATTACATTGTAGTGGCAAGTAAGTTGTGATATACTGATATCAATCTATAAGCTTATTTCTTGAAAATCTATGAAATAATAATTTACAACTCGTACTCGTTCATTTTTCCGGGATAAAAGCCCAAGTATGTCATATTATGTGGGTATATCTATCTCCATTCAACAACCAACTCACTAACTCACATAAAACACTAAATTATCACATTTATAAAATAATAGCTATGCTCCTGCGGTGTAACCTGCGTAGTGATGAAAAACGACGATGATTATGATAAAATATAGCCTTTGTCCTTCTCCAGGTCTTGAAGAATCTCCTGTCCAAATTTCATAAATATTGGTTAGAATTACATATTACAGGTCAAATATATCACGTAAATATCTTTGACAATAATGTAAAGGTCTATACAGGATGTTAGGTAATAAACACAAGCAGACACAACAAGGTTAATTTTATAATTATATTGCAATACCATTAGTTAACCGACTTCCAAAAAGAAGGAGGTTTTCAATTTGACTATGTTTTTTGTATGTTTGTTCACCGATTACTCCACCAATTGTGAATCGATTTTGAAGATTATTTTTTCTTTGGTAAGTGATTTCAGAAGTGGTCCCATATAAATTTTATCAATATCGGTCTAGTACTTTGGATTTTTATAACAAAATAACTTACAATTATTGTAGGTTTTAAAAAGATCCTGAGAGAGTTTACTACAAATAATATAAATAATAAGTTGTCTATTTTGTTTGTTTATTGATTAACAGATTTACAGATTTGCAGATTTACAGATTTACATATTTACAGATTTACATATTTACAGAGTTACAAATTTAGAATCCGGAGTGTAACGAGGGATTCAAGCTCGCCCAAGACAAAAACACCTTTATCCCCGAAGTGCATACTCTACTTTTTACACCTAATGGGTTTGAATCTACATTATTTAACAAAACAGAGCGCTTTGTTGTTATTTTTAACGAACAGCCTTGAAAAATTTCAGCACACGCTACCTGAACGGATTTTCTTTGATTCACATTATTATATCTACATTATGTAACAGAACGTCGCAATCGCAATTAAAATAGAGTTTTTCTAAGCAAACGCGCTCCATCGTAGACCGTAAACGTCGTTCAAAACTAGCGGGATCGGTGGTCAAGCTAAAGTTTCCCATAATAAAAATATAAAAAACAACCGTAGTACAATATCAAAAAATTTACAGATCTTTCAGTTGTAGCATATTTCATCTTCTTTGGTTGCAGTATTCGTGCCTGTTTTATTTCTTTTTTATGTTCTATTCTCACAACTATATCACAACTCACATGTCGATGTTATTACTCTCACATGGTGGAGTACGGGACAGATTATGCGAGTTTTCATTGACGGTCGTTCTGTAATATCAAAGTAAACGTTGTAGCAACCACACATTTTATCATTACAACGAGGCTAATGCACATAAGATATATTTTAATTATACAAACAGGTGCATTATAATTTATTTTACTTTTTTGCGCGAGGTTTTCACATAAATTGCTGGTCTACCTACCAATTTGCAGTTACAAAAATATATGTGCATAAACCTCATTTTTGTAAAATAAATAAGGTTGTAGTGCTCACTCAATCCTAGAAGTATTCAAATCAACTGGCTCTAATGTTATCAAAGACTCGTTGATTACTTCAAGATGCTTCTTTGATCTGCAATATACAAGAATAATGCTAACAATGTCGATCACTGATAAATGTACCTAACTAACCTAACACCCTGTATTTGTGGTGGAAATATAAATGTTATGAAACTACCTATCTAAAATATTTTATACTCAAATACGTAATATATGTATACGTAAAATCGCTGTAAAAAGTTGAAGTGTGTATTTTTTATTCCAGTAAAATTACTTATTTCATATTTATCACGAAGAAGTTCTAGGTTATGAAAAAACATTTTATTTTATTTTTGCAAGAGTACAAAAAATGCGTTACAAAAAATATAATATAGCATATGATATTCAGGGAGTAAAGACGAATCTAACGACACCTAGCACATCAAAATCGGTCAAGCTGTTTAGGCTGTAGGAGGTAATCTAAAAATATGCATAGTACATACATAGATATACACCCACATACACCCTTACATACATAAATACAAACATACATATACTCGATAAACAACCCTCCTTACGCAATCGGGTAAAAATTACCTACCTACGCGTGGCGCGGGCGGCGCGCGACAGACGGCGGTATACCTATATAGGTACTCTCAAAGTCTGTGACGCGTTCAAAGATGCCGCGCCATATGCCGCCTGCCGCGACCGCGGTGTATTTTTACCGGACTGTGCAAAAAGGTGGGTTATGTTTTTCAAATGTATGAATCATTAAGATTATAAAAGCGAAATTGTCTGTCGTCTGTCTCTCTGTCTGTTTGTTACCTAAACGGCTAAACGGCTGAACCAATAATTATGAAATTTGGAACAGAAATTCTTTAGGACCTGGAGAAAGACAATATATATATTATTATCACCATTTTTCATCACTACGCGGGTGAAACCGCGGGATGCAGCTAGCATGTGTATGTATGTTTATGTATACATTTATTTTTTATGAGCCCTGTTTGTACAAACTGTCCCACTGCTGGGCGCGAGCCATCTTGTCATTATAAGAAGGGTAAGGCCATAATCTACCACGCTGGCCAAATGCGGGTTGGCAGACTTCACACATCTTTCATAACTGAAATATTTGAACATCAGGTAAGAGTAAGTATATTTTCTTTATACGAGTATGAATAGAACTCATAGGTTTATGAACTGCGAGTGCGAGTGATCTATATAAATACTTACATGTATATTTCTAGGAAATAATACCTAACTTGCAACTGGGTATTTACCTTTTTCGGGATCGCATCATTTCTATATGAGCCAAAATTTTGCGCTTACGCGTTCGCTTATTTTTTGGTTTCTTTGTTCTATGATTTCCCATAGTAATTTGTTTTATTTGGCGCGCGATGCAATCCGACACAGTACCGTCGCTGACAGTGGTCACCGACAGACTGGCGCGGGTGAACAGCTGAAGCAAGGCGGCGGGACGGTTGCTCGCGAGCAAACTTATTGTAAAATAAATTACTATAAAATAATGCACTAAACGTATCAAAAATGTAATTCTAGAGAACACTAAAAAAATGTAATAGCCACTTAACATGGTAAATTTGTTTTGATGGCTTTAAACACTTTAGAGATAAATGGGAAAAATAAATAAAATGGCATATTTTTCAAAAAATAAAGCTATCGAGATTTTTTTCAGCAATCGTGTTTTTGTTTCTAGGGAAACCTAGCCAACAGATCAAAATTTTACATACAAAAAATTTGAGCTTGAACTAATAATACAAGTATTTTTTGTAAATTTTCAAAAAGCTTTGTTTTACTGCTTTTGCGGACTAGCCGGGCCTTAACACGTAATTTTTTTTTGTTTAAAGATAAGATAAGATAAAGATAAGATAAATTTATTTCCAGAAAATAAATGCTTACAGATAAAAATTACATGTGCACGTTATACATACATTAAAAAAGAAGAATTGAATTTTATCGGTGAGCCCCAAACTAAGCACGAGGCTTGTGACTTGGGGCTCGAGTGCGAGTATTAACAAGGATAAAACATGTTACTGGTGCAAAAAAAAAAAAGAGATATTAAGTTATTAACTGATGATATTAAATTATTACTAAGTTTTTGATAGTACATTTCAGTACCAACAATTTAAAAGCTAATGAGGATTTAAGTCTTAAATGGCTTAGTGGCAAGGAAGATGTTCAAAAGGGGGAGAGGAGGGATTGTGGTCTACCAGGTATAAGTGTTACACTACTTCCTGATGGCTACACTGCCTTATAAATACTGTGTACTAGGGTTTCAGTCTCTTCACGTGACAGCTGCAAAAGCAACTCACGAACATTCCTCTTAAATGCGAATGTAGATATATTAGGATTTAGCCCAATTCTTTTGCAAATGTTATTAAACACGCAAGGAAGAGAAAAGAACGGACTTCGCTTAGCCATTAACGAGCTGGCACGTGGGAGAGGTAAACGAAATACTCTTTTTTGTACGAGGGTGTCATAGTCAGGCCTAGTCTTCAAGGTTCTCCAGATCTTAAAAGCAGCATAGTAGATAAAGAGCTGTCGAACGCGCAATACTTTGAATTCGTTGTATAGGGAGTCTGTTGGGAAGCGGAATGGTTTACGAAGAGTAACTTTAATCAGGGCCCGCTGAGCTCTTTCAACCGACATAAATATTGTTTTGCCAGCGCAACCCCACACAGAAATACAGTATTGTATTACGGACTGGCACAATACAAAATATATTTGTTTTAGAAGAGGTTTATTGGCGCAATCACGGAGATTTTTCATAATATAGATCATTTTACGTGTTCGTTGTGAAACGTTAATTATATGTTGTTTGTAGGAGAGGTAGCAATCTATTGTTAGTCCGAGATATTTGATGTTATTTGTACGTTCGATAACTTTACAAAGGCAGGAAGAAGTTGGGCATTGAAGAGGAGCATTGCAGCAATGAAGTCTCAGGTCGAAGTTTACAGGAGGATTGGAGACAGACGTCTTAGTGAAGGCAATATATTTCGTTTTTTGAGCGTTTAATGTTAGAAGGTTCCTATCAAGGGTGTTCGCTATTTTAGCTAGACCATCAGTAGCTATTCTGAATACTCGGTCCCACGTTTTTTCATGAAAAATGATAGCGGTATCATCCGCATACGTGATGATCTCAGTGTTTGAAATGCTGGATTCTAATATTTCATTTATATATAATAGAAATAACGTAGGACCGAGTATACTGCCCTGAGGAACGCCAAAATCTATGGCTAATTGAATTGATTAAAGAAGATTCATCGAAAGTGTTTCATCAAAATCGATTCAGATGCTTGTTTCGTTAAATAATTGTAATAGTTAATATTTAAATCAGCATCAATGTTAAAATCGATAAATTAATCCTGTGTGTAGCATGTTAACACGTGAGTGGCCGCCGGCCGCCGCTAATAGCTCGTTGAATTAATAAACATAGGTGGGAACCGCTACGGAGACGGCTCCACTCAAATTGGTTTCATTGCTCAGGGTTACCCGCATGAAAATTAGTTTTTCAGGCGAAAAGAGCCACATATAATTCACGCCACAAAAGTCAATCAAAAAGTCAAAAATCATTTTCCATTTTAGGCATGCGTTTCCGAAAATATTAAGCTTTAAAGTTTATTAAGTTTAAATGTCCTCTCACCACTGTGCCCCTCCTCTACCAGGTAAACGGTTGATTTTGAAGATACAAAAATCATGCTAGTAACATATATGATGAAATTAAATGGAAATCTATAATGGCTAAGTAGGCTTTACAAGTTAACGTAAAGCCTACTTAGCCGTGTAGTAGTCGATCAACTTAAAAAATATACTTAGAGAAGTAAGAAATGAAAAATTTTTGCAAATTTAATTTAAACTTAAAAAGTTAACTCGTGTATCCATAGCATAACAGAGTTCCTGTTTTAAGTTCACATAAATTATGATGTGTAACTACGGGAACCTAATTTGCGCGTGACACGACACGCACTTGACCATTTTTTATTTTATATAAAATCGTTAAATATATTTCTGTACACTTTCTGTTACTTATAAGTAGCAAGGTGAAAAGTACTTTCGACTTCGAATAAAATTATATTTTTTGAATTGCACATAAGTAATTTTGTAAGTTCCGCTAAAACAAGTCTACCAACCAAGGAAGTTGGATCAATGGACGGAGCCATATATTTTTCTTGTCGCTATTCAGCTGTGTATAACGTGTCCGCTTCATTCCTGTTCTTCGGTCATATATGTATATAATTGCGTCAAGTAGTCATCGCGTGAAGAAATATAAATTGCAAAAATACGTGATAATTTAACGCATGGCTTTATGCCAACTAGCTATTGATGGACTAAAACGCATGTATAATAATAAAAATAAGGACTGAAAAATAAGGCTGTTAGCAATTTTTATATTTCCATATATTTTTGGTAACAAATAGTCGACACGGTGTGAAACACTATGCCATCTATTGAGCATGGCGAAATATTCCTCTTCTATGCTAACAATCCTACTGAACCGGAACACTACCAACTATGCTATGCTATCAACCCTACCGAACCGGAAAACAACCAACATTTGTCATTGGTTTTGGCACGTGCTCATTAATGTCATAACTGTCATTACTAGGTGTTAAAATTACGATACATTTGTCGCGTGTCGCGTTGTCACCTGCGCTCGGAATACTATTTACCATATATTAGTCACATTTCTGGTCGCAAACTATTTCTGAAGTGAAAGCTTCTTTAGCACTTTATTTTGTAGGTATTGAATGGAACTGAACCGTCACGCTCGGCTATGTAACGTTCGGATAAAGTCGGCTCGAGTCGACTAAGGGAGCGAGGGAGATATTCAACGCGTCTCTGATATACTGCTATTTTCTTCGATTTTATAAAATTTTCACTTTTTTCGTATGGTAATTTTTTTGGGTCCGTATTTCAATATAAATAAATCCGGACAAGTGCGAGTCAGACTCGCCCACCGAGGGTTCCGTACAAACTAAATAAAAGGGGGAAATTATATATATATATTTTTATATTTTCCTTCATAAACCGAAAAATATACATCGTAAAAATATTTAACACATTCCTTGCTCACCACTCGGATCCGAGTAGGGGCTATAGTAGCGGCGCCTCCCACTCGGATACGAGCGATCGAACGTTAGAGGCAGCCCTCATTCCTTGCATAGAGACACTATTTTTTGTGATTAAATAAAAAATGTCCAGTTTTCGGATTGTTTCCTATATGTGTAGGTACTCTAACACAATGCTTCTTGCCAAATTTCAGAGTTCTACGTCAACGGGAAGTACCCCATAGGTTTGATTCCTCTGTGAGTGTCGAAATGTGCGTTTTTTACGACATATTCGGCTGTAACTTTTTTTTACGTAAACTGAGAAATTTTAATTTTCTTTCTGCAGGAAGATACTATGGATCTGCGTATATGGTTTTAATTTCAACTTGATACCTTCAGGCGTTCCCGAGATAAAGGTCTTGACACCCGGACAGACGGACAACAAAGTGATCCTATAAGGGTTCCGTTTTTTCCTATTGAGGTACGGAACCCTAAAAATAACTCATGGATGCCATTGTCAGAACTGGACCAAATTAAAACGGGACCACATGGGAAGCACCAGCTTTCAAATAAAAAAAGAATCATCAAAATCACCCAGTCGAAAGTTCTGAGGTAACAAACATTAAAAAAAAAACAAATTGAGAACCTCCTCCTTTTTTAAAGTCGGTTGAAAACCGATGTAAACTAAAACGTGGTAGAAATACTGCTTATAATTTCGAAATGTGTAATTAATTAATGACTTAATTAAAAAATAAGTAAAATGTTATTGGTGCTAATTAACTAACATTAATTGATTTTTAATTTTTATTAACACTGAGTTAATTAAAGCTTTTGATACAACTTTACGGCTCCTATTTTCAGTCAATTGTGAACTGATGAATGGAGCAAATTTAGAATTCAGTTGGATAACCGAATTAGTGAATTCTAAACTTGATCCATAATACATGAGGTTGGAGTCGATTCCCGTCAATTATCTACCTCAAGTCAACGACGACAGCGTTCTTAATATTATTATTTGCGTATTTTACTCTTGGATAAATTATATTTTTAGGTTTGTTTACAAATTTATCTAGGTACGAGTAATTAATCACTTACAAAACATGTTTTAAGTCGTCTACATCAAATAGCATTTCTTTATAAAAAGGTTAAATAACAATAACAATTCAACATAATAAAAAATGCAGTCTCTAAAACTGAGCAAATCAAATTTAACTTAGTAAATTATCTTTAGCTATAAACACACTGCGAAAGTAAAGCCGCTGTATAAAACGGCGCTTAATTTTAATGGCTGATAAGCGCCACATCTCACTTAGGTAAAAGCCTTTAACTCTGTACATATTAATGCGCTTGCCCAAATATAATCGTCGGTAAGCGACCGACACGACCGTGTATTCTACGGTTAGGATGACCGGGATAGTGATGGGACAGATCACTTATCGATATCGATCTATGTGAGAGATTCATCGTTGCAATTCTTTTCGACTTCTTTGAATGTTTTATCTTAACATTTTTCAGTATATCTTATCTTCAGAAATTGTTATTTTATGACTGCAAGTGTGAAAGAATAAAAAGTCCGGTCTCTATATCGCTTGCAACATTACAGGACAGGTTGGGGTGGAAATACCGGGAACTCCAACATCTGTAACACCGCTTAAAGTTTATTCTAATAAATAATCTAAAAAAGAGAAACAAAAATATATATACCAGAAAATCTTAACTATTTATTTGGGAATATATTATTTACTACCATGAACACAAAAACAGGTAACTATTTAGACATCAAAACTTTTGTTAATGGTTTCCTAATCGTAACATTAAGTAAGTAATTAAGTTATTAATTAACAAAATTTTGTAGGTTCAGCCACACAATGCGAGTTCAGTGACAGTTCAGTTCGTGATTTTCATTGTCCAGTGTCTTATGTATGATATTATGGTATTAATATAATAATTATCTAATATTCGCCATCGATTTAAGATACGTAAATAAGTAAAAGTTTTATGTAAGTAAAAAGTGAGTAAAAATTATTTAAGTATATCACAAATATTTAGTAAAATATCATCGTCTTCCCAACACTACATCTTATCGACAACGCGATATCATCACAAAGAACAGCGCTAAAAAGCTTCAATAACTTACCCTTTGTCGCAGGATAATAAGTTTTAGTCCGTTATCTTAAAGATTATACAAAATAAACTTATAAGTTTGTTTATAAGCATGCAAATTAATGTCAAATAGACCGCTATCTTAATAACTTAATTCAGGGAGCCGACAATGAATATGGTATACTCGTTGCAAGTCACGAATGCGTGTGGTCTTTGCTTGTGTATGTGTCGTTTTTTCGTATGTGTGAGTGTTGACCGCTCACTACGTTCCGTACACACACTAACACAACGTGTATGTACTAATGCTATACAAATACCACATATAAAAGCTTACGTGCGTTCCTGAATTGCTATAATTATAATTGCCTTCGCATTTTAAATGCGTTAAGCATGTAAGTTAAATACATTACTACATTTGTATTTTTAATCTTTTATTGATAACTAATAATTTTATCAAATAGAGATTTCTATTTGATAATATTCTTAGAATAGATACGCTTAGTATCATTGTGAATAAGCAATTTCATTTTAAATTCGATTTTAAGCGTTGGTTATTTTTAACCCTTAATTAAAATCTCCTTATTAGATAACAACATAGATATTTAAATGAATATAGTGAATTTATCTCTTATCCAATGATTGTCTGGATGAGATTGTGTTTTAGTGAGAAGTTTAGTTTAGCGTTTAATTAGAGATAAGTTTTCCTACTTTTTAATTTGATTAGGACCAAATTAATGAACTTTACAATCCAAAAACTAAACAACGAAACGTTTATAAGCATTGCGTTTTGTTCTTGCTATCACAGAACCATAATTAATAGTACAGGTACAAAAGACTCACTACGTAAACATATTTAATTAAATTGTGATTCTTGCTACGACGCAATAAAGCGCCTGTTAACTTTCACAGGCGCTAAGTAACTACTCTTATGTTAAGTTACAGACACTTAGCGATTGCTTTAATATAAAAGATAAGTGATACTTTAAACTAAGTTTTAGCCAGAAGCCGGTTCCAACTCAGCATAGTGCCGGTTGTTGCCAACCGGCGCTAGTCTTCCGTTGGATCCGTTGAAAATTATGACAGTGTTAGTGCAAATTCACTCATAGAATAAGGTTACAAAAAAAATTATTTAAATACTGCGTTTTGGAACTGGTATGGACTTTTGATTTTGACTGTACTTGTAGCATCATACCTAGTTACAGATTGTGTGATATTCCCTTCTCTACTTTCAAGAAAGTTTCACCAAATGAATATTTGAACAGGCAAATATCGTTTACGCTAAAGTGTATTCACCCCTTTTAAGTAAAGACTGGAGGCCACCGCTGGAGTTCAGTTTTAAGAGCGATATTCGCCTACTTAGCTTAATAGGTGATCTACTAAAACTGGATGAGCACTTGTATAACATTTGTGTATCTTGTTATTTACAAACTACAAGTGAAAAGTGTAGTTTTTGCGTTATAATAAGATATGTGTTTGTATACTTGTACATCCGTTTTGAAATCAATATTATACATTATGTATATCAAACACTACATAATAATATATTATAGACTTTTTGATAAAGCCTCTTCTCAGCTGCACCATACAAGGCCATTTTGCAACCACTATGGACTGTTTAAATCTAATAATCAATATTGTATTTGACGTTACTAAGTCTTGTAGTAACCTGTGATCCAAAATAAATTGAATATATTTATGAACACCTATAGATCACCGATAAAGGTAATCCAATCTCCAAGGTAATCTAAAGATAATCCAATTAATCAAACCTACTACCAGTTGGCAGCGTACCCACCATGCTACAAGGATTGAATACCAATAGGTACTGCGTTTGGTCATATGAATCATCATTTTGGTAACGTCGATCAGCGCTCAGCTAAATAATTTTCTTTTCGAAAAAGAAGGCGTGTACGTCAAAAAAATTCATGCACCTTCTAGTTTATTTAATTCTAGGTTAAAGCAGCTGTTGGCAGTGAAGTAACGGGTGTCGACTGGTTGCCTAACGCGTCTAATTGTCGGTCGGTGGTCGCTGTGGCCAATCGTGACTTATCCTCTGTTCAAGGCGTCTTCAAGAGTTATTTACATAGTAATCCTTAGAAATATTATTTTATTGAAGTAAAAACTTCTTTAGCGGCGTTTTGCATTTTTGGGATGGGTAAAAAAAATTAAGCTCGCGTCAGATCGTCAGATCGCAAGACGGACAGTCAGAAGCCTATTCTAACGTTCTGCATTTAAAGTTCATTATTGTATGTACAAGTTTGTCCTGTCTTTTTGCTATTTTATTTTTAAGTTTTCAATTCTGCCGGCACTCCCGGAGTGCAACCCGTATTTTTTTGGACATTATTTTATATTTTTATCGAAATGCCGAGGGGATAAAATGAAATAAGCTTAATGAAATAAATATATAAGACGTGTAGGTATGAATGGGATAAATAATAGGATAAGCCCTGAAGTACTGAAGTGTTTGTAGGGTAGAGCGGGGCTAATTGAGTATAGGGGTATGATGGGCAACCGAAATATCTCGGAAACTATTCACCGCACGCAAAGGCAACAAATAACAGAAAGAAGGGGTCGCTGGGGGAGAACTCATCGCATCTACAACAACGCCGCCATGTAGGTCCGAGTACAGGATCAATCAATAACACTTTATTGACACCACATAAAGTAATAAGACAAAAAACACATAAGAAAATGGCACAAAAGGCGGTCTTATCGCTAAAAACGATCTCTTCCAGACAACCTTGAACCTTCCTTCCTTTCTTCCAGGATCAGAACTCAAAAGCAACACGCACTTGGCTGGTTTTATATCCATTGGTAATGACTTAAATCACAAGTCAAACCAACAAGTATACCAACAAGTCGACCGAGTCCCGTATACATTATGCAGACGCCATCTGCGGCCCAGTTTTCCTTTACAGCCTTTACTGAGCGCTTGACTCGGGATCAAGTGCTGCTATAACGCGCTATGTTCCATACAAAGTTTCAACAAGGAGCTTTCACCAAACAACAATTGTTTATTCATAATTCTAGTATATAGAACTTAAGTTCGAGATTAAAGTGCGCAGCTATCTCTCTCGCGCATCACAATATTATTAAACATATACCTAAAATCATTGATAAAGTTATATAGGGATATTAGAAAAAAATGAGCTAAATTTGTTAATTTAGAGAGGAGAAACATTTAAAAAAAAAGTTTTTATCAGATATAATTTATACTGGCGACGCAATTAGAAAAAAAAACATATATTTTCTTATTCCTCAGCCAATTTAAAAGATTGTGTGATGAGCATGGATGTTTGTTCTGTGGTTGGGTGTTTCTATGTATCATATGTATATATTTACAAAAAAAAAGTATATATGTATTCTATCAGCCATCTAGTTCCATAGTACAAGCTTTGCTTAGTTTGGGCTAGAAGGTGTTGTGTGAAATGTCCACAAATATTTATTTATTTATTCTCCTGTCTAAATAAACAAATCTAGCTCTTACTTTTCTAATATCCCTATTCAATGATTTTAGTTTAATGAGACAGCTGCGCGCGTTGAGCGAATCCGTAAGAATGGACTTCAAAAGCTTTATACTACCAAGACGTAATAAAATACTAATATTTGAAATCCTAAATAGTATTTTATGAGTGAAAGTAATTGTCTGTCTGTATGCCTGTCTGTTTGTTACCTTTTCACAGCTAAACGGCTGATCTAGTCGTAATGAAATTTGGCAAAAAGATTCTTTAGAACCTGGATAAGGATTTAGGCTATATTTTGTCAGCATCATCAGCACTGTTTTTCATCGCTACGCTGGTGACACCATGGGGTGCCGGTAGTCGTTCATAAGCTCTTTTCAAGAGTCATGAAGAATCGAAAAATGTGGAGGCTTTGTTTGCTCTGTTTATGAATAAGCCCTACACCAATTATATTAATAAATTAGCCTAAACCAAGCGAAGAAACTTTCATAATTCACGTTTCATTAGAACCGACACAGACATATAAAGTAAATTCGAAGTCAAAGTTTAGACTGAAATATGACCACCCCTTTACAGTACTCAGGCTTATTCAACCAATTAAACGCGGCCCCTATATCTCTAAGAAGAAAGGGTTGTTAGAGGGTTCTCGTTTGGCTGGACGAATGTATGGGGATAATGAATGATGGAACAAAGCGCTAAGTCTATTATAACGTTGCAAGAACTTTATTAGAACGGTTAATGTACGAGTAGGGATATGCCCGTTACTTTTTGAGTTATCGATATTACGATAAAAAGAAACTAAATATAAACAGTTGATTTTTTCTATTTGATTGTAAATAATTAATTAAAATCCAACCGCTAAAAAATATTATATTATAGCATTATAACGGCGTTCGATACATTAGATATGTAACGAATGAAGAAAGAACATATGAATAGAAAGGCTTAGACTAGAGACTGTCATTTTAAAATATTACCTTCCTAGATTAACATTTTTATTTTATAACACATAACGCACCCGGAAGAACAGTCGGCCAAAGAGGTGGCAACGAAAAGAAATTTAAGATTAAATAGAGCTTTGAATATTCCAGTTACCATAAATATGTACCTACTTACTCATCTAATCTGATACAGAAATAAGCTATAAGTAACAGACAGCGAGAATTATGCCTCAAAACAAATCTAGGTCAGCTCTATAAAATATAGTTTTTTAATTTTATCGATATAAATTTCGCCGCCAACAACCCCAACACTAGCTCATCGCCGCTCATTCCCGAGTTAAGCCGAGTCTTCATAATTGGATAAAGTGAAGTACAATTAAACTTTCCTTAAATAAGCCAAACGCGGGAGGCAATTAGTAATTTCGGCCTTATTATTTTATAAGTCGTTTACGGATGCCGGTTACTGGAAATGATAACCGGTTATTTATAGCCCAGAAGCCGAAACAGACAGAATTTTTACCCAACTACATAAAAAGGAGGGTAATTTTTTTGGAGTGTAAGTATGTGGGTATGTATGTATGTTTTTATATTACCTCCTACAACTTAAATGGTTTGACAGATCTTGTAATGCGAGGTGTCGTTAGATTCGTCTTCCCTCCGAGAGTATATAGGTATATGCTACTCCTACACCTTACTCCTACTCATGCTACTCCTTGAGTATTGAGTTGTTGCTATATAGTTGCGTTGCATTGTGTAATAGAGTACCTATATGAGTAAGTTCATAGGTTTAGACTGCGTGGCTAGCCCTAGTTTCAGAGTTATTAAGCAGCCGAAAGGCCTTTGACCTGGCTTGACGATTGAAAAAACAACGGAAACCTACAATTTAACATGTCATCCAACCCACAAAAAAATGCCACTCACGGTCACAAAGTTGCCAAGACTTGACTAGACAGAAGAATAGACTATGAGAAATGAGAAATGTCATAGGCACAAAAATTGTGACCAGACTGGACTTAGATCTAGTCACGGGTCGGGGAATTTTGCTATACTCCTAAATTAAAAATTAAAAATGTAGAGAAAATAATAAAACAGGCCAAGTGCGAGTCGGACTCGCGCACGGAGGGTTCCGTACCATTATCTATAAAAACGGCAAAAAAACACGTTTGTTGTAAGGGTTTAAATATTAATTTAATTTTAATTAAATCATTTATTTTTAACGTTAATTAACGTTACCTCAATATTTTGTGAATATTTCAAGCATCTACCTGTTGCCGTTAATATCGAGCAAAAACGAGTTAAAAAATCAAGTTTGTTGTATGGCCCCCTTAAACACTTATTTTATTCTGTTTTTTAGTATTTGTTGTTATAGTGGCAACGGAAATACATAAAATCTGTGAAAATTTCAACTTTCTAACTATCTCGGTTCATGAGACAAAGTTCTTCTCGGCCTGGTGACAGACAGACGGACGGACGGACGGACGGACAGACAGCGGAGTCTTAGTAATAGGATCCCGTTTTTACCCTTTGCGTACGGAACCCTAAAAAAGAGTGAGCCGCCAAATGTTTATGACTGAGCCACATCCAGTCTCCAACATCTGTAAGGCTCACCGCTGCAGGCCCGTTCGATCTAACTTTATGCTGGTAATTAAGAATTGCTTTATTAATTACTTTCTCATCTGTTCTGTTTCTTCTTTGCTAATTGCGTTTTTAAACCTTTGTTGTCATCGCGGTAAGGGATTTTTTGGCTAATAGCTTTTGCAATCGACTTGACTTTTTTATATTGTTGCGAGTGCGATCTTTTTAATCACAATGCAAGTCACATAACTAATGCTCCATTAATGTGGTAATTCCTTTTAGAAGCTTCTGCTGTTAAGTTTTACAGCTTTATTTCACTTGCCCTCACGTAATTGATCGAACACTTACGGCCTTACCGAAAAATGTTACTTAACTTTAACCATCGTCTTAAATTCTTTGGCTTCTTTCCTCAAGTGGCATTATGTATCAGCGAGAAGGTAACAAAATATGTTAAGCATTGCTTGAAGTTAAGTAACGTTTATGAATAACACGTATCACCATTTTACAAGCTTACATAGACTAAACAATAATAAACAGCGGGAATTTGTTTTAATGACGTTCCCGCCAAAACTCAGAAGATAGTTTTTTTTTGTTGCCTACATTCCCCAAATTGAGCTTGAGAGACCAAATGACATTTTTTTCTTTTTCATGATAAGTGATTCATAATGTTTGATCTTCAAAACTTTAAAATACATAATTCGTTTACTTGTATGACATATTTTTTCAGTTATTTTGTTATAAAAACCAAAACACTGAACCGATTTTGATAAAATTTCTATGGGACCACCTGGAAAGTAGACACTTTTAAACAAAAAAAAATCGTATACCTACACTTTCAAACAAACATACAAAAAAAAAGATTCCGACAAATTAAGAACCTCCACCTTTTTGGAAGTCGGTCAAAAAGAGGTCTGACGCCAGACTTTAAATTCATAAACGTCTTTTCTGAAAATTCTTTTTTTCTTTTTTGTTAAAATTTTCAGATCTCAAACATTCTAAACAAGGAAACGTACAAAATAAAAATGCTTTACAGCTGGCAGTTATCAGAGCAGTCAAATAAATCCGAGGTACGTTTTAAAACTTCAAGGAGTTACAACTCGTAAAAACTCCTTGCATTATGGATGTCTCTGAATCTGTTATGGGGCTTTCAACTCTAAAGTTTACGGCGAAGTGTCGGTTTTAATAAAACGCTGTGTTCTGAAGGTATTATAGAATAAACGTGTGTACACTTTAGTCTGTCTGACGTACTGAATCTTTTGGTATTGCTTCAAATCCATGTTAGGAACAAATTCCAAAGAGTGTGAAATATTGAGTTGTTAATTGTTCTTAAATATGAGCAATTGTAGGTATTATTATAATATAAAGGCAGAAATAGTGAGAAATATTAAGAAAACCCCCCGAAAAAAAAACCCGGCAGCCTAGTCGGGAGACCGTCTGACTTGCGATCCGCAGGTCCTGGGTTCGAATCACGCACGCACCTCTGTCTTTTCCAAGTTATGTGCGTATTGTTGATTGCCGCCAACTTCAAACGGTGAAGGAAAACATCGTGAGGAAACCTACATGTCTGAGAGTTCTCAATGATCTTGAAGATGTGTGAAGTCTGCCAACCCGCACTTGGCCAGCGTGGCAGACTATGGCCTAACCCTTCTCACAATGAGAAGATGGCCCGTTCCCAGCAGTGGGACAGTTTGTACAAACAGGGCTGATAAAAAATAAAATTTAAATAATATATATATTTTTCATTTCATAAATAGAATTTTCATCTTACTAGCTCGTAAAGTTAGGTTTCTAAGGTTAATACTGGAGTGGAAAAGTTTATTTTCCCCCCTAGGGTGGAAATTAATTTCAAAATTCGAACACGACGGAGCTCTACATTTTCAATGTGAAATATTTCCAACCTCTCTGTAAATGAAAACAAATAGTTCGATTTAAGGAAGTTGCTATCTTACCTTAAAAAAACACTAAATATTATATTGAAATAACTTTTAAAAATTGTATATTTACGAAAAACGTATTGCACTCGGCTATAAAGTTATTTTGTCTCATGTCTTCTTGAATCTATCGCTACGCTCTAAAAAACATTATGTTCTGTAAGTATTTATTTATAATTCTAAGTTACAAGTATTAGTTTGATGCCATAGAGTGTACCTATCTCATCAATTATTCACAAAGCATTTCTTACAGAGAAAGAAAAACGATGTGCAATAAAAATTAACGACGAGGAAACACGCATTCCTACCCTCCCTATCAATCAGCAAACGGATTTGTTCCCTAATTCCAGAGGAGACAGCTACAAGCAACAATTATCAAAACGACATTTCTTTCACAAAAATACCAAAATCTACCTTACCAGAAACATCTTAAGCGTTATTATTGCTTGATCTCCTATTAAGCCTTGCGAAATTAATTCGCAAAAATAACATCTAAGATATTAAACCTTATGCGGTCGGCGTAAAGCTTATTTTTAAGTATATACAAAAGGGAAAGAATTACGCTGAGAAAATGAAGCAGGGTAAGTAAATAAAATATAAAGGGAAGTTAAGACGCCATGTTGGTAACGTTGAGAGTGGCTCCTATTCGATTTGTCTGAATGTCGATTCGATTGTAAGGGATAGGAATTGCGTTTAGAATGTGTAAATAGAGAGGGGAGGATACGTGGTGGGACTCCGAGAATGAGGGTATAATGGTTGTTAAATAGTTTCAACTAATACATATACAATAGTTCACTACACTTTGACTGAAATAAGTGAAATGCTTCACTGAAACTACCTACTTATCTATATTATATTTTTATTCATACAGGGCTAATTTTAATAAGCTTAACATTAAGAACAATTTGACACACCAATTTTCATCTGTACATTATCTATTTTTTTTATACAAGAGGATTCAACAGTTTTCTATCTCTAAATATAAGCATAATTATTATTTCTCTTCATTATTATGTTGGTGGAAGTTACTGTACTTATAAAGTTACTAAACTGATACCATTGCGGTGGAAACCGGGCTTAAAGATGTAGCCACATAAATCCTACAACAGTTGAAGCGAAATATCCCCAGAGCATTAAAAATAATCAACCAAATCTACATTCAACACAACGTCCACATAAAATAACCTAAAACCGACGTAAAAGTCACAAAAATAGGCAATAAAGTAGGCACGGCAACAATACATGTAAAAAGTCGAGTACCTCCGCCACACTTAATAATTGATGGGGCAAACTGCCGAGTTGTGTACCTCATACAATATTAACCCCCTAGCCGCCCCTAGATACCCCATGTTGCCGCCTGCTTGCTATATACCCTCTACGAAGCTAGCATAGCTTCGCGTAAATTCTGATTGTTAGTTGGTGATTGAATCCTGCCAAGTTGTCGATTTTTTGTTGTGGCAACATTAAATGTTACTTTATTAAAGATCTATATATATTCAGGGAGTTTAACTTAGAGAAACCGTAGACAGGTTTTTTTCAGTAAAATCTCTTGCTATGCCTTTTTTTATTTTCTGAAGTATGCGTTTTTTTTCTAAGTATTTATATGTGTTTATATGAGATACTCGAGTGTGGGAAAGTGAAATAATTAAATATATATTTAATAAAAGCATTTAATTTTACGTCGTTGGTAAATCTTCATAGTTGCTTCCAATAAAGTCGCTGAGATATATTTTTTTAGATATACTTATATATTTTGGTTGAATGTGACAGATGCAATGACTTAGTTCACTATATTTATTTACTTGTTTTCTTACTGAATGGTTTAAGAAGCTACGTTTCTTAAAAAACGTCGTCCTTTTTTAAAATAAAAAACACATTAGTTTTCTCAAGATCAGAATTTATATGAACGTATTTTCTATGTCTGTGCTTTCATCCTTGACTACCTTCATTGTCGCATTCCAACAAAGGGTTGCTATTCCGAGTTTTGTTATTACATACTGCAGTTACAGTTTGCAGTCTACATCGCAGCTGAGAATATCACTTTAAAAACAAAAGATAAATAGGGCAACTTACTTATCTACGATCTGGAATATTTTGTTCGAAACTTATTCGCCCGAATCATGTTTTAATTGACAATAATTTCTGATTCCATAAGTTTGTTGAGCCTTAGTCATTTAGCCTTTTTAGCCTTTTTATCTCAATAAGCGAATTTATCATTTATCAATTTATCATTAGTCATTTGGCCGAAAAACAACGTTAGATTAGTTACGTTTCTTTTTTTAATCCAACCCAGAAAAGAAACATTATTACAACGCAACGGTTCGACTATATGAGACGACTTTTAAGTCTTCGTGATTAAAAATCAAATCTACTTTGAATCTTAAAAATAAATAAAAAATATAACCAATTTAAAAAAAAACTTTGAATCTTCGTGATTCAAAGTATATTTTGAATTAGAGTAATTTTCGGTGAAAAGTCGTTTTCGGAGAAATGATATTCGATGTTTCATATTTCTGATCGTAGATAGCTAACCGTAAAGTAGATAAATAATTCGAAGAATAGAAATCAGTGTCAGGTGATCAAATATCCATCCTCGATCAATAAAATCCGAGGACATTCACAGTAGCTTGATGATTTTATTTGGAATCCTTTTTTTGAGGCGATAAGGCCAAACTCATTTGTCATAGATAAAACCTCCTTTCATTTAATTTATGTTTTCACTATCTATATTGGACAGTATTCGAGATAGATGTCTGACTAGTGTCTAATCTATTTTAAGATTTTTAACGGACTTCAAAAAAGAAGTTTCTCGATTTAATTGTTTTTTGGAGATATGTACAAAATAGAATTAACCTACTTTTGACTACTTGCCTATTGTTAAGACATAATACGGCCAAGGATGGAGCACGTCGCTCTAGCTTTAAAAGGAAACAGGAAATAAGAAAGGTGGTAGAGAGTTCCAACTAATTGGGATCACCGTGTAAAGATTACTTTTCTTAGGACTCTGGATAATTCTATGTCAACTTTCTGCTTGTTTCTTTGTCTATTTGCTTGGTTATTTTGCGCATAGTAGATAGATAGATAGATAACTCTTTATTAAAAGACCACAAATACAGAAAAAGAAATACAGAAAAAACATAATTATAGCTAGGCTTTTAATTGGCGGCCTTATCGCTTAGAGCGATCTCTTCCGGGCAACCATGTAAATAGTAAATATACATAACTGAAAAAACCGACTTCAAGATTTATCCGACATTGAGAAATTGTTTTTTTTTTTTAAATAAAATTCTAAATATAATTTCTCAGTTCAAGCTGAATAAATCTGCACACGAATTTAAAACGAGCTTTATCCAAGAGCAGAGCTTATCAGCAAATAACTTAAACCTAACTCGGTATTAATATATTTTATAAAACCTTCAATAAATCAGACTTTATCTAAAGTCCTTTTTAAAGGAGGATTTGGAGACCGTTGTCGAAATGACGGAATTTGCACCGTTCTGCTTTTATCCTATTACAGAAGAAGGGTATACTGTATACTCTCCTTCTGTAATCGGATTATGCATATACAGTATACCATAACTAGGTGCTTGACCGATTTTGATGTACAAGGTGCCGTTAGATTCGTCTTCACTCTCTGAGTGTCGTAGGCTATATTTTTTGTAATAATAAAGATACATACCTATGTCGCAAAAATAAAAAAATGCGTTTTTTTCGTAACCTTCGACGAACTTTTTCGTAATAAACAATTGATTGTTGTAATCCCCTGCTAGCTACAGATTTAGCTGAAAGTATATATTTATTTATTTAAATAAATAGTCAACCAGGTTGTACATTTTTACTATCTATTTTTTTTCTAGGAGAGAAAATACGTCAAATGGTTAACTAAACATTGGATGAAAAGTTTTGTGTTTTACTCTTGTGGTTGCTTAATATACCCCTTGTCTTAGGTGAGTGACAAACGCGACGTAATGCGATGCGAAGCGACCTGAAGCGAAAATATCAGACTAGCTAAAAGCAGCGTGGCCTCACGTGCACACGTGGCCAACGAAACGCCATAAGCAATGAGTCGAATCGCATCGCATCGCGTCAAGTCGCGTCGCTGTGCATTCGTCACCTAGGACAACATAATAATTTCGTACCTTCTCATGAATCCATTCTCAAGCCTAAATATTGTTAGAGCTAAGTACGATTTTATATTCTTTACGCAGAAGTTCTATATACGTTTGTCTGTTACTTTTTTATCTGATATGACTAGTAGGTATTTGGTATAGATAGATAGATAGATAGATAGATAGATAGATATCCTAGATAGAAAGATAGATAGATAGATAGATAAACTCTTTATTGTACACACCATAAAATTTACAATCAAAATAAATTAATTAAAAACTAGTGTAACAACTGGCGGCCTTATCGCTAATAGCGATCTCTTCCAGGCAACCTTAGGTATACCTACCCACAAAAAAAAAACTCAACTGTTATCTTTAATGTGTTACGAGTGAGATAGTTTTTACATATTTAATAATATAAAAATTGATTTTTATGACCTAACAAAATAAAATCTATTAATTATTATAACGTATTTCCTCAGGTTTGTTATGTGAAAAGAATGCTGATTGAACGCGGTGACATTTTGAGACAAATAAAAAATAGCCGAATAGATAATTGTTAAAATAAGGCGACTTAATTTTGAATTTACATATAAATGCATCGCTCCATTTTTTATACCGAGCGAATAAAATATAACTATCAATATTAAAAAGATGAGGCAAATTTCGAATACATTTTGTGGGAATAACGTCAAAAGTGATCGGAAAAAATTCATTTTTTAAAATATCAATACTGCAATAAAAATTATTTATTTTAATAGCTCAGAAATGTACATTTAAGTTGATAGAGATTGAATTGCATTGCATCGGACTTTTTTGAATTGCTAACGTTTATTTGGGAACAATTAAGATAATAATTAAAATTATTGAATAAAATAAATAAAATCTCACAGTTTACGGTCATCTCGATTTAAATAGAATAATTAAATATCAAAAGGTGCCGTAAAAATATAAAATCGTGGTCAATAAAATAATTACGTCCGTGCTGAGATAAATTTGAGTAAATCACATAATAAGGTTGCCTGGGAAAGATTATTAGCGATAAGGCCACCAGTTGTTACACTTGTTTTTAAGTTAATTACTTTTGTAACATAATTTTATAGTATAGTGTTTAGAGTAGTTTTATAGTATTTATAATAGCGATGGAGTATTGAAAAAACATAATACTCACTTATCACATTTTTCCTATCTATTTACTTAACTTACGATTTCATTATGCCTGATACGCTGTTGAGTGTAGGTTTATTGTGAGAAAGTAGGCATAAAATAGCTATATAAGATTATAATAGCGCATTTGGAATAATTCTAGTAAAATCACAAGCTTATTACGAAAAAGTTTGTTGGAGCTTACGAAAAAACTCATTTTTATTTTCAACCGACTTCAAAAAAGGAGGAGGTTCTCAATTCGACTGTTTTTTATGTTTGTTACCCCAGAACTTTCAACTGGGTGAACCGATTTTGATGATTCTTTTTTTATTTGAAAGCTGGTGCTTCCCGTGTGGTCCCATTTCAATTTGGTTCAGTTTGACAATGGCATCCATGAGAAGTCGGTTGTTTCCGTTTTTTAAACTATAATTATATTTATGCGAGAGATGTATTATTATTATTATAAAAAATATAGCCTATGACACTCAGGGAGTGAAGACGAATCTAACGACACCTCGCACATCAAAATCGGTCAAGCCGCTTAGACTGTAGGCAGATCATATAGAAACATACATACGTATATACGTACAAATATACATACCTACACTCAAAAAACATAACCCCCCTTCTTACGCAGTCGGGTTAAAATAACTAGTCCGCCAAAGTGGTTGTAAAGTATCAGCACAGTGTAAAGATCTCATGAATTCCTCAGACTGTGGTATTAGCCACTAAACTAATAAAGCCTCGACAAACCGTCGACCACAGTTCGAGACTTATTTTTTTAATTGAATTTGGAACTGCTTATAGCATTTGCCACTGTTGTATTAAGATTTCTTCAATTTTCTTGAATAAAACAAGAGTTATAAATGTTCTATTCGAAATCTAAGCCACATATAGGTACTGTAATTTTCAAATTCGAATCCTGCTTCAGTAAAGTCTCGGCGACTTTACTTAAATCTCAAATCTTCAAAGTTTTACCCATGTTTCGCTTTATTTCACTTGTCCACACGCATGAATAAAACACCACCGTTTTTATATCATTAATATTCAAAACAATATAAGTTTAGGAAAATAAAATAAAACGACAACATGTTACCATGACGTTCCCGCCAAAACAGTACGTCACTGTCTCCACCAATACAAGATAACCCCACTTACCTTACGGCCGACCTAACTGTCACAACTTGTGTAAAACCCACTCTCTCGTGTGGTTCATTACAACTTTATTTATGTGAAAAACGTAAATTCGAGGTCATAGAATAGAGAGATAAATTGACTCTAAAATAATAATAATAATAATGGAGATTTATTAATTTTAACATTCTAGAATAGAGACACTGAAATTATTGACATTGAAAAGACATAATTTATCATTGGATTCGTTGTGTCTGTAATAGCCTCAGTTTTAAATTATGTTAAAGTGTCTAGGCCAAACTTGTCGTCTGTATACCTTCCCAGGTAGAAACTAGAGCTCTCTGACTTATGTATACATATATATGTGCATATACCTAGTTTCACGGACAAATAAAGAATTGAATTGAATTGATTAAATGAAATGATGAACGAAGGCATCAAATATCAAGTAATTTTTTTTTTTATAAGTGTTACCCAACTTCATAAGAGCTATTTACGTTTTCGCAAGAAAGTGTGCAGGCCCGCCTAATAAAATTTATATAAATGAGAATTCACTAAAATTATTCTTGTAGAATCACTATTTGTTTGTAAAAGTATACTTTTTATTTTTTTGTTTGTGTTGTATTATTGTTTCAAAATTTGGCCTCATTATAGGATACTCGTAGTCTTACTGATAAACGATAAAACGTTACTCAAATTTGAGCTATGCCAACATGTTTTGTCAACTTCTCGATGACGCATAATGACACTTGCGGAAAGAAGACAGACAATTTATTTGAGATGTTGGTTAAGTAACGATTTTCGGTAAGGCCCTACGTCTTAAGTTCTCTGTCTTCTTTCCGCAAGTATCATTACGTGTCAACCAGAAGTTAACAAAATATGTTAAGCATTGCTTAAAGTTAAGTAACGTTTTTCGGTAAGACAGTGTTGGCCTTACCGAAAATTGTTACTTAACTTTAACTATCGTCTTAAGCTCTCTGTCTTCTTTCCGCAAGTGTCATTGACATATCGGGTAGAAGTTGACAAAATATGTTAAGCAATGCTTAAATCTAAGTAACGTTTTTCGGTAAGGGCGCGAGAGAAATAACTGTGGGCTTTGAGCCCAACCTTAAGTCTTAAGTGATAGTCTACTTACTACTCAACGATAAAAGATAGGCCGAGAACTCAACTAAAAATTAATACGGTCAACCTTTTAATAGTAACAAGAAACAAAGCAAGGAGTTAGATAAGACGCCATTAACACTGCTCGTTAATTCGACGAGACGCCCGATGTATCGACTAAAACGAAAGTGTTTTATTGTTTTACTTTATTTTACATTCCGATATTGTTTGTTTATTCACGCTACGGCACAAGAAACATGCGATATTATGCTATAAGACCATACTTAAGTGATACGCGGATCGATGAATTTTGGCAGTTTTTACACATTTTGACTTTAAAGAGAATACGATCTCGACTAAGTTAACCAACTTTTAACGTTTATTATTTATTGCATATAATTTTATTTTAAGAACTTGATGTTTCAAATGCTTTAAGCTAGGTCACAGGCGAAGGTAGTAGAAGGGTTTCTCATTATTATTATTTTTAATAAATTATAAAAGCGAAAGCAACTCGGTTTGTAACTATTTGTTCGGTCTGGAGAAGAATATAATCTATATTTCATCATCATCATCGCCGCTTTTCATCTCTAGCTCCCCACGTAGTGATGAAAAGCGCGTTTGAAACCGAAAAACGCAGCTAGTATTGATGAGGTAATCATTATAGCAATTATATAGGTTTATAAGCGCAGCAATTCCGATTTTTATATTTTGTGCTCGCACTCAAACAGTTCCAAATTCAAATAGAAACGTGAAACAAAATATATCAGACGGGGTAGATTACCGACACTATTTTTTTCACAATAAAATCAGTGGCATGGCGCCTCGCGTATCGAGCACGGGTTATCTGTCCCGAACACAAACAGCGCTTGTCCATTAGAACGTAATCGCTTGTGCCACCAACATACTGTTCCAAATTCAAATGTGTATTGTACTGCCATTCTTGTCTGCTGTTCAAATTTGGAACCTTGTTTGGTTCCAGTATTGTTTTTTTTATTGGAATTATGATTTATTTTGTTCGCCATAGATCCACTTTTGTCTTTCGAACGATCAAGAGGGTAAACTTGACGAGTATTTCATAAAATTATCATTTCAACGATTTGTCAATTCAATAGACACGATATAAACATGCTAACGTATGCTGATGCAAAACTCTGTAGGTGCGGCCCTTAACAGGTGTTGCCCGAATTAAAATCAAGCACACTGCCTCCTTTCTTGGGAAGTCTACTCTACTCTTTTAGAAAAAAGTTTTGGCGGGAACGTCTTAGTAACGTGTTGTTGCTTTGTTTTGTTTTCCTAAGCTTGTGTTATTTTGAACATTAATGCTATAAAAATGGTGGTGTTTTATTCATTAAGTGTTCGATCAAGTACATGAGTGTGGGCAAGTGAAATGAAGCAGTGAAACGTGTCACTTTACGTTGTCGACAAAACTTCATAGAAGCTTCTAGTAAAGTCGCCACCACTTTACTGAAGCAGGACTCGACTTATAAACTGACTGTAGATTGTGACTAGAACATTAACAACTTGTTTTATTAGATTGTGACTAGAACATTAACAACTTGTTTTATTAGATTGTGACTAAAAGACTTTTGTGTGACTTTTTCAAGAAACTTGAAAAAATCCTAATACTTGACACTGGCAAATGCTTTAATGCGGGTCCAATACAAAAAAAACAAAAACAAAATACTCTTTTAGAAAAACGTCAATCGGGAAACATAACAGCTCTTCAGATTGAATAAAAATGATGCTATAAAATCAATAATACATATATAAAAACTTACCTTATACCTATAAAAACTTTATAGGTATATTTTTTTCTATTTATATAGTACTTTAATTAAATATATGTAAAAAGGTCGTTATTTATTATTCATGTAGTTAAAAGCGTTTACGAAACACGTGTTTTTAAGTTAATTAATTGAGTTTTTGATAGTATACGATAATATACCAGAATTTATTGGTTTTTTAATGGAATGGTTCAAATATTTGTATAATTCATTGAACTATTAGAGTTTGACATTTTAAGTATATCTTACTGTTTATTTATTTCAGGGTTCCGTACCTCAATAGGACAACACGGAACCCTTATAGGATCACTTTGTTGTCCGTCTGTCCGTCCGTCGGGCGTCAAGACCTTTATCTCGGGAACGCGTGAAGGTATCGAGTTGAAATTAAAACCATTTACGCAGATCCATAGTATCTTGCTGCAGAAAGAAAAATAATGTTATTAAGTATTCGTAAAAAAAAAAAGTTACAGCCGAATATATCGTAAAAAACGCACATTTCGACACTCACAAGGGAATCAAAACCTATGGGGTACTTCCCGTTGACCTAGAACAATGAAATTTGGCAAGAAGCATTGTGTTAGAGTACACATATAGGAAAAAATCCGAAAACTGGTCATTTTTAATGTAATCACAAAAAAATAGTGTCTTTATGCAAGGAATGAGGGTCCAAATTTTAAAGTGAATTAACCGTATCATGTGGGGTATCATATGAAAGAGCTTCAGTAGCTTGCTAAAACAAGGTTTTAAATATTTTTACGATTTATATTTTTAGGTTAATGAAGGAAAATATGAAAAAATATATGATTTCCCCCTTTTATCTAATAGTTTGTACGGAACCCTCGGTGGGCGAGTCTGACTCGCACTTGTCCGGTTTTTTATTTATGTATTACTACTTAGATGTTGGCAAATGGATGAATCTGTGGAATATGAATTTCAGACGAAGCTATACCTACCCAACTTAACTAATATTTAAAACAATTGAAAAAATATTATAAGTATTCATTTGAGTTAGTTGAGACGTAGCCAATCTAGTAGGGATAGGCTTTAAATTCAAATCAAATTATGTCACAGTATAATGAATATAATGAATGAATATTATATAATATATTGAAATCCCATACAATATTAAAGCCCTCGGGCTTAAATTACATTCTTTAGACGCCTCTATATATGACGTAACAAGGAACATTATTGAGCTGGTGGTCTATATTAGAATTAGAATCAGAAAATATCTGATACCTTTAGGGGCCATTCATTTATTACGTAAGAATATTTTTGCCTGTTTTTGACCCCCTCCCCCTATATAAGAAAAAATAAGAATAGGCCTCTCCTGTGTAATATTTATTACGTAAGAATCTAAAGGCAAAGATTAATACACGTTTGGTTTATTTTAATGTTTATTTTTCAAAGTAACAATTTTTAGGTAAGTATGTTTATTTGTACTTTTATACACATCCGAGCGCACTTCGGCACTCGCGCGGTTGCCCGCGCTTTTTCAAAGTATAATTTTAACTTTAATTTTAATTTTTGTGATCTTACGCAATAGCTGTCAAGACTCCCTCCCACCCCCTTGTAAGAAAAAATAAGACATGGTCGACCCCCCACCCCCCTAAATCGTCTTACGTAATAAATAAATGGCCCCTTAAACGAGCCAATTCTTTTATGTATAATAATCTTAATCTCGGAAACATCTCCAACGACTTTAATGAAATTTGGTTTGTAGATAGATTAGGGGATGATAAATCAATCTTGCTAGGTTTCATTATAATGAACCCGGGTTTGCTCGTATTTTCCGTCATAAGAAATCCGAGTGGAGCTCGGACGCCCAGGTACATAAAGTACCTGTATAAACTGTGTCCAGTGATGTTACAATAATTAATAGGTATCAACAGTTTTGTCCTTTGTCTAATTAATATATCAATCTCACCTCCATTTAGTTCTTCTATTCTGGAACCACGTCTTGACCTGCGCGTCTGTCATCTTCAGCGTCTTCGCGAGGCTGGCTCGTTCTGCGGACGCGAGGTACTTCTGCTTGTGGAATCGCTTCTCCAGCTCCGCTATCTGGAGACGCGTGAAGGAGGTCCGGGGCTTCTTCCGTTTGGGGGGCGTCCGGTTCTGGTAGGGGTGGCCGATCCGTCTCGTGATGGGGAACGACGCTGTTCAAACATAGTTCAAATTCAAATTCTTTATTTTGCTTGTTAATAGGTATAAGGTCTTAAATCTAGGTTATTGATGTCCATCTATTAACAACCACAGTGGTCATGCAAAATTGAATTAACATAAATAAGCTAACATAATAAGCAAGTATCTATAATGGACGGCATCGGTCCGTTTGTTTGAGAGCGACGATACGACAGACAGACAGATAGATCTACAGATACACACTTATTATAAAACACCTCTTTTAGATAGGGGGTTAAAATAAAAACAAAATACCCAACTGCATAAGAGTGATTATCTTTACACTTGATCAAGTTTTAAACTAACTTTGAAAGAGGAAGAGGTTTTAAATTTGGTTGTATATTTTTTTAAATTTGTTAACCCGCAACTGTGTTGTTTATAAATCAAATATGGATATTTCTTTTTGAGAAAATAATTGGAAAAATACATCAACCAAATAAGTGAAATTGCATAATTTAAAATCAGGTGTTTCAGTTTTTTAAATCATAGTCATTATCACGAGAAAGTATGTGCAAAGTCGCTGTAAAATGTATTTAAATGAGCATTATGTCCACGCGTGTTCTCTCCAGACATCCACAAAGGAACAAACATAGGTTCATAATATATAGGCTGATAAAGGATTTTCCTCAGAAACAGACGAACGGGGAAGCAGACGAACGGAGAAACTGACGAACAGGGAAACTGACGAACGGGGAAACTAACGAACGGGGAGTATTACAAACGGAGAAACTGACAAATAAGGAAATCTAGTCTAACGAGCACTAGTCATCGAGGTACCATACGAAACAGACCTAAATCAACCACGTTAGCCTCCTTTGCATTGTGCAGTCCGTTAAAAATGGTTCTGATTCCCAGAGTCAGCTATTACATAGCTTTTTATAAAAAAACAGCAGTTCTTAAACGAAAACGAAAAAACGTCGCTTAATATCAGGCGAGTTGGTGGTCATCTTATAGTCTATCTTGCATATTTTTTTTTAATAAAAATCTAAATGAACAAAGCTCCGAACATTCTTCCATTTAGCCACTAATAACTCCTACGTATATAATTACAAAAGTACAATAACCAAGAATCTTAAACATACGTATTACTTTTGTAATATAAATCACGATTTAGTGAATTACACGTCATTTCAGATTACAAAACTCATGAATAAATCTAATTCTCTGTATTGTTGATAATATCGAAGTTATTTACCCAAATAAGTATGGGTTTACGTTTAAACAAAGGAGATAAGAAAACAATTATACTTTTTTTTATAAAAAATGTATTGTGTTTATTTAATATGATATAAAGTACATTGAATTAATTAACATAAATTTATAAAAGAGCTAAAAATAGGTGAATCAAAAAAGCATACGGCTCGCCTGATGGTAAGCAATAACCGTCGCCTATGGACAACTGCAACATCACTGACATTACTGTTGCTTTGCTAACCCGGAAAGGTGCTTATAGACACCCTTTTTAAAACGTTCTTTGTTGAAGCTCGGCGGGAAAACCTTCCGAGGAAGGACATTCCACATTTTGCTGGTACGCGGGAGGAAGGAGCGTGAGAACCTGACTGTATGGGATTTCCAGTTATGCAAAATGTGGGGGTGAGCTATAGAATAAAACTTATAAAGAACCAGCTGTGCTTAGCGGTTTTACATGCGTAATGATAAAAAAATATGGTATGCCTATGTCCGTTTTAAGGTTCTCCGCTCTATCTGTACCAAATTTTATAAAAAATAGGTTCAGCAGTTTCACTTTTAAATATTTGGGTAGTCAGTACAAGTGAGATATGATTTGCTAGGTATTCTGGTTCTATGATTTATTAAATTTTTTAGTCGTTGATTTTAGATGTTTTAAGGAAAGGTGGGAAAATTTATATTTAGCAACTGATTTTTATATTTAAAAAAAAAATTCTAAAATTTTGTCGCGATTCGCGATATCTCAGTTTGCAGCAAACTTCTAAATTAGATACTTAACTTAAAACTATAATCACGTGTAAATAAGAATAAGCAACACAATAGTCCGAGATATCATCTTTAATAAATATAAAATAAAATTACACATCTTTCCCATGAAACAGACCTAAAAGGCCGCATCAACAATCTCATTTCTGTTTCTTTAAAAAAAGGAAGTTCGTAATCATTTCAAAGTAGCAGTTACACGTTTTCAAAATTACCAAGATGGCGACCGTAATAACATTTTTAAAATTCGAAATTCAATAAATTACATTCGTTTATACGGCGCTCTCTGATTGGTCGATACGGTTAATGGTCAGCGTAGGCCGTAATAGATCGATTTGCATTAAATGATCCATGAGATGATCGTTAACCGTACCGTGCTGATGTTAAATCGATATATCATAATATAATACCATTATATAAAGAGATGAAGTTTGTAAAATTGTCGGTTTGTATGTTTGTTTGTCCGGACTAGTCTCTGGAACTATTCAACCGTTTCCAAAACATATTTTTGTAATGGAAAACTGCATAATTTAAAAAAACATAGGATATACTTTATTTTGACTAAGGTATTGTTCTCAGTGTACAATGCGATTTTAAAAAGCTTAAGCTGAAACGGAGAAAAAGGAACCATTTACTTAGCTACTTTCAGCAGCAATGGACTTCTTTGTGGCTGAAGTGATTAAAGTAAATACGAATAAACAAAATATTTTTAGATGTTTGAAAGTAAGTAATTAATTATCGACATAATAATATTATCGTCAAAAAATAGTATCTATTGATCATTTTTTACTCTTATGTCGTACAGTTAACGAGATTTCACGTAATTAAGAAAATGTATTAGGTAACGTTTCGGGTTACACAAGCCGTGGCTCAAAATCAATCTGGACTGGAAGTCTCGACTTTTCGTATCGACCGATCTCGGTTAATAAGTAAATTCATACAGGCAGTGTGGACACAGTCAGGTAAGTACACAGTTAGCATAAAGTTATGTATGCACTCCGTATTTTCGTTTGTTTCCCTTGACACTACTGCATGGCACTATTCGTAGATGTTGATTTGCCGTATTACAGACAAACATAAACCGATAACACTGCAATAAATTTACATTACCTTATTCTGCACTAACCCGACTGTGTCCATACTGCCTGTATGAATCAACTTATCGACCGAGTTTGGTTGGTAAGTTGATTCACATGAAGTCCAGACTTCCAGCCCGGCCGTATATGAAAAATAAAGACTTGGACAAATCTACCACGCACGTAGACGGACGGGGCGGTAAGGGAGCGGGTAAAAGGCGGACCGTGAGCGGAACGGGAAAACAACTTATGTTTATGTTTGCGAAGTCGCCGACAACAGCTAGTCGTATATAATGACGATCATTTGAAACATTTACTTCGATAATTTTAAATTCGACAAATCGCTGGGTAATTTGCCTTTTGAATTTGAAACGCTAATAATACCTCTATTATGTTATGTATTCTACCTTTATTATGTTTTTAATGTTCATTCCTAATGAGATTTTCATTACAATTGTGCTTTAACATGTGCTTGAGCGCGCAGCTATCTCTTTCGCGCATCACATTTTTGACCTTTTAAAGTCTGTTTTTGCCTATTTGTTTATTTTTATTTTTGCATTAGTTTTCGAAAGTATAAGAAGGTAATAACACTTTTAAGAATTGTCACTTCTACTATTCTGTATAAACACAAGTTTTTTTTTTCATAGTTACGTCGCTATAATAAATGATACCTGAATGCACACATACATAAAATCACGCCTATTTTCCCTACGGGGTAGGTAGAACGTCAAAGACCATGAGCCCGTTTGATGCCGCATTTGACCGTGGTTAGAGGGTTTTAGGGAAGGGAGAGCGCATTACAGGGTAAGAATTAACGGCCTTACCGAAAAACGTTACTTAACTTTAAGCAATGATTAACATATTTTGTTAACTTCTCGCTGACACGTTATGACATTTGCGAAAAAAAGACAGAGAATTTAAGACGTTGGTTAAAGTTAAGTAACGTTTTTCGGTAAGGCCATTAAATGCAATGTTGGCTTGCAGTAACAACATTTCTAGTGTCTATAAACCAAGTGGTCGTCCATTTCTACAATATCTCCAATCATATTTATATATTTTAAAAATTAATTGATGTGCGAGAGAGATAAATGCCCCGAGTGTCCTTTTATAATGTTCTAATGCTGCGAAAGATATGCATCGACTGCCTTACTGAAAGACGTTACTTAACTTTAAGCAATGCTTAACATATTTTGTCAAATTCTGGCTGACACGTAATGACAATTGCGAAAAGAAGACAGAGAACATAAGACGTTGGCTAAAATTAAGTAACGTTTTTCGGTAAGGCCCGGAGAAGCTACGCACGATTACTTATATTTCCATGGTATAGGTATATTACGGAAATGTAGTAGCTTTATCTTTATTATTTATTAAGATCTTTAAAAATTAATTTAAGCTTTACCAACTTATCTTACTCCTCATATTAATATTAACATCATACAGTCAACTATAACGGCCAGTTCCAATATTCTAATCATACCTTTTATTGTATAAATAAAGCAATCCATTTGCATTTACTTCTATGGACTTAAAATCGTGTTTTTAGCTAAATAGATTGAAATAAATAAGTAGGGGAAATAATAGATTGATTTTATCTGTGATCAATTTTCTTCAAAACTAGTTTACCGCTACAATTTCACCAACCATTCATATGTCAATGTTAAAAAGCAATGATTAATAAAATCTACATTTCATAAGATAGCGTAAACTGGATATCACAAATTGGGATCCACCGGTAAACACAAACTATAATTGCCTTTACTCCAATAGTACCCGTTCCTGTAACCCTATTCGAAATTTGAATATTTTATTTTCTTTTTCAAATATGGTATCGTATTAAACGGTGCGCTCCTATTGGCCGAGGCCGGTAATGGCGGCTTCACGTGACCGCAAATTACGAGCAATTGTGGGTATTCGTAAGTTAGAGGTTGGTTACTTAGGTACTATACTTTGTAGACGGAATGTATGGCTGAGGCACGTTTCATTTCCGATGCGGCAACGGTTTGATATTACAGTAAAATATACTTACAGCAGTATTAAACATAGTTTGATATTTATATGGATTAATGTACATACGTTATGTTGATACACGATTGCTTTACCAGCTTTTGCTTTTTATATATGGAACTAAAACGTTGTCACACTGGGGTCTTATAAAGAATCTCAACATCACGCAATGAGCTATAGAGAGATTCGAGTGAATCTCTACAAGATCGAATCAAGGATTAGCTAGTTAGAAAGTGTAGAAGTGGCAAGATAGCAAGCGGAACTGATGCTCGATTTTTTTAAGTGGAAACCACGCACCGCCAAGCACAGCGTAGGAAGACTAGCCAAAACGTAGAGAGGTGCCAATATATTATAGTATTCAAATGGCAGGAATACGTTGGTTGCAGTCCGCTTCCAAGCAGTCTTTTTGGCAAACTCTGGGGGAGGTCTATGTCGAACAGTAAATTTCTTGTGACTGAGATGATCATTTTATCATCACAAGCTGGCAATCTCAGACACAAAGGCTACATTTCATCACCATCATCATCATTATCGTTTTTATCACTAGTTAAGTGAAACTACCGGACACAAAAAGTAGGTACATACGGCATAAATAGTGTACACATACCTATGTATATCCAATGCATGAATATAAAATGATAATGAATTAAATATAGTAGATACAACCCTCAAACCCTGTACAAAACAAAAACTATAGTTACCTATGCCGTTACCCTACGTCACATGGTATCAGGGAGGAAAAGGGTGTCGTAACAAGGTTGGAGCTCGTAATCAGGTTACGGGAGTATGATTCATGAGGCGGTCGGCTCGCTGCGTAGGCAGTGAGCGGCTTGTGTTGCGATCTGACCCTTCTACATGTGTTTGTGTTCTTTGCTTCTTTTTGATTATGTGAAAAGAATTGTTGTGTCTGATTAATAAATGGGAGTGGATTTAAAACGGCCTGTAAATTTTCTTTAAGACAACTGCGCAAGAAACTAACTGTGAGTCTGGGGTTCACTTGCCTGGTCATGAAAATTTGTGTTGATAATGATATAAATTAAGCTTTTGTCGTTTTCTAGAGTCTCAACTATCTGGATAGTAAATTTCTTCATTATCGATTCAGCTGTTTAGTTGTGAAAAAGTGACAAACAGACAGACGAGGAGATAAGTCTAATGTGTATAGAAAGATTGAAAAGAATACCGTGTAAAAACAATATTAAAAAATCTACGAATTCATATGTTGTTTTTTTAAGTTTGTAAAAAACATACCTATATCTAGCTAATATTTGCGATTTGAGGATAAGCCTAATCAAATCTTTTAAAATAAAAGTACATCATAAGTACATAATCCTTTTAACAATAAACCAGTAGAAAAATTAACAAGCTAATTAGAATTGAAGGCTCAAACCTCTTCTGGAGGGTGTTTTGTCTCAAATGAAAAGCTATCTGCGTTAGAGGAAAATCTCCTTTCAGCATACTCTCTTTATTACAAGATTTATATTAAATTACCGTGTTTGTCTGTCTGTATGGGTCAAACCTAGGAAGCCAAACCTATTTTTAGGGTTTCGTACCCAAAGGGTAAAACGGGACCCTATTACTGAGACTTCGCTGTCTGTCCGTCCGTCCGTCCATCTGTCACCAGGCTGTATATCATGAACCATGATAGTTATAGAGTTGAAATTTTCACAGATGATGTATTTCTGTTGCCGCTATAACAACAAATACAAAAAAAAACAGAATAAAAAAATTAAAAAAAGACGCGTGGCACTCGGAGACTGCCGCGGTAAAGCTATTGCATAATAGTGTAGTAAAGCTTTACGCGCGGTGTGTTAGGTTATTTTCGTTACGGAATTTCTGGATTCGTTCTCCACGCTCAAGGCCCGCGATAGAAGCTATGCAATAGCTTAATATCTAAGGGGGCTTCCATACAACAAACGTGATATTTTTGCTCGTTTTTGCTTGATAATTGATTTATATTATTGACTTTAAAAATAAGTAATTAAATTAAAATAAAATTAATATTTAAAGGGGGCTCCCATACAACAGATGTTTTTTTTTGCCGTTTGTATAGACAATGGTACGGAACCCTTACTACGCGAGTCCGACTCGCACTTGGCCGGTTTTATTATTTTTATATTTTTTCTCTGAGTCTAAATAAATTATATTTGATTTGATTTGATTTGATTTACTGACGTTCGATTGGGCTCTTTGGTACACTTGTGTATCTTCGGTGACAATGCAAGACTGGTCTGTTGATGTAGTTGAAAAGTGGCCATAGGAACTCCTTAACTAAACCATATAAACCCATCGAGTTTCATCTAATTTGTTTTACTTTGACATTTTTTTGTAAATAAAAGCTTGTTTAAAAAAAACTTTATTATTTCTTATTATATCTTTTAAATACAAAAATATTTAGTACTAATGTACTTCTAGGTAAATTGTACAATTAATTTATTTAATTTTTTCGTTTTTTGGTTCTGAGATTTTGGTTGTATTTGTCAAAAGTATTAAAAAGCGGATGTTTTGCATACCTTATGATATTAGCTTTCAAAGAGGTTACTTACATTTTAATTTCACATAGATACTTTTAATGTATTTGCATTCTGAATACCTGTTTTTATTATTTGAAAAATGAGATACGGCAGTCGCGCGAACGACGATATGTTTGACGTGTGTATATCTGTCTATATGTGTATCTGTGTGTATATCTTGTGACATCGTAGCTCTCAAACGGATATACCGATTTTGGTCTAGTTTTTTTGTTCGAAAGAGGATTTTGTCGGGAGTACTTTTTTCACCCATTTTTTTTTTTTTTTGGAAAACAAACAGCTTTGAACATATATATATTATACATTAATATTACAAAATAAGCCTTACAGTTTTCACCAATAGAATTTATGTTTACAGGCCAATAATAATTAAATACTTTTTAAAATAATAAGTAGTAGTAATACTTAATTAAAAGTTACTAAGCCATATCGATCAGTGATAATAATATATGAAATTGAAATTTAAAAAATGATGAAATACATATACATATGTATGCGATCTTAATTTTTTTTTTTACTTTTTTGAATTTTCTAAGCTCATATGTACAGAAAGTGTCATAACTACGTTCTATAGATATTAATTTTGTCTAGATTAATGTCGCCTTTCATCCACTCCGTGGTTTAGCAGATTTCAGAAATGACGGTTACCTTTTGCATCAGGTTATGATCCCTTTATGATATTATCCTTTTGGGTGTTATTCCGCATCCGCAACCCTTTCCACCCTCCGCCTAGGGGCGGGTGCTCAGTGAATTTAATCGTTATTTCATGGCTTTGCACTAAGGAGGTGGGCAGTAAAATATGATTTCATGGCTTTACAATAAGGAGGTGGGCATTAAAATATGATTTTATGACTTTTCAATAAGGAGGTGGGTAGTAAAATATGATTTCTTGAAATATCTAGTTGCGCCCCGCGGTTTCACCTACGTAGTGATGAAACGTAGATGATGGTGACGATGATGATGATGGTGAAATGGTAGCTTATATCCATTTCCATATTCTAAGCCCTGTTTAAAATTTCGTAGTTTCGTTTAGGTTCAGCCGTTTGATCGTGAAAAGGTAACAATCAGACAGAGTTAATCGCCTTTATAATATTAAGGTATGACAACGTTAAAGATCCTCCTGAAAAGAATTCTCCTGAAAGATTCTCCTGCAATATATTTCCAAGAATAACTTAATCGTACACGATTACTGCACATTTTTTTTTCAGAATTAGAAAATTGAGATTCGAAACCAGATAAGTCAGTCTATTCACAATCGAATAAAAAATAGATAGAAACCAATCGTTTTTGCACCACTAACATTCGAAATAGGGATAAGACATATTGCGCAATTTTCTATGTAATAACAAAATAACTTTTAGAGTGTCAATAAATTAACAGAATTTTAAAACTTTTAGTATCTACTTGACTTTAGCAAATGCGCTAATCGCGCGAGTTCAATACAAAGTGACAAGCCACTATTATTATAGTATAGGTTCAATAAATGGTCAAGTGCGTGTCGTGCCACGCGCAATGTAGAGTTCCTTAGTTACATATCATTATTTTATGTGAACATAAAACAGGGTCTCTTATTTGATACTACGAACATAAGAACACTTGACTCTAACAAAAATGATCACTTATTTCGCAAACGGATCCCTAAATTGAAAAATAGTTTTCGCAAACCCCCAATGTTTTTTGATTATCTATCCACGATACCCCACACGACGGGGTAGATGAGAAAAATAATTCATCCCCATTTTACACTTGGTAACTATCTCAGAAAAAAAAAATTTTTTTCTAGATTTTATTCTAATTGACTTTTCATAACTAATACACATATTCAAATTACATCTTTCTAATACTTATTGTCTTTAAGCAAAGCCGCAGACGAATAGATAGAGGAACTACAAGGGTTCCTTGTTTACTATGGAACTCTAAAAATACGTACGTTGCTTAGACGCCTACATTTCCCACCCAGTGGCGCGAAAGTGAAAAAGTAAGGACAAGAAGACGAATGTCTGACATGTAATTGGGCGCGTCGCGGGGGATTACCCGCGCGCGCTCACTCACTCTGATACCCGCATTTGTCTACACCTTTTTAGTATTCTATTGTGAAATTATGATTTACGGTCTGCTTTTGTTTTATTTCTTATGTAACCTTCCGGCTTATTCCAATTTATATTTTTTATATTTTACAAATACTGAAGTAGGTAAGTACGTCAGGTTTTCAGTGAGCAAAATATCATCGTGTCACGAATATCTATATACCAAAAAACAGTTGCATAAAAATTCTTAGAAAGCGAAGCATCTTGAATTTTTTATTTTGTTTATACCGTAACGATGATGATGATGATGGTGAAATTTCTAGAAGGAAATGCTCCTAGACTATTTAAATAAAGAATCTCGTCAACATTCTAGAAAGTTCGGAACAAATGATAAAAACAAAAGACGATCGAAATAGAACATTCTGTAAGAAACAAATGACGAACGAAACGACTATCGAAATAAAAGCTTCTAGAAGGTTCTGCGGGGTATATAAGGAGCTTCAGTCGCGGACGGTCAGTTCAGATACAAGTAACATACAGGAAAGAAAAAAAAGTTACATGTGAAAGTGAAGTGTTGAAGTGAACAGTATAGTGAAGAGACGTTATAGTAGTAGTGTGTTGATCGGAACACGGTCTCTGTGTATTTGTAGCGCGTCGATTATGTTATTATTGCCGGTGTTCGTGTTATCGACTGTGACTGCTCTGTAGAAGATACCACGTGTCAGTGAATTAAACGGGCTTGAATAACATCGTTGTTTCCTTCCAATCCCTATACCCACTTCACGTAACATTACTTTCATTTAGGAGATCTCTATTTTCTGCCTAAAATCATGTTTATTTCAGAAGGATCCGACACATATTACCCATGTTTTTCGGGTATGCTATGTATGTTATATTACCTCCTACATGATATGCCCATTTTCATGTGCGTAAGTGTCGCTAGATTTGTCTTCACTTCCCGAGCGTCATAAGCTTCATTTTCAGGCTTCCGTACTAAGGATGCGGGAGCCAGTGGTGAGGCTACAGTGTATGTCTGTCTGTCTACACACTACTACACTTAAACGGTTGTATCTTTCGTACGGTAATAGTATAAAATAGTTTAATAATAGTATAGTAATATAATTTTGAGACTTGTATGTCTCAAAATTGGTAAGATTATAGAGTTCTCTTTGATGTAAATCAACAAATAATAATTAAATAACACATATTAACATGAAGTTTCCGGCAGCCTAGTGGTGAGACCCTCTGACTTGCGATCCGCAGGTCCTGGGTTCGAATCCCACGGCACGCACCTCTGTCTTTTCGAAGTTATGTGCGTATTGTTGATTGCCGCTAACTTCAAACGGTGAAGGAAAACATCGTGAGGAAACCTACATGTCAGAGAGTTCTCAATGATCTTGAAGATGTGTGTAGTCTGCCAACCCGCACTTGGCCAGCGTGGCAGACTATGGCCTAACCCTTCTCATAATGAGAAGATGGCCCGCGCTCAGCAGTGGGACAGTTTGTATAAACAGGGCTGACAAAAAAAAAAAAAAAAAAACACATATTAGATATAAAGTATTTATTTTTATCATTTTAAAAATTAAACAAAATAATTAAGGTTGTCGTAAGAAATAAACAAGTGACGCTAAATAGTTGATACCTATAATATTTTTACTTTAGGTAATAAAAATAGTGTACGCCGCATAGTTATCTTATCTTTAAAGGCTAGATGGCGTTTTTATGAATATTTTCTTTAGATATGCCTACCATTTCAGAGTATTTCTACTGTACAGAAATTATGTGAAATTACAAATATGTATAGATATATAGCAGCACATATTGTCATATGTTGCATTGCATGGTAGTACGGAAGCCTCGGTGTGCGAATGAAACACGTACATTGTTCGATTTTTTTATAATAAAAATAATAACTGTACTTACTTCTATATAGCCCCTTATTACAAATAAATGGCAAACACTACTGCTCTGCTTAGGTAAAGAAACATCAAAAACCTAGTAACTTTGGCCATATTTTCTGTAAAGAAAAGTAGAGCCTATAAATTACAAAAATCACTCTTATGCGGTGGGATAATTTGCATGGGATAATTGTGGGATAATTTATAATTTAATTTAAACTTCTAATATAGATATTTGTTGCGATCGTTTCTTATCAAGTCGACAGGCAAACAGAATAAAGACAACTACGATGTATGACTTCTAATTGAGCCAGCTCTCAAGGGAGAATAGATCGGTCCATCATTCAGATAGGAACAAATTTGTCCGCGCCTGCCGCGCTCCGCACCACTGTGCGCTGAGCGTGCGCACCTATGAATTTTTAATCACATTTTTGTATTCAATTTAAAAGGGAGCGCAAATGGAAATGCGCGCTGCGTTAACTTTGACGTGAGTAATCTATTTTGAATTAGATTATTTTATTTTACAATTATGTAGCAATATGTAAGTAATAAGTATGCTCACTAGATGGACAACGAAATAGTTTTATATCGGTCGCGTTCTTCCTTTTGAGGTACCGAAACCCGAAAAAGCGCTTTATTGTAATGTTTTGTAGCAAAATAAACTGTTTACTACTACTGTACTCTCCACTACTGTACTGTTTGTTTGTTATTGTTGTATAATTAACTGTTTTTTCAATTCGATTTGAAAGAACAGTTAATATATATACCAGCATTATAAGATTTTAAATTTTGATAATAAATTACTAAACAATAAGAAACTAAACCTAATCCATCTCAACCTAAGTGATTTTACAAGAATTACGTATTTAAAAAATAAATTAAAAATATTGCAGCGGCTCTGAGTACATTTTCTCAAAAACTAGACTCAATATAATATCAAACGTAGGTAACTACAAAAATCACTCTTACAAAAAAGGGCATTTTATTTTAATTTGTTTGTCATATCTTGCACATTTGGTAAAAAATATATTTCCACATCAAGAAAACACAAAAGATTTCAATACTGCATTGCACCCAGTCGATACACCCTCCTACCCTCACAAAGCACATAAAAATCAATACAAACAAACATATCCCAATTAGGTACGAGCTACGAGTTCGCGTCGGACAGTGTAGTGGCGCGGAGCGAAAAAATAAACGGACAAAATCTCATACATATTTGACGCAACAAGCGATACCAATTCCCACTAGTTAAGGCTACAATGTAAGGGAATCCAGGGACCTGATGTAAAATGCAAAGGTTGAAAGCACCGTGCAATCGGAATGCGGGTGGATGCGTTTTCAACTGCAGTTGTTCGGGTGAAAGATTTGTTTTTCTTTTGTCGTTTTTACTTCGATTTGCCTTTTACACATATATCGGGATATTATAAAATATGGTTGACAAACATGGGACTCATAAGTGTTTATAATATAAGTATATAGGTAAATTAAAATATAAAAAACAAACTAAAAAAAACGTAAAACTAAGCCGCCAACCACGGTTCTAAACTTAAAACGCTGTAATTGAATGGTGTCTTGCTCGTAGGTACATATATTTTTTTTTTTACTTAGGCGAAAGAGTAACTTGAAATTATGTTCAGATTATAAAGTAGTATTTTGATTCAAATACCAATGGTAAAAGATTCAATTACTACATCACAAGCCACCGGCAGTCTGATGCGCCTACTGACAGTGTGTATCTGACTTTTGACACATCCATCAAACGACATGACTCTTGACATGTTAGTTTTTTAGGGTTCCGTACCCAAAGGGTAAAAACGGGACCCTATTACTAAGACTTCACTGTCTGTCTGTCTGTCTGTCTGTCTGTCTGTCTCCAGGCTGTATCTTATAAACCGTGATAGCTAGAAAGCTGAAATTTTCACAAATGATGTATTTCCGTTGCCGCTATAACAACAAATACTAAAAATTAAAAAAAAAAAATATTAAGGGGGGCTCCCATACAACAAACGTAATTTTTAAGCAATTTTTACTCGATCTTAATTGACAGGTAGAAACTTGAATATTTGTAAGTAAATATTTAGAAATATATTAACTATAAAAATAAATACCTAATCTAATACATAAAAACTCACAAAATGAAAATAATCCGTGCATCTAAACGCGGTGCGAGCGCCGCGCCGCGGTGTGGTGGTGGCGCGAGAGCGAGGCGGTTGCTAAGCCACGGCCGCGCGGTTAGCGGGGGAGGTAACATCACGGAGCGAGCCATAACCGCGGCCGCGCGTATTTGCGCGAGCGTCGTCATGCTGCCCGGATGTGTATCGAAAACCTACCTATAAGTTTGCAATTTACAACTTGGAATTTCGTTGATTTCTCGTTATTTTATAAACAGAACTAAACTTTGTACTATTATAGATGATAGTACAGAACCCTTCGTGCGCGAGTCCGACTCGCACTTGGCCGATTATGTTTGCTTGATGTTGGCATCATGCTTGCACATTTGCCATTTGTCGGACATGTTAGTTAAAGCTTGTCGCTATTGACATAATAAAAGACCATCGGGTTTGACAATGAAATTTTTATGACCTTTATCTCGCTAGCCAAGTCAAAATTAAAAAAAAACCGGCCAAGTGCGAGTCGGACTCGCGCACGAAGGGTTCCGTACCATTATTTAGAAAACGGCAAAAAATCATGGTTGTTATAACATTTATGTGCCCCCCATAAATATTTATTTTATTTTATTATTTATTTTTTAAGTGAATAATATCTATAACTCAATATTCTGTGAATATTTCAAGCGTCTACCTGTTGCCGTTATCAATATCGAGCAAAAACATCACGTTTGTTGTATTGGTTGGGGGGGGTTAAATATTTATTTTATTCTGTTTTTTAGTATTTGTTGTTAGGTATAGTGGCAACAGAAATACATCATCTGTGAAAATTTCAACTATCACGGATCATGAGATTACAGCCTGGTGACAGACGGACGGACAGACAGACAGACAGCGGAGTCTTTGTATTACCCTTTTTATACTACCCTTTGTCCCGTTTTATCCTTTTTATATTATATTATATATTTTTCGAGTTCCGTACCCAAGTACGGAACTCGAAAAATCAGAATATCGAAGTAGTTCAAAAATCCGGATACCACAAAGATAACTAGTAAATAATTCGAAATATTCAAATTTCCAAGGTGTTAAAATTTAAATTAAATATATACTTAAAACATATTTATCTATGTTCTTTTTATCAATCAAGGATATCGAATAAATGTACTTAATCAACGATTTATGTAAGTGCCTATCAATTTAAGATTGTAATTGTACCAATAGAAAAAATAAACTGATAATATTTAAATTAATCAGCAATATAACTGTCAATGTCAAAAAATATTAATATGGATAAGTACAAATGAAAAAAACAAATCGGTTTAGTGCGAGTCAAACTCGCCCACCGAGGGTTCCGTACAAACTAGTAGATAAAAGGAGGATTTTTTTTTTATATTTTCCTTCATAATCCGATAAACATACATCGTAAAAATATTTAAAACCCTGTTTCAGCTTATGCTAATAAAGCTCTTGCATATGATACCTCACATGATACGGTTAAAGAACTTTAAAATTTGGACCCTCATTCCTTGCTTATTGACACATTTTTTTGTGATTTAATTTAAAAATGTCCAGTTTTCGGATTTTTTACTATACGTTACACAATGCTTCTTGCCAAATTTCATAGTTCTAGGTCAACGTGAAGTACCCCATAGGTTTTGATTCCATTGTGAGTGTCGAAAAGTGCGTTTGTACGACATATTCGGCTGTAACTATTTTTTACGAAAACTGAGAAATTTAATTTTCTTTCTGCAGCAAGTTGGATCTGCGTATATAGTTTTAATTTCAACTTTCCCTACACGCGTTCCCGAGAGAAAGGTCTTGACACCCGGACGGACGGACAGACGGACAACAAAGTGATCCTATAAGGGTTCCGTTTTTTAGGGTTCCCTAACCAAAGGGTAAAAACGGGACCCTATTACTAAGACTTCGCTGTCTGTCTGTCTGTCTGTCTGTCTGTCTGTCTGTCTGTCTGTCTGTCTCCAGGCTGTATCTCATAAACCGCGATAGCTAGAAAGCTGAAATTTTCACAAATGATGTATTTCCATTGCCGCTATAACAACAAATACTAAAAATTAAAAAAAATTCAATATTAAGGGGGGTCCCCATACAATAAACGTGTTTTTTTCGTATTTTTTTGCTCAATATTAAAAACGGTAACAGGTAGACGCTTCAAATTTTCACAGAATATTTACTTGTATATTACCTTTCAAAATAAATAATTAAATAACAATAAAGTAAATATTAAAGGGGGGCTCCCATACAACAAACGTAATTTTTAAGCAATTTTACTCGATCTTAATTAACAGGTAGAAACTTGAATATTTGTAAGTAAATATTTAGAAATATATTAACTATAAAAATAAATACCTAATCTAATACATAAAAACTAACAAAATGAAAATAATCCGTGCATCTAAACGCGGTGCGAGCGCCGCGCCGCCCGGGTAGCGGGGGAGGTAACTTCACGGAGCGAGCCATAGCCGCGCGTATTCGCGCGAGCGTCGTCGTGCTGCCCGGATATGTATCGAAAACCTACCTATAAGTTTGCAATTTACTACTTGGAATTTCGTTGATTTCTCGTTATTTTATAAACAGAACTAAATTTTGTAGTATTATAGATGATAGTACGGAACCCTTCGTGCGCGAGTCCGACTCGCACTTGGCCGATTATTTCTTTTGAGGAACGGAACCCTAAAAATCAGAATATCGAAGGTGTTCAAAAGGCTGAATGCCACAAAGATAACTAGTCAATAATCAGAAATATTCAAATGTCCAAGGTGTTAAAATTTAAATTAAAATACTTAAAACATATTTATCTATGTTCTTTTTATCAATCAAGGATATCGAATAAATGTACTTGATCAACGATTTAAGTAAGTGCCTATCAATTTAAGATTTTAATTGCATGTAAGAGATAAATTGACATTTAAATTAATTAGCAATAAAACTGTCAATGTCAAAAATCATTTAATATGGATAAGTAAGTACCTACAAATGAGAAAAAAGTGGTTTTGTTTGAATGCACAGAATTAGAGGCCCTATTATTTGTTTGGATGGAATGTTTAAATTAAAGTAAAGATTTTCAATACTATCCTAAACACATACGTTCATTAGCGATACGATAGTAAAATGAAAAATAATGAAGTATTTGACTGGCCTTGTAGCTCAGTTGGTAGTGTGTTTGCGTCTACCTGCTGAATTGAAAGGTCGTGGGTTCGATCCCCACCCAGGGCAAACATTTGTGTGATGAGCATGGATGTTTGTTCTGTGTCTGGGTGTTTCTATGTATCATATGTATATATTTATTAAAAAAAAAGTATATAATGTATTCTATCAGCCATCTAGATCTAGTTCCATAATACAAGCTTTGCTTAGTTTAGGCTAGATGGCGTTGTGTGAAATGTCCACAAATGTTTATTTATTTATTTTAAAAATTAAAATTATTGAACTTACTTCTGATAAATATCCCAACGTCAACCTAACCAAACCATTATTATTTATGAAAACAGTATACACTTTATGTAAAAAGTTGATACGAAAAGTATAAGTGCCTACCTATGCGCAATTATTGAATTTGTAATTCAATTACATTATAATCAACTTATATTTATTTATAGAATTCATGCTCGTATCGCTTCATTGGCTCACTTTAGCCATAAATTTTAAGCCGGTAAAGTAATCCTGCCCAAACCGCTTGCGCAAGGTAAATTGGTTGACGAAAAGTCATATTTTACATAATGATTTGCGTAACAATAAAGCCATTCAACAATACAGTAATTATATTATAGCCTAGACAGACGGAGCCCGCGACTTCCTACTCATTTAAAAAAATCCGTTTACCGTCACGGATCCAACCGTCCGTCTGTAGATACATTTACTCCGAGCCTAAATAGAGGTAAGTACCTACACCTTGTAATGTTACAGAGAGACTTTATGCAATCATAATCTCGACTTTAGAACCATAAGGACATACGACATTATAGTTCCGATGTTATTAGGTTGGATGTTTTTTTATGTTATAAAAGACACATCCAACCGTATAGTTCTGGTGTCGAGCATTATGGCTAGATTGAATACGTTGTCTTAATTTAAAGTTATCTTCTACTATACGACATACAACACACATAGTATAAAATACTGTAAAGAGTAATAAATTACAGTTTAAAAAACTAAAAAACATGCAGCAAATTATTGTGGTCAAAGTTCATTAAAAGACTTTTCTAAGAAATCCAAACACAGCTATGATACGATGTTCCATCATGGAGTTCTAGTTCATATCTTCCGGCTCCATCATCAGATCAGTTCGACAGTACCATATTATTGTATTGTCATCAGAACTACATAGACAGCTGCCATCTACAGCTGCCAATTTTCTTAACGCTACGATCCTTGGCAGATGGTTAAATTAGTTACCTTAGATTTCACTACATACAGGTCGACCTAATAAAAGCGTGTTAAAAATTATCAGCATTATTAGGAGACAATCATTATCGTCATTTTATTTATATGAAGGACTACTACTGGACATAGGCCTCCAGGAGGAAGTTTCAGAAATCCACCTTGCTTTTTGTCACCCGTATAAGGTCATCTATACACCAATGAAAGATCAACTCAGGAAATATATTATAAGTTAGCAGTACGCGCGATATACGTGGATTTATATCATTTCGTTCAGGTTTCTACAATACCCACTATTCAATAATGCACCCAAATCTATAACTATAATATTCCAGACTTTATCTCATCAAAATATGAACAAAAACATACTAGACTCTGCTTTGTTAGCATCGATTTTGAAAATTGAAAAAGCATGTTCGTGAGATATGGAACCCTAGTAGGCTGCAGGTACAATGAATAATCGACAATCCTTCTCGAAAAGATAACAGCTTTGCCTTAAATCCCATTTGTTGATACAGTGGTTGCAATCGACGAGCGCGCGTGAGTACTACATGCACATGTCGTATTAATGTTACATAGTCTACATGCAAAGTGAGTTAGTGTGAGTGCGGGACGGAGCTAACGGATGCTACTCAGGCATACACAAATAGATCAACACAATCAAAGGCCGAGCGCAATTATAATTTGCAACTACTATAACGTAGTTTACTTTATCGGTAGCGCAACTTCGTTTTTCTGCATTTGCGCTACATTTTAGAATTGTAGAGATAGTAATATCTGCGTATTAAAGGCATCGGCGCCTCTGTGTGATCTTTTGTTTCTGTTTCATATACCTATAGCGGTTTTAAAATATTTGCGATTGAGATAGCTGTTAATTAAGATATCTTCTGATATATTTGTATTAATACTACTAGTTTTCATAATAAAGAAACCAATTTAAAATATTTACTCTTAAGTTTCAAGTAATGAACAAAGGTACATATGTATTACCTATACATACATTCATTATACATATACGACGCAAGGTTAAAATTAAAACATTCCTTATACTTGTTAACATTTTAAATACAACTGAAAATTATAAAATCAAAATAAAAGAAACATTCCAAAGTAAGAAATAGATTAAAAAAATTATGGCCAGTGCTTGAATAATACAAAAGAAGGTGCATTCCGCACAATACAGTATACATTTTACACACTGTTCACTATTATCGGCGCAAAAATGTTATATTTTCGAGTGTTTAATTTTATCCTTTTTGTATATTCCTGTATTACCTCCTAAACGGCTTTTTATCAATTTTGATGTGCGAAATGTCGTTAGATTTTACTTTACTGTCCGAATGTCATTTAATATCAAAAACTTGCATTTGCGCTCCATGAAGCTAAAAAAATTAAATTTGCGTTAACGCAATAAAAAACAAACCCTAAAAAAATCGCAATTTTTCCTTTTCCCATTGAGATAGAACCATGAAATTGGTCAGAAAGCAAGGTCTCATAGTACCTACAAATAAAGAAGAACAATCTCCATTAAAAAATTATCCATTTATAGTAAGATAAAAACAAAATAATGCAATTACTTACGCAATTAATATATATGTATGGATAAACATAGTTTTGTACCTACTACACAGTTCAGTTCTGTTTTTGTTAAAGAAAAACTCGTACTTGATCGAATTTTACCCGACTGCGTAAGAAGGAGGGTTATGTTTTTCGAGTGTATGTATGTATGTTTCTATATGACAACCTGCAGCTTGAACGGCTTGACCGATTTTGATATGCGAGGTGTCATTACGAGTAGATTCGAATTCACTTCCAGAGTTTCATAGGCTATATTTTTTTGTAATAATAATGGTAGTTAAAATTATATCTCTTTCGCAAAAATAAATAAACGCGTATTTTCGTAACCTTTAACAAACTATTTCGTAATAAACAAGTGTTTTTACTAGAATTATTCTGAATGCGCGCTTATAGCGCAGTCGGGTATTTTGTTTTTCTTATAATATACATACAAAAAAAAGTATATATGTATCAACTACAAAAGTAAGACTATGGCCCAACCCTTCTCACAATGAGAAGATGGCCCGCACCCAGCAGTGGGACAGTTTGTACATACAGGGCTGATAAAAAAACTACAAAAGTATGTATGTAATATATGTATGTATATAAGTATTCAAAACATCAGACGTTTAAATACTGGTTATAAAACAAGACAAAATTACACAAAAATGAGGAAACATGCTTATAATTGCACCGTGGGACGGTCACATGGACTATACACATGTATCTATTCCACTCATTAAAATGATGTCCGAGTAATGTGGTGGAGCCGACCACTGTGCAACGCATGACGGCCGCTGATTGGTCGATCAAGTTGTTACGGGGCCTTGTAATAGTTAATTTTAATCATAAAGTTAAATTGACGTTGACATTTTTAAATTTGCTATATTGACAACATTTATTAATTTGTTTTTATTTGATCCATATTTGCTTTTCGTTTTATTAGTGACATTTAATTATGTATCATTGTTTTGATTTTAAAATTGTTAGTAATTGGATTATTTATATATTTAATTTTATTTATTGGCCTTTTATGTGTTAGATTATTATTAATTAATTAATTGTAATATCTCCATTAAGTAATATGGGCCCCAGTGGCTTGAAATAAATTGATTATTATTATTATTATTAAATCTGATATTGTAATATTTAAGTAATATTCATTGAACACAATATTCATTTATGTATAATAAACATATCGAAGCAGATATGAAGAGATCCGTAGATGTCCGAAAATCATAGATATGTTACAGGTAATTAGCAAGTTGAAGTGGCAGTGTATAGGGCACGTAGAATCTGATGGCCGATGAGGCCGCAAATTTCTCAAGTGGAGACCAACTCATAACACAACAGAACTCATGAACACTCATGATGTTCTGGTGTGCAGAACTCATTCGGATTTGCAATCGATTTGGAATCTATACCTACGTCTCTGTCATTTCCATAGAGAATGACAGAGACGGAGATATATAAGTAGATTCCAAATCGATTCCGAATTCAAATGAGTTCTGAATATATACGCTGCGCTTGCTGGTGCGTCCTGTAGGGATACAGGACGCACCGGCAAGCGCAGCGTATAGATAGACCAGCCATAAGGTGGACAGATTGATTTTTTGTAGTATATTATTTTGTTATTAGAAAATCTGAAAATAACGTATTTTTACTTTATTGATATTAAAATTTTCTCTCTGACAGCTTAGACAAGCGGTGTCAAAGCTTTCAATTTTTCAAAATTGATCTTTTTATTTTCAAATTTTCTAACGTGTCGTCTTACGAATTTTCGATCAGGTCACGTGACACCTGACGCGAGTTTAATCTGACGCGAGTTTTTTTTTTTTTACCTATCCCAAAAATGAACAACGCCGCTAAAGAAGTTTTCATTTCAAAAACATATCTCCAGAAACATAACTCCTTTCGTATTCATCCTATAGATAATGAAACCACCGCGCACTATAAAAATACGACTTCACACGTCAATATATAATTTTATACCCCCTACAAGAAGTCTTAATTTCCCTAAACACCGTCTCATATTCCCTAAAAGCTTCTACAAAACCCCTAATCTTCCTAAAGCGAGACATAAACATCAATATAATATTTTACGCGTCCTGTCCGCTGGTCGCCATATATTTACACTTTGAGATATGGCTCCTTTTATAGCCCGTCTATGGCCTCGCGTTATGGATTGCACATAAAAATATTGTACCTAGCTGTCAATTTATGGATATGTATTACTATAAATATCTTTTTAAGGTCACGGATGAGTGGAGTGGTATCAAATTTGAAACAACTAGTCATGGGGTTTAGATAGTAGACATCGCAAGTACAGCAATAAACAGAACAGAATCTGTACATAATTTTATCAGCCACTTTTTTACCCGACTTCGGCGAAATAAAAGAGAATGTTATGTTTTTTACCGGAATAATATGTGTATGGAAGTATGTACCTATGACTATGTATGTTTATCTGTTCCCTCATAATTTCTAAACTACTTTTTTTTTTTTTTTTTTTTTATCAGCCCTGTTTGTACAAACTGTCCCACTGCTGGGAACGGGCCATCTTCTCATTGTGAGAAGGGTTAGGCCATAGTCTGCCACGCTGGCCAAGTGCGGGTTGGCAGACTTCACACATCTTCAAGATAATTGAGAACTCTCAGACATGTAGGTTTCCTCACGATGTTTTCCTTCACCGCTAAACTACTTAACATAAATTAATTTACCTACTAAGTCTTATGTAATATTTATACTGTTGGTGTTTCTAAAATAAATAAATAAATAATTTGACAAATAAGGTTTTGGAAGGGTCTTGTTTGTCCGCTGGTTAAAAATGTGACGTCACATAGCTTGAATATGGCGCTCTCTAGCATGAAGATATGAACAAACAAAAAATTTTCGCCTCACCCCATCATGTGTGGAATCATTGAACAGGGATTTTAAAATTAAGATAGAGTTTGGTACATCATATTTTTGTCAAATGTACTGTTTACGAAATATATCCCGTCAATACTCGAAAAACATAACCCTCCTTCTTGCGCAGTCGAGTAAAAATGCTGACTTAAGCAAGAAATTACAAAAAAAATATAAGTTCCCCCTAATCGAAACTCTTAACTAACGCATTAAACTCGCAAAACAACTAATTTCCTGCAATCATTTTAATTTTACTGTCTTAATTAATTATCTATCCACTAATAAATATTTCACCGAAACTGGTACATTCACCGTTACAAACAATCGGCTTAAACCTTCCGCATGAAATAATCTTTAATATTACTTTAATAGTCATTATGAACTAATCAAGGCCTATAAAATGTAATAAATTAATGATTACTTAGTTCCGTATTTCTTGTAAGGTTGATTTTGAGTGAAATTCCATTTGATCACAATATTAATTTAACTTGGTTCGTTTACTTATACAGGGTTATTGGCCTCATTGGCAAGTCTTTAGAAACGTTAGGACAGCTTCCACGGCAAAGAAACTTTAGCATTAGCAGTTTTTTTTTAAAACAAAGCAAAATTTCATTGTAAAATCATAATTTTGTAATGTTTTAAATGAGCTCTAAGCTCGAAAACAGTTACCTATTGTTTCTGCGTTTCAGGTACTAGGATACACTTACACTAGTAACTTGTACATATAGTAAATTGTATTTTGAAATTGTAATTGAATCAAATATTACGTCAAACGGAACGGTTTAGATGTAACAATAGTTCAATAAGGCACCATTATTGCAATGCAATTAGCAATGGCCCTGTACGACCGTATTGAAACCGGATTATCATTTAATTGAATTTTCAATATAATGGTAAATATGACATATGAAAAGTTATTCGTTATTCCAATCCAAACAGATAAGTTAATTTTGTCTACCTGCCTACATCTATATGTTTATTGTTTATTCTGTAATTGAACTCCACATATTAAATAACCGAAACGTACGAGTATGGTCTGACCTCATCTTTCCACTTAGCGGAACCGGAAACCAATTACGGATATAGCCGTTACCCCGCCGTAAAACGGGAGGGCGTTGGGGCGTTACTTCACACGTGCACTACGGAATGTAACGCTCTGGAAGGTATCATCGCATATTGCCTCGTGTCAAATTTTCATAACCCTGCGATATTGTTAGTGTTGCTAGGTAGAAAATTTACCCTGAATTCTGGGTACTCTCTACCTATGAATCATATTTGATTCTAATGATGAAATTCGTTGTAAACTGTAAAATAAAAAATTATTGTCTGTAAAGTCGGTTTACGAACGATAATTTTATGTGATAACGTCATGATAAATGCGTCACAAGCCAAACGCTTTGGCAGATCGAGCCTCTCTATCGCTTGTTCCGCGCTCTCGCTTGCACGCTCGGCTTAGGCGGAACGTGACAGCTGGCGTTCATCGATTTATAAGACTTTATCACGTCAAAAATTTTATTTTTTAAGAAAGAAATATCTTGAAGAGGTAAAATACTTTTCGAAAGCAGTCCCAGCAGTAATTCTATCAGTCGTCTGTCTGTCTCTCTGTCCGTTTGTTACCTTTTCTCGACTAAGCGGCTGAACTGATCGTTATGAAAATTGGTACAGAGATAGATGTAAACTGGAGACGGATATAAGCTACATTTCATCATCATCATCACTACGCGGGTGAAACCGCGGAGCGCAGCTTGTTGTTTACAAAAAAAAACTTATCCGTATGAACAGTTTTTCTCCTTAGGCAAGCAAAAGTTGTGTAGTACACACAGTAAAGTTTATCTCATCAAGTTGATACAGAAACTTGTCTCGAGGACTTTCGACCCATCCAACTAGCAACACCTCACCTCCCCGCGGGAAATGCGGGTAAAGCCTTTCGAGGGGAGGCCGGGGTAATATCAGACGTATACTTTAGTGTATCGATGATTTCGCGGCGCCTTTCTGGGGATGAGTGAAATGTGAGGAAAAATGGTTGCTTTTGACGTATGACGACATTTGGTGAACGGTAGCTGGATATAACATCGAATATGGGGATGTAAAATGGTTATAAAATGGGCCTTTGATATTTTTCGGAACTTTTTATGTGATAAGTTGACAAGATCGGTGTACATTTTTATCATACCTGTTTTAACCGACTTCAAAAAAGGATGAGGTTATCAATTAGGTTGTATATTTTTTCCTCTATATTTAGAATACCTCATAGCTTCGACATTTATAAACCAATTCGGGAAATTCTTTTTATATTTAAAAGTGTAGTGTTTAAGTGTGTATTTTAGTAGTTAAAGTAGTTTAGTAACTTTCAGATGGGTTCCATAGAAATTTCATCAAAATCGAAAAGAAAATACTAAAATATTTATTTCCAAAATGTTTTCACATTCGACCTTAGCTATAAAACATATAGCTACAATATAACTAAGACCAGAAAAGGAATGGAATGCAGATGTGTGTGTGCACTGTGTAGGCCGATAGAATCAACATGCACACAGACACATGCATTCGTCATGATATTGGTATATATATCTTCTGTTAATTAATTAAATTACTTAAGAGTCCGTACTTCGAATCTCGTTTACACAAATGACATATGTTTTCTAGTTAAGTATGTAACATATGTTTTCCAGTTAAGTATTTTGTTTCAAGTTTTTATTCAATGTTACAACGCGAAACAAGTTTTGCATGCCAACCGCCTGTGCTGTATTAGTTGAGCAATTAGTTTTGCTACCCTCACTTTAAAAAAAAACTTACTAAATAAGACGTTTAAAAATAATTTATTTAATGAAATGTAATCTCAAGTAAGTGAATGTAAATTCTTATTGAGAAAATAAAATTTCTTTAAACCGGAAAAGTCATAATACTAAACCGATTAAGAGTCCGTAGTCCGACCATAGTCCGTCTCGCTTGCGCATACCCACATCTTTGAAGATTTATAATGACATAAACTTATAAAACAATCGTGGTTTGTGAATCTAGAAAACATCACAAATATTCGACAAAAATTTCAATTTTTATGCCTCATAATCATAATCATGAGCGACTCACCTTATAAAAGTATGCGAGATACTCACGATTCTTGTTCGAGACTAACGGCCTTACCGAAAAACGTTACTTAACTTTAAGCATTGCTTAACATATTATGTCAACTTCTCGCTGACACGTAATGACACTTGCGGAAAGAGACAGAGAATTTAAGATGATGGTTAAAGTTAAGTAATGTTTTTCGGTAAGGCCCTAAAAGCAAAAAACAGAGATAGTACAGAAGGCAATCACATGTATTTACTTCACTTTTCATACCTAAACTCGGCGGTCGCGCTAGGGATGTAAACTTTGGCTTATGCAGAAAAACTATCGTGGCAGTGGCACTCGTGTCTAGTTATTTGATATATTGTTGAGAATCAAACAGGAAGAACGGAAATATAAACCAATAATAACTAAAATCTAAAATATTTCAATTTTATCATTTTTTCAATTATCAATTTTAATTGTTATTGTCAATTGTTTGATGGCACTCGCGCTCGCACAGGAGCCCAATTCAGTTATCCAAGACCGCTCCATAGCCGAACCAAATGTGGAGCGTTTCCCGTCGGCCGCCATAGTTTTTTTGATTCAGTCACTTTTATGTCATACAATTGACACATTTGATGAAACATGACACGACCTTTGCTCCTTACTAAATCAAAAAATGATAGCAGTAGACAAGAAACGCTTCGCACAAGGTTCAGTTACGGATTGGTTTTGAATAACTGAATTTGGTCCCAGTCGGTCCGAGATATCGTGTATTGTATGTAAGCGGTGTCTGTGTGCGTTGCTCGAGCGCACTTTGTATGTAGATTGCCTTCTGTACTATCTCTGTTTTGTGCTAAAAGTATCGTAATGTAAGAATAGCCTAAGGCTATTGACAAACGCACATTTACACAGACATCCAGATAGCATTCTATTATATTAATATGCCGTTAGTCATTATTTTATGGGCACAAATAGCCCAGACTATGATAAAATACCTTACCATTGTAAAATTGTAATTATGAGTATCTTTAAACGCGCTATGAAATGAAACGGTAAGACAACTGCTTTGTTTTCACAGATAGTAAGTGGATGAAGCGGTGGGTATTTAAATGAGCAAATTTAAATTCAGATTAAAGTAAAAAATACTAAATATGGCGAATGAGTGTGAGTACAAAACGATTTGAAAATGATTCATGAAATATTTCTCTATAAATAGTCTTGTGAGTGACAGTACGTCTTCAAAACGGTGACTTGAAAATTATTCACGAAATATTTCTCTATAAATATTCTTACTTTTTCTAACTAAGTATCTTAGTAAGAAAAGGTAGACAACTGCTTTAGTCTTGCCAATTTAGTTTATTTTTTGTGAGCGTGTAACACAATTGGCCACATAGAAGAATTGCGTAAGTTTTTTTTATAAAAAGGTGCAGCAAAAGGCAGACGGCTCTCCTAATCCTAATGGTAAGCGATAACCGTCACCTATGGACAACTGCAACATCAGTGACATTACTGTTGCTTCGCTAGCTCGGAAAGGTGCTTGTATACATCCTTTTTAAAACGCTCTTTGTTGAAGCTCGGCGGGAAAACCTTCCGAGGAAGGACATTCCACATTTAAACAAGTAAATATTACTTAAGTTTTAGTAAGTTAATATTTTTTAGATACTTATTCTAATGAATCTCTCTGTGTCTTTTTTTTGCGTTGGACGGATACAGATGTTTGTATTACTTCCGGTAACCTAAATGACTTAACCAATTTTGATGTAGGTACCAGTTTCACACATATGTTTACAATCGGTTTGATATTTTTAATACTTTCTCCTTTACATACGCGTAGTGAATTACCTCGAAGTGCCCTTACTGCCGTTACAGATTTAATGTGGCATTTAAACAACTATTAATTATGTCATTAAGCGATTTGTCGGCGGAGATCAATCACTTGTAATGAAGAGGTCGCCGCTCGTTCGGCCTGTACAGACGATTGTCGGTCAATTAGTTTTATTGTATTAATTGTGTTATAATAATGTGTGGAGGGCAACGGCCGTAGCCATGAAAACCAACAGTTTTAAAAAACACTTGTGTTTTTTTTTCACTATACATTGCCTTAGATCCAATATCAAAATTATACAGCAGTAAGTACCTACTGCATAATCATCTTACACATAATAATATTTATAGTATAATAATTACATATTTTCCTTCTCACAATGAGAAGATGGCCCGCGCCCAGCAGTGGGACAGTTTGTACAAAAAGGACTGATAAAAAAAAACATATTTATTTATTAGTAAAATAATTACATAATCTGTCTTACAGATAAACCCTCAATACGCGCATTTTAGTTAAACAGTGTTTTGTTCCGTTCTCGCGCGTGACAGTTGCCGTCTGATAGAAGTTGACAAGTAATTATTCAATGAATAAGATTTTGAGATTCGTTTAGAAGTAACAATTAACTTATTTTTTTTTTTTAATTTAATTTAGTAGTGATTTTTGTTCTCGCGTAAACGTACTGGTCCATTTGGAAATGGACTTCCGTTTCTTATGTCTATTTTTAGGATTCCGTACCTCAAAAGCAAAAAATATGGGTTTAAATGCAAGGAACCAAACTATAAAGTGCTTTAACCGTATCATGTGGGGTATCTTAAGAATATATTTTAAATATTTTCACGATGTATATTTTTCGGTTTATGATGGAAAATTAAAAAAATATATATAATTTCCCCTTTTTGTCTACTAGTTTGTACGGAACCCGTGGTGAGCGTCTGTCTCGCAATTTTTCGGTATTTTTCACTATTCCGTCGCTAGTATGAATGATATCTGATTAAAACTTTTTCAAATGTTTCTCCTATCTAAATAAACAAAATTGCAATCTTACTTTTCTATTATCTCTACTCAATTATTTTATATGTTTAAAAATGTTGTGATACGCGAAAGAGATAGCTGCGCAGATAGATATAATTTGACCTTAAGATCAAATTATATCTATCGGATTCATTGCAAATACTACTTTTACAGGTATCAGGCACTTAATCTTAATAATGTTTTTCTAATTCATCCAAATTCAGTTGATTTCGCAAACAAAGCTCACCGTGATGAGTCATTGTAATCATTCAGCGGGTAGGCCCGCGACCCAGTTACGGCGTTCATTAGCCAAATGTAATCACTCAGCTCGTGTTCGCGGCGAATTAAAGGTATTACGGCGGATTACGGCGATTACGCAGAGGTAATCAACTGAACAAATGGGTTAAGCTGTTTGCATCATTTTGAAGAGGGATTTTGTTGATTTTTAGGGTTCCGTACCCAAAGGGACGGTTACTAAGACTCCGCTGTCTGTCTATCTGTCCGTCTGTCACCAGGCCGTATCTCATGAATCGTGATATTTACACAGTTGACATTTTCACAGTAGTATTTCTGTTGCCGCTATAACAACAAATACTAAAAACAGCTAAAATAAATACAACAAACGTAATTTTTTGGTAGTTTTTTGCTCGATATTGATAACAGCAACAAGTAGACGCTTGAAATATTCACAGAATATTAAGTTAAGTATATTATTCACTTTAAAAATAAATAAGTAAATTAAAATAAAATTAATATTTAAGGGGGCTCCTATACAACAGACATGATTTTTTCGCCGTTTTTTATAGATAATGGTACGGAACCCTTCGTGAGCGAGTCCGATTCGCACTTGGCCGGTTTTTTTATAAAAAGTGATGGTAATAAAAGTATCTAATACCAATGCGCAACAATAATGTTGCGCATTGGTATTAGATACTTTTTTTCGTATAAGATTTTCTGTATTATTTAATTAACCGGAAAACTCAAGATATTAATCGGTCACAAGAACGATGTCTTCCAACCGGTTTCGGTACTGTCAGAGTCCCATCCTCAGGGTAGACATCGTTCTTTTCAAGAACGACTAACGACTTTACTCAAGTCGCCAAGGGGGGGCAGAGATTTAAAAAATGTAGCCAACTACAAAGCAACCAAAATCCTAAGGCCGTGCAATTGTACCTGTACCTACAATTCATATTTTTCTCATCCTCCATATTATTACTTGCCCCCCCCCCCCCTCCCCCCCCTGGGCAAGAAAATCGCAGAAAGAGAATGTGATATTGCGTATTTTGAAGACGGTTGTTTCAGTTTTTTTAACCATCATTGTAATAATAAAATATGTGAATTTATTTTTCACTCAGCATTGAAAATATTTATTTATTTAATATAATTTATGTAGATTGTATAATTATTAAATAACTATAATTATATTATAAGGACTTTTCAAACGTGGGATACGCTATCCGACGACCTGGATATTATTTAAATCGTCAGTACGCCCTATCCGTGGAAGACAGCCATAGTGGCCGTTAGGGCTATTTGTTTTAGCATTTTTGAGGTCTAACAATGCATTTACACTTATCTACATCGAAAGAAAGTTAAAAAAAAAAATATTACCTTTAATAAAAGACTTTTGCTGAATTTTTACAAAGAGCCACATAACAATACTGTCCGTATATATGTGTTATATACAATACAGCATAGTAAAGATAAGAATGTAATAAGTAGGTTAAATTAAATAAAACCATTTGAGTACAAGAATAATTAGGTAGATAAAAGGAATGTAATACAATCCTTAAATTAACATTAGGGAACCGTAGAACACAATATAAAAAAAATATAAAAAAACTGTCCGTAAAGTAATTTCTCGCTCGTTTTTATGCATTCTCTTAGCCAACTTTGAGCTGCAATAAGAGATCAGATTAATCCCCCTGACCTAGTGTGAAATTAAATTAAAACTTGTAATTTTACGAATATTAAAAATTACCTACGAAATTGTTCTCGGAAATAATTATAGTTTCAAAAATGTATCTTATGATAATGTTCTGGTAGATATTATGAATATTATTTTTTACCCGACTGCGTAAGAAGAAGGGTTATGTTATTCGAGTATTTTCGAGTATTTCGAGTATAGATAGATATCAATCGACTAAAAATAAAAGCTGGTGGCGGATTCCAATATAACTCTTAAGATAAGTCTCATAGACTCCTCTGGCCACCTTTTGCCATATTTTCCATCAGGATCGCGGCGTTAAAACGGCTTACTTGGTACTGCCGAGAAGTCGTAGACCCGTCGGTTATTCGGTAGTTTTGGTTTGTTTTTATTCAGTAGTTTTTCTTATGCATATGAAGTCGCGGGTAACGACTAGTTGTCTGTAAAATAACAGAATAACGGTAGTATATAAACTATTAACTTAAACTGGCTCCGGTGATAATCTAAAGGACTTACGAAAGATTACGGCGATTACCCGGTAATAAACAGAATCAATTGGCTAATCTCTTCCATCATTTCGAGAGGGAAATATTTAAATTGACATCAAAAATACTGAAAAAAGCCACCTAAATCAAAACATTCGTTATCCAAAAATTTCTCCACGTCTTTTTGACTCTTTATCTCGACTTACCTGCAATTGATGGTGAAATCAAAACCATAAAAAGCGCTAATAGAACCATAAGATAGCCAAAGGGAAAATAGCAGCGTTTTGCGGTCGAGTAATGACACCGGAAATGGTTACAACCGGACACTCGTTTGAGATACTTTTTATAACTAATAGACTGAGAAACGTTTTTGTACCAATTTTTAAGGTTCCGTAGTCAACTACGAATCCTTACCTATAGTGTCAACATGTCCGTCCGTATATCAAAAAATATTGTTGTTATGGGAAAATAATTTTCGACTTAGTGATGCGTTTGAAAAATATTAAACTGGTAAATAATTTTTGCTAAGGTAAAGTATTGCCACCCCCTAGCCAGCTAAACTGTTAGCTTGAAGATGTGAAAAAATCTTGCTAATAGAATTTAAAATAAAATTAAAGAGAAAACTATCACAGCTCTTTACAAGTTTAGAAGCTATAGACAATTAAATCATAAAATGTACTTTTAGACGCAAGTTTTACAATAGAAAAATCAATCAATATGTTCGTGGTATTAAACAAGATGCTCTATTATAATCTGCACATAGTAGAGTGCAGCTATAGAACCCTACCTGATGCCTGGCCCGACACATACTTGGCAAATAATTTTTTTATGTAGAAGTAGAATTAGAAAAATCCTATTCACTCGCCATTTGAAGACAACCAGATTATATGTTCAGAAAGACCCACTCAGGAAGGTTGTTCCACTTTTTAGTGTTATATTCGTACACGCACAATAAAGGTAAAGCTAAACCGTTTCGTTCCAGTTTTTGGAATATCCACTTAGAAATGATGTCGCTTTCTCAAGTAAAAAATGCAAAAATGTCTTTTATATAGTCATATACCTTATAACCGTATGAAAATGGTCGACCGTCGGCAACTAAAGTGAGGTAACCGCAAATCTGCGGAAACTAAGCCCCATTCAGTTGACACGCTCCAGATGTCTCCATTACAAAACTCACTACCGCAAGAAGATAAATAGTATCTCAACCATTCCTTACTTTATTACCATAAATATTGTGAAATAATATCTACTCTATTGGTTCGTGAAAAATAAGGAAGAATTAAGATTATTGAAGATCATAAATTAGGTATTATCAAATATATGACAATAGTTAAAGTATAATATACTTTTTTTTATATTATATGACAACTTATTTTCGTATTATTAACAATCTTAAACAATCTGTCGTGGTTTCGTCCTGCTGCCATATTAATAATATTACTGTTTGCTGTTTGTAATATTTGATTTTATACTAAATATATTTGAATTTGAGAATAATCTCAGTCTTAGCCGGCATATGGTACCTACTCAAATCAATAGTTCAATAAAATCCTTATTGTGGCTTTAAATCCACAGGATTTTATTTAGAAGTAACTTTGAAAAATTCGCTATAGAACTTGAAAAATAAGTACGAAAAATAATCAATACTTACCATAAAATATGAACAATTGTAATAACGTATGATAGACTGTTAATATCACTTAATAATTAGCATTTGTCCGGTTCAACTCAAATTACAAGTAATAATTATAGTTAAAAAAACTGAAAAAAACTAACTATAAAATACGCAATTCGTTTACTTGGATGACATATTTTTCCAGATATTTTGTTATAAAAACCAAAGTACGGAACCGATCTTGATAAAATTTATTACAAATAGTAGGTACATTAAAATTTACATTACATACATATTTAATTCACAAATAAATGATTTTATTAGAATAATTAACTAAATAACACAAGAATGCACATTTGTAACTATCTATGATTTTACGCATACCTTCTCACAATAAACGTACACTCAACAGTATACGTTTTATGTATATGTACTAACGCACATTACCGTTCAATTTGCTTTAATTGAAAACCACTACCAAAAAAAAAACAAAGAAATACTACACACAATGCACTCTAAAGTTGCTATTATCATAAAACACTCCATTCGATATTATCTCTACATTTATTTGCAAAACATTTTTTTCACCAAACAAAACAAAATAGTTGGGTGGCAATGCCCTTCCGGACGACCAATTTGAGCCATTGCGTGAGTTCCGATGACACATCTTCCAAACTATTCCTTTTTCCCTATTTTTTCTGTCTTTTTTTTTGCGGTGACTCGGGGTTCGAGGCGCCTCGCCCAGTAATTTGTTGCGTCGCCGCCGGACTACTTTTTGGGATTTTTTACTTATTGGTTTTTTACTCGCAGTGACAGAAAATTGGTTTGTGAAGACAATTTTGTGGCATTTATCGGTTGTCACGTAATTAATATCTCTGGCGGGAATTATTATTTTTAGATTGTTCGACGATTTTGCTCTGTAAAATCTTAATAGGATATTTGGATGATTAAAGATATCAAAATAAGAAGCGTATTTATTTAATATTAAGCATTCTCTACCAAAATATCCTGTTGTTACCTGACTGAGGGACATGACATAATTAAATGATATATTATATTTTAAATTATTGATTATCTTTAATAATTTTCATAAATCTTCCATTAGTGGATTCAAAAACAAACTTACGTAGATTTTTACAGTCAACGCCAAATTTACTCATAACCATTTCGTATTTTTAAGAGCAGCCAACCCCCTGTACTATCCATACAAGAGCTCGTATGTACATCGTACGTATGACGTATTAACAAAACTTTATTCAAATTTGTTGTTATAACAGATATCTTGTGCAGTAGAATCAGTAGCATCTCTATTGAAGATGATAGATGTCTCTATCGAAGTAAAAATTAAAAACTATAAAGCATAAATCCAAGATAAGCCTCCAAAAGTACATTTTTACATAAACTACCAATTTTTTACATAATAAACTAACGCTGCTTATAACGAGCTCTGAAATTATAATTGTAAAAAAATATTTCGATATAAAAGTAGCAAATCTATTGGAATTCCAAATAATCAACATTTTTATTATCAAGTTCTCAAGATTTTACCAAAACACGTATTTTATGAGGTAACGTAACAGCACACCATATTGTGATTTCATGACTATCGTAGGTAGGTATATCGAAAATTGGTGAAAGCAGATTTAAAGGCAGATTTAAAGGTTAGTCTTTCTTTTTATGGCGAGGATATTTTTTATTTTCCAAGACAAGTAAATATCACATTGGATGATAAAACAAGATTTTTACCACACGTGCATCGTACTTCGACTCACTGGGAAGGACCTTCTTAATCAATGAAGTTACAAAAACTACACAAATTAGCGCCAAATCGCTCTCAATATCCACGCGTGTCGCTGTCGGTCCCTTACATTTTTTTCTCGACCACCGACCGAGTGGCGAGCACGGATGTCCACTGTCCAGTCTATAATTGAGTTAATAGCTATCCGGAATCAGGACGAACGTGTGTCGGAAATGGTTATCTAAGTGAGGAAAAAATGGGACGATTCGCCGACGGTGACGCCACTTTTTGCTTATGCGGAAGTCAGGACTTGCTAGATTTGGGATGTCAAAAGTATTTGTAAATGCATTACGCAATTTGTGTTTAAAATTCGCAAACGTTTACTATTATGGATTAATTACCCGTAAGAGTCAGTTACTCGCATTTTTTTACTATATTCTATTTAATTAACATCAAGAATTGAATTAAATTTTAAAATATAATTAAGTTGGCTCTATTTTTGAGAATATACCATATTGGCACAAATTCTATTTCAAGATACGTTTCATATTGATGAAATGATTTCAGGTATTATTTTTATTTATTCAAACTTATGTTATTTTTTATATCAAGTGTTTTTTTTTATTTACAACATTTTTCACAGAGAAAAATATGAAATAAACGTGAAAAATACATATAAAGTTACTAAAAAAAAAAAAACGAATTGTTATCCATCGCGCAAGCACTGCGTCTAAACAGTAATCCGAGTCGTTAATTTTTCAGATCATATAGTATTTTAGTACCTACCTACTTATTTATCAGATTTCGTAAATAATGTCCTATTTTAATTAAAACGTTTTACAATATTTTTTGTATAATTTTCAACCTCATTTAAATACCTACCTACCACAGATTTTAAAATATAAACTGTCCAAAATAGTATGATGTACAGTCTATCTACTCACCATTTAATCTATCCTTGACTACTTGATGTGCGAATGCTGCTGCCGCCGCTTGCCTCATGGGGTCCAAAGCGACCCCCCACGCTCCTAACGCACCCAGCGCCCTGTGAGCAGGCACTCTCACCACTCCTGGATTACCAGCAAACCCATAACCAGCCCCCAACCCCAAACCAGGCCTCATCAACAAACCAGAATTATGATATAGTCCTGGATTATGCGAAAAGTTCAAGGGTAAAGAACTGTCTTTTCCATCATCTTTAGCACTCTCAGATTCAGTATCCTGGTCACTCCTGTCTTCACTTTCCCCTGAATTTCGACGCTTGTCTATATCCTCGAAATGTTTCCCTAAGAGACGTGATATGCTGAAAGGGAGGTTCACCCTCTGCTGGGTATCTGTCATGTGGTTGGGGGAGTCATGATATCTATCATGGTAACTGTGCTCAGAGTCTCTATCTTCTGAAGCGATGCTTCTGTCACAGTGACCTGATAACCTACTGTCAGAATCCACATTGATCTCTTCCTGGTCATCGTCTGAATGCACGGACGACATCGTTGCTGATTTCGAACACTCAACACAGATTTAATTTTTTTTCGTAACGTCCATTCATTTTTTTTAATCACACAATTTTTATACGGTACCAAACTCAAACTAAAGAGTGCGGTACACTAACGCGCGTATTATTTGTTAATTCATCCGGTAGAAGCCACGTTCGACCGCGCGCGACCAGAACGTTACACAAAATATCGAGCAAAACGAGCCAATCAGCTGTATCCCCACCGCTTTACGAATGTCGAACGCGATAGTTTGACCGCACAAACGCCTTCACTAGGCCCGTTGAGTGGAACAGTTTCCAACAAAAGCTTAATATGATTTCCAAACATAAAAACTCGTTTGGACTCACTAACTTAAAGAGAACGATTCGTTCCGTCCCTCTCCGATCGTGTCTCGCTTCAATTAAGACCCCCTAGTATACTATTAACACGTAACTTTCGACTTTATTTCATGGGGAATAAGTTAACATTTACCATGACCTGTAAAGGCATTTGCCACATTTTTTACTAGGGTTGTAACAAGGTAAACATATCCAAGAACAGTTGTCGAAAAGAGACAGGCACATCTTCATAGTAACAAGTTACAAGAGTTGAACAAGGACAACTCTATTTTGTCAGAAGGCGTGGCCTTTGGTATTGTAACGCGTCGCTTAAATCCAGTTATGGCCTGACAAATGGTGTACATATTAAGGGGGGCAATGTTAGGAAACTATTTTTGAATCTTTTAAGACAGTTAAATTATTTACGTTCGGCGGTCGACCGAGCTCTTCCATAGTAGACAATGCACTTTATAATAAAATAGATCCCAAGTTTCGTGTTATAGCCAAAGATAAGTGGGGATAATGTATCGTTGAAGATAGCTAGTTTATGGGATTGGCTCTGACATTTCGAGTAGTAAAGGGCGTTAGATTATGGTTTCTTATGATAAAGCTGTGGGAAGGGAGATTGGTTTGCGTTATTGTTTCTATTCCATTGAATTTTGATAGGGTATGAATAATTGAAATATTTGAGTTATGGCTATTTGTTATTTGGTGCGCGATTGATTTAGTATTTAATGGTCACGGTTGAGACAAGCGATTTGATCCATCAGCGCTTTGTTCTAGGTTATAATTATTATAAGTGGGTAGTTTTATGTTCAAATTTAAATTATATATTTATTTATGTTTTCATCTACATATTTCTCCATGAAATACCCAAAATTCGTACCCAACTAGACAGAGGAGTGGAACTTCCTACTTCTCTGTTTCCTGAAAATTACTTATAATTTTAGAATTTTTAAGGCTATATAGACTGAACAGGAATTTATCTTTTAGATATCGAAGTGCTCCTTCCTCGGCCACACCGTCGTTTACCATCAGGGAATTGGTGGTCAAACATAGACCTATTTTAAGTAAAAAAAAAAGAAAAATGCGTTAGGAGAAGGCCATTGGAAGCGAAAACTGATAAAAATATCTTGACCTTAATCAAATTCTGTGTCTGATTTTGCAAGTAGATAACATTTAATGTCAGTGAAAAGTTGACAGAATATTTATTTTTAATATCAACAAAACAATTATACAAACTACTAGGTACACAAAAACATATCGATTAGGTACCCCAGACCTTTGATAATCCCAGACCGATAAAGGTTTAATAAAGACTATCCAATTGTTTAAGCCCACTAAGTAGGTACCAGTTGGCAGTGCTGGGTACACTGTTATACCTATTTGCTACAAAATTTGTAATATTAATCGAATTATTTTAGTAAGTAATGAAATGTAAATTGCTTTCCATTTCGAATATAACACACGTAAATAAGAATCATATTATATTTGTTAAACTTAAATAATTGCCGCTGTCCCTTACGTTTGTTTTTAGGGTTCCGTACCCAAAGGGTAAAAACGGGACCCTATTACTAAGACTTCGCTGTCTGTCTGTCTGTCTGTCTGTCTGTCTGTCTGTCTGTCTGTCTGTCTGTCTGTCTGTCTGTCTGTCTGTCTGTCTGTCTGTCTGTCTCCAGGCTGTATCTCATAAACCGTGATAGCTAGAAAGCTGAAATTTTCACAAATGATGTATTTCCGTTGCCGCTATAACAACAAATACTAAAAATTTAAAAAAATTAAATATTAAGGGGGGTCCCCATACAATAAACGTGTTTTTTTCGTATTTTTTTGCTCAATATTAAAAACGGTAACAGGTAGACGCTTCAAATTTTCACAGAGTATTTACTTGTATATTACCTTTCAAAATAAATAATTAAATAACAATAAAGTAAATATTAAAGGGGGGCTCCCATACAACAAACGTAATTTTTAAGCAATTTTTACTCGATCTTAATTAACAGGTAGAAACTTGAATATTTGTTAGTAAATATTTAGAAATATATTAACTATAAAAATAAATACCTAATCTAATACATAAAAACTCACAAAATGAAAATAATCCGTGCATCTAAACGCGGTGTGAGCGCCGCGCCGCGGTGTGGTGGTGGCGCGAGCGCGAGGCGGTTGCTAAGCAACGGCCATGTGGGTAGCGGGGGAGGTAACATCACGGAGTGAGCCATAACCGCGCGTATTCGCGCGAGCGTCGTCATGCTGCCCGGATGTGTATCGAAAACCTACCTATAAGTTTGCAATTTACTTCTTGGAATTTCGTTGATTTCTCGTTATTTTATAAACAGAACTAAACTTTGTAGTATTATAGATGATAGTACGGAACCCTTCGTGCGCGAGTCCGACTCGCACTTGGCCGATTATTTATTCTTTGGTAATCTGCTAGCCAGAGTTTTGTATCATTGAAGATAGTAAATATTTAGCCAAATATATGTAAATTAAATAACGATTTTGTGAAAATTAAATAACAAAAAAAGTATAAATCATTTTACGTTCCTGATAATATTCTTTTCCAATTTTTACATCGCGATTTAACAGAATAGCTATATAAAAAGTTAAGATTTCATGCATATAATTTTTACAAGAAGACTCATTTAAAACTAAATAATAATGTCAAATACTTATAGCTGTATAGAAAGTTTTGAAGTCTTAAAAATGGCAAATGCGCTGACCATAATAGTCCACATTCCCGTAAGAAAAAAAATAAAGCTAATATTTCTAAATCCTGTTTAAATATTTTGACAATAATTAAACAGGATTTTGGCGGGAACATCTTAGTAACATGTTGTTGCTTTGTTTTATTTTCCTAAACATGTGTTATTTTGAACATTATTAGCATTAATGCTATAAAAATGATTGTGTTTTATTCATTAAGTGTTCGATGTGAAATAAAGCAGTGAAACGTGTGATTTTACGTTGTCGGCAAAACTCCATAGAAGCTTTTAGTAAAGTCGCCATCACTTTACTGAGGCAAGACTTAAATTTGAAAATGACTGTTTACGTGACTTAGGCTGGAACTAGAACACTATATAACTTGTATTATTCAAGAAACTTGAAAATATTTCAATACTTGACACTGGCAAATCGCTAATAGCGGGGTCCAATACAAAAAATAAGAAGAAGAATAATTAAACAGCAGCGAAAATAATTTTCCAGCAACGAAAAGTACTCAATACATCTCTGTTCAGATAACTTCAAGAGAATATGAGAAATTGAAAACGTGTTTACCTTTAAATTTGATTCCGTGTCTAACATTACCTACACTTAACTTTTTTTAACGCAAGATAGATCTACGATCGACCACCAAGTTTGGCCGGGAATTGATGGATGGATTTTAAGGTTCTTGATTTTCCCAAAAAATAGTAGTCAAATTACTTAATTAATCAATTTGCAAGTGTCACAAGGTTCTTCTTCTTCTTTTTTGTATTGGACCCGCATTAAAGCATTTGCCAGTGTCAAGTACCTATTAGGATTTTTTCAAGTTTCTTGAATAAAACAAGTTGTAAATGTTCTAGTCACAATCTAAGTCACGTATACAGTCAAGTCAATTTAAGTCGAGTCCTGCTTCAGTAAAGTGGTGGCGACTTTACTAGAAGCTTCTATGGAGTTTTGCCGACAACGTTTTACTGCTTTATTTCACTTGCCCACACTCACGCACTTTATCGAGCACTTAATGAATAAAACACCACCATTTTTATAGCATCAATGTTCAAAATAACACAAGTTTAGGAAAATAAAACAAAACAACAACACGTTACTAAGAAGTTCCCGCCATAAACTGTCACAAGGTTGTGATGCTCTCTTGCTCTCGCAAGCTGTCCACACAAGGAGATTACCTTAATGCTGCGTAGGTCGTTAAAATTAGCATTTCTTTGCACAACGAACGAAATATCGATCATAAAGCTAGGTGCACAAAACACGCAGCTATTTCTCTCAAGCATAATATTACCTGAGTGGGGATATTAGAAAAGTAAAAGACTTTATTTATCTTTTTTTTACTTGGAAAGTAATCATTATTTTTAGCCGATTTCCAAAAAGGAGGTTATGAATTCGCCTGTTTTTTTTTTGTATATTTGTTTATCGATTAGTTTAGATGTTTTTTTTGGTATGTTATTTAGCTATAAAACCCAAATTACTGAATCGATTTCGATAAAATTTATATGAGACCACCTCGGAGATACTGCCTATCAAACAAAAAAAACTTTCAAAACAAACATAAAAAAAATATACAGTCGAATTGAGATCCTCCTTCTTTTTGGAAGTTGGTTAAAAAAGAACGGGTATTTTATTGCAAAATTATTAATTCTAATAAAATGAATAGGAATACGACGAAAAAAACTTAAACGTGTGTAAATATAAGTACTGAACATAATAAGTACTTATTTGACTTAACGAGAATGCGTTCAGCCGGAAAATTCAATTATTTTCTTTCATACTAAAATCATATTAAAATCAAGGTTACCTCGCTATTTTCTTGTTTGTGTTACGAAATGAAATGTTTAGTCAAAGAACTTTTTGTTCATTTTCTATTTTTAATCGGATTTATTATTATTGGTAAGTACAAGTGGGCACAGATTATTCACGTTTTAATTGTCACGATTTAATTATAAATTTTAAGCCGAAAAACTCAACTTCAAATATACAAGTTTATAACCGACTTCCGAAAAAGGAGGTTATCAATTCGATTGTATGTTTTTTATGTTTGTCCAGCGATTACTCCGCCAATTATGAATTGTTTGTACCCGACTGCGTAAGAAGGAGGGTTATGTTTTTCGAGTGTATGTATGTATATTTCTTTGACACGCCCTAGAGCCTAAACGGCTTGACCGAATTTGATGTGAGTAGTGTCAATAGATTCGTCTTAGTTGTCAGAGTGACACTGGGTACATCAAAATTTAAAAAAAATCATAAGTTAGGCTGCAAAAACCTCTTTTCTGCAGTCGGGTATTTTGTTTTTCTTTTAACATTGATACTTGTTGATGATTTTTTTTTGTTTTGTAGGTAATACCTCAGAGGTGGTCCCATATAAATTTTATCAAAATGGCTTTAGTATTTTAATTTTTATAACAAAATAACTGAAGAAATATCATCCAAGTAAACGAATTGCACAATTTGAAGTCGGTTTTTACAGTTTTTTTAAAACTATAATTATACCAAATACACGTATCTCATCATCATCACCATCATCAACCATGTCCACCCACTGCTGAGTATAAGTCTCCTCTTTAGCGCGCCATTCTCTCCGGCCTTGTGCCAGTCTCATCCACTGCTTTCCCACTGCCTTGTCGATGTCATCTGACCATCGAGTTGGAGGTCTGCCAGGTGTTCGCTTTCCGTCTCGCGGCCACCATTCTGTGTCTGCTTTAGTCCACCGTCTTCCCTTCTGACCAAGTGACCCGCCCACCTCCACTTGAGTCCTGTAATCAGCCTAACGTCTTCGACCTTGGTTCGTCGTCGAATTTCTACAAGTATCTATAGTAGAAGTAACACAAAATACCCGACTGAAAAAAAGAGGGTCTGCAATGTAACTTACAATTTCGTTACGCTTGATACGCTGTTGAGTGTTAGTTTTTTTGTTTTTTGTATGCGTAAAATCATTCTAAAAGATTATAAATGCGCACTCTCCAAAATAATTCTAGTAAAATTACTAATTTATTATGAAAAATTTCGTTGAAGATTACGGAAAAACTTTTTTTTGTAAATTTTACCAAAGACGTATTTATTATTTTTATTACAAAAAAGAAGACGAATCTAACGACACTTCGCACATCAAAATCGGGCAAGCCCTTTAAGTTGTAGGCGCTCATATAGAAACATACACACACATACACAAACTCGAACAACACAATCCTCCCTTTTTACGCAATCGGGTAAAGACTATTCTAAAGAATGTTTATTGATAATTATTTCCAGAAAGTAATGCAATACATGTAGCAACCACAGTACCTCCAGACATAAAGAACATATTGAGAAGCACCAACATATCAGATGTGAAGCTACTTCTCAACCGTTCTAGAAGGATCTTAGTCGGTAATGAAGCCACCACTAACAGGCCTTACATGGTAAGCTTATTTTACGGTCGACCACAGTTTGATACGCGCATGCATCATGCACAGTCCACATCCTGTGCAGTATGCGCGGGAGTGGAACTCCATGCCGCCTACTCCTTAGAACTTGTCTTTCCTGCGAGCTACAATTTTGTATTTTTAACCAACTTCCAAAAAAAAGAAGGTCTCGACTGTATGTTTTTTTTTGTATTTTTGTTCAGCGATTAAATGGAATAGAGTAACTTTTTTGTGCATCCATACAGAGCAACTTAAAGATACATAATAAATGTAATTGAAAGTACCAATTTCTACTACAATGATGATACTACAATTATGGATTTATTGTGATGATTCCTTTTTAGGGTTCCGTACCTCAAATTACACTACGAAAGTCGCTCATATGTAGGTATTTTGAATACTTTTGCCAAAGATACTTGTTGTGAAAGAAAGCACCAAGAATACACGGTAACTTAATATTGATCCTGGTGCCAGGTATACCTAAAGCTGCCAGTAAACAACCCCAAGTACCAAGACTACCGGCGCTGGCTGTGCGGCGGGGTGATCATCCATGACGATTACATTCTCACCTCTGCTGCTTGTATTGAAGACGCCAAGCACTTCTACGTCGTTTCCGGTACTTATAAGTAAGATGCGCTTTTTACGCAATTTTAATCTTTGTTTTTAACCACCCACCCAAAAAGAGGAGTGTTATAAGTATTTTTTATTTGACAAATTTAATCTCTACAGACTCCGGGGCCCATGCCTTTTATAAACTAATTTATGTATTTTTAACTACTTAATTTTTTTTAAGTTATTCAAGGTGTTATAAGTTTGACGTGTGTATCTGTGTGTCTGTCTGTGGCATCGTAACTCTCAAACAGATGGACCTATTTTTATTTAGTGTTATTTTTATTTGAAAGAGGATTTTACTGAAAGTGTTTCTAGCTATTTTTCATCAAAATCGGTTCAGCCGATTTTTTTGTTTGTTTGATTGAATAGAATATCTAAATGGAAGTGGTTCATCCTCGGCCGTCACATATAAGGTGAGCTGATCAAACGTAGCGGAATAACTTAGAAAAAAAGTCTAAAATTTGTAAAAAAATAAGCAAAAAATCAAAATCCTTGCCTTTCAATTTTTTTTTTTATATAGAACAGCTCCACGTTCGACCACACCTGATATAAAGCGATACTGTGGTCGAAGATGAAGCACGTAGACCTAGAAGATACTTATTCACTCTAGACTTGAAGACTAGGTTATAGTTTTCAGGAAACAAGGACAGCGGCAAAGCATTCCATTCCCGAGCGGTTTGCATAAGGAAGGTGGAATCAAAACTCTTTATTCGAGGTGATGGCAAATCTACCATGAAGGGATGGCATTGAAGCGTTTTCCGGCTTGACCTGTTATTTGTGGTGGAGATCGCCGCGCTTGTAATGAGAACTGGCTCTAAATGTATGCAACTCATTTTAGTGTTTTGTTGCAGACACGACGAACGTGAAGATCGTTACAATAACCAGTGCATCAAAAATGGAGCGAAGAAAGCTGTCTGGAAATGTATTCCTAGAAGTAAGAACTTTTTACTCATTAATATGAACGCTACAGACAACTCAAATACAGTTTCTTCTCGAATGTTGTCAACCTCTAATAAATAATTACAGTTTAAAAAACTGAAAGCATTTTTTTCACTAACCACTTTTCCACTCATCTATACAAATAAATAATTGAAATCCAAAAATTTTTTATATGAGTCCAAATCGGACCTACGAAAAAAGCATCGGGACGTTTCTTTATGGTCCGAATCGACCTATTCCAAAATATTTCTTGGGCCATTCGCACCGCACCAACCACTGCGGTGCGAATGGGCCCATTCAGAAACAGTATATGGGCGATTTGTACCGCGGTTCGAATCACTTGCGGTGCGAAACGCCCAAGTACCCGAAAATACACGCTTCAAATTTTTGTATTGTCATCGGTCCTCGATAAGTCTACAAAGTTTGAATGAAATCTGACCGTTTGAAGTGGGTCAAAATCAAGTCCAGAGGATTCGGCTCCAAAGGAGTACATACAAACATGCATACAGGTGAAGCTAATAAAAGCGTGTTACCTATTCAACGATACCTCACACAAAGGGGTGTGTGTGGTGCAGCGAAAAATATTTCAACAGATGACTCTGTTGAAATATTTTTGGCTCCTTGTTTGTTGACGAGGGAGAAATATTCGGAAACTGAGATACCCGGCTGTGCTAGGGATGCGACCGAGTTATAAGGAGGACCTTTCCTTCTTTTTTTTTTATTAACAAATTTATTCTCCACAGACTCCAGGGTCCGTGCCTTTTATGAACTAATATATGCATTTATAACTACTTACATATTTTTTTAAGTTATGCAAGAGGAAGACAAAATTTTAATTTACACTTAACTACATGCATGCGTGTATACGCCGAGCAGTCCAGCTCTCGCAAGCAGCACCCGTTCACGAGTTGACGCATGTGCCAGCCATCGCTCTCCTCCACCATGTTTGAGGGAAGAGGGCGACACGCCACACACAGCCGCCGCAAGAAGAAGCTTCTGCTTATGAGTTTGTCAGGAGAACCCAGAAGTTCTTCTGACCAGACCAGAGCCGAGCAGATACCAGAGACGTATCAGCACTACGACACATATTTTCCCGGGAAGATTCTCCAGCCTAGAAGTCACCTTACTTACATAAATTAGTAGTCAACAGAACCAATCTTAAAATATATAATTATTCAGATCTATACTAAAAATCGAATTATGGAAAGTTATACGTGCTTAATAGATATAAAAGTAAGAAGGTCCTAAAAGATTAGGACAAACTGAGGAACAGAACAAAACTGTAAGGAGTTCCTACGGAATTCTAAAAATACAATTGAAACAATCTTCCTTTTAAGTCTATTAAAAAACCTCTTCTATACCAGATTACGTATTCGACGGTCACGAGAATGATAACATAAGATGGATGAACAATGACATCGCTGTGGTGAAGGTGGAAGACGAGTTTGACTTCACTCGGCGGGTCCGCGGCTGCGACTTCATACCTCGACCCATATGTTACAACAACCAGAGCCAGCGGCTGGAAGAGCCTGGGGCTGAGGCCTCTGTTGCAGGCTGGGGAAGCACTGCCATTTACAATGACGTAAGTATTACGAAGTTAGGTTTAACAAGCAGTATTCAACGCTGCGACTTCATACCTCGACCCACTTGTTACAACAAACAATGTCAGAGGCTGGAAGAGACCTAGACCCAGATTCTAGAGGCCTGAGGGCCTCTATTATAGGCTGGTGAAGCACCGCCATATACAATGGTGTAAGTATTATGAAGCCAAATTTGATATCTCGGCTTCGACTCCGCGACTTCAGATCTAGAGTTATCTAGATCTGAAGTCACGGAGTCACAGCCGCAGACTGCTACTGCTCTTCCAGCAGTTGGATTTGATTGTAAAGTATTAACATTACAATTAAATCCCACTGATGGAAGAGCCTGCAGGTGAAGCATTTATTACAGAATGGTGTAACAGTAACATAAAGCTTAGTTACCCGAAGCTTCACTTAACTGAACTGTGATCGAGAATTCAATATCGACGACATGAACAAAAGAAACTGTTAAAAAAAATATTTTGTCGCCGTAATGACCTTACGCTTTAAAACTATGTTTACGGGTGACACCTGTATTAATGTTCCTTGGGTGACACTTTCTAACTTTGATTGTTTTTTTATACAGCCAAATGGTGGCATCCAGAACCTTCTCGAATCCCACGTGAAGATAATTACCAAGAACAGGTGTAAAAAGCGCTGGGGAAAGAGATACCATAACATCATCGATAATTACATGATCTGCTCCAAGGATATTGTGCCGGACATGTCGGAAATTTGCCAGGTTTGGAAATCTGTGGTTTATTGGACAACTGTTGAAATTGGATTAAAAATAACGAAAATACACCACTTTCGCCACCGTTTTTTGCGTATGGTGCACATAACTGTTTCTGTACACCACATACGCAAAAACGGTGGCGAAAGAAGTGAAAAGAGGCGGCAATTAAAACGTTGTTCTAAGACTCATGACACACACGCGCATACCTATGTATTCTTTTATATCTCTAACTATCATCTTCATTAGATTGCAGTTTCTAGTTCCAAAGATTCATAGGTAGGAGTATAGATTTACAGATTTGACACGCCACTAATAGCTAGGTCCTTTAAATCTTGTGCCATGGTCACGTACCATCACATCATAATTTAATCATCATGCTTAAAGGTCAGAGGATCACCTTGATGACCTCAGAGATTTTTAAAAGGCTTTTAAAAAGTTTTTGTTGTATCTTCATTGATTGTTGATTTTGCTGTTTTTTTTATGATATCTGCCTAAGAAGGAAGATAATGTTTTTAACAGACTTCAAAAAGAAAGTTCTCAATCGGAATTGTTTTGACTATTCTTTTTTGTTTGGTAGGTAATATCTGAGAGGTGGTCCCATATAAATTTTATCAAAATCGGCTTAGTACTTTGGTTTTTATATCAAAATAACTGATAAAATGTCATCCAAGTAAACGAATTGTATACTTATTTTGAAGTCGGTTTTCTCAGTTTTTGTAACTATAATTATTATCATACATGTGTGTACAGTACATGAAATAGCGGTGTTATTATGGTAACCTACAGCCTTAGGTAATAAACTAACTGTTTCACTAATGAATTTCGTTGTTATTGGACCCAAAATTGTCACTCTGGGTTTCAATACGTATATATACTTATTCTGATTTCTTAAAAGTATATACTTTCCTATTGGTCCCATAAAAAAGTCATCAAAATCGGTTGTTTTTTAAAATTGCGCATTTGGAAGTCAGTATTTCAGTTTTTAAACAATAATTATTATCTCACCATTTTCTAATTGTATATATATTTTTAGGAGAAATATGTAGATTGCACAGACATCATGTATTCTGGAGAGTCCAGTGAAGACAGGAGACGGGTCCTAAGTCCCAATGAGTTGGTCCTTCATTCGCCCTACCACAATGAATCGAGACGAACGGCCCAGCCGAGCAGTGGAGGATTTTGTGAAGTAATTACCTACTTTTCCTAGAACTGGATACGTTTTTAAACCAATTTAAAAAAATGGAGGGGGTTATCAATTCGGATGTATTTTTTTATGTTTGTTACCTCCGGACTCATAAATTATAAACTAATTTGTAACACTACTTTTTTATTTAAAAAGATATACTTTGCGATTGGTCCCATAATTCATTCATGATTTCATTAAAATCGGATTTGTAATTTGTTTTTTAAAAGAAAATTACTGAAAAAATATGTCGTATCGCGTACTTGGAATTCGGCTGTTTCAGTGTTTTAAGCTATAATAATAATAATTATTATTTTTGTTAGAGTATGGGTAACGCTTTTTGTTAGTAGAAATAAAATTTAGTTTCAACCGCATTCGATAAAGAAGAATATTGCGTCTTTTATGTGAAAAGCCTTTTAAAGGCCATGAAAGGTACTCAACTTGTATAATTTATGGCCTTTCAAAGGCATTTGACCTGTATCTTCGAACTTACAAGGTAGAGATATTTTACTGTTCTAACTTTCTTTTTTATGATTGTCAGAATGACCACGGAGGTCCGCTTGTTTATGGTACGGGAGCAAACGCTATCGTGATTGGCATCATCTCTGCTTGCCTCGTGAAGGAACGTACAAACCAGTGCTATGGACCCTTCCTCTATACCAGCGTCTATAAGAACAGGAATCTCATCAGTTGCGCTATGTTTAAGGATGTCGCGTAAGAATATATTAATTATACCTATCTGATCTCTTGTTCTTAAATTTATCTTCTTTAAGATTCTTATTCCTATCAAATCGCCTTATAATCATATCTAGAATATCGTTATTTCTATCAATCTAATTAATCTTAAACTCTTGATGATGGAACTTCAATCAAATCATCTTATTTTCAATTCTCGAAAATGATAATTTGAAATATATTTTAAATTATTATTTAATATTATCGAGATCTCGAAGTCATATTTCCAATTTACTTATTTTCTAATATCATATTAAGCTCTTGAAATAGTAATTTCCTACGATAATTAAGTTAAACAATACTTATATAATATTTAGTCACTAAGCATGAGACTTGTGATTTGTGTAATTTTGTGTGATTTGAGTGTATATGTTATAAAAAATAAGCTATATCGTACTATGTCTTCATACATGAAGGGAAAGTAAATAAAACTATAAGTAATAAATGTTTGCTTGTGTGATAATCATAATCAATTATCGAACAGGACTGACTGCGACAAGCTGTTCCGATCGAGTATAACACACACGGAGACAGAGATGAGTTGGGTTGGCCATCCAGATGGGTAAGAAAAAAACCTATTAATTTTAAAATAATTGTTATATTGACACTATTTGCTGCGACATAGTCGCTCACTATGGAAGATAAGAAAACTCAAAACCGCTGATATGATGGAATTAGAGATGGCTAATGCGCGATCTAACACTAATCCATAGTAAGAAGATTCACAGGAGAACCCAAAGAACCAACAAAGTCTAAGTATTGCTAAAATAAGTGGGTGAAGCACGTTGTTCATGAAACTGACGGCTGAAAACCCAAAAGGTTCTCGCGTGAAGCCCAGGTAGCAGCAGCCGCAGCATGGACAGGCTTCTAATACGGTGGGCTAACGACATGGCAGATGTCACGCGGGAATCTGTTGGAAGCAGATGGCATAAAATTGGTCGTCGTTGAGGTTGTTGGTAGAAGACTGTTCCATGTTGGCTGGCAGCTAGAAGAATAAATTATGGTTGATGTTTATATGATAAAGTTACCATAAGCAAATAATAGTATACACTCCACACCTAAAACAATAAAAATATAAGAAAAAAGAAGTCGACCATTAAAATTTGAATAAAATTTACTTAAACATTAACACTTTTACTAAATTTCAGCCCAGCTAAGAACGAGCTGGCAAAAATGAGACGGACACCAGAAGAAGCTCAAAAAATTAACTCTACAGTGGAAAATACGAGCAACAAGACTAGCATATACGCAAATAACTTTACTCAAGACATCACTTTTGAAGATGTTTTAACTTCTGATAAAGTAGAACAACATGAAGGTGTTATCGTAAGGGTCTTCAGCAACACGACAAGTAAAGCTAAACCACTTGACTACAATAAATATACGTCTAATACTGACCTGCCAAGCACTACAACGAATACAACAACGACGTAGATTTACAAATTGAAATAAATTACTTCAGACAATTTCAGAGTTTTATTCAGTATCACTTATAGAATTAATGATATTATATATTAGAAAACATAGAATATATAACAATCTATATTTATAGAAAAATAAAGTTATAGGTAGCGGCGTAACAGATTTGCTAGAACGTATATTCTCTCTTCTCTCTCATCAGCCCTGTTTGTACAAACTGTCCCGCTGCTGGGCGCGGGCCATCTTCTCATTATGAGAAGGGTAAGGCCATAGTCTACCATGCTGGCCAAGTGCGGGTTGGCAGACTTCACACATCTTTATGAGCATTGAGAACTCTGAGACATGTAGGTTTCCTCACGATGTTTTTCTTCACCGTTTGAAGTAGGCGGCAATCAACAATACGTACATAAATTCGAAAAGACAAAGGTGCGTACCGCGGGATTCGAACCCAGGACCTGCGGATTTCAAGTCAGACGGTCTCCCGACTAGGCTGCCGGAAACTACGTATACGGAACGTATATTGCCTGGGTCTGGGTCTGGGCCTGCCTACTGCCTATATTCTATGTTTTATAATTATATACTAAAGCACCCAGATTGTTACCACTTGTAAACAATATCACGATACTTCGTTGATACTTTATCAAAGCTTTTCAAACAACTAACAAAAATTAAAAAGATTAAACTTATGATCATAAAAAGCCTGGTATCATTAAAAATATTATTTCGGTTATAAAGCCGATGAAGATGATAGATGACTTGGTGTAAAATAAATAGCTAAGGCCTGTCTGAGTTGATATTGCTTAACATTCACACAAGTAAAGTCAAAAAGGAGTGTTGAGATACGAGTACGAAACGCTTGTGGTAGGGTTCCTACAGTAATCACATGAAGAGCGAGTAGAAGTAAAGACTTATCAAGTTCATGATCAGAATCATCCATGCATACCATTATTGTTGGCTTTAGGTCAATAAGACACAAATAGTGCAAAATGAGGTCTGTTGCTTCAACAACTAAGCCGTTAGGTCCGTCTACCAGAGCAATAGACAGACAGACGGATGAGCAACAGCAAGAAAATCGTTTTGGTAGGGAAATTAAACCCTTTGATATGGATTTATTAAATTCCTATTAGCCTATACAAGTGTTTACTATAGAGTTAACGAAGGAAAGGGTCATAACGTATAAATCATGATAAAATACATTATATCTACCTGCACCGGATATAACTTCCTTTCACGTGGTTGAATTAAATTTATTTCACGGACCGTGAAATTGCTATTACTTGTACTTGAATTAAATACTTAATCAAAATCAAAGCTATAAAGTTCTTGTTTTTGTCATTTTAGAACATGAAGGCTTGTTATTGTATTCTTGTAACAATTTTGTATATAATAGGTAAGAAATATTACAATTTATTCATGTTATCGGAAACTAGACGCAAATAAAGTTGCATTTTGTAATTTAAAAATTGAAGGTTGTATGTAATGAAGTTAATTGCTAGATAGTAGGTACCTAATAACATAACATAGATAAACATAGACATATAACAACACAATAAAAAAGTAATTGTTTAGTTCCAGATGTACGAGCTGTAGACGTAGTAACACAACTTCCAAAAGAAGTAGAAAATATACTTAATGACACCAGAAGAATTATCAATGGGGCTGAAGTCACGGATAGTAGGCCTTACATGGTAAGAAAATAACTAATTATCGAAACTGGGAGTATTTGTATATGTGCTGACGAAGATCTGAAAAATGAATATTGTAACTCCCAAATGGCAAACAGTGTTATGGAAAAGACAGAGTTTAATGAAAATTTATTCGTAGAAAGTTATTGAAGTTCTAACCGTAGAATAATGACACTTGATAGTTGCATTCAAAATTCCGTTCATAGATGAAGCAAAGCAAAAACCATCACGTATTTAAGAAATGAAATTTTGCTTCCCTGTCGTGTGTAGCGACGACCAGAGTGACGTTATAAGCCTTATTATAGGCTGGTTAAAAGTTGCTTCACTCGACTTTTATTCCAAGCTATTACTTTTATAGTTTTAATATATACCTGGTATATTATATTGGCAGGTGTATTTAAAAATGCCGCGCACCAACAAAAAAGCACCCAATTACAGAACATGGCTCTGTGGGGGTGTAATCATTCATGAAGAGTATATTCTAACGTCAGCTGCTTGCATTGAAGACGCTGAGCACTTCTACGTAGTTTCTGGAACTTTCAAGTAAGAAATTAGGAAAATCTTGTACAAAACATCCAAATCCAAATTTTCTCAGATTCTACAAACAACTTTATATGGACGAACGTCGTGTTAGAAGGGTAAGACCATACCATCACCACGTTGATCAATAGCTGATTGGCAGACTTCACAAATATTTATGAACACTAAACTTTTAGATTATGTTTGTTACATTCATAGAGAGGTTCGTGCATTGAGGTTTGAAGTTTGAACCTAGACCTCCAGATAGGGAAACAAACAGTCTTCGTTATAATGTTACTTGTTAAATATCCTGTTGCACGCCCCGTCTGATTTATATTTTTCTCCATCCCATGGTTGCCTGGAAGAGATCGCTTTTAGCGATAAGGCCGCCTTTTGTTTCCTTCTCCTTTGTCCTTTGTCATTACTTTTAAGGTGTGTACAATAAAGAGTTAATCTATCTATCTTCATTAGAAGACATTAGATTTGAAGATTCTAGTAGCTTATTGACGCTACGTTTTTTTTTAAAGTTCTTGTAGACTATTAGATGATCTAAAGTATCTTTGATCTGAAATATTTCTCTTCTAATCTTGTATTATTTGTCCGCGTCCATTTCTAATTCCAAATGTTTTGTCCAACTTGACTCGACTTTCTGATTCCACAATTTAACATAAGTTTAATTCGCCCGAACGGCTAAATGAATCCTATGGTTTATTAGTTTTCGTTTTTATTTGAACACCATATTTTTCAAAAGTTTCTTTCATCAGAAGAGTTGCCAAATGTGCCTTTGGGATTCTAATATAGTTTGTTTTGAAAAAAAAAACGGTTTTGTTGAAATAATATATCGGATGATAGATAGGTAACCATAAAAATATGTTTGTAAACATGTACCTAATACTAATTTTAGGTATGGAGATGACGACTGTGTTGATATAATACGAGTATTTCGAATGATTAGTAACCATAAGAATATGTTTATAAACATGTAACTAATACTGATTATAGGTATGGAGATGACGACGACAGATTTAACAACCCTTGTATAAAAAATGGTGGAAAGAAAGCTATATGGAAATGTGTTCCTAAAAGTAAGTTTATTTACTCGATCAACTCTTTTATTTAACCTTTCTCTACATCTTAAACTAAATCATACAAATATCTATACTTACACATTTCTTGTTATAGTTATTTCTTGTCATTAGTTTCGTTGTTCATGTGTGACATCTTTGCCAAATTTCGGCTTTCTACGATTTCAAGAAGTACCCTGTATTTTTTGATAACCATCCCTCTAAATAAGGGTTGGAGGGTAAAAATTACTAACGTCTTAATCTTGTCGTTGTTCATTTGTAAATCGTTGCCTGTTTACCAAATTTTAGCTTTTTAGATCTCCATGAAGTACTTCTTATTTTGATAACGCTTAGAGAGTACCCTCTTAAATAGGAGTCACACGTCTTTTTTTTTAATGTTGAAATAGGTTCGCGCTTGACTGCCAACTCGCCTGATGTTAAGCGACGTTGCTCTCAACGATGGAGCGCGCTTACCTAGAAGAAACCAATTCACTCGCGATTTAAAGACACCCAGTCTTAATCTTTGTCGTGTCTCCGCAAATCGTAGTTATGTATTGTAGCTTTCTAAGTCTTCAGACTCCTATATTTTTGATGAAAATCAGTGAATTAGTGGCAATTCGACGTATTTTACCTAACATACATCAATTTTGATACGTATCAATAAAATCAGAAGTATAAAAATTAGACAAATGAAACTTGGTGTTTTGTATAAGTATGCTGACAATATCTGAAAATATGAGCCTTCTAGTATTATCGAAAATAAAGTCATAAGGGTTCGAAAACGACTTGAAAACAACTGAAGGAACGTTTCGATAAATAGTAGTCCTGGTGGTGTGCCCGCTGGCTCATTGGTTCACAGATTCTCGGCTTTATTTGCATTAATTTTCATAACGATTGGTTCAGCAATTTGATCGTGAAAAGGTAACAAACAGACACAGAGACAGACAGAGTTACTTTCACTTAAATAAAATTAGTTAGGATTACAATGCAAGGGTATTATTATGCATTATTGAGTCGGTACTATGCCGACTATAGTTTCTTTCTACGACGGTCTTTTTCAGGGTGAGTGCACGCGTGCTCACTCAACTCATTAGTCTTCCTGTACAGATTACGTCTTCGATGGCCACGAAAACGACAATATCAGATGGATGAACAATGACATCGCTGTGGTGAAAGTGGAAGACGGCTTTGACTTCAACAGAAGAGTCAGAGGCTGCGACTTCATCCCCAGGCCAATATGTTATAACAACCAGTCACAAACCATGGAGAACCCTGGTACCATTGGATCTATTGCTGGATGGGGTACCACTGCCAAATATAATGACGTGAGAACATTGCCATTATTTTATGTAGAAAAAGTTGAATTTCTACATTACTATCTACTTTTTACTTTAGGTTTCTATTAATACAAATTTACTAGATTTCAGATTAGATACGAAATGTTAACATACACGTGTACGAGAATTTGTATAGCACACGGGGTTTATGAGCAATTTTTTAACCTAGGTCCCTCTCTACTCATGCTACTGATTCATCATCATCATCATCTCAGCCATAAGAAGTCCACTGCTGGACATAGGCCTCCTCCATGGATTTCCAAAAAGACCGATTGGAAGCGGCTTGCATCCAGCGTCTTCCCGCCACTTGTATGAGATCATCTGTCCATCTCGTGGCTGGTCTTCCTACGCTGCGCTTGCCGGTACGTGGTCTCCACTCGAGAACCTTTCGGCCCCATCGGCCATCAGTTCTACGTGCTATGTGTCCTGCCCACTGCCACTTCAACTTGCTAATCCGCTGTGCTATATCGGTGACTTTTGTACGTCTACGTATCTCTTTATTTCTGATTCGATCTCGTAGAGAGACTCCGAGCCTAGCCCTCTCCATAGCTCGCTACGCATGCTACTGATTACATCGAAGCAAAACAAAAACATATGGAATCGAAATGCTTGATTTGGCAAATATAATATTTCACCTTCTGTTCATATTTTACCCTATTAGATATATCCTGCCCACTGCATTTAACTTTACCACTGACTCGGATCCAGTCCTCGAAAAATTTAAAAGGTCCTAGTCGCCCCCTAAGCCCTAAGGAACATTTCAGTCGTTATATTGACTCTATTAAGTCTTTATAAAATAGAGTGACAACGAATTTTTATTTATTTATTAATTACAAAAACTATAAAAATATCCTTAAAGGTCCTAAAACTATGATTATGTGGTGGTAACGCAATTCGCGACACGCTGCCGCTGTCTAACAAATAAAATAAATGCTTTTTCTATTTTAAATTACAAAACAAAACAAGATTATTTAACTTATGTTGATATTAATTTTAGGTGAGCAAGCATTGACTTCATCTCAGCCATAAGAAGTCCACTGTTGGACATAGGCCTCCCCCATGGATTTCCAAAAAGACCGATTGGAAGCGGCTTGCATCCAGCGTCTTCCTGCCACTTGTATGAGGTCGTCGTAAGCATTGACTTATCTATATATTATGTATGTAGTGGGTGAACAGGAGAAAGGACAGCACGCAGAACCTCCTGGAGTCCAACGTGGAGATCATCTCCAAGACGAGGTGCAAGCGTCGCTGGGGCTCCCGCTACCACAACATCATCGAGAACTACATGATCTGCACCAAGGACATCGGGCAGACCATGTCGGAGATCTGTAACGTATGACGCGTTTAACTGATAATTATATCTTCAGGGCTCTGTAGTCAACATAAAACCGTATAGTTTCGCGATATCAGTCTGTCTGTTCGTAGTTCAGCTTAGAGAATCTTAGTGCCTACCTACCACAAACCTGTAATGATAAAAGTGACAGATAAAGTAGCATAAAGTTAAAATAAAACCGGACTAGTGCGAGTCAGACTCACTGTTCTGAGGGTTCCGTACAAACTAGTAGATAAAAGGGGGAAATTATATATTTTTTTATATTTTCCTTCATAAACCGAAAAATATACATCATAAAAATATTTGATAACCTGTTTAGCTTGTGCTAATGAAACCCTTTCATATGATGTCCCACATGATACGGTTAATTGACAGGCCTCATGGCTCAGTGGTAGTACGACTTCCTCCTGAGCTGTAGGTCGTGGGTTCAATCCCCACCCAGGGAAAACATTTGTGTGATGAGCATGGATGTTTGTTCTGTGTCTGGGTGATTCTTTGTATCATAAGTATGTATGTATTTACAAAAACAATGTATATATTTATTATATCAACCATCTAGTTTCCATAGTACAAGCTTTGCTTAGTTTGGGCTAGATGGTATTGTGTGCAATGTCTACCAATATTTATTTATTTATTTAATTCACTTCAAAATTTGGACCCTCCTTCCTTGCATAAAGACCCTATTTTTTGTGATTTAATTAAAAATGTACAGTTTTAGGATTTTTTCCTTTATGTGTATTATATGACAATGCTTCTTGCCAAATTTCACAGATTATAAGTCAATGGGAAGTACCCCATAGGTTTTGATTCCCTTGCGAGTGTCGAATTATGCGTTTTTTGCAACATATTCTGTAAGTTTTTTTTGATGAAAACTAAGGAATTTGATTTTTCTTTATGCAGCAAGAGACTATGGATTTGCATGTATAGTTTTAATTTCAACTCGATATCTTCACGCGTTCCCGAGATACAGGTCTTGACAGACGGACGGACGGACAGACGGACAACATACTGATCCTATAAGGGTTCCGTTTTTCCTTTTGAGATACGGAACCCTTAAAAAGAAGAGGAGTATCTTCTAAAGAAAAAGGTGTAACGATTTTTCTTTATGAATGTCACTCTCCGAGATAAAAACGAGCGCGAGCCAACTTTACATCGCTATAACAGATGAGCAACTTAATGAGCCAACTTTCTGTTTGTTTTATAAAGACAGAATAAGGTGATAAATCTCTTACGCGACTTCGCCGAAATGGATCCGATAGAATATTGCCATGCTACTTTGTGGCAATGTTCGGACTAAGTAGCTTCTGGAATACTAGCCTATCATTCGAAGGTCAACCGACTCCAAAGTTTCTAGCTGGTATTTAGCTGATCCGTCAAAAATATGGCCGCCATACTCTACACACGGTTGGACCTACTGTGCTTGTTAGAGATGAAACAACTGTCCCGGCGAAAATTAACGCTTATTCGCAGTTACGCATTATCAAAGGTTTTACCTTACTGAGGATGGGGAAATATTAGATAGATAGATAAACTCTTTATTGTTTACACCACTATACTAAAACACTATTTAACAAGAGAGAGCTTACACGCTAGCGAGAACAACAGGCGGCCTTATCGCTAAAAGCGATCTCTTCCTGGCAACCTTGATGTGGTACCATATGGTAATGTGTTAATATTTCTACTAATATCACAATTTTCAGGAGAAATATGTCGACTGCCAAGATATCAACTACTCCGATGAAGAGGACATGCGGCGCGAGATCCACGCCAGAAGACAAGAAAAGATACCCACCAACCTGGTCATGCACTCAGCGTTCCATAATGAGACCATCCACACACATCTGGGGTTGACGTCATTTGGTACCTCGACAGTTGGTGGGTTGGGAGTCACACCTACTGACAACAAGTCGCCAAGAAGGTATATGTCAGTCAACGATGGAGGATTTTGTGAGGTTAGTAAGCCCCTTTGTAGGGAATGCATTAAACATTATTTACAAGACCATTTATAAGATTATTTTAATCCCGGTCTATGCGGGATCGAAAAACATTAGTAGCGCGGGATTTTGCGAGACTTGGTTTATTTCATATGTAGTAATTAATACATCTAAAGAATATTAATTAAAATTAATCTATAATAGTAGATTATGGACTATTGAATCACATACAAATGCGGTACTAGTTGGAACTAGTACCACATTTGTATGTCATTCAATAAAAGGCGTAAGTAATTACATATCGAAATGCAACCTCACAACTCCTACAATATCTCAACGCTTTTTCGAACAGTCTATCTTTATATGTTTTTATTTATGTTGCATCAAAATCAGTTCAGCCTTTTCTTATGTAGGGTTTTTCAATTTTCTAAACTTACTTGTCTAAAGCATTAATCAATAGAATCCTGCGAGAATATGAACCTTTATTTAGTTTTATTTGTATTTATTTTTAGAATGACCACGGTGGCCCTCTCGTGTATGGCACAGGCGTCAACTCGATTGTGATCGGTGTGATATCTGCCTGTCTCGTCAAAGAAAGGACTAACAAGTGCTACGGACCATTCTTATACACAAGCGTCTACAAAAATCGGCAGTTTATCTCCTGCGCCATCTACAAAGATATCGAGTATGCTTTTTGATTATTTTCTTTATTTATAAATATTTTATATTTATTTATAATTATTTTTACAGGTCCCGCTTTTTTTGCCCAGACCCGCATATTAATCTCAAGTCTCCCGCATTTCCTTGAAAAAGAGTTGACAAGCTTAATTAAGACTGGCTGATCACGAGTAATATATAACTATACATATAACTAAACAAAATATAATCTAAATACTGATTACTGACTCCGTTTACATTTTGTACTTTTATAATGTGTTACAAAAAATAGCCTTAATCGACAGTTATTCTATCAATAAAATATTTTTTAATCTTAAATTACCGAAGAAATGAGGTGAAATTATTAAACGAGAATGAGGATGAAAAGAATAAATGAGTTTCTCAAAAAAAAAGTAAAAGATAAAATAATAGATACTTATAGATACTAAATTTTATTCTCAAATATCAAAGAAACATAAGAAACATTCTAAGTTTATGGGATAAAACTGTACAAATTAGAGTCTTCAGGTAATTAGGTAACATTATTTAGGAACGTTTTAGCGGCAGACAAAATTTTGTTCAACATTGACGGTCTATAGTTAAACGGCCTTACTGAAAAACGTTACTTAACTTTAAGCAACATATTATGTCAACTTCTCGCTGACACGTAATGACACTTGCGGAAAGAAGACAGAGAATTTATGACGATGGTTAAAGTTAAGTAACGTTTTTCGGTAAGGCCCATAATTATCTATGGTAAAACCAAGGGATTCGGCTAGTAGATTATAAAATAATAAATGAAACGAAACTCTAGAGACATGCTTTTTCCATTGCAGACCAAAATGCAGAAGACAATTCAGATCCGGAGTGACTCACGTAGAAAAGGTTTTATCGTGGAAGAACCATCCAGATGGGTAAGTTATGTACTTTCGAAAATTTCGACAATTCGTAATACGTAACGGTAAATGTTATTTTGGAAAATAAATGTAACTTTAATATGTAGATAGATAGATAGATAGATAAACTCTTTATTGTTCACACCTTAACTAAAACACAAATTACATAGTAAAAAGGGCTTAAATGCTAGTGAAACAACAGGCGGCCTTATCGCTAATAGCGATCTCTTCCAGGCAACCTTGGGATGGACAAAATATAATAATAAATAGATGGTGGGGTAACTAACAAAGAGAATCGAAGAGAGAGAAAAAAAAAAAGACTTGTATACAACTATACAATTACAATACATACGAACTAATACAAGTTACATCCTAATACATAAATTAAATTAAATATATATAATAAACTAATATACACATATATTATATATATACTTATATACTTGTTATATTTAAAAAGATAAAAATAAACAATGAAAATCGCAATGAAAAACAGTGAAAGAATCAGTGAGGTGGTAACTGCGTCAAATAAAATTTCTCCACTTGTGCTTTAAAGACAGCGAGTGACGGAGCTTGTCTAATTAAGACTGGCAACAAATTCCACAATTGGACTGCTTGGAATGCAAATGACTTACCATAGAAACTCGTACATTGTGCATTAGGAGTCTTAAGAATGAAGTTGTCATTAGATCTTAAGGGTAAGGGGTGAGAAAAATGCCAAAAGCAGAAGAGTTCTTTTAGGTAGCGGGGAGTAGAAGGATTGAAAAGAGTGTTATAGAGTAGAGAGAGGATATGAGCATTCCGTCGAAGGCGAATAGGAAGCCACTTGAGCTTAGCGCGAAATTGAGACACGTGATCATATTTGCGTAGGCCAAATATGAATCTAATGCAATAGTTTTGAAGGCGCTCAAGTTTCTCTAGCTGGACTTCTGTAAGATCAAGAAAGCAAGCATCTGCGTAATCTAGAATAGGTAGGAGAAGAGACTGTGCGAGTGAAACTTTAGTAGCAGTGGGTAGAAAATTTCGTAGGCGTCTGAGTGAACCACCGGATGCAAATAATTTGCTGCTTAAACACTTTAAATGGATATCCCAACTTAACGTGCGATCAAAAATTACACCAAGATTTTTAACTGAATCACTGAATGGTAGCAAAATCCCATCTAATACAACTCCAGGAATTTTGCCCCAGTCAACTCTGGAGATCGCGAATGAGCTACCTATGACTATGACTTGCGATTTTGTAGGGTTAACTTTCAAACCAAAGGATTTGCTCCATTCATTGATATGGCGCAAGTCAGAGTTAATGGCAGCTACAGCCATATCTAAATCACTAAGACGGGCTTGCGAATAAATTTGAAGGTCGTCTGCATAAAGATGGTAGGAAGAAACAAGGCGCTGGGAGATAGTATTTATGAAAATTGCGAAAAGAAGAGGTGACAAGACGCCGCCTTGTGGCACGCCAGCTATGGTATTACACCAAGAAGAAAAACAATCTTCGAGGCGAATACGTTGCCGGCGCCCCTGCAGGTAACTGCGAAACCAATCAATCACCGATGGAGATATGTTAATAGAGCGTAACAATGCAAGCAGGATATCGAAATTGACGGCATTAAAAGCATTACTGAAGTCTAACAAAGTTAGAACAGTAAGCTTGCCATCATCCATACCCATGCGAATATCATCGGTAATTTTCACCAGTGCAGTTACAGTGCTATGCCCAGGACGGAAACCGGATTGGAAAGGATTTAGAAGGTCTTGTTTATTCAGAAATTCGTTTAGTTGTCTATGGACAAGACGCTCCAAGACTTTGGACAGGAAAGGAAGGATAGAAATAGGACGGAAATCAGAAAAGGATTTAGGTTTAGGGTTCTTTGGTAAAGGTAGGATCTGCGCATCTTTCCATATTGATGGGAATTCCCCATTTGTGATGGAATTATTAAACAGAACGCAGAGAATGGGAACAATAATGTCTAGAATAGGCAAAAAGCATGTTCCGACTAATGCTATCCCCGCCTATGGCATTGGAGGATATCGACATAACGCTCTTCTTAACATCACACTCGGAAAATTGACTATTGACTAAAAATAAAAGGAGTGCAGTCGGGAGTTGGAATGGCAGAAAGATGATTAATAGTTGCAATTTTATCTGTATCTGGCATTGCAGTAACAGAAGAAAAATGTTGATTCAGAGCGTTAATATCAGTGTTATTAGGAGCAGAAAGTTGACGTGATTTGCCAATCCCCATTGACTTGAGAAATTTCCAGACTTTGGCTGGATTTTCATTATCTACTGATGTGTGGATATGGCGACGCATTGCATCCCTACACATCTTATTGCAGCGGTTTCGGGCCTGAACGTATTTGTCGTGGTTGATATCAGTGGAACGCATTTTATACCTTCTTTTAGCAGCTGATTTCTTATGCATTAGACATTTTATCTCATCGGTGAGCCAAGGTGCAGGAAGATGCTTTATTTTGATAGCACGTAATGGAGCGTGAACGTCGTACAGTTGTATGATCAAGGAGTTGAAAGCAGCCACCTGATCATCGACTGATTCAGCATCGACAACTGGACTCCAATCAATATTCTTTGCATCATAAAGAAGGGCTTCGCGATCCACACTACTAAAGTTGCGCTGCAGAATGATTTGAGGTTTCAGCTTAGGAGGGTGTACTTTATAAGAAAGGAAAACTAAATCATGATATGAAAATTGATCAGCAGGATATTGGCCATGCTTGGCAATATTATTAGGAGAAGAGACGAACATTAAGTCAAGAAGAGATGGGGTGCAATTTGGGAAGTGATGCGTCGCATTTAATGGAAGAAAGTGCATATTATAGGATTTTACAGTGGTCTCAAGAGTGGAAGTGCGATGATCATTTTTCAAAAGACATGTATTAAAATCACCCATAATTATTGAATGGTTATAAGAAGGAATAAGGTTATGCAAAAGAGTATCGAAAGAGGAGAAGTAGTCAATGTTTTTAGATGGACAGTAATAGACCCCTAGAAGGACTTTGTCTATGTACGTTTAGAAAACCATTCAACCTATTTTTATGCAACATAGCTAAGAACATTCTCGATTAAATTCTTTAACAAACAAAAAAACTAGATCAAAATCGGTTCATCCGTTTGAAAGCTACGATGCCACAGACAGACACACAGATGTACGTATTCTTCAATAAGAGTGTTCTTAGCTACGTTCCATCAAAATTAGTTCAGCCGTTTTTTATGTCTGAGATTACAAGTTTTATAAACTAACTTGCTTGATGATTACATGTATGCCGCTAACTATAAGTACGACACTTTGGACGAGCAAAAAGACGAAGTAGCTCAAGAGAAATTCAATATGATATCATGTTTCGAAGAATATATAAATGGTATAATACACAAGTAATGACAAGAACGACAAATAGAATAATTTCGATTTGACAGAATACTGAAATCCGGTGTTAATATATTGTTTTATGTTTATGTTCACAGACCAGCTAAGAATGAAATCGACGTATCGACGCCTAAAGTAGCCGTTCTTCCTGTAAATCGTGCTAATGACGGACCAGTAGACGTAGTCGCCGATAAAGTATTCTCTGGTAGCGGGTTCATACTCCGCACCACGAACGAGACAAACGAGCCAGTTTTGAATGCTAACGTTACTAAAGTTAACCCATAAGTTGATGTAATTAATGATAATAAAGTGTTTAACGACTAAGACAGTTTTCATTGATAAACAATATAATAGAAAAATTAACATTAGAATACCAAAATAAAATAATAAGTACACTAAAATAGTTATGCAATCAGAAATAAAAATATTTATCGATTTATATAAAACGATTGATAGCTTAAAATCATCTGACTGTTATAATATCTCATTTAAAAAAAAGAACCTGGGTTTCCTACGTTCTTCGTTAAGAATAAAGGTTTTTAATGGAACAATTTCTCGTAACACGACCACATCTAAAGAGCCATGGTTTTTTAGCCACGGAGGAGGGGGGGGGGGGGGGGGGGGGTGCGTGTCAAAAACAAAAGCAATGGTAAACGATGGTCACCAAACTTACTCTAGATAAAATAGAAATAAAAAAGATACAAAATAGATAGACCAAAATTTTATATCCAGAAGTGGGATAACGACAGCTATCGATGATGACGATGAAATAAAACAAAAAGAATTTTCATTGAATCTTTTTAATTGGCCACTGGCAACAAATAGTACAGAATATCTTTATCAAGGTTGACTGCATGAAAGACATAAAACCGAAAAGCAATTAATTGCAGAAACATTTAATAGAAATTCAAAAGCTTCCTATCACAATTAAAGTCATTCATGTGTATAAAAGAAACAAATTGATCGTGAAATTATTCCATCAAACTTACATATTAAACAAATTGATTGCGATCCTTTCGGGATCACTCTCTGAAGATGAAGTCACTGAGGGCTGCTGTATTTTTATTAATTACAGGTAAGGATAAATCTATATTCCTAGTAACGGTTTCCTTAATGTTGCATTTTTATCAAATAATCTTTAAAAATACGTCATAGATTTTTTTAAATTGGTTATCTTCATTCGATTCATTGTCATCATTATTGTTTGAATTCTTCACACACAACGAAGTTAAGAAACTCGAGTGTATTATATAAACAACCGAAAATTCTATATTACTGAAATAATCGATTTTTAAAGAACATATTGGCTTATAACGTAATGATGCTTCACACAGATGAGGTAATTGGTATGTTAAAAGTTCAAATAGATATATTTAGCTTTGAGGTATTGAGAAAAAAAAAACTTATACTTTTTTCTATAGGCACTTGCTTGTCAGATCCAACGACGGTAAAAGAACAGCAGCAAGAAACAACAACAGTCTCCACAAGCAACACAAATAGCATAAGCTTCAATGCTAGTACAAACAAACCTGCCAATGTTACTATTGGAATTAAAGACACAAATAACACAGATAATATCGATAATAAAATAATAGACGACGGCTGGGAGTTTGAAAACAAAACCGAAGTAGATACCAGAAGGATCCTTTACAGTAAAACAGTGCAGCCTGGGAAAAGGCCTTACATGGTAAAAAAATCTGGCTACTTATAACATCTCTTATGTTTAAGCTATGACAATTTGTAATACCAGGCGAGTTGCCGGTCAAGTGCAAACCTATTTCTACATAAAAAAATACCTTATATAACTAAGTAAAACTAAATTAGACGTTTTGCAGCACGGAATTAAAAAATCCCTTGGTCGTCAACTGCGATTTTTTATCGTACTTGACACGCTCGTTTTGACACGCTAGGTACATACACTGGGGTATCTATAGAAGTCTATGTCCCAAACTCATAACTGAAATATTCCAGGTGTATCTGTCATTGACAAAAGAGTCCGCCAAAGCACACAAGTACCGGGGCTGGTTGTGTGGTGGAGTCATTGTGGATGCCTCCTACGTCCTCACCTCTGCTGCATGCGTTGAGGATGCAGACAAATTTTATATCGCTTCTGGGACGACAAAATTCGTAGATAGCTTCGACTATAAAACCGATGACTGTGTATGCAAGCACCGAAGGAGGGTCGTCTGGAAGTGTATCCCAAAAAGTAAGTGACACGTGTTCTTCAGGTAATGTCATAACGTCAAATCTCATTTATAAACCATAAGAGCTTTCTCTTTTTAAACATAGATGATTGTGATAATATGTTATTTTTTATTATTCCAGAGATCTCGAGAGAGACCCTTGTCGGGTACTAAATCTGGTCTTATTTCCAAAGGATTTTAAAGAAATCTCACGTAACCTGGCTGCATCTCAACGCATAAAACTTAAGAATATGTTTTTAAGCAGCCAGGTTTATAATCGGGATTCCTCTGAAATTCTTGGAAAAGCTGGTCTTATTTCCGAGCGAGCGAGATGGATCTTTCTCGAGATCTCTGGAATAATCCACTAGATGAAAAGTGAGAGCTCCGAAAATGATAATTGAAATAGAATAGAATAGATAACACTTTATTGAAAACCACATGATAACAAAATTACAAAAAGATAAAAAAAGTACCTACTTAGAGCTAGGTTTTTAATTGGCGGCCTCGTAAAAATCGTACACGACTCAGACCAAAGCAATAATCAATTAGTGAATGAGATTGACAAACCTAAGGTTAGTGGCGGTTTCATTATTGATTGCCTCTCTTTGGTAGAACAAACGATCAAATTCACATGACCTCCATTCTGATAATCAGGAAGAAGCATAATGAGCATACTATGTAGAAGACTCACAACTTTTCTATTTTAAAAATCCTTTTTCTAGATTACAAGTTCGACTTCCAAGACAGCATCAAATGGTCGTCCAACGACATCGCTATCGTGAAAGTAGATAAGCCATTCAAGCTGGGAGTGGTAGAGAAAGGCTGCCAGTTTGCTGCTGATCTTATCTGTTATAATAACATCAGTCGGGAGTTGGAAAAGCCAGCTACTAAGGGTTTCATCGCTGGATGGGGAAGCGGCAGCAACTTCAGGGAGGTAAGTGATATTGATTTATTTAATTTATTGATTATTGAATTATTTATTTACAAATGACTGTCTCTGTGTCTCTACAGCTGTAAGCCTAAGCGCGTGACAATTCATCGGTAGTAATATAGACGTTCTTAGGTGTTCCGCCATGAATAACCATCTTTAAATGTCTAATAATTAATGCGGTTTATTTTTTACTGACTGCATAGAGCCACTGGAAAGGTTAACAACTCGGCTGTATTTTTTTATTGTTACCGCATAGCTTCATCATTTACAACCCGACTTTTCAGATTGATCACATAGAAATTACATCAAAATCGGTTCATTAATATGGTTTTTAAAACAAAATTGCAAATTTTGGGATTGGTTGAACTACGATGCACATTCCAGGGAGTATACCGTCGTCAGAAAGATTCCAGTAGGCCCGTGAACGCCAAAAGTCTCCAGGAGGCCAAAGTATGCATCATGGACAATGAAGCTTGCGCCAAGAAGTGGGCGCAGCGGTTCAGGACCATCATCACACAGTACATGATCTGTACGAAGGATGTGATGAAGCGTCTCAGCGAGATCTGTGATGTAAGTAACTACGTCTAATGCATCCTCTCCTCTACACTCATCTCATAATATAATACTTACAAAATTTTATTAATTATTTTGTAGTAGATAAATGGAGTAGGGCAATCGTATTTCTGTCTTGGGGTTTTTTTTTTGGGAAGAGAAGGTACACCAACTCTTCCTTCATTCCAAACCTTCTCTTCTCTTTGGTTTTGACTGCAAATGGCCGGCGCTAATAACATACACCAGCCATCTGCTGTCAGGAAGAGAGTAGGTTAGAGAGGGTTGGGTATGTCTTGGGGAGGGGGGGGGTTAGACAAGTGGCATTATAATTTCGTGAACGCTATAATGGTATTATAGAAAAATTTACTTAGCTAACGAAATGTCACGTGACGGTACGTCAGTGTTTCTTAGCGTTTCTAGAAATAGAAACGTTTTCTACTTGTACACTACACTTGTACACTAAGCCTGCTGTTCTATTCTGAATGTATATTTTTGTTCATTTGAACCCATCTATTGAAACTGAATAAACTTGCAATCCTTCACTTTCCTCCCTTCTTTGCTCTATCACTTCTTTGCTTTCGCCCTCATTATTAGTAATCCCAACAACAATAGACTTACAATATTTGAGTCGTTTTTATACTAATTGTAATCACATTTTTTTGTGTTTTCTGGTCAACATTTTGCGTATTACACAATTTTGGTTTCTTAAAAAATACTCCTAGTAAAATTCTCTATGTTTGTATATATCTTGGCATTTATAATTCTTAGAAGAAATACGCTAACTGTACCGATGTGGAAAGCCGTCGAGCTGAACTGGAAGCGAACGACGCATCAGCTCACAACGTCGACCTGGGCAGACATCTGAGATACCCTGACGACTACACAGCGAGAAGGTCGTCTATGCAGGGAGGCTTCTGTGAGGTAAGGACTGCCTAAGGAAAGATAGTTCAGTAGCTCAGGTAATCTTATAAGCTAAGTCAATTAATACATTCATTACAAGAATCTCGTGAAGGCTGAGAAGGACAAGATCAGCTAGTTACAGCAGCAACCTATCTTGATTAGCCTCACGAGATAACCGCCATATGGGATGATGACTCGATATCACTGTTCCGATTGTCGTTTCGGTAAACAGTCTCATAATAGATGGTAACATCAGAGGTCATGGAGCTGGTCTAATGATGGAGCAAGAAAGCTGGCATTAGTTCTTACCGCCCGTGCCTATTCTTGAAAAACTTACCCGAAATTACATCTGAAAACTCACCGAGAGGAAATTTAGGATTGGCTCGAGTTTTTTTAATCAGTTACATGTTTGCGCTTGACTGCCAACTCACCTGATGTTAAGCGACCGACACCGACGACGTGGCGGTCTGCGATGGAGCGCTCTTATCTAGGAGAAACCAATTCAGACCCGATAAAAGTTAAATTAAACATATGTTAGCTTAGACTTGAGTTCATTTGCTTGTTTTCATAAGTAATATTGATTTAGGACCATGATTATAATAACTAGGGTCCGATAAGACAGTGAAAAGTGACCGTTAGAACTTGTAAAAGCGATCGTTGGTTTTGTTAAATTTGGACTCATCTTTTTATCATCGTCAAAATGTTCTACTTTTCATTGTAACAAGAACTCTATTTTACTTTTACTTCTATTATTATAATATTTTAAAACTTAATTAACTTTACTTGTTAATAGCGCGTGTCAACTTGTTTTGTTACATAGGTACATCTGCGGGCTGCCAAGATACCGGCTTTGCCGAGTTTGGGACCCACTGTAAATAATACAATGGTTTCATTGTATTATTTTTAATCTGGCTGGAAATAAATATTTAGTTTTCTTAAAAAAAACTAGAACCTAATAAGTTTTTTTTAGATTAGAGTTTATTTTAGAATGACCACGGAGGGCCTCTGATAGTGAAGTATCAAGGGAAGGAGCGTGTGATAGGAGTCATATCAGCATGCAAGATCGACCCCAAGAGTCACAGCTGTCACGGACCGTTCCTTTACACCTCTGTCTTCAAAAACAGGCAGTTCATATCCTGCGCTATACATAAGGATGTCGAGTAAGTACTGATAACTGGGTTTTACGTATCATAATTAACAACTTTGGCTACACAACTCTGATATCAAAAAAAAATTCTGTACATTTTTTTAATAAAAACTACTGGTCACTCACATCTGTTTCAAGTCAAAAATCCGGCTATAGTTTCAACCGCATTCCGCGGTATTTTTCAAAGGAGCAGCGCAAACGTCACTTTCGGTTAACAAACTTTCTCTATGGAAAGTATGGAACAGCTGATTTTCGCGATAGCTATACATACATGTAGATATATAGTTGATTTTTTCAAATTTCGTTATAACACTGAGTAAAAAAAAAATGAATAAAGCAAACCGTAGAGGCATAACCATTAATGGTTCCAGTCGTTTATTAAACTTCTTTTTAGAATTAGCGATTTCGGATAATATGTAGAAGTAGACAACAGTTTTCTCCTGTTGTAGGAAAAACGCAATTTAGGTACTGGTGAATTAATAATTTCGAACATAATTTCGAAATCACAGAATTGCGTGTCTTTTGATCAGCCAGTCTTGCAATCAGCCAGTCAGCCTTTTGCGCCAGTTTAGTACCATTAAAAAATAATCACAAGTAGCGCAAGTTTTTTAACTCCGACACAAAAAATACGAGTGAAAGAGAGGGATGGTACGAGTATAAGTTTGAGATGTAGGTTGGTAGTAAGTTTATTTGTGTATTTGTCTATCTGTGACATTGTAGCTCTCAAACAGATGGACCGATTTTTCTACATTACTTTGTTTAATCGAAAGTGTTACCTATTAACTGTTTTGTCAAAATCGGTTCATCCCTTTGATAAAGTGAATTTCATTGGTTCAACCATGTTTTATGTTGAAGGATTTTAAGTTTTGTTAACTTGCCTACTTATTCTAATTCTCGTTTTCAGAGAAAATTGCCGCCGAGTCTTCCGTACCGGTATCACTCACGAGGAGTATACGGTCGATTGGTCTGGTTACGAGTAAGTGCAACCATATTGTAAAATGCTTTTCATACTTATAAGAAATCCCTGTCTGTGAATGAAGGCGATGTCATTGTTCCACTGTTTTGCCTTGGGCCTTCATTCATGAAAAGCACTCTAACAGAAAATTAGCTTCTATTTTGGCAGAGTCTGCATGGAAAGAGAAATAATGGGGCATCTCAATGCCCCATTATTTCAAAATCATTTATTTATTTTCAAAATTATTTATTTCATTATTTCAAAATAATGAAATAAGAACGGCAGCGCCCTCAGGCGCTGCCGTTCTTATTTCATTATTTTGTTCGATTAGCAAAACAATCGAGAAGTAAGTTTCCATTTCTTGCCACGATGGTTCTCTTTCCAATCAGACTCTGTGGCATAAAATGTACCGAAAAACTCTCTATAAGTTTAACTAAATCATCATCAAACCACTTCACCTCACCTCATTAGTCTCACGCTCACCTGTGACCACGGACGCTGCAAAATATTAGACACGTCAGCTCAAAAAACTATGTAAAATATACGCGATAAATCCTTTAAAAAATTTTAGTTCCAACATCTAAGGATATATCCTTAGATGTTATCCTTATTCTATATATATATATATATAAATCAGTCGCTAAAACTCGAGAACGGCTGGGCCGATTTAGCTGATTTTGGTTTTGAAATGTTTGTCGTAGTCCAGGGAAGGTTTAAACGTTGAGAAAATATCGGGTCCACTCATTGACAGGTGATACGAAGTACGCCGGGGCATCTAGTAAATAAATAAATATTGGTGGACATTTCACACACCATCTAGCCCAAACTAAGCAAAGCTTGTACTATGGAAGTAGATGGTTGATATAATACATATACACTTTTTTGTTGTAAATACATACTTATAATACATAGAAACACCCAGGCACAGAACAAACATCCATGCTCATCACACAAATGTTTGCCCTGGGTAGGAATCGAAACCACGACCTACAGCTCAGGAGGCAGCCATACTACCACTGAGCCATGAGTCCTGTCAAAACAAGGATCCTTTTCTATATTTCTATATTTAACAATATAAAGTATCTTCTAGACCTTATTGTTTTCTTCTCAAGTTGTTCTTTAATTTATTCATCAGATTCACACAAACTTCGGCATTCATTGTGTTTTTATGATTCTTCTTTTTATGTAGAAATAGGTATGAGCTTGACTGCCAAATCGCCTGATGTTAAGCGACGTTGTGGTCTTTTTAACACGCTTTTATTAGGTCGACCTTTATGTAACTAACTAAGTATGTAATGAAATCTAAGGTAACTAATTTAACCATCTTCCAAGGATCGTAGCGTCTTGAAAATTGGCAGCTGTATGTAGTTCTGATGACAATACAATAATATGGTACTGTCGAACTGATCTGATGATGGAGCCGGAAGATATGAACTAGAACTTCATGATGGAACATCGTATTATTATTTTGAAGAGATTTGTTAGAAAAGTCTTCTAATGAACTTTGACCACAATAATTTGTAGCGTGTTTTTTAGTTTTTTTAATTGTAATTTATTATATTAGCTGTGTCTTGCGGTTTCACTCGCAAAGTAATGAAAAACTCTCTCAAAACTCAGTCTCTCCAAGTTCATAGCGATCTCTGTTGCAAATTTCAATAATTAGTTTAATCGTAAAGAGATAATAAAAAAGAAAGACAAAGGTACAGAGTTACTTTCGATTTTATTATTAATAATGATAAGGGAAATACAGAAAAAAAAACCTTAGACAAATCCAGCACAAGGATAATAAAGACTGACGTTAACACGATACCTATCTTTTATATCTATAGAATTTACTTATATTTTTATATTTTCCAGGGAAGATGACGACGACAAGTAAGTTAAAAATAACCCTCCTTCTTACGCAGTCGAGTAAAAAGGTGACGCGTGCGAAGGAGACAGCAGCGCCTCGCAACAGCGCAGCGGACAGACTACCTCACAAGCAAACCGCGCGAAACCAGTCTTTTAGGAAATAGGTGGAATCCTATGTCCAGCAGTGGACTTTTTGTCGCTATGATTAACGAACAAATATCTCTAACTCATACTCGATTATGTACTTACGTCCATTGTGTTCTCTTTTTTGTCCAAATTCTCTCTTTTTTAAACTACCACGGCCATTCATTAAAACACTATTATTATTAACGAGATATTTACCGTGCTCAAAATTAACGTGAACCACGGTAAATATCCCGTTAATAATTATAGTGTTTTAATTGCAAATTCTATTTTAAGATAAAAAATAATGAATATTTTTTTTATTTTCATAGGAATGAGAAAGAAAAAAGGTTTGATATATTTTTATTTATTTTAAAATTGTTTATAATACCTATAATGTTTTGCAAACCAACATGAAATATTATTACAGTAGGTACATTATTGAAAAGTAGGCAAATTGGTCAGCTGTTTCCGAGTGATGAAAAAGAAACAAGTACCTAGGTATAAGTTTAGAAAACTCAAAAACCCCTGACAAAAAAACGCCTGAACTGATTTTGACGAAACATAGCTAAAACAATCTCAACAAAATTCTCTTTCAAACAAAAAAAACTAGATCAAATTCGGTCTATACATTTAAGAGCTACGATGCCACAGACAGACATACAAATACATAAGTCCAGACACTGCCGAACCGGACTACGGGACTGTATTTTTATTATTTTATATATATATATTATAAAATAACATTTTCTTACAGCTCTGCTGAATCTGACGACAGGTAAATTTCATTTTTACAATTATTTATTTATTACATTACATTCATTCACTATGTAGGTATGTCAGTGACTAACTGACATTTGTCACAAACAGAATTACTCGTAGCCACAAATAGGAGCTATATGGCCAGTTGACTGGCGATATGCCGTTTATGTGGCTGTTTGGGCCGTTGATTGGCTATTTGCCGCAATCAGGCAATTATTTTGGCACGTTGACTAGTGACTTGCCGCGAACAGGTAACTGTTTGGATCGCTGATTGACAACTTGCAACAAGAAGATAACTGGTTAACCCGTTGATTGGCGATTTACCGAAAATAGGCGACTGTTTGGGCCGTTGATTGGTAATTTGCCGAAAATAGGCGTCTGTTTCACCCATCAACGGGTGGAACTGTCGCCTATTATCGGCAATTAAATTTGGAAATTTTCGGTAATTTGCTATAAGTAGGTGAATTAACAACCCATTTATTTGCAATTTGCCGCGAACAAGTGACTGTTTGTCCCGTTGATTGAATTTTTGCAACAAATAGACGATTGATTAACCTGTTGCTTGTCAATTTTTAACCAGTGGCCGGTTTTTTGTGACGAAGAAACTTTTCCATTATTTGTATTTTTTAGCAACGAAGAAAAGGCAGTTCTAAGAGAAAAGTAAGTTTTAGAGTCGACCTTAAAAAGGTGCTGTCCTAGCATCATTTGTGCTGTTTTTTTATATTGGCCATTTCGAGAATTAATAGTCATTGACAGAGTTTACGATTTCTAGAACTCGTATACCATTTCGCGCACAAAATTATTAATTATGACAGAATGTTATCCTATTAACCGACTCTGAACGTCCGAATCTGAATGTATTTAGAAACTGTAACTTATGACCAACGTCAGCAAACAGCGACTATTAAAAAAGCGTCGATTTATTAAAGATCAAACTCTCTAATAATAAATATTTGTTAGGGTTTCAGGTAAAAAAGGAGGTAACAATGAAACAGATAAAAAAGAGGGATCCAATTCTGAAAGTGCGGAAGGAGAAGCAAAGGTAGAGAAAAAAGTTAAAGACGAAGTAACAGAAAAACCCAAAAAGGAGTCAAAGAAAAAAGATAAAAAGAAGGAAAAGAAGAAGGCAAAAGAAGGAAAGAAAAGTAAAGATGGCGGCGAAGAGGAAGATGACGATGCTCACGCCAAGAAAGGAAGTAAAGATGTAATTTATGAATCTAGCAAAGATGACAATGTGAACGAACCTGACGAGTAGAAATAGTAGAAATAAAGTGTTCGAATTTTGTTTTATTGTATATCTTAATTAATAATAGCTAAGATATTGATGGAACCCTTAAAAATATAAAATAGATAATTATATATAATTATAAAATAATTTTGAATAATCCAGCAAGCCTAAACTATGGTTCGGATTTTGTTGAAACACGAGTGAACGATTGAAGAGAATTGCACAATTCAGGAATTTATCAGGTATCCCTGAGTAAAAATTAACGAAATGCCCATTAAAAAATATTGACGCGTCATCTCGCAAATCTTGATTGAGATGCAAGTAATCTAGCAGAATTAATAAAAGTTTTCGGTAATACGAACCTCGGTAAGGGTAACCTTGGTATACCAAATGGGTTACCACAATCTCAATAGCAATCTTGTTTCAATATTAGTTTAACCTTTGTCTTGCTCTCTCAACTGTAGAAAGAGCGAGACAAACGTCAAACTAATATTAAAATAAGACTGCTTGAACGCTTGCCGTACTGCCCCCAAATTGAATTGCTGTCAGTGTATGGCTGCCCTTACTTATTATAACGAGAATCACAATTTAACTAACACTGTTCTATACTGACGTCCAGTTTCAAGGTGAACATCAGCTCGCGGTCGTTCTTGCAGTTATCCCCTGTTTTCCTATACATGTGCAGTTCAGGGAGGTACGGGCCGCACTGCTGCTCGCTTATCTCCAGGTCCGACAAGTCAACGATTAGGTTGCATATATTGAACCCTGGAAAGCGTGTTTTTATTCAAATAACAGACAACAAGACGCTCGGAACGTGGCTCTTTAGTCGAGGGGAATAGAGACAACCGAAATTGAAATCCACGGGCCTCCAAGATAGAGGCATGCCTAACTTAGAACGCTCTAATATAACTTAGCATGATTAAGACTGATAGATTTTATTTAGTATATTGGAATTTCTACGTATAGTTAATATTTTATATCAGTGATAAACTTTACTTTTAACCGACCTAAAAATAAGTTGTATGTTTGACGTGTGTAACTGTATATCTGTGTCTGTCTGTGGCATCGTAGCTCTCAAACGGATTGTGATCTAGTTTTATTGTTTGAAAGAGGATTTTGTTGAGTGTTCTTAACTATGTTTCATCAAAATCGGTTCAGCCGTTTTTTTTGTCAGGGGTTTTTGAGTTTCTGAGCCTAAATTCTTACTTCCATCTAGTCAGCTATAAGTTATAGCTGACTAGTGTCAAGTGTATACTAAAATTGCTTTTACGTCAGTTACCACGACCACGTTTTCACTGCCCAAAAAGAACTCAAGAATTGACATATTTAAATTTCTACCTAACACCTGATCGTCTCTACTGAAACTTATAATAGACGTCTGGACTGATTACGACATTAAAATTATAGTAGGTACTTAAATAATTTTATATACTACCATCTAGAATTTATCCAAGGATATTCTATATTCTAAATTGATTACTGAATACGATGTTAAAATATGATAGTTACCGTGTCAAAGGGGCAAGTGTCAGGTATTCCGATATACTTGAGATAGTCCTTGTAGTAGGTGCCCTTATCCCCGAGCTCCTTACATAAGTCGCAAATGTCGTGAGAAAACGACTTCGTGCTTACCGGTCTCTTCTTTTTTTAATATCACTTCCAACTGCAAACAAGAGTAAGGGCTTCAAATTACAAGAAGTTATTCAAAACGCAAAATTCTCAATTGTGTGCACAATGGCCAAACATTCTCTGTTCTGTGGACCAAAACAACAAGTTAATGTTTAGCATATTTTGACCCTGACGGTCAAAATATGCTTAACATTCTTTGACCAGACTTTATCAATGCAACATAGCACAGCAGATTAGCAAATTGAAGAGGCAGTGGGCAGGGCAAATAGCACGTAGAACTGATGGCTAAACGTAGAAATGAAATTAAACAATATATTGGATATTTAAAATTGTGTATCTACAGAAATGTAATTTGGTAAATAAATAAATTAAAGAACTGATGGCTGGTGGGATCAAATGTTCTCTAGTGGAGACCGCGCACCGGCAAGTGCAGCGTAGGAGGACCAGCCACAAGGTGGACAGAAAACCTCTTACAAATGGCAGGAAGACTCTGGATACAGGCCGCTTCCAACCGATCTTTTTGGAAATCCGTGGAGGAAGTTTATATCTAGCAACGGACTTCTTATGGTTGGTAATGATGATGCTGAATACTTTTACTTGAAAGAACCAAGATGAGTACGACACGTACGACCAGTTTGTCCATCTCTTTCAGAAACTCGATCTCCCCGAACATGAGGGCCGTGGTCTCGTTGTGCCGCTCGCACGTCACCCGCGAGCACTCGATGTACTCCTCGCCGGCACACACGTAGATACGACTCGAAGTTGAACACGTAATTGGTTTCATATTCCTGAGGATATCGGGTAGATTGATTTATGGTTTTCATATGGCCTTTCCCTAAAATGTGCTTTTCCCAAAAGGCCCTTTCCAGAAATGTGCCTTTCCCAAAAGGCCCTTTCCGAAAATGACCGTATCCCAGTTACATTTTTCTAAAAACTATTAAGTACTTAACTACATGAAGTTACATTATTATTAAGCCTACTTTACTTTTAATTTTTATGTAATTGGAAATATACTTTTTCTTTTAACTGTAAGCATTACTATCGATACAAAAGCCAAATCAGATTTTATTATTTCTGCCTGTCTGTACGGTACCATCGACGTACCTATACCAAAAATACTGAGAGGATTTGAACAAAATTTGGCAGGCACTTATATGCTGAAAAATCTAACATACTTTCTAACATAACGCCACCTAGTGGCTAGATGGCGTGTAATAACTAAACAAAGATTGTAACTTGCAACTATAAGAACAACAAACAGTATATTTATATATTTTTTTTTTAAATACATACATTATACATAGAAACACTCAGATGAGGGGACGGAGACGCGAATGCTAATTATAGTATTAAATAAAGGCGACGATGATAGCAAAATGTATATGAACGTGTATCGTGTAATAGGTGAGCTGCAATGCCTAGTTGACAACTATGAAAAAAAGACATACATGAATTAAAAAGTACACTTACTGCAAGACATTCACCATACGCGAACAAACACATCAGCATTATCACCAACATTTTACAATGAGTTTTTCACAAGTTTATCACTGCTTTATAAAACGGATCATTTTATATTCGTAACATTTATCTGATGTGTTGTAGGAAATGCTTGTTATTTTGATAAGAATCTCTATTATATTTAACATGACAGCTGATTTATGGGTATTTTCAACTAACAGTACATAGTCTGTAGATAAACAATTAAAATCAATGCACATATTTAGAATATAAATATTTAAACTTTGCTATATTTCTTCTCTACAATAAAAATAACTCACAGGATTCCCGGCGCTCTCTCTCTGTCTAACTTGTGAGTGACCACGGTCTTCAGAAGACAACGCTTTTGTGCTCTCAGGGCGGCTCTTCTCTCTCTTTTCTACGGAAACCATTTTTGCCAATTTTTTTATGTTATTGCTAGTGCTTGTATACAAAAGATGTTTCAAATTTCGACTCCCTTGGCACAAGAGGATCAAAAAGATAATGATATGAGAGAAATCTGACAAGCCATAGCTTTTGGGCTAACATTACTCCCCACCGCAAAACTTTGCTAAATGATAAATATATAAAAATAAATTCCGTCGCAAAAAAAATGAAACTGAACGACTCACATTATGTAAAGGTATTACTTTACACATAACAGACGAAAGGGATCGAATTTCAACATCTTTACCAAATAAAACATCAGATTGCTAAAAAAATATAATATAATTTTTGCCCTCAACCTCTAATCGACAAAATCAAGTACAATCACAACATTTAGTTCCAACTTCAAACTAGAATTATCAACTTTTAACTATAACTATTAAAACGCAAATAAGAACGAGAAAACAAAAAAAAAACACAAAGCTAAAAGTGTTTAATAAATTTTATTTGAAAAAAAAGTTACAAAACAAAAAACCTCCTCCAGTGTTGCCCCCTGAGTTAAATACAAAAGTAAAGCATTCTCTAACAAGTTAACAATAATCTGTGCACTATTATATTGCAAGTGATAACAAGCTTAGCAATCTATAAGGCAAACGTGACAAAATCTCCTCTCTCTATCGTGCACGAGACGAAAACGAAACATTCTTCATCCCTCTCTTTTTTATAAGCGTAAACATGAATGACTTGCAGCCAATAAAAGCTTTATTTTCGAAATTGCGATCTCTCATTGGTGGGCGCTTTACTGTTGTTTACATTACAAGTCACGTATGAAAAAAATAACAATATAGAATATTATTTTCATTTATCCCATATTGCAAATATGTAGCATAATAAAACCAATTACGGATCGTAATTTTAAATATAAAAACTCTCATTGGCCGCCAGTCCGCAATTGTTGTTTACATTATTGGACATGTAAGTAAAACTAGATTTTCCAAAGGCTTGTCTCGTTTTTCGAAACGTGTTACCGTTTTGCATGTTAGACTTATCACGATTACCTAAATCCAAACAATTTGACAGTGAGAAATTTTACCTCCTTTTTCATTTTAATGTATAGTAAGATACGGCAATGTCTCGTCTGAAAGTGTGAGAAAGGGATGGCAACAATTTCAAACCGTCAAACAGTTAAACGTTCATTTACGCCTACGGGTGTACTGGGAATTAACCAAAATGTCTTAAAATTAAAAAAAAAATATATAACGCCGTTATTATGCCTGCCTTTATACTATAATTTCGAAAAATATGTATTTCATGAGTGTAAACGGAAGCGGACTGCTTGCTCAATGTCGATAAACGGAAATAAAATTAGAAATGATTCATAATTTTACACCTGGATCCCGTTTTAAACTATGCCAGTCATTTTAAAAATATGATAAAATAAAGTAGGTAGTTAGTGTGAATAGCTCAGCTCAGCTGGCAGCTCATAATTCGGAAAATCAAAGCGTTTATTGGCCACCACACCCCATGATTTTTTTAAATCACGAATGACTAGAATTCTTTTTTTTTTATTTGAAATTTAAGGAAAAAGCAAAAAAAAAACAATTGTAATCGTTTACAATCTTAATCACAAAAAAATTCGTATTCAGATAAAAAGAAAACTTATGAAATGGACAAAAATATTAGGATATTGAAATTTTAAAAGCTATTTCGTATAAAAAAAAGAAGAAAATCAGTTTTCTTCTTAGGAAATGAAAAAAGCACGCTGTAATGTCAAAAATGGTGTACTTCACATCCCTCTTAGCGAATATCAACATTGAGAAAGTAGTCCCAAAAGTTACGCTAAGAAATCTTTTTTTTTACACCCTGTACAAAATACATCTTTTTTTAAACGCTAAGAGACCAATGCTAACGATCACTATGATCGCGATATCTAAATAGAATATTAAATATTTAAAAATATATCTTAAATATGTCTATATATTACTTTTCAAGTCTTAAATTATATAAACCTAATACTGAAAAAGTAACTTTGACAGTTATTTGATAATAAAAAAAAACAATGTTTTCACCAACTTTCAGATATGTTGATTAATAAGGGGAAAGTAAATCTAGCGCTTTGTAGAGAAAATTACTTTTAAATGATTCACTATGCCCTTATAAAAAAAAACCAAACGATATCAACGTGAAAAAAATATATCTATGTATACAATAATCTATGGATACAATAATATTTTCTGTAATTTTTTGATCCAAAATCAGAGAAACTAGGAGAATGTATTTGTATAAGAAAGCACTAGATTACTCCCCTCTTAATGCCATCTACATCTACTACAATTTACAGATCCATAAGTTTAGTTAGAAAAAATATTGTCAAAAAAACATCCATTAAGAGTTGGCACAAACATACCAATAACAAGAAGAAAAACGGAGTCCCAAAGTTAAGAATTTAATGAAAATAAATTAATACTCTTAACCCTAATCAAATCCTTTGAAACTAATTTCTAACTACAGGCTTAGAGACAATAGAGGACGCTAATGGACCAAAAATGAGTGACTTTTTTTTTCAAAATCGAGTTAAGAGGCTGTCGATTTATGTTTGTGTGAACGCGAAAATCGCCTTAAAAGGCCATATTTTCTAGCGATTTTAGGAAATAGTTGCGTGGAGACAATTTTTTAACAATTACAATTTATGCTTGACAGCCAAGAAGGCAGTGTTGACCAATATGTAATTAAGTACTAACAAATTACAACAGTTGATAAATTCATTACAACGTACATTAATTTATTGATAATAAAAAAAAAAAAAAATTGCAAAGTAATTATGCTCAGTACTCCGAGGGAAGACTTTCGACGTCACGAATAATTACTAAATTTTCCTAACTTGCACTATATAATTATAAGCCTGTACCTTTGGGGCTCCGTTGTCGCAAGCACCTTACAATTACATTATAGTAAAATATAGCTTTTTTTTAGTGTGTTTGTATCTACTAATATACTAAAATATAGCTTCTTTCGTTACATAAGTTTATTAATGGAAGAATGCATTAAGAAAATTCGCATTTGAGAAACGAGGAATTAACAATACACGATATAAGATATCGAAGAGGATGACGCATCGGATAGAAGAAAGGGACAAAAAATATATCTCTATCTCATACACTTGTACCTGCCAAAATGTGTAATCTCTATCTTATGTCGTTGTCGTAGAGTTGAAAATCCTTTCTTATTTCCGTTGAGTCATGTATATCTTAGTTTATAGGATGTTATTAACTACATACTAATTTTAGACTAGAGAACAACTAAACCATTCATCAAAGACTTTCGTTTAAAGTTTTACATAAATATATAAATCACTCTCAAAGACTATGTGCTGTGTTTACAACGATCGAGTGGATAGGAGAGTAAATGGGATAGTGCCACTGGTATAGTATTTAAGTTAAATGGTAACATCTAAAGACGATACTATCTATATGAAGAGTATATTAAAAAAGTTATCAAAGCAAGCAAAGTACGTATTTTAAGAGGACATAATTAACAATATTGATGTATTTTATGTTAAGGTTTAAGTCAGATTTATGTCTGAAATAGCAGTATGTAACATCTTTAAAACCGACGTAATTAATTTATTGAAAAGGATCATCAAATATTTATTTACATTCTGAAAATTAATCTATACATTTGGAGGACAATAAGCTAAAATTTAGTAAGCATTCAGTTTAAGCCAGTTACTCGACTAAGTAACTCGAACGGTGTCAACACAGCTAAATGCGCCGGCCCGTAACAAACAACAAAATACCATGGATCGAGGATTGTAACATAAATCGAACCTCTTCGCAAATCGGTAAAAAATGTGCGCTATTTGTTTATAATTATGACACATTAATATTAAAAACAGATATTAATTGAAACCGAATATTTTAAGGTTATTACTGACCGGAATTAGTCTTGAATCGCGAGCAAGTTTTCCACAAGCTTGTTCGTGAGCGACAGTTTCTAATCAACGGCGAATTAGCCGAACATTCATGGCGAACTTTGCTCGCGACACGCTGCGACGAATACCAGTCTAGCACCCCCTTAAAAACTCAATTCAAATTCAACTAAAATAAATTATCAGTACCTTGAGCAAGTGCTTTAAATTATCAACAAAATTGAAAATTTCAGCAAAACTTGTCACCTGTTACTATATGCAACGGTCTTGTAACATCATTTATTTCAGCAAAATTATGTAAAAATAAAAATCTAGTAAGAAATAAACAAAATTGTGATGTATACGTGTACTACAACTAAATAAATAAAGAAATCTATTATGCTCGATTTATGTGGTTAATCTAGATTTTAATTCAGTAGCCAAATATAAAGAAGTGTAAGAAACAACTGATTTTTGAGATAGGAAGGAATCTTTTATGTAAAAAAAAAAAGTAAGTTCAAAAGTAACCACATTTTAGTAAATTGGATAATACTGGAAAGAAGAAAACATAAAAGAAGGTAGATGTATGTGGTTAAGGTTGTCTGGAAGAGATCGCTGTTAGCGATAAGACCGCCCTTTGTGCCATTGTTTTATAAGTGTTTTTTTTTTGTTATTTGTATTCTTTTTGTGGTGTCAATAAAGTGTTATTGATTGATTGATTGATGTATGCAAAAATATAATCATTTAACAAACGACAGGAAAGAATAGCTGTAGCTCTCTGGACAAAAAATAAAATTGAAAAAGAATATACTGTAAAGACTCCACAAAGGCTGCAAAAAGAGCTCAAAAAAATGTGACTTTGACTCGGTCGAGCTACTGGACTAAATCAAGTGAACCCAAAATCTACAAGAGAAATTGCAAATATACAAATAAAATATTGCAATCGTTAGTATTTAACAGGTTGTGAAAATTTAACCATTGGGTTAAATTTATATATTATTTCAGCATATTGATGCCTAAATAAAAACAACACGCACACTCATTACGTTTGCTCATTCATTTGTTTAGTTTTAGAAAAAATGGCATGGAAATGTACAGGAAAAATAATATTTATACAAAATGTATCCCATCCCAAAAGAGGTGCAAAATCAGTTATTGATTCGACGAAAATTTGACGGTTACCTTGAATTATGTATTTTTATCGATTCTAAACAATCTTTCGACATTTTCCTTCGATAAAATAATCATTTTAACGATACTAATCAAATATTATCGATCGATAACTACAATGTCGGTGCAGAGTCGAAAAATAGCTATAGACAAGACATCTATTGCCAAATCAACGGGAAACTAACGAATGAACAAGCAGTTTTTTTCGCCGTGGGCCGGCGCAAAATAAAATCAACCTTAAAGCTATAAAAAACAAGTGTCGGAATGCGACAGGCGGTCCGCGAGACCGCGTGCAACCAAGCAACTCTTATGCGTGTTTAGATAATCATAATATTCGTTTTAGTATCGTAGTTTATATCAGCATCGGTCGCTTTGGCTGTCTCGAATCAGTGTACCTGGAATTCAATACATACTGTCACATATTCTGTAGCCACAACAAGCTTCACGAACAAAATAACTGTCAGACTATTATGTAACGAGTCATCTTTTGTAGTAAATAAATATCCTAATATTATAAAAGCGAAAGTAACTCTGTCGCGTCGTAACGGTTAAACCAATCGTTATGAAATTTGGCACAGAGATTATTTAGGACCTGGGGAAAGGCATAGGCTATATTTATTATCATCATTATGCGAGTATATATATGTATTATCATTATTACCGCGGGGCGCAACTAGTATGTTCAATATATGTACAAAAATATGTCGAAAAGTCGAACTGAAACTTCATTGCCCATAGACGCCTATAAAGACATCGTTCGGCTTATCGCAGCTCGGATACCAAACCACACGTTGATCACTCCATACAACGACACGCTATTAGTATTACATACGCAAGTTGACGTATGTATTATATGCAGACGCCTACTTGTACCTACATGTATGCATTTACGGTTGTCGTCTGATTGCTGCTCGCTCGTGGCGTTAATTGGGATTCGAGGCTTCCCGCAATGCTTATCTCGACTGACAAATGAATGCGCCGTGCCGACAAAATCGGGAGCGCGGAAAGAGGGTGAGGAACCCGAGATTTTTTATGTAGTATAGGTTTGCGCTTGACCGCCAACTCGACTGATGTTAAGCGGCGTTACGATCTACGATGGAGCGCGTATACCTAGAACAAACCAATTCACTCGCGATTTACACCCAGATTATATGTAATGGCGGGAGGCACTGTCCGTATCTCTATAGTTGCAAACGGCGAACGCGGTAAATGCACGAGACCAGCACCTGTGGTAATGTGCAGCCCACCTCCGGCTGGTCGTGGCTCTCCGTCGGCTGGTTCTGGTGCAGGGTGTGGTTGCGCGGCGGCGCCGGCTCCACACACAGCAGGCGCGGCTTGTCGTCCACGGGCTCGGCGGGCGCGCCGCCACCGCTACCGCCGACAGACATCTGCGCGAGCGCAGTCAGCACACTGTCCATGTTTATTGCGGCCGCCGTGTCGCCTTCACCCTGCACGTAACAAACATATCATCAACCACATACTATATCTATATATATTATGTACAGTAGTAGCAAAATCATTTCTTTTTTCTAAGTTTACCAGTCTGACAAGCCCCTACACAGCCGATCTAATAGTCTCTTCTAACAATCTACAATGCAACATAACTTGAATCTACCCTCATTAAACAGTTTTTAGGATTCCGTACCGCAAAAGGAAAAAACGGAACCCTTATAGGATCACTTTGTTGTCTGTCTGTCCGTATGTCAAGACTTGTATCTTGCGAACGCGTGAAGATATCGAGTTGAAATTAAAACCATATACGCAGCTCCATAGTCTTTTGCTGCAGTGAGAAAAATAAAAATTCTCAGTTTTTATTTAAAAAAAGTTACAGCCGAATATGTCGCAGGTACTTCCCGTTGACCTATAACTGTGAAATTTGGCAAGAAGCATTGTCATATAGTACACATAAAGGAAAAAATCCGAAAACTGTACATTTTTAATTTAATCGCATAAAAATAGGGTGTTTATGCAAGGAAAGAGAGTCCAAATTTTAGAGTGCTTTAACCGTATCGTGTGGGGTATCATATGAAAGTATTTAATGATAAGATTGTTCATAAAATGAACAAAGTTTGACGAGTACGAGTATATGAGATCATATCAGAAACGTTTCTAAAGCCGCGTTGACACCGTACGAGCCGGCTCGGACCGAGCAGACTCGTACGAGTAAATTTCATACGAGTGTACTATGACAGCTGTTGACATTAAGAGAGTTCACTCGGATCATTTTCTTCAGCATTTCACAGTGCCACGCTCGGACCCCTCGGACCACTTTTTTTTTTCGCACGAGACGCTTGTGAATTACTGTTATCCGCCATTTTGTTTCGCTACTCGTATACGAGCTAGCTCGGAAAAGTAGAGCGCGGTCCGAGTCTACTTAGATGGGACACCGAGTTCCGAGTGCACTCGTATTATCGGTTGCCACAATACGAGTTGCGTCCGAGTAAGAATCCGAGTGCGATCGGACCGAGCAGACTCGGACGGTGTCAACGCGGCTTAATATCAATTTATTAAAATTATTACGAATTTGACTTTATGACAATAATTTCTAAATTTTATATCTAAAAAAACACGCTACAAATTATTGTGGTCAAAGTTCATTACAAGACTTTTCTAACATATCCAAATACAGCTATGATACGATGTTCCATCATGAAGTTCTAGTTCATATCTTCCGGCTCCATCATCAGATCAGTTCGACAGTACCATATTATTGTATTGTCATCAGAACTACATACAGCTGCCAATTTTCATGACGCTACGATCCTTGGAAGATGGTTAAATTAGTTACCTCAGATTTCATTACATACAGGTCAACCTAATAAAAGCGTGTTAATAAATACCATTCAATTCTATACATAATCTGTTCACTTAGAGAACTAATGCGGCGTCGAGGGCGCTGCTGTCCTTATTTCATTATTTTGTTAAACCGAGACATCAGAATACCATAAGTAGTGTATATTTCTAGACGTTAGTTTCTCTTTTCTGCCACACAAAAGATAGAACTATAAGTACAGTCTAGTCGCACCTGTAATGTTTCTTCAAAATTGGTATAGCTGTTTTTAAGTCGGGCTTTTTTAAAACTTGCTTGTTATAACTTGCGATTTGAATTTGAATTCGCTTATTATACGATGGTGATGGAGCGAGCGAATTGTCCACTGGTTCCCCAAAAATAAAATACGGAGAGTAGGACGGCCTAAAAGAAGATGGTCGGATGAAATAGTCCAGGTAGCAGGCGCAACCTGGACTAGATTGGCTCGAGACCACTTCGAATGGCAACGAAAGGAGGAGGCCTTTTACCAGATTTGGGTACCCAAGAACACTGAAGAAAATGTATGATAAATTGTTAAATGTAATTAATTGTTGGGAAATAAAGGCTATTTTATTTATTTTATTTATTAAACGTAGTCGAGCACTTATATATACTATAATAATAATTTATTTTTATTTGAGCCAAATGAAGTAATTTACATGATTCAAAATTTTAACATTTTGTTTGTAACATTTTGAACTTTATACATCAGAATAAGTTCTGTTCTCATATAAGTCACTAGTCACCGCGGTAGGATACCCTGTGTTGCGATGACTAGGGCTCTTCAAACTGTTTTCTGCTTCTAATCAATATCAGATTTCAATGATTTCTTTTTAGGCTTCTGTACTAAAGGTACGAGAGGTTATATTCATATTATTTATTTATGCTTATTCGTGAGGCTACGGTGTATGTAGTCTGTCCTACACTTAACAGCTGCATCTTTCGAACGTTAATAGATACAAGTCTCAAAATTGGCAAGATTATAAGGATTCACTTTGATATAGGTAAATCAACAAATAATTAAATTACAAACACTAGATATTATCAGATTTTGTCATTTTAAAAATGAACCAAATTAATTCACATTGTCGTAAGACAAACGAGTGGCGCTTACGTCGATATAATATTTTTACTTTAGGTAAGTATGTAATGGCGCACGCCGCAGTCATCTTGTTTTATCGAAGTCCGCTAAATGGCGCTTTTATAATATTTTTTTTAGATATTTATGATATATTTTCATTTCAGAATATTTCTACTGTATAAATACAAATATTCTTATATTTACAGAACATTTTTGCTAATTAGTCCTGTTTTCTGTCTTCATATGTTGCATGAGAGTACGGAAGCCTCGGTGTGCAAGTGAAATTAGTATTTTGTCGGGTTTAATATTTTTATCTAATTGGAATCATAACAAATAAATGTGAGATTTGCAACTTACCTTTTGCGGGCTGGGCTTGTAGAAGTGTAAATAGCAGAATCCGCGGAATCCCTGCAATGGAAACAGTTGATAAATACCAATTTAGGTAATTTATAATGAAATAATTTCATATTTTAGTATACAATAATTTCATTCATTCATTCTTTAAATTTTATTCAGATTTCGTAAGATGTCATCTGAGATTGTTGTAATGATTTATAAATTATATATTCCATATTTTTTTTTATTCCGGTAGTTAGAAAGACACTAAAACATAATTTTTTTCGAAAACAGTCCTGACCGGGAGGCTGAAAGTCATCAAAACTGCGTTCAAGACAATTCGTGTGATTCGAAAAATACTTATAAACAGGGCTCAGAAGCGAGATGGGTCTGTAGTTCTTCAGCAAAGTGCCATCCCCTTTTTTGAATAACAGCGCAACCACGCTTGTTTCATACTTCTGGAGTTGTACATTCAAGCATAACGGAATGGAAGAGCCTCTGAAGGACTTCAATTAGCGGTGTTCCCGCTTTCAAAGACTAAATAATGCTAAGTAAAAGTTTTGTCGGGAACGTCATGGAAACATCATTTTATTTTGTTTTTCTAAACTTGTGTTATTTTTTATTTTAATGCTATAAAATTGTGTTTTATACATTAAGTTTTTGATTAAGTGTGTGAGTGTGGACAAGTGAAATAAAGCGGCGATACATGTCTTTTCACGTTGTCGGCAAAACTCTATAGAAAGTTCCAGTAAAGTCGCCATTACTTTACTGAAGCACGACTTGAATTTTAAAATAACTGTATATGTGACTTAGATTGCGACTATAACATTTGTTTGTCTTGTTCAACAAACTTGAAGAAATAATAATACTTGACATTGGCAAATACTTTAAGCGGGTCCAAATTCAATTTAAAAAAAATGCAATGTAATAGCGTCTTACCTTCCAGACCATGACTTGCGGTTTGACGCCGCGCTCGCTGAGCGCCTGCTTCAGGTCGCGCACTCGGGTGTTGGGACTGATGTTGGATATCTGGAAACCACACATATACTGTTTTCTAAGATGTTCGCGATTGTTACTGATTGAAATAAAACAAATTTTAAGAGATTTATTACTCATATTTTACACGTCTATGTGTTGATGTGATGATGCTAAAGAAGTAGTATGTCTGTGTAGATGATTCTAATGCATATTTACTCCCTTCACTAGCAATTAAACACTTGCATTGCTATTTTAGCAAAAACAGAGATACTTATAAATTAGGATTTACCATTACAATTTATTGTTCAACCTGTTTTGTGCAAGGAATAAATGAATTATTATGAATTATTAATTATTATTATAATTTTATGACCTGACGTTTCGAACACTTTGCAGCGTCCGTGGTCACAGGTGAGACTAGATGACAGTTTTCTTTTTTGATATGAAAGTTTAAATTACTACCGCCTACTATTTTTATGCAAAACGTTGCCGCTGCGTTTATGCAAAACGTTGCTTTACCGTGCAGCGAGTACCATTTCGGCTAGACCTCGCCTTCCTTCTCTTCTTCCCTTCAGCAGACATCTGGCTGTTACACCGTAGTCTGCCCACTTTCCTCTTCCTTTCCATGGCATTGCTCTTACCTTAACAGAGAATTCGATCTCTGGCTTGGGACGCTTGTTCCGTCTCGGCTTGACGTCGCCTTCCTTCCCCTCTTTTCCTTCCTTGGATGCAGACTTTTGGCTGTTGCGGCGGCGCGTCTGGCGCCGGGGCTTGCCAGTTTTACCCTCTTCGCCTTCCGTGGTGTTGCCACCCTAGAATCGAGACAAAGTTAACAATTTAAACTGGCTCTCCGAATCTGTTCACTCACCATCACGTTTTTTACCAAAAACTAATAGACAAATGAAATTTTAAGGAATTAACCGGTACATTTAAAAAAGAAAAATCCTGAGAGTACCGCTCCGTAACGCTGCATGCCTCAAATGTGTCTGGGAATTACTCGCGGGGTGAGGTAGTGCGATTTGGTTGGAGGTGAGGAGTGTCCGTTCTATGCGTAGTATTATTATGTTTTGTGCCTACGTGATGATTCCAGGTTTGCGAACAGATACCGTACGAGACAGCAATGTGTTTACCTCTCCCTCGCTCTGGCTCTTGTGGCTGCGCGTGCGGCGGCGTATGCGGCGCGGGCGCGCTGTCGTGCGCTCCTCCACGTCTGTGTCCACTTCTTTCAGCGTACAGGCGCGACCCGCGCTGACAATAAACAATAAACATACAATAACGGAAGACCACCCGCACACAACTTAAGTAATTAATATGTTTAAAATAACTAAATTCATAATACGACCTTCCCATACAATTGTTATTTTTTTTAGTTTTGTGATTTTAAGAATTTAAATTAGTTTAATGGTGCCTTCAGAATCTACCACTTCAACATGTAGTAATTTTTGTTAAACTCTGCGTGAAACGCATTAAACATATTTTTATAACTCTGTAGACCTACAAACAAAAACTTTACACTCAGTAGACAAAGATAAGCCATATGAATACTATGAAAATACATTATACATTTAGTTTCGCTACGTTCAACGCAAACATCGATGCATAGTAAATCCTTTATATTTTAAGCAGCTGTGCCCCGCATTTAATAACAATGGATTTAGCTGTTTGGTCGTGAAAAGATAACAAACAAACAGAGAGGCAGACAGAGTTAGTTAACTGGTTGCGCTGTGTTGTTAAGCTTAAATGACCTGTATGATGTAAATATATAATCAAATTTTGACATTCATATTAATGTATATTCTAATGACAACTTGTATCTAATGATAATGAACTATAATTATACTAAAGCACTATTATTGTTAATAACGGGATATTTACCGTGGTTCGCGTTAATTTTGAGATCGGGAGCTCAAAATTAACGCGAACTGAATACCACGGTAAATATCCCGTTATTAATAATAATAGTGTTTTGATGAATGACCGTGATAGTTTAAAAAAGTATAATTATATGTACTGTCAGAAATGCATAATTTCATGTTCCGCTGCTTGTATGCTTACAAAGCAGGATCTGGCGGATTACTCAATGTTAACACCAACTTTTCCTGTACCCAGGCACAGAAGCTAAATAAATTTGAATTAAGAAGTTAAGATTATACGGTTCACGTCTATCCATAGAGGGACGCGTTTCACGCAGCGAATAACGCATAAAGTAAAGGTACGTTTCCAGCAACTGCCACAGGATGCCGACGGGCCGCTGACACATGCGCTGAGTTTATATATATGTATACACGGTGCAAGGTGCAACACTCACAGCATCTCAATCTCGCGCAGTTGTCCCAGGATAGGCATCATTAGCAGCCGCCGGTTGGACAGCAAGTGCCACAGGATGCCGACGGGCCGCTGACACATGCGTTGAGTTTCAATCACCTACAACAAGTATTTATTGAGCAACCAAACAAAACAACTGCATGGTGTGTAAGCCGCATTTACCACATTTTTTTATTTACTAAGTGCAAGATTTGAGAAGGATTGGGAGGTGCTGTCGGGGACCAAAAGAAATGGAAGGAATTGGATTAATTAAAAAAAAACTGCACCCACGTCTTCGACCGCGCATTACGTGTAAACCTCAAAAATATCGAATTCATCCAAATTCAATATTTAGTATTTTTTTATTTTTTAATATCTGTTTAAAAAACTGATAAACTTCAAAATGCGCAAACCAAAACCAAAGTACTGTAGTACCCATTTTGATGAAATTTTTATTGTACCAGTCTGAAAGTATATCCTTTCAAACAGATCTGTTTATATTAAGTCTTTTTACATAGTATGTAAAAAGACCATCAGAAGACGAGATCGAATCAGAAATGAAGAGATACGTAGACGTACAGGAGTCACCGATATAGCACAGCGGATTAGCAAGTTGAAGTGGCAGTGGGCAGGGCACATAGCACGTAGAACTGATGGCCGATGGGGCCGAAAGGTTCTCGAGTGGAGACCACGTACCGGCAAGCGCAGCGTAGGAAGACCACCCACGAGATGGACAGATGACCTCATACAAGTGGCGGGAAGACGCTGGATGCAAGCCGCTTCCAATCGGTCTTTTTGGAAATCCATGGGGGAGGCCTATGTCCAGCAGTGGACTTCTTATGGCTGAGATGATGATGATGACATAGTATGTATAATAATCCTACCAAAATTCGTTCAAATCCATCCAGTAGTTCAGACGTACAATTTTTTTTAAAAATTACATTTTTGTCTTCTGAAATCAGAATCATTTATTGAACGAATAAGTCAGTGAATTATTATGCAATATTTACAGTTCAAAAGTTCAGTTTCTTCTGAAAGATGGTAATGCATCCTCCGTCAAACTTTTCCAAAAATATTTATTGTATATATTTTCGACCCTAAGTCTTATTATATGTTTAGAAAGATTAGGTTTTTTTAATGTATCTTTCACCAGCCACGAAATGGACATATAACCTTATAACAGCAGCGGGAAGCCGCCGGATGCAAGCCGCTTCCAATCGGTCTTTTTGGAAATCCATGGGGGAGGTCTATGTCCAGCAGTGGACTTCTTATGGCTGAGATGATGATGATCTTTCACTAATCCTAATATTTTTATATACATACCTGTGTAGGCGTGACAATGATATCGATGGGCACATCATGGGCACCGAACAGCTCGGCGGGCAGGGTGTCAAATACCTGAAAAGATTTATTATTTTTATTTTATAAAATTAATCCATCCAAAACTTCTAGTTTTTTTGGTTTAGATTTGGACCCGCATAAAGCATTTGCCAGTATCAAATGCTAAGATTTCTTCAAGTTTATTATTTAAAACAAGTTATAAATGTTCTAGTCACAATCTAAGTCACGTATATAGTCATTTTCAAATTCGAGTCGTGCCTCGGTAAATGATGTCAACTTTACAGGAAGCTTGTATGAAGTTTTGTCGACATCGTGAAAACTTAATTACACACTTAATGAATAAATCACCACCATTTTTATAGCATTAATATTCAAACTAACACAAGTTTCGGAAAATAAAATAAAACGACATTTCCATGACGTTCCCGCCAAAACTGCCAAAACTTCTAGTATGATCTAGTATTAAATGAAGTTGAGTATTCTAAGTAGTATATTATACGACACAAAAATTCGTGAACCGCTTCGGTTGCCTGAAACTTATCTCCTATTATTTGGAGCAATGAGAGCCCATACTTCGCTAGAATGGATCAGTAGACAATACTGATCCATTCTGGCTTTCTAGGTTGATATAAAAAAATCTTACGCAAGTTGAATGACCCGGTTCAAATGAACCAGCTAAATGAACAACAAATAACAGTGTCGCAGATTACCGTGTTATACATTATTGTGCCCCAATATTACCTGACAGTCATGAACAGTGGTGATAACAACGGTGTTGGGTTTGATCGCCTTCATGTGCATCATAAGGCCAAACTCCAAATCTCCATACCCTGTAGGAAATAATTTTTTATTTCTTTGGGTTTTAAATAGTTAATTTAAAATCCAAAGAAAAAAGATAACTACATAATATGTACAAGGACCAACTTGTTTTGAGAGCGCGATCACTTGGCGTTGACACTTTCTAGCTCTCATTTCAGTTAATTAAATCATTAAATGTTATTAATGTCTTATAATCATTAAATGTTATTAATGATTATTTAATTTAGACACAGAATCCGAAACACATTTACCTAACTAGTTTGAAGTCAATATTTTATATATCTATGTACCTACTTCTTAAGACCAAAATAAGTAAATCAAATATTTGTAATTAATAGTACAGGTATAGAAAATTCACTCTGCAAACACATACGAATAAAATATCGATTCTTGCTACTACGCAATAAAGCACAAGCCAGTCGCCAAGTGCCTACTCATAACATTAATAACCTAATACTAACCTACAGAAACTTACAGAGTGCAGTGTCGTATGTACTTGTACTTGTAAACACTATAGCAACACTGAGCGTCTGGCTTGCTTTAGAATGGTTCTTTGGATAACAGCATGGATGTTTTTTTTTTTTTATTAATAATGATGTATTATAGTGTATTTACCTCGCCCTTTACCGATACGGTACCCCTCTTTGGAGACGGCGACGGAACCCATCACAACCAGGTCCAGAGAAACGGTATCTTCAATGCCTGAAACAATATGTTCATCTAAGTTATACATTCTCGCAAAGTTATTTCTATATAATTATTATAGTTTGAAACAGACTTCCAAGCCAGCTTCAAAAAGTATCCAGCTTCTTCCCGCCACTTGTATGAGGTCGTATGTCCACCTTATCCACTTGTCTTGCGCAGTCTCGATAAAAATATACAAAATATACAATTTCTATGGATCTTTCCCGAGTGAAATTAGTACCTAAGAGCAGTGTCCATGGCACTCACCAACAGGTTTGCCGTACGTCTCCATGCCGTTCCTGGAGACAGCCTTCCTGACGGCCGCCGGGCCGGTCTCGCCCTCCGGCAGCTCGAGACGGTTCAGGAACCCGGTCTGGAGGCGAGGCACCGGCACGTACAGCGTCTTCTGTTGCTCCAGGCATAGTACTCTACGGATTAATAAATAACGTTACTAAGACTGGGCTGAACGCGCGCAGCTATCTCTCTCGCGCATCACAAAACAAACGCATTGGTTAGGGATGTTATAAAAGTGAGAAATGAATTTGTTTATTTTGATACGAAATACTATTAAAATAAAAATTTATCGAAGATAAACTTTATTAAGATAAATTTATTAAATTACACTTACACGGCGTTATGACAAAGTTATTAGGCATGGGAGGAAATTTAGGGGAACAAGATACTTGGGGGAATTTTAAGAGTGGAAAAAACCTGATTTTGGAATGTATTTGGTAAGTATTTTTTTAAATCCTGGTACTGGTTTTTACCCTGGAAACTAGTCACCCTGTTTCCGCATAATTGAGGAATTTTGTAAAATATACGCGATAAATCCATTAAACTTGTTTAATTTCCATTGAGAAATTCTATTTTTAAGTGAGGTTTTTCTTCAAAACCTGAATTTTACGGGATTTTGATTTTCTGAGACACGCCGTTGCCGCACCGCGCCATACGGACCGCCGTTAATTCGTTATCTTGAGCAACGTTGCGATCTACGATGAGTGCGTTTATCTAGAAGAAACCTAGCACGACCACGCGCGGATTCGCGACCACGTATTTGCACCCAGATATACCATACCATACCTATCACATGAAAACCTACTAACCTAATAAGTGGAAACAAGGAGCTTCTTAGGTCGGATTTTCGGAATATCCACCAGATGTACCTACAGGTGTCGTTTAAAACTCTCAGTATGTCTTATTTAAACTCATTGCAACACGAAGTTCAAAAACAGTTTCCCCGTAATCTTGATGCTATCGGTCAAAATGATAAGATATCAATTATGAACGATAAGTGGCCCAATATAACATCAATCACGAAATATTATCAACAAGGTATTAATATCGTTAAGGTATTTTTTAAAACTACGTGTGACGTGTGATTTCGTTTCGTCGTCAGTACATCGTGCATTTTCTTCTACAACATATAAAGCTGATTTCTACTCCTAAACATTTTGATTACTTGTATATGTGAACAAAACAGGTATCGGTATCATGTTTTTTTTTTTTTTTTTAGAAACTAGGAATTTATAAAGTTTGAAAAGCAAAAACAAGCCTCACTATTTATGAGTTCAAACTAATAGATAAATTTAAAGGTTTTTTTTTTGAGTTGGTGGTCAATCGTAGATCTAATATAAATAATACATAAAATAGTTTAAAATAAAACCGAACAAGGCGAGTCAGACTCGCCCGCCGAGGGTTCCGTACAAACTAGTAGATAAAAGGGGGAAAATATATATTTTTTATATTTTCCTTGATAAATCGAAAAATATACATCATAAAAATATTTAAAAACCTGTTTAGCTTGTGCTAATTAAGCTCTTTCGTATGATGCCCTACATGATACTGTTAAAGTACTTTAAAATTTGGACCCCCAAATTGTCAAATTTCATAGTTCTAGGTCAACGGGAAGTACCCCCGAAGTAATGTTTTGATTCCCTTCCGAGTGTCGAAATGTGCGTTTTTTTCGACTTATTCGGCTGTAACTTTGCAGCAAGATACTATAGACCTACGTATATGGTTTTAATTTCAACTCGATACCTTCACGCGTTCCCGAGATAAAGGTCTTGACACCCGGACGGACGGACGGACAGATAGACAGACAGACAGACAGACGGACAACAAAGTGATCCTATAAGAGTTCCGTTTTTTTTCTTTTGAGATACGGAACCCTAAAAACACACTCAATTTTATCAAATTATTGTATTGTCATCGGTCCTCGATAAGTCTACAAAGTTGAATTAAATCTGACCGTTTGAAGTGGGTCAAAATCATGTTCATAGTTTCCGTTACATACTAACATAAGTATGAAGCTAATAAAGGCGTGTTAAAAAAACTTGACTTGCCAAGAATAAATCTATTTAAATCTCGAAATACCATTATTCTTAACCTTATTTTTGTAGAAAAGGGAATATAGTTTACACATAGGCCTATAGTGTGATTTATCAAAACGCACACACATTGCAGGTTAAACAGATAACACTGGATAAATGCAGCGAACAATAACATTTGCGCAGTGCAAACGGAGGTTATCTGACATGTTATCTGACATTTTATCAATGGCACCAAGTTGGTATTCACACAGTACACAAAATGGCACTTTGTAAGCGTAGGGTGGCGCCGCTGTCTCGCTCGCACGCGACACCTTTTTTTTAGATATAAAATTATTGAAATTACTTTTGATAAATATGTATTTATTCCTTTAGCTTCATAAGAACACTATTACAGTGTTTTAACAACAACAAAATTTCCGCGTTTATTTCGGTAACATATAAAAATAACAGCTATTGTTAATACATTTTAATAGTGTTCTTATGAAGCTAAAGAAATATTATTATTCAAAAGTAATTTCAATAATTTTATAACTAAATAAAAACCGGACAAGTGAGAGTCAGGCTCGCCCACCGAGGGTTCCGTACAAACTAGTAGGTAAAAGGGGGACATCATATATTTTTTTATATTTTCTTTGATCTGAAAAATATACATCGTAAAAATATTTAAAAACCTGTTTTAGCTTATACTAATGAAGCCCTTTCATATGAAACCCCACATGATACGGTTAATTCACTTTAAAATTTGGACCCTCAGTCCTTGCATAAAAACTATTTTTTACTGATTAAATAAAAAATTACCAGTTTTCGGATTTTTTCCTATATGTGTACTGTAACACAATGCTTCTTGCCGAATTTCATAGTTCTAGGTCAACGAGAGAAGTATCCCATAGGTTTTGATTCAACTCGATACCTTCACGCGTTCCCAAGATAAAGGTCTTGACACCCGGACTGACGGACGGACGGACAGACGGACAACATAGTGATCCTATAAGGGTTCCGTTTTTTTTCCTTTTGAGGTACGGAACCCTAAAAAAGGTGCCACGCATGCGAGCAAGACAGTTGCGCCACCTTACTCTTTGCTTTAAGGTGGAGATTAAAGCGCGCAGCTATCTCTCACAACATTTTGAAACATATAAAATTATTGAGCAGGTATATTAGTAAAGTAAGAGGCCAATTTGTTTATTTAGATAGGAGAAACCTTTAAAAAAAGTTTAAATCAGATATATAGACGGAATAGTGAAAAAACATATATTTTTCAATTCCTCAGCCAATTTAAAAGAAATTGAAGAAAATTTTCAATATTTCTCCTATCTAAATAAACAAATTGGCCTCTTACTTTTCTAATATCCCAACTCAATGATTTTATATGTTGAAAAAGTTTGTGATGCGCGAGAGAGATAGCTGCGCGCGTTAAGCGAATCATTACACACTGAAGACGAGATATAAAATGACCGAATAAACTTATAAACATAGTTTTTTTTTATATACAATACAGATCTACGATTGAGCACCAGCTCGCCTGATGTTAAGCGACGGTGTGGCCGAGGATGGAGCTCGTCGATCTAGAAGATATCTATTCACTGTAGCCTTGAAAATTCCAAGATTGTAGGAAACAGAGATGGCGGCAAAGAATTCCATTCTTGTGCAGTACGCAACAGGAATGTGGATCGATATCGCTGAGTACGGATTTATCAGATTTTATCAGTCTTGCAGGACTTATCGCCTCCACCTCGAATAAGAACTTGTAAAAAAAACCTATTCCTGGCAGTAGAATCATCACAAATTATTGTCAAAAATTTCATTTTATCCAAGATATTTTTCAAGCATAAATCATGTTATATGTTAATAAACACTTTGTAAAAATATTTTTTTGTATGGAAATGAACTTAAATTTTCAGGTCAGATTTGTAAGATTAAAATTATAAATTTTATTATTTATTATAATATAAAATTTAGGTTACAACGTACGTTGTATCGTACTGGGGCTACGTTGCGCGAATAACAATAATTAATGGTATCAGTTTATTCAAATGGCGTCGCTTGGGAAAACTGAAAAAACAAAGCACAAGTAAGTTTAGAAATCTTAAAAAACCAGTTCGAAACGGTTATTCGATACAATTCAAAAGGTAAACACGCTCCGAATTTCAGCGGTTTTCATTCGTCAGTTTCATACGCCATATTATGCAGTCTGTCGCTACCGCTCGCTCAGTCTATGACGTATAATCCAAAGGACAGAATCACTTAAGTACAATCTCGTTGTTAATATTACGAACGGGGTCAAGTGAGGACCGCGTCTCGGCGACAAGACCTAGCGAGACGGATAGGAGGCCTAGGTAATGTATATATATGATGTCAGACATACCTACACCTATACGGTGACTAATAAAGACAATTATGCATAGTTTTCTGCGAATATATAAATAATGCGGTAATACGACCTTAACATTTTACTGACGTGGTTACGTCACACGTTTTTAAGTAAAATTCGGGTCATTCACGTTTTTAGGGTTCCGTAGTAAACAAGGAACCCTTATAGTTTCGCCATGTCCGTCCGTCCGTCCGTCTGTCCACGGCTTAGCGCAAAAACTGTATAACGCCAACAAAACGGTAGAAAAAAATATTGAAAAAAAAGAGGTACTTCCCCTACACGTAAAGTGGGGATGAATTTTTTTTTCTCATCTACCCCATCTATCGGCGCCCATTACTTTTAGAACTTAGTTATTAAAGTTAATTAAAAAAGGTTTATTATTTTTTGCTTTTCAGTTTTTTCGGAGGTAATTTTTTTTTATTAAAAGTTTTTATTTTATAGTTTTTTGTGGCTTTAATCTACTAATTACTACATGCTTAACTTTTGCGAGAGAACAATAAATCACCCATATTTTTTTATAGGGTTTTTATTTGCAAATCCAATAAAAAAATAATTATCAAAATCGGACTGGTCTGTAAAAAGTTATGAGTGGTCATACATTACAATCAGTGAGTGAACAATCAATCATCCCCTGTTTTCCTACCCTTAGGATCATATTTTTTTCCAAATTTATATGTGACCACCCTCGGGGTATACCTTCTCCAATAAAAAAAGAATTATAAAAATCTGACTACTCTTTAAAAAGTTATGCGTGGTCATACATAAAAAAACATATACGTGTCGAATTGTAAACTTCCTCCGTTTTTTCGTCGGTTAAAAATATTTGTAAATGTATTTTTACAACCGACTTCCAAAAAGGAGGAGTTTCTCAATTCGACTGTATTTTTTATGTTTGTTACCTCTTAACTTTCGACTATGAACCGATTAAGATGTTTTTTTTTTTATTTGAAAGCTGGTGCTTCCCGTGTTGTCCCATTTCAATTTGGTCCAGTTCGGACAATGGCATCCATGAGAAATCGGTTGCTTCAGTTTTTTTTACTATAATTATTTATTTATTTTTTAACTATAATTATTTATTATATAAAAACCTACATACATATTCGATAAACAAAAGTAGTATACGAAAAACATAAAAGTAGTTGGGTAAAATAATGGATTATAGTACTTTTTATTTTCAATTCTGTATTTGCGTGCATAAAATCTTAATTATCGAAATACTATTTTTGCTGTACGTGACTATTTTATTTTTTTGTATACCCGATTTACCATAAATTTTCCAATTGCCAAAGCTAGAGTGAATATATCGACGTACGCCATCTTCGGCCACATCATCGAGATCTTCGGCGCCTTAATAACTCTGACACTAGGGATGGCCACTCAGTCTATAAGAACTTATTTATCGCTTAACATAAGGCGAATTGGTGGTCAATTGAAGATCTGTCTAACGGAAAAAAGTCTATTCTTTAATTATCTTCAAAAAATATGCGTAAGCGAGACAGAGTTTTCACTACAGACGATGGCGCCTTAAAAAATACCTAAAACTATCGCCAACAATAATCGAGCAAATGATCAGTAGATTAGCTTTTAGCGCGAGAGATAACATACAAAAATAAAATAGTTATTTTTGTATAAAATCAGGTCAAAGAACAACTACACACCTACACCTATAGACGTTGTTGAGCAAACGGCGATGTTTTGATAATTGGACATCGGTAAATAGAAGTGTAGCGTAGAATAGCATATCTTTTTATATTATAATAAAACCGGCCAAGTGCGAGTCAGACTCGCGCACGAAGGGTTCCGTACCATTAACTATAACAAGTGTCAATGTTAAAAGAAAAACAAAATACCCGACTGCAGAAAAGAGATTTTTGCAGCCTAACTTATGATTTTTTTTTATTTTGATGTACCCAGTGTCACTCTCACAACTAAGACGAATCTATTGACACCACTCACATCAAAATCGGTCATGCCGTTTAGGCTCTAGGGCGTGTCAAAGAAATATACATACATACATACACTCGAAAATCATAACCCTCCTTCTTACGCAGTCGGGTAAAAACGGCAAAAAATCACGTTTGTTGTAAGGGAGATCCCCCCCCCCCCCCCCCCCCCTTAAATATTAATTTTATTTTAATTGAATTATTTATTTTTGAAGTGAATAATATAACTCAATATTCTGTCAATATTTCAAACGTCTACCTGTCTATTCTACAGATAATTATCGACATAGTCCGTTCAGTTAGAGAACTACTGAGGCATTAAGGGCGCTGCTATCCTTATTACCCACCTACGAAAGGAGGGTTATGTTTTTTGAGTTTAAGTATGTATAATTGTATGTATGTATGTGGGTATGTATGTTTCTATATAATCGCCTACAACCTAAACGGCTTGGCTGATTTTGATGTGCAAGGTTAGATTCGTCTAAGTGTCATAGGCTATAATTTTTTGCAATAATAATAATACATCTCTCGCAAAAATAAAAAAATGTATTTTTTCGTAACCTCCACCGAACTTTTTCGATTTTACTAGAATTATTCTAAAGAATGCGCATTTATAATCTTTTACAACGATTTTACGCATACTTTCTCACAAAAACGTATACTCTACAGCGTATCAAGCGTAACGAAATCGTAACTTAGACTGCAAAAACTGCTTTTCTGCTGTCGGGTATTTTTTATTTTTTTTTATAGATACTTGTTTATGACCAAATAAAATTAATCATGCATATATTACCTATTGTGATTATGGGTACTGAAAAGTGTCAAATGTGTCCTATTAAATTGACCCTACTGTAACTGCCTTTCGTATTTGTAGTCTCTGAGTAGAATGGCTGTGACATACGGACATGGCGAAATTATAAGGATTCCTCATAGTTAATACGGAACCCTAAAAAAATTGGTAAGTCGGAATATGTCAGCTTCCAGACAGCAATTTAATACCCCTTTCTACAAATTCGGATACTAACGTATCCTAATTCCTATTAAACACAGAATAAGCGCACCGAACCAAATAGAAACTGTTATATTGGTGATGAAAGTCAGTGAACTGAAAGTTATAAAATACTCAATAAGGAATGCGTTACCGAAGAAATCGGTCATGGTTTATGTAATGTGCCAGTAATCAGTGTACCATGTTATTTCTATGCGTTCGATGCGCATTTTTACAACTTTTTAACCGACTCCCAAAAAAGAGGAGGTTCTCAATTGTTGAACTGAGAACCTCCTCCTTTTTGGCCTTTTCAAGGTCAGAGTGAATAGATATCTTCTAAGTCAACGTATACTCAACAGCGTATCAAGCGTAACGAAAATCATATGTTGGACTGCAAAAACCGCTTTTCTGCAGTGGGGTATTTTGTTTTTCTTTTATTATACTCGTAGATACTTGTTTAAGCTATAATGATTATCTAAAATGTGCTTATCAGGAATTTATGTAAGACTTCATTCGTGTATTAAATATTCAAAATGGCGGCAAATAAGACATGCAACTCAATCTGAAGCCTAGACAGAAACGTAGGTCTGAAATAGTCAGATCTGGATAGTGTCGTGAACCAACGCACGATATGCATAATTTAGAATTAGTCGTCAATAAAATAGTTGCGATTGCCAAAACCACGCAGATTTCGGTCGTTTTTATGATATAACAAGAGGTGAGTTTGTTTCAATATTATATATGTATATTTTTTCAAATTTCAAGATTACATAAGATTAATCTTAATTATCAACTTTTTGTTGTCGAACAGACAACAAAGGACGACGACGACACTAAAATAAACTTTATGATCTCATAACACACTCGCACCAAAATGTTATCTGAAGCCCAATTATTAATTGATCACCAAATCTTAGCCAACTAACCTAGAAAATTACTGTGACAAAAAATAATATTAGCAAAATCAAGTCGCCCCAAAAGTAGGTTAGGTTTGAACTGCGACTGCAAAACTTTGAATTAAAAAGGGTATTTTCAATTTCGGTGGTAATTTATTAATTTTGGGATTAAAACTATTTTTTCGGTCGTCAATTTTACTACATTTTGGAATCTATAAAACAAAAGCACTGAAAAACTGACTAACAGCAATATAAAATTAAGGACCTATAACATTATAATTACTAAGGGGAACCTAGAAAACAATATCACAAATATTCGAAAAATGTTTTAAATAAATCTCAAAAAAAAAGCATTCTAATTGATAATGGAAAAATACTTATTGCATATATGAATAAAAAGTTATTGGCGTCGCGTCGGTTACAACAGTTATGATTTTTAGTGTCCAAATTTAGATTAATGAATTTACTAAAAGCACTTATTCTAGCGTTCTTCCTTGTTGAAATTTAATTTAGATTATACGAAAACCTTTGATTTTCTATACAAACATCCTTTGTACTAATTAGAATTCCATGAAATGAGGCTAGATGTTATCATTCAATTACAGTTGGTGATAAAGCGGTAGACATACATATAAAATGGTAAGTAATAATTGAAAACAGGTATCTATCTATATTAAAAAAATACCGCATTAGAGCGATTTTAGTAGTGTAAAAAAAACTGTTATGCTTGTTAAGATGATGAGTGTACGTTTTTGGCGAGAAAATAATTGTATAAGATTTTTTCAAAATAATAATAATATAAAGAAAATGTTCAGGAGTAATGACTAATTAAAGTTAATGTACAATATTGTTTAATTTTGTTTTGTTTGAGACCGAGTCGTCACGCTCGGCTATGTAACGCTCGTTCGGGTAAATTCGGCTCGAGTCGACTAAGGGAGCGAGAGAGAGAGATATATAGTCAACGCGTCACTACTATACATCTATTTCGTATTTCGTATATTAACGTCGCCTTGATGAAGTTTTCACTTCTTTCGCATGATCTAAAACACTCATTTTTTATATAGATACTTGATACCATATTAGCTATAGATTTCTAAAATTAGTAGTTCTACGAATAGTAGACCTCGCGAGAGAGCTTGCAAATAAGCTTAAAAAACAATGTATATTCTTATAAACACAAATAATAATTTAGCGCAGCAATAAACTTCCCCCCTTTTTATGGGAACCACCCCTTCTATCAAAAATCGCCGACGACAAAAAAAAACCATAGAACCTGTACGCCAAGTTTCATCAAAATTAGTTCAAAATTACGCCCTATACGCGAGTTCGAACATACAATAAACTCACAAACAAACTGACAGACGAAAGAAAATTTGGCCAGTTGATGCAGACGCTTCTCTCGGTCGGTCAAATAGTAGTCCTACCAATAAACGTCCCTGAACTTATCACCTACGGAAGCAAATAATAGAATCTTTCAGCGGACGATAGTACATTCCCCGGTAGAAAAGTAAAAGTGCGAATTTCAGTTCAATGACCGACCGAGAAGCGAGACAAAAATATCTTCACCGACGCAGCCAAACTGTAGCTACGTTATAGGTGAGACGTTAGACAACATAGTATGTTTGTCAGTTTGTTTATGGCAGACTTATTGGTTGCCAACGACTTCGCTCGATCGGTGAGATGAGTAATCCCACGACGGTGTTTTATTAGAAACATTTTGTAAGCAATATCCTACTAGCTAGACTTTTACTGACCATCGATAAATACGCACAATACTATATGTAAATGTAAACTCATTAACTGACTGGCCTTGTGGCTCAGTTGGTAGTGTGTTTACGTCTACCTGCTGAACTGAAAGGTCGTGGGTTCAATCCCCACCCAGGGCAAACATTTGTGTGATGAGCATGGATGTTTGTTCTGTGTCTGGGTGTTTCTATGTACCATATGTATATATTTACAAAAAAAAAAGTATAATATGTATTCTATCAGCCATCTAGTTCCATAGTACAAGCTTTGCTTAGTTTGGGCTAGATGGTGTTGTGTGAAATGTCCACAAATATTTATTTATTATTTATTTATCATTAAAATTATAACCAATATTATGACGCTCAAAAGTTAAATATTTGAAGATAAATTCAAATTGTTCATTATTCAGACAATATGAGTCAAAGTTGTTAGTAAAAAGAAATCTTAAATAAACATTACATAAAAATATTTATGTATGCATTATTACAGTAGATATGTACCATAAACAATTGGAAGCAATGGTCAAACAGGATATAGGTAAAGGAAGTCCATTCATGGTTCAAGTGACAATATAGTTTATCAAATGAAAATATAGTTTATGGGTAAAAATGTTTACTTTCCTGTTGTATGGAAAAATCAGCGGTTGTACTAGCGAAAATTGCATGGTTTACGATTATCATGTGTCAAACTATATATAAAGCAGCCATATTATATGTATGTAGTTCTATCCACAATTTATTAAAAAGGTGAACTTTTTCACCCATTGAAATTACGTTTTTCAGTTTATTCAAAATATCGCAATGTAATCGTGACACGCATATGAACAATCAAGATTAAACAAATGTTGATTACTGCATCAAACGTGGTGACTGACCGACGATTGCCGAAGTCTGACGCTAACTAAAAGGTAATCAGTCCTCTAAATTAATTTATAGTGCAGCTCAACGCGCGCAGCTATATCTCTCAACCATCACAACATTTTTAAACAAATAAAATCATTTAGTTAGGGCTTTGGGTACGGAACCCTAAAAATGTGTTATATAACGTACCTGACCGGCTCCTGCGGTTTATCCGGGTTCACCTTGACCGTGACCGCGTTCTTGAAGACGTCCAACTCGGCGAGCTTGGCCGCCGCCTCGGGCGCCCCCTTGAAGTTGGGGATGCGGTTGTACACCGGCCGCGGGAACATCGCCAGCCCGTTCGACTCCAGGTGACGCCATATCTTCACCCGGAACGATTGCTTCGTCACTTCTTCGGGCACGGGCTTCTTGACTGGAGGAGAGAGAGAGAGATAGGGCATACATAAGTGTGAAACAAAAAATATTCCTCACACTTATATGTAACAGTAACATTGGTGAGTTGACGGTCAATCGCAAGCCTATTATCGAATAATAATAAAAAAAAAACTATAATATGCATGATGGTATAATTGTACATATACTAAAAAAATATTTCAATCAGTCAATACAACTTCCGAGTTATAAACATTTAAAGGATGGATGGAAGTTTCCGGCAGCCTAGTGGTGAGACCGTCTGACTTGCGATCCGCAGGTCCTGGGTTCGAATCCCACGACACGCACCTCTGTCTTTTCGAAGTTATGTGCGTATTGTTGATTGCCGCCAACTTCGAACGGCGAAAGAAAACATCGTGAGGAAACCTACATGTCTGAGAGTTCTCAATGATCTTGAAGATGTGTGAAGTCTGCCAACCCGCACTTGGTCAGCGTGACAGACTATGGCCTAACCCTTCTCACAATGAGAAGATGGCCCGTTCCCAGCAGTGGGACAGTTTGTACAAACAGGGCTGATAAAAAAAAAAAAAAAAATGGATGGATAGGCGATCAAAAAACATTACAAACAAGACCACAAGACAACACGGAGCCCTAGAAACGATCATACGACCATTGTCTGGATATTCGTTTCGGTAAAGGGATTCAAAGCGAAGATCCTCGACCAACATTCCAAGAGGCTCTCTCGTCAGATGTTATGGTCAAAGGTCAGACACAAAAGTCGCCCTGTCCTGGGAACTTCCTGGAAAGGCGCATGATGTCTTGCCTTGCCCGCCTTGCCCCACTGCCGACGGCACGCACCCTAGTTAAATTTTATTGTTATGTTTCTATATATTTACTGTTAAACAAAATAAAAAATTAAGAAAAAAAAAAAAAAAGTCGCACTATTTCTATCATAGACATCATTATGATTCCACCGAGTGCTCCCATTTATAGTTATCTATAAATACATTGATGACGATTGATAGTGAATCATCAAATGGTTCCAAGCTGTCTTTGATTACGGACAAAAAATAGAATCAATTTCAAATGAAAAACCATTCGGGTACTGATCAGAGATCAATAAAGTGATAATAAATACTTACTATCTTAATCCTTACTATCATTATGCCTACTAATATTATACAAGTATGTTTTAAGTATGTTAAAAGAAAAACAATATACTCGACTGCATAAAAGCAGTTTTTGCAGTTTAACTTACGATTTCGTTACGCTTGATACGCTATTGAGTGTACGTTTGTTGTAAGAAAGTATGCGTAAAATCGCTGTAAAAGATTATAAATGTGAATTCTTTAGAATAATTCTAGTAAAATCACTTGTTTATTACGAAACAGTTCGTTGGAGGTTACAAAAAAAAACACATTTTTTTTCTTTTGCGGGAGATGTATTATTATTATTACAAAATAATATAGCATATGACACTCTGAAGGAACTGAAGACGAATCTAACGATACCACGCACATCAAAATCGGTCAAGCCGTTTAGGCTGTGTAGGCTGTCATACAGAAACATACATACATTCCCACATATTATAAAAACAAACATTCGAAAAACTTACACAGTCGGGTATAAAGTCTATCTGTCAGCCTGTCTGGCTCTCTGTCTGTTTTTAGGGTTCCGTACCTCAAAAGGAAAAAAACGGAACCCTTATAGGATCACTTTGTTGTCCGTCTGTCTGTCCGTCTGTCCGGGTGTCAAGACCATCGAGTTGAAATTAAAACCATATATGCAGATCCATAGTCTCTTGCTGCAGAAAGAAAAATCAAATTTCTCAGTTTTACTAAAAAAAGTTACAGCCGAATATGTCGTAAAAAATGCACATTTCGAGACTCACAAGGGAATCAAAACCTATGGGGTACTTCCTGTTGACCTAGAACTATGAAATTTGGCAAGAAGCTTTGTGTTATAGTACACATATAGGAAAAAATCCGAAAACTGGACATTTTTAATTAAATCACAAAAATTCGGACCTTTATGCAAGGAAGGAAGGTCCAAATTTTAAATGGCTTTAACCGTATCATGTGTGGTATATGAAAGAGCTTAATTAGCACAAGCTAAAACAAGTTTTTAAATATTTTTGCGATGTATATTTTTTATTTATGAAGGAAAATATAAAAAAAATATACATATTCCCCCTTTTATCTACTAGTTTTACGGAACCCTCGGTGGGCGAGTCTGACTCGCTTTTGTCCGGTTTTATTTACATTTTCACGGCTAACCAGCTTAACCAATCGTTATGATATTTGACAGAGATTCTTTAACACCTGGAGATGGACATAGGTTACATTTTATCATCATCGCCGATTTTATTTATTTATTTTAAAAACACCAACAGTATACGTATTACATTGACTTAGTAGGTAATCTCTAATATAGGTTCTGATATGCATACTTTTAACAGGCGTCTACATCATTCTTTAACTAAAACTATATTAATTTAAAACTAAAACCTATAAGATAATATAACAGTGATATTATTTAATCTATTGCATTCAGTAAAAAAAAAGTAACAACTTAAACTTGAATGCGTTAAATTTGTCGTGAAATATATCGAGATCGTTTATTTTCATTACTACGCAAGTGAAACCGCGCGGTGCAGCTAGAAATATTATAAAAGCGAAAGTAAATGTGTCTCTAAGCCGATTGTATTTAGTACAGAGATAGCCGAGAAACCTGGAGACGGACTGGACTACATTTTAACATCATCATCACTGTTCCGACCACCATCGTTTTACATCACTACGCGGGTATTTTCGCACACCTGTAATGTTTTTTGATTACCTATAGTCTAGTAAAAATAAATCCGTTTGTATGGAGCAGATCACAGTATTTGCAACTGGGGGATTCTTTGAAATTATGATAGGAAAATAACTAAAAATCATAGATCAACCATAATCCCCGATTTATAGACTAGCTGCGTTCCGCGGTTTCACTCGCGTAGTTATGAAAAACGGTGATGATTATGATGGTGATAAGTAGCTTATGTCCGTCTCCAGGTCCAAAGCTATCTCTATACTAATTTTCATAACGATCGGTTCAGCCGTTTGAGCGTGTAAAGGTAACAAAATTAGCTTTTATAATATCATTATGAAATTGTGTCAAATGTATTTCAAAACACCAGTACATTCATTTAAATAACAATATGCTTAGTTGTATTTTATGTTGTAACAAATCTTATTATTACTAGACTACTATCCAACGACAGCCAACACGATGGGGTAGAATGAGAAAAAATAACTCATCCCCATTTTATGTGTAGGGGAGGTACCCTAAAAAAATTTTCACCATCACCATTTTTCATCACTACGCGAATAATACCCGGGGCACTAGGTACGAAAAAGTATTTGTATATTAGTACAAATACTTTTTCGTGACTTGTGATCTGTCGCGTATTCAGGTATAAATATCTTGCCTTAGGTCGACCCACGTACCTATAGCGCGTAGTCAAGGCGATTCATGTTATACTACATAGATACACCTGTTCATACATTTATTTATGTCACATGAATTCTTTTCAAGAAATGGATTTAATGTCAATAGATTTAGTTAACCTAGCTTTGTATAACTATTATGTTAAAACTATTGTTTTTAATCGACTATAGAGAATTTAATTCAAGTCTGCTCGTATATTATTTGCTTCGTGCGGTATTTAATACGTAAGTTCCCTTGTCGAGGCCTTTTAGCAAATGTTAGTGGAAATAATAAAACAACATGTTACCTGACCAGAATGAAAATACGTTTTCATTCGGAGCTGAAAATCAACAGACTTCAAAAAAGGAGCGAGAGCTGAGAACCTCCGCGGCGCTTGCACCGCGGAGGTTCTCAGTTCATCTGTATTTTTTTTTTTGTTTGTTACCTCATAACTTTCGACTGGGTGAACCGATTTTGATGATTCTTTTTTTATTTTGGTATTTTTTATATTGGTGGTCCCAATTTGACAGTCTGTCCAGTTCTGACAATGAGAAGTCGGTTGCTTCAGTTTTTTAAACTATAATTATTTTTACCCGACTATCAAAGGAGATTCAATGTTTTCGAGCGTATTTACATACTATAGGGTATGTATTACGTTGACCTGTGGAAGGTAGTAAATCGTTATTTCCTCTAAGAGGTAGTGACATCTACGTTCTATGCTAAAGTTGTAGGCCTACGATGCGCGCCGTGACAAAATTTCTCTACCTTTGTCGTGCGAATTAAAAATGCAAACTTAAAAGATATTAAAGTTTTTTTTTTATATTACTCCTATCATTATCTCAGCCACAAGAAGCCCACTGCTGGACATAGGCCTCCCCCATCGATTTCCAGAAAGACCGGTTGAAAGCGGCTTGCATCCAGCATAGGAAGACCAGCCACAAGGTGGACAGAAGATATCATACAAGTGGCAGGAAGACGCTGGATTTCTCCTATCAATATAAATTAATTCATTTCTCACTTTTCTAATATCCTTAATTAATGATTTTGTTTCTTACGTGCTATGTGCCCTGCCCATTGCCACCTCAACTGGCTAATCCGCTGTGGTATGTATTTATGTACTATCGTACGTAACGTCTATGGATCTCGTCACTAATACGATCTCGTAGAGACCCCGAGTATACCCCGACCCTCTCCATGCTCGACTCTCAGCTTCCTTATAAGGGCAATAGTGAGTAACCCCGTATAAGTGACATATGTCATCACTGGCAACACACACTGGCCCTAAACTTTCGACTCGAGACACGAGGGTATATTGGTCGAAAATACGCTTTTGAGTTGCCGTTGAACGTTGCCCAGCCGAATTGGATTCGACGATTGACCTCTCTCGCAAAGTTGGACCTGCCTAGTCGGACCGTTCGTTTTAGGTAGACGTAGGTATTCGTAGACAACTACGAGAGTGGAGTTCCCCACAGTTATACGGGTGGGCACAACACGGACACGACATGACCTTCGTTTTATAAATGTTCATCTTGAGGCCCACCCGTTGAGATACTCGATTGAGGTCTTCCTGACCAGTCTTTTTGGATATCCATGGGGAGACCTACATATATATGTCCAGCTGCAGTGGACTTCTTGTTGCAGAGATGATGATGATGATATGTTTAAAAAATATAATTTGTTGGTAGAATATTTATAATCAAAATAATACTTGTTTTCAAATCTTCTAGTTCACATGTGAAATGGAAAAAAAAGTAAAAAAATACGTAAACGCTAAACATATGTGAAACTATGAAGGTTCGTAGTTGACTATATATAGAACCCTAAAAACGATCAAAATAAAAAAAAAAAGATATATATCACAAATAAATTAAAATTTGTATAAAAGCATCATTAAAACTACAGCATTGTAGGTTCTCTATTGTATACTAAAATACTACACATGTATTTCACATGTACAAAATATTCATTAATGAACTTTCATATAGGTTTATGTAATTATTGTGATAATAGGGTATATCTAAGAACAAGGTCATTTTGAAATGAATAAACTATTAAAGTATACTCTTGACCTACCCGCTTTTGATTTCATTTCACTGTATGACCATGCAACTTTAGTATTACAAATGTGAGAATTCATGAAGAAATAAAGATATTAAAACCCAAGTTAACGGATTTTAGTCACATGTTGTTAAGCCAGAAAACATTTTAAAATTATACTAAAGAACGCTCATTGAAATACATTTTGTGCAGTGGATTTGCACATACTTTCTCACAAAAAAGTACACTTTTAACAGCATATCAAGCTTAACATAATCGTAAGTTATACTTCAAAAATTACTCATAAAATTATGAAAATATATATATATGTTACAAATTGTTTCATTTCAATACTGTTATGCAGTCAGGTATTTTATATTTGTTGTTTTATCGTTGTTTGTAGATTTGCAAAACAAATAGCGCAGTTAATCAGAACTGACGAATTGAAAGTTGACATTGGGTGATACAACTATTGCTTGATGTCTAGACATAGAGCATATTAGCTGATTCTCAAATGTCAAAGTTAGTGTAGCCAGTGTAGCATTAAGGACATACACTCAGAATTAAACATAAAGAACTGGACTGTTCAGAGCTATATGTGGTCAAAACAGAAACAAATGAAGTTTTGACTGATTCAGTTTACCTGGTTGTATACGGAGTGTATGTCCTTTTTTATTTATTTATTTTACATGTTTTAACATGTAAATAAAAAAGGATATTAATATAAATTATTTTACAAGAACAAATACAGTGTCAAAAAACCACAATCGGTTTGTCGTTATAATTCATTCCTGATAATTTTTGGGTTTGTCGTTATAATTCATTCCTGATAATTTTTGGGTTTGTCGTTATAATTCATTCCTGATAATTTTTGGGTTTGTCGTTATTCATTTCTGAATTTTGCCTATTGCCTAAGCAGCAAAATCAAACTTAACAATACAATTTGAGTAGTAGTAGGGCTGATGCCAAGTGTCAACTGAAAATGGACATGGGAATAAGATACAGAAGTAGGTGCCCATTCTGTCTCATTCCTGGTTTAAAATGTGGGATCAATAAAATTGAGATTTTTTTGATCTTTTATCTGACTTTAATTTTATATCAACATTATTGACAGGAAAAAAATCAAAATTTAGGCTATCCATTTGAAAGCTATGATGCCACAGACAGATACACTGGTCAAACAAAAAACACCCTTCTAATATGGAATATGGGCTAAAGGGTTCAAAACTTAAAAGGATAACATTTGATATTATTTATATTATATATTATTTAATAACATATTATTTAATTCCTCTGCAAAATATTGCTCAAAGTCCAATCGACACACTTTTGGAGTATACAAAGTTTAGGCTTTAAATGTATAATTAACAACTCAATAATGAGAAGAATTTATTATTGCGAGTTAAGATAGACTTGGCAATAATAAACCATGACTCTTAGGTATTATAATTACTAAGCAAGTACTGATTTCATGAAATAAACAAATATCTCTTACATTAGATAACGTTTTCCTTTAATCAAGACCTTCAAACTGATGAATCAATGCAAATAGAAAACCAAGTGATCTCACAAAATATATGCAGGTAGATGCTAAAAGAATGATTTACATGAAAATCTAGAGTAATATTTATATTTCTAACCAGTATTTTCTAAATTTTTCTTCACAGTAGTGTATTGTGCGCTCAACGTTGCCTAATAAATCAAAATGCACTTTTACAAAGGAGGTGGGCAGAATTGAATGTGACTCACGTTATTCACACTCCAATTATCCTACCCACGAGTTTCAATAATTACTAGCAGAGGTAGCCACCCAAAACGCAGCAAGCGATGCACGAAACAACTTATTGCAAGTGAAATTACTACAATGCATCAATTCCAAATAGGTATTCTAACATTTCCTTCAATGGACATAGCGATTTTTTTAATGGTTTTCAAATGTGGGTACATAAAAAAATATGTGGTCTACTAACAAAAATGCCGTTTTACACATTATTCAACAACTTTCGCAATGAAATAACACTATAAATCAGAAGAAAACGCGGATTTTAGGATTGTTATTGCAATATTTTCTTTAACAACAATGTGAAACTTACCATTTTCAGTAGCCACTGGCGCGTCGTCTCCGTTCTGCATATTTATTATTTACCGCAATCGGGAGGAAGTTTATAAGGCAATAACGATAATTTAAATGAAAATCATCAAAGTTATTTGGAAAATAAATTTTCTTTGCCGGACAGAACCGTCACACACAAAAATAGAACACGAATAAAAAATAAATTTTGCCAACCAAACGGCACGAAAATGTTCTTCTTCTTTTTTGTATTGGACCCGCATTAAAGCATTTACCAGTTTCAAGTATTAGGATTGTTTCAAGTTTCTTGAATAAAACAAGTTGTAAAATGTTCTAGTTAGTCACAATCTAAGTCACATATACAGTCAATTATAAGTCGAGTCCTGTTTATGTAAAGTGGTGGCGACTTTACCAAAGACTTTACTAGAAGCTTCTATGGAGTTTTGCCGACAACGTAACATCACACGTTGCACTGCTTTATTTCACTTGCCCACACTCACGCACTTGATCGAACACTTAATGAATAAAACACCACCATTTTTATGGCATTAATGTTTAAAATAACACAAGTTTAGGAAAACAAAAGAAAGCAACAACATGTTACTAAGACGTTCCCGCCAAAAAAACACGAAAATGATATAGAGGTAAGAAAAATAATCGATCTAAGTTATGTATTATATTTGGTTAATACAGTCCAGGCTGTAAGTTAAAGATCCTGCTACACTGTAGAAATCCGGTCTCTCGGATTGACAGGAACCCGGACAACAACAAACAACCTTGGTTTTCGACCGTGTAGAATGTGTAGGTGTCTCGTCTGTCCATTACCAAATTTCACATGACCTTCGGACATTCTTTATTAGTGGGTTACTGGACGTGCATTTGCAACGAGGCGTGGAGCGTCACCTTCGCATCTTGTCGCCGAGCGTGCAGATGTTTGTCACAAACAGTGCGAAAATTGATCTCGGAATTTTGAAAGAAACCATTTTTGCTAACGTGTAATCCGCACAAGATTACTAGACAGAGTGTGGTTTGCAGCCATGTGGATAGAAATTTAGCTGCAGCATGCAACACAGCCACGACCAAGGTCACCCCTGTGTATAAAACCTAGTTTTGGGCAGTGTAGCACAGGCTTTATCATGACATATCTCGTCTTGTAGGGCTATTCACAAAATGTTGGATTCCGAATCGGGTCGGAAACTATAATCATCAAAGCAAATTGCTAATTCGTAAGTCCAATCTAAAAAATAAGAAGAAGCAAAGCAAACACAATACATGATGTGTCTTACTAAACTTATAAGCGCTGATTAAGCGAATTTTAGTTAAACATTGTTTTGTTCCGTTTTCGTGCAAAAATGGAACAAAACTATACTGTTCCTGTTCGATAGCATTAGACAAGTCCTTATAGAATACAGTGAACAACGAAACCTTACCGTATAACGTTAATCAACTTTGATCAACTTCTCAAATTCTCTGTCTTCTTTCCGCAAGTGTTATTATGTACAACGAGAAGTTGACAAAATATGTTAAGTATTGCTTAAAGTCAAGTAAAGTTTTACGGTAAGGCCGTGATATTTTAACATGCAATTTTATAAGTACGTCTTACTTATATAACTGGATATAAAGGCCTATTACACTACCTGTAGGGCTATTCACAACTTGTTGGATTCGGAATCAGGTTGGAAACGATATCTCCATCTCTATCATTGCGATATAGAATGACAAAGATAGAGACATAGTTTCCGAACCGATTCCGAAAAATTGTGAATAGGGGCACTGAGCCCTGTCGCCGGGGACGAGACAGGTTTAATAGGAGACAGATCACGATCTCAATATTTTCCAGACAAGGCCCGACAAATCGCGTAGTATTATTATAAGACCTTATGCAGAGACGTAGGCTTTTGTTATAACACTACAATGCCATGTCATTTTTTAAACTAATAATTTAATTTTAAACAACATTCGATTTTTAGAAAACATCCCTATTTTTTAATTCTTCCACTGAATTCGAATTTACATTATTAGCAATATTTTTAAACGAATTTTATAAACGAATCGCTTATTGGCGTGAATAGGAACCATTTTAAAAAACCGGGAAATTTAAATATAGAAAACAAGAATCTACTGAACAATAGAGATAAAAACATCAGCATTTACTATATAATTATAAAAATAAAAAAACATTATTTTAATAGCAAAGAAAAGAAAGAGAAAAGAACTCACCTAGAATTTCTAAAGTAATGAAGAAAAATATGAAGCAGGGCCCTTATTCCGTATGACCATCGGCCGTATAACGTGAATACCGTTGCCGTGGCCGTTGTGCGTCTACAATGAAAATTAAGCACGCCGTCACATACGTGAACTGCGTTCACGTACGTGCCGATGGTCATACGGAATAAGGGCCCTGGGCTTTATATATACGCTCAGTCCTGAAAAACGTTAACTTAAACCAAAGGGTCCTAAGTAAATAGAGCCACGAATTCTGTGACTTACACGATTAAAATAATCTAGATTCTCAAAATAGGTAATTCAAAGCGGCAAAATAGTCTTCTCAATCTAAAATAGGCTTTGGCGCGACGACACACTATTTATATCAAAATTTCAGGGGAGACGCACAACCCTGACTGTATAGAATGGTCTTTTAAATTAAAACACATCATGAATCTCAATATTTTACTTTTTATCTGGGCTAATCATTACAATAAATTAAATTTAATAATACTTTTGAATTTAGTACACTGTACTATTAAAAAGTTTCATTTTACGAAACCTTTAGTTTTATTAGTCATTAGTTTTTAGTACTCTTCCTCCGTAAAAGTATTAAGCTGCGAACGGTACATTCTGTAGGCATACATAATTAATATCTTCTCATACAATGGAGTTAGAATGTCAAATATCAATAATGTCAAAATGTCAATTTAGAAACGTACACATACGTCATAGAAACTCTGACCCGGCATAGATGTTACACAACAATAACACTAGGCCATGACAAAATATACTTGACATAGTAATAAATCTGCTAAATCAGCTTCATTAGTACCTACTTCAGTAGAGCTATACAGAACTCATTCGGAATCGATTCGAAATCTATATTTCCGTCTCTGTCATTTCCATAGAGAATGACAGAGACGGAGAAATAGATTCCGAATCCTAATAAATATAAATATTTGTGGACATTTCACACAACACCATCTAGCCCAAACTAAGCAAAGCTTGTACTATGGAACTAGATGGCTGATAGAATACATATATACTTATTTTTGTAAATATATACATATGATACATAGAAACACCCAGACACAGAACAAACATCCGTGCTCATCACACAAATGTTTGCCCTGGGTGGGGATCGAACCCACGACCTACGGAACAGCAGGCAGACATACTACCAACTGAGCCACAAGGCCAGTCATAGTAAAGAGTAGTAAAAGGCCAGTAATGAGTTCTAAATACCCCTACTGGAGTGTTGCCGACGTATAAGCCTGCATTCTACAAAAATCTTAAACAAAAAACAGGTAAAATACAGGTTTTCGAAGGCAAGAAACCCTGACTTGAATAGTTTCGCTTAAGAAAAAAAAAGTTATTTTTCCAAACTTTTTGTTTTGTTGCTAAAATTTGCAACACCAAGCGGGTATCCAATTTTCATTACTATGCCCGGTTTTCTTGTGTCGGACAATTTAAGACTGTTACAGAGTTGTCGAAGTGACGAGTTTATCTAATAGTCTGCGACATATGCAGGGGGGTCTGCATCAGCTCAAAGGCCGCGTCCTTCAGGTTGGCACCTCGGAGATTAGCCTCGTGGAGGTCGCTGCCGGACAAGTCGCAGCACTGGAACGTACAGAAAGCTTACTACAGCATCAAAACTAGTAGTTCTACGAGCAGTAGGCCTTCGCGAGCACAAATTTTGCATCAATACTTGTTGAAAAATTACTGTGTTCGCAAGCTCCACTGCTCATATTCCAAATCTTAATCAGAATTCAGTATCGGATGTTTCTGAAAATATTATAGTCAGTCCTATATCCTTAGTTAATAAAAATAAAAAAATCAAAAAAAACATTTATTTCAGGCAACCAAAACCCATACAGTTGAAAGCAATAATATAATATACAGTAATAAAATTTAAATTTAAATCGGATATTATTATAAAACAAGTAATTATACATATAACAAAACAATTAAATAAAATAAATGATGGGAAATAAAATAATATTAAAATGTCAAATAGTAAATTAGTAATCATATGTCAAAGAGAAATAATAAAATAATGTCAAACAAAATCATAATATGTAGTTAAGTTCTCAAGCTTTAAACAGACTTCATCTATAAAATTATATAATATATACTATAGTGCGGAATACAATATTAAAATGGTGGTGTGACTATATACGGCAACCTAACCCGTTAGAGGCTATTCAAGTATTACGTAAACAGAATTTTAGTATTTTTTTACTCTCTCCTCCCCCTTGTCAGCAAAAGTAAGCAAGGTCTTACTCCTCCCTTGTATGCTTACGTAAACATTGAAACAAGTGAATAGCACGCGCGGTAAATCCCCTACTTCAGTTTTTTCTAACTTAATATCAATATTATAACATCATAAATAAGCTAAGCCCCCCGCCTCCTTCAGGTGCTTACGTAATACTTGATTAGCCCCTTAGGTCTTGTACCTAGTTTGTAAGAAGCTGTGTGAATATGCAACAAATAAATAAACTTACAATAAAATATAAGGCGCTACGGAAAGGATATCCTTGTGATGTGTTTCGAAATCTTAAAATATTCAAGACTAAAAGCGAATAGATATCTTTTACATCGACGTGCTTTATCTTCGGCCAAACCGTCACTTACAATAGGGAATATGCATGAGTTTTATTACATAGGAATAATAGTTTTAATTAATAACATACTAAAATTTAATACATATAGTAAAAAAAATATATTTAAATCAGTCAATAAACTTCAGAGATATAAACATTTAAAGGAGAGGGATGCACCCAATCTCGCGAAACAACAGTTTGTATTGAATTTGTACGGCGAACACGAACCATGACGTCATGATTCGCTATCGTGTGCTCTGTCTAACATGAAATTAAAATACTTGTAAGTTTCTTATTTTTATGGTATTGTAATTTTGTTTTTGTGGAATGGATCTACTGGTAATCAATCTAATGGTTAGCTTTTTATGACCAAATGAAAATTCCTGTTGCGTACTGCACAAGAATGGAATTCTTTGCCGCCATCTCTGTTTCCTGAGACCTACAATCTTGGAATTTTCAAGACTAGAGTGAATAGATATCTTCTAGATCGACGAGCTCCATCCTCGGCCACACCGTCGCTTAACATCAGGCGAGTTGGTGGTCAATTGTAGATCTATAATGTATTTAAAAAAATGTTAATTTCCTATTAGGCAAGCAAGTTGGTGGTTAAACGTAGATTTATTTCATTAAAAAAAACTGACCATGTGTGAATTTGTTTCATATTCAGTCTTCTATATTCTATATATCCTCCTATGTTCTCTTCCCCACGCTCATTCTAATTCATAAACCATGAAAAACGGCTCCAACAAACAATGTTAACAAAACAATGTTCGCCCATACATTCAAACAATGGTGTATGTTTGTAATCGCATTTTTTTCTTTTGATATAATTACCAATTTTCAGACTTTTCATATTTATACTATAGGACCTTGCTTCTTGCCATAGAGTTGAAAGTAAGTTAAGAGTAAGTTTCGATTTGAATGTCAGTTTGATTGTACCCATTAAAGAGTTATTTAAAAAAAACACATATATCACGTCTATAGCCGAACCGCTTAACTGAGTCTGTTCCTGGGGTATGGGAGCAGTACGGGAGGGGTTATATTACGGTACATCAAATGACGCGTGACGTCAGCGTTGCTATTTCATGTGAACCCTCCCGTGCCGCTCCCATACCTCAGGAACAGACTCAGTTAAGCGGTTCGGCTATGGGTAGTGTTACGCACGCGTTTAAAATATAATAATATATGTTGTCTCTTTTTGTTTAACGTAGTAAAATAAGTAATGTTTACCTCTAAATCAGCCCCCGCGAGTACTGCCGCCCTGAGATCGCAGTTCTGTAGGTTAGCGTTCTTGAGTGTTGCCACTCGCAGATTTACTGCGCCCATGTTACTGCCCTCTAGGTTCGCCCCTGTAACATTTCGCCAGATTTTATAGGCAAACCAGTGATACTAGTATTTCTCAACAGTCCGTGCAGTTTTATACATCTCTAACTGTCAGTAATACTGGTTAACCTGAGTTGCACCAATGTTACTGAAATTATTGATTATTTTTGGATACCTTACGATTACGCTTTCCGAAATATAATAATTATATATCACGATTTCTATGTGATGATGTTTAGTTTTTCCGCATTTTTTACCATTATTGCATGTTTTTTTTTTCAATGTCGATCTAGATTTTGAGACAGATAAGAAACCCACTCTACTCCCGTAGGATTAAAATGTATATCAATACACCAGCACCCCATCCCCATGTGCTGGTATAATGATGTAGAACACACATCCCTATAATATCAGCCAGTTTTACTGACACCAAGATAGCAAAAAATAAAATGAGAAATACTAAAGGTTATTTTATTTAGAGGTGTTGGTGAAATCGGCATAGTTTGTTCCTTAATTAAATAAAAAAACTTACAATCAAACTTTAGGTAGTTATCATCACTACTTTACCTTTAAGGTTAACGCCCTCTAGAAGCGCCCTAGATCCGGCCGGATCTTCCATGTTACAGCCTTTTAAAATGGCACCTGAAACCATACACCAAAAATTTAAGACACCACCATATGCTTTATTCTAGATTTCACAGCTGTTTATATCCTGCAGCTTTATTTGAGACTAGTTAATGTCTATTTTAAGATTTAATGATCATTCATCACTACACGGGTGGAACCACAGGGCAAAGCTAAAATCCTGAAAGACTAATAATAAATACTCCCTATAAAAAGTCACTCTGTCTCTCAGTTTATAAGCATTGCTTGGTTTGTTTGGCTTAACCAATTGTTACGAAATTTCGTACAGTACTAAGAGCCTGCTAACAGACAAACTACATTTTATTATCATCATCACCGCTCACTATCAGCACCTGCCCCCATATCCATCGTTTTTCATCACTACACTGATGAAACTGGGACAAGAATTCTCTCATATGATTTATTTATTACTGACCCCATTCTCCTTTGCAAATCATTAAAGCTATAAAAAAGTTGATAGGCAGGAACCCCTTGGTAGACTAATAATATCCTTACCCTCCATATTGGCACAAAGTGCTTTAACCCCGAGCAGTTGCGCGCCTTCCAAGTTTGCATGCGACAAGTCAGCGCGTTCCAGGCAGCAGTGTGATAAGTTAGCGCCACTCAGGTTGCAGCGGGAGAGACATGCATACTGAACAATATAACTTGATTTAATCGATTTATACAAGTTATTATGCTATCCTATACTAAGCTAAAAAAAGCTAGTTAGGTTAATTAAAACAAAAATTACCTTAAAATTAATATACCGCAAGTCCAATCTATTGAGATCTGCACCTGCCATATTGACACCTTGGAACCGCAGCTCTGCCGTGATTGGTGTCTTGATAATGGAATGTACCACGTCCATTCGAGACAGTGGATGGCTACTGCCAGAGTTGATACGAGAATCTTCTATAAGTTCGTTTAGAGTTGGGATCATTGAATCAATACCTGAAAAAAAACTATATAATAGTTAAGAGAATCTTAGGGTGCATTAAGGTGCATGCTTATTGACTGAGCAAGTATCTTGACTGATTTTGATTTAATCCAATCCAACCAATATTGATTGAAACACATTACTCAGTTGCTATGATTTTTTAGTAGAGGGCTACCTATTTACTTTTTTTTTATGGAGAGAGTTGCTTCAGCTCTGATTACTCAATTTTATATTTGAGAAAACAACAAGAATAATTTTTTTTGAAAGTTTTGTAGGAATAAAAGTTGTTAAAAAGGGACAATCTACAATGGGCTGTTTACCATCATATTTTAGAAAAACCTATTCATTTTTAAAAACACCCTGAGAATAATATGAAGAAGTGTAGAATGGCTTATCAATTTTAAAATATATGCATTTAAAGAATTTATTCATTAGATACATGCTAAGCTACTTACCATAAAACACTGCTTCTTCTAGTACTCCCTTAGGATTCACGTGTGCGTCTAAAATTACCATCCCATGCCTTAAATAATTTAGTATTGGTTCAAAATACTCTGGACTCCTGTCTATTAGATATGCTCCAGAATCATCAGTGGCACTAGGGTTCATTAAGTACTCATTTTTATTTTCTGCGAACATCCTGGCAAGCATAGATGATGGTTCTTTAGCTAGGAGTGTCGAGCGCGAAGTAGTAAAATGTTTACCACCAACATTCAGCGTTATCCAGTCAGAAACTGATTGGTTTAGTTGCTCTTTTATAGTCGTGTTCTCATCCACATTTTGTATTTTGTCAGCGCATTTATTGCCTTTAAGGCTTAAGTAAACTTTTTCGTCATCTCTCAGTAGACGGATATCGTGTAATTCACAGCCGTTTTCAATAAATAAATCAATATTTTGTTCACCTAGTTGGAAGTGCTTTTTTATTGAAATTTTGAAGACTTCAATCGAATCTTCCAACGCCAAAACTTTTCCATTATCTTCACTTTTATCTGTGTACACAAACACACGTTTCATTATATGAATTTAAGCTTTATTATTAAATTAGAATGATTATTTTCGTTACAAAATAAATCCTCCAACAAACGTCGCAAGACTCCAAACAAGACCACAGAACATTAAGGGTATTAAACAAGACTCGCAAGTAAAAACAACGCGAATTCATACGTCAATAATTAATGTACCGCAGAAAAGTGAATATAATGCACACCATGATAAGTGGTAACCCATTCATATTTGCTGATGCTGTATGTATTTTTTAAACTCAAGATTTAATATCAGAATCATTCGCTTCACTAGCAAAAACCTGAAATTCTTTACATGCTCTGAATTCGACTATCGTGCACTTACCTGTAAACTACAACTTTCCATCCGAGCACAACAAAAACTATTGCTCCTAGTGCATGGAACAAAATACTCAAGTCCTAGTGGAAGGTGGCGTACTTTCACAGACTGTGTGCTTTGCTAGAACGGGATTGTGCTGTTTTCTGTTTTTTTTTTTTGTTTTTTTTTTCTCCACAGACACCAGGTTCCGTGACCTTTGTGATAATTACAAGCTATTGTTTACTAAATACCGTTACGAGAAAATAATTTTATGTTGCGTGCATACCACGAGCAAACCAGCGACCCGCAAGCAGCACCCTGTTTTCTGGTTTAGATAAATGTAAATTTGTTTAGTGAAAAAAAAACAACCAAAATGAATGATTTAAAAAATCCATCTCTGTCAAGTCGAACAATTCGTCTGATTCAGATGAACAAATCGAATGTGTTAAAATAATACAAATAATAAAAACTTCAGAATCATTTTTGAAGACAGGAGTTTGCAGTAACATATTGTTGTATTAAATTAATATAAAAAAAAATGTTTTTAAGATATAATAAATATTTTAAAAATATAATGTTCCGTTTAGAAACCAACTTTTATAGTTCTATGTGTCAGCCATGTTATGAATGCCATTTATCGGCGATATTCAAAAATGTTTATACCATTTACATTACTTAGTAGCCGTACCAGGAATAGACCCAGTTATAAACTAAGCCCAAAATCAAACAGTACATTGTACATTATCATGCCATACATTATAAATATTCTCCGGACTATTGAGAACTCGCGCGGTTAGCACATTTGCTATTTTCAACCAGAGGCCTATTTATAACTGTGATCTGTGATGCCTCGTATTGTTCTGTGATAGTTCTAATTCGTCTGTCTGTGATCTAGTCATAGTGAATAATTATGTTACCGACAATCTGTATATTCCGGTATTTAATTCTATACAATGTATAGTAGAATACCTAAAACGTTTAGGTAATGTATTAAATAGGATTCATTTCATACTTTGCCTAGGTATTATAAGCAATACCGAATGCGCAGCTGTATAATGTGTATGTATAATGTGTGTAACAAGTATGTATATTTAAAAAAATACCCAACTGCAGAAAAGCAATTATCGCAGCCTACCTTACGATTTCGTTACGCTTGATACGCTGTTGAGTGTACGTTTTTGTGAGAAAGTATACGTAAAATCAGCGTAAAAGATTATAAATTTTCAAAATAATTCTAGTAAAATCACTAATTTATTGCGAAATAGTTTGTTAAGAGGTTACGAAAAAACGCATTTTTTATTATTATTACAAAAAAATATAGCCTGACATTCTGGAAGCGAAGACAAATCTAATGACATCTCGCACATCAAAATCGGTCAAGCAAATTAGACTGTAGGCTATTATATAGAACTATACATACATACATACAAATATTGATAGTATTTAAGTCTGTACATACATACACACAAAAAGTTATAACCGTGGTTTTACTCCTGTATGGACAAAAGTATTATAAAAGATCATAAAGGTAGGAAATAAAAGAAAGTCAAATTTCATTAAAAACATTTATCCAAAAATTGAGCTTACAACCTATATGATCTAGTAACATATTTTTGGATAAAAAAATATTAGCATAAATCTTATAACCTAGAACTTAATCCTAATCTACGATAATTCTAATTCTCTATTAATTACCAATGACCGTGTAAAGCATAGAAGGTGAATTAAAAATCAGATCACAGTCTCCAATCTCCAATCCAATTTGCCAATCAGATTAGTTATTATAGTAATATAAAATAGATGTAATATTGGCTAAACTGAATTTTTTTTTCTTAAACTTTTTAATGGCTCTGGATTCTGAGTATAATATCATATATCAGTAACTAATATCAGTATCAGATTCAAATCTATAGTTTTAATGACAATACTGTCGATATAGCATTTTGGGTTTAGATATACTTGCCTCATCATAAAAAAAAAAAAAAAAATTGGATACATAGTAGTATTCTCAGATGACTGAAGGTAGATATGTCAAAAGTACATTAATTTTACATTTAAAGTAATAATTATGGTTTAAAAAACTGAAAGCCGACTTCAAAATACGTAATTCGTTTCTTTGGATGATATGTTTTTATTGATAGTTATTTTGTTATAAAAACCAAAGCACTGAACCGATTTTGATAAAATTTATATGGAACCTCTCTCATCCAACCTCTGAAGTATGACCTACCAAACGAAACATACAAAAAAAACATAGAGTTAATTGAGAACCTCCTCCTTTTTGGAAGTCGTTTAAAATTATAACGTGTGTGAGCGAAACAGATGCACCACCTACCCCTGCGCCTTAAATCTAATTTTCAACGTTAACTTTTGCACATTACATTGTCATTGGTCATAAAGAAGGCTTCAAGCTAAGTTACGAATATAAAAGGCGGTGTAATTATATCCTACGTGTCGACGACGTAGTTCGGATGTACCACTAGCAGGGGGTCGTCTTCCACCTCTTGTTCGACGGGCCTATGTGATGCTCGAAGCCCGGTCGTAGAAAGAGGAATTATTACTTGATCCTGAAAAAAAATTTGAGTTTGTGCACATTTTTACTCAACTGCGTAAGAAGGTGGGTTATGTTTATCGTGTTTATGTATGTTTGCATTTATGTGGTTATGTGGGTTCTATATAATCGCCTACAGCTTAAACTGCTTGAACTATTTTGATCGTAAGTTAGACTACAAAACTGCTTTTTAAAGCCGGGTATTTCGTTTTTCTTTTAATACAGTTGTATAGTTGTTTATTTTTAATTTAGTTGTAGGGTTTTTTTTTTTAGTTTTTACTTGTTTACTTATAATGTAGGTAGTGTTCGATCAAGTGCGTGACAGTGAGCAAGTGAAATAAAGCGGTGAAATGTCTTTTCAAGTTGTCTGCAATACTCCATAGAAGCTTCCAATAAAATTGCCTGTTTACAGTTAAAGTTTACTGATCCATGAGTTTAACTTAAAAATTACTATATACACACTTTACTAAGATTCTGATTAGAACATTTATAACTTGTATTATTCAAGACAATCTGAATACTTGACACTGGCAAATGCGCTAATCGCGCGGGTCCAAAAAAAAGTTAATTCGTTCAGCTAATAATTAATACTCACATGGTACATGAGCCTGTCTATGACCTTTTCGACGAGTGTCTTCCTCTCGAGCAGTTCTTGTTCTGTCTCGATAGTGTTCTGCGCTACCAACTGGTCCAGATACCAGCTTACTACGGCACTCTTGCGCATACCGGAGCTTTCTTCACCTGGACATATTAAATAAAATCAAACATTGTTTTCATTACGTCTTTAAATTTGCTTCCAGTGGGAGGCAATGGTAACCTATGTATGATCCGAAATACATTTGTTCGAATCTTACTTGTCCGAATCAGCTTCTTAAAACTATCTGATTCCAGAAGCCTAATGTTAATCAACGTCTCAAATTGTCTTCTGTGTCAACGAAAAATTAACAAAGACTGTTTTTATTTTTACGGTTTTTCGGTAAGATGCCAGATGTTTGACTTGAAACGAGTTACTGAATCCATAAGCATGTCAATCAAAGTTTCATTTACTTGAACAATATGTTAGATTCTTTACGTTCCTGTTTAATTATATCTAGAAATATTATTATTTACAAACGTTTTGCTATCAGATATATAATTTATTAGGTTAGGCTCGCTAGGTTTCTGTTCATTACACACTGAAAAAAAAAAAACGTTTTCGAGGAAATGATATTCGATACTTCATAATTCGGATCATAGACGGTAACCATCCCTTACAAATTACCTATGAAATGAAACAAATTTTAACGGATTTATCCGCGTATATTTCACATAATCGTAAAAGCCTTGGAAAAAATTACCTCTGGTTTCTGCCTCCTGCTCCTCTTTCCTCATAAACACAACAAGCATATCACTGAGGGACTTATACTCTTCGAATGACAACGTCAGTTTCTTTTTAGAAGCCACATCGCCGTTCACTGGGGTTTCTGGAACGATTACATTATATAGTTTATTACATTAAACTTAGTCACATTTTAAAAGAAACGTTGTCGTGCGCACTTTCATACATTTAGCAGAAAGTTGTCTTCTACCCCTTAATATCATCTGATATAGATTCTATTTTTTTTTATTCGATAATAGTCTTGCGCTTGACCGCTAACTCGCCTGATGTTAAGCGACAGTGGCGGTCTACGGTGGAGCGCGCCTGCCTAAAAGGAACCATAAAAAGTGGAGGATTTTAAACTGATTGGAATCACAAATGGCTATGCTCGTAGGGTTTTTTTTTATTCGTTATAATTAACTCCGAAGTTAAAAAAAAAAAAAAAAAAAAATATTTTGAAAAAAGTTAACTGTAGAAACGGTTAACGGTTTCACCATATTAAAACGCTATTTTGAAAATAACATGTAATGTATATAAGAATAAAAAGTTTTTATTTTATTTTTAGTGTCTCGTATAGCTTCACTTAACAGTGAAGCTTGTAAAAGTTGCCGACTATATTGTCGTACAAGACGTTTCCAACAACACCTCATTTGTCAAATTATCATAAGTAGTTTAGAAGTTATGAGAAAACTTTTTTTTTACGCAAGATAGATCTACGATTACCACCACCTCGCCTGATGTTAGGCAACAAACAGATGAACAAACATACATACACACATACCGGTCAAAAATATAACACTCCCTTTTGCTTCGCCGTAGTCGGGTAAAAAATATGGCCAGTTTACCTGCAGTTCCGTTAGGTATGTCCTGGTCTACGTCCATGCTGGGCTCATATTGCGGGTCGTCTTCATCGAGGTGGATGTCTGGCTGTTCCACACGGATGATAGACTTGTTCAGCAATCTGGAAGGTTGTAAATTATTTATGGACATCCTATATATTTTACATACAGGTTAGCTGACAGTTACAATATTAAAGTGCTTATTAATTAGTGGTTAGGCTCAGGATAACTAGATCAAATATTAACCATTTTCTTTGATTTATTGGGACGAGAATCGAGTACTGCACACCATGTACCAATATTGATAGTGTTCAAACAGTCACCCTGTACACTATCTATATTCTATACATGTATATGTATTAGTTCCAGATAAATATTGGCCATCGTCGGCGCGACACCAGACGGGTTAGACAAGTGGCGATCTAATTTCATGAACGCAAGTAGAATAGAAAAGTGAATGTATCGATATTAACTACCGAAATGCCACATAACGCCACGTCAGTTTCATAGCATTTCGAAGCGTAAGCGTTTGTATAAATAGAAACGTTTGGCTCGTTGTGTAAGGCTGCTGAATATACAGTATATACTTAGTATATATATTGACTGGCCTTGTGGCTCAGTTGGTAGTGTGTTTACGTCTACCTGCTGAACTGTAAGGTCGTGGGTTCAATCCCCACCCAAACATTTGTGTGATGAGCATGGATGTTTGTTCTGTGTCTGGGTTTTTCTATGTATCATATGTATATATTTACAAAAAAAAGTATATATGTATTCTATCAGCCATCTAGTTCCATAGTACAAGCTTTGCTTAGTTTGGGCTAGATGGTGTTATGTGAAATGTCCACAAATATTTATTTATTTATTATTTATTAGTATAATAAAGTATATATTTATATATAGTACAGTAGAGACCTGTACGCCTCGTGGACGTGTTGCGGGACCACATGTCCGCTGCAGTGCATCTTGGCCATGGCTTCCGCGAGCCGCACCATGGATTCCAGCTGGCGCACGGTGATCCTCCATGTGCCGGCGCCGGCACCTCCCGCGCCGCTGTCGCGACACCGTAGCGCGCCGTAGTACTCTACTAGCAGTTGTCCCGCTTCCTGACAAAGCAATAATAATAATGACAACTATATATAGGAATTCGATGTGTCGAAGGCCAATCTTTGAACTGGACCGAGCGAGATCTGCCTGGGCACATCACAATGCGCCGCGCCGGTGTGATATGCCTGTTTAATAACCGCCATATCATTCAAAGCATAACTTTTGAAGATTTTCCCGGCCATGCTTAGGCAAAGCATTTCTGTAAGGTAACTAAAGTACAAATAATGTACAAATTGTTTTTAACGACGTTTAATAAAGTGTTCAACTTCTTGAAATTATATGAACAAGGAACATTGTATAGGTTGGGATTAATGGTACATAAAAGTAGGTGGTACAAGGTACTTAAAGTGACGACACGATTTCTTGTGACACCGCGTCGCGAAACAATGTGTGCAGTCGTATCTCGATTTGACCTAGTGTTTGTAATAACGAGGACAATATCGACAATTAGGTTGCTCTCATCGATTTGCTCAAAATACTGGGCACATTATGAAATAAACAGCCAAATGAAGAAATGGCGGCGAGTCGTGGAGTGCCCAGGCAGATCTCGATTGTCCCAGTTCAACAATTTGCCTTCGATAGATACAAATGAACAACGCTCGCAGGCTTCCCCATAACAGTCCGGGTAGCAAAGTTTTAAAAGATCTATAATAGATAACAGTTTCAAACACTGTGGTAAAGTGTAATTATTGTCATATCAGATATTAGATGTTTCTCTTATCTGGATATTGCTAGACACCTGGAAACAGTGATTTTTGCCCACGACCTGCTTGATAGTTGAATAGCTGACAAAAATGTACATATGTAGATATGTACATGTAATAGTAATTCCCAAAACAGGCTTAGAAACCAGTTCTATCACTACTAAAAAAATCCAATACAGAGTTCTACTATAAATTAGAAATAAAAGTATAAGTTTAGAAAACTCAAAAACCCCCGACAAAAAACGGCTGAACTGATTTTGATGAAACATAGCTAAGAACACTCTCGATAAAATTTTCATTCAAACAAAAAAAAAAAAAAATCGTTCCATCCACTTGAGAGCTAGCTGTGATGCCACAGGCAGATCTTTTAGTTCACCTATTTTCTCTAATATAATATTTAGTGTTCCTTAAAGCTAAGATAGCAAACCTCCTTCAATCGAACTGTTTGTTTTCATTTTATGAAGAATATTGTACAAGGAGTTTTGGCGGGAACGACATCGAAACATATTGTTGCTCTGTTTTATTTTCATAGACTTGTGTTATTTTGAATATTAATGCAATAAAATGGTGGTGTTTTATTCATTAAGTGTTCAATCAAGTGCGTGAGTGTGAAAAAGTGAAAAAATGCAGTGAAACGTGTGATTTTACGTTGTCGGCAAAACTCCATAGAAGCTTCTAGTAAAGTCGCCATCACTTTACTGAGACAAGACTTAAATTTGAAAATGACTGTTTACGTGACTTAGACTGTGACATATTAGTCACAGTAACTTGTATTATTCAAGAAACTTTAAAATATTTCAATACTTGACACTGGCAAATCGCTAATCGCGGGGTCCAATACAAAAACGAAGAAGAAGAATATTGTACTAAGAATTTGGAAAGATTTTGTACTGTAAAATAAAAAGAACTAAATAATAGTAATACTGTAAAACGGAGCTACATGCTCCGTCATGTTCAAATTTTGAAATTACTTTCCGCCCTAGCGGATAAAATGAACTTTGCCACGTATTACCCACGTATTCCTAGTAGTAGCCCTGAAAACAGAACTTTTTCGAGCTAGTAAGATGAAAAATATTTTACATTCAAAAAAGAGGAAATCAAAATACTAACCTCTGTGATCATTGGTTTGAAACTCCTCGCGAATGCGATGTACCTCAGCAGGTCTTCCCTCGAGTACACGCAGTCGTAAGTTTCCTCCTTGTTGCAGTGCAGGTCCACGATCTTCCTGGCTATGGCGTAGTCTACCATCTCGCTACTCTCGTCTATCAGGATGAAGAATAAGTCGAAACGGGACCTGGGGAACAAACAAAACGGCTCAAATTTGCCCAAGCGCAAGTTCGGTCGTGCATGGAGTACTGTTCGCACCTTTGAGATGGATGAGCAAAGTCCAGTCCACTGAGAAGCGTGGTGAAAAGCTCATCAGGTAGATCTCCGTACCAATGCAAGTAAAGGGCCTATTGATATGATACATATGACTATATTATGTCTGGAATAAATCCACTTCGATTTACTTCAACTTTTTTTTCACAGACACCAGGGTCCGTCACCTTTGTCAGAATTAGAAACTATTGTTAACTATATAATAATATAGTTATGGGAAGATTATTTTATTTATTGTAGTTTACTTAAGCAACTTATTACTATGTTGTGTGTATTATACTCTTCAACTTGTGTTTGTCTTCTCACCTAATACGATAGCCTAGCCTCGCCTCTAAACACTTTTCTGACCTTAAAATACTGGCTTAAATACGCGATACGGCAACATTTCCTCTACCCTTTTACCGGGCGAGAAAGTGACAAGATTACGGAAATCTCTAAGTCTATCTCTTTTCGGCTCGACAAAAAGAGTAGAGAAAATGTTGTCGCAGAGCGCATTTTAGGCCTGTTGGTAACGGTAGTTTGGGTGTGATTTTTAAGACGGTATACTTACATGATAGGCGCGGATAGGGCAACGTTTTGTTGCAGCGACTTGGCTCGGTCGTACCTCCCCCCCACTGGGTTGGCGGCGGCCAAGATGGACGTGCGAGCGTTCAGTGTCGCTCGGACTCCAGCCTATACCGGAAATAACATTACTACAGGAGGAAAAAAATCACACATTCCCTTTCCGAGATAAAGACAAATCAAGACTTCTAGTCTGGTCCATCAAGCTGTTTAAGCAAAATTCAAAATTCAAAAATATTTATTGCACAATAATTAGGTACATAAACATTATATTGACAGCTCTAATTCCCAAACTAGGTGTAGTTAAACACCTGTATTTTGAGGATTAGTTATTTCCATGATATTCTATTACAGGTGCAAGTACACTACTATGTCAGTCAAAATGTAAAACAAATTATGAAGCGAGGACAAAATATTAGCAAAATTTCAAATAATATAAAATTGAATTAAATTTACATTAATATTAAAATTAAAAATAAGATTAAATTTAAATTAGGTACAAAGTTACATGTCATTATCAAAATCTTTAGTCAAATAGTGTATAAATTTGTAAGTCATTTATTATAGATACTTATGAAATAATTTGGCTCTTCCCACGCTTATTATATGTATGAGGGTGAGTATGTTTGTATGTAGAATGTGTGTAGATGTCTGTATGTGTGTCTAGTGATATGAGGGTGTGTATGTGTGTGTGTGTTAGCCAAGTATAAGCAACCTAGGGTAATAATAATGAAAAACACGATGTGAAATCATTGATTCATTAACATAACATTTTTTAAAATGAATTATCTTTGATTAAATGATACTTTGAACCATAATAGACTATGACTTTTTAGCTTTTTAGCCAATGCTTGTATTATATCTTAAATTTGATCATTCATTGAGAGGCTTTCACTTGTCCACCAACTCTACTGATGCTGCTTTGCTCTACTGAGCAAAGCTCCTTAGTGTTACTCTCCATGATGGAGATTGCTTGAACAAACAATAACTTTGATTATAGAAAATCTCAATAAATATTGTAAAAACGAAAAAACTGTTTATTTCACCTCTTCATGATCACAGCTGAACCAATTGTAATAAAATTTGGTACTGGAGATGTACACGTGCTACATATCAGTATCATCACCGTTATTCATCAGTACGAGGGTAAAACCGTGGACCCCAGCTTGTAATAAGATACTCGACACTGGCTAATACACAAAACATGCGGACATCCTCCCAGGATGTTAAGAAAAAAAATCGGAGTGTGATTACGTCATGGACACGGCCGTGTGTTTCACATAAATACATCTACATAACATACGTCAAAATCATCTGATAATGACGGCATGTCCTCCCTCGCCGCGCGCGATGCGTCACAATCCTCACTTAACGTGGAAACACTGATCCTTTTGACATCAAGTGCCATATTTTTTTATATGTGGATAATAGATATGTACCTGCAATGTAGCTGAATTAATTTTCACTATAAAATCAAATTTAAAGACGTGTTCATATCAAGTTACCTTAGCGATAGATATAGTCTGTTGTTCCATGGCCTCGTGTATGGCCACCTGATCGGTGGGATCCATCTTGTCGAACTCGTCGATGCAACAGACTCCGTTGTCGGCTAACATCAGCGCGCCCGCTTCGATTACAAAGTCGAATGATTCTTCGTCCTGCGATACGATAATGGGGAGGAATATAACTAAGAAAATTATAATAGAGAATATGCATGATTTATGTATTTTCATTTGGGAATAAAAAAACTAACCACAAATAGATCCATTCCACAGAAACAAAATTAAAATTAAAATTCCTTAAAAATTAAGAAAGTTACAAGCTTTAAATGTTGGCCAGAAAGCACACAATAGCAAATGAAGATGTCATGGTTCAAGTTCGCGGTACAAATTCGATACAAAATGTTATTTCGCAAGAGAGAGACAGAACATCCCTCCCCTAAAACTTTTAATGTTTATATTTCGGAAAGTTATTGACCTACTGAATTGACCTATTATTTTAGTATATGTATTAAATTTATATACATGAAAGTTATTATACATTAAGTTATTATAAATGTATATAACTTTCGTTGAAATTAAACAACTTCTAATGGATTCATTGGGTATATTTCACAAGATTTTCAATACTTTCGCTTTGTCTTTAAAACTGAACCAGTAATCTGTTGAATTCTGTAACCCAGTCACAATCTCATCTCTGTAATTATGTATGTAAATGACAGAGATGAAGATGTTTATATGTATGTGTATATTCCATATGGAATCCGAGTGAATTATTAATAGGGATACAGAATCTATTTGTAATCTATATCTTCCTCTCTGTAATTTATGAATAAATATACTGTTAGAAAGAAAGAAAAGGTTTTATTTTTATACACCCTACACTGCAATAGTAAGAACAACAAAATATCACAAAACAAGAAAGAATAACACAAAAAAATATGAAAAAATAATATTATGTCCAAAAACATTTTTGTTAGTAAGATGTAAATTCCGAGCTACAGGTAGTCTGCTACAGTTACGAACCGCGGTCCCGACAGGGGTGACCTTGACCGGGACCTGTTAAACATTTAATTTTATTTTTATTGAATAAAATGGCCATAGCCAAGTACATTAATTATTCAATAGTTCACATCGCAACGACATTTCTGTCTCTGAAGTTGCAGATGCATTTACATGGACTTCTATAGATACCCCAAGTGTATGTAACTAGCGTGTCAACAGGAAGATAAAAACAAAGAGTTGACGTCCTAATATTTATTTAATTTCAGGTGTTATAGTTTCGATTCAAAATTTTGTCAACTAGTTACTAGCGTACAAGCGCGCGGATGCATTAAGTTAAATCGATTTCGCGCGGATGGAACATTCCAACAATAAATCGTTTGTGTGACGTCACAGTCGATAACAAAAATGTGGCACGCTAGGTTTTCATATAAATGAAGTTGCATGCGTTGTCTACTATGTCTGTGTGCATTTGTTTATTATGTGTTACCTTGACGACTGCGGCGGTGAGACCGGCCGCCGAAGACGCCTTGCCGCTGGTATAGACCGCGCGCGGCACTATCTCGCTCACTTGTTTTAGCAGTTGGGACTTCGCCGTGCTCGGGTCGCCCACTATGCACACGTTTATATCGCCTCGTAGGGTTGTACCTGTGGAGCGAAATATTAATCATGCATCAAAATTATAATCATATTTTACGTAATAAGAATTCATTTTACAGCCAATCTTGCAGTGTTTTTAACTTTTTTTTGGAATTGAGCCTTATTGTTTTTTTTTTTTTGTGATCTGATAATGAATGACAAGGAATGCTTTCCTTTACACATAACTACGTCACGGCACGTTGCGCAGTGATCACGCTACTTGCATTTACTCTCGGCGCGCAAGGTTTGAGTATCAGTAATTTTTGTGTTTGCTCAGAATAATTAGGTCAAATAATAACCACCTATTTTGTTTGATTACTTGGACGGGGAATCGAGTACTGAATACCCTGTATTAATATTGGCAGAGTTTAAACTTTTACTTAACTTTAACTTCTTGCATAATCATGTGTAAATAATTACAAACCTTCAATAGTAGTCTTGGCGACTCCTCCAAACATCATGAGTAGGATACCTCGCTTCACCTCGTTATTGCCGTGAATGGACGGGAACAGGCTTGTTATCAGATTGTTGTACAAGTTCCGGTCGCGGGACATCTCGTACACCTGCCGACAATGGTGCTCATTAAAATACATTTTGGTGACACGGAACTCAGTACAATAACTTTTGGCAGTCTACAAAGTCAAAATAAGCAGTCTAGTAAATGCACTGGGTATCAATCAAATTTCAAATGTGACGCTATCGAGTACAAAGTCCGGGTACAGCTAAAACAGAAAAAAATCCTATTTAGGGTTCCGTACCTCAAAAAAAAACGGAACCCTTATAGGATCACTTTGTTGTCCGTCTGTCAAGACCTGTATCTCGGGAACGCGTGTAGGTATCGAGTTGAAATTAAAACCATATACACAGATCCATACTCTCTTGCTGCACATTGAAAAATCAAACTTCTCAGTTTACATAAAAAAAAATGTTACAGCTGAATATGTCACAAAAAACGCATATTTAGACACTCGCAAGGGAATCAATGGGGTATTTCCCGTTGACCTATAACTATGAATTTGGCAAAAAGCATTGTCATATAGTACACAAAAATCCGAAAACTGTACATTTTTTATTTTATCACAAAAAATAGGGTCTTTATGCAAGGAAGGAGGGTCCAAATTTTAAAGTGGTTTAACCGTGTCATGTGGGTATTTGAAATGAAAGAGCTTTAATAGCACAAGCTAAAACAGGTTTTTAAATAAATTTTACGATGTATATTTTTCGGTTTATGAAGGAAATATAAAAAAATATGTAATTTCCCCCTTTTATCTACTAGTTTGTACGGAATCCTCGGTGGGCGAGTCTGACTCGCACTTGTCCGGTTTTTTTTTATATGAAAGCGCTCGACGTTTTTTCGTAAATAAAATAGAACTTATTGTTTTCTATTTTCCTGCTACTTCACATGAACTCTATATTCTTCCGGAAAATAAAAATAACCTATTTGTTAAATCAGATTAAATAAGCCATCTACAAGTTTCTTTCAGTCTATTTGTCTCTTTAATATGAAGGAGCAACATACATACACACACAAATTAATCTGCTAAAAAATATAATATTAATAGGACTTATAGGATTTTTAGGACTGAAAATACAGGCAAAGCCCAGGTTCACTATAAAAGAAACTTAGCTAGATCGATTTATTGTTCCCGAATCTACTTACGTACCAAATTTCGTCAAAATCGTTGGATCCGTTTCAGAGATCCTTATTATGTTTAATTAAATTTATATACAATAATTGCTCGTTTGTACAGGATTTTAAATCATTGTTGCCCTTACCTTATCCCATTCCTTTTCAGTCATTTGTTTCTTCATGTCCTCTGTGGTAAGATCGTCTGTAGCCATATCAGCGGTGCCGAAACGGCGCGATATTGCTTGCACACTGCATGCCAGGAATGCTGTCCTGAAATCATAGTGTTTTATTTTTGCATAAGAAAAACATAACCCTCCATGTTTTTCGAGTGTATGTATGTATATATAGATCTATCTATGTATGTTTCTATATGATCACCTACAGTCTAAATGGCTTGACCGATTTTGATGTGCGAGGTGTCGTTAGGTTCGTCTCCACTTCCTGAGTGCCATAGGCTATATTTTTATGTAATAATAATAATACATCTCATGCAAAAATAAAAAAATGCGTTTTTTCATAACTTCCAACAAACGTTTTCATAATAAACAAGTGATTTTATTAGGATTCTTTTAAAGAATACGCATTTATAACTATAATAATATTACACATACTTTCTCACGAAAAACGTTCACTCAACAGCGTATCAAGCGTAACTAAATCGTAAATCAGACTGCAAATACTGCTTTTCTGCAGTTGGGTATTTTGTTTTTATTTAAATATAGATACTTTGATATATCTGTTATTTTGGGCAAAATGAATGTGGAAATTTTGATGTTTGGATGAACATCCAATGTAGTCTAGGATTTCAATCATTCAATAAGGAAATGCCCTTCTAAGCGCACCTCTACTTCGGTCTTTACTTCGTTCTTTTATTTAATCGCTAGTTTTAAGAAAAACACCATCTTTTCCAAAGCTTTCATAAACTTGACTAGGTTGTTCCATCTTGAACTGCAGCGTTGCTCAATGCAAGGCGAGCTGGTAGTTAAGTATAAACCTATTAATGAATAAAAGAACAAAAGTTATTGTAAGTGTTGTAATGAGGTTAAAATAAAATATTTGTCAAAGTAGTGTTGAGTGATTGATTGAGGATTGATGAGTTGCTGAGTGCTGCTGTGTCATTCCTTTATACAATGATCAGTAAACATACTTGTAATGGAGTTCCCGCACACCCAAAGCCTTAAGTCCCTTAATGCCTTCCATTTGTCCTTCATTGGCAAGTTTGGTACGTGTTGTGAGCTCAGCCTTAGCACCGGGCAGTGAGAGAGCACCCACGTCGGGCACCACAATGAGAGTACCAGTGAAGTCATAGCGGTCTCCGGCCTGGAGAAAAAACAGAATTGCATATTTTGAAGTCGGTTTTTTTAAAACTATAATTATGAATAGAAATGTCCAGTCATTGGTACATAACAGCTGTTGGTCGGTTAGTGGCACATGTGTTAAAAAAATTATGAAACAGATAATTAAACTGTCAATGAGCACATCTCAGATTTAAATAACAAGTCAACAAAAAAAGAGGAAAATAAACAATAACAAGCAAACCTCATTTTCAAGTCTAGGTGCAAATTTTCAGTGATCATCTAGATGCCTTTTATATTTAGATGTAGATAATGACAAAATAAAATTCTGAATTAAATATTATCTAAACATTTTAGAATGGGGGTTTCCATCTAAGATGACAGAAAAATTACTTCTATACATGTTGTATGAAGCTATTCATACATGAATAGAAGCAGTAGAAGATTACTCTGAATTCACTGCTAGATATAATCCACAGACAGTGTTATCCATAAATATAAATAAAAAAAAGATATCTAACTTGAACAGACTCAACAGCCTCAGCCCGTAAGATAACTTCCAGAGATCTAGGTATGCATCCTCTTGGCAGTTCCGCTTGTGTCTCCTGAATACGGATCTTCTGAAAGTCTACAAATACTGATTTGTCCGCATCAAGCATGAAACGGCGGCGGTTAGCACACACTGGGTTACGACATATTGTTGGGATGGTGTACTGGAAAAGAAAAAGGAAGTGTAGTTTATAGGTAATATCACACACACTGCTTAGCTTACATTATATTTGAAGTAAGAAACTAAAAAAACAACTTCAATCAGAAAGTCATTAGTGATATTTTACAAATAGATTAAAAATCTACTGAAGTAACATAAATTATTTTTTTATAGAATGACAGTGAGATACATTGTTTCTAATAAAAAGATTCTGTGAAAATCACTGCTCGTCTCATTGGAAGTTAAAACATATTTCAAATCACAATCACAATACCTTGCTTTTTAATAACAGGCTAGGCCTACTCACTACTTGGCTGCTAACTTGCCTGATATTAAGAAACTGTTGCAGTCTATAATGAATATGTTTGCCTACAGCTTATTTACATGCAATTTAAGAAGAAACCCAATCTAAATTTATCAGAGAAGCCCATGCAGGAAATGTGGTGACAATGGAATCAGAATGCTTAGCTGGGGAATATCTATCATATTGCTTTTTGTGTTCCTAAACTGTGCAATAGAAGCACAGAATGGAATTATAAATTTTAGAAGTATATTGTATACCTTGAATTGTTGCTCAACATTCTTAATTACTGTCTGACAATCAAGACAGACAAAAGTCCCCAATACCAGCTCGGGGTGTACTGGATGTGTCCTCACTATTTGGCCTGAGATTCTGATTAGTGTACCAATCTTTGTTGTTGTCAACTCTCTAACTTTATGTCTAGTTGGAACATCTACAAATGATACATAACATTCTTTGTTTTGTTGCAGTTCTTTCTTTACACTACTATCAGCTAAGCTTAAAAGATAGTGAAATATGGCTTGGTTAAGAAACGGATATATTCGGTAGTATTCTTCAATTACAGTTGTTGCCAGGTTCTGATTGTACTTTTCAACATCATCAAAACTAACTTCTAGTGTGCTTAATTCTGGCTTTAGCAGTTCTTTAACCGGCTTTTCGTATTTGATTTCATTGTCTTCTTTGAATCTGTAAATGTGAGGTTAGGTTAGTTAGTCCTTTCGCATGCAAATAAATTGCCGATTTTTACTAGATTCAATTGTTGGCACTTTACATTAATTATAGTCTATGATTCAATTAGGCGCATTAGAATAGTACTTACTCCTCTAAGAAATCTTGAAAAAGCTTCTGGCACCGGACACCTACTTCGTCTTTTACTTGATTTTGAGTAGCATAAGTATCAGCTACATCCATGTTTTATGAATGTAACGAAACAGCACTGTCTTATATTAGCGGGTAAACTACAAAGTCACCTAAATCAATGGTTTACTACGAAATTAATGTGATTAAACAACATACAAAGAACAGCATTTTATTTTGATTTGACATAATTGTTTCTGACATTTTGGCGGGACATTTTTGTTCGTTCGAAAACAGAGGACGTATTCCGAATCACGCACCAGCGATATAGCTCATGTTATACTCGCATTATTCGTCAAACGCATGTGTCAAACTCAAACGGCATTCTCTGACCGTTTCAAATGTAAGATTTTAGTTTTGTTACTTATTAACAAAATAATAATCCCGGGGTTAAGCCGCGTTGACACCGTCCGAGTCTGCTCGGTCCGATCGCACTCGGATTCTTACTCGGACGCAACTCATTGTGGCAACCGATAATACGAGTGCACTCGGAAGACGGTGTCCCATCTAAGTAGACTCGGACCGCGCTCTACTTTTCCGAGCTAGCTCGTATACGAGTAGCGAAACAAAATGGCGGATAACAGCAATTCACAAGCGTCTAGTGCGAAAAAAAAGTGGTCCGAGCGTGGCACTGTGAAATGCTGAAGAAAATGATCCGAGTGAACTCTCATAGTGTCAACAGCTGTCATAGTACACTCGTATGAAGTTTACTCGTACGAGTCTGCTCGGTCCGAGCCGGCTTGTACGGTGTCAACGCGGTTACTCGGGTCCTGTTTCGGGAAGTAGGTATGGAACTCTGTATTTTATGTACGTTGCTGCCGACAAGTTACATATACAACAAATCGAATGGTTTAAAAGCCACACTTGGGCGGCCCTGTTGCATTTACCAGCAAAATGCGACTATAGCGCTACGTCCAAAGAGTATTGTACTATACAGGCTACGTTTAGAGAAGACACTTTCCTATAATACGGTACGGCTTACGCATGGGTTTTCCTGTGTACGCATGACACAAGTGTAAGTAAAATGTCGGTTAAGCGCGTGCTTTTTCACATGCCTTATTAACTATTGTTAAATGAAAATAATAAAGAAACACAAGTTCATCTGTTCATAACTTAATAAACATCTGCGTTTAAAAAATTCCCTGCTTAACAAAAAATACAGTTTTGCCGCCAATCTTAGGTAAAACGAAACGCTTAAATCATTGTACATGTCAGAACAAGTCGCCGCAAAATTTGAAAACTTTAAACTAGAGCTGGGTCGTTTTGAGTTTTACGAAAAACGAAACGAAACGTTTTTTTTATAGAAAAAAGCGTTTTTAGAAACGGTTGTAAAAAAAACGGGTTTTTTTTAAATATTACAAAACGTATGTAATTAAACTCTAGACACGTATAAACTCGACAAATGGCAAATGTGGAAGCATGATGCCAACATCAAGGGAAAAAAAAACTCTAGACAGCCGTATGACGCGATGAGACTTTTTTGCTTGATGTTGGCATCATGCTTGCACATTTTATAATTGTTAGTCTAATTATTAAACCTAGAATCCTAATACTTGACACTGGCAAATGCTTTAATGCGGGTCCAATACAAAAAAAGAAGAAGGATGCATCCTTCTTATTTTTTTTGTATTGGACCCGCATTAAAGCATTTGCCAGTGTCAAGTATTAGGATTTTTTGTTTCTTGAATAAAACAAGTTGTAAATGTTCTAGTCACAATCTAAGTCACGTATACAGTCAATTTATAAGTTGAGTCCTGCTTCAGTAAAGTGGTGGCGACTTTACTAGAAGCTTCTATGGAGTTTTGCAGACAACGTAAAATCACATGTTTTACTGCTTTATTTCACTTGCCCACACACACACACTTTATCGAACACTTAATGAATAAAACACCACCATTTTTATAGCATTAATGTTCAAAATAACACAAGTTTAGGAAAATAAAACATAGCAACAACACGTTACTAAGACGTTCCCGCCAAAAACAGGCCATTGTCTAGTACCAAATAGCTGGATTACTATTCAATCAAAAGTAGACCGTATTCAATAGAAATAGCACAAATACTATTATATTATTCGATCATGAAATCGGTACGTTTCGTTGTTTCTATATCACTTGCAATTTTTTAGTTTTACGTGAAATGAAACGGATTTTCCTGTAAAAAGCGTTTCTTGGTTGCTTGAAACGGTAACACAAAACGGCCAAACGGTTGTAAATAAAACGTTTTTTTTCTTATTTCAGACAATATTAGTCTTTAAGTTGTTATGTTAAAGAATATTTTGCCTTGTAACGGTAACACAAAACGGCCAAACGATTGTAAATAAAACGTTTTTTTCTTATTTCAGACAATATTAGTCTTTAAGTTGTTATGTTAAAGAATATTTTGCCTTGTATCATTATGTGGTTAGAAAATAACTGGTTTCTAATTTCAATCAATAATAGACTTTATTGAGTTGAGATAGAGAACTTTCTAACTTGGGCCAAAATGTAGTTACAAAAAACGAGTTTACTATTTAATCAAAAATAGACCTTAAGCAATAGAGATAGAACATTATGGCTCATAAAGTGGATACGTTTTCGTTTTTCTCGTTTCGTTATTTTTGCTGCACTCAGCAGTCGCGCGACGCGAGTTCGTTCGTTCGTTTTTTTTGTAACTGGTTGTGTCATATCGGCATAAGCGTTTGTTCGTTTTTCGTAGAGTAACTAGTTTTTAAAACCGTTATAGGAAAAAACGCCCAGCACTACTTTAAACCAAATTAAACAACGACTGGTCAATAACAATTTTTCATCGTGAATTTCAAAGATTCATACATATTTAAGTATAAATGGAATTACCTATCTGCCTATCACAATATTTCGTAAATAAGCAAAATGTGAGATCATTTAAAAATATTACGAAGATGAACTTCAAATGTGAAGATAATGAGTTTCTGAAACATTTGTTTGAAAGTAAAGAATACTTTGTGAGATTTATGAATGAAGACTTTGTCTCTCTGCTTTTAACTATCAAAACAAATACGGCAGTAAGAGCAAAAGAAGATTTTAAACATTTCAAGACAGAGGCATTAGCGGGTAAGACCCATACCTTGCAATGTGTAAACAAGGATTTTGTTTTCGAAAACTGTTGGAGAATTTTGAACGAAATTGTGCCTATAAAATTTACTGGAACTAATCACAATGTTAAAGTTTTCCGGAGCCTACTCCAAAATATTGTATACAGCATGAGACGTCAACATACTGTATTTAGTAAATTTATAGAAAAATGGGATTTCTCTGTATCTATATGGCAAAGTATTCCAAATACTGAAGCCAAGAAAATTTTATACCATGTTTTACTATGGATTGTTAAAAATATCTTGTCAGCGATTATATCTTTGAACTTTTATGTGACCACTTGTAAAGTAGACACAGATGAAAATAAGCTGCATTACTTCTGGAAGCATCAATGGCAAAGTTTCTATGACAAAAAAATCTCAGATATGATGTACATAAAAATTATCAAAAAATGTGATGAACTATCTTTAGGAGTGAAACTGAAAAAGAGACACAATCTAAATGAAAGGCAAAAAATAAAAATTTTCAAGAAAGAGATACCAAAACTTCATTTAATATTAAAACCAAACAATGATTGCAGACCTATTGTGCGGTGCCGAACCGAGACACAAAATGTACCAGAGAAGTATAAAATGAAAGAGCGATTAAAACTATTAAACATATTAACCGGTAAAACTGTTGCAAAGATTGAAAGTGAATTTACAGACTTACACAAAAAATGGTTGAATTCAAACAAGCCCAAACTTTATTTTGTAAAAACAGATTTGAGCAATGCCTTCGGGTCAGTTAAAAAAGATAAGCTATTAAAAATATTAAGCGAGAGGCACATGATGTTTCAAAGGACTGAAAAGAATTTAGATTTGAAGAAAAAGATGGCTCAACAGTATAAAGAAATGGTAATGGAGATACGGAAACCACTTTTGGTCAGAGCTGGGTCTACAGTGTTTGAATGGAAAGATGGTCTAGTTCAAGGCTATAAGTATTCCCCAGCCTTATCAGAACTATATTATACACATATGGACGAAATATATTTCTCAAATCATTTACAGAAGTCTGTGACACAAATCAAATTGTTCATGAGAGTTGTTGATGATTATTTATACATCACAGATTCATTAACAGATGCACATTTATTCTTGGATGCATTGTCAAACTATACAAATGTGAACTATGAAAAAACCATCGTAAACTTTGAACATGAAACTATTAAATTCAGCAAAGAAATAACTTTTTTAGGATACAGTTATGACACTGAAGCATTGGAAGTAAAAAGGGCAACTAATGTATTTATGGGCCAAATGTGTTACAAAATTGCTTTCACTGCTGCCATTTCTAACTTACAAAAGTTTCTTGAAAATCGTATTGGTCAATCTGGAATTCAAATCACTGGTCTCATCTTTAATTTCATGTACAATCCAGAAGAACGCATCTGGCAACATGTTTTCACAACATTCTGTCTTTCGGCAAACAAACTCTGCACAATATTAGCCATTCTATGTGAAGAAAAAGAAATGGCCAACCACATACTCTCATATAAAAAGAGGGTAGTTGTAAAATTGGGCAATGCTATGTTGGAGACTCTATTCAAAAATAAGCCTCCTAATTACCAGTTTGTATACTGTATCAATCATTTTCGACATTTGTCATGGAAAGCTTTGTATTTATGTGCAAGGGGCACTCCTAAATGCAGTATACTGATTCCAATGATCAATGACGAACTAGCTAAAACCAATTGCTTGTTTGGTAAATGGAGAGAACACGCAAGCAGAATCAACTCGAATGGAGAGCCATTTATTCTGGCAAAGAAAGAAATCTGTCGAAGGCCTGACCTGCGGACTATTGTAAAATCATTTAATTGCTTACCAGAAGGTTTTGAATGTTATAGACATCGAAACATTGTAAATAAAACCAAATAAATACAATCATGTGTTTTATTACTTGTACAAAATTATTAAAGCTTAAAATTTTCTGGACGGATAAGACAAGTAAATACAATAGCTAAACTTACTCCAACTAGACACTTACGGACGGACAAAGTATTTAATAATTAATTGTATACATAACAAAGTAGAATATCATTAGCACAGATAAAAAAAAAACTACAAGTGGAGACAACTGCATAATATTCATTGCATAAAATAAGTTTAAAAATGAGATTCATAAAAAATATAGTCTGATAAATAAAGTAAAAAGAAATAATAATAACAAAATAGCTGCTGTATAATATAAAAGTCATAGACATGTAGAGGTAAAAGCAAATATAAGAACATTTCAAATGTCTAGGTTGATCAAGCCTTTTAGGCTACATATAAAGATATAATGTATAATATATGGACCCAAAAAGAGTGTTTTTAGGTCTTATAATAAAAAAAAAACAATATAACATTGGTACAAAGTGAAAGATGTTGAAATAACCATATTTCAAAAATAGCTGTCAGCTGTATTAGTTGCCTACCAAAAATAAAAAGAGATTCAAGACACTAAACTTAAAACTATCTATTACTAAATATAAACACATTTTTGTCAAGCAAATTTGTGAAACTAACTTTACAGATTTAAGAACTCTGAATGTTCCCAGCGAATTTTCTCGTCATAATTATCTAATATCTCAGAATGACGAGCGTAGTACATTGCCTCATAAAGTTAGGGTTGTTATGTACAAGCGTAAAGTTTATGTTAATAAGGAGATAAACTTAAAAACTCTATTAAGCCATTGGCCCTTATGTGAATCATAAATTGAAGTTATCAGTTTTTACTTGATTGCGACAGAAGGAGGATCATTTGATTTGTTAGTACATTGTTCTAAAACTTAAAAGTAATGTGGGATGCACATTTATCCGTAAAATAAGATTTTTATCCCTAAACATCTGATTACAATATTTTTTTTTTTAACTGGACATAACATATTTATTGCTGTTTTTTTTTTCAAAAATGTTTAAGTAAATAAATAATTGCAGTTTCCAATCGAACAAAAAAAAAACAACAAATTTTGATAAAGTATGTAATCAAGCTAGGCATTCAAGCAATGAAACTGAAGACTTTTTATTTTCTGAGATATACAAGATAGGTCAATATAAAACTTGAGTAAATATCTTATTGTGATTTAACTTCGACCCCATATTCGCATTTCAATAAGGCAGTATTAAGCAGAAAAAAATAATATTGATCTGCAGTATTAAGAAGAAAAAAATAATATTGATCATACAGCTATCATTTAATTACCATAGAATTTTTATATTTTATTTAACTTATATAATAAAATTGATAGTCTTGCTTATTGAAATGCAGGTACAATTTTGAATGGTCCTATTTCTTTTTTATAAAAACAGTAGCAAAAAGGCAGACTGCTTGCCATAACCATATGTTGTAATGTTACATCTTTCATGCCATTGAAAAATGAGTTCATACATGAAAATTATTCTTACAAATTATTAACACAAAAATGATATATATGTACGAAAATTAACTAAGTTCATTCGGCCATTTTATATCTTCAAAAATGTTGCTATACGCGAGCGAGACGGACGATGGTCGAACTACAGACTTAAGAATGGGCACAACTCGCGCAGCTATCTCTCTCGTGCACCACAACATTTTTAAGCATAAAATCATTGGGGGCTTAGGGATATTATAAAAGTGAAAAATGAACTCTTTTGATAGAAGAAATATTGAAAATAAGATTTTCTTTGATATATTTTAAATTGGCTGAGTAGTAGGAAAATATATGTATATTTTTTTTTCACTACTCCGTTCGCCAGTATAAGTAATATCTAAATAAAGCTTTTTTTTTTAATGTCACCTATTTAAATAAACAAATTCATTTCTCATTTTTCTAATATCCCTAACCAAGGATTTTTTATTCATTGAAATGAAATAAATTTCAACGGATTTATCGCGTATATATTATTACATATTTATGACCTGACGTTTCGAACACTGCACTTTGTTTGTTTTTTTCATTTAAATGTAACAATCGAAAACCTTAGAAAACAATAATGAATTTACATGTTTAAAAATTAGTGATGCGCGAAAGAGATAGCCACGAGAGTTGATCTACCTTAATGTTTAGACTGTTGATAATGTAATATATTGACGGTGCACGCGGAAGCTCTATACTCAATAAAGTGTTACATCGCAAATTTAAAATCTACTATGTAAAGTATTGAGAAATAATATATGTATATCATATGCAAATTTTGAAAACGGTGGCCATTTTCTTTCTTCATGATATTAGCTTCCTGTATACACATTTGCCATTTGTCGACTTTATAACGGTAGCTGTAAAAAAAATCCAGCAACAAGTAAAAGTTTAGAAACTCAAAGACCCCCAAACAAATAAAAAAACAAACGGCTTAACCGATTTTGATAAAACATAGATAAGAACACTCTCGATATAATCCTATTTCAAACAAATGAAAATTAGATAAGAATCGGTCCATCCGTTTGAGACCTACGATGCCGCAGACAGACACACAGATACAAACTTCAAATTTGGAACACCCCTGTTTTTGGGTCGAGTGTTAAAACTAAATTTAAAAAAAATGTCGCATAGAAGATTTTAAATCTGTAATGACCATATCAGTTTTGTACAGAAAACAACACATTAAACTTACAATAAATGCACGCTTCACAACTAAACTTAAGCTATAGCTATTAGAATAGCCGCTATTACCAAGCCCACGGCACCAGTGATCGGCCGTGCTGTATTTAAGAAGTCTGAATCAGGCGCGACATAGTATGCGGCTTGCGGCGCGTCGCACGAGACGACGCGTGCGGCGCGCAGGAGCGCGGGGCCCGCCACCAGCTCGGCGGAGCGCTGCGGATGGGCGAGCGGCTTCAGGCGCACCGCCACGTCACTGAATATCAGGTCGGAGTACGGAGGCGTCGAATAGAACATGCTGAAACTGGAACGAGGAAATCATTTACTAACCGTCTTCCAAAAAGAGGAAGGGGAGGAGGAGGTTCTCAATTCGTCGGAATCTTTTTTTATGTTTTTTATTATTATGAATGTTCCCCGATTATTAATCACAAAAAAATAGTGTCTTTATGCAAGGAATGAAGGTCCAAATTTTAAAGTTATTTAACCGTATCATGTAGCGTATCATATGAAAGAGCTTCATTAGTATAAGCTAAAACAGGTTTTTAAATATTTTTACGATGCATATTTTTCGGTTTATGAAGGAAAATATAAAAAAATATATAATATCCCCTTTTTATCTACTAGTTTGTACGGAACCCTCGGTGGGCGAGTCTGACTCGCACTTGTCCGGTTTTATTTTAGTATGTTATCTATTAAAACTATTATTCCTATGAAATAAAATTCACGCATATTCTAAAGTGACGTCACGAGCGAGCTACCATATTTTCATACATGTGTGTGTGTCATATACAGACGTCAGCTTGCGTATGTGTTACTGATTAGCGCGCCGTTGAATGGAGTGTTCGACGTGTGATCATCCTGAGTACTGACCTGAACTCGTCGCTAGTGTGCGCGCCGTAAAACTGCTGCGCGTACAACATGAGATCCGAGTATGTGTCGAGCTCCGTGTGGTTGGGGCGTCCCATCAACACTGAACCGGGGACTTTCCCTAAGTTGCAGTGCTCGTATTCGTCGAATTGCGCGCGGGTACCTGCGGTTAGTGTTTTATTATTGCCTGTACTATTAAGTATTTTAGGGATCAAAGAAAATAATCCTGAGTCATGTCTAATATAACTAGCTATGCCTGCGGTTTCACCTGCGTAGTGATCATAAAAGATGGTAATATGAAGTGATAATGATGTTTAAATGTCCATGTCCTATGTAACCTATGTCCATGTCCAGGTTTATCTAAATTCTCTTAAATCTAGTTAGTTAAATTTGCCATAGAGATATGGCAATTTCATAATGATCGGTGCCGCCGTTAAAACAAAGGTAACAAACAGACAGAGAGACAGACAGTTACTTTTGCCGTTATAGTTACAGTTATATTTGTAAAGATATTTAAATGCAATCTCATGTAAAAGCTTTCAAATTCAGACAGTATATTAGCGTAATAGATCTGATATGACTCAATATAAATTATTAGTATCGTATGATTGACAGTAATAAATAAATAAATATTGAAGGAAGTTTTTACACAACACCATTTAGCCCCAAACTATGCAAAGCTTGTATTATGGAAACCTAGATGGCTGATAGAATACATATCTATACTTTTTTTTGTTGTAAATACATACATATGATACATATAAACACCCAGACACAGAACAAACATCCCAGCTCAGCAGAAATGTTTGCCCTGGGTGGGGATCGAACCCACGACCTCATGGAACAAAATACTCAAGCACGACTAAAGGACCACAGGTCAGAGGCAGTCGTATTACCACTGAGCCATCCATGAGGCCTGTCAAATTTAGAAATACGCTATACATACCACATAAAATCACTTCAGCGTAGAAACGCATTAGTACAATAGTATTTATACGGTTAGTTATGATTTTATTCTAGGTAGTGTGATTGACACCCGATATAAAAAAAACTTTCAGACAACACATTAGCGTAACAGCGCCCATATATATGTACAATCTCGAGTTACCATCGGGACAGAGCAGCTGCAGCACGCGCGGCAGTTGGTCGCGCGCCCACCACTCGCGTCGGCGGCCGGCGGTCACCTCCGCGGGCGCCGTGTGCCGCACGAAGGCGGCTTCGCCCCCGCCCTCCACCAGGCACCGGAGCGCCCCCACGTGCCCGTAGTACGGCTCGCTCGCTGAACGACGGCACCGTCTAACGATATAAAACAAGTGTCTCTATTAAAACATAAACAAAATACATGACAGCAGAAAATAAGCTTTTTCAGATTAACTTACGATTTAGTTACGCTTGATACGCTGTTGAGTGTACGTTTTTTTGTGAAAAGTATGCGTAAAATTGCCGTATAAGATTATTAAAGCTCATTCTTTGAATAATTCTATTAAAAATCACTTGTTTATTACGAAAAAGTTCGTTGAAAGTTTAGTTTACTTTTAGAAAAAAAAAAAAATGTTTCTTATTTTTGCGAGATATTCCTTTATTCATTTGAAATCTTAAGATTAAGTTTTTTTACAATAAAAATATTATAAAAAAACTTAAAGCTAGAGTGCCGCGGGCGGGGCACAAGCTGCCGATGGTACAGAGAGAGGAACCTTCTGACAATACGTGCCGTGTCTAGTATGATGGCTGCCTTCTGTATCCGACCCTTGACCCCTTGATCGAGCGAGAGCCTCTTGAGATGTTGTTCGAGGCTCTTCGCTATGACACATGAAACGACTATCGGGACAATGATCGTCGATTCAATGTATATAGTTGAATAGATAAAATCATACGCAGTATACAACTCATACATAGAAGTAAAGAAGTGTATACGCGCACACACACACAAGGGAGTCAAGAGCGGTAACGTATTTGGGACGTGACGGCACCAAAATACAGAACTGATTTTGATAAAATTTCTAAGGGAACCTGGGAAGTACACCCTTTCAAATAATCGTTCAAATAAAAATAATTTTTCAAATCGGTCCAGGCGTCTTCGAGTAATCGGGGAACATACATAAACAAGTATCAATGTTAAAAGAAAAACAAAATACCCGACTGCAGTAAAGAGTTTTTTGCAGCCTAACTTATGATTTTTTTTAATTTTGATGTACCCAGTGTCACTCTTACAACTAAGACGAATCTATTGACACTACTCACATCAAAATCGGTCAAGCCGTTTAGGCTCTAGCGCGTATCAAACAAATATACATACATACATACACACACTCGAAAAACATAACCCTCCTTCTTACGCAGTCGGGTAAAAATAGCGATTCCGACGAATTGCGAACCTCCTTTTTGGAAGTTGGTTAAAAAAGGTGTAAGTGTTATTACTGTAAGGGCTAATTTTTCAATCCCCAGATAAAAAGTATTTGTCAGTTAAAATATGGCTTTCTTTTTCTTAAGTCATATGACAGAAAAATACAGAGATAAAATTTATCTGACAGATACTTTTATCTGACGATTGAAATATTTGCCCTAAGTGTATCGGTACCTGAATGAGGCTCCGTGACAGAGATGACAGAGGTTGTCATGTGGCACCGTGCCCGTGTCGACGTACTCAGAGCTGAGCGCCCCGGGAGCGCACGACTTGCTGAAGTACTCGGCCGCAGCGTGCGCGCCGTCGCACCCGTACGACCTGTATCATATGTACGGAACACATCACTAGCGCCCGTGGCGTACCTTCACTAGTCTTCTCGAACGATCATAGATCTCAACCAGCGGATCGGTCAGTCTTCGAATGGGTTGACTGTGAGTCAGATTACGAAATCTCAATCTCGAAACAAATCCGGCAAAGTACGAGTTTTACTCAAACACCGAAGATTCTGTACACCCATGCAACATATGAATTATGAACACAATAAAACAGGACTAATTAGCAAAATGTGCTATTTTCACATATTTTCTATACAGTAGAAATACTAAATATTCTGAAATGGCAGACATCCGTATATATAAGTTACTCTATGGTAGGCATACTAGGCATATCTAATGAAAATATTGATAAAAGCGCTATCTAGTGTCACTTTGATAAAACAATATGAATGTGTGTGAAGTAATGTGCGCCATTACATACCTACCTAAAGTAAAAATATTATATCGACGAAGCGCCATTATGCGCCACTCATTTATGTCTTAAGACAACTTGAATTAGTTTCATTTTTAAAATGATATAAACTGATAAAATCTAGTGTTTGTTATTTAATTATTATTGTTGATTTACATCAAAGTGAACCCTATAATCTTGCCAATTTTGAGTCTAGTATCTATTACCATTAGAAAGATACAGTCGTTTAAGTGTAGGATAGACAGACACCGTAGCCTCACGAATAGGCACCAGTTCAGAAGCCTAATAACAACACAATATAATTGCACAAAAGGCGTAATTATGAGTTTTTTATTTTATATAGAGTAATTACAAAGGTTAACTTACGTTACATATATATTTAACACTTGTAAACCACAAATAGTTTGTGGATAATTTGTAACTTTATAATTTATGCTAAAAACGTGCTACTTTTATTACATACCGTATCCATCCGTTAGAGATGAGGTAGGCGAGCGGGTAGACCCACCCGGCCGCCATGCCTATCCCGGTGTGGCACGTGTTCTTCCCGCGGAGATACGTCAGATCCGTGTCGGGATCCTGTTCTTTCGCCACCGCCACCGCGTAGTACCAACTTTCGCCGCTGGAATACACCTGGGGATAGAAATCGATGAGAAATGTAAGTAATCGAGACCATGGTAGCATATTGATTGCATAACTTAATGTAATGTAAAACACTATTACTATTAACGGGATATTTACCGTGGTTCGCGTTAATTTTGAGTGCCAGTGATAACGCTCTTCGCAGTAAAAGACAGAAAGAGGGTAGACAGATTTGTCTGCTCTTAACCTTATCATCCACCTGGCGCCACCTGCATTTTTCAGTCGCTCGTGAACATAGTGCATGTAACTGTGCCGAAATATCGGGAGCTCAAAATTAACGCGAACCAAGGAAAATATCCTATTAATAATAATAGTGTTTTAATGAATGACCGTTATAGTTTAAAAAAGTGTTTTAATGTAATGTATTGATTATCACTGGTGTAATGTATAATTTTAACACATTGCTCGCATCGCTCCTGATGCCGTCTTCATCTATAATTTATTGCGACATTTGAATTTATTCTTTAATATATTAAGACTTTAAAAAAATTGTTAATGTACACAATGTTGATGGACTTAAATAAATAAATATTTCTACCTTCTTTTCTCGGTATTGGACTAGTGCGATTAACATATTTGCCAGTGTCAAGTATTACTTCTTATTTTTTTCCATAATTCAAGTCTTATAGGAATCTCGTCCGTCACAATTTAAGCGAAGTAGCTAGTTGGAAAGATAGTTTTATGTCATAGCTTATATACATATTCTAATTGTTATGTTCTGAATGTGGGTAGTTGGAGAAAACCAGTCTGGTTTCATCATCATGCCAAGTAAGATTGTGCTTCTGTGTTTTACATAAATACCTCCTGCATGAATGGTACGAGTCGGTCGAGATGCGCGCCGGTGAGCATGTCGGCCGCGTCGAAGAGTGCGAAGTCTGCGGCGGCCGAGGCGACCGCGCGGGAACACTCGCGCGCGCTGTGCCCGCGCCAGCACACCAGGCTCGGCTGGAGGAACGCGGCCTTCAGCGCTATCTGCGGGCATGCGGAGCACGTTTTATATTTTTTATAAAATGGTGCATCAAAGAGGCAGACGGCTCGTCCGATGGTAAGCGATAACCGTCACCTATGGATAACTGCAACATCAGTAACATTAGTGCAGCATAAAAGCTGACGGCTCGCCTGATGGTAAGCGATAACCGTCGCCTATGGACCACTGCAACATCAGTAACATTAGTGCAGCATAAAAGCTGACGGCTCGCCTGATGGTAAGCGATAACCATTGCCTATGGACAACTGCAACATCAGTAACATTAGTGCAGCATAAAAGCTGACGGCTCGCCTGATGGTAAGCGATAACCGTCGCCTATGGACAACTGCAACATTAGTAACATTAGTGCAGCATAAAAGCTGACGGCTCGCCTGATGGTAAGCGATAACCGTCGCCTATGGACCACTGCAACATCAGTAACATTAGTGCAGTATAAAAGCTGATGGTAAGCGATAACCATCGCCTATGGACAACTGCAACATCTGTTACATTATGTTTTCTAAGGTTTTCGCGATTCTTACTCATGAATGAAATGAAACGTCAGGTCATAAAATTATGTTAAATATACGCGACACATCAGTGACATTACTGTTGCTTGCTAGCCCGGACAGATGGTTGAAGATACTCTTTTTAAAAGCTGTCTGAACATTTCACTATACATGCACATAAAAAGACTTTCAACACACATTACTAAATATATATAGAATTTTTTGGAGTAATTTTTTGTTGTAGTTGTTGAAGTTTTTTCTTGTCCATCTCCGGGTCACTTGTGACACATAAGGTGACCCATTCTATCAGACAGTCTGATCATGCTTGATTTAAAACAAATAGATTGTTACGTGCATTATTCCTGATCTAAGAACACTATCTTATTTTAGTACACTTGTTCATCAGCGATATCGATCCACATTCCTGTAGCGTACTGCACAAGAATGGAATTCTATGCCGCCATATCCATTTCCTGAGACCTACAATCTTGGAATTTTCAAGGCTATAGTGATATTTTCATGATAATAGATATCTTCTAGATCGACGAGCTCCATCCTCGACCACACCGTCGCTTAACATCAGGCGAGTTGGTGGTCAATCGTAGATCTATAATGTATAAAAAAAAAACTTCTGGACACCAGTTACATACAAGGTAACTCTTTTCCCCAGGTAATCCTTATTAATGAGTACCTCTTTCTCAGTTTTATTTCCAATCTAATACCTTTAAACGAGCAATTCTTATATATATGTACATATATGTTACGGCTAGTACCCGAAGCGCAGCTACGTCTAGGTTTAGCCGGTTAGAAATAGGTGTAGCCATTTACTGTTGGTTAAATCTAGTATAAGCCGATTGTTTTAGGGTAAAACTGGGTCTAGCTGGTATCATTCCGGCTAGAATTAGGTCCAACCAAACCCTAGTGGCTGAAAATGATCTAAATCAAAATAATAATCAATGGTGGTGTATAATCTGAATCTCGGAAACGGCTAGAACGATTTTAGTGAAATTTGGTTTGTAAGTAGATTAAGGGGTCGATAAATCGATCTTGCTAGGTTTCTTTCTTAGTGAACCCGGGTTTGCTCGTATTTTCAGTCATGAAAAATCCGAGTGGAGCTCGGTCGCCCAGGTACTTAACTGTTATATGCATAATTTTTGATTTCAAGCCCCTCATTCTACCACACTTGTCCATCTCCAAGTCACTGGTAACACACAAGTTGGCCCAATTCATTAAGTCCCTAACTTCCAACTACACATTCCCTGGTTGATATTCAATAAAGTGATTATTGCTAGTTTTATTTTAACACTTGTCCATCTTCGGTTACTGGTGACACTCAAGGTGACCCTTTCACTGGACAGTACCTAATTCCGAGAACTGCCTTCTTCTATTTATTTCTAACAAAATGACTGTTATGTCCATTATTATTAATTTAAAGACACTTACCCTCATTTTGTTACATTTGTCCATCTCCGGGTCACTGGTGACACACAAGGTGGCCCGTTTCACCGGACAGTCCCTAATACCAAGGACCGCCTTCTCCGCTTGATCTCCGACGTATTTATTGTTTAGAATGTGCTTCGCTACTTGTTCCTCTTCCTTTAGTAGTCGGAAGTTTACTGTTGCATCCTATGAACACATGATATTAGTTAGATGTAAATCCATTTAAAACAAAATGTGACGTTAAACGATCCTACGTCATGATCTTTGATACTCTGCCTTCACTACACGTCCGAACCATCTAAGCATCCATTTATCTCCCACACAATATCTCTAAAATTATAGCTTTTACATGTCCAAACATGTTAGGGCTACATCCAGATGCACAAAAAATGATCCCTAGTTTTTTTATGTGTGAATATTTGTCCTGTTATATGTTTTAAAAAAAAAACACTACTTCACTTGCTACTCCAGCCTCACTTAGTCCGTTAAAATATACTAATAAACGATATTTATGAGTGTTTTACAGACTGAAGTATCTACAAACTGACACACATCCGACGGGATTTGAACCCCCTCATTATCCCGATCTGTACCTGGGAGCTTTTACCATTTTGGCATTTTTTTTACTAATATAGTATACTAGCTGTTCTTCGCGGTTTCACTCGTGTAGTGGTCAAAACGGTGTAGATGATGAAATATACTTTTTCCTTCTCTGGTGTCTCTGCTACTTTCGTATTATTAGATAGGATACCTGTAGCAGCAAATCCGTGGTGCCATTAGAGGTGAAGAGCTTGAACGGCGCCTCTATCGGCCGCCCCGACGCGTCCTCGCGGCCTTTGAAAGGCGGTAGTGTGCTCACTCTGGAAAGTTGCATAATATTAGTATTCTAATGCAATCAAATACTTTAATTGCAAAGAAAAGCGTTATATGTACATTGTATTATACATGTATAAGAACATTTTCTTAAAGATATCTAAAAAGCACTGTATTGTATCAGTACTTTTCTACATCGAAAGTCAATTTCATACGATTCATAACAAGTTTCTATAAAGATTATGCAGATATGCCGATACGAATATGAACCTTATATCCACAAGATAAAGTTGAGTTAATACATACCTATTCCCGTCATAGTTTGACAATATGGATGATAATTAATCTCAAATCTTGTGATGACGTTTATTAAACGTCTTAAAACGTTTAAACGTCGTTCATCGCCTCTTTGCCGCTATTCAATAGCGGTAAGTTGGTAAAAAAATCATAGTTGTTGACGTGATAATGTCTTATAAATCGATAACCGCCGGCTGCACGCACAAAAAACATGACTCATTGTCACGTTCCGCCTGAGCCGAGCGTGAAAGCGAGAGCACGGAACAAGCGATAGAGAGGCACTATCGGCCTAAGCGTTCGGCTTGTGACGCATCGTTATCACGTAAAATTATCGTCCGTAAACCGACTTTACAGACAACATTTTTTATTTATTTGATAATTAAAAATATGTTTTTCTAACAAACAACGTGGTATTTTTTTTACATGTGTAATACCGAACCTAGTAATAAATAAAAAAAAAACGCCACTATGTTTGATCGCAATATCACGTTTTGTCTTACGAGGGGAGGCTTGTTTCAACAACGAAACAAAACTGGTTATTACTATGCATATGGAGTAAATAGTTTTCGAACTCGAATTCCAGCGAAAACGTGACATCGCGACAATATCACTTTTAGATTGTTTATAGCATCAATGCAATAGTAATAGTTGCTGTATAGACGAAAATTAACCTTATACCGTCACCATAAAGTCGACTCACCTATTCTCATCATAAGCCCCAGTAGATTGATACGAGAGCCTGTTGCGAAATTCATTCGAGTACCGGTCCGTAGTAGAAGAGTAAAAGTTGCCGTAAGGGTCTCGCGCCTGGTAGTTAACCGAACGGTTAGAATTAACGTTCAACGGGTTAACCGAGCCATACAGCTGGACCAGCTTCTGGAGGTACTTCTGGTATCTGGAGTGATCAAATAAATAATATTATTAAAGAAATGTAATAATTATAGTTAAAAAAACTGAACTGACTTCAAAATACACATTTCGTTTACTTGGATATGATATTTTTTCAGTTATTTTGTTATAAAAACCAAAGTAAAAACTACGGGTCACTTACGTCAGTTTTGAGCCGAAATATCCGACTATAGATGGCGATGGGGGATGGCACTTACCACCCACTTGGAAACCTTGCCTTCATGGAGCTCGGGAGAATGATCGTGAGTCTGGTGGTGATATTGTGAGTTCCGCTTGCTGGAACATTCCTGACACTCAAGAGAGTGAAGAGGACACTTCAGCAGAACCGACGCAAGACGACCAGCTTCCCACCCTAACCCTTTTGCAACCGATGACATCACGTGCGGCACGAGCAGCACGTCGCAGTGCAAGGCGCGTCACCGACCGAGAGTGACGTGTGTGCTGCTCCTTTGAAAAAGACCGCCGAATGCGGTTGAAACTATAGTCGGATATTTCGGCTCAAAACAGACGTGAGTGACCCGTAGTTTTTATTTAAAAATGTGTGAAAACCAAGTTAATTTCCATAGTAAAAAACCAAAGTACTGAACCAATTTTCATAACTTTTATATGAGACGACCTCTGACCAACCAAACAAAAAAAAATGATCAAAAATTATTCATAACTGGCGGAGTACTCACTGAAAAAACATACAATAAAACTCGTACAGTCAAATTGAGAACCTCCTTCTTCTTGGAAGTCTATCCTGACTAAAAGCGAAAGGAACTCCATCTCTATGTTTGTTATCTTTTCACGACCAAACGGCAGCACTGACTGTTACGAAACTTAGTACAAAGATAGCTGGGAACCTGAAGACGGACATAGCTACACTTTAACATCATCATCACCACTTTTCATCATCATTACGCGGGTGAAACCGGGGAGCACAGCTAGTAGCTATATAAGGTTTTATCCCAAGTGATTGGTTGACTAACAGACAACATACAGCCATAATAAAATTACTTATCTTGGTCTTAGAGAAATGTTAACATTAAGGAAGAATTTCTACGCCGCAGGATGAAACTAGTGAAATAGAAGAATAGAATCGTATACTTAGTCTGGCCATAAATACTGTTACAGTTAAAAATAAGAAAGATATTACATTTGAATTTGGAATCTGTCATTTTTATACGATTGTTCATTGTGTTTTCTAATTTTGGCGCCAATACATTGTACAATATTTTGCGATATTAAAATGGAGTGGGGTGATAAAGAAAACCGAATCGCTGTGATTGCATTACACAAAGTTGGTATGGAGCCAAATGCAATTTTTAAAACTCTCCATACGCTTGGTATTAGTCAAATGTTTGTGTACAGGGCTATTAATAGGTACAATGAGACCTCCTCTGTTTGTGACAGAAAAAGATCTGGCCGTCCACGTAGTGTTCGTACGAAAAAGGTGGTCAAAGCAGTAAGGGAAAGAATTCGAAGAAATCCTGTCCGAAAGCAAAAGATTTTATCTCGGGAGATGAAGATAGCACCCAGAACCATGTCGCGTATTTTAAAAGATGACTTAGGACTTGCAGCCGACGACGAGACACACTGGTCATTTTTTAACTGATAATTTAAAAAAGAATAGGGTGGTAAAATCGAAACAACTACTGAAGCGGTACGCAAAGGGAGGTCACAGAAAAATTTTGTTTACGGATGAGAAAATCTTTACAATTGAGCAACATTTTAACAAACAAAATGACCGTATTTATGCTCAAAGCTCTAAGGAAGCTTCCCAATTAGTCGACAGAGTGCAACATGGGCATTATCCGACTTCAGTGATGGTTTGGTGGGGTGTTAGCTATGAAGGAGTGACTGAGCCATATTTTTGTGAAAAAGGTATCAAAACATCGGCACAAGTGTATCAAAATACCATTCTTGAGAAGGTAGTTAAGCCCCTTAACAACACCATGTTCAATAACCAAGTATGGTCCTTCCAACAAGACTCGGCGCCAGGTCATAAAGCTCGCCCACGCAGTCTTGGTTGGAAGTGAACGTTTCGGACTTCATCAGAGCTGAAGACTGGCCGTCACTAGTCCTGATCTTAATCCGCTGGATTATGATTTATGGTCAGTTTTAGAGAGTATGGCTTGCTCTAAACGCCATGATAATTTGGAGTCCCTAAAACAATCCATACGATTGGCAGTAAAGAATTTTCCCATGGAAAGAGTGCGTGCTTCTATTGATAACTGGCCTCAACGTTTAAAGGACTGTATTGCAGCCAATGGAGACCACTTCGAATAAGCTCTTATATTTTAAATTGTTTTATATTTATGTATTAAACTAACACACTGTAAAAGTAATAAATATTATTTGCAATAAAAAAATATTTTTTTTCTTCGTGACAATATTTATGGCAAGACTAGGTATAACTATATTGTACACCGAAACAAAATAACATAAAAATTAATATTATCAGCAGTAAAACGGCGGCCTTATCGTATAAAGTGTTTTTTCCGTTTTTTTCTTGTAAGGAGTTTTTGAGTTTTCTAAACTTGTTTTGATGTGCGTTTATGGAAAAAATTGGAAAATTATTTGGATGTTTAAAATTATTTTCAGGGAGACCGGAGGTTGAGCTGATATAGGCGTTTCTTACCAACTTGTATGGATCCCTCGTTCAGACGAACTACCTTACAATACAGGGTGTAAGATATAGTGGTTACCTGAGCCTCTGCGCAGGCGTTGCCGCACTACTGGTGAGCACAGCGTCAGCGGGGGCGCGGCCCCAGTTGCACCGCTCCCACTCCGTAACGGAAGCCCGAGAACCGTCCCGGCACACCAGCTCGAACTGATCCTCGCTCACACCGCCTGTGGAATGCGTAGGTATCAAAATATACTGATGATAGTTGAGGACGACTAAAAAGTATGGTAAATAAATAAAAAGTAAAGTCCGGTCGCGGAGCAGCAATTTCGTACATTAACCTATTGTTATCTCTCTGTCTCTGTTGCTTCCGTGTAAATATACCGGTCATTGCATCTGTGCGAGCGCGACAGCAATATCGACTCAAGCTGCACTCAACCAACACACTCGTTATGGCCATTCATGTTTATAATGCGTTGCCGGAAGATCTCAAGTATATAAAAAATTACATTACATTTATACGTAAATTAAAGGAATTCCTGACTTGTAAGGCTTATTATACGGTAGACGAATATTTAATTGATAAAAATGTTAATCCCAATTAATTTTCAAATTGATTAAATTATTATGTTGACATTTTTATTACATCTTGGCATTTATATATATATATATATAATTATTTATTTGTTATAAAATTGACATAAATATTTTAAATCTTATTTTTTTTTACAAACATAACCGACATTTTAAAATAATTATACATTATTATTATTATTTTCTTTAATTATCAAATCATTTATTGGAAACACGAGAAATTCATGACATAAAAATAAAAATTTATATTAAAATCAATTAACAACAGATATTATAAACAGGTAGTCCTCCTCTCTCCTATATGTTGCTGTGCCCGACAGGGTCCATAAGATACATTTATTTAATTTACCAACATTTTAATACTGTGGAATAGCAATAAAATATCTGAATCTGAATCAATATATTAACGAGGGAGCAACAGAGGTGGGTAATAACAGGTTATGGTACGAAATTCTTATTGCTCGACCGGAGTTTAGGTACATGAATTTGTACAATTTCCTAAATAGCAAAAGACAGACATTTCGTGGTGTAATATCATGAATAACACTCAAGTTATATTTATATACGAAATAAGGGCGAATCTTGCTCTGTACCACAAAATACATTAATAGTATTATATAGAACGAACACTCTCCGCCTCCCGCCAATCCTGGGTTCCTGACCCGCTCTCCGCGCTCTTCCTATCGTTCGAAAGAGTTTGCCTGCACGGCGCATTAACTTGTCAGTCAAGGCAAGCGTTGTGGGCTTCGCAACGCAATCGCTCGAATGCCAATTGACGTCTAATTTCCTTACGGGGTAGGCACACCACCAATCCTTAAAGCCGGCTAATAAGTAGAAAGGAGAATGTATTATTACAGGGGGTCAGTCCAACGCCAAGTTTCCCTCAAGTCCCAGAACTGATTTACAGTATGCCTGGAAAGAGAAGCAGCTGGTACATTCTATGTTTTTCTTTTTCTCACAGCCTAGAAAGGAATTTAATTGTTGTTACCTCCATCTCTATCATTAACATTGAGAGTGACCGAGAGGGAAAGATAATAAGTTACCGTAAGCATGGAATTCAATAGGTGACATCTCCGTCTCTTATCATTAACATTGAGAGTGTTGTTGTTACCTCCATCTCTATCATTAACATTGAGAGTGGCCGATAGGTAGAGATAGTAAGTTACCGTCAGCATAGAATTCAATAGGTGACATCTCCGTCTCTTATCATTAACATTGAGAGTGTTGTTGTTACCTCCATCTCTATCATTAACATTGAGAGTGACCGAGAGGTAGAGATAGTAAGTTACCGTCAGCATAGAATTCAATAGGCGACATCTCCGTCTCTTATCATTAACATTGAGAGTGTTGTTGTTACCTCCATCTCTATCATTAACATTGAGAGTGTTGTTGTTACCTCCATCTCTATCATTAACATTGAGAGTGACCGAGAGGTAGAGATAGTAAGTTACCGTCAGCATAGAATTCAATAGGTGACATCTCCGTCTCTTTTCATTCCTCCTCCGCTCACCGGTCGAGCAAGACGTGTCGCGACAACCGACAAGCTAGCGCGTGAGCGTGAATCACTCGGCCGACTACCGTGCCGCTGCCCGAGTATTGGTGTTTGGTGCAAGTTATAAATTTTCCGCAAGTTACAATCTCACTGCTTGGGATCACAGCACGTTCTCCACGCAAGTACATACTCTTTACTTTTTATCGATCACATGACAGTTGCCCTTGTATAGTCATAAGGTGCAACTAACAAACGCAATAATTGAAATCTCAGTAAATTCTGCAGGCGAGAGTGCATCTTTGATCCCTTTGATCTCTTTCCAAAATGCCTACGGACTCTGATGTATCAACCGACAGAGAGTCAGGAAAGTCAGGAAAAACCGGAGTACATAAGCGAAAGCGATTGTCAGATGGAGGAAGTGACCCATTAAGCGCGCTAAAAAAGGATCTGATCGAACTAATCGATGCAAAGTTCTCAAATCTGGAAACACATATAATTGAATTAAAGCAACAAAATATAGAATATTGTAAAGCTTTAGAATATATCTCAGCTAAACACGAAGAATTGAAAACAGAAATAGCAGTACTACAAAGAGAAAAAGAAGAGGATAGGAATTATATACATGAACTACAAAATAAACTGGAAACGTCCGACAAACTCAAAAAATCCTCTAGCATCGAAATTAGAAATGTCCCAAAAAGCGAATCAGAAAACAAGGAGAGTCTTTTAACGATGGCGTTTCACTTAAGTACAGCTCTGAAACTTGATTTAAACAAAACTGAAATTGACGACATGTACAGAGTAAACCCGAAGTCTGAAAAAAACTCATTCATACTTCTGAGATTCACAACTATCATTCGCAAAGAAGAAGTCATGAGAGCAGTAAAAAAGTATAACAGAGACCACTCTACTAAACTTACATCCCAACAATTGGGACTGTCTCAACCTTCTGTTCCTATATATATCTCAGAGCAACTTACATCTAAAACGAAACGGCTATTTTTTCTTGCAAGGGATTTTGCAAAGACATATAACTACTTGTATTGCTGGTGTTCACGTGGACGTATTCTGCTTCGTAGGAAGGAAGGTATGCGTCATATTCATATTAAAAGCGAAAAAGAATTGGAAGAACTCAAAGCTACTCAGAATACGACAGAGTTTTCTACCAAGATTGTATAAATTTCATAATACTTTTGGTAATTGCTTACTGATTATTTCTATTATATCTCTTAATAAAATCATGCCCACATTTGTAATGTTAAATTGGACACGTACACACTCACACATTTACACATACCACTGTTACTCATTCCTTACACTAATAACAAATCTTGTTATTGCTATTATTTTCCATCATTTAATTAGTTGTCATAATAAAAACAATATTATCTTAATGCTTACTTCCTCTAAATTGTGTACTGCTAATTACAAAGGAAGACCCAACTTTACATATACATTCTTTAATGGGTAATAAAGAGATTAGTTTGGAATTGGATAAGTATGAAATATCAGAATCATTCCAATGTGATATACAAAGTGCAAATAGACTTATGACTAGTACTAATACTACAAACAAACTTACGATAGCTTGTCAAAACATCAGAAGTATTGGCTACAAAATACCACAAGTAGAAATTTTACTTTCCCGCCTTGAATTCGACATAGATATTCTTATCCTCACGGAATGTTGGCTTAACAGCATAGATTTTACGCCGACCTTAAAAAATTATACGACTTATTGCTCCACCTTAAACAAGACTCAAAATGAGGGAGTTGTCGTTTTCATTCGAAAAGATTTAGCTGCGGATATTGTAGAGCCTCCTGCATTTGAAGCAAACTGTCTAACTATCAAACTTGGTAATGATACAGCCATATTAGCCATCTATCGACCGCCATCTTACCGCAAGCTTGATAATTTTTTCTGTGCTATAAACTCTATTTTGTCTTCACTCTGCTCTTTCAAAAATATCATTCTAACGGGGGATATAAATATAAATATAAACAAAATATTTGATGAAGACTGCAATACATACTTGGATTTGATGGCCCACCATGAATTATTATCTGCACATACGTACCCTACGAGAGAGGGAAGTTGTCTGGATCACATATTTCTAAAGACTAAACTAAAATCTACTACTCTAGTGATAACTACCACCATTACAGACCATTATACGGTAGTAGTCAGTTTAAATAACCACAAACCGTCTCATATTAAAAACTACTCCAGTACAAAAATTAACTATGAAAATATAGAAAAAGATTTAGATGTAAACATACTTGAGACTATATTAGAAATCAATGACGTTAATCAAGCTACAAAAATCTTAACAGATGAGTTAAAGAGAGTAGTTGATAAAAACACTAAAACTTTTAAAGTATCCTGCCGTAAAAGAATTATAGCACCATGGATAACAGCTGGCTTGCTTAGGTGTATTAAACAACGTGATAAACTGCATTACGAAGCAAAATGTGATCCAAGTAACTCCATCAAACTCATAATATACAAAAGATATCGCAACTATTGTGGTAACGTTCTAAAAAAGGTAAAATCAGATTATGACAGGAATGAAGTCTTGAAAGCAGGTAATAATTCCAAAGCTACTTGGAATGCAATTAAAAATATAGCTAACTTAAATTCTAAAAAAAACATAGACACCGACGATTCGCAACTATTTAAACTAAAAAATACTCCAAACGACTCAATTAACTTTATAAACTCTTACTTTGCCAACGTAGGAAAAACCCTAGCTGACCCTATCATAAGCAAAATTTGTCAAGATAAATGCTATACTTCATCATTACCTACCAATCGTGATTCTTTTGTACTCTTAGATACAGACCCAATAGAAGTAGAAACCGTTATTAAGAACCTTAAATCAGATTGCGCTGTTGGCTATGACGGTATACCGACAAAAGTACTTAAAATTACTAAAAATCTAATTATTCCTGCGATTGTTCATATAGTTAACCTTAGCTTTAACACTGGTATCTTCCCAGAATCATTCAAAACTGCACTAATTAAGCCAATTCATAAAGGAGGGGACAGAGGCAGTATCAGTAACTACCGACCTATTTCACTGCTAACATCACTTTCAAAAATTATTGAACGCCTATTAAATAAACGCATAACTTCTTATCTTAATAAATATAATATTCTATCCAAACATCAATTCGGTTTTATAGCTGAAAAATCTACAGAACAAGCAGTAAATGAATTAACAAATTTTATCGTGCATAAACTAGACAAAAACATCAAGTGTATAGGTATATTCCTAGATCTTGCTAAAGCCTTTGATACTGTCTCTGTCCCCATCCTGATTGGAAAGATGGAGAAATTGGGAATCAGAGGAATTTCTTTGAAACTTCTATCAGACTATCTTACAAATAGAACCCAGAAAGTTATAGTAGGGCACATGGTTAGTGACGATGATAGTGCTGGATACGGGATTCCTCAAGGGAGCATTCTGGGCCCTACCCTCTTCCTTATGTACGTCAATGATTTGTGTGAATTAAAAATAAACGGTGGCAAAATAGTTTCATTTGCAGATGACACGGCTCTCCTATTTTCTGCGCCGACTTGGGAAGAGGTTAGGGATTTGGCAGAAACTGGACTTAATGAGGTAATGGATTGGCTCAGGACAAACATTCTGACTTTAAATTTAGATAAAACAAAATCTTTAACTTTCTCAAAATCTATAATTGGTCAACCTAAACACGATGAAGCCAAAATAAAAGCACATGTTTGCACAACCCAAAGTGAAAGGCTGTCATGTTCGTGTACTTATCTGGAAAGAGTCTCGTTCATCAAGTATCTGGGTGTGGTTGTGGATAATCTATTATCATGGCAGAACCATATCCAGGTACTAGTGGGACGAACTCGTAAATTAATTACAATTTTTAAACGATTAAGGTCAATTGTTGAAGAAAATTTAATCAAGAATATCTATTTCGCTTTGTGCCAGTCCTTATTAAGCTATTGCACTCTAGTATGGGGTGGCACTTACAAAACATACCTACTACGGGCTGAGGTGGCACAAAGGGCAGTACTGAAAGTAATGCTTAATAAACCTTACAGATACCCGACAGAAAAGCTTTTCAGTGATTTAAAAATTCTAACTGTTAGGCAAATTTTTATCCTAAAAACATTATTGCACACACATGTCACTTCAACATTCACAAATTCACCTCAAAATAAGCGCAGGACAAAAAGACCCGTTAAAGCAAAAAATTATTCCTCATATGTGGCAAAAAGGCATAACTGCTTCTTAGGCCCTTTCTTATACAACAAAATTAGTCAATATATAAATCTGCCTACAATGAAGAAAGCACAATGTAAGAATGAAGTAACTAAATATCTGATTAATCATTCTTATGAAAGCACTGAAGAACTTTTACGCATACATGAATACGAAGCATATAAACCTAAGTAACACTAATTGACAAAAATATAATAGCATCAACACCAACATTTTTTGGACGCACATACACCCCCCACACTCTCACATACACACACACACACACACACACATACACACACACATCACGCAGGCATGCACACCCGCCCATGATATAAAATAAAATAACAATATTACAATGTTTTCTGTTAAGCAGAAATAATTTGCCAATCTATTAATTTAATAAATATAATAATAATATAATGTATATCCCTATATGTACCCTATCTTAAATTTGCATATTATTAACAATCAAATTCTTCAAAAGTTAACCCATCAACACATTGAAAAAAAAAATGCATCGTCAACCAAACTTTCATAACTTGTACCACACACCATAACAAAACACTGAAGCTACCTTACTTTAAAAAATAAAATGAAATATTCAAACAGATTTTTTCAATATTCCTAAGATTATTAAAATAACAAGTATTATTTTAGGGGCTTTCCAAGCTATATTTGTGTATATTGGTAGTAAAAATATTGTTTCATTATAGTTTCCCTTGTAGGTGCAAAATACGTTGTAATTGTATAATGTTATGGTATGTGACACAGTTGGAGGTTGGAACAGTAGCAGCTGTAACACAGGTATTACCTAGCACGGCTGCTCACGGAACACCCCACTGGCCAGATATACTATATTAATAGGATTAATTGTGCTTTGTTATTATAATAATTAAAATGAGGGTAGTTACAAATGTTTTATAAGTGTTTGGAAATAAATGTATTTGTATCATTAACATTGAGAGTGACAGAGAGGTAGCGATAGTTACCGAGTATCCTGTGCGAGAGCAGCGCGTGTTGCACGGTGGTGTCGCGCACGAAGGCCAGTTCTCCGGCGCCGTCCGCGAGGCAGCGCAGCGCGCCCACGTACCCCGCGTACGGGTCGGCGAGCGTGCACCGGACGCCCGCGCCGCCCACGCACAGACGACACAGTCTGGTGATTTTATTTTTATTTTATTCAAGAAACACAGTATCAAATATCTAAATAATTTAAAAAATAGGGTCACTCAAAATAGGGTGTCTCCGCATATGTGTTAAGATAACGTTACAAATTAGATACAACTATCTATATTCAAAGAATAAATGGCCAAGTGCATGCCGTGCCACGCGCAATGTAGGGTTCCGTAGTTATCATAATTTATGTGACCTTAAAACAGGGTCTCTTGTTTGATATTACGAACATAAGAGTTAACTTATATTATTTTTAATGTATTTTTCTTTTTGACTTGTCTAAGTATTTATTTTAAGCTGATCAACTATAATTCAAAGCCTACTTAGCCGTGATAGTTTTACTTTTATTTCATCATATATTTTACTAGCATGAATTTTTCCATATCTCCAATGTCAACCATTTAGCAGGTAGAGGGGGGGACACGTGACTAACAAAAATTATCACTTCAAAACTTAATATTTAGCATATTCGCACACCCCCCCACCCGTGGTTTTTGATTACCAAATTCGAGCAGTCATGGATGGACACACAGACACAGACAGACAGACGAAACTTGGCGAAACTATAAGGGTATAACAAATTTTTATGGATTATCGTGTGTATTTTACATAATTTTATGACCGGACGCAATGACCACGGAGACTGCGAAGTTTTGAAAATGTCAGGTCATAAAATTATGTGAAATATAAGCGAGAAACACGTTTAAATTTGTTTTATTTCAATGAGTAATTAATCGCGAAAACTTTATTTTTTTATTTACTTATTTCGTTACACTTGCGTTGAGTGCACGTTTTTTGTGAGAAAGTATGCGTAAAATGTATGTACAAGGTTATAAATTCATATTGACATAATTCCCAATTCATAATTGACTTTTGTATTCTAATCTTCATAAATTCAAGTTATATGTATAATTCTTTTGACATAAATCTATTCAATTAACTTTTTGAGTGTTTGTTTCCTAATTGCATATTGTCGGTGCTAGTAAAAAGATCTATTTGCAACACTCACTTGTCAGAATTGTCTCCGATAGGATTGTACATGTCCTTGAGTGAGTTTGGTGCGCAGGATTCTCCAAAGAATTGTATCGCTGACTTGACGTGGTTGTTGCAATCTGTGATCTTCAGACCGCCTTCCTGCATCAACTGTAATGGGAATGCATTTTTATGTTTAGTAAAACTGTCAGAGGTGTCAAGAGTCAAAATACAAGTTTTTAAAACTCCGTCGTCGTAATAAATGGTAGCTGAATATAACTATGTATTCCATTTGTAATATCTATAATCTATAACAATGATATATAGTTTTTCGTATTCATAAATTTCCATGCTGATTTTATAATTTGAAAATGTCATTGTGTGAAAGAGATAGCTGCCCTATGCATCCCTTAAGCACAAGTCAGCACAATCAATAGCAGCTCTACACAGTAGCGTCCATTTGTCCATTTATATCGCAATCAGTTATAGGCTTTGTTAATATTCATCAATCGGCTTGCACTTGACCGCTAACTCACCTAGTTTTGTGTGACGCTGTGGTCTTTGACGAATGCGCTTGACTCCCACACCAGTTAGAGCCAGTCCACACGGCGCGTTGCGTCGACGTAGCGCTGTCGCTGCGTCGTTTCACATACTAATAATCATAGTGTACACACGGCGCGTTGCGTCGACGCAACGCACACACGACTGAACTGCAGCCCCCGAGACAGTTGTTTGTGCGTTGATAGGGAGGGAGGACATACGCTAGCTCATTTCGTTTTTTCAGTCGTGACGTCACGACTGCGTTGTAGTAACGCTGCGATGGCGCAACGCCCGTGTGGCCGTCTATGCGTTAAAATATTTGCGTTGCGACGACGCAACACAACGCAACGCGCCGTGTGGACTGGCTATTATGTGTATACTAACCACATGTATAGGCATGACCCAGCCTGCTAGAGCGCCGACGCCGGGAAAGCACGCGCGGACACCTCGCAGCGCGTAGAGACCCACGCCCTGCTGCAAGCTGGGCAGGCCACCCTTCTTGATCACCGCTACTGCGTACTGATAGGGTTCATCACGACCATACAACTGAAATATTAAGGATATTATCAAAGTTAATGTTATAGTAATTGTCATAATTATGTGAAGTAAAGAAAAAAGGCGTTGTTAATGATAATTAATAGTAGTATATGTCCATTTCGAGGTTCCCAGCTATCTCTGTACCAAATTTCATAACAATTGATTCAGCTGATCGTGAAATCGTGACAGAGAGAGTTACTTTTGGTTTTACAATTTTAGTTAGGATTAGGATTTAATATAATATATATATATATATATATAAATATATATTTATATTTAACTTGACTTGCCCAGTGTAACTGAATGTTATATGGCCAATAAAATTAATCTGAATCTGAATATATTTCATAAAGCTGACAGATTTAGCAACAATATATTTTTAATTTGAATTAACAATAGGCATGAATAGAGATGTTTTAGTAGTTGTTTACCTCTTGCATAATAGGCACTAATGAGTGATATCTTCCAGCTACATACACCTCTCCTGCATCCAACGCGAGGATGGTGGCTTCTCCACGATCTACCCAGTTCATGCACTCTTCATTGTCAAAAGCCTGGAATAATATATAACATTATTGTAAAGTAGCTTCACTCGCGTCCATGATCGCGAAATCATTTAATATTCAAGTAAGCTTCACTAATATTTTGAATTATTTTTTTATATTTTTTTTTTTTAATAGTATAAGTAACCTGCCTAATTCTGTCCAATTTCGTTCAGTGATTTCAGCATACATTGAATACACAGATACAGACAATATATTGCTGTTTTGGTTTCTATATTAAAAGCAATGCATCCTTCATTCAAAATTCTTCAAAACTATTCAATATACAGAATTTGACAATATATAAAACTATACTCTTGGAATTTTCAACTTTTATAATATAAACAAAAATTTTTTAGCTCAACATGCTTCATCCTCGGCCACACAACCAGGCGAGTTGGAGCTCAATTATAGATCTATTAAGATTTAAATTATATTTAACTTATCTTTCAACCCACCTCCTACGATGTCCTATAATAATATTCTAAATATGGTTTTTAACAATGATGTATTTATTATACATAGATAGGTTTAGCCCGGCTCTGTTTGGAAAACCTCAAGTAAGGTAATTGCCCAACTAACTCATCTTCATGTGTCCTGTCCTGAACAGTGACAATGTCATCCTGTGTGTTTAGAAAGTGCGACACCAAGATACTAAAAGGCCTTAACACAATAACTACTGAGGTATTTTTTAAATGCTTGCAAATCACTGTGTTTTTTTGCGCCGTTGTAAAGAAACTTGGGCCAACATGCCTGGCGTGTGTAGCCACACCTGTGTGGGAGTAGAAATAACACAAGGTGTATGTTATCTACAGTTATTGTGTTAAGGATGTGGTCTTTTCTTCGAAAGTGCTGAGAACTGAGATTTGCCATGCTATTACTTCATATTCTATGAGTATAACCTATCTGTAGATAAAATCTCATTGGTTTTTAGTTCCGTACATCAATAGGAAAAAACGGAACCCTTATAGGATCACTTTGTTGTCCGTCTGTCTGGGTGTCAAGACCTTTATCTCGGGAACGCGAGAAGGTATCGAGTTGAAATTAAAACCATATACGCAGATCCATAGTATCTTGCTGCAGAAAGAAAAATAAAATTTCTCAGTTTTCGTAAAAAAAAATATGTATGCCGAATATGTCGTAAAAAACGCACATTTCAACACTCAGTTCAGTTCAGTTCATTTATTTCTCAAATATAGGTACACCAGTGTACACTTATGAATGTCAAAAAACAATACAGAGTTGGTACAGAACAATATAAAATATCAATTAAAATTTATAATTCAAACATGTAACAAGCCGACAAACAGATTTTAACTTATTTGTCAAAATTAAATGTCACAAAGGTTAAAAAAATATACAATGTCAAAAATTATAATGTCAACGATATTAAATTTATATGTCAAATAAAATTAAAATTACCATTGTAAAAATAAACAAATATTACTAGTCATTTATATTATTAGACATATTGCGTAAAGAATCTTTGTCACAAATGAAATCTTCAATCTTATAATAAGCTTTTTGCATTAAAAATTGTTTTATAGTGTTTTTAAACTTTGTTTCATTTTCATTTATCACACTACTCGGTAGTAGATTATAAAATAATATGCAATTTTTTACAAAAGATTTTGTAGTTTTAGCCAGCCTAGTGCTAGGAAGAACAAGTTCAAACTTGTTCCTTGTCTGATAGTCATGAACATCACTTTGTTTCTTGAATTTGTGAAGATTCTTACGAGCGTACATGATATTTAAAAAAATGTATAAGCTTGGTAATGTCAAAATGTTTACTCGTGCAAAAACCTCTCGAAGAGATTCTCTATATTTAAGTCTATAGATAGCCCTAACTGCACGTTTTTGCAAAACAAAAATCTTATTCACGTCTGAAGCGTTACCCCAGAGCAATAATCCATACGACATGAGCGAATGAAAATAACTAAAATATACAATTCTTGCTGTTTTTACATCTGATAGCTCTCTAATCTTTCTAACTGCATATGCCGCAGAACTTAGTTTACCTGACAGCTCCTTAATATGCGCTCCCCATTGCAGCTTGTTATCTAAAGTGAGGCCGAGAAATTTTGTAGTAGTGGATAAATCGAGTTGATCAGTATTGATACATATATTAGGCAAATTAGGATTGCTTGTTAAAGTAAATTTTAAACACTTAGTCTTCTTGGCATTCAGCATTAAATTATTAACGCTAAACCATCAGTCAATAGAGGCAAGTGACCTATTAATTTGAGATGTATCAGCATTGTTTCTATCAAATTTAAATAGTAAAGACGTGTCATCGGCAAACAAAGTAATTTCGCAATGCTTACGCGCTAGGAAAGGCAAGTCATTAACATACACTTTAAAATAGAAAGGACCGAAAATTGATCCCTGCGGGACTCCAATAGATACATCAGATGCGTTAGATAGTATCCCAGCGACATCAACAGTTTGCTTTCTGCTAGAAAGATATGATTTCATTAATTGCAAAGCGTCGTCCGTTAATCCGTAATGAGCCAATTTGTGTGTCAGAATTTCGTGGTTAACGCAGTCAAAGGCTTTAGACAAATCACAAAAAACGGCTACGCAATCTTGTTGTGACTCCCAAGCCTCATAAACATTTTCGACCAAGTTGCAAGCGGCATCTATTGTAGAACGGCTTTTTGTAAAACCAAATTGTTTCTCATAGAAAAGATTATTAATACTAAAGTAAGAAGTTAATTGAGACAAAAGAATTTTTTCAAATATTTTACTAAGACACGGTAAAATTGAAACTGGTCTAAAATTACTGGGATCGTTTTTGTTTCCATTTTTAAATAAAGGAATTATTTTACTGTGTTTCATAAGGTCTGGAAACTCATTTTTCTTGATACTGCAGTTAAAAATATGGGCCAGATAGGGAGCCAATGTCTCAATTATGTTAGAAATAAAGCTTACTGATATTCCCCAGAGATCTTCAGATTTCTTAACTTGAAGTGACTTGAAAGTTTTAACAATTGTACTACTCGTAACCTCATGAAATTTAAAAACCTTTGCACAAACGTTTACATTATCAACTAGTAACTGTACAGCCTCTGTACAGTTTGTCGCTAGTGATGCTGTAGTTTTGTATGGAATATTAGTGAAATAATCCACGAACACGTTAGCAATTTCTTACTCACAGAGGAATCAAAACCTATGGGGTTCCTAAACTTCCTGTTTACCTAGAACTCTGAAATTTGGCAAGAAGCATTGTGTTAGAGTATACATAATTATAGGAAAAAATCCGAAAACTGGACATTTTTAATTTAATCACAAAAAAATAGTGTCTCTATGCAAGGAATGAGGGCCCAAATTTTAAAGTAAATTAACCATATCATGTGGGGTATCATATGAAAGAGCCTCATTAGCATAAGCTAAAACAGGTTTTTAACACATTTTTCGCCCCCTGCAGACCCTTCACTTCAGCTGGGAACCAAAACTTTTTAGGTGAATTTTGATTAAGTACAGAGTGGCCGTGTAAAGCAATGTTGACTGCCTCAAGTGCCGGCGGTTTACTGACTACTACAAAATGAACGGGACGCTCGCTTGGATCCGAGTGGGAGGCGCCGCTACTATAGCCCCGCCCCACTCGGATCCGAGTGGTAAGCAAGGAATGTGTTAAATATTTTTACGATGTATATTTTTTGGTTTATGAAGGAAACTATAAAAAAATATATGATTTCCCTCTTTTATTTAGTTTGTACGGAACCCTCGGTGGGCGAACCTGGCTCGCACTTGTCCGTTTTTTTTTTAAAGTTACAAATGCAAATAATTTATTCATAACGCTCAAGTTACAATGTTATATGTATATTACCCTTTTACACTTGAGTTCCATGTACAAGTCTTCATATCCCCTGCCCTCTATGGTCTCATTACTGAACAGTCCCTTGTCCAAGAGTGTGGCATTTGCAAGCCTCTCACATTTCTCCTGCTCCAGAAATGAGGTTGTGCACCAGGTAATCACTTCATCAGTGTTTATTATATCAGCTGTATTCGAAATTGCTAGAAATATAAATAAAATTAATAAATCATTCATTCAAAACTGAAGATAACTCCAAACACAAAACAATGTGATAACAATGTAATATAGATCTCTATATTACAAAGGTAAACTTATTAAGCTAGCCTAAACTAGGTAATCCTTTGTTTTAGGCAAGAAGACCATAACATAATTAAGTTATCTAAGACAATTAAAATACAATAATAATAGCATACTTAACTAAAGTACATATATACCTAAGTTGAAAAAACTACAATAAAAAAAATTAAGATGTCAAGTAGCAAAAACACTAAACGTAAGCAATTAATTAATTATATGAAATGAAACTATACCTAATAATTACTAGATAACTAAATACATACTTATTTTAACACATACAATAATTTATCCGTATCATCATGTCATACTTTGAGGGACTTGTTTTATTATATAAAGATTAATATTAGACATGTGTATTAAATTATTTTGTGACAATGAATATATAATTATGGTGATAGAAAAAAAAAGTTTAATAATTGATCAAAAATTGGAGCTGTTCAAAATGGAACACCAATGGAAATATAATTTCTCTAATAAAATAAAAAATACCAAATTCAGATAACAAAGCAAAAAGCTATGATGGTTTGTATGGTTGTATATAAAACATAATATATAAATGTAGATTTGAATAATTAATAAGTGTAGAAGTTATGACAAGAAGTATTAATTTGTTATAATAGTATTTAATTATATAATAAGAATGAAATGGGTCTGCTGGCCACTGAATTTTACGATTTTTACAACAACACAATCAAGAAATAAATAGCCGGGGTTATTTATCTTGTTGGTAAGATAATCACTGAGAGCTCAGTAAAAATCAATGTGAATTACTGTTATTTAACATAATGATTGGCACAACAATGTAAAGCCTAAACCACCAGTTTTAGAGACATGAAATCTGATAGATGTGATCTTTATGAATCATGCTTCCATTCCACTATAACAGGATTTCACGAAACAGGGAATATAGATGGTAAATGCCGCGAGACGTGGCTACATATCAAATATTACAGATCCTGCGGCTAGTTGCATGCATGATGGCTTAAGCTTATTAGATTTTATACCCCTACCGACCAAAAGTAAACTTACCAATGAACGTGAATAGAATTAGTGTGGAACGAATAGATGCTATTTTTCTAGGTATTTCCATTATAATATCATAGTTTGTCATTCATTCATATCTTTCATTAATAGGAAAGCAATAATAATGTTCTTTGACCACACCACACCCAAAAAAATATTAAATTATTGAATCACAAAATTACAAACAAATCGAGAAGGTCGTTACAAGCAAAGTTACAAGGGTTGCCATAAAAAAATAATTGACTGCCGTGTTTTGAATGAAGAATTGCCGTGTTTTGGCTCAAAATTCCAAAAATAGCCGTGTTTCACAAAAAGCAGTTTTTTATACATAGATACTTAAAAAGAGAGCTGTTGCGTGATCTCTCATACTTATAAATAGAATAAAAATGTTTTCTACCCCTAAACACTAACCGATTTCTAAGATTCATTTTTTTGGCCAATGGACATGTATCCATGGCTATATAAATAATTATAGTTTAAAAAACTGAAAAACCAACTTCAAAATACGCAATACAACGCGTTCATACGCGACTTGCTATTAACTTTTCTACAGGCAATTGAATTATATTTTACCAGTTATGTTGTTATAAAAACCTAAGTCCTATAGCATATACCTATAACATCGATTTTGATAAAATGTATATGAGACCACTTCTGAAGTATGATGTACTAAATACAAAAAGAATCATCAAATTCAATACACAATTAGCTGAGAACCAACATTAAAAAAACATACAGACCAAATTGATAACCTCCTTCTTTTTGGAAGTCGGTTAAAAATAATGAAATCGGATAATATTGATGGATAGAAAACAGTTCTTTTTTAAATATAGTAGGCTGTTCAGTCACTATTTTCACTATTTCAATTCTTAAAGTTTCGTAAACAATGTCTGAAGCATGAATGAATGTATTTGTCCGTAAAGAACGAGATTTAAATGTCTAAAATATATTTTTAACCTCTCGGGGGTGTCCCTACTAATGATGTGGTAATATTGGTCCTTGGTATTCTAGAGATATGTATGATGATTAATCACCTACACTTGAAGCTTCAAGTGTATTCGATGACGTGTCTATGGAATGTGTTCGATTTAACTGTAGAGTAGCTGTTGCCTGCAACTTTATTGGTGTATTTTTTCTTTCGCTCTGATTGCCGTGTTTTATGGTACGGCAATCAATGTTCTGCCGTGTACCGTGTTTTTTATGGCAAGCGGCCCTAATTGCCGTATAACACGGCAATTGCCGTAGAAATGGTAACCCTGTAATATGGATAAATTAAAAAAAAAAATACCCCCTCACCCCTCTCCCTCTCCTAAACACAAAACTCGAAAGAATCATAGAATTTTAAGAAATTCAAAGGATTTTGAGCAATATTAAATACTGTAAACAGACTACGTACGTGTAAAAATCAATGACATAGTTCGATTAAAACATATTTTGTTGCAGTATATTAATGGCGATTATCTTGTTTGCAGGTTTTGAGGTTATTATTTACATCAGTGTTTACCTGCAAAAACTAAAACACGTGTTGAATCAGCGCTTCATTATGGTCGTATTCACTTGCGGTTACTGCGGGGAGTCGGTACAAAAGCCTAAAGTGGAGAAACATTACACCGTAACCAAATGTAGAAACCGAAACCCTAACTTGTCATGTATGGACTGCTTTAAAGACTTCCTGTAAGTATATATACATAGCTAGCCGAGATATTACTGTAAATCCTATAAGTTTCCTTGTATTTTATTTATTATAAGCTAATAACATAAGTACAATATAGTGCTACTAATTACAGTAAAAAGTTAAATTACTTAAAGTGGTGTACTTTGATTTTTTGGATAGCTTCCATAAGGTGATATAGAGGTTAAATTAGTAATTATTAATTTGATAACGTATGTAATTTAAGTCTTTTCGTCATATTAATTTGTATTAAATAAATAATAAATAAATATTTGTAGACATTTCACACAACACCATCTAGCCCAAACTAAGCAAAGCTTGTATTATGGAACTAGATGGCTGATAGAATACATATATACTTTGTTTTGTAAATATATACATATGATACATAGAAACACCCAGACACAGAACAAACATCCATGCTCATCACACAAATGTTTGCCTTGGGTGGGGATTGAACCCACAACCTTTAGTTCAGCAGGTAGACGTAAACACACTACCAACTGAGCCACAAGGCCAGTCAAATTATTTGGAATTAAACATGTTATTGCGTATTGGCAACCGGGCGCTAGTATGAAAAGATGGTGCTAATAGTACCTATCACCATTTCTAATATTGATTATTCTGTTTCAATTTTCAGAGGTAATGCATATGAGGAACACACAAAATGTATCACAGAAGAGGAACGGTACTCTGGCAAAGGATTTGTTGCGAAAGAAAAGAAAGGTGAAAGAAAACAAAACACCTGGATAGATTTAGTGCAGTCCGTTTTAGATGAACAGAAAACTGCTCCTAGAAACGTTCTACGAATTATAGAAACCATTAGCAAACATAATAACACTCCTCGAAAGAAGCCAAAATTCTTTAATTTTGTTAAAAATGTATGCGGAGCCAAAACTGGTGCTAAAGATATTGAGCAGGCTTGGGATTTGATTGCTCCAAAGCTTGCCGCCCTTTCTAATGCTAATCAAAATAAAACTAATAATGAAACAACTAATGGATCAGCAGAAAATGGTCATGATAATAAAAATCAAAACAAACAAGATGAATCAAGCCAGAATATCGAAGAAGAATCAAGCCAAATCAATAAAGATGAAGAAAGTCAAGATATCATACAAGAAAATGGTAATGATGGTAGTCATGATGCATCAGAAAACAAGAAACTGTCAAAGAAACAACGTAAAGAAGAAAAGAAACGTCAGAAATATGAGGCTGAACTACAGAGCGCTGAAGCACCTCCTGAGGAAATAGAGGAAGAAGAAGAAGGTAAGAAAGGCAAAAAGAAGAAGAACAGAACAGAATCTTTTAATGAAGAACTGAAAGAAGGTAAAAAGAACAAACGTAAACGACAGGACACCGTCAACAGCGTTTCTAGCAACCAAGAAGTAACGGAAAATGGGACAGAGGCCCAAAACGGAACTGTTAAAGTAACAAAAAAGAAACCCAAAGTGGACGAGGAAGCTGAAGAGAGCATGTGCCTTCATGATCAAAATGTTGCAAAGATAAGCGAATTAGTAATGACTGATAAATTCAATTGGCATGCGGTAATCATGTCCGTTCTACAGAAGAAAGGCAATGAGTTGCCATTCAAAAGGCTGCAGAAGAGAGTTTTGGCGGAGTATTCTGAATCTACAGGAAGAGAAATAGATGACAGAATTGCTGATAAGTTTATAAAGAAATTAAAAAGTGCACCTAATGTTAGAGTTGATAAGAATAGGGTAATGCTCCTGGACTAAGATTGTTTTAACTCTAAAGATTTGTAAGTTTTTTGATCTAGAGAGTGATTTAATGTTTTAAAGTTCTGTTCATATCAAACTTATTGTGAATTGCTGGCTGCGAGCAAGCATTACCCAGTTTGTTGCTTTTAAGTATGAATTATTTTCTTCATTTACATTGAACTGTCAATATGTTTGTTGTCTGTTTATCTGCTTTCTTTTACTGGCCGATTAAACATATTTAGTCATTGCTTCACAGATTCTGGTTGGCTACATACCTGATTGCTACAGCAAATCTGTTGTAAAGACTACAGACATATTTCACAAGCAAACTCTTGTTCATACTAGTATTGTATGGTAAATCACATAGTACAGTGTAAGTGAAAAATGCTGTTTGACTTCACATTCAGACTAGGACTATACATGAGTTGCTCACAATCGGCAGCTTTCAATACATTTGCTATGAATGTGGCATATAAGTTATCATAATAATCAATCAGCCTCTTTAAAGGTATGTGTCCACATATCTGCATTGTATGGATGGGACATAATGTATTTTGTTCTCAATTTATGAATAGTATGCTTAGTAAGGATGCTGTCCCTCTAAACCTTGTGGTTGTCATAAAAAGCAGTGATAATATCCAGGTATATCCTGTACCACAGGAGTTCAAACATTTTTCGATGGAAGCTGACATATTCAATTATCCACCTGTCTTCATTTTGATTTTTTTCAACCTTGATAGAATAATGTTCAAACTCCTTTCTGTGGACACCATTTTTGAGTTTTTGATGTGGAGCATATTCGCGCGCCTTGGCAGTAAAATCAATTCGTATGCCGTGACGGAAAATGGCAAGACGCTTTTTCATGCCCCCACTTCGTCACCGCTCTCGACTCTTGTTTATTTATTTAGTTTATTGGTACACAAAACAGAATACAGTCCTTACAATTTTTACAATGTACAATTCATATTTTTTTTTGACCTAAACTTATTTATTCCTTAAATGTATACACAACATGTTAGAATTACAATAATTATATTTTCAGTTTCAAAAGTAATAGGAGTAAAAAGAAAATTATATTGTTCTTGTATGTATGAGCGCATATTTAAACTATACTTTTCGTCACTTCTATGTGTGAATTGTGTACTATGTATGCCTATTTATTCAGTTATAGTATATTTGACGCTTTCGCCGCTTGTGCACGCGTTTTGTACTTCTGATATTACGTTTTGTTGCACGTTTGTCGGGCGTCCAATGACGGCCAACTTTTTTTGCGATCACATTGTTAAGGTACAAATATGGAAAGGTTTTTGAAAATCTGTTGCGTCCTACCTATATAATAGTAACGGTTAGGTGGACACGTACCTTAAATCGACGTTTTCCACTCAATACTTTCAATAAACACTTTTAAAATCAATAAGTCTTTTGAACTGATGTTAGTGATGTTTTATAATTTTTTGATTAATTACTTATTTGTAAATAAATTAAATGCAATCCGATATTTGTATAGTTTCATGGACTTGCCAGACCGCACTTCTGCGATATGAATGGAGATATTTGTAGAATAGTGTGAGGCTGAGGGTGGCAAATAAATAAGTGAAAACTGTAACTCTAATTATTATTGTGAAAATTGGCGAATAAATAATAAGAAAATTCCACTGAAGTCTGAATTTCCTCTAACATGTCTTATGAAGTAACCTACAATGGTAATTTTGAAACCAAAGATAAATCTTATTTTCCAAATTACGAACTCACATTGGTCACCAGTTAGCCTTCATATAGATAAATTATTACGCCTAAATCTCGAGGGTTCCAAGGCTTGCGTAAGTGGCTGTGTTAAGAAGTCTTGTAGTACGAGGTTTTTAAACTTTTGGTAGGTATTTGGTTGAGGTATTGCTGTTTCCATTAGCACTCGTACGGTACCCGGAATACACAAACGTAACGCACGCACACACCTGTACGAGCGGGCGTCGCTTGTACAAACTAGTACTTAATCTGTCTGTAGTAAAGCTGGCCTTGACAGACCGCGGTGCAAGGAAATTAGTAATTTAATTTGTTTGTAACGGTGTTCGAAGGGAGATTTCTTTTTAACCGACTTCAAAAAAGGAGGAGGCTATCAATTCGTAGCGTAGGTATATTTTATTATGTATGTACACGAATTACTCCGTCATTCGTGAACCAATTTTTGTGTTTCTTGATTACTCGACTACACAAGATAGTGAATTATGATAGATTTTAGTTGTGAGCATAGTCGCGGTAATTTTCGCTAGTACATTTAATTTTACTAGTTTTTTAGGCTTCCGTACTAAGGGTGTGTACCGTGTCTGTCTGTTTGTCCTACACTTAAACGGCTGTATGTTTTGAACGAAAATATTTTTACACAAGTCTCAAAATCGGTAAGATTGTAGGGTTTACTTTGATGGAGGTAATTCTACAAATACTAAAATGGTCAAGAGTGAAAGTGAGAAATATTCATGATATTTTTAGACTACGTCCACGTGATGGAAAGGCATTGCATAGATATAACTTTTTTTCTACATCGTGATTATGGGATAATGTAATATAGTTTCATTTAGCGACGTCATGCAGTCACTACTCGTCGTGGTGGCCTATAACAAAGCTTATAACAAGATATCGTCGGCTAACAATATCACGAAAGGCGTAAAACTCTTTTCAGACTATGCCAGTATACATTTCATAATATAGTTTAAATAAATGACCAAGTGCGTGTCATGCCATGCGCAATGTAGGGTTCCGTAGTTACATATCAAAATTAATAGGGAATATCTAACCCTTTTTTTAAGGACGAATGAACATATGAGTCATTTTTGACTTGTCTAGTTGTCTAAGTAATTATTTTAAGTTGATCGACTATAACTCGATAACTTGTAACGCCTTGATATGATAGTTTTTCTTTTAATTTCATCATATATTCTACTAGGATGTTTTTTTTTCTCCAAAATCAAAATAGTTTTACTGTTTAGCCGGTAGAGAGGGTGACACGTGACTCTAACAAATATTATCATTTCAAAGCTTAATATTTCGCAAATGGATCCGTAAATTAAATATGGTTTTCACACACCCCCAATATTTTTTGATTACCTATCCAACAACACCACACGATGGGGTAGATGAGAAAAAATAATTCATCCCCACGGATGAGGGGAGACCCAAAAAATTTTTTTTTTCAAAATTTTATTCTACGACTTTTTCGGCATTAGTATCCATATTCCATATCTATACCACTTTATAGATTTCTAGTACTTATAGTTTATGAGCAAAGCCGCGTACGGACAGACGGACATGGCGAAACTATTTGGGTTCCCTATTTAGGTACTACGGAACCCTAAAAACTGAAACAACCAACTTCAAAATGCACAATTTTGTTTTAGAAATATAACTACTGAACCGATTTTGATGAAATTTCTTTGTGACCAATCTAAAAGTATATCTTTTCAAACAAAAAATAAATAAATCGGAAAATAAAAAGTTTTTTTTTAAATTTTAGTTTTGTTAAAAACATTATGTCATCCGAGTCAATTGATACTTTATCAAAGATCTAACTTCTGTGTAAACGAAATTACGATTTTAAAGTCGGTTGTTTCAGTTAATTATCCTCATAAGTACGCATAAAATCAGAGTGTAATATTAATAGGTAGGTTAGGTAATACGGTCGCAAATATTTTTACCGCAGGAATTCAATAAGTCTGTCTGACTTATTGAATTCCTCGCTTCGAAATTTAAGAATTATTAAGTACGCTGCGCTCTGCATTTAAACAAACGCTCTCGCAATAAAAATACCAATTTGCTCCCTTGTTATGCAATCTCCTGTACTATATAAGTACACTAGGGTTCAAGAGTCCTTTATCACCTAAGGTCAATAATCGCCTAGCAGCTTAATAAAGGTCAAATAACTTACTCTTAAGGACTCTTAAAATAAGATTACAGAAACTATTTTTTTAGAATTTGGGTTTTGAGATTGCTAATGGACTTTAGATCGTGACTGTACATATCTGACTGTACCCTATTAGGAACGTGCCAATCCTCTTGAAAAATGAAAAATATGCCGGCGGTGGTGTATGGATGTGATAATACAATAGCGCAGTCTGAAGAGGCCCTGTGACGGCTTGCAAACATATCGTGAACGTGTCATAACTTTTTCAGTGTCGCCGGTAATAAGGGAGAAACACGCCATAACTTATTGTGTGATATAGTTTGGGGGAAACTGATGGCCGGGGTTCTTTTGATGGGTTATTTCTTCTTATAAGTAACTTTATGACTTAATCCATCCTTTATGCTTTGTTTGTCGTAGTTATGAATTATGTTGACCGTAGAATAAATATAGGTTTAGTAGCTGCGGCCCGTTATTTCACTCGTGAAGTGATGAAAACCGGTGTTGATGAAATATATGTAGCGGAAGTCCGTTTTCAGATTCTGAACTATCTCTGTATCAAATTTTATAATAACTGGTTTAGCCATTTGTGAGTGAAAACGTAATAAATACACAGAGGGACAGAGAGATAGAGTGCCAAAGTCACTTTTACCTACTTTATCAATACTAATATTAGTTAGGATAATATACGTAGAAGTGTGAGTCTTGAATTACTTAGTCACGGGGCCAAGGGCGTCGCAAAGCCCAGGGGGGGAGGGGGCAAGTTAATATTATGGAAGAGAAAAATATGAATTGTAGGTACAGGTACAATTGCACGACCTTAGGACTTTGGTTGCTTTGCAGTTGGCTACATTTTTCAAATCTCTAGGGGGGGGGGGGGTAAAGGGGGCAGCTACCCCCCCCCCCCCCCCCCTTGGCGACGACCTTGCACGGGGCTACTAACCTCATAGGTAATTAGGTAATTATAATAAGGGGTCGTACCACAAGCGTTCAAGCAGTCGTATTTCAATACCACTTTGACTTTTGTCTCGCTCTTTCTACAGACGAGAGAGAAGACAAAGGTCATAGTAATAATGAAATAAGGTTGCTATTAAGATTGTGGTAACCCCTAAGGACTGCCCTTTGGTGTGTGTATATTTTCGTTTGAAATTAGAAAATAAAAATGTTGTTTAAAAATAGAATTGCAGAAAATAGGGTGCCGTTATTTTGTTAAAAAGAATTCCATAAACGCTTTAACCGTCTTGAAAAATTTAGCTCGAAAATTGAGTAAAATACGCGTATCATATTGAGGCTAAATTAATAACGGATAATTTTTACTCTTGCTTTTAATAATATTAGTTACATTAGATTAGAAGTTAGATTTATTGAAATAAATCCAGCCTAATGTCTGAACCTAAGTGTTGTTAAGTGCCCAATATATCAAAGTCAGCGGCTGCTTATGACACATTTATAGGGTAGGTACATACTAATTAGGTTTGTTCTATCTACCTATATTTATTACAAGCCTGGAAGTGCTATTAAGGCGATTGCCTATTGCTTCTAATGGAAGACATAAGTGAAGTCAGGCTTAGTTTTTGAGTATAACTACCTACTTATAGATATCATATTAATGTCGTGCTCTAACTTCGGCCATACCGTCGCTTTCCATCAAGGCAAGTTGTAGTCAAATTAAAATCTTAATAATTCTTAGGTAAATGACTTAAAATCAGCGAAGATTCCGCGTAACTGTAAATTATATTCCGATAAAATGTCATTTATTAACCCAATTTTTTTAAAATAATATTTAAGTAAATAAATAATAAAGTTTCCGGCAGCCTAGTGGTGAGACCGGCTGACTTACGATCCGCAGGTCCTGGGTTCGAATCCCACGGCACGTACCTCTGTCTTTTCGAAGTTATGTGCGTATTGTTGATTGCCGGCAACTTCAAACGGTGAAGGAAAACATCGCGAGGAAACCTACATGTCCGAGAGTTCTCAATGATCTTGAAGATGTGTGAAGTCTGCCAACCCGCACTTCGCCAGCGTGGCAGACTATGGCCTAACCCTTCTAACAATGAGAAGATGGCCCGTTCCCAGCAGTGGGCCAGTTACCTACAATACGCGTTAACATTTTGGGCCTTACCGAAAAACATTACCTAGAGGTATTTAACTTTGATCAACTTCTCAAATTCTCTGTCTTCTTTCCGCATTACGCGTCAGCGAGAAGTTGACAAAATATGTTGAGATTGCCCAACGTTAAGTAAACGTTTTTCGGTAAGACACATGGTTGTACCTGAGTCAGAAACACTTTGAACTTTATTTTATTTTTCAGTGTCCATATTCATAATCGTTCGATATGGGACTCGTCTCTAAAATTATGCATTTCTCTCATTCAGTCCTCCAATGAAACAGATCGAATTTTCATTCTACGAATATTTTCGAGGTTGTGAATAGCCTTCAGGAAATGTCAAAAATTCAGACGTAATTTCCTGAGTGCTATTCTTAACCTGTCAGATGTTTTGATTGATTCGATCTCTTTCATTTAAGTATTTAAGGACTGGCTGTTAAAAAAGTATTATTTTCGAAACGAATCCGATATCGAACGATTGTGAATATGGGCATTGAAAAGTGTCAAATGTGATCTATTAAATTGGCCCCACCATTACGTCAAACTGTTCTAAAATCCAACCTCCGAACATTACAATAACAAAATAGCGACTGATAATAAATAGGAAACCCTTTCCCATAAAATAAACTGTGGTTTCTACCCTCGGGCCCAACATAAACACTGACCATTCATTGTATATTGATTAATTAAGAGATACGGCGGCCTTCGTTAGAGGTACCGCTCTAAATTGGCTGGCGAACCAATTTTTTATGCTGGCAACTCGGGAGAATCTAGGGGTTTAAACTGTTCTTGGGGTAAATCGGGATTTATCTTGGACGGGAGTAGCAATACTGCACTAGGAGGGCACGTGAGAGTGTTTTCAAAACACCACACAATTCCAGTTTAAGGAAATAAATGAGAAATATAAAGAATAGACTAGTACTAGATTATTGTAAGTGTAAGTTTAGATATAAAACTTTGCTAACTTTGGAAATACTCTTTGCTTTAAATTTCATAGCACTTGTTCTTGGTTCAGTCGTTTGAAAAGACGGACAGATACAGGGTTACTTTAACTGCCATCATTTACTTTGTAAAAGTTTTATTTCTCAATTGAATTTATTACATATAAATACTTATATTTTCGTATGTAAACATACATATGAAGAATATAATTTGAGCCTGTTTAGAAAGAGAACTATCATGGCAAAAAATGGAAACTAATGTTTTAACAAAATAATGAAATAAGTATAGCAGCGCCCTCTATTCCACATTAGTTCTTTACTGAACAAATTCTCTATTTCGGCATTCCTACTCAGTAATGTCAACTTTACGTGTTTTTTTACTCGTATAAGTCCGCGTTTGACCACCAACTTGCCTGTATGAAAACGACGTTCTATCAAATGCGTGAAGACGTGCGTTCTTTACGTATATCATACCTATTTAGAATGTGCTAATCATGCCCTTTCATCTCATACCCAACTCGGCACTTACAAAACAAAATCATGACTATAGTATCCTAAGATTGCAGAGGTGTCCCGTTGAGGGCATCATATTTAATTTAGTGTGACAACATAAAGCCTACGACGATCGGCGGACGATTCAGCCACTTATTTCTACCGTCTTATTTGTGAAATTATGATAATAAGCTTAAAAGTTATGCGTTAACAGATACTATGTTAAATCATAACCCTCCTTTTGACTTCAACGTAGTCGGGTAAACGTAGAACAGACGACAGATGACGATGACGACGATGGACATAATGACAACTGGCGGGAAGACGCTGGATGCAAGCGGATTCCAATGTGAATTGGTTTCTTCTTGGTAAGCGCGCTCCATCGTAGACCGAAACGTCGCTTATCATCAGGCGAGTCAGCGGTCAAACGCAAACATATTTCTACATTAAAAAAAATCTTGTGGAAATCCATGTGAGGTCTACGTCCAGCAGTGGACTTCTTATGGTTGAGACGATGATGATGAGTCGGGTAAAAAATATACTTTATTTCGAACGCATTTTTATTTGCTTATTTATCCGATTCCAAGAAACCTCGTTACACATTTATTTGTATCGATCTTAAATCCAACTCAGTTTATGGGAAAAATTCGTCGCTGGTTACCGTATAAGTAGGTAAATAAATAGAACGATATTGGGCACCATAATCGGATTTAGACGACAAATCGTCGCGCGGGAACATGCGCATATTTCCGGATTTAAACTTGTTACATTTGTCGCAGACTTTACAACTTGTCAAATGGATGAGACTTGGGACTTATTGTGAGTTTGAAAGCCGCAGGATGTTTATATGAAAAGTTTTGGCAACATTCGCTGGTTTGAGTTTGACATATTGTTTTTATGTTTCTACAAAAGCTGTCACTTGTGTAAAAATATTCTAGAGTTTTTGCGGGAGCGAGAATTTTTAGCAGATCTGCCATGAAACCACAGTCTAAAGAACGAATATTTATTTATTTTTAGTATTTTTTAAACAGTTGGGTAGAGAAGGCTGTGGTTGATGATGGAGATGAATTACAATTCACATTTAAGACTTTCAATTTAAATTATTAGCAAGAAAGGAAACATTTACCAATGTAACTTTTCTTAGATACTAAATTCTGACCCGAAATAAAGTTAGAGCTTTCTCTAACTGCGGTAAACTGCCTGCCGCAGACATTTTAGAGCTTACCTTCTGTAGACGCTGCTGAAAGTTCTAAGTAAGTACTAAGTTTAGTTAAGTATAGGTAGGCACAGATATAAGTAGTTAAGTATTTACCGGGGCACCAGAAATCCCACAATAGATTAAAAAGCCTGTAAAAAGCGATTTTGGGACTCTTTTTTTTTAAATAAGAAATGCTAAGGAGTGGAATGCACCGGCCTTGATGATGTGTGCATGTATGTGGGGGTGTATGTGTCTTTAATGAATACAGCCTAAGTATCTTTAAGACAAACAACCATGCTCTATCGTAGACTACATCATAACTAACATTTATCGACATATTAAGTAAATAATGTGTAACTGATCATTATAATGTTTCATTCATATATATAACAATATTATTAGTATTTTGTAAAAGCGAAGTGAGATCTGTGGCTGACTAGTCTTCTAAGGACTTTTATTTTAATTTCGTGCCGCTGAAGACCCGCAGCTATCTCTCTCGCGCATCACACTTTTTTCAACGTATACAATCATTGAGTAGAGATATTACGAAAGTAAGAGGCCAATTTGATTATTTAGATTGGAGAAATAAAAAAAAATAATCTTCGATGTCTTTTAAATTGGCTGAGAAATTGAAAAATATAATATGTTCTAGATCACTATTACGTCGGCAGTATAAATGTTAACTGATTAAAACTTTTTTAAAATAAATAAATAAATGTTGTGATGCGCGAAATAGAGATTGAGATTAAGGTAGAGTTTCGGGTCTCTATATAATATTCAACGAATACTCTACGGGTGCTACAAAACGCTACGGGTGCTACGAAACGCTACGGTGCTACGATGACTTGGATTTGAATCACTTGCTTTCACACTTATCTTTTTTTCTTGCTTTTTGTATCTTTCACATCTTTTTTTTAAACTTTTTTTATATATGTATACATAGACAAGATGTACGGATATAAAGTAACAATCTTGTCGAAGATGTTGTTGAGAATTGGAATAACACTTTCGAGTTCAACAGTTCAAAACTCTATATGGCAATGGACTACGCTCGTCACTCTGAAATATTAGATATTATGTTTGGAAATTTCGCTAAAAAGATTCCCCTTTTAGAATACACTAATACTCGCTCATTACTGTTCGTTGAATAACTGGTAAATATGTTATAATTCGTCAAGTGAATTACAAAACTAAATTGTTCTCACTTTCAAAACATAAAAGGAGAATTACGGAAGAATCCAAACGTGAAAATTCCATTCACAAGGGAGGATCTAAAGGATTTCCCAGCTTTCGCTAAGTAGGTATTTGCGAAAATGATATTCTGTTCGTGAAGGATTTATTTATCAAGATATAGTGGAAATAAGGTTTATTGTAAGGTTTCTGAGCTATTTAGGTAAGTAAATATTTATAATCAACTAATCATATTTATCGTAACTTATACCTATACAAGTATATGTATATGTTAAAAGAAAAAAAAAACAACTGCATAAGATTAGAACAATTATCGTAGTGTAACTTACGTTGCACATGATGAACATTTTTAGGGTTCCGTAGTCAACTACGGACCGTTATAGCTTTGCCATGTTTGTCCGTCTATCCGCGACTTAGCTCAAAGACTGATAATATCAGCAAGTTGTAGTAGTGCAGGTGCAAATTGTATAATGAAATTGAAAGAAAAAATATCACAGCCTAACTATTTCTATTCTAAGTCCGCATAGTGCAACTACAGAATCCTAACCTTCGCGTGGCCCGACACGCACTTTACAAATTATTTTAAATGATTATTATAAAGTCAGTTATTTGTTACGTAAAAGCGCATTTTTTTGCGAGAGCTGTATTATTATTATTACATATATACTATATTATTTTATATATACATACACCCAAAATAAATTATGTGTAATTAAAATCGGAATTTCCTGACTGTCATAAAAGGTTCGTTTACAAGGAAAGGGCGTGTTACCAAGATGATTAATATTCCGACTTAACACATTTAGCCCAGTTAAGACTGCCCACACAATTACGCCTTAACTTTACGCAACTTTGCAACTTCGAAATATGAATATTTTAGACCATGACCTACGGTGCCGAAGCGTTGTACGCTCACAGTTGCTATGGTCCACAAAGGTTGCTCAGCGAGCTGAAGATTCTTATCTCGGCGTTTCTCGTATCTACGAAATAATTCACCAAAGAACCAGAGTTGTTAACATAGCGCAACGTATTACACTGTGGTATTTTTTAGAGTTCCGTACCTCAAAAAGAAAAAAACGGAACCCTTATAGGATCACTTTGTTGTCCGTCTGTGCGTCTGTCAAGACCTGTATCTCGGGAACGCGTGAAGGTATACGCAGATCCATAGTCTCTTGCTGCAGAGAGAAATTTAGAAGGTTTATTCTAAATTTTCATTAAAAAAAGTTACAGCCGAATATGTCGTAAAACTCACATTTCGACACTCGCAAGGCAATCAAAACCTATGGGGTACTTCTCGTTGACCTATAACTGTGAAATTTGGCTAGAAGTATTGTCATATACTAATCCGAAAACTGCACATTTTTAATTTAATCACAAAAAATAGGGTGGGTCTTTATGCAAGGAAGGAGGGTCCATATTTTAAAGTGCTTTAACCGTATCATGTGGGGTATTATATGAAAGATCTTAATTAGCACAAGCTAAAACAGGTTTTTAAATATTTTTACGATATTTAATTTACGATTTCATATTTTTTGATTTATGAAGGAACATATAAAAAAATATATAATTTCCCCCTTTTATCTACTAGTTTGTATGGAACCCTCGGTGGACGAGTCTGACTCGCTCTTGTCCGGTTTATTTTTATTTTAAACATGCCACTCTATTGACACCGGGGTCCGTGTTATTTTCCGTTTTTACAAATAAAATTATTATTAGGGGAAGACGTTATTGCTATGTTGTGCATTAGCTAAGAAGTTGCCAGTAATATAGATGCTGCAATTCGCATTCACCCCAGTGTATTTTAGAACATCTAATTTTAAAAACACTTATAGATAATAGAACATTCATTTTGGAGACAGAAAATGTTCCGTCGTTTTTGCGCATTCACTATACGAATACAATTTACAAACTGAACCAATATTACATGTCTGTAACAACCTTTTATACCTGCATTACGAACCAAACATCCCCCAAAGGCTACACTTTACACGGTTCCCGCTTATCGCGCGAAAGCACTCGCACCGTGTAAACACGACTTTAACTTTAAATTAAGTTTGAGTGTGCGAACTTGAAACATTGAAGGATTCGCGTGTAAACAACGCGGTATTGTGTAAAATGGGGTGGAAATGTGACGTTTGATTTGATGACAGTTTGGAATGAACTTTTTGTAAATGGTTGCTGGGATGGGCGTATTGACTGAGTAAGCGAAGCGAACGAGTCTCTGTATCAGCTAGTAAGATTTCTGCTTTTTTTTGTCCAGATGTTAGTACAGATACTCGCGCATAGATCGTATTTTTCAACTAATTTTGACGAAACTATCGTAAAGATAAACTAACGAACGAAGTACGAACCGCTGAATTGTGGAATACGCTGTCTGAGTGGATTTTCTCCGATGGATATAATCTAGGTGTCGCGAGCGAATCGGTTTCTTCTAGGTAAGCGCGCTTCATCGTAGACCGCAACATCGCTTAACATCAGGTGAGTTGGCGGTCAAGCGCAAACCTATATTGTAAAAAATAAAGCCGTAAGGAATTTTCGATAAAGGGGTTGTTTCTCCCAAAAAGAGGGAAAGTTTGCTGCGGCACCAAATCCTGGCCGATTTTAATAATATTTTCAAGAGGTTGTCGAGTTGAAAAAGAAGAAGTTTGCTACGAGCCTGTTTGTCGAACGAGTTTGTTAATATTTGTCAAAAACATTTGATATGGGATTTTAAACAAAAAATAAAATATAAGCAGTAGAACCTTGCGAGCAGACTTTTTTGCAACGAGTATATATGCAAAAGTTTGTGCTCACCAGGTCACTGTTAATCGAACTACTTGTTTAGTACAATGGGCACAAAACAAACGTTCGAAGCGAGATCATCATCATCATCATCTCAGCCATTTGAAGTCACTGCTGGACATAGGCCTCCCCCATGGATTTCCAAAAAGACCGAATGGAAGCGGCTTGCATCCAGCGTCTTCCCGCCACTTGTATGAGGTCATCTGTCCATCTCGTGGCTGGTCTTCCTACGCTGCGCTTGTCGGTACGTGGTCTCCACTCGAGAACCTTTCGGCCCCATCGGCCATCAGTTCTACGTGCTGTGTGCCCTACCCACTGCCACTTCAACTTGCTAATCCGCTGTGCTATATCAGTGACTTTTGTACGTCTACGTATCTCTTCATATCTTATTCGATCTCGTAGAGAGACTCCGAGCATAGCCCTCTCCATAGCTCGTTGCGTGACCTTGAGCTTCCTTATAAGGCCCATAGTTAGGGACCATGAAGCGAGATGCTTTATTTCTATTTGAAACATTTATGGGTGCGTCTTGGCAGTAAAACCAGCTCGTATGCCGGCCGTGATGGAAAATGTCACGGCGCTCTTTGTGGCTGTAATATCCCCACTACGTTACCGCTCTTGACTCCATTGTGTGTGTGTGCGCGTATACTATACACTTCGTTACTTCTATGTGGGAGTTGTATACTGCGTATAGTCGACTATACATTTATTTATAGAGTGTAGCTCTACGTATTATCAATAGCTCTCCTGCTGTAAAGGGACGTAACTGTGTGGCCGAAGACAAACCACGTAGACTAGAAAACGTGCACGTATTTATTTGATGTTTTTATCGCTTCTACATGCATTTTGTATTTCTGACAATTATCTTTTGCTGGCTCATTCCTCGCACAAAGGATATCACTAGCCATTCAGCGTGGGAGGAACGCAGCCAGCGTTCTCGAAGCTCTACCTTTTTAGTTTTTTATTCAACATTCTAGTTTTCTTTAATTTATTTATGTTGCATGAATTATTTTAGTTTAGGATTTTTTAAGTACATATGTATTATTTACGTCGTTTATGATATTTTATTTTAGTTTTATTTAAGTATATTTATAATAAGTATAATACCGTTTTGCTTATAAGCGCTGAATAAGCACATTTCAGTTAAACAGTGTTTTGTTATTTTAAAATACTTATTATTTTCAGAGGTTATAAAAACAAATTACCAAGAAAAATATAAAATCTAATAATTATTATAGTTTAAAAGGCTGAAACAATCGACTTCAAAATGCGGAATTTTGTTTTAGAAACAAAACTGCTAAACCGATTTTGAGGTAATTTCTATGAGAGCAATCTGAAATCTATCCTTTCAAAGGTTTTTTTAATTGATCTATAAATAACGAAGTTTTGCGGTGACAAAGATAAAAAAATGAAGCCAAATTTTTAAAACCAAACTCCTTCTTTTTGAAGTCGGTCAAAATGCGGCTTTGCAATGTTTAACAATTTTCGCAAAGTGAAAAAGAGAGGTTCTTTATTATGAAAGTTTAGCGGCGGCCCAACTCTCGAACCAATCTCGTATGAATTTATTACGAATGTACATTTACACGAAAAAAACTGAAACTTAGCTAGCTTGGATTTTTGATGAATCTTAGAAGTAGGTTTCGATGATTTATTTGAATTGTTTGCCACAATAGCTATAGAGTAGGTACGTCACATTTATTAGAAGTAGGTTTCTATGATTTATTTGAATTGTTTGCCACAACAGCTATAGAGTAGGTACGTCACATTCATTAGAAGTAGGTTTCTATGAATTATTTGCCACAACAGCTATAGAGTAAATACGTCACATTTCTTAGAAGTAGGTTTCTAGGATTTATTTGCCACAACAGCTATAGAGTAGGTACGTCACATTTATTTCCCTGTGAAACTGCGTAATACTTATAGCAAGCGTGAAAGAGAAAGATGTACGCATTTTTGTTTTACAAAACTTTTGTGAAGATGATAAGAAATTAAGATACACAGTACTCGAGTCCTTATTATACATAAAGGGCAGTTGGATAGTACTCAACGTATCTTTGAACAAAACCTTATAAAATCACACAAACGAGGATTTTTCCCAGCAGACAAGTCAATTAGAAGAAGAATCTATTCTGTAAATGACACAAATTTACTTGACACTGGCAAATCGCTAATCGCGGGGTCCAATACAAAAAAGAAGAAGAAGAAGTCAATTCTCAAATCGTTTAATAAAATAGATAAGGGGCACTGGGCGGTGGCCAGTAAGTTCCTATGGTCCTATGGAATGCAATCTTATATTACCAACCTTAAGACTATTAAAAAAACAATTTTTAAATATATATATACAGAAAACAAATAAAATAAAAACTTACTCAAAAAGTCCACTGGTAGTGGAAAAAGTGACAAGAATACTGTCAGCATTGCCACGTTGGATGGCAATGCTTACTTTTTGATGATTGGTGGAGATATAGTTTAAAAAACTGAAAAAAAAAACGACTTCAAAATACGCAATTCCTTTACTTGATGACATTTTTTCAGTTATTTTGTTATAAAAACCAAAGTACTGAACCGATTTTGATAAATGTATATGGGACCACCTACCAATCAAAAAATGAATCATCAAAAACAATTCATTATTGACGGAGTGATCGCTGAACTAACATATAAAAAAACATAGAGTCGAATTGAGAACCTCCTTTTTGGAAGTCGGTTAAAAATAAATTGAGAAGAATAAGTTAAAATACGCGAAAAAGCGTAGAAATGTTAATGCTTTTGTGTAATGATGATCGGAACATTGATCTAACTTTTGAGTGTTAACCGATTTTATAAAAAATGAGGTAAATAACTCGGCTGTATTTGTTTAAAAATAGGTAAATAGCTCGGCTGTATTTGTTTAAATAGGTAAATAACTCGGCTGTATTTGTTTAAAAATAGGTAAATAACTCGGCTGTATTTGTTTTTTATGTTTGTTACCGCATAACTCGGTCATTTATAAACTGATTTCAAAAATATATTTTTATTTGGATAAACATACTTTCAGATTGGTCAGAAAATTCAATAAAATCAGTCCAGTAGTTCAGTTTTTAAATTTAAATTTAAAACAATATTGCGCATTTTAAAATAAGGTTGATATTTCAGTTTAAATTATAATTATTAATCCAGCACAAACATTCTTAGTGTATAGGGACCCTACTATTATTTATATATTTTATCTACTTAATCACATACATACGAAGAATATTTTTGGTAAGTCGGGTAAAATAAGATAAATAACGTCACAAATATTTTCCCAAAAGTTTTCCTTCTTGGGCACCACAGAGAATGTCGAACTTACAAAAATGCGTAATTTCATAGAAAATAATTCATCATCTTGTAATATACGCCAGCATAATTTTTCTGCGTGTTTTTCTAAGGTTACTCAGGTACCGATTAACCCAATAATAACGGTACCTTACTTACGCGTATACTCGTTTTCTACTGAATATTGATTTACTTGGGAGTGTTATAATGTAAGGAAAATAATTAAGGCAGTTATTTATTTATTTTTATTTCCACAGTTGAAGTCAAGAAATTTGCTGTGACGCCATTTATTTACGGGTTGATTTTGATAATGTTTAAACATGCACATATTGAACGTAATATTAAAAGTTGTGTGCTTGCTAGGTTTATTGTTTACAGAATTACTGGTAATATTAGTATTTTTCTACGCATATTAAATTAACAAATGATGGCACAAGAAAATTCACGGAGTAAAGTCTCTATTACATTCTGGATAAAAAAACTAACCCACTCAATAAGGACAATCACAAATACGTCGCGCCAAGTGACGAGGGTTCCAGTTAAAATGGTAGATATTTATTGGATTGCAAGCGTTCAATAAATTGTGACAGAATAAATTTGTCATAAGCACGTACAATAAATTATAACTATTATATACAACTATCACCGTTTCATAGTAATTTAATATTATCAATTTGTTTAAATTTTGGTTGTCTGAAATTTATTCGATGTTTCATGAAATTGTATAATCCGTTATGGATTTAAATTCTATTAATAATACTTAGGAATACGCTGGTCTTGGTGGTACAAGAATAAGTCGAACTTATTCTGTTTTTTACCCGACTGCGTAAGAAGGAGGGTTATGTTTTTCGAGTGTATGTATGTTTGTATGTATGTATGTTTATATATGAAAGCCTACAGCCTAAACGGCTTGACTGATTTTGATGTGCAAAGTTACATTAGATTTATCTTTGATTCCAGAGTATCTTAAGCTATATATTTTTGTAATAATAATATTAAATCTCTTACAAAAATTTAAAAAAAACGCGTATTTTGTAACCTCCCACGAACTATTTTGTAATAAACAAGTGATTTTACTAGAATTATTCAAAAAAAATCACATTTATAATCTTTTACAGTGATTTTACGCTGTAAAAGATTATTATATGTATACTACTTTCTCACAAGAAACGTACACTCAACGGCGTATCAAGCGTAGCAAGATCGTAAGTAGACTGCAAAAACTGCTTTTCGTCAGCACTTCGGTATTTTGTTTTTCTTTTAATATACATAGGTACTTGTAGTTATTCATCGGTTGGCCGACGACCTGCATATTATATTTAAATATAAATATCATAAATAAAATAGTATTTGATAACTTGAACGATTATAAAGTAAATTACAAACCATTTCTACATAAGTACCGCTATTTTATTTTATACATCATATTACATTTTGTACTGTTATTGTACTCGTAATTATGCGCGTATTGTGTTCGGTCCCTGGCTGTAGGCAGGATTACCTGCTGGAATTCGTTTGATGTTACTTACTCCGTAAATATTTTAATTCAGAGGGCTTTACCTTGTTATTAAACCTCGTCTAATTTTATTCTCTTTACATATTTTTTTGGGTTTACTTTTTATGGATATTTGAATAAAGGTTTAAACCACTTTAAGAAAAATGAATGCTTCTAAGTTTTTTATTCGCTGAGTATTGTATACGTTAGAGTAAATTTATGTATTTTTTATAAGAAATATATTTAGTTTGAATCAACAACCTCGCCTGATGCTAATGGATTGTGGGTCAAGGATAGAGTACCTATCTATCTCTGTCCTAACTAGGATATAGTAAGTCTTATGTTAGGTATCTATAATCTAAATAGGCTAGTTAACTACATTTGAAAACTTGGTTAATTATATACTTTCATATCTATTTTATCCCAAAAAACCTATATTTTAAAGAAAAAGTATTACTTACATTATGTATTTTGTATTAAAAAAAAAAACAATTTAGATTTCCCTTGAAAACGATGAATAGTGTCATGGCGTCTTGAATGACGTCACAGTTTGCGAAATCCATGCGAAATCAAACTGTTTACATCTGTGTCAAGTGTCAAAACAATACGGAGTAACCGTAATAACCTGCTCTGTTGTAGGAAAACGTCAACAACAAATTGCATGGCGTGACGTAACACTTTCAGATTGGTGTTCGCTGTCACGTGTCTTAATTTTTCTAATTTATTTTATAAAATATTAATAATCTTTAACTTTTATGAAAATTATACTGTTTTTTTCTTATCTACGTCTCTTCATTTATAATTAGAAACTACATATAAGCCAAGCAATTTGTTATTAGTGGAAACAAGCCTATTATGAAATATTGAATATAATTTTTCCAAAAACGAAATACTACCTTTTATAACTTCTTGACAGAGTCTGCTCATATAAAAGTTTTATTTAATTTGGTGCTTACCAAATATTTTCAGCTAATATTATTGAAATCGGTCAGTAAATAGCGTCGCAGCAAACTTTACTCTTTTTTGGGTGAAATGTCGCATTAAAATTCCCGACGACAATTTTTTTAATAAAATTAACCAACCTGTAAAGTTACCAAATTTCATCAAAATTTAAAAAAAGCAGCTTGCTTCTAGCGTCTTCCTTAAATGATGCCGTCAATCTATCTTGTGGCTGGTCTTCCTATGCTGCGCGTGACGACGCACCGGGTCTTCTCCACGCGAGAACTTTTGGGCCTCATCGGCCATAAGTTCTGAATATTATGTGCCCTGCCAAATACTCAATACTACTTAAACTACTGAACAAAAACAGAGATAAAAAACAAAACCACCGACATAAAAGACGTTCCCGGATTCACCTCATGGGTTGAAAGCATCAGGTAAAATGATAGGACCCAAAATGTTTGTTCTGCTCCTACGAAACTGTTATTTTGACGTTTCTTTAAGTAATGTAAAACAAGATTTACATTAATTGCGCACTATGTAAATCCTATATTACCATAAATCCTTAATTCCCACCTACGTCAGTGGCTGGTTGCGTCGGTGAAATATTTAAAGCTAGTCTGGATAAAATTCAAGGTACAAGCCCTGCTTACACAGGGCCAGCTGTTATACATTCGTTCCAGCTACTGGCTTGTGTGTCTGGTTATTAATTTAGCAATGGCATGTTGTAAGCATAATATGAGACACGTACAATACATTTGGCTGAGATGATGGTGATTATGAGATCACTATCATCACATCTCAGCCATAAGAAGTCCACTGCTGGACATAGGGTCCCCGATGGATTTTGAAAAAGACCGATTGAAAGCGGTATTGTATTGGTTTAAGGCCTAAAAATGTAAAACGAATATTGAAAGAAAAACAAAATACCCGACTGCAGAAGAGCGATTTTTGAAGTGGAATTTACAACGTAACGCTTAATATGCTGTTGAGTGCAAGTTTTTTTGTGAGAAAGTAAGCGCAAGGTAACTGTAAAAGGTTAAACATGCATTCTTTATTACTAAAAAGCTTGTTAAACGTTATGAAGAAGTGCAATTTTTGAAGTGATAACTTCTTATGGGAGGGTTAACCGCTTCGTTACGTAACGCGTTGCGAAGCGGTTAACAGGGTAACGCGTAACGGCGCCAGTCTGTCTGGCTAGATTAGTTTAAGTTATCACTTCTATCGGGCGTCCCGAAACGCACACGTTTTTTTTTCGTATTACAAAAAATATAGCCTATTAATGACACCCAGGGAGTGCTGACGAAACTGCGACACCTCGCATTTAAAAATCGGTCAAGCCATTTAGGCTGTAGGAATAAACATACATACACTCGATAAACATAAATAACCCTTGTTTGCGCAATCGGATGAAAATATTTACAGCGTGTAATATCAAAATGTTTTAAATTTTGCTAAGATCTGCGCTTATAGTTCTAGCACAGTACAAGAAATAAACTGTGCTTCTAGAGTTCAATGGTAGTGTTCGGTATAATGAATAAATAATTAATATTAATTATTATTCTATCTATCAGCCCTGTTTTGTACAAACTGTCCCACTGCTGGGAACGGGCCATCTTCTCATTGTGAGGAGGGTTAGGCCATAGTCTGCCACGCTGGCCAAGTGCGAGTAGGCAGACTTCACACATCTTCAAGATGATTGAGAACTCTCAGACATGTAGGTTAGACATGGTTTTTAATTATTATTAATTCGGTGTAATTACATGAATTTAATATTGCGATTATTACGTACGTTGTAATAATTTATGATCACAAACGATAATAATTGTGGGGATTATGGACATATTTTTATTTGCTCGTAAATAGATAAGTACTAATATTATATCCGTTCAACAAAACCGAAATCGATAAATGTCGTCGTGAAAAATGACGTCATCGGCATGTTCGCTGTACAGTTTATAAACAATCGTTTCGAATACCAATATTCGTCGATCTAGAAGATATCTATTCACTCTAGCCTTGTTCTATAATTAATAATAATAATAATAACTGTTCCTCACTCTGTAGCCTCCACCGCCAGCAGCTTGGGCCCTGCCCCGTTGCCGGTGGCAATCTAGGTGTAGGTTTTTATAATGTTTTTAAAGTGATTTTATAAAAATATAGTAAAAATGTATACTTAAGAAAATAAATAAATACATGGATACTAAGAAATATAAATATTTGTGGACATTTCACACAACACCATCTAGCTCAAACTAAGTAAAGCTTGTACTATGGAACTAGATGGCTGATAGAATACCTAAATACTTTTTTTTGTAAACATATACATATGATACATAGAAACACCCAGACACAGAACAAACATCAATGCTCCTCACACAAATGTTTGCCCTGGGTGGGGATCGAACCCACGACCTAAATGTCTTGTTAGAAAGTTTTAATAAATAAATTTTCAGCCAATTTTGTAAATTTTGGTATATATACTTAGATACAGGTTACATAATTATTTTAGATGAAAAAAAACTAAAACAACAGGCTTCAATTTCATTTCACTTGGATGATTTTTTCCAGTTATTTTGTTTTTAAAACCAAATTACTATACCGATTATGATGAAATTTCTATGGGATGATACAGTAAGGTTCTGTAGTTACACGTCACACTTTATATGAACTTAAAACAGGGTCTCTTGTTTGATATTATTGTTATGATCAATTCTAGTTAACTTTGTTAGTGTATATATTTTGTATTTAATGTTGATTATTAGACTTTGTATTTAATTTTGACTACATACAAGTAATTAATTTAGATACTTTCCGGAATATTGATCCTGATGCGTAATTTAAAATAATAAATTAGATATACACATATATGCCACATAATAATAATATTTACAAACTTAATCTAAGAGACCGCTACCAGTTGGCAACGTACCCAAAATGCTGACAGCATTGCCACGTTGAATGGCAATGCTTAACCTTTGAGCCAAATAGAGACCAGCATGTTGATCACGTGTTGCCTCGACCAGTCGTTCCGATAACTCTTTGAAAATTTTATGTGCACTCGTTCCCCATGGCCCCAACGTTTCGACCCCAAAAGGCGTATATATTTTAAATTGATCCACTACTTATTACTCGTTGACTTGTAAAGTCTATTTATCAAGATAAGCCCCCGCCAATCTCGAATTCCTTGACTACTTACTCCCCGCACTCTCCCTGTCGCGAGTCAGGATTTTCCAGAAAGCTGTCAAGTTTTTTAAATTTGTTCTCTAGAGAACAAATTTAAAAAGCTTGACAGCTTGATGTTCTTTGATGGCTCCTAGCCAGCTAGGAGCCATCAAAGAACTGTCAAAAAGTGACCGCCATATAAAAAGTTAAAACATCATTCGTGCATGTGCAAGGAACATTATTACACGCATGTGTCATGTCACTGGTTTCGGCACAGTACTACCACCATGACAATAATTATTCTTTCATACATTCTCTATGAACACGTTTAGACATGTCAGTGTCAGTGACAACTCAGTGCTCTCAGTGATTTTCGTAGAGAATGTAGGAAAAAAATATTATCACAGTGGCAGAACTGTGACTTCACAGATATGTATGTGTGAACCGACCTTAAGGGTTCCTTGTTTAGTACGGAACCCTAAAAAGGTGAAAATATGTAGTTTACAATTTCGTAGATTTAATGTCTTAGATTTAAATTATATTTTTTAATATAACTCGCTAACACAAACGAATCATACGCCATCTTCCATAAAGTCTAAGCCGATGATTCTCTCCAATTTTATGCTAAGAACTTAAGTTTAATATAGAATTATATATATAAATATCTGCCCAAGTTTACTCCATTTTCTTGTAAGATAGTTTTATTTACTGTCAGTGAACAGTAAATAAAACTACCTTTATAAAAATATCGATTTAATAAAATTGGTAAAAATGTGTAAGTATTTAGCGTATAAATATGTATGCATTTTTAATTAATTTTATACCCTGATCAGGATCTCTCTTTTGCTCCACTGTTTCGAAAATATAAAACCATAGCTTAGCTATTGTCACAAAATACTAAATTCTTTAGCTTTTTCGATAATTATAGTCTAGTCAGAAATTACTAAGTATTTTGAGATATTAAGAGCTATTCTGAAGGCACCACTTAACTAATTAAAATGTTTAAAATTATTAATTTCAAATAAAACCGGCCAAGTGTGAGTCGGACTCGCGCACGAAGGGTTCCGTACCATCACGTTTGTTGTATGGGAGCCCCCCTTAAATATTAATTTTATTTTAATTTAATTATTTATTTTTAAAGTGAACAATATAACTCAATATTCTGTGAATATTTCAAGCGTCTACCTGTTGCCGTTATCAATATCGAGCAAAAACGACCAAAAATTCACGTTTGTTGTATGGGAGCCCCCTTAAATATTTATTTTATTCTTAAAATCAAATATTTATATATATATTATATATTATATTATATATTAAATATTTATTTTATTCTTCAATAGAAATACATCATCTGTGAAAATTTCAACTCTCTAATATCACGGTTCATGAGATACAGCCTGGTGACAGACGGACGGACGGACGGACGGACAGACAGACAGTGGAGTCTCAGTAATAGGGTCCCGTTTTTACCCTTTGGGTACGGATCCCTAAAAACGAACAAAATTCCCATACAATATTTGTTTCTTTTTTGAGTGCTTAAAATCTTAATTAGATTATGGTGTCTTCAGAAATGACCAAATTATTGTCTTAAGTATGTTGAGTAGGAGAATAATACCGTAAATTTAACCTTGAAATAAGTCTCGAATAACGTAACCTCAACATAATTATATATTTGAACTTCCCAAATGTATTCCGTCCGTCCGTCTGTCATGTAAAGGGCAAAATACGGATCATTTTACAGCGAAGGCCGCAAAAAAGCAGAGACTAACCACACAGCACCAGATAAGGGTTCGCAAACACATTTACCGGGGCTAGGGTGCTCATGGGTTGATCTAGAATTAGGACAATGAGATTTAATCTATATAGAGGTAATGGCAAATCTCAGTTCTCAGCACTTTCGAGGATAAGACCCATCGCCCGTCTCGCTCACGCATACCTACATTTTTGAAGATATAAAATGACTACATGAAGTTATAAAAAATAGTCGTTTGTAAAACTAGAAAACAACATCAGAAATATTCGATAAAAATTTCAATTTGATCAAAGTTAATTTTCATAGATGAAAATCATTTTTAGAAATTATGAACGCAAAAATGAATATTTCATTAAAATTAACATAAGTTAACTCATATGTTCGTAGTATCGAGTAGAGACCCTGTTTTAAAGTCACATAAATTATGATTATGTAACTACGGAACCCTACATTGCGCCTGGCACGACATGCACTTAAGCTATTAAATAATTAATGTGTCATCAGAATGTTGGAAAATACCAACTGTGTGTGGGAAAAATCATACAAATACAGATGATAAAAAATCTTATAAATGTAGTTTCGTTAAGGAGACGCTTTGCGAGCTATGTCTATACTTAGCTACAAAATGTAAAAAAAAACCTTGAAAATGGTAACCCTAGCATCAGTAACCACTCAGCCGGGTAAATGGCACAATTTACCAATATCCAGTTACTAATTCAGACGCCGATTGACACAGTGTTTGGAGTGATCCCTATTGTTTTAGTTACTGAGAGCAGATGACAATAGGCCTGGTAATAGGGAATCGGAAGCTAGCCTGTGTTTAGTATGAACCGTGGGGCGATGGGGTGAATGGACTAGAGTTGAATTGTATTAATCATGTTAAAAGATTTTGATAATTAAATTTGCCAACTGGTAGTGGGTTTGAGCATTTGTATTATCTTTAGACCTTTATCGGTCTGGGGTGATCGATGTGCTTTTTGTGTAGTAGTTTAGTTAGTTGAGTCTGTATATTGTTGTGTTGTAGTTAATAAAGGCGCTTGCCATTATAAAAAAAAAATTAAATTAATATATGTAGATATTTATCCAACTACGCAAAAAGTTACGAGTATTTTTCCACGATGCGTCCAGCGCATATTTCGAAAGTAAAAATGGCCAAGTGCGTGTCGTGTCACGTGCAAAGTGGGGTTCAGCTTATAGCCAAGCCAGGTATTTGTTAGTCTTTATAGCCAAGTTAGGTAATATTGATATTGGTAATTGGTAAATAGATTGAGTTATAATATAAAGAATAATCTTAGATTACCGCAAACCATTATGGTCACTTACAATATATCTGTTGACGTACAGGTTTACACGTACAATTCTAAAAGACGTACAAATCTGTTAGAAAATTGATTTTCCAGCCACATGTGTGACGTACCACTTTAATATGAATTGGTATAGAAAAGTAAACATGTTTGAGGTTCTGTAAGTTATGCAATAGCTGTGTTACAAAGTCAAATCTTAACAACTAGCAACTTTAACTATGTCACTTGAACAATATTGAGGTTTTGAGAACAGAAAGTTTTGAGAATATTATTATTGTTAAAATGATTTAGTTCTTTATTATGTAAAGATGTTTAATTTATCCTACTAAGAATAAATAAATAAATAAATATTTGTGGACATTTCACACAACACCATCTAGCCCAAACTAAGCAAAGCTTGTACTATGGAACTAGATGGCTGATAGAATACATATATACTTTTTTTTTGTAAATATATACATATGATACATAGAAACACCCAGACACAGAACAAACATCCATGCTCATCACACTAATGTTTGTCCTGGGTGGGGATCGAACCCACGACCTTTCAGTTCAGCAGGTAGACGTAAATACACTACTAACTGAGCCACAAGGCCCCAAGGAATGTTTTGTAAGTTCTTATAAAATAAGTATATTTGTATCGGTATTTTATTTCTTTTTACTCTTAAAGTTTGTTACCACACACGTGGTAGCAAATATTAATTTACTCTATGTAACTCTTTAAGGTTAAGTTTTCACTCGTCTACGTCCTAATACGTAAAGGTATATAATGAGGGTTCATTATACCTACCTTCACCTGCGACATTCATACTATTAGTAGTTCTACGAACATAGTAGACCTCGTGAGACAGCTTATTTGCAGCTCACCTTGAGTCAATTGTACATAATACCTTATAAAGGCTTAGAAGGCTGTATATAAAATTTTGGGCGATTTCGCAATTTTAAGTGATTTTCAGACGTTATTTCACGGTCAAAAATCATTTTTTCAATAAGTTTAAGCACCTTGAAAGATCAATTTAATTTTAATACATAATAATGCTGGACGTTTCTTAAAAATTTTCAGCGCTAAAATGCATCAAGCACATTGACGTGCTCTCATTTTTTCACGCAATCTCAAGTTGGTAGTCATATCTCGACACATACCACACAGCCTGGTCTGTGTATCTCGATAACCATTTGACTATTTCTGTTTATTTTTCTTACAAGTAGTAAGAATTATATACTATATCTACCAAATGCCACGAGATGGACAGATGACCTCATACAAGTGGCGGGAAGACGCTGGATGCCAGCCGCTTCCAGTCGGTCTTTTTGGAAATCCATGAGGGAGGCCTATGTCCAGCAGTGGACTTCTTATGGCTGAGATGACGATGTTGATGATATCTACCAAATATCATCAAAATTGGTTGGTAATTAGGGCCGCAATAAACTTCCTCCCTTTTTATGGGAACCACCCCTCGTATCAAAAATCGTCGACGACAAAAAAATAAACCATAGAACCTACACGTCAAGTTTCATCGAAATTAGTTCAAAATTACGCCCTGTACGCGAGTACGAACATACAAACAAACTGACAGAAGAAAAAAAAATTGGCCAGTTGATGCAGAGACGCTTCGCTCGCTTGGTCAATAATCTTAGGTCATCCGTAAATTTAGTGCTCTCTACTCCAACTCATTCTACTCTGTTTTATGGATCTTCGTTTGGTACGGGCTTTTGCTCTCTAGAATGCTCTTCCGGTAGACATCCTGGACATCCATCATGTGCGCAGACGTCGAGCCGTTCAATATAGAGATCAGAAATCATTATCTTTTCCTAACTCATTAGGTACAAGTCAATTACAAGTCATCAAAGTCATTAAGTCATTAGTGGCGGGAAGACGCTGGATGCAAGCAGCTTCCAATCGGTCTTTTTGGAAATCCATGGGGGAGGCCTATGTCCAGCAGTGGACTTCTTATGGCTGAGATGATGATGATGATGATGAAAGTCATTAGTTAAAAGGTCAATATTATCACGATCCTAGTATCGTATTGGTATCATGATACCTAATACGATACCCGATATTGCTGTGATACTTTTTTAAACTATCACGGTCATTCATTAAAGCACTATTATTATTATTAACGGGATATTTACCGTGGTTCGCGTTAATTTTGAGCTCCCGATATCCCGTAAATATCCCGTTAATAATAATAGCGCTGTGATACAGTACTGCTATACGCCTTGATATTATCGTGATATTCGCGGATCACGTGATAATACTGATTATGTACTGAGTACTGAGTATGATAACCCATTGATTCAGTTTTCTATTACTTCACAATATTTGCATATTTTATCTATGTAAGTTCATCTATATGATTCATTCTTCCATATTTGCCCCGTAGAGAGCTGACGACATTACAGCATTATAGCGCCTGTGCAAGCTGACTTGCGCTTTATTGCGTCAAACTGTAAGCTTATTTATTTTTGTTCTTTGTCTATACTGTTAAATATTCTATAGTTCGGGGAGATCCACTGGTAATAGAATAGTAATAGGATCAGCGTGCGGTCGCGGCCGTGGTTTTGTCGAGTGCCTCATAGGTATACCTATGGGTGTTTATGTTTACGTACATTGATGGATTCCGGCCACTGTGTTATTATTGTGCGGTGGTGGGGCATTTTAAGGCGCCAAGGTAAATGCACTTTTACAGGCCTTGTGGCTCAGTTGGTCGTATATCTGCCTGCTGAGCCGTGGGTCGTGGGCTCGATCCCCACCCAGGGCAAACATTTGTGTGATGAGCCCATGCTCATCACACAAATGTTTGTTCTGTGTCTGGGTGTTTCTATGTAAGTAGGTATCAATGTATATATTTAAAGTAAAAAAGTACTCGTGTGCGTTCTATCAGCCATCTAGTTCTAAAGTACAAGCTTTGCTTAGTTTGGGGTAGATGGTGTTGTGTGAAATGTACGCAAATATTTATTAATTTATTTTTATTTTGTGCTATAGCTGTCTCGCTTGCATGCATCAACATGTCACCAACACAGAATCTAAAATATTACTTTCATTAAAGACAGTCGTGTAAAAAAATGTGTGTGCACGACAGAAGCACAGAATAAATTAATAGACAGAAGTGAAAACTTAATCAAGGCATCGTAGCTAGTAATGGTAGTGTCGCGTTAATGTCTCTCTCGCTCCCTAAGTCGACTCAAGTCGACTTTACCCGAACGTTACACAGCTGACAGTGACGACTCAGTTTCATTTAATACTCACAAAATAAAGACTTTAAAAAACATAAAATTTCAATGCTACACTACACCTTTTGAAAATTATAATACTCTTAATGGCATCCGGTAAAGAGACGTTGAATGAATCACGTTACCGTACAAAGGGGGGAAAATACAAAACTGTAAGCCGGTAAGCTATAAAAAAGACTATAAAGTCAGTATAAAATATCATGTTTTTCTCACTTTTTTACCTACTTCAAAAAGATTAACAAGAAAGGAGATTAACAATTCTGCTCTATTTTTTTATTTTAATTTTGTTACCGCGTTTGTGGTTTTGTCTGTCATTTGTAAACCGATTTGGATTTTTTTTTTTGGTTTGTAATGTTATGCTTGTATTTTTTTAAATCATTTCGTTTTCGGGGAAACGATATTCACCATTTCATAATTCGGTTTATAGATATTCTTAGTAATTTTATATTTATCTTTATAAATGTTGTTATACGTGCGAGAAAGATAACAGCGCACTTCGAAATAATGCTAAGCCTGAAGCAAAACGAGCGTAATTTTTTGAGTTGGGAGTCGCGTAAAATGAGTCGTGCTATTCACCGTAATTCTACTGGGGCATCAAATGGGCGTAACTTTTTCGGTTGCTATTCAACGGCATTGCGGGGTGCTTGTGCTCACAATGGTCATGGTAATAAATATTGTGCATTTACGAACAATATTCAGAAGATAATATCCGAAAAGAAGCGGGGTATATCCATTCAATAGTGAGATTAGTGAGTGTCGCTTCCCTCGCTTCATCCCTCACCCCGGCCCCGGTTGATATAATGAGCGAGCCAAAAGACAACACTTTTTGCTTTACCTTTTAGCACAAACCAGACTTTTGTACGAAACCGAATGCAGCGTAAATTGCGCGACTCATTTTACGCGACTCATAAATCCAAAAATTGCGCTCGGGTGGCTTAACCCTGACGCTGCGTATACGAAGCAAAAAAGTAACTGCATATTGAATCCAATTTGTGTGAGATATTGACCTTAACAAAAAATTATAAAATGTTGTTACTTGCCCTACTGCAACCCTTATAATGTTGCGTTAGTCCAGCTCCAGAGTACAGTGTGCACGACTGCACATAAAGCTTGTCACACGGTTCACGCGCCCGGTGTGTATACGCCCTTACAGCAGCCACTTTCACACTGTCACTGCCAGTTTTAGAGGCTGGAAACACTTTATTTTTATACGTTTGACAGCCTTTTGAGTGCAGAAAGATTTCTGGTCCGTGTAGATAACAAAAAATGTAAATAGTTGATTCGAAATTCATGGAACTGTGGCTCTGCAATAGATCTCCAATACACGTCATTAAGTAAAACAGATGTATATTTAAGTAGTTCAATGATATGTTTGATAGACGGCTAGCGAGGGTCAAATGTCTACAATCCATACATGAATACAATATACTTTAATATTCTTATTTATTATTTAAGGAAGCGAGAGAGATATAGTTAATCACTGCTATTTGAATGCTGCCTTTATGAAGTTTTCACTTCTGCGTGTGATGTGACCACAATCACATTTTTTTACAGATTATCGTGTTAGTCATAATATAGGCTTAAATAAAAGTTTTTTTTAATATTTTCAACTCAATTTATTCAATAAATTAGATATAGGCTATAGGTGTGTTTCTTGGTAGCCATTTTGCTGCCAATTAGCTGCTTTCGTTAGCAAGAATTACCATATTTTTTATTGCAATCGGTAGAACTGTCACAGACCAGCTCCCCACTAGCCTGTCCGGATTCATATGGAGTTGTGCCCACGACGTTGCCTCTGTAAAAACAAACATAAGATAACATTGTCGAAAACATGTTTTAAGGTGGAGATAAAGCGCGCAACCAAATTTATCACACCGACAATGTGGTACAATAAAATCAGGTTTTTTTAGGGTTCCGTACCTCAATAGGAAAAAACGGATACCGTATAAGGATCACTTTGTTGTCCGTCTGTCCGTCTGTCCGTCCGTCGGGTGTCAAGACCTTTATCTCGGGAACGCGTGAAGGTATCGAGTTGAAATTAAAACCATATACCTACGCAGATCCATAGTATCTTGCTGCAGAAAGAAAAATAAAGTTTCTAAGTTTTCGTAAATAAAAAGTAACAGCCGAAAATATCGTAAAAAAACGCACATTTCGACACTCACAAGGGAATCGAAAACCTATGGGGTACTTCCCGTTGACCTAGAACTCTGAAATTTGGCAAGAAGTATTATGTTAGAGTACAAATATAGGAAAAATTCCGAAAACTGGTCATTTTTAATTTAATCACAAAAAATAGTGTCTTTATGCAAGGAATGAAGGTCCAAATGTTAAAGTGAATTAACCGTATCATGTGGGGTATCATATGAAAGAGCTTCAGTAGCATAAGCTAAAACAGATTTTTAAATATTTTTAAGATGTATATTTTTCGGTTTATGAAGGAAAATATAAAAAAATATATGATTTCCCCCTTTTATCTACTAGTTTGTACGGAACCCTCGGTGGGCGAGTCTGACTCGCACTTGTCCGGTTTTTTTAGGATACCTACCTACATTAATTTTTTCTCGTCTTATCCTATGGGGTAAACATATATCATTATCATATTTAACATAACCCCACGTTATAGTGGTGTGACGTTGGATAGGCGATTAAAACTACTGAGGGTTAACAGAAACCATTTTGTGGCTCAGTTGGTAGTATGTCTACCTGCTGACCTGCAGGTTGTGTGTTCGATCCCCCCCAGGGCAAACATTTGTGTGATGACCATGGATGTTTGTACTTTTTCTGGCTGTTTGTACTTTGTCTGGCTGTCTGCTGTTTTTTATGTATCATATGTATTTACTATTTACAAAAAAAAAAGTATTATATTTTATGTTAGAGTAAAGTGTCCCCATCCCTGCCGACTATCAGAAATATGAAAAATTCATAGCAGTAGCATACAACGAAATTAAAAGACTATCACAGAGTACGATTTACAAGTAGTAGCCGATAAACTGGCTTGATACGCACTTGGCCGCTTTAACAATACCGATAGATCAGTAAATAGGAGAGTCTAAAATTTGGGATTGAAGCTAGCTACTACTTACACAGGGCCATAGTCACAAACTGCCAAGGTTTTTTTCCAATCTCCTTCAATGTATTCGACGAATGCGCACCCAACTCTGCATGTGTTAGCCCACGCCATCTGGAGGACAAAAAATAATATTCGAAATAATACAAGCCTTCTTCTTCTTCTTGAGGTACCATCTCCTACCGGAAGTTGTCTATCATTAAGCACAAGCCTAGGACAATAAAACACAGCGATGGTATGTTCTTACGTTCCCGGCAAAAACTTCTCGTGCGCGTTTTTAAATACACAACACAATAGAGTTAGCAACCACGCTTTAGCGAAAAGCTGTACATAAAACAAATGTAAAATACCCCAAGCGCAGCGTAGGAAGGCCAGTCACGAGGTTTAGAAGACTTCATATATGGCAGGATGACGCTAGATGTAAGCCGGTTCCTACCGGTCTTTTTAAAAAAAAAAAAAACTTTGTTTTGGTTTGGTTAAATAATCGTTAAAAAAGCCGACCGAACGTGAGCGACACTTATGTGTGCAAAGGGAACGTTTTGCATAAAAATAGTGGGCAGTAGGCTTTTAGTAATATTTTGATAACAAAAAAGACAACTGCCACCTAGTCTTACCTGTGGCCATGGACGCCGCAATGTATTCGATAAATCCGTTAAAATTTGTTTCATTTCAATAAACAAAAAAAGTTTATTTTATGTAATTTGTTTGATAGTTATGTTTTATAATTGTTTTGTTGTTGTTAAAATGTGGTTAATCGTCCCGCATGTCCAAAATTTTAATTATTATGTCTCTATACTTATGTCAATGGAAATCGACGTGTCTGAAGACAGAGGTGTCAGATCTGAACCCAAGACACGCACAGCATCGAACATTTTATTCAACGGCACCCTAATCAAATTCGTGTGGGCGCGTCGCCCACACGAGTTGGAGTCGAGGCGGCGTCGAAACGCGGGCGCACAAGCGGCGCGTCGCTTCTACGTTTCCTTCAGGTACAAATGGCAGTGCGCTCACATACTAGAGTCGCGTCGCAGGCGACGTGGAGTCGAGGCGCAGGCGGGGCGGGGGCGCGGCGGGGGTGCTGTGCGCGACCGCGCCGCGACTCCACTGCCATTTTGTCATTTTGTTTCGTGCGTGTGTTTACACTGTAATGTGTGAAGGAAGCATAGCCCACGTCTCGACTCTAACATAAACGCCACGCCTTGACTGAGCGCGACGCCGCCGTGACCGCGCCTCGACTTCCCAGTGAGCGACGCGCCTTAAATACATACACACTTGTATAAAGTTATGGTTATCTTCGGATTGTCGTTCGCTTGTGACGTCTGTCTCGACTGACAAATTCATGAGTTTTGATTTCAAATTTCGTCCGCCAAATTACGACAAACTTACAGGGCGAGCGCGGGGAGCGGGTGAGGAATATGAGATTGGTGGGAAGCGGAGAATTTGCGTTCTGTATGTAATATGCGCTCAACTCGTGCAACTATATATGTCTCTCGCGGATCATAACATTTTTTAACATATAAAATCATTGAAAACGGATATTATAAAAGTGAGAAATGAATTTCTTTATTTTGATAGGAGGAATATAAAAAAAGTTTTCCTTTTGACATTTTTAAAATTGGCTGAGTAGTAGGAAAATATATATTTGTTCAATACGCCACCAGTATAAGTGATATCTGAATAAAACTTTTTTCTATCTTAATAAACAAATTTATTTCTCACTTTTGTCTTTATTATAACCTAACCTAACCAATGGTTCTAATATGTTTAAAAAGGTTGTGAAGCGCGTGAGAAATAGCTGCGCGCGTTGGTCTTCTGTTCCCAAGACTTGCGGATCGCCATCAGTTAGACGGGCTCCCAACTAACTTACCTGAGTATAATGTCCAACTTTCGGGCCATTGGCACCTCTTGTAATCGGTTCATATTTATAGTCCTTATATTCGTCCCACCAGGCCTGCATCGGAGTTTCAGGATCGAATTTGGAGTTCATGTCTGAATTCTCGGAATAGAATAAGTTTTCGCCTATTACGAATCTTCCAGAAGCTGTAAATTAAATAATAAAATATATAACAAGTATCAATGATATAAGAAAAACAAAATACCCGACTGCAGAAAAGAGGGTTTTCAGCCTAAATTATGATTTTTTTAAATTTTGATGTACCCAGTGTCACTCTCACAACTAAGACGAATCTATTGACACCACTCACATCAAAATCGGTCAAGCCGTTTAGGCTCTAGGGCATGTCAAAGAAATATACATACATACACTCGAAAATATAACCCTCCTTCTTACGCAGCCGGGTAAAAATAGGCATTAATTCAATCAATTTTATATTCCCGTTTGTTTTATTCTCAAATGTTTTTTTCCCATATCTTTTTATTCATTTTGATTCAATAGCGTATAGTAACTATAATAGGTCAAAAACGTAACTTACGTATGGTCTTGTCTGGGTTGTGTGCATACTTCTTTCCGGACGCCCATTTTTGTGCCTTTTCCGCCAACTCGTCGTCCCAAACCTATAAAGGAGTCAATAATACCTATTTCATTATAGACAATACACAAAATATTCTACTGGGTCATAAACTTACTTACGTGTAAATAAAGAAACACAAACTGATTCATGTTGTTTTTTTTTCATTCATGTAGATTTTATTTAATTCAATTTATTTCGTTTTTAGCTCTTTTATAAATTTAAGTTGCATGTCTTTATTATTTAATTAACATATAATAATATGTCTTTTGATCTGATCTTTCTGTGTCTGAAATAAAAAAAATGTTTACTAACCATATATGTCATCTTTGAAGCGGCAGGTTGATCGGAAACTTCACCTTTGGCCAGTTGTAGACGCTTCGCATTATGACCGTCTACGAAAATCTTAATAAAATTGCACAACTCGCTCGCTGCAATCAAAGATTAATAACAAAAATTGGCTGTCTGTAAAGTCGGTTTAGGGACGATAGTTTAACGCGACAACGTCATAACAAAACATTGATGAAATGATGATGATGTAACGGGATAATGAGCGTAACGGGACAATGAGTCATCCTTTTTCGTGCGTGCAGCCGGCGTTCATCGATTTATTAGACGTTGTCACGTCAAAATTAAAACAAATAATTTTACAATTTTCAAACGTGTAATTTTCTTTATCGTCGGTGTTGCAATTTTGTACAAACAGGTAGATTCTTTCTATAAATGAATAATGTACAATATGAAGCGCAAGTAGAGTTAATCCATAGTAAATTATTTATCCTGTATTCGTTTAGATCGTTGCAAGTTTTTGATAGTACTTTACTAGAGTCATCGAAATTTTCGTTTTTTTTTACAAAATAAGTTTAAGAGCGTTTGCATCATTTTTTTCACAAATTTTCGAGGTAGTGATCACCAGCAAAGTATTCGATATTTTTGAAGTGTTTTGCACACTTAAGTATCTATCTACAAATTTATAGACAGTCCAAAAATAAACAAATATCTAATAATAAATTTGTAAATCTATAGCTCAAATTTAAACTACTTTTTATGTACTGGCTTGGCTATAATCTTGAATGTAACTTCAAGTAACGATTGTTTTATTCATAAAAGATAGGATACGATAATATTAATTCTTTTGCGCAGTATTTTGTTAGGATTGATAGAATTTTGTCTAAGCTCTAAATATACGTACGCTTCAAGTTACTTATTGTCGAGTCATTTGTAGGAACTGCCCCCCCGGCGGAGGGGCCTCCGCCGCCTCCGCCGCCTCCTCCGCCTCCCCCGCCTTCGCCGCCTCCGCCTCCGGACACCTCTCTGATCCTCTGTTCCTCTGTAAAACACTACATGAAGGTATTTGCTAAATTCTTGTGGGTTAGAAATAGTTTTATTGTTGACTGACCCCCGACTTCGACCGCGTAAGTAAACCGTGTCTGTCATGATCCTACCCACAGCCGCTGCCGTCCCGCCCAGCTAATGACTCATTCCAGTATCGCATCCACTCGTAACTCGCATTCCATAGTTATATCCCACTCCAACCAAACTCACTACTCAATCTGTCTGTGTCGAGTCTGTAATCGAACATAGATAATAAAAAAAAAAAAAAACTAAAAACTAACTCGTTAATACAATAAACTCGGAAATAGAGCAAGAGTGGGACGTTTCCGTTCAGTTCCCACCCCGCTACCGTCGCACTTCCGATTCACTTTTACCTCAGTACTGTTCCAATTCTGTCTCACTGCTGCCTCGCTTCCACTCCATTCCCGCCTCGTTATCACTGCACTTCCGTCCCGCACGCACACCGTTCGCACCTCGCTCCCTACCTCACTTCCGCCGCAATCCCATTTTGCTCATACCCGTCTTCCATTACATAATACATATAAGTAATCAAATCTACTATGTAAAGATTTGTAACTTGCATTCTAATTCTGTACTTTTAATCTATCATTCCAACGTGTACAATTTTTAATGGTTGTAATTTAGGAGATACAAATTCGTGTACCTATACTATAATAAATATAGTAAAATAGTGATGCACTATTGCTGATGTATGTAACAATATAGTGCAATTATGGCTATCATTATGTATCAATCTTTATAGTTGGTTTGATACAATATACATATTATATTACAATAGATAGAATGTGATGTGAGTCTACCACTTAGCATATTATTACAACACTTATAAATATGTATCTTTTCAATCAACAGATCGGTCCTGAACAATAACATGAACAATTTTTTAGGCAATGATAGTTCGATGAGAAAAGTTTTATTATAATATGAATAACGGTAACTTTTAGACCGCTTTCTCATTCTGGTGCTCACACACAAAAGTATTACATCGTACGTACATGTTGTGTGGGAGCATCAGGGCCGGAATATCCATTAGGCGGATTAGGCAACTGCCTAGGGGCCCCGCACCGACTAGGGGCCCACGAGGGCCTAGTCGATGCGGGCCACACACAAAGCCGTAGGCAGAGGTTTTTGTTCAAACCCACAGGATAGTTCGGGGCCGAAATATCGTGACAATTATCAAAAATATATCCTATCCTATAAGTTATTTAATATCCTTTGTATTTTTGAGCCATGTCAATACTGTGTCAATATTAACAGCAAATTAGCATATGAATACCTAAAATTTGATAAAAGTTTCGACAAATTTCGCGCTCGCTTCGCTCGCGCCTGATTATTTCCTATTATTTTCAGCAGACTGTGTAAGAAGGAGGGTTATGATTTTCAAGTGTATGTATGTACGTATATGGATATGTTTCTATATGATCGCCTACAAGCCTAAACGGCTTGACCGATTCTGATAGGTGTCGTTAGATTCGTTAGAACTCCAACGTGCTCTTTCGTAATTAATATGTGATTTCAGTAGAATTATTCTAAATAATGCGCATCTATAGTCTTTTACAGCACTTTTGCGCATACTTTCACATAAAAACGTATGTTTGTAATTTTCTATAAAGTTTTTTTTTTTTATTAGGAATAATAAATTTGCAATCAATGCTTTCAAATGGTTGGTTCATCTGGGCCACAAAAACTTAGGACACGCTAACAATTACACAAATTTATTACAAAAAATTACGCGCTCGCTTCGCTCGCGGTATTTATTACCAATGTTTTAATTTACTTGGCCATGCAAACGTTGAGAGCTTGTTAAAAAAATCATATTACTACCAAAAAATTTGTTATCACCATCTTGGTGACCCCCCCCCCCCCGCGAAATTAATTTCTGGCTACGGCCTTGGCCACACACATCTATAATCTATTCTATAAGCAAAAAGCAGGAGTCGATCTGATCGACTCGACTTTTGTAAAAGAAAAAATATATTTTAAAAAGTAAGAAAAGGGTAAAGGAAAGGGGCCCGGAAAATTGCATTGCCTAGGGGCCCCGATAGGGTTAATCCGGCCCTGGGGAGCATCAGCTAATAGCCTACATAGGTTTCAATTTACAACCGTTTTAATGCAATACCCAAGCCAAGATTTCTTAATTCAATGTTGTACAAAATTCCATCACCCATCTACATGGGTACCGAAATACTTAATTTCGACCAGATCAGACCAGATCGACCTTGATCAGATATTATATTTGAATAAACGGTAAGATTAATTTAATATAAAAGTTGTATTAGGCTAATCCTACGAATTAGGGCTATTCACTATTCATGTGCGTATTGTATAATGCAATTAGTACGAGGTAACACATTAAATTTTTTAACATTAATAGTTGAGTATAGATAACTTTGAACTGTCGCAGTCACAAAAACAATTAGTTTGCTTCTTAGACACGAAATATATTATTAATCCTTTCATTGAATCATCCTTCCATGAATAGGTGAACTTGATTTTATTTGCGTAATAATGTAACACCGTGCATAACCTAGATATACTTATAATCTTTAGTATTAATTTTACTCGTCATTCTCGAAGCAATGTTTCATTTCTCATTGTAAGCTATTATAGTTCATATTTTAAAGCTTACGCGACGGCACACATATAAACTTGACTGACTCGACACCTTTTATTATCAGTACACACTTGACTATGACTGTGTTCTTAGGTCGTACAGTGGGATCGCCGTGCGGGACACGCTGGATGGACGGTAATACGAGTATCACGCGCCACGATAGAACACTTTTAATTGAACCAAGATTAATTATATAAGAGTTTCTCTGTAAAATTTACCAATTTCATTGCATGTCCAGGCATGTTTAATGAGATCGAGGTTATGGTCTAGTATGGTCTAAATAGGTCTAATATGGTATGATCGAGGGTATTTTGTGCGCTGTAACCCTCTAAACTTTTTAGCCGGTAAATAATTGGGTCTTGAGCTTATATATAATGTATAAATAAAATTAATTCATTGTGTAAGAGCATGCCTCTTGTCGGGGGGTTTTCACATGCCTGACATGACATTGAACTTCTCTTCTATTTGCTCCAGAAATGATTTTCATGGTCTTCCTCGTCAGTCTTCTCCCCTATGATGTCCTCTATAGTGGTCAAACATTTTGCTTGCTCTTGCCTCTATCTATTAATCTTCTTAGAGATAGAATTAGCTGTCGATGATTTATACCATCCATCTGTGTGGTCACTGCATACGCGTTTTCATGTGCTAACATTATAATAGATGATCATTAGATGATTCTTGTTCAGTTTTCAAATGTTTATCTAATAATATAATCTGTTCATTCGTACCTACGTATTTTTCCAACAGTATGTACTTATAAGAGACAACTCTGCTCGTACCTCCTTCAAATCATTCAAGCAGGAGCATTCGTGGTCCAGCGCAGATTGCTGCCTTCCATGAAAAAAGTAATTTGGTGATACGTTGCTATTTTGTATAAATCAGACTGCGATCCATTGTCAATTAACACCAAAAGAGGTGATCTCAGCACGGCGCACATCGCTTGTACAGCGAGAAGCGCAGATTCACTACGTACCAGTTTTAGTCCTAGAATCCGTGCCACCACTTAAGTCCAGAAGACGCGGCGTTTCAATCGCATTCCTATCATAGATACTATTATGGTATACTGTATTCCGGCGGGCAATGTAGGCTTGTCAAATTTAGTTCCAAAATTTCGTCGTCTGTTTTTAGTGTTAGCGTGGACTCTAGTGCCGATAGTAAGTTAAGAGAGTTGCACCTTACGCAGTACCAGCCAGTACCATTGTGTGAGCGATTCAAAAAATAGCAGGTGTCTTGCTTTCGCGGGGTGGAAGCAGGTGTGGTGGCGTAAGCAGTACACTCCGCAGAACGAACAATAACAGCGAACGCAGATCCAAAGAGATGTAACACTTGAGAACAGATTAATATATTAAACTCTCATAGTTAAGGTTAAAATTTGATAGACATAAATTAGAAACGATTCATAACACGTTTATTGTTGAAAAATAATATGATGAAATCAATTAAAATGTTTATAATGATTATAAATTGCTAGTAACCGTGATAGTTTTCCGTTTAATGTCGTTATAAATGATATTACCATGTTTTTTTCACAGAAAGTCAGCATCTTGTTTCCTGCGTTTACCCATAATAATTAACAAGTCTTTTGTATATTTTATTAAAAATTACCGGCCAAGAGCGTGTCGTGACACGGTAAAGTAGTCAGAAGTAATCACACATCACAGTCAAGGTTGAGCGAGACACTGCGCACAGTGAGCGAGGATGCAGCATGTCTTGTCACTATTCAAATTTATTGCACATAATGTCTTGTTTTTAACCGTCTTCAAATGCAAGAGAGTATCAATTTGGTTGTATTTTTATGCTGCTTACTCCCATAACTCCGTCATTTATAAACCGAAAAAAAACTGAAATTAATCTGAAAGTATATCAGATTCATTTGAAAGAGATTTAATCAAAATTGGTTGAAAAATTTAGTTTTTAAGCAATTAAACAAAATCACTAGGTATGGGAGGCGCTGTATAATTAATTTAATTGCGCTGACTTTGGAATGAACAATGTAAATATAAAACACTATTATTATTAACGGGATATTTTGAGCTCCCGATATTTCGGCACAGTTACATGCAACATGTTCACGAGCGACTGAAAAATGCAGGTGGACGATATGGTTAAGAGCAGACAAATCTGTCCACCCTCTTTTTTTGTCCTTAATTTCTTTGTTTTTAATAATAGTGTTTTAATGAATGGCCGTGATAGTTTAAAAAAGTGTTTCATGTAAATATAGCTATTTACATAAGACGAAATAAATATATTTTTTATGAAATGTAAGAATTCTATTACCATTATTCCAATATGTGGCCAAAACGTGCCGTTTTGGGGTGGTTTTGGCGTAGTTAGCTGTATTTCACTATTATACGAAGTTCAAACAGGTCAAGGTTATATTGACTGAATTTGATTATTGGCTGACGTGAATTTTTCACATAGTCAACATCTATTATTTATCCAGCACAGACGGACAGACGGACGGACATGGAAACACTATTAATAAATAAAGCATTTTTGGACCATTGTGGACATTTGCCCACTGCATTGTATAAGTGTATACACCAAAACTAAGCAAAGCTATGGGAAGTGGATGGCTGATAGAATACTTATATACCTACTTTTTTGTACTCCTTAATAAATGCTCCTTCCTCCCGCGAACAAGCAAAATGTGGAATGTCCTTCCTCGGAAGGTTTTCCCGGCGAGCTTCAACAAAGAGCGTTGTAGAAAGGGTGTCTACAAGCACCTTTCCGGGTTAGCAAAGCAACAGTAATGTCAGTGATGTTGCAGTTGTCCATAGGCGACGGTTATCGATTACCATCGGGCGAGCCGGTTCCCTTTTTGCTTCACCTATTTTATATAAAAAAAAAATACATACCTACTTGTGATACATAGAAACACCCACGCATAGAATATCCACATCCATATTTCTCACAAAAATGTTTAACATGGGTGGGGATCGAACCCACGACCTAAAGTCATTAGTCTTAAGTAATTTATTCATAAAATATAAATTTACACGTCAAAAAATAATAAATATAATCAGAAATCAGAAATCAGAAATCAGAAAACTTTATTTTGTTGAACATGGTTGGTACACTACACATTACATAAATAGTATACATGATAGTTATTTCAATTGATGTATCACATGTCCATACCGGGTGAGGCGTACAAATTATGAGAAAAGATAAAAAAATGTCAATCAAAAATGTCAAAGTATCAAGATTTATGGAGTGTTTAGATGAGAATGTCACTACAGCTAATTTAGTCAATGGTACAATATACAATAAATAGGTAAACATTATGTCACAATTACGAGTTAAAAATAAGCATGTCATTATTAGTCGTCATTAATATGGTATGATAAAGCTGTGTCAATAATATTAATATCTGATGTCAAAATATTTTTGTCGGATAAAAATTCTGCAATAGAATAATAACATTTTTGTTTTAGCAATTTTGTAAGTCTACTTTTAAAGACGCCAATATTTGATTCTCTAAAATCTTTAGGTATTTTTGTATAAATTATACAGATGCCATTTAGAATATGCTTTTCCGCATGAGTGCGGTTTTAGCGGCACGAGGGCAGAGTTTCATTGCTTCCTGCGTACGGGTTCTGATACCAGCAGTAGTCCATTCACCAAATAACTGTGAATGGGATTTGACAAATGTCGCAATTTCAAGAATATAGAGACATGGCAATGGAAGAATCTTATATTTAAGGAAATAGGGTTTACAGCTATCTCTTTTACTTAAATGAAACATTGCCCTAATACATCTTTTTTGAGCTTTGAAAGCAATCTCTTTGTCAATAGAGTTCCCCCAGAAAACAATTCCATACCTCAATAGAGATACAACCATTCCATAGTATGCTGTTACTAATGCATCTTCATTTATTACAGAAGACAATTTGAATAATGCGTATGCTGTAGAACTTATTCTTTTTGTTAATGAATTTATGTGTGCTTTCCAGTTAAGTTTATTGTCAATAGTAAGGCCCAGAAATTTAGTTGTCTCTACCTCTTGCACTACTTTTCCATCGAATTGCAATGTAACATTCTGTTGTATCCTACGCTGTCGAAAATGAATTATGTTTGTTTTTTCCAAATTTATTTTTAAATTATTTTCTTCTAACCATTTTATCATTGAGTTAAGTGTGTTATTTATGTCTGACTCATATGTGGCCATGTCATTACAACTAATGATTACTGTGCTATCATCTGCAAAGAGAATCGTCGGGTGGTTTAAAGCTTTAGGTAGGTCATTAATATATGAAATAAAACAGAGAGGACCTACTATACTCCCTTGTGGCACCCCGTACATAGGAGACCTTTCTTCAGATCGGTAGACCACTTCTTGTTTTTCAGAAACATTTATTTTAATTATTTCAGTGTAATGTTTCCTATTAGTTAAATAGGATTCAATGAGATCTAAGGAGTTCCCTCTGACACCATATGCTTCAATTTTTTTTAAAAGTAAGCTATGCTGGACATAATCAAAGGCTTGAGTCATATCGCAGAATATTGCGCAGACTGGTGTTGCATTATCTACGTGAGTCATTACATGATCTAAAAATTCATATATTGCTAAGTTAACAGATTTGTTTGCTCTGAATCCTTTCTGTTCATTGCATAGTATATTCTTTTTTTCAATATAGTTATATAGCTGCATGTTTATATATTTCTCAAAGATATAAACTTTACAAAGAAATAATCTCGATTTAAATAACATATAATAACGAATAAATAAAATCGAATTAATATTTAGATTCTAAAAAATTTCACCAAGAATATAACAAATTTATATTTCATTAAAAATTAAAACATTAAGATTACTTATTAAATTTTACACTTATAAATTTGTCAAAACTGTAAAATGCTTGGTCAATGAGCTAAGTTCGAAGATAAGATAAGATAAGATAACCTTTATTGCTAAAACTGTGTACATTACATTACATAGGTGTTACAAAAAAGATCAGACACAACAGTTTATCCTAACAGACATGCAATAATATTTTTTCTTAAGGCCAAGTTAGTTAAAGCTTTGAAGGCCTACAGCTTACAAGGAACCTTAAAAAATTAGGCAATCGCAGTGTTGAAATGGATAGATGACGCTAGCTTCGGAATTTTCCCACACTTTGTTATCTGTCATCTAGCGAGATTAGGGTACCCCATATTCCCGCAAATTTAGCGGTCTAACAGCCGAGTTTGAACACAAGCCTCTTCAAGTTGGGGGACAATATGGAACTTGGTAACATGTTTTGCTAAATCTGGTCTCGTGTGTATACAACATGTGATACACATAATTAGGTTACTAATGCGAAAGACGGCATTCAGAACTTTGAGATTGTACTAAACAACTAAGGTAGCTGACACACGACACTTGAAGTACGAGAGCTTGAAATGAGCGCGTGTGGAATTTATTTTTGAATCCGATAAAAAGAGGTGTTGTAAAGAACAATGGCGAAATTTTATGTCTAACTTTTTGTAGCGTCTTATAATTGCGACTATAACATTTAAAACTTGTTTTATTCAAGTAACTTGAAGAAATCTTAATACTTGACACTGGCAAATGCTATAAGCGGGTCCAATTTGAATAATAAATAAAAAACAAAAAACTTACAAAACTTTGAAGCCAAATTAGATTTTTCCTGGCTTTCTTGAAAACAAATTCTAGGAATCTCAGGAAATGATGTAGACTCGGTAGCTATTTTTTTTTTATTTAAAAACGTAGGTTTTTTACTAACATAAAATCATGTACGGGAGTTCGCCATTGTTCTTTGATGAGTATGTGTCGGCAATAACGATCCGATATCAGATACGAAGGATTTATATAGAAATAAATATTTTGTTATAGGCACAGAATACGCCCTATTACATAGGGTTATAGGTATGTAATTATCTAGGTTAGAAAATCTGTTGAATGAATGATACGCTGAAGTATCGATTGATAAAATAGGGTCAATAGTTTAGGAAATTGGAGGTGCCTGAAAACAGTTACCAGTTACAGTTAGTTAGATATTATACCTACAAAAAACATGAAACCACGCGCGTGTCGTTCTCGCGAATCTGAACGTAGGCTACGTAGGCTCGTGACTTTTGATTGAGTTGACTTGAAATTTCTAGAACGAAATTAATTTCTATCAAGAAATCTATCTAAACTACACTAGAAATCAGAGTACCCTCAGATTTACATAGACAAAAAATTAATAATTTGGATTTTTGAATATATCCTTAATTTTCATTGATAAGCTTTCGGTTGACTGCCAACTCATCTGGTGTTGAGAAATAGATAAAGTATCTATGTATCTATCTATCTAATACCTTTAAACGAGCAATTCTTGGATATACCTAGTCTTGCCATAAATATATTCACGAAGAAAAAAATTATTTTTTTATTGCAAATAATATTTATTACTTTTACAGTGTGTTAGTTTAATACATAAATATAAAACAATTTAAAATATAAAAGCTTATTCGAAGTGGTCTCCATTGGCTGCAATACAGTCCTTTAAACGTTGAGGCCAGTTATCAATAGAAGCACGCACTCTTTCCATGGGAAAATTCTTCACTGCCAATCGTATGGATTGTTTTAGGGACTCCAAATTATCATGGCGTTTAGAGCAAGCCATACTCTCTAAAACTGACCATAAATCATAATCCAGCGGATTAAGATCAGGACTAGACGACGGCCAGTCTTCAGCTCTGATGAAGTCCGAAACGTTCACTTCCAACCAAGACTGCGTGGACCGAGCTTTATGACCTGGCGCCGAGTCTTGTTGGAAGGACCATACTTGGTTATTGAACATGGTGTTGTTAAGGGGCTTAACTACCTTCTCAAGAATGGTATTTTGATACACTTGTGCCGATGTTTTGATACCTTTTTCACAAAAATATGGCTCAGTCACTCCTTCATAGCTAACACCCCACCAAACCATCACTGAAGTCGGATAATGCCCACGTTGCACTCTGTCGACTAATTGGGAAGCTTCCTTAGAGCTTTGAGCATAAATACGGTCATTTTGTTTGTTAAAATGTTGCTCAATTGTAAAGATTTTCTCATCCGTAAACAAAATTTTTCTGTGACCTCCCTTTGCGTACCGCTTCAGTAGTTGTTTCGATTTTACCACCCTATTCTTTTTTAAATTATCAGTTAAAAAATTACAAGTGCGTCTCTTATAGGCTGCAAGTCCTAAGTCATCTTTTAAAATACGCACCATGGTTCTGGGTGCTATCTTCATCTCCCGAGATAAAATCTTTTGCTTTCGGACAGGATTTCTTCGAATTCTTTCCCTTACTGCTTTGACCACCTTTTTCGTACGAACACTACGTGGACGGCCAGATCTTTTTCTGTCACAAACAGAGGAGGTCTCATTGTACCTATTAATAGCCCGGTACACAAACATTTGACTAATACCAAGCGTATGGAGAGTTTTAAAAATTGCATTTGGCTCCATACCAACTTTGTGTAATGCAATCACAGCGATTCGGTTCTCTTTATCACCCCACTCCATTTTAATATCGCAAAATATTGTACAATGTATTGGCGCCAAAATTAGAAAACTCAATGAACAATCGTATAAAAATGACAGATTCCAAATTCAAATGTAATATCTTTCTTATTTTTAACTGTAACAGTATTTATGGCCAGACTAAGTATATAATCGAAATCTCGGAAAGGGCTCCAACGATTTTAACGAAATTTGGTTTGTAGGTATATTAGGGGACGATAAATCGACCTTGCTAGGTTTAATTTTTAGTGAACACGGGTTTGCTCGTATTTTCAGTCATAAAAAATCCGAGTGGAGCATATAAATAACACTGATTTATTGTTACTAACCGAACAGCGAAAAATCACATCAATGTTACATTCTAGTTTGCCATTCTAGCTTCCCATGTGTCGCAATACACTTCTCTCCTGCGGTGTCCGGCTTTGTTGTTTTGTTGTTTGAAGCAATCTTGTTGTCTAAGTATGTTACTGTGGTGGAGTCCTCAAGATCCTTCTGTATAGTTCTTGCTACTCACTATTGCGTGTAGAGTTTGTAGTCCATGGAATTGATGCATTTCTTAGCTTTTCTTTTCAAACTCAATAGTAGTAATTTGTATACAGAGCTGTTTGGTAAAACAGCATAGCAACCTAAAACCTGTTGGTTTTGTTACCTCCCATTTATTACTTATAATGTACTGCTGGAAGGCACATGCACATTATTTTTAATGCGCAAGTGCCTTTATTAACTACACAAATCAATATACAAACTACACGTAGATAAGTACTTAGCTAACTAAACTACAGAACATAAAACAAAAAGATTACCTCAGACCGATAAAGGTCAACAAGACAAGACAATCAAAGTGCTCAAAGTCAAACCCACTACCAGTTAGCAGCGTGCCCAGCATGATAACCACATTGCCACATTGCCACGTTGAATACCATCGCTTATGCGTTGGGCCAGATACGCACCAGTATTTAAGTCACGTGTCGCATCGATCAGGCGTTCAGATAAAGTTTTGAAAATGAGATGAGCTCCCGGTCCCCACGGGGCCAAAGTTTCGACACCAAACGGCTACGGCTCTAATATGTTGGACGCGCCTCATGGCTCATGGGCGCATGTACGCCTTCTTCTGAACGTGAGGTGGGGGTCGTGGGTTCAATCCCCACCCAGAGCAAACATTTCTGCTGATCATAGATGTTTGCTCTGTGTCTGGGTGTTTATATGTATCATATGTATGTATTTACAAAAAAGTATATATTCTTGACATCTGGTTCCCATAGTACAGGCTTTGCTTAGTTTGGAGCTGGATGGTGTTGTGTGAAAATGTCCTCCAATATTATTTTTTTTCTTTTTTTTTTTTCAAGTATTTATTTGTATAGGAGGGACTGCAGCCATAGCTTCACCTTATTTGGCTTTGCTGTGTGGGATTTCTTTTATGTCATACAGCCTTATACACTGAACTGTATCTTCGATGTAGCAGACACTGATAAAGAGATCCACTGAATCATCACATATGTTTGCATTATGTTAAAAATATTTAGAACGCGTCTCTCATTACGAGTTGTTCATTGCCCCCAATCTTTGGCATCTGTACAGGAAAAAACTCTCTCGAAATTATGACTCCGGAAAAATACTCACGTTTGTCTCAACATCTGCAAAATTGCTGTAAGAATAGTATTTCAAAGATGTTTTTTTACTCATATTTCCGGGAACGTGATATTTCTATTAATGTGAGTGACATCAAAGGATGTGCCCTTAATTTGAATAGAGCGAATTTCCTCCGCCTCTATGATGTTGCTGCAAAAACGGAAAAACCGTCCACGCGCGCTCTCTTAGGAAAGAAAAATATTTCGTGTTCACATATTCCTTTATGTTTAGGGTTCCAAGCTCCAAATGGAAAAAAGCGGAAAGCTTATAAAATCACTCCGGTTCTATCTCAACTGTGTCCATCGGCGACAGCTAGTTTGTTCTATCTAATCTATTTCACCAATTAAGTCGTTTGGTACATCTGTGAACCAAATGATATAAGCTATTTAGAATAGATGAAAATTCACTATCGTCCATATGTCTAAACTACAGAGTTAAAAAAAATCAATATTTGGTATAATATACTATTTTATTTATAATACTCAAATTAACTACGGAACTCTTTACACCAGAGTTCAAGTTGCACATGTCCGGTTGTTACTCTTATCATTTTGTATTATACATATGGCAACTGAATATTTGACCATTTTTTGTGATTTTTAACCGACTTCCAAAAAGAAGGAGGTTATCAATTCGGTCTGTATGTTTTGTTTTGTATTTTTGATTGATTTTGATGATTCTTTTTGTATTTTGTAGATCATACTTCAGAAGTGGTCCCATATTAATTTTATCTAAATCTATGCAGTACTTTGGTTTTAATAACAAAATAACTGGTAAAGTATCATCCAAACAACTGTCGAAAAGTGAATAGCAAAGTCGCGTATATGCGTACATTCACTTTTCTGCAGGCGTTATACATTATTGCGTATTAGCAGGCGGTTTTTTCAGTTTTTTAACTAAAATTATTTTGTGAGTATTTGCCTATTCGTAGGCCTAGCATTATTTTATAATACATATTACATTAGAAGATGTTGAAGACCTTACGAAGATGCTGGATGCAAGGCGGTTTTTGTCCAAGTTAATTTTCACACATAAAAATATAATTTACGTTATGATTTGTAAAAATATTTTTTTGCGTTATAATTTGTAAAAATATTTCTTATGTACTTAATTTAGATTAAAATGGAATATCTGTGAAAAATTTGTGATGTTAATTTCTAGTGACCGGTGTAACGAATTTTTTAATAAGGTCATTCAGCCATTTTATATCTTCAAAAATGTCGGTATACGCGAGCGAGACGGACGATTATGAACTACAGGCTCTTAGTTAGACAGTTGTTAGGTTGTGATATAATTTTCGCATCATATTTACCCTGGGAAATTGTGCCATCCCTATAATGAACCGCAGCTTTCAAACACAAAATCCAACTTGTGACCACGTTCATTCATTTACTCAAATAAAATTATCGAACTTAAATTAAATTGAAGTTCAAACAAGCGTCAGTGGATCTGAACAAGTCTCCAAAGTTTGTTCGACTTGAAGATGTTTGGACGAATCAATGCTGCATGCTTGTACAAGGTTAAGAAACAAAAAAAAACATTTAACAAGTATATATTAAAAGAAAAACAAAATATCCGACTGATAATTTATGTAAAGTCACTAACTTGTTACGATAAAATGTTTTTAGGGTTCCGTACCTCAAAAGAAAAAAACGGAACCCATAGGATCACTTTGTTGTCCGTCTGTCCGTCTGTCTGTCTGTCTGTCCGTCTGTCCGGGTGTGTTTATCTCGGGAACGCGTGAAGAAATCGAGTTGAATTTAAAACTATATATGCAAATCCATAGTATCTTGCTGCAGAAAGAAAAATAAAATTTCTCAGTTTCGTAAAAAAACGTTATAGCCGAATATGTCGTAAAAAACGCACATTTCGACACTCACAATGGAATCAAAACCTATGGGGTACTTCCCGTTGGCCTATAACTATGAAATTTGGCAAAAAGCATTGTGTTAGAGTACAAATATAGAAAAAAATCCGAAAACTGGAAATTTTTCATTTAATCACAAAAAAATAGTATCTCTGGATGCAAGGAATGAGGGCCCAAATTTTAAAGTGAATTAACCGTATCATGTGGGGTATCATAATTGAAAGAGCCTCATTAGCATAAGCTAAAACAGGTTTTTAACACATTCTTCGCCCCCTGCAGACCCTTCACTTCAGCTGGGAACCAAAACTTTTTAGTCGAATTTTGATTAAGTACAGAGTGGCCGCGCAACGTTGACTGCCTCAAACGCCGGTTTACTAACTACTACAAAATGAACGGGACACTCGCTCAAATCCGAGTGGAAGGCACTGCTACTATAGCCTCGCCCCACTCGGAACCGAGTAGTGAGCAAGAAATTAAATATTTTTACGATGTATATTTTTCGGCTTATCAGGGAAAATATAAAAAAATATATGATTTCCCCCTTTTATTTAGTTTGTACGGAACCCTCAGTGGGCGAGTCTGACTCGCACTCGTTCGGTTTTATTTTTTAAATGCCTCGACAAAAAAAAGACAGACAGAAAGACACACAGATATACAAATACCTACACAGATACATACGTCAATCTAATATCGTATTATTATTATATGTTCTAATACTAATTATAGCTAGATATTTAATTTAAGAAAATTACTAATGCTAACCTTGATTAAATCAATTTAGGCTGAGGTTTATTATGTACCGTAATCACAAAAGACAAATTTCAATGACACATTCACATGAATAACAAATTTATTCAACAGATAATTGAATAAATTTGTTATTCATATTCTATAGAACAGTTATCAAACAAATATTTGTCTTGGGTGGAAAATGGAGATTGAATCCAACTCAGCTATGAGGCCAGTCAACAAGAATGAAATTCCTGCTGAAAATCCTGTTACATTCCCATGAATTTCAAAATCTTATTGAATAAAATATCTGCCTTCCGAGTCATAAGAACTCTTCGATAAAGATCCGAAACGTGGAGCGTAGCAAAATCATTGTGAAAACAATAACGAAGCCGGCTTTAGAGGCAGGAATACGCAAGCTTACTCTGAGATAATCCCTATGAAGGGAAATACTTACCTTCCTGCCGGCTGGAAGCATTCAAATTGAGCCGCAATTTCGCCAAGTGCGCATACCTATGTATTAAAGAAGCTTTAATTTACTAAATACAGATGCGGGTTTCGTTTTTCCTTTCCATGTTATAGCAATCAATTTAATTATTACTTTTTGATGCAAATTGAAAAGTCGTCGATAAGTAATCACAGCACCAAGCACAAATCATATAATAATAGTATCTATCAGCTGGCAACCGACGACCGACGGCGAGCTATGAGGTTAATAGGTGATGATAAACTAGTTGCCAAGAAGCTACTTATTCTTGAGTTCCACCGTAAAGTAGCATATTTATCTTTTTTTTTTTTATCAGCCCTGTTTGTACAAACTGTCCCAATGCTGGGAACGGGCCATCTTCTCATTGTGAGAAGGGTTAGGCCATAGTCTGCCACGCTGGCCAAGTGCGGGTTGGCAGACTTCACACATCTTCAAGATCATTGAGAACTCTCAGACGTGTAGGTTTCCTCGCGATGTTTTCGTTCATCGTTTGAAGTTGGCGGCAATCAACAATACGCACATAACTTCGAAAAGACAGAGGTGCGTGCCGTGGGATTCGAACCCAGGACCTCCGGATCGCAAGTCAGACGGTCTCACCACTAGGCTGCCGGAAACTTTTTATCTATATATAACTTTGTTTATCTATATTTTTATATATTCATTTCGGCAAGTGTATGCCAGAGCTTCACGACCTTATTCCACCTTCCACATTTCTCTATGACTAGCAAAAAGTAAGCACAGTACCATTCATTTCTCATTAAAATGCCGAAATTCCGTACTTACGAGTAACTACGAACAAATCTATTCGTACTCAACGATTTTGGTCCACGTTCTTGATGCGCACTGCACAGGAATGGAATTCTGTGCTTCTCTGTTTCCTATGAGCAATTTTGTAATTTTCAAGGTAAATGTTTTAGTAATTTGAAAAAGCCTTGAAATAACGTTACAAGCAATGATTCATGTAGGATGCCTTTTTGACAAGTTATCCAGGAGTTATCTGTTAATTATGGCTGTTTCTGAGCGACAAGGAAACTTCTTAATGAGCGAGTTTCCAGGGGCTTACAACTTCGGGCCTTGTACTGAAAGTGCGCCTTGTACGGCGGGGATATTTAGTTGTACAACAAAATCTATATAAGTTCATCAAAAAAATCTGACGACCTTTTTGCTCAGTGACAATAAGGATCGTACACGTTATAAATATTTGAATTGCATAGGTACAGAGATGTGTACTGGAATTTTTAAATTATTTTATTCTTTTAGATGAGTGGAATCCGATGAGAAAGAGTGAAGTTTTCTTTTTTCCTCGTTTAAAACGCAACTGCTTTGCGACTATTGTGAGTGATATGAACAGCACACTCACTCACTTCGTAAGTGTGTGTGCGTGTGTGAGTGCAGAATGCATTATCAGTGTGTACGGGGGAGTGAACATATCGAGGCGGAAACATACTAGTTAGTTTGAGGCATTTTAGTTAAGTGTTTTGTTCCATTTCTGTTCGTGACAGTTCCGATCTGACAGAAGTTGACAAAATATAATGTTTTGAGTACGCAAACACAATTTGGCACCTATATTTTTAGCAACTTTTGTTCTTTTATTTGTTTTTACTTACATTTAATTGCAAAATGTAAGAACTCAGAAGACTTTTTATAACTTCTATTAATTATTGTGGTGACAGATTACGCATGTAATTTTGTATTTGGCGTAAACAGACAACTTCAGTCGTAACATTCGTTTGAATCATTGATTCTGATGCACAAATATATATTTTGGTGCTTGATTAAATAACATCCTTAGTACAATAGCTATAGATGGCGAGATACTCGCCATCTATAGCTATTGTAAGATTGTTGCGGTTAAAAGGAAATTAAATAATATTTAGCGGTGTTTTCCCTCAGCAGCTATCCTATTAAGGACTTGTATTTTTAGAACAAACCGTGTTTTATAAGTATGTAGGTTAGGTCGATTCATGGTCATCGGCATGGAAACATCCATACTTAGTGATGGCAATCCTTGTTAGGATTAATGATAAAGGTTTTTTCTTGAGAAAAAGTTGAGAAATAATAAGTATTCCTGTCGGTCATTTCGAAGAGACCCCTCTTCGAAATGACCGACAGGAAAACTATAACATTTCGAAATACTCGTTTTTCAAAATGGTACAGTAGTAGTAGCATTATGACTACGGCACAAGCCATATAATTGCCGTCTCTTTTTCTTTTGCTTTCGCGTATGATATATACTGATTTATATATGTACGCCGTTACTTAATTTTTCATTTGATTTTCATATTTTTTTCATAGATATTATTGGATTATCAATTGGTACAAATTTGCATAATATATAAAAAACTGACCAAGTGCGTGACGTGACACGCGCAAAGTAATGAAATTTGCATCTCAAATCATTGCATTTCATTTGCAATCAAAATTTCATTTCTTCCTTCTGTAGGTAAATTTTACTCTAACTAATACAAAATATAATTTCAAAACTTAATATATCGCAAACGAATCCCTAAATAAATAAAATAACTAGCCAAGTGCCAGTCGGACTTGCCCACGAAGGGTTCCGTACCATTATCTATAAAAACGGCAAAAAATCACGTTTGTTGTATGGGAGCCCCTTTAAATATTAATTTTATTTTAATTTAATTCTTTATTTTTAAAGTGAATAATTTAACTCAATATTCTGTGAATATTTCAAAAATCACGTTTGTTGTATGGGAGCCCCCTTAAATATTTATTTTATTCTATTTTTTTGTATTTGTTGTTATAGCGACAACAGAAATACATCATCTAAAATTTCCACTGTCTAACTATCACGGTTCATGAGATAGAGGTGATAGAGGGACGGACAGACAGACAGTGGAGTCTTGGTAATAGGTGCCCGTTTTTACCCTTTGGGTACGGAACCCTAAAAATGGTTTTCGCACACCCCTAATGTTTTTTGATTGCCCATCCACCGATAACCCACACGATGGCATAGATGAGGAAAAATAATTCATCACTAATTTACACGTGTAGGGGAGGTACCCAAAAAAATGCTTTTTTTTTTTTTCAATGTTATTGTCTACGACTTTCTCGGTATAACTAATATGCATATACATGCAAAATTACAGCTTTCTAGTATTAATTATAGTCTTTGACTAAAGCCGCGAACGGATAGACAGACAGACGGGCATGGCAAAACTACAAGGAGTCCTTATTTACTATGGAACCCAAAAAATGTGCAAGTGCTCCTATACACATTGATACAAACACTCCAAAGATAACCAAACAATTAAAAGTCAAAACCAGTAATTTGAAAACGATTGCAAATAAAAGTTTTACGTTATCCGCAGGAGAATCAGCCCACAGCGCTCCAGCGGCTTAAGGGTCAATTAAAATTAATTCAAATCAAAATTCAAATGGCGTCCGAACCCTGTCGACTTAAATAAATCCGCTGGTATAGAAAGTTTTTGCAATCTACCCCCAAACATCAGCGTCTATTCTTTTTCGTTCGAAATTGTCTTTGTCACTCTCACTCACTTTATTTTTTTAATAAAACTGACAGTGACCGAGTTTTCTCGATGGTTTAAGAATAGGGTGTTGTGCAGGATTAATATTCAAGCTAGCATTAGTATAATGCTGCGTTCTAATTCGTGTTGTGCTTCATAACGGCTGTTAGGTTTTACAGGGTCAGACGGAAAGGGTATGATAAGATTGAGGCGATCGTTTAGGGGACGTCCATCAATCACGTGACTTTCTAGGAATTGGAAACCCTTAATTCTTCCTGTTGATACGTTGTACTTAAAAAAAAAACCTTCTTTCATGTATAGAACGCCACTCTTAATTTTAAACTTCTTTGAAAAATTTACTACCGCATTTTGTAGCGGTTCGCAGAAAACATTCACATGCCAAAAGTTTATGTAGTGCTAATAGTCCTGAGTAAAATGGCTGGACATTCCGATAGACAGATGGACAAGGCGATTTTATAAAGGTTCCTGGTAGTTACTACGGAACTCTAAAAAAAAGTGGTTGTCTGTAAAGTCGGTTTACTACGATAATTTTACGTGATAACGATGCGTCACAAGCCGAACGCTTAAGCTGATCATGCCTCTCTATCGCTTGTTCCGCGCTCTCGCTTGCACGCACGGCTCAATCGTATCGTATAATCGTAGATACCCGATGTAATTATTATTCCAGCGCTGTATCACTGTTTTGTTTATTTTACCAAAAACGTGACAATAATTTTCCTTCTGATAGCTCCTGTACGTAAGTACATACAGCTCGATGCTGTCAAATTTAGTTCCATTTTTCGTCATCAGTCTTCAGTGTTTTAAAATGTTCATTCGTACGATGTGTTGCCAGCTACTTACCTAAATAAATATCGTAAATACCATAACGAAGGTTGACGAGCACAATTGGTAAATTGCCGCCACGCCGAGATGAGAATGTAAATTCCATCCATTATATTTTTATGTCGTCGCAAATTGTTTTACGTTACATTACTGGGGAGAAATTCGGTTGAAGTAATTTGACAAAGATTGAAGAGCAAACAGATCGAGTCTTGTTTACACGTAGCTGGAATTATTTCTTCTTAAACTTCTTTTCTCTTATCTGGAGTTCTTTGATTCGTGCAGTTAGCGCGTTTTTAGGCTTCCGTATTAAGGTGCCTGTCTGTCTGTCTGTTCTACACTGGTAACACAGTTTCAGTAAACGGCTATATCTTTTGAACTGTAACATAAGTCTCGTTTTTTTTTTTTGGCGGGATCGTCCTATTAATGTTACTTCTTTGTTTTATTTTCCTAAACTTGTGTTATTTTCGATATTTATGCTATAAAAATGGTGGTGTTTTATTCATTAAGTGTTCGGTCAAGTGCGTGAGTGTGGGCAAGTGAAATAAAGCAGTAAACGTGTGATTTTACGTTGTCGGCAAAACTCCATAGAAGCTTCTAGTAAAGTCGCCACCACTTTACTGAAGCAGGACTCGACTTATAAATTGACTGTATACGTGACTGTGACGAGAACATTTATAACTTGTTTTAATCAAGAAACTTGAAAAAATCCTAATACTTGACACTGGCAAATGCTTTAATGCGGGTCCAATACAAAAAAGAAGAAGAACATAAGTCTCAAAATTGACAATTGACTTTGATGTAAATCTACGAATATAAAAACTGGTCGAGAGTATTTTTTTTTAGTGAGACAAACTTGCGTAGGTCCTATGTAATAGGGCGAATTCTGTGCTTGCGTAAATAATTTTTGAAAAAAATGGGAATTGATTTTGCGAGATCTTTAAGATAATCGAGATAATAAATATTTTTTGAGGTCGGTGCCAGTTGGTGCTAGTGTTATAGCACCGACCTCAAAAATAGTCGGGGTACGTACAAACCTACTTAGATAGATGCCTATAGTTTTGATTTATTTTTTCGGTATTATGTAACAGCTGTTGTTATTTCCGTCTATGCCAAGTAGTACAATTGACTGTTCAATTGATTGAACTAGTGAGACTTTTAATTCCCACTAGTTCAATTAATAGCGGCTGATTGTACTGCTGGGACATCTATATTTCCAGTAGTATAATAATAATTGACAGTTCAACTACCAACAACAAAAGTTCTCCCTTTTCAGTTCATTGAATAGTTTTGAAGTCGTTTTTTTTTTAATTACTTTTATATCCGAATATTATACAGTAGCTGCAACCCGCGGTTTCACCCGTGTAGTGATGAAAAACGGTGATGATGATGACATAGCTTGTGCCCATCTTCATGTTTTCAGCTATCTCTGTAGCAAATTTCATATCAATCAATTCAGTCGTATGACCGTGAAAAAGAAACAAACAGACAGAGAGACAGAGGTTGTCTCTGTCTGTTTGTTTGTCTGTTTACTTTCGATTTTATGATATTAGTTAGATTTAACTTATTTAATAATTCATCTTGATTATGCATATATTTTTCCAGTAGACACAGAACCGTAAATTCTCTCTCCGTAGAACCTCGTTATATAAGTACAGGCGTGTGTGAAGTTTATTTCACCCTATCCGTGGAAGACAGCCACAGTGGCCGTTAGGGCTTTTTGTTTTTATTGCATTTTTGAGTTCTAATAATGCATTTGCATCTATCCACATCGAAAGAAAAATTAAAAAACCCTTAATTAGCCTTAGAAAAAGAGTTTATTTTTTATTTTTGCAAAAAGCCACTTATCAATACTGTCGTACTGCTAACTAACGCCTGCGCGGCCTTATTCCACGTTAAAATTGCTGCATCAAACTCGCGGCTGACGACGAAAAAGGTCGTAACGTCTATTAGATTCAAGCGTGCACCGCAATTTTGCCGCGGAAAAGAGCCACAATGGCGATTAAATTGACGTGAGTGTGATAAAATTCCGCGGAATACAGCCGTAAGGGACAAAATATGTACAAAAACGTGTATAAAAATAAATATCATCAACTGCCTGTTGTGTCATATATTAATGTAGAATACAAAAAAATATATGTTGTATAAGAAGTTTTAGAGATTATCAGAAAAACCCTCCTCCTGAAAACCTAGGGTCTTGTAATTGTGGCTGTCTTCGACGCGGTTACGACGAATTTTTGAGGTTTCCGCTGACATTCGCTTATTTAATTTTACGAGTGTATGTAAGTACCAAATGAAATAACTTTCGCTGGTTCTTTGGCTGGTTTTCGTTAGCTTGATATATTTTTGATTTTTTTTTACTTTTTATGATGTCTCTCCCTCCGTTAGTCGACTCGAGCCAATCTTATCCTACCGAGCGTTACACAGCCGAGTGTGACGGCTAAGTCTCATATTGAATGAGATAAAGTGCTCAGAGCGAAGAAGTTTTCACTTTAAAAACAATTTTTCTGAGATAAAAATTGTCTGAAAATGACGCGCTGCATTACAGCATTATGTATTCACTAGGAATACTTAGTTTGAATATGGTCGATCAGTCGGTCGTGTCATTTATTAACAACCGCGCTCGAAGCTATCGAGCGAGATGGGCCAGATAAGGTAGCACGTAGCCGCTATGACCGAGAGCCATAATTCCCTGCAATGCAGACTACCCTGCACTACGATTTACTATTGGTCTAAGTTATGAGAACAGAGCAGCATTTGCAGCACCGTGATGATAAGTTAAATGTTGTTCCTATAAAAATTGTCGCTGCACTTTACGCTAACAAGTCGTTCAGGGATATGCGGTGCGACGAGCGGTGCGGCGCGCAATGTTATCAAACATATGCTAATAATATATGAGAGCGTTCACGCTGAAGTGTTTTACACCCGTTTTGTTTGTTAAATAAGTAGATAGACAAACTCTTTAAAATAAATAACGACGATAGCCACGGATATCGCCGCGCGGTTGCCGCGGGAGTCGCTGCAAGGGTTTCATCAGGGTCGTCGAAGAAAGCTGTGACCACCGCGACGCCCCCTTCGTCGCGAATGTTGCGCGAACCTCGCTGCGGTCATCACCGCGTTCTCCGCTGCGGGCACCATCCGTCGTCTCACACGCCGCCCGTCGCCTTTCCTCGAACTTAAAAAATATTTACCACGCCGCGCGATTCGTTCATAGCGCCGGGTGTCGCTTTGCGTTCTTGTTTAACTTGTTCTGGTTCAGGGGTATCCCTGAACGAGTTAAACAATTGTCAAGGAAACTAAAGAACGTATCTGAACGTAGGAACCCTTTTAATCTCTGAGTGTTCGAGGTCTGGGTGTAATTGACTGTCTCCTTCATACACACGGGCACCCTACCTATACCTGTGAACATGACTTCTTGTTGTGTAAAAATATATCTAGAATACACTACGACCCACGGGTGGTACAGGAATGCTGCAATTTGGCTGCAGTAGAAAGAAAAATACATACAAACATTTTATTTAAATGACCCCACGCAGGTAACGGATATAACCTCTACGTGCACTTTCTACTCAGCAATGAAATCTCGAGAATTCTTATGCCTTAGACGAACAGGTCGCCAGCACAGCTGATTATACCTTTCCATGCCCCCCGATCGACGGCTGTGGGTAATTCTCTATCATAAAACCAGAGCTGTTTACCACACGGAAACGTATTACCTTCCGATAAATCTGAACTACATTGGGGAACCCTCGGTTCGTCCGTTGCATGTCTATAGACAGTTTCGAATTGGTAAACTGGAATTTTTAATAGTAAAGGAACGTGAACTGTGGGAGATTTGTTTTGTTTTTCGATTGTGTCCAAGCGAGCGAATTTCATGTCTGTAAGAGGACGTACGACACTAACAAACACCAATACTAATTAGACCACTTAGATAAAACAAGTATCTATATTAAAAGAAAAACAAAATACTCGACTGAAGAAAAGTAGTTTAACTTACGATTTCGTTATGCTTTATACGCTGTTGCGTGTACGTTTTTTGTGAGAAGGTATGCGTAAAATCGCTGCAACTCAACAGCATATCAAGCGTAACAAAATCGTAAGTTAGACTACATAAACCCTACCTTCAAGGACGCTGTTTGACCTATTTTGATGTACGAGGTATCATTAGATTCGTCTTCGATTCCCGAGTGTCATAGGCTATATTTTTATGTAATAATAATAATACATCTCTTGCAAATATAAAAGCGTCTTTTCGTAACCTCCAAGGAATGATTTCGTAATAAACAAGTGATTTTAATAGAATCTAAAGAATTCGCATTTATAATCTTTTACACCGATTTTACTCATACTTTTTCACAAAAAACGTACATCCAACAGCATATCAAGCTTAACAAAATCATAAATTAGACTGCAAAAACTGCGGTTCTGCAGTGGGGTATTTTGTTTTTCTTTTAATATAGATACTTGTTGTAAATGGAGAAAACAAGGAGAAAACATTCAACGCGCCGTTTGACGCACCGCGCGACGCGGCGACGCCACGCTTGTCCCTGGACGGCCCTATCGAACTCTTTTATGTGACCTTTACGCTTCAACATATTTATTCACAGGTATGGTATACACATTATCGGAAAGACTCCGTGTTGCCATATAAAAAGCTAGGTTACAATGTGAAATTAATGGTCTACTGAGTAAAATTTATCGTTTTCCATTACGCAGACCGCCTGCCAATTACCTGTTTTACAGTAAAAAACGGTGAAAGACCTCGTCCCTCATTCGCTATGTATTCGCCACGGAACCGGTAAAACTAGGAGGCGGTACATTTTCACCCTACCTTGAAACACGCTGTTTTTTTTTTCATTCGAAAATAGGCTTGCGACCGTCAACTCACCTGGTATTAAGCGACAGTTACGGTCTACGATGGAGCGCGCTTGCCTAGAAGAAACCTATTCCCTCGCGATTTGAAGACACCTAGACCTGTTTGACCTATTTTGATGTACGAGGTATCATTAGATTCGTCTTCGCTTCCAGAGTGTCATAGTGTCATAGTCATAGTCAGAGAGGCTATATTTTTCTGTAATAATAGAACAATACATCTCTTGCACTGTGCACATATGAAAACAATGCGCGTTTTCGTAACCTCCAAGGAATTATTCTGTAATAAACAAGTGATTTTACTAGAATTATTAAATAAAAATAAATATTAAATAAATTACATTAATACCTATGAACACATTAATCGTTATAAGACATTAGTCGTAATGTTTTTCTTAGGTAACACTATCTACATAATTATAGTTTAAAAAATTTGAAAAAAAACCGACTTCAAAATAAGCAATTCGTTTACTTGGATGACATATTTATCTAGTTATTTTGTTTTAAAAACCAAAGTACTAAACCAATTTCGATTACCATTATATGGGACCATCTCTGAAATATAACTACCGAACAAAAAAAAAGAATCTTCAAAACCAATTCATAAATTGGCGAAGTAATCGCTGAACAAACATAAGGAAAACATTCAGTCGAATTGAGAACCTCCTCCTTTTTGGAGGTCAGTTAAAAATGTTGTTTTTACCACATCTACTTTTTGTATTTATTATCCCTGTACTCATTCCCTACGTATTATCCTAGAGTTATGATTTAAGTGAACGAAAAAGGGTCTCCCAAATCGAGGACTCTTTTCGTATTTTCAATTAGATAAATTGAAATTCGCTTCTCAATATTCAAATATGTTTGCATGGGAAAAAATACGAAAATGAAATTGGATTTTGGTCAGCATGAGGCTTTTGAGTCATCAATGTTGAGAGGCGAATTTTTTATAGAAGTGACTATCAAAGAAATTAATTTAATAGCTTAAGTTCATCTTATGTGGACATATTTTTCATAATCTTCATTAAAATTAAATGCACTTTTATATTTATGAGTACTTATTTTTATTAGTTTGGTATTTGGAAGTGAAATTAATATTGATATAGGTCAGTGCCGTTTAAGGGAATAAAAAACCGGTATCGGTATCAATTTGTTGTAAGTCTGTCAGTTTTTCTGTTTGTCTACAGAAGGTCGTTTTGAGGTTCTAGAAATGCGTAGAAGTATGAAGTTGAAACTTTCTAGTAGGTACTTAAATCTACGCTCCCTTGAAGGTGTATTCCTTATCATTGTCATCATCTCAGCTAGAAAAAGTTCAGAGTGCTGGATATAGGCCATGGATTTTCCCCATAGATTTCCAAAAAGAACGGTTGGAGGCAGAAAGAGCGGTTGGAAGCTGTTTTTATTCAAAACCTTCCTGCCACTTGCTTAGTCGCCTGTCCATCTTGTGGCTGGTCTTCCTACGCTGGCTTGTCAATGCATGTTCTCCATTCAAGAATTTTTGGCCCCATCGGATTCTAAGTTCTACGTGCTATGTACCATACCCACTGCCACTTCATTCTTGATCTTTCTATTTTATTTGATCTTGCAGAGAGACTCCGAGCCTTCTTCGCAGCTCGTAATACAAGTAAAAATACTAAGCAAGTTCGTCAAGGCACTCTCACGTGATGTGCTAAAATTTATTTCCATTATATTTATAGCAGGAAAACATTACGAACTATCCAATTTCTTGAATTGGCTTAGGCGTTCAACAAAACGTCCACCAGACCAGTCGTTCAACTAAAAGTAGTAACACAACAGTTACTTATAAAAAAAATAATAATAAATAATTAATTAATTAATAATTAATTAATTAATTAATTAATAATTAATTAATTAATAATTAATTAATTAATTAATTAATAATAATTAATTAATTAATTATTTATAATTAATTAATAATTAATTAATTGCAAATAAATTATCTTTATCTTTATCTTTATTTTTTATTAAACCAAAAATAATAGATAATTATTTTGTTACTACTTCTATTATTTCAAGAAAATTTAGTCTTAAAATCATAAAAACTAAATAAATTGAATTTTGCACTTCGTAACCTGTTCAAAAGCACCGCGTATAAAGTTAGAAATGTTGACAGGCAAACGAATACGTTAAACAAGACTCCAATAATAGATCCGCTCTAATCCTTCCGTTCACGATACGAACGTAACTGTATCCATATCGGTCGTACCTATCTCGGGACGATATATCCATTGACTTTATAAAGATAGGAACGCTTAAACCGATCCCGACTTAGGCGTTTGCACAACAGTAAACTCATTACCAGCAGTAGGTACTGGTATTCAATTTTCAAACCGCATCTTGATAATATGTATGCAAGTGTGGGGTAGTGGGGGTGTGTCTATTTTTTTACCAAATAGTTTTTTATAATTAGCATGTAAGAGACATGTGGTTTTCTTTCGATCGATATCCGAGGAGTCGCTTTGCTTGCAAAAGGCAATTCACATAATTCGCTAACGCAACGAGTGACCGCAACCATTTAGAAATCAACTTACCATTTTTGTATAACAAATAATAATTTAAAAGAATTACTTATGAACTATCTTTAATAAATGTAACGTAAACAGCCAAATGACAATCCAAAAGCCAAATCCATTACCAGTAACTCATCAGAGCTTACCTATGCTAACAAACATAAAAACACACTCAAGAAATTTCGCCTTTACTATAATATTAAATCAGAAATCAGAATTTTTATTTCGTTGAACATGGTAGTATATCACATAGATAGAACACATACATACACATACATAGATAGATAGTATTAGTGTAGATAATTAGTTTGACAACGTATTGGAATACTTTTTCGAACGCAGTCAATACAAGTTGTTCGATTGTAGATGATTGAAACGCTTGGAGCGCCACCTAGGTTAAAAACTTAAGTAAGGTTTTTTTTTATATCCCTCATTGACGGAGAAATCGACTCGTAATAACATTACGAAAAGTGTCATTGTATGGAAAACGTTGATGCCATTTTTAAGTACCGGAAAGCAGGGGTCTCATACCGAAAAGATAAAGGTTATAACGATTAAGAGTATGACGTCATACCTTTTTATTTTGATACCTGAAAATAAAGGTATAGGAATTTTACGGTACAGATAAATAACGATATCATTATAAATTGCGCTACCGTAACCGAAAAATAAAAGGTTTTGACCTTGACCGCCCGCGCATCGCCATCCCCCGTTCGTATACAAACGCGTAAGAGCGAGAGGTCTTATGCAACGCGGTGATTTCGGTACCAAAATAACAAAATATCGGTAGAGTTATTGTTATATACCTTAGACGTTATTATCACCGTTTTCGGTCTACCTTTATAATTTTATACCTCTACCGTTATTATACCGGTAGCGTAACCTTATACCTTAACCGTTTACGATCCCTGCCCGAAAGTGACATATGTTTGTTCGTATGACAGGATCCTCTTATATTTACATCAATGATGTTTACCCTTCATGCAAATTAAGGTATTAACGTTTCGACGGTGTAAGATTTATGTTACGGCACACGAAGCAAAAACAAGAATCCTTTTTTTCTTCATCTCAAAATATAAATAAACATGGCGGGCTTAAGGTGCGCTTACACGAGGGCAATAATTGCTCGGCGACACGAATGGACCGATCTGGAGCAATTTCAATAAGTTGCGGCAATTATTTCGGCGATATTGCTTCTAATTGCTCCAGATATTTCATATCGCTCAATGTCGCAGATACGAATTGACGAATATCCAATGGGCTTGGAAATTCCTAGCAATTTTTGTATATATCTTATTCGCACATATATTCTCAGTTTGTTTTGCGGCTTGCCGTCTTGCTTCCGCTGGGAGAGCGAGAGGTCGGGTGGAGTAGGATAGCGCGCGGCAAGGCGTCGTCAGTCCAGCGCGTAGTCAGCCTCTGTTTGTTGTGTGACTGCATTTTAAAATGGCGTCGTCTTTGTCGTGGAATAATGAAAAGATTATTAACTTTATTGATGCAGTTCGCTTGCATCCTTGTTTGTGGGATAACAAAAGTCCTGATTTTAAGGATCGTTTGCTAAAAAAAGATGAATGGACTGCTATTGGGCTGCAGTTTGAAATATCTCATGACGAAGCAGTAAAAAAATTAAAAAATTTACGTACATATTTTAACAATAAAATAAAGAAATTGGAGAAAAAGCAAAAAAGTGGCAGTGGTGCTTTTCAAGAAAGCAATTGGTTATTCACCTATTCCTTTTCTTTCTTTTTTGTTTTTGATGAATAATAAAAAAAGCGCTACAAGCCGCCGCAGCAAGAACAATGTCGTCCATAGCGAGCGAATACTGAAATGCTCGTGTAGGACAGTATTGCCTAGTTGATGAAGTTGCGCCATATCGCTCAATATTGTATTGCGCAGTATTGATGCTTGTTGCCGTTGCCGTAAATTGCTTGATGTAGTCGTGACGTCATAGTTGATGAGTATTGACTGGAATTGAGCAATTTTAGTTGCCCGTATAAGCGCACCTTTACAACAAATAGCAATTTGTGCAACGAGCTGTCACTATTGGCAGAGAAAACTATTAATACTACGTAGGTACTGTTGGTTAATATGACAGTCCAATAAGTTGTTATTTTTTTGCCCCTTTTTTGTTCCGACCATATAAAAAAAGATTTACAGAAATCGTAAAATATATTTAGATATTTAGGGATAGAAAACAGTTTTATTTTATTGTATATGAACAAGTATCTATGTTAAAAGAAAATAAATACCCGACTGCTGAAAAGCAGTTTTTGCAGTTAAACTTACGATTTCGTTACGCTTGATGCTGAAGCTTGAGTATACGTTTGTAAAAGTTAAAATCGCTGTAACATAACATAAATGCGTATTCTTTTGAATAATTCTAATAAAACCACTTGTTTATTACGAAAAAGTACGTTGGAGGTAACAAAAAACATTTTTTTTAATTCGTGCGAGAAATACATTATTATTATTACAAAAAAATATAGCCTATGACACTTTGGAAGTGAAGACAAATCTAACCGACACCTAGCACATCAAAATCTTAAAAATTTAAACCAATAGTTGTATCTATTCTATCAAGACGCTAGATAATGCAAAGCTATGTATTTTTAAATGTAAGTAAATAGTAAATTTGGTTATGTTTGTGCATGTTAAGGGCGAATATAATTAGACTTTGGATATAAATGTAAGTTTTGTTATTTTAAGTGATGATGTTTATATACAATTATTTTGATTTGATGATTTGCATGCCGAAAGGCAGATATGGCGATCTAATTTCTACTTACTACCTATATGCTATGTACCCATATATGTAATAAACAATATATGAATATAAAAAAACGGTCGAGCCGTTTAGGCTGTAGGCGATCGTATAGAAACATCCATACATACGAGTACATACATACATGCATACGGGTAAAAACGCGTAATTTATTGGCAAAAGATCGTACGACGTTTCTCATAAGACGACATTACGTCTGTTCAGAAAGACTCATTCAAGAAGCGTATTCTACTTTTCAACTGTCAACGATCTAAAACATGAACCAATAAGTATACTATTGGAAAAAAATATCAATGAAAGCTTCGCACAAACGGAAATCGAGAGCTCTCTCTCGGAATCCAAATACCTACTATATTGTTAGTCCAAAACCATTGTCATGTAGCCCTTTGTTATGTTCTGCGAAATTCAGATTAAACTGTCGATGAATACCATGTGAATACGAATCACGTAGAAAAACGAAATGGTCCTATAAAGACGCGGATTTAGATAGGCCAGTGGTTCTTAAGCTGTGGCCCGCGGACCCGTGCTGGTTGCTGAGAGCGTCCGAAAATCTGTAGTGGGCCGTAAATTTATTCGTTATGGGACACTTATAAAGAATTGTTTTCAAAATATTATTAGGTGTTTAAAAAAATTCTTATAATTGTATTTGTCTGTATAGATAAATGGGGGGCGCCACTACTGAGATTTTTGAATAATAAAGATAAAATTTTAGTGATAGTTTGTGCAGATTATAACGCCATCTATTTTGGTTTAAATAAATTAACCTTATTTACGTATAAGAAAACTTGTCATTTTTTTAAATAAAATGCTAATTAAATTTTCGTTCACTCCACACGTAAGTAAATCATAAGTATTAGATATTTTTGAGTGTTTTTTACATACTGAAGTATGGGTGAAGTATAAGTACTCTACAAATTTATAGACATTCCAAAAATGACTTGACTGACGACGGGACTTGAAGCTGCATTATTTTGATCTGTACTTGGGAGCCTGTACCATTTTGTCACGGAGGTGTCACGTGGTATGGTCAAAACTTTCGAACAGTATTTTTTGTTTGGTGGCACCCACATAACAATATTGGTTGTATGTCAGTCGGCACACATAAGTACATACAGATTAATTGCTGAAAAGTGCTGTTCCGACCAACGCTAAAAAAGTTTCTGGTCATGATCCCACGTCAGAAAATCTTAACAACTACTGCGATAAATAGAAAGATTTGAATAGAAATCTAACCCCATAACGTCTGAATGGTTTGCGTAGGTAGTGTTTTCTTGAAGACCATGGGGGTGTTTTGCGTACGTTTCCGGAAAAATAAGTTGTTTATTATACTGAACGGAAATGGGCGATTGAATCGGTTACTTTTATTGAAGAATTGGTTGTTTATTGAAGCGTTTCAAATGCCAAAGTAGACCGCATCGTCGCTTAAGATTAGATGAGTCAGCGATCAAACTTGTGCTTGAATGCTGCCCTCTGTCCACAAAAATATGAAACTTTATACTAAAAATAAACTTTTTAACCCCGGATCCAAAAAGAGGGATTTGTATAGGGACTCCCAGAGTCAGTTTCAGGCTTCGGCTCCACTGATGCCCACTAAAAGACCAGGCGCGACCCGTGACCGTGTAATTTAAATTTAACTAATAATAAGTATATATGTCTATATTAAAAGATATACAAAAAACCCGACTGCAGAAAAGCAGTTTTTACAGTCTACCTTACGATTTCATTACGTTTGATACACTGTTGGCTGAGTGTACGTTTTTTGTGAAAAAGTATGTGTAATAAGTTTGACGTGTGTATCTGCGTATTTGTCTATGATATGCTCTCAAGCGGATGCACCGATTTTGATCTAGTTTTTTTTGCTTGAGAGAGGATTTCATTGAGGGTGTTCTTAACTTTGTGAGTGTTTTTCCATCAATTGGTTTAGCCTTTTTTGAGTTTTTGAGTTTTCTAAACATACATTTCTTAGAAGATTTATTAGCGACAGCTAAATAAATATATAATTTAAAAAACTGTGTAGTATTCTGTGTACCTATTCATATTTTTATCCGACTACATAAGTTCATGTTTACTTCTTGAATGTCATAGGCATTTTTTTTTCTTATAATAATAATACATCTCTCGCAAAAATAAAAAGTATACGTTTTTTGGTAACTTCAAACGAAATTTTTCGTAATGAACAAGTGAATTATAATCCTTTACAGCGATTTTACGCATACTTTTTCACATAAAAATAACGCTCGATCCTAGGTATAGAAAACTTTCTAGAAACCTGAAACCATTGTCAGTTTCCAAAGTGCCTTTACATTTGCTTCTTTACACTCCTTTTGAAGGTGTTCCCAATCCAAATACAGTTACCCCGCGATAATCCGGCCCTTGTCTAATCCGGCTCACCAAACCTGTACTGTTTATTATAAAGATATGTTATGCCTATAAAATAAACAGTACAGGTGCTGTCACGAATAAAAAGCACTTCGGCAAAAGCATATTCGTACAGAGCGGGGCGGCGCGCCGCGGTTTTTTCTCCGCCGCGCAGACAAAAATGTTCACTCGTTGCGTATTTTCTTAGTTTAATTTACCAATGTGATTGTAGGTGTTAGTATATTATAAAATTAGATTTTACCGTTTACACGGTGCTTATAAAAGGTGTTAGTAGTCTGCTGAGTGACTGGTTAAACACTTGACACATTTTCAAGGCGACAAAGCAACCAAGCAAAAGTATCCCAATCAAATAATTCAATTAGTAGATATAAATCGCTGATCCCAACTAATAATCCATGACTTTGTTCTATGACTTTTAGAAATTCGAGATAAAATATTAGCTGAAAATATCAAGCGAACCAAAAAATAAATCAAAGTAATGGTGCCAACAAAGTGTTTTTGTATTATATTGTATTGAACCCTGAAATATATCAAGCGATCAACCACTCTCTACATTCCGACAGTTTGATCATCCGACACCGCCCTGCAAAACATTTATCGGATTACCGTATTCAGGTTTTTGAAGTGAGCTGTTTGCCTACCCTTCGAATTTTATTGTATTCTGTAGCGGACGTGTTTATTTATTTACTAGTTTCGCCCGTTTCCTTCATCTCGGGAAATCAGAAGTCATCAATATACTAGTGGAAATCGTAAAGCCTTTCTACGAAATATCCAACTGGAATCGGTAGCCTAAATGGAGTAACGTTTCTCGGGTTTAGTCAATACTTTTAGCTAGGTAGGTGTGTTTTTAGATGGATCTACGTTTGACCACAAATTCGCCTGATCTATTCTATACATATGAGCAAATATTAATTTCTAATTAATGTTTAAGAAACTGCAAAACCGTCTTCAAAATGCAAAATTTTGTTATAAAAACCAAAGTACTGAATGAAAAAAAATCCATGGGTCCAATCTGGGAGTACCCTTTCAAACAAAGACTGAGTTATACGGTAAAATGACTGAGTTATACGGTAATGAATTTAAAAAAAAACTCGAACTGTTAACCTCCTTCTTTTTGAAGTTAGTAAAAAGTTACAAAATGTTTTTTATGCTAACATTAAAACATCCAAAGCGTCGGGGCCGAAAAATAAAAAAAATGCAACAAGCTTTAACCGCCTGGTTAAATTTAAAGGGGAATAAAACCCGTAATTCAATTAAGATCCACATTTTCCTGGTGGAAAGTGATTCGAGCTGAGCTCTGGGGAAACGCGCCTAAATTGGACCGGCAAATTGATTCTTTTCCTAGTTAAACATTTATAGACCTTATTAGCTGGTATCCGCGACAAACGCGTGGAGAAATATGAAACGAAACAAATGATAATAATTTTCATTTCTCATACTCGGAAAGTACTCTTGAAGTTGCCTGTACATAGGGATGAAGAATCGTTTTCCATGCTGTCAAATTATTAAAAAATCGCGTTCTAATTTGGCATTTCTATTGAACCAGGTCGAAACTTCATTCTTTTTCTTCTTTTTTTTTTCACGGAATGTGGACTCTCGCGCGGTAAGCGTGTATGTCTATCTGTCTGTACTGTGTTTACAATTTGTAGAATAAAAAAAATCATTTATAACATCAGTTTGAAAGTTTGATAAATTACAATTACAATTTTTAAGTTTTGATTAAATATACACATAAAATATACAATAAAGTTGTATATGGGCTAGGGTATAATTATAATATATATAAAATGAATGTCACTATAGTATAAATACGTAGTACTATTAGTCTTCTGTGTATATACACCTGAAAACATTACGCTCTTTTGCGCAGTCGGATTTACAGGAATCTGGACTGGGCGTGAAATTAATTAGATACCAAATGTATCCAATAAAAATGTAACAAAAAGAATCTAGAAATAATATTCGTTAATTAAATATACATTGTGGGAAACCTGTCATTACTAATGAGGGCAATTTGTCAGTAGATAAAACTCTGATAATACAATATTAGGGAATGCTATAAGGACCTGGCCACACGATACCAGCACGATAAGATAGCGACACGCTTGAAAAATTAAACCAGTAAAGCAAGATATGCTATAAAAGTGTGTACTAAATAACTTTCATTCTCGAATTAAATGTGGGAATGTTTTACAACTCCGTAAATTGCACCACACTCACAGCTTCTCAAATAAAAGTATTTATGTCGGGTCAGAAGTATCTACACCATTTATTTAAATGCACCTTTCACATTTTTTCAAATCTGTAAATAAAAATTGAGACCTTTGAATTACAGAGAAAACACGTAAATGTACTTAGGTATCATGACAATATTAATTAATTGAATTAATTATTAATTTTAATTATTTTCTAAGGTTTTCGCGATTGATCGTCCGAAAAAACAACAAAATGTGAGATTCCGTTACTAATTGTTTGATGTCAATAAATAATGATATTATTTTTAATAGAAAATTCGCTATTACAAATTTATAGCAGGTTATATTTCTAAAATATTTTACCTTATATCTCAGAAATTTATACACTAATTCTGAAAAATTTAAAATCTTTATTTGAAAGGATATATTTACAGATTGGCTTCCAAATTTTGTCAAAATCAGTTCGGTAGTTTAATTTTTTAAATAAAATTCATAACTGAATAATATGCCATTCGAGTAAGCGGAAATGTATATTTGGAAGTTGGTTCTTTCAATGTTATATACTATAATTATTATAAATAATGACTTGCAATTTTGCAAGTCAATTTAATCCCGTAAGTAATTCCGTCTGTCTCTCTATTAGTTACCTTTTCACGACTAAGCGGCAGAACTGATTTATATGAAATTTGATACAGAGATAGGTGAGGCAAAAAAAACTTTGCATAAATAAACCAATAATAATACTATAGCTGTCAACCTGTAAATAACGTACGCAACACGTAATGAGTGCCGAGTGTACGCTTGCTATTTTACATACCTATCTGCTTGCTTGTCTTTGCGCTATTGTGTTACAATATTATTAGTACTAGTTTATTTCATGTTAAGTGAATTTATATTCGAAATGAAATAAAAATATCTTAAGCCGTAAATGCGAACGACCCAACGCAACCCATCGTGTGGTCTGACCTTTACGCAGTCGCGCGACATGCGCCCGCAATAAAAGAATGCTAAAATATGGTGTCTGATTTAATTAAGGTCACAGTATTGCCCGCAGTAAAGTTTTGTGACGAGCCCTTGTATTTTTGGCTCACTATCTGATCCACGTTGACACTCGTCAAATTAATGTTTTGGTCACAGATCTTTTTCGGTATTCTCAATCATCCTAGGCTTTGTTGAAATTATTCTTCCGTAAAATCGAACATTACTGGCTTAGTTGCTCACTTCACGTTCAGTAAACGATGTTTTTTTGAAAACTAATAATATAACTATAAACTAATAACTAATAATATTATTGTTTAACTATAAACTAATAATATTATTGTTTAACTATAAACTAATAATATTATTGTTTAAAAAACTGAAACAACCAACTTCAAAATATGCAATTTCAGTTACTTGGACGACATATTTTTATCAGTTATTTTGTTTTAAAAACCAAAGTACTGAACCGATTTTGATAAAAATTACATGGGACCACCTCTGAAGTACCTATTACATAACAAACAAAAAATAATTATCTAAATCAATTCATAATTTGAGAAGTCATCGCGTAACAAACATACAAAAACATACAGTCGAAATGAGACCTCCTCCTTTTTGGAAGTCGGTTAAAAAGTAAGTCAAATTGAGATAACAGTAGGTATTGGTAAAAGGTCTGGTAGCGAAGAGCTTCGACCAACATCTTATCAGATCAGGCATCTCGCTAGCTAGGATCGGATACAGAAACCAGTCATCCTTGAAACGGCGGCATTGTCAGAAAATTTCTGTAGCTCTTGCCGTCAGTGATTTTCGCCATGCATGTCAGCGGCACTTTACTTTTAGTATTTATCCAATAATATATTACAATATATTATTTTGTACATATTTATTTTGTATACATTCAGAAATTAAGGTAATACAAAGTTATGAATTACCGCTTACCTAATCTAATAACAAAAAATACCAAATTATCTGCAAGTACAACATAGAAAGAAATCAGGCATATCAGTACAAGATTTTAGGCCTTACCGAAAAACGTCACTTAACTTTAACCACTGTCTTTCCGCAAGTGTCATTACGTGTAAGCGAGAAGTTGACAAAATATGCGGTAAGGCCGTTTATTTTTACGTAAATGTTTGTTCTTGAGAAACAGTTTAAATTTCATGGAGAAACAACAACAGCAAAATAACTCTTAATTCACCATCGAGTAAACGTTGTCTATGAAAGTCATTAAAAGTTTTAACTGGTTCCCTGTGGCTCAAGTGCGTACAAAATAATGTAAGTTATAGTGCAATAATATCTCTAGAATCATGCGAGGGCGCCACATGTGTATTGCCTGGACAAAATTGGAGAGAATATTTAGTTTTTCTATTTGGTCACCTCTGTAAAATATTGATCGCATTATCGTGGACGCACTTTGTGTCTTCGGGGTATTATTATTATGTTCAGTGGCTTGGGTTAAAGATAATTTGATATTGCGATGTAACCTACGAAAGCGTCCAAAATAACTTGTAACTCATAACGGGAACACTTTCAGAATAACAGTTATTGTTATTATTACAAGAAAAGTAAAAGCAACAATGGCGCATTATCATTTAATATTAATCGAATATCTTTCAACAATGGCGCATTATCATTTAATATTAATTAAATATCTTTCAACAATGGTGCATTATCATTTTAACTAAATAACTTTCCACATCAGGAAGAAAAAAGATTTGGTGATATTTTTAGGTTACGATATATAAAAATCTGAGCTCGTTTTAGTTAGAATTTGAGGTGCGCGCCGCGTTAATAATCAGTCGACGGCGGCGCACCGGCAAAATTTCGTCGGCGGCGGAGCGACAACGGCGGCGTGGGATTTTTAATAATTTTCGCATTGAAATTGAGATACAATGAAAAAAAAAATACTGCCTAATACTGTCTTTAGCTGTAATTTCAAGACCAGCTACAGAAAACACTTTTTACAGGCTATTTTAATAGTATAAATGCCATAGCAAGTACTACACCAAATACTTAGATGTGGGTAACCTAACTGTGGAACGGTATGCAGATACGGATCAAAAATTGTCAAAAAACGATCTTTCGCAACTAATAAGCGAGTTCCAAGAGGCGGAGCTGGTTAGAGTAAACACCGCCACTCTTCCCGAGTCCGGCACCTGGTTGCATGCCTTGCTATCTCCACAGTAGAATACTTTGAATTGAAAATGGTTTCTCAAGTAATCGCGGTTTCACACGAGCGAAATAGGTATTCTTGCTACATTTAGAGATAGAGATAGAATATAAGCGCAGCACTACATTTTGGTACATACATATGGGATGTTTTTTTTAAAACTAAAATATACTTATCAAACGTTTATGAGTGATACATTCCTGTCTGCATTTTCTATTCTAATTTTGCCGTTCCGAAGAGATCAATTCCAAATATTAACGATAGCCATTATTATTATTTTTTCACCTTATAACACTCTATCGTCAAATGTGGCGTCAAACAGCCTAGACACCGTGTTCTGCCGACACCGTTAGGGAAATTATCTTGCGCAAGTTCATCTCAGGCAGGAACGTCCAGCTCCCTTACATAATTTCTACTTCATCCTTCCATCTATTGAATTTTCTCCAGTATACATAATTCTAAAAATGTGTTTATAAAACAAAGAGTTTTGTGATTCTTAAGATAGCTCGTTTATACACGATACGAACACACGCGCCTTAATTACGCTGCTGAATATACACCAGACTAGCGTTGTTTGTACATGCCCTTTGCGAACTTTTGGTAAATATACCTCTACAACTCGCACCAGGTACCAGGTTTTAGGGTCATACTCCATTACTATGCGTCGGTGCAAGACCAGCGCCGACCATCGTTGTTTAAATGTACCTAAACAAGAATTAAACTGTGTTTATGATTATTCTAAATTATAAACTGTATTAAGAATAATACAGTTTAACTCTTGTTTTCATTTTAGTCAGATCAGGTGTACTCTGCAATTTAGGTATAATACAAGCACACTATGGCAAGTACTGCACGTATAGCTCAGTAGTTTAGTGATCGCCGAATGTTTTGTATTAGATTCCCAAACTTTTTGTTATCAAAAAATCGTTGATCTGAGTCTGGGTGTTCTTTGTGAACGTTATTTTAATGTTTGTAAAGCCCCTCGCCATAGAGAGAATTATCCTAGTTATCTTTTAAAAAAAGAAAAGTACATACGGCCTGCCGATTCGACCGGATAATTTATTACTTAGACGGGCACTGACAGCGATAGATCAGTATAATAGTAGGCACTTAGCGTCTGTATAAGCTGACTTGCGATTTATTGAGTCGTCAAAATAGTAGCTATACTATAATTAAATATGTTTGGGGAGTGCATTTTCTGTACTTGTACTATTAAGTATTATGTGGTTGAGCTAAAGAGCTCCTTTGTTCGCAGCAAATAAGCGGCCATTCGAGTACCTATGCGTCTTCTATAGTTAAAACGTCGTATGAGCCTTTTGTCTTACTTGCCTACATTTTTAGTGATATAAAATTACTGAATAGACTTACAAGAAATCCGTAATTCGAAAAACTAAAAAATAATTAGTATGTTAGAAACACGAGAGAACATCATCGTTTTATGGTAGTTAATCCAAAAACCAGAACAAACTATCATCGTGCGGACTGCAAAATTGCAGAACATGCGTCTTGAGTGGATCTTTCCCACTGGTAACGGTAGATGAACGTTGAGTCACATTAGATGAGTCGGCATAAACGCAAGCCAATTCTGCTCGAAAACTTTTTAGGTGCCTGGTGGAAAGTCAGTTGGCACCACGCAACATATCGCGTTCGCGTGGTTTGACGTTGCGTTGGCCCAGACACGGTCCGGTGGACGATGACCTTTACCCCGCGACGTTTTAGATACCCCGCATATCGCTGGTATAATACACGTAGAACTAAATACAGTTTTCATTTATCCCGATACAGGAGGTGATACTCTTTTTAAAAGCTTTTATTTAACTTGTAATGTATGTATGTAAGTATGTTAGTTCGGGTGGAATCTTTGAACTCAATTTTGAAAAAGATATCTTCAACCGATTGAGATGAAATTTTTAGGGTTTAGTTCAAAGATTATTAGTACTGGAAAGCTGTAGTTTAGTGTAGCTAACAAAGTGGTAAAATAAAATATTGTATTTTATATGGTAGGTACCTCACCTAAACGTGAAGTGGGAATTATTTCTTTTCTCGTCTATCCCATGGTATGTGATATCATTTCATAGGTAAATCAAAAATATTGGAGATGTCATAATATTATGTCCGTCGCATTTCGTGAATGTGACGTGTAAAAAATGAACTAATAAAATAATAGACCAAGCGCGTGTTGGGCCACGCGCAAAACAGGGTTTCGTAGCTGCTTATCACAATTTTTTCAACTTAAAACAGTGTCTCTAATTTGGTGCTATGAACATACGGGTTCAATTATGTTAGCTTAAATGAAATTTTCTTTTCACCTCACAAGCTCAGGATTCTATATTTGAACCAATTAATCCTAGAATCCTTCGCTTGCTCAGGCTTCAATACAAGTACTCGCCCCAAAAACCATCTTTGCAGCCTTGCATAACAAATAACTATTACTTACCTGTTATTTTGTTGTAAAAACTAAAGTACTGTATTGATTTTGATATAAAATTGAGATAAAATTTATATGCGATTACCTCTGAAGTATATGACCTACCAAATACAAAAAGAATCATCAAAATCAATGCAGAATTGGCTGAGTAATCGGTGAACAAACATACAGACCGAATTGATAAGTTTCTTTCTTTTTGGAAATCGGTAAAAAATGGGTTAGATGTAATTCATCTCCATTTAAAGTGCGTAGGGAAGGTACCATAAATAATATAAAAAAAAAGTTATTCTACCATTCTGTTGGCGTAATTAATAAGTACATTCATGTCAAATTACAATTTTCTAGTACTAATATTCTTTGAGCAAAGCAACGGACAGACAGAAAGACAGAAGGACATTGCGAGTATAATAGGGTTCCTTGTTTCCTACGGAACCCTAAAAAAAAGCTATGGTAATTCTATCTCTCTGTTACCATTTCACGATTAAACGGCTGAATAGATATTTATGATATTTTGCATATAGATAGCTTAGAAACTGATGAAGGACGTTATTTTGTTTTTTTTTAATCATCGTTTTTCATCACTGTGCTATGACGCAGCTACGCTTTTTTACATCTCGAGATATATTAAAAAAATATAAGGCATTTAATTAGTATAATCTATTACATTAAGTGTTACACTTAGTTTTAATTTATTTTAGGTGCTCCATTTACTTAATGGAGATCTTTGATAATGACGATTTTAGCTAAAAGTGAGCTAGTCTTGTAGTCTTGAATAACTACTTATCACGAACGTTTTTTTTATATTTGTGGACATTTCACACAACACCATCTAGCCCAAACTAAGCAAACCTTGTGCTATGGAACTAGATGGCTGATAGAATACATGTATACTTTTTTTGTGAATATATAAATATGATACATAGAAACACCCAGACACAGAACATACATCCGTGCTCATCTCAAAATGTTTGCCCTGAGTGGGGATCGAACCCACGACCTACAGCTCAGCAAGCAGACATACTACCAACTGACAAGGCCAGTCAATCGATGTAGTAATGTAGTGAAAATTTTTCACAACATTACTAGGTACCTACGAAATACGTTCACTAAGTATATACGTATATAATACGTTAACTAATAAATACGTTCAGTATTATCTATTAATAATATATGTATAGCAAAAAACAGTCAATTGCGAGGTTTATCGATCAACGAAGGCTTCCATACATTGTTCCATGTAGCTTTTGATTTATTTAAGATTGCTAAATAACTAAGTTTACTAAAAACTTCGGAATCTCTTTCCGACTTCAAAAATCAGGAGGCTAATTAACAATAATTTGGGTGTATTTGTTACAGTTGACATAGTCAAAGTTTACTATTACCACAAAAGTGATTAATATGCTATTACGTGAAAAACAAAACGAATTTTCTCCGTAATTTTACGGAACCCTAAAAAGTCACCGCGGTTTCAAATGGCGATTCCTTGTTTGGTAACCGTTCTATTTTCCATTATCTTCAGTTTTAGAATCACATAACGATTATATCGTCTTTAGCTGGGTACTCACTTAGCAGTGTTGCATGTAACGTATCAGATACTGTACCAACCTGCAAGTGGGTACGGCTCGTCCACGGTCCACCGCGTATCCTGCGAGCCGCCTTTGTGCTCGCAGTGATACCGCCACTCGGCGGGTCACTGCGAGCTTACAGCGCTCCACGCGCGAGCGGCTCGCAGCCGGCTCGTGCCTACGTACTCACTTGATACCGTATCTGATACATTACATGCTACACTGCTAAGTGAGCACCCAGCTTTAGGGTACAGCCGAGAATGTGGAATGAGGGAAATTTTCAGGAAACTCACGAAACCGTGGTATCCATAAAAACTCCGTCTGCTGGCATTACGCCATTTCGGATAATTTTATTGTTTTGTTGGAACTCTTGTTTGCGAAGGCTTAGCTTTTTACTCGACAATTTGAGGAGGCTATTATTATCGACCATTTAGGTAATATGTATGTTTGTATGTATACCTACATATAATACAATATGTTTCTATATTGCAGGATACGATTTGAGGAATAAAAACGGTCTAAATGCCTGGATTGGATGGATTTTAGCATGAGAGGTACCATATGAACCGTTATAGCTGTAAAATGAATTAATTAAATAAATAAATATTGGAAGTCATGAGAACAAGAATTAAATTGCACACAAAAAAAAAATAAGTTTTTCCTATTGAGGTACGGAACCCTAAAAAGGGAGAATTAAAATGTAAACTTTACTACATAGGGCTATTATACCATAATAATGTAGAACACACTAAGCAGATTAAAACAATATATAATACTACAAAGACATATTTCAATACGAGAAATAACGATTTCTCATTACGATCGAGTACCAATACCGCATGTCTTATGCAGTTCTGCCACTTGCTGCGTTGGATGTAGTTTCATGAAAGCTATTTATTTTATACACACATGTTTTTAAGATCATCGTTTTTTTGGTAGATGAAAAAGGGCGTCGCTGCCTTTTAATTTAACAGCAGCTAGAGAGGTTTGTGTAAAGGCCATGGTAGGAAATAATCATTCTAAAATAACACGCCAAGTCAAGAAATAAGCTTGAATCAGTCCAGTAGGTAAGCTAAATCACGAGGAAAGGAGGAATCAATCCGATAGGCAAGCCAAATCACGAAGTAAGTAGGGATCAGTCCAGTAAACAAGCCGGGTCAACGTAAAATCAAAAACTGAGAACACACTGAAATAAGCACCACACCACACGTCCGCACCGCTCAAGAAGAGACAGAATAGGACTGACATTTGCTCGCAACGTGTACGCGCCTTATGAACCTTATCTCCGACCAATGACGTTCAGCGCTTGGTTTCCCTATTAGCTCGTTTCGTTGAATAGAGTATACGTATGTAGAAATGTGTTTTTAGGGTTCCGTGGTAAGCAAAGAACCCTAATAGTTTCGCCATGACCGTCCGTCTAACTTTTTGTCGGTCTGCCTATCTGTCTGTCTGTCCGCGGCTATGCTCAAAGACTATTAGTTCTAGAAAGCTATAATTTGGCATGAAATTGTCTATTGTAGAATAGTGAGTGTAATAGCGAAATACAGATAGTTTGTATAATAAATGACCCTCGCCGATATAACAGCACGCCCGGCTCGACCGATGAAGAGTTAAACCTGGAAATGCCGCTATGAATATTTATGACAAAATAAACGCCCGCCCGTTTTACGGATATTTAGTTGAAAACTCTATAAAAAATATTTTAATTAAGTACGAATATTTTGTAATATTTTTTTAGAAAAAAGAATTATGACATAAATCAAACTCACGCTGATAATTTTTTAACGCCTGACATTTCACCTTAGCAACTGTTTTTGGAGTCATAGACACATACTTGCATAAAGATATAGGTACGAAATATGTTTTTCGAATAGCTCGCTCACTCACTCTTGTGCCAGTGTTTAATTATAAGCCTCGGTTTGGGCTTAAAACTCGTATTTTCCCAATTAATCAATCGAAGCTTTATACGCTTATAGCTTTTAGACTTCACGACTTCACTCCGCTTTATTGACAACCTGACCGATTTCGGCCAAAAGGTTATAACAACTATATATACTATGTAATATGCTATGGTAACAAGATACACTGACATACATACATGCACAGACTGAACACGATTATTATTGCAAAAATCGTGCTTGTGAGGTTTACGGCCTTATTTGAAATTGAGTGTCGAATGTTTCTTTTGAATATTAACAGGATCAGCCACCATGTAGCAAAAATTGAATATCGAATGTATCTTTTGAATATTAACAGGACCAGCCACCATGTAGCAAAAATTGAATATCGAATGTATCTTTTGAATATTAACAGGACCAGCCACCATGTAGCAAAAATTGAATATCGAATGTATCTTTTGAAAATTAACAGGACCAGCCACCATGTAGCAAAAATTGAATATCGAATGCTTCTGCTGAATATTAACAGGGTCAGCCATTAGATGACCATGTAGCAAATTCTTCTGAACTGATATCTCACAACTTTTTTTAAATCTCTGGACCGATATTGCTCATATTTCAAATTCTTGCTTAAAATTGTTGTTGAGTTGCACGCAAGCATAGCTTAGGAAAAACAGAAACAAAATGAACAGACAAGTGTCAGGAAGACGTTGCAAGTGCTTCCAACAAGTATGAAGTTTTTTGAATAGATATCTTGTAGATCGACTAGCTATCATCGCCTAACATCAGGCGAGTTGGTGGTCAATCGTAGATCTATCTGATGTAAAAAAAAGTTTTTTGAAGTGAAAACTTTTTTAGCTGCGTTGTTCATTTTTGGGATGGGTAAAAAAAAATTAACTCGCGTCAGATCGTCAGATTGTAAGACGGACAGAAACCTATTCTAACGTTCTGCATTTAAAGTTCATTATTGTATGTACAAGTTTGTCCTTCTAGCATGACGTCATTTCGTTGCGCCGAATGCTTATTTTCGTCAGACGTACGTAAGACTCGTTAGCTCAATAGGTTGGAGCACTGATATAAATTTCAATTTGTCAATCGGAGGGCGGAGGTTCAAATCCTTTACGAGTCAGTCTTTTTGCTATTTTATTTTTTAGTTTTCACTTCTGCCGGCACTCCCGGAGTACAACCCGTTGTTTTTTTTATAAATCTTTGGGCAAGCCTAGTCTAGTCCAGTGGACTACTTGTGACTTAGATAATCATGATGACGAAATAAAAAAAAACATTGTTGGAAAACGCCATAAACTAGAAACCCCAAAATATAACAAACCTCTCTCACCTTATCCTTTCCTACGGTCAAGTTACGTATTTACTTTAGTTAGAAAGTGTAGGAATTAAAGATAAACATCGGCGTGTTTAGTTAGGCTCACTATGGAAAACCTCGGCCAAGATTTTCAGACCATAAACAAAGTTTCTAGCCTGGGATACTTGCAAAGATGGTTTGATTTCAATCCCGGTACGTAAAGGGTTAGTTTATCTCCAATTGGACTATTTTTATTTAAGAAAGGTAAGTTTAATTTGCGTACGTAGAGGGTTAGTTTATTCTCCAATTGGACTATTTTTATTTAGGAAAGGTAAGTTTAATTTGCTTCAGTATCTTTCCTTGGGCAAATCTAAAATATGTTTTGGGTTAGGTTGGTATGGAATTCTACTTACGTTCGCTCCAAGTTCGCTCATTAAATCTTAAAGCAAATTTATTATTATACTTTAGAAAGCTGACAACTGAATTCAATTTTAGTAATTTCGTTTGCTTAGATGACATATTTTTTTGTAATTTTTAACTGATTTAAAAAAAAGGAGGAGGTTATCAATTCAATGTTTTTGCTTAGTCTTAAGAATCAAAATTGTAAAGTAGAATTATTATCATGATTATAATATTTTAGATGAATTTGTGACGTCATCACGACTTTTTCTTATTTTATTTAAATTAAATTAATTAACTACTGAAGAGAATTAGAAAACATTTAAATTAGTTATTTTAAATGATTCAATCTACCAAATAAAAATATAAATAAAAATACCAAAAAATCTTTACAATATAGCCTTTACATACCCCATTATGATCTAGTTTTTTTTTGGTTGAAAGAGGTTGTAATTGAGAGTGTTTTTAGGTATGTTTTATCAAAATCAGTGCAACCGTTCTTTATGTCGAGTTTTTTTTATTTCTAAACTTACTCGCGAAGTAGGTTCAGTTTTGTAAACTGTAATAATTCGTAATTAACGCCAGTATTATGAATATTTTATTCGAGATCTCGCTGATAGACCGAAATCAGTTCCTCATTACATTGTAATCTAAAATGTTATAAAGTAAAATTTTTAGAAACATTTGGAGATAATCTTTTTTTTTTTTTTTTTTTTTTGAAACATTTGGAGATAATCTTCCGTGCTAGTTCGACGTAACCCTTCAGACAAGAGTGGATATTGTATTGCGATCGCATCTCGTACTAATTAACCACATATCTGATTTATTACTTTACTCACTAAACGGGACTTATTTATCATCATCATCAACAAGTACTCTATCTAGCCACATATTTTATATATAGGTATGTAGATCGGTATGTACATATGTATGTAATTTACAAATTAACCTAAATTAATCTATACTTTCCCTTTGCTGGGGAAAGGTCTCCCCCATTTCCCTCCACAAGTCACGGTCCTGCGCCATCTGCTGCCAATCTTTTTAGAATTTGTCAAGATCGTCACGCCAGCGTTTCTTAGGTCTACCTGAACAGCGTCGTCCATCTGGTATCCACTGCGTGACGATCAAAGCCCATCGGTCGGGATGCATGCGAGCCATGCCCCGCCCAATCCCATTTTAATTTGGCTGCTTTTAGGCTAACATCAAAGTAATAAGAAAACAAAGTAATAATAAAAAATCAAAATAATCTAACATCAAAGTAATCAATTTTGAAATAAGAATAATAAAACATCAAATAATAATTAATTTTTTTTTTTTTTTTTTTTCTCAAATAATAATCAAACATCAATCTAACATCAAAGTAATCAATTTTGTAATAAGAATAATAAAACTCTCGCATAAAAATTCAATAATTTTCGTTACTTCGCACAAGCTTTTTCATAATAAATAAGTGATTTTTTAGAATTTTAAATAATGCGCATTCATTTCATTTAACAGCGACTTTGCGGGTAATATCTCACAAAAAACGTAGATACACTCATCAGCGTATCAAGCGTAACGAAATTGTAAGTTAGACTTTAATAAATTACAGTTTAAAAAACTAAAAAACACGCTACAAATTATTGTTGTCAAAGTTCATTACAAGACTTTTCTAACAAATCCAAACATAGCTATGATACGATGTTCCATCATGAAGTTCTAGTTCATATCTTCCGGCTCCATCATCAGATCAGTTCGACAGTTCCATATTATTGTATTGTAATCAGAACTACATACAGCTGCCAATTTTCATGACGCTACGATCCTTGGAAGATGGTTAAATTAGTTACCTTAGATTTAATTACATAGTTACATACAGGTCGACCTAATAAAAGCGTGTTAAAAATAGCTCGCCTGCAGTCGGGTATTTTGATTTTAAAATCAACGCAGCGGACGGCCTAAGAAAATCGTACCCAGTGAGTATAGTGTCTAAGCACACTATGCCGAAGGTACGCGACCGAAGTTCCGCGGCTGATTTTATGTTCCGACGTATTCGGCTGATATGACACACCGTTAGTGTGTCATATCAGCCGAAACTTACGCGGCAGAAATTCAGTTGCGCAACCGTGAGTACGATGGAGTACTTATGTTTTAATGACACAAAAAAGAGCACGTGCGTCGTGCAATCGAACCGAACTTCGGTCGCGTATAATGTGTGCTCTACAGTTTTTTGGCGGGAACGTCTTAGTAACGTGTTGTTGCTTTGTTTTATTTTCTTAAACTTGTGTTATTTTGAACATTAATGCTATAAAAATGGTGGTGTTTTATTCATTAAGTGTTCGTTAAGGTGCGTGAGTGTGGGCAAGTGAAATAAAGCAGTAAAACGTGTGATTTTTCGTTGTCGGCAAAACTCCATAGAAGCTTCTAGTAAAGTCGCCACCACTTTACTGAAGCAGGACTCGACTTAGAAATTGACTGTATACGTGACTTAGATTGTGACTAGAACATTTAAAACTTGTTTTATTCAAGAACTTGAAAAAATCCTAATACTTGACACTGGCAAATGCTTTAATGCGGGTCCAATACAAAAAAGAAGAATGTGTGCTCTAAAGAATAAGTTGCCGCTGAACTCACGCCCGAACGAAGTTAGGCTGTACGCAATATATATCAATATATATTATATATCATCAATATATAACGCAACGTAATTTTGGCATAATGTGTCGTCAGTAATCCAAATAGCATTGCAGGCATAATCATGCCGAACTTCGGTCGCGTACCTTCGGCATAGTGTGTTTAGACACTAAAGATTGTATGCGTATTCCTAGATAACAGTACATATAATATATATAATGATTAGTTACTACTAATCATTATATATATATACTTATACTTGCGCACTACTGTGCGCAAGTGTAGTGATAATTGGATATCGCCTTAGGTATTATTGGTTTACGCGGCGCCGCTGATATATTGCTATTACAACTAGACAGGATTAAAACGGATTTACGTGTCTGCTCAAAGGTATCTATTAACACAGTAAATACGGGTGTTTGTAAATATACGAGAAGTTGTTAGGTATGTCTATGTTTTAGTTAAAAATAAATGAATAAATATTGGTGGACATTTCACACAACACCATCTATCCCAAACTAAGCAAAGCTTGTACTACGGAACTAGATGGCTGACAGAATACATATATATTTTTTTAGGGTTCCGTACCTCAAAAGGTAAAAACGGAACCCTTATAGGATCTCTTTGTTGTCCGTCTGTCCGTCTGGGTGTCAAGACCTGTATCTCGGAAACGCGCAAAGGTATCGTGTTGAAATTAAAACCAAATACGCAGATATATAGTGTCTTGCTGCAGAAAGGAAAAATTAAATTTCTCAGTTTTCGTGAAAAAAAGTTACAGCCGAATATGTCGCAAAAAATGCACATTTCGACACTCACAAGGGAATCAAACACTATGGGGTACTTTCCGTTGACCTAGAACTATGAAATTTGGCAAAAGGATTATGTTATGGTACAAAAAAAAAAAAACTAGACATTTTAAATTTAATCACAAAAATAGGGTCTTTAAGCAAGGAAGGAGGGTCCAAATTTTAAAGTGCTTTAACCGTATCATGGGGGGTATCATATGAAAGAGCTTAATTAGCACAAGCTATAACATGTTTTAAATATTTTTCGATTTATGAAGGAAAATATAAAATAATATATAATTTACCCCTTTTATCTACTAGTTTGTACGGAACCCTCGGTGGGCGAGTTTGACTCGCTCTTGTCCGGTTTTTTTCTGGGGGTCTTTAAATAGCGAGTGAATTGGTTTCTTTCTGGTAAACGCCCTCCATGGTAGACTGAGTCAGGCGGGTTAGCAGTCAAGTGCAAGCCAATTTATGAACACCATGTGCAAAGTAGTGTTTCGCAATTGAAAATTACAATTTATGTGAACTTAAAACAGAGCCCCTTGTTTGATACTATGAACATACTAGTTACCGTATTATTTGCGCGAAACTTTCATTCCTTAATTGTTGCGTACTTATGACTATATTTTGTTAAGTCGATCGATATTACTCGTAAGCTTGTAAAGAAAATCCTACTTAGCCGTAATATTTTTTTTTATACAAGATAGATCTACGATTGCCTGATGTTAAGCGACGGTGTGGCCGAGGATGGAGCTAGTCGATCTTTTAATTTCGAATAAATGTTCTCACTTACATTGAAAACTGATTTTCACGCACTCCCTTAGGCAATTCAAGTTCGCATAAAAAACTTCAAAATTAGAATTACCGAACCGTTCAGCCTATATTACGGGTACTTCGGCGTTTCGCACCGCAAGTGATTCGAACCGCGGTGCGAATCGCCCATGTACTGTTTCTGAATGGGCCCATTCGCACCGCAGTGGTTGGTCCGGTGCGAATGACCCAAAACATATTTTGGGATAGGTCGATTCGGACCATAAAGAAACGCCCGATGCTCTTTTCGTAGGTCCGATTTGAACCACAGTTTATAGTACTAATGCCAGGACTTACACAAGCTTACTTTAAGGAAAAGAGCCAGTATAATTTGGATCAAGCCTAAGCCAGAATCGATATAACATTTCAAGTCAGACAGCCCCTAAAAGATATCTGTCGTGTGAGAGAGCTTATCCGATTTAGAAGGATAAACGCAGGCTTCCTCTTGATGGACACTATTTATAAAGATTTTGGAGTGCCAACGGCGATATATTTATATGGAAACTTCATTGCGAGTAGCTATATGAGACTAGTATTGGGCCCACAGACATAGTAGATGGAGCATGCGACTTTACTATTTACTAAATTTACATTTACTATTTGAAAAACTTGTGTGCCACATTTTTGGTACCGACTGTGACGTAACACAAACGATTTTGTGATGTAATGTTCTATCCGCGCGAAATCTATTCAACCCAATGCATCCGCGCGCTTGTACGCTAGTAACTAGTTGATTAAATATCGAATCGGAAGTATATATCACCTGAAATTAAATAAATCTTGGTGGTCAACTGCGATTTTTTATCGTACTTGACACACTAGGTACACACACTTGGAGTATCAGCTATAGAAGTATATGATTGGTCCCAATAAAACCATATCATGCAGTGTGACATGTGACGCGCTTCCATAGCAATCTCAAAACTTGCAATTTATAATGAGGCTTAAACATCCTACAGATATCGTACAGTATATTTGGTGTGTGCTCTAGAACCTTAAGACAATTTTTAACCGACTTCAAAAAAGAGGAGGCTCTCAGTTCAGCTGTATGTTGTTTTACCCTACTGCGTAAGAAGGACGGTTGTAAGTTTGTATGTATGTATTTAAAAGCTTTTATTATGTGGGTATGTGTGTTTGTTTCTATATGATCACCTACAGCCTAAACGGCTTGACCGATTTTGATGTGCGAGGTGTCGTTAGAAGCATCTTCACTCCCTAAGTGTAATAGGCAATATTTTTTGTAATAATGATTATACATTTCTCGCAAAAATACAAAAATGCGTTTTTCGTAAGCTCCAACAAACTTTTTTGTAATTAACAAGTAATTTTATTAGATTTATTCTAAAGAATGTGCATTTATAACTTTTTACAGCGATTTTACGCATACTTTCTCACAAAAAACGTGCACTCAACAGCGTAGATATCAAGCATAACGAAATCGGAAATTAGACTGAAAAAACTGCTTTTCTGCAGTCGTTTTTTTTTTTTGGTACTTGTTTTCTATGATTGTTACGCAATTATTTCGTCAATAAAATAATTGGATTTCAATGATTCTTTTTTCGGTTGATAACTCGTTCTTCAGAGGAGGTCCCATATAAATTCTATCAAATTCGGTTCCGTAGCTTGGTTTTTAGGGTTCCGTAGTAAACAAGGAACCCTTATAGTTCGCCATGTCCATCTGTCCGTTCGTCCGTCCGTCTGTCCGCGGCTTAGCGCAAAAACTGTAAGTACTAGAAAGCTGTAATTTTGTATGATTATACATAATTATAACGCCAATAAAACGGTAGAATAAAATCTTGAAAAAAAATTTTTTTTTATTAGAAAAAAATATTCATCCCCACTTTAGGTGTAGGGGACACACCTAAAGTGGGGATGAATATTTTTTTTCTCATCTACCCCATCGAGTGGGGTATCGTTGTGTAGGTAATCAAAAAACATTTGTAGTGTGACCATTTTTCAATTTATTACAATTACGGTTTGTCAACAATTCTCGAGTACTAATTTTTATTCGTTTATGTGTATCTAATCAAATATCATCTCCACACCAAAAAAACACAACTCTAGTTTATTTCTAAATAAAATGTTTAAATTACACAAAAGGGAATTTAACAAACGAAAATTAATCACATTTCGCAATCTGTGTAATACAGACATTTTTAATTTGCACCTAAAAACCAGTAATTAATGATAAGTAATCCAAAGGATCTAAAGACAATGGATTTCTAGCGCCAGTCTCTGACACAAAGAAAAAAGGGCTCTTTTGTACTTCACTGGGGTTGGAAATTTAAAATGTGGTGGACGTACTAATTAATACAAGAATACTGTACGATTTTATAGAATGGACATTATGACATTTACAGAGTTTGATCATTATTATGGTTTAAAGAAGCAAAATACGTAATTTTGTTTATTTGGTTGATATATCGGCGAAAGTCAGCGACCCACCCATTTCTCGTTGAAATGCCAAAAATCCGTGCTGAGCGATATCGATCCACGTTCATGACGCGTACTGCACAGGAATGGAATTCTTTGCCGCCGTCTCTGTTGAATTTTCAAGGCTAAAGTGAATCACTTCACTCACATTGTCAAGTTATTTTGTTTTAAATAGGAAACTACTAAAACCGAATGATGAAATTTATATGAGATAGATTGGAAAGTAAGTATATCCTTAAAAAATATTTAAATCTGTTAATAATTGATGGAGTTATGAGATAAGTAACAAAAGGGCGAATTCTGTGGTAACGAACATGAAAAAAAGAACCGAATTGCTAACTTCCTCCTTTATAATGAAAAAAATAAGAAGATAGTTTTAGTATATAAAAACGTTAACCTACTTTTATACCTAGTTCACTAACAAAATGTGTTTTTACGCAAAACCTTTTTCCAAATTCTGATAAATTAATACAAAAAACTCACAAGCACATTTGTCAGTTTGTAGACCTAACTCATACACGGTACATAGATCCATCATTGGAAGGCGACGTGAAGTTCGCAGGTACCCAGTGTTAGATATTGGAATATTTTGAGCGTCGCGTCAAGTAAAATGCTTGCCTACCTGCTGACGAAGAAATGGTGAGAGCTGGCGGTTAGTTACATTAATGTCCATTGTCCGACATTCAAATAAAAGACAAACATGTATATAAGTTATGATAGTCGTCTGATAGCCGTTCGCTCGTGACGATAATTGAAATTCGAATGGTTGAAACCAGTAACGGTTGTGTCGACTGATACATGAAAGCGCTCCCGATGCCGTGTTGTCAAAGTGCGGCAAACGACAGGGCGAGCGCGGGGAGCGGGTGATGAACCCGAGATTGACGGGAGGAGGAGAGTGCCTGTTCTGTATGTATGTAATACTATTAATATCTTTTGTGTTGATATTGTAAACTTTTACGCTTGCATTTGTCACTATACATTGAAGCAATCTACTGTGCCTAATTCAATCGTTTAAATTCATAAACGTTTATTTAAAACGAATTTTAAAAGTGAATTGGAATTTACCTCGTGATCACCATATTTTTTTTGTGTGAAAAAGTAAAATAGTTCTTACGTCATCATATCACAGCAATCTTACAGAGAATGCTTTTCGCGTGACTCGAATTTTAATACCCCACTGCAGAAAAGCAGTTTTAGCTTACGATTTTGTTACGCTTAATACGCTGTTGAGTGTACGTTTTTTGTAAGAAAGTATGCGTAAAATCGCTGTAAAAGATTATAAATGCGCATTCTTTAATTCTAGTAGAATCACTTGTTTATTACGAAATTATAGTTCGTTGGAGGTTACGAAAAAACTCCTTCTTACTTCTTCTTCTTACTTTGGGATAAAAAATAAGAGTATAGTAAGTAATTAATAGAAATAGAAACAAAAAGAAACTCGGATATTTCCTCGCAATGTGTATAGTTAAAACATATCATTAACAATAATCGGCCAAGTGCGAGTCGGACTCGCGCACGAAGGGTTCCGTACTATCATCTATAATACTACAAAGTTTAGTTCTGTTTATAAAATAACGAGAAATCAACGAAATTCCAAGTAGTAAATTGCAAACTTATAGGTAGGTTTTCGATACACATACGGGCAGCATGACGACGCTCGCGCGAATACGCGCGGTTATGGGTCGCTCCGTGATGTTACCTCCCCCGCTACCCGCGCGGCCGTTGCTTAGCAACCGCCTCGCGCTCGCGCCACCACCACACCGCGGCGCGGCGCTCGCACCGCGTTTATATGCACGGATTATTTTCATTTTGTGAGTTTTTATGTATTAGATTAGGTATTTATTTTTATAGTTAATATATTTCTAAATATTTACTTACAAATATTCAAGTTTCTTCCTGTTAATTAAGATCGAGTAAAAATTGCTTAAAAATTAAGTTTGTTGTATGGGAGCCCCCCTTTAATATTCATCATCATCATCTCAGCCATAAGAAGTCCATAATAGAAGTCCTTTAATATTTACTTTATTAATATTTAATTATTTATTTTGAAAGGTAATATACAAGTAAATATTCTGTGAAAATTTGAAGCGTCTACCTGTTACCGTTTTTAATATTGAGCAAAAAAATACGAAAAAAACACGTTTATTGTATGGGGACCCCCCTTAATATTTTTTTTTTAATTTTTAGTATTTGTTGTTATAGCGGCAACGGAAATACATCATTTGTGAAAATTTCAGCTTTCTAGCTATCACGGTTTATGAGATACAGCCTGGAGACAGACAGACAGACAGACAGACAGACAGACAGACAGCGAAGTCTTAGTAATAGGGTCCCGTTTTTACCCTTTGGGTACGGAACCCTAAAAATTAATATCAAACCATTTAAAATTATACTAATCAATTAATCAAACTCAATTTTGTGAATACATCTTTGCTAAAATAGCTAGTCAGCTCCTTGCCTATAGGACTTAGTAATATTTTTATGATTGATGGATCGCCCACGCCAGGCTGGCAATCAAGTTGGCTGCTTTACAGAAGTGTTGCGCATTTGTCATGTCTCACTGACACCTTCGGCTTATGCGTGTACTCGTGTACAGCGTATAGCTGTATAACGGCTGTACAGTTGACGCGTCGCAAGAAAAGGAGATATTTGGCAAGTTTTGGTTCTTTTATTTATTCTTTAGGATATATTGGACTGGCGCGATTTACGCATTTGCTTTTTTAAGTTAATATTTTTTTTATCGCGGGTTGAAATTAGACAAGATTAGAACGGGACCGAGATGAGTGTCGTACAAGAGAAACTTATTATTATCCTTACTATAAGTTTAAAACGATGTTGATGGTGATGAATTTTTAATAATTAACAGTAAAGTCACGGGATAATCGATGGGGATATCGGGTAGATCGAGTTCCATCCTCGGCCACACCGTCGCTTAGCATCAGGCGAGTTGATGGTTAATAATACATATAACTTTCGTTAAAAAAATCAAATTAATAGTACGCTTCTCACTCCACACATTAGTCTAGTAAAAATAAATCCGTTTGTATGGAGCAGATCACAGTATTTGCAACTGGGGAGATTCTTTGATATTATGATAGGAAAATAACTAAAAATCATAAATCAACAATAATCCCCGATTTGTAGACTAGCTGCGTTGCGCGGTGTCACTCGCGCAGTTATGAAAAAACGGTGATGATTATGACGATGATAAGTAGCTTATGTCCGTCTCCAGGTCCAAAGCTATCTCTATACTAATTTTCATAACGATCGGTCCAGCCGTTTGAGCGCGTAAAGGTAGCAAAATTAGTTTTTATAATATCATTATGAAATTGTGTCAAATGTATTTCAAAACACCAGTAAATTCATTTAAATTACAATATACTTAGTTGTATTTTATGTTTTTTTATGGCAAGCGCCTTTATTAACTACAACACAACAATATACAAACTCAACTAACTAAACTACTACACAAAAAGCACATCGATCACCCCAGACCGATAAAGGTCTAAAGATAATCCAAATGCTCAAACCCACTACCAGTTGGCAGCGTACCCAGCATGCTGGCCGCTGTGTTGTTTTGTAATTTTATGTTGTCACGAATCTTATTTTTACTAGACTACATGGGTATGTCATTACTCCATACGAAAGTTTGTATAATTTTGGAGGTTCGCTCTAATATTTGGAACCGATGCGATCGTGTATTAGAACTGTTAGTCACGCCTGAGTGAAGTGGTGCTCGTTTTACTCTTTACTCGAGGCATACACCGGACACTCGACCAAACGCAGACTGGCCTTGTGGCTCAGTTGGTAGTGTGTTTACGGCTACCTGCTGAACTGTAAGGTCGTGGGTTCAATCCCCACCCAGGGCAAACATTTGTGTGATGAGCATGGATGTTTGTTCTGTGTCTGGGTGTTTCTATGTATCATATGTATATATTTACAACAAAAAAAAAAGTATATATGTATTCTATCAGCCATCTAGTTCCATAGTACAAGCTTTGCTTAGTTTGGGCTAGATGGTGTTGTGTGAAATGTCCACAAATATTTATTTATTTATTTAAACCTCCCTATAAACGTCACGGTCTAACCTATTACACAGACATCAACACCCTACAACAGCTGAACCTTTGATAACATTCGGCAAGTCGGTAGTGTGTAAAAAAACGGATATATACTTTTCAGAAGCTCCGACGTAACCAATGACCCACTTTCAGTCAAATATTGTCAAGCAATGCTCCTTGAAATAGTCTGCGTGGACCATATTAATTCAAGGACCGGACACATTGAGCATATACACCAGAGAGAAGAATCGCTTGTGTGTCCGGTCTTCACCATTCTGCACGGACTTGATACATCGATCTACATGTATTAATGTATTAGATGTCATGTTTTGAACACTCGCTTTATTCATCGCAACTGTAGAGCAGTGTCTACACCTTGTAGCTGTCGTTTAGACCGTGACGTGAGCGGCGATGCAAAGGCGATGTTTGACGACTGTTTTGTTGTTTGACATTTCTATTCTAGTTTACATTGAATTCTTTGACTTGATATGTAATTTATATAAAAATATCCATATTTAAATAAAAAACATACCCATCAGCAGAAGAGCAATTTTTAAAGCATAACTTATGATTTAGTTACACTTGATACGCTGTTGTGGTAATGCCCAAAGTCGCTGTAATAAGAGGTTATGTATTTAGAATAATTCTACTAAAACCATTCATTTTGTTAAGAGAAAGTTCAATAGAGATTAAGAAAAAGTGCAATTTTAACGAGAGTTCTATTAGTATTACAAAAAAAGGAGTAGATACTCAAAGAGTGAAGAAGAATTTAACGACACCTCGCACATTGAAGTCAGCAGGCTGTAGGAGGTAATATAGTAACATACATTAATACATACACAGGTATTTAAATACACTTGAAAAACATGTATATCCTTCTAAAATATGTTAAATGTCTGAATAAAACTTTTTTAAATAACCCTTAATTAAAAAAACTCTCACTTTAATATCCACACATACTATGATTTTTATTTATTTAGAAATGTGTGACAGAGGTAGTTGCACGCTTTGAGCACAAACTTAATATATATGGTTGTTTATTAGTTACAAAATGATATGACATCTCTGTGGCTAGCTGCTCTACGGTTGGACAGGATGCGCGCGACACTGATGAATAGTCCGGCCAGTTCAGAAACCGCTCGTCATCGTGTCCCTCTAATAGAGCACCACTTTATTAAGTGGAAATTGTGTCCCCGCGGTCATTTTGGTACTTTTTTGTCCATTTTGTTTCCTGTACGATAGTGACGCATCATTGTTTGTATCTTGAGGGATACTTACCTATTTTACCAGATTATGTAAGGAAGGGTTTTACACAATTTTGATGCGTGAAGTGCGACAATAAACTGCGCAGTGAACATTTGAACCATGAGCACTATATACATTTTATATACCTATTGGTTATTATTGGTTTCTATATTGGGTACACTACGGCTACAAAAAGGTGGGACACCTAGTGAACCACGTAAGTGGATCACGGTAGGAAACCCTGCACGCAGTCACTCGTTTTTTGGGTGACGTACGTTGCCCCGGGTCCGGAGGTCTGCGCTTGCGCCGCTCACATCGCACGACAGGTTTTAGTCGGGTTCTTGCTGTAGCTGCGGTACGCCTTCGTTTGTTTTGATTCAGAATTTTTATAATATTATATTTTTTTAGCTTTGCTTAGTGTGGGCTAGATGGTGTTGTGTAAAATATCCACAAATATTTATTTATTTATTATTATTTATATTCTAACATTTTTAAATGATGTTTATATTTTTTAATTACAATATTGAGTATATTGTAAGCAAGCTTTTAGCTCCACCACCAGAGGAGTCAGCTCCTGGGAGGACCTGTCTTCTATCCTGAGGACGTGAGGGCCTCCGTCCCAAAGTCCCTAGTGAGATTCATGTCATACCTGGGACTGGGTGAGGTGCTGTAACCCCTGGAGAGAAGTTACAATAGATCCGCAAGGGTCGCAGTGACAGGGAGGCTCTTATGGCCTTACCTCGAATAATAAAAAATAATAATATTGTAAGCAAGACATGTTATGCTGCACAGCTGCCACAAAGCATTATGTTTTTCTGATTAATATACGTTTTTAGTTTAATACATTATATTTATTCCAGCAATTAGTTTTAATAAGCTCGTAGTTTAGGCTTGTAAAATGTAGTAAAATGTAAAATGTAGTTTTCTAGTATTATTATCGACATTTCTAGTCAGCTGCCACTACTCCTGCCACTGCTACTGCCACTGTTTCTGCCACTGGTCCTGCCACTGTTCCTTCCACTGCTCCTGCTACTGCTCCTGCCGCTGCCCCTCGCACTGCCAGTAATATTATCCTATACACTTCTGCAACAGTATCGACGCGAGTGACCTGTTTGCATTCTCGCGCTACTCACTTCTCTCGTCACTTTTCTGCCAAACAGAGTTGAATGTAGGTTTGCTATATGATAAAGAATCTTCAAGCAAAAGTTAAGTCACTAATCAATAACTGCACACTAACCGTATCCACGTGAATTTCCGAGACTCCCACACGCAGCTGAAAGCAGCTATTGTTTCGGAGGATCCATTTGTCAATGACAAGGGGCCGCCGCATGGTTCAAGGCCAGCCTGCCATTTGAGACGCATTGTGATGGGGGCTTTTGATTTCCTGCCAAATCGGTCGGTGAGATCATTTTCACTGTACAATGCTAAGATACAGACTTTCGTAAGTCTAATTAATTCTATATCTTCGTTCTTTTTTTTTATCAGCCCTGTTTGTACAAACTTGAGAACTCTCAGACATGTAGGTTCCGGATCACGATGTTTTCCTTCGCCGTTTGAAGTTGGCGGCAATCAACAATACACATAACTTCGAAAAGAGAGATGCGTGCCGTGGGATTCGAACCCAGGACCTGCGGATCGGAAGTCAGACGGTCTCACCACTAAACTGCCGGAAACTTCGTTCTTTGGGGAAGCTGTACTATATTTTCATTGTGAACGATTTTGCTCTTATTTGAGGTTGTGGTTGTCGAACAAAACTTTGACAAATCTCAGTTAACAAGTAATGTGTAAGAAAAACATAATATTATTATACGACTGCAGAAAGAGCGCAGACCATTTTTTTTGTCTATAACGCAATTATAATCAATTGCGTTACGCTTGATATGCTGTTGAGTGTACGTTTTTGGCGAGAAAGTATGCACAAAGTTGTTCTAAATGTGATTCAAAATGTGCATTCTTTAGAAAAAAAAGTAAAATAGCTTATTTGTTACTTAAGCCTGTGACACGCATACAAAGTAAAGACGAATCGAGCTGCACCTCGCACATCAAAATCGGTGCACTTTTTGAGTGTATGTGTGTTTGTTCCTATATTACCTACTACACTAGGAACATGCATATATATATATATATATTACATACACTCGAAAAACACAACCCTCCTTCTTGCGCAGTTAGATAGATAGATAGATAAGCTCTTTATTGTACAATACTAAACAAAAAATGAACAGAGAAACTTACAAAACTAGAGCGACAACCGGCGGCCTTAAAAAAAAAACCGGCGGCCTTACAGTTGAGTAATAAGGGGAGAAGTTTATTACGAGACCATATACCTATCGGCCAATTTTTATATTTGGGAAAAATATTCGGTAATCAATTGAAGAAATTTGAAGCAAAAGTAGTAATAGTTACTATTAAAGTCTTCTGTGGCGAAAGGTAAAATTGATAACCTCCTTTTTTTGAAGTCGGTTAAAAAAGAGCGATTTACAGGTTGTTAAGATTGGTCCTTCACCGTTTCGCCTTGAGATATAAGTTTGTCGTCCCGAGGTCTATCGTGTATGTATAGAGAAACTATACCCCGTTGTCGGAAGTCGGGTAATGTGACGCGACCAATGAGATTTTATCTATAGAGAGGTTATACTCGTTGAATATGAAGTAAATGCATGGAAAATCTCAGTTTTTAGCACTTTCGAGGATAAGACCACATCCTAAAGACCTTTTAGTATCTTGGCACACAGGATGGCATTGTCACTCTTCAGAAATCACGACACACGTCTAACAGTGTTGTCCGACGTGTGGCGATTGAAGACGAGTAGGGCAATTACCTTACTTGAAGCTTGCCACGTAGCGCCGGGTATAACCTATCTACGTAGGTATAATACATCATTTTGTGCGTCCTTGCGATCCATCAGGGCTGCAATCGTTCAGGCTCGGTGTTCGTCCTCGCAGAGACAGGCCGCAGACTGATTAAGACTTATATTGTTTGCTACAGACATATATTTGACTTTCATTTTCCTTGTCCACAAAGGATAATGTTCATATGTGGTAGGGTTAACTATTAGTTGTTTAAATAAGCGACGGCTTTTAATTGTATTCGCATAGAAACTTTTTTTTTTTATATATAGAAATAGGTTTACACTTGACCGCCAACTCGCCTGATGTTAAGCGACGTTGCGGTCTACGATCGAGCGCGCTTACCTAGAAGAAACCAATTCAATTCGCGATTTAAAGACACCCAGATTATATCAATCGGGAAAGATCCAGGAACCGTATTCCACAATCTAGCAGTCACTATATCTCACAGACATATATTATACACACATACAATCACGCCTATTTCCAACGCAAGTTGTTTTTGATGAAACATAACTTAGAACAAGATAAAATCTTTCAAACAAAACAAACTAGATCAAATAAAAACAAAATCAGTCCTTCAGTTTGAGAGCTAGAAGCCACAGACAGACACACAGATACACTCTTCAAACTTATAACATCCCTCTTTTTGTGTCGGGGGTTAAGAATAAGTTCCTATTCTGCTCGGGAAACTTATCACTTACCACAAAGAACGCTCAGACAACAATGTTCCTCTTCGTTTCGTATTCCATTGCATAAGAACATCGTATGTTATTTGTTACATTGTCTGCGTGCAAGTTACGATCGCTTTCGAGTTTTGTGTGTTACACGCGTTTGTGCAAGAACTCTCCAAGGGCTTGTTAACGTTAATGTTTATTGTTAAATAACGTTAATTCCGTTAATATTTTTGACGTGATAACGTCTTATAAATCGATGAACGCCGGCTGTACGCACGAAAAAGCATGACTCATTGTCACGTTCCGCCTGAGCCGAGCGTGCAAGCGAGAGCGCGGAACAAGCGATAGAGAGGCACGATCGGCCTAAGTGTTCGGCTTGTGACGCATCGTTATCACGTAAAATTATCGTCCGTAAGCCGACTTTACAGATAATCATTTTTTTTTATTCATAACACGTAGGTACATATCTATAATAAAAGAAAAACTACCCGACTGCATAAGAGCTTTTTTTTTCAGAGCTGTTACCAATGACGTTATTATAACATGGACGTAAAGTATATCACGAAAATAATATCATGAGTTGACCGATACATAATACCAATGACGAACTTTAAATTAGGTTTTAATTTAAACTCTATGTCGCCGCGCTAAGCCCTAATATAGATTGAGAAGTTTAGAGAATTCTATTTTGCCACTTCGAATTCTTTTTATAATTTAAATTATTTTATTCGTTTATGTGGTCTATTAAAGGTTGCTGCTTTGGTCCTCATTGAGCTCGGACGTTTTTGAGCGCTAACGCGAAATCATTGGCGATATAATATTGTTGGTTGGTTTAAGATTTTTTTTTTTTTATCAGCCCTGTTTGTACAAATTGTCCCACTGCTGGGAACGGGCCATCTTCTCATTGTGAGAAGGGTTAGGCCATAGTCTGCCACGCTGGCCAAGTGCGGGTTGGCAGACTTCACACATCTTCAAGATCATTCAGATCTCTCAGACATGTTGGTTTCCTCACGATGTTTTCCTTCACCGTTTGAAGTTGGCGGCAATCAACAATACGCACATAACTTCGAAAAGACAGAGGTGCGTGCCGTGGGATTCGAACCCAGGACCTGCGGATCGCAAGTCAGACGGTCTCACCACTAGGCTGCCGGAAACATATATAAGAATAAGTACCTCAAGTTAAAAATATATTTGAGTAAGTAAAAAATTTAAAAGTACCTAAGTATAAAATTAAATATTGGCAATTATTGTTTTTGTCACAAGCCCATTCCAACTCAGCATAATGTTGGTAGAAATAATCAGCGCTGGTCTTTTGTTGGAATCAGTAGGTCACGCATGCACGCTGTGACTTCCGACTGCGCAAAAAGAGGGCTATGCTTATAGTATGTCTATACTTACAAGCATGGGCGTAGCTATAGCTTTCTCATGGGGGGGTCCGCGGGTACAAAAATTTATAAAAATATACTACTATTTGCCTCTTTATTTGCGCAGACTATACACAGACGAGTACTAGTTTCTAAACGTCAATGTTTGTATAATTATAATTATAATAATCTTTATATAATTATATGTTATAAACATTTAAATACACGAAAATTAAATTACGGACAAACGTATAACTGTAAATAAAGTGTAAAAGTAACGTCGGAACAATATTAATTCATATTAAACTAGAGGTACCCTATGACTTCACTCGTTTTAACGAGCGCTCAGCATTTGCATGACTTAAATAAACAAAAACATAGATACCATACGCATACGCGAGCGAAGCGAGCGCGAAATTTTTTAAGGTTTTTAAAATTATATCTTGGAAATAATTTAATTCATTGATCGTGTTAGAAAGTGGCCCAAATGAACCAAACAAGTATAAAAGTGTTTAAAAAAAATTAAATATCCGACTGGATGAGACTGACTTACGCTATCAAAAAATATAAATATAACCATTTGAATGCATTGATTTCAAATTTAAGCACGGCACTTTAAGAGTCTTGTTCGATCTTTTCGAAATTATTAACGCAAAAATATTTTTTTATGTATAATTGCCTTGGGTAGAATTGAATTTTTCATGGAATATTTGTGTTTTTTTTACATAAGATAGATCTAGGACTGATCTCCAACTCGCTGATATTTAGCGATGTTGTTTTCTAGTTTTACAAACGAAGATCTTTTTATAAGTTCATTATAAATATGGGCATGCGCGAGCGATCGCTTCGCTTTGGCGCGCGAAAAATATTGAAGCAAATTAAGTAAACTTTAAAAAAGAGCAAGGATTTTTCATAATTGCCAGGATATTTTGGGGGAGGGTAGGTTGAACCCCTAAGCCCCTTATGCTATGCTTACGGCCTTGTTCACAACTTGTCGGATTCGGAATCGGCCTGGAAACTATATCTCCATCTCTCTCAATTTGTATAGATATGACAGAGATGGAGTTAGAGTTTCTTAAAAAGTATGTATATAAAAATAAAAAAAACGACAGCAGAAAAGCAGTTTTTTGCAGTCTAACTTACGATTTCGATACTTTTAATACACTGTTAAATGTACGTTTTTTGTGAGTAAGTATGCGTAAAATTGCTGTAAAAGATTATAAACGCGCATTGTTTAGAATAATTCTAAAATAACACTTGTTTATTACGAAATAGTGCGTTAGTGATTACGAAAAAACGTTTTATTTTTATTTTAGAAAGAGATATAGGTATCATGATTACAAAAAATATAGCCTACTTATGACACTTTGGAAACGAAGACGACTGTAATGACACATAAAAATCCGTCAAGCCGTTCAGGCTGTCATATAGAAACATTCATACATACCCGCATACATACATACACTCGAAAAACATTACCCTCCTTCTTACGCAATCGGGTAAAAATCTATAGTTTCCATTTGATATACGCGTTTGTAGTATGCGCGGGCGAAAGACGAACATGGGTCATACTGCATCTCTTTAGCTAAGCTGTAGTTATGCACACACATTACCGCACATCAGGTTTTTATATATATTTTGTAACATGCGTGCTATCCGCGATACCTATTCCGGAATTTTGACAGCACTTTTTTTTTTTGGCCAATGCCATGGTCCGGACCCCCTGGACCCCACCTTATATACGCCCATGCTTACTAGCTCGTGCGCTCTAATTAGTTGCAACAACTGTTACCATGTAAACTGTCAGGCGTCAAGACTACAAGACAATATGTTCCGTTCTATGCAGCTGCAGCGGCTGCAGCATTTTGCAGAGAAAGTTTTTGACATAAGCGAGGAACTCTAGATAGGGTTTATTTTGTAAGTTTTAAGCTGTCTCAAAACTTGATGTGTGAGCTTGTGACTGCCCTAGAAGGAGGGAATTGGTTTTACTTTATTGTGCAAGAAAGGGGAAAATGTTTCAAGAACTAAGTTTGAGCTCATTTTTAATCGACTTAAAATAATTATGTTTTGAAAAACTGAAACAACCAACTTTTAAAAACCAAACTCCTGATTTGATGGAATTTATATGGGATCAATCTGAAAGTATGTCCTTTCAAATAAAGAAGTGCACAAATCTGGTTATAAATGACGCAGTTATACGCGTATGCGGTAACAAACATAAAATAGTTCATTCTTTTTGAAGTTGGTAAAAAGGAGGAGATTATAAATTTAACTATATTATTTTATGCTATTACAATTTTGTTATTTAAAAACCGATTTGAAAATATTTTTTTTTTAATATACTTTCAGATTGGTCTCATATATTATTGTTAATTATAATATAATTCCATCAACATCAGTAAAGCAGTTTGATTTTTAAAACAATTTAGGTACTTAACCTAAAAAAATATGTCATCCAGTGCCTTCAACTGAAATGCTCAGTCGTATCCATCACCAACAAAACATCTAAATCTTAAATTGGAGCCTGTAAACGAGATTACTTCTATGTTTTTCATTAAAAGATCACTTAGCGGCGGTGTCTATACCGAGCGGTACCTAACCCTTCATATGCCGACTTAATTAATCAAATTTAACGACCCGTATAAAGCTTTTACAATTCGCAACACTGTTAGTAGAGCTGGGACAAGGTAGCAGTATTTAAGCCCGAAACCGAATACCGAATTAGTCTGCAAGCGCAACGCGCCGCGATAAAATGTTTGCCTTTCACTGCTCTTCTTGTCAAGGGATTGATTATATTGTTTTAAAAAACTGAAAAAAAAAAACAGACTTCAAAATATGCAATTCGTTTACTTGGATGACATTTATTCAGTTATTTTATTATAAAAAAACCAAAGTACTAAACCGATTTTGATAAAATTTATATGGGACCACCTATGAAGTATTACCAACCAAACAAAAGAAAATAAACATCAAAAACAATTCATATTTGGCGGAGTAATCGCTGAATCTCCTTATTTTTGGAAGTCGGTTAAAACGAGATAGATCTATATAATATCTCAATCTTGTCACGTTTAAAAATAAACATGTATTTAAAATAAAATTTCGTATTTTGAAGTCGGTTGCTTCAGTGTTTTAACCGACTTCCATAAAAAAGGAGGTTCTTGATTCGACTGTATGTTTTTTTGTATGTTTGTTCAGCGATTACTGCGCCAATTATGAATTGTGTTTGATTATTCTTTTTTGTTTTGTGGGTAATGCCTGTGAGGTGGTCCCATATAAATTTTATCAAAATCGCTTCAATATTTTGGTTTTTATAACAAAATAATTGAAAAAATATCATCCAAGAGATATTTTTTTAGTAATTGCCTATGGAGGCGGTTTTTTCAGTTTATTAAACTATTTTTTTTTATATTGTATTTTTTGGTGTAAGTAATGCGTATAAAAATAAAAACCGAATTCGGCTTCATGGATTCGGGTAGCTGAACCAATGCCTACTCCAAGATTTTATTAAAATAGACCGCGTCGAAAATGTTGAAATTCAGATTAAAGCTCTAATGGAGCGCGCCCTTCTATTGTGAGGGAATGATAATAATCTTACCTCGGAGGGTCTGCTTTCTCAAAATTACTAAGAAATTCTAAACATGGTTTCAAATACTCTTCTAAACATGGTCTCAGATACTCTAAGTAATTGGATGCGTTGAAAAATTTTGATACAAAGCTTGAGGGCGAATAGGTTGATAGGAGATATCAAAATTTTAGGATAAAGGGAACAGGGAAAAGAATTTGAGCAATTCCTGTCGATATATTTTCATTATCATTTTTAGGGATCCGTACCGCAAAAGTAAAAAAACGGAACCCTTATAGGATCACTTTGTAGTCTGTCTGTCCGCCCGTCCGGGTGTCAAGACCTATCTCGGGAACGCGTGAAGGTATCGAGTTGAAATTAAAACCATATACGCAGATCCATAGTCTCTTGCTGCAGAAAGAAAAATAAAATTTCTCAGTTTTCGTAACAATAAGTTACAGCCGAATATGTCGTAAAAAACGCATATTTCGGCACTTACAAGAGAATCAAAATCTATGGGGTACTTCCCGTTGACCTAGAACTATGAAATTTGGCAAGAAGCATTGTGTTATAGTACACATATAGGAAAAAATCCGAAAACTGGACATTTTTAATTAAATCACAAAAAAAATTGTCTTTATGCAAGGAATGAGGGTCCAAATTTTAAAGTGAATTAATCGTATTATGTGAGGTATCGTAAGAAAGAGCTTCATTAGCACAAGCTAAACAGGTTTTTAATTATTTTTATGATGTATGTTTTTCGACTTATGAGGAAAAATATATAATTTCCCCCTTTTATCTACTAGTTTGTACGGAGGCCTCAGTGGGCGAGTCTGACTCGCACTTGTCTGTTTTTTTTATAAAAGGCTTGCGAAAGACCGCTGACTCGCCTGTTGTTAAGTGACCATTGCGGTCAATGATTGATCGCGCAGGTCGAACAGAACCTATTTACTGACTATCTGAAGACGCCCATTTCAAATACAAAACCTTTTTATTTCCAAGAACAATTTTCTCAACTAATTTTATATGTTTAAAAATGTTGTGATGCGTGAGAGAGATAGCTGCGGGCTGTAATCTTGACCTTAAGCTGTAATAAAAGCTTAATGTAATTACTATTGGACCTGAAACTCAGCAATGCCTGTATGCGGGAATATTTCTTGGTAACACGTCACTGGGCCTCAAGATACAGCCTGTCTCTTGAGGCACAGTGACGTGTTACCAAGAAGTATTCCCGCGCGCATTAAATTCACAGCAATGCCGATATCTTGAGGCGATTTATTACCTACACCGGGAAACATCAGCCAGATGAGTGTCGGGCTCGCGCAGTGTAAAGTTCCTTAGTTGTTCATCATATTATAATAATATGTAGGGCTGGTGGCTTGGTGTGGTAACCGTGAATAAAAACAGACTTGAATGACAGCCGGCGTTCATCGATTTATAAGACGTTATCACGTCAAAAAATTAAAGCAAACTATAAAAAAATATTTCGCAAACGGATCTCTCAACTGAAAAATTGTTTACGTGCACCAGTAGTATTTTTTAATTACTTATCCAAAGACACCCGACACCATGGAGTTGGCGAGAAAAAAAAATCATCGCACTTTAGACTTGTAGAGACATTGAATTTTTTTTTAATGACTAGTTTTGTTATTACATTCTGATAGTACTTGAATGAAGCATGTCGATACAAACCTTGTTCTTATAATCATGAACATAACAAAATAAAAGTAATTAAAACAATTAAATCGACTTCAAAACAATCAAATTAACTGAAAAGAGACAAAATAATAACAAATGTTACGTAATACCGAAAAATTAAACCAAACCTAGGCGTCTATGTAGACATGTAAACCAACTATTCATATTTTTAATTTTTGACGTGATAACGTCTTATAAATCAATGAACGCCGGCTGCACGCACGAAAAAGCATGACTCATTGTCACGTTCCGCCTGAGCCGAGCGTGCAAGCGAGAGCGCGGAACAAGCGATAGAGAGGCATGATCGGCCTAAGCGTTCAGTTTGTGACGCATCTATCATGATGTTATCACGTAAAATTATCGTCCGTAAACCGACTTTACAGACAACCATTTTTATAGGTATTTTCTAGTTTTCCTTGAAACTAAACATTTGGTTCACCAAACTTCACAGGGTAAGTTAATTTTTTTTAAACAGAAAGAAGAAGATTTACAAATATGTTAACCGAGTGAGTTTTCTGCTCTTATGTACAATTCACTGTTAAGTGTCTGTGTTTAACACCAGAGTCCCTTAAAGGCATTTCATTATAACAAAAATCTGTATTATACACAAAATGTACACCCATATTTGGTCAGCACCACAATTTCCCCCATAACTTGGTCACACGTTACGGGAACCATTCTCTGGACACTTCTACAATTAAGTAACTAGTTAAGTTAGTAACTTTACTCCATTAGCGTTAAGTGACGTGACTTCACTATGTACTACACAAGTTTAAATCTTATCCCGATAACATAGAGTACAAAGTAGATACTGATACAAGTTTTAGGAAGCTTATTATAAAAATCTATAGTCATGTAACGAAGCCGTCTAGACAGGGTAATCGTGTGAGGGGTAAGACACAGGTAACGCTTTTTGAATTTGTATATGTTTCAAATTTTTGAAGATTAATTTAAAATGCATTAGACTAGCTAGGTGAATTGGTTATACTCATTGAATATGAAGTTATGACGTAAAAGCATGGTAATTCTCAGTTCTCAGCACTTTCGAGAATAAGACACATCCTTAAGGCCTTTTAGTATCTTGGCCTAAGAAATCTTGGAGTTGCACTTTGTAAACACACAGGATGGCATTGTCACTGTTCACATGTCTATACAAACTTACTTTTTTAGTAGCAATTATGACTTTATTAATTATGACAATTATTTTTTATTTGCACATATAAATCAGAAAAATATACTGCGTTGACTCTAGGTCACGTCATGTACGGTCACAAATGCTTTTATTTGTATTTTTGCTCTACTGTAAACTGTTTTGTTTTGTTAAGATACGATAAAATCGTTTTCCAGGTTCGGGAACGCATGTTTGTATATGTCACAGTTAAGACCCGTTTTTAGATTAAACGCGTTTTCCCTAGTTAGAACTAGTTTTCACTAAATGCCTTTGTTGAAACTAGAATTAACTAATGTTAGGTTAGGGTTTTTTTTATATGTAACATTAACGACTCTAGGGGATTACGATGAAATTTGGTAAATTAAAAGCTTAGATCTAGTAAAAGCACATAATTATGCTGTATTTCATCATCACAAGTTTTCATCACCACTCGAATGAAATTGGTGCAAGCAGTCGTTATTATACAGATGTTTTTGAATATTTAGGACTCTACTTGCATCTCGCTTCACGCATCGTCTTAAATCGTGCGCACAAAAGTTGGATTACTGTACTATATTTTACACTATGGTCGTAGGAAGCGGACCAGTTTTTATCGCGATAAAATTAAATAAACATGATTGATTGCATCTAATGTAGCGGAAGATCTGATCATCCAGTATTGATAGCCGGATTTATACACCGGCTGCGCCCAGCGGGCTTACTCGCAGTACGAGAGAGGGGCTGTTAGTAATTTCATAGGATACAAGTATCAATGTTAAAAGAAAAACAAAATACCCGACTGCCGAAAAGAGGTTTTTGCAGCCTAACTATTTTTTTTTTTAATTTTGATGTACCTAGTGTCACTCTCACAACTAAGACGAATCTATTGACACCACTCACATCGGAATCGGTCAAGCCGTTTAGGCTCGAGGGCGTGTCAAAGAAATATACATACATACATACACTCGAAAAACATAACCCTAAACTTACGCAGTCGGGTAAAAAAGTTGTCTACTACAATTATTCTTCCGTGCATGATCTCTATACATCTCTATATCCATTATACGGCTGAATTAAGGTTGCGTAGTACTTACTTTGAGGAACTCTTGTTCCTCTGAGTCTATTATTCACTATTATCAGTTCATTACTTATATTAAGTAAGTAAGTAAGTTCGTATAGACTGAGTGGCCAGCCCTACCCTATTGTCAGAGTTATTAAGCCGTCGAAAGGCCGAAGGTCGAAAGACTTGGCTTGACGATTGCTGAACAACCGGGACCTTATTACTTATATTGAAAATTTGGCATAGGCCTCTACGTTTTCTACTTCTACTGATTCTTATGTTTATCTTACAGATCTGCGAGAACTGTCAACACCGTTTGTTACTTCTGCGTGCACAAGGACGCCTTTAAGAAGAAAACTAAAAGTTAACTCTTAGAATTATGTGAAATATACGAGATAAATTCGCTAAAAACGTTTAATTTTAGAAATTTAATACTTATTTTCTCTTTCAAAACTCGAACCATCGCGTGCCTATATTGGTAGGTACTTTTGACCTTTGTGTTTATTATTGACATAATATGAATCTAGTATTGACATATAAAGTGTATGAATTTATTGTAAACTTCTGTCTCTTTCTGCTTCTGCCGTATACATACGTACATACGTGCTCGATACGAAACCAATATATTTGGCTATGATACAGCTTCCTTATAAAGTTGCGTACAAAGAATATAAATTCCGCTTTCTGAACTCTGTAGGTACTTTGAAAAATGTATTTTTCCTGCTACGAAACCGTGGTTACGAATACGGAAAAAACTTCTCCGATCGACACCAGTTTCGTACCAAGAACCGTTAATGTGTCGTTTGAAACTAGTTATGAAACTATAGTTACGTACGCGGCTGAATATTAATATTAATATCTGCAAAGATATTAAAATTCTAGCCAAACATGTTCCAATCGTAGATGGACTCGTTAAATAAATTCTGACAAAATTGTTACACGAGTCCTTTGCCCTACTTATTTGTGGTAAAAAAATAATTTCTTCGCTTTTGTGAAAATAATCACCCAATTTACTATTCGTTGAATATTCAAACCTCAATTACGAAAGCAAACAAAATTACACGTTACAATATTAGAGGTTAGGTCATTTTCTTAGAATTATGTAATGGTCTAATGACCTAACTAGGGAGGTCTAATCAGTTTCAGTAGATCTTGGCCTTTCGTACACTAGGCGACGCAAGTCCGTGACTAAACTTCAAGTCATGTCAGGATGACTCTCTCAACCTTATGAAGAGTTGAGTATGGATATAAAAAGATTTTCGCCTTAAAATACGAGTATGTTCAATAATAATACGTGTCCATGGCAATAGAAAAATCTTATGACTGAATTTATTTTATGAACCCAGTTTGAATTATATTATTAGTTGGTCGGTGTCAGCCTGCTAGTACTTATATACATACATATTGGTGGACATTTCACACAACACCATCTAGTCCAAACTAAGCAAAGCTTGTACTATGGGAACTAGATGGCTGATGGAATACATATTACATAATTTTTAAATACATACTTAAGATACGTAGAAACACCCAGATGCAGGACAAATATCCATGCTCATTTCACAAATGTTCGTCCGGGGTGGGAATCGAACCCACGACCTACGGTGTAGCAAGCAGACATGCTACCAACTAAGCTGCGTGGCCAGTAGTACTTAGTACGTGATTGGTAATATAACGTAGACCTAACTGATGGAAAGTTCCATAAGAAGATGACGGAGCAAGTGAAATGCACACATCTACAAAATAACTAATCTAACAAAAGAAATTAATAGACATAACTATTAATAATTTTTAGTCAATATTTTTAGCGTTCGTCGCAAAACGTTTTTTTAAGCTACTGCATAGCTTCTATCGCGGGCCTTGAGCGTGGAGACCGAATCCAGAAATTCCGTAACGAAAATAACCTAACACACCGCGCGTAAAGCTATTATGCAATAGCTTTACCGCGGCAGTCTCCGAGTGCCACGCGTCTTTTTTTTAAATATAGAATAGCTCTACGTTTGACCACCAGCACGCCTGATGGAAAGCGATACGTGAAGTTAGGGGTGGCCTGAGTGTCTCTGACACAGTAGTTTCAACCAATCTAGACTTAGTTTTTCTTTTGCTTAAAAAAAGTAGTTGTTTGAGAATAACTACATGATTTTTAAATTAAAAAATCGTGTAGTTATTTTTTGTATTATTTCGTTAATTTCAAGTTACAGTATTTATGTGTAATTGTAAAAGTGTCTTGTTGGCTAGTGTACGAACAGCGTAAGCCGTAACAATAACGGCGAATACGTTTAACCTCCAAAGTAGCCAAACTACTGTGATTATAACAATACGGCTCGAGGGTCTTGAATTATTGAGTGGAAATGTGGAAGTTGTACCTAAGGATCAAGGTTCAGACTTAACTGCTACTAAAGTTGTTAGGGGGACTAAGCACAGAATAACATTAATAAGTATTACATATATACCTACAGAACGGACACCCTCATCCGCCAATCTCGGGTTCCTCACTCGCTTCCAGCGCTTGCCCAGTTTGCCTTCACTGAACATTCATTTATCAGTTCGAGACAAGCTTACGTGCTTCAAGCGCCCGAATCCCAATTAACATAACAAGCGAGCGGCAACCGGACGTTGACCCTAACTTCATGCATGCATAAAGTTTCGCCATGTTCGTCCGTCGCCGCGTCGTCTGTCCGTCCGTCCGTGTGTACGCGGCTTAGCTCAAAGGCTATTAAGTACTAGAAAGTTGTAATTTTGTATGGGAATACGTATTTATTACGCTAACAAAACGGTAGAATAAAATCTTGCAAAAAATATTTTAGGGTATTTCTCCTAAGCGTACCCTTTGTTATTTTTTAGAGTTTAAAGAAAAATAATATGATTCTTTAAAGGTCCACTTCGTTGTCTGTCTGTAGTTTTGTCAAAACCTTATTTATCTAAAGCGTGTGCAAGTATCGCGTAACATTTATACATAAAAAAAAAAACTTATTTAAAAAATAAAATTATAAAATCTTATTCACTGAATAAGGACTTGTCACTTTCTGTCAGACGGGAACTGTCATGCACGAAAACGGAACAAAACACTCTTTAAATAAAATGTCATCTTTAATGGTTTCCGATTGTTATTCAATTCGTGATTGTATCGTAGTTGTTGTTCTGTTTGTTGTTGTTGTTGTTGATAGGTCATAAAATTATGTAAAATATACGCGATAAATCCGTTATAATTTGTAACATTACAATAAATACTGTCTATAATCTCGTGAAACTGCGTAAAAAAACGAAACTGTAACACTTTTTAATTTTAACACACGGCTAATAGAAGCCGTGAGTACAAAAGCAATGGCAAATAGAAGCCGTGTGTCCCTAAAAGAAAAAAAAAACAAACTGACATATCGCTTGATCGATCGTCAGTGACAAACAACTGCGCAAGGGCTATGAGAAAAAATGTATAAATTTTCCATGACGCAAATACACGTTTCTATTTTTAGCCTTCCGTTAATAGATTAACGCTCCTTATTAGGAGCGAAATTGTGAAAAACGAATGGTATAAATACCATCCCCCATTTGAAGAAGGTCTCTTTTACCTTTTGACCCCGAACTGTTCGGGTTCCAGTATACGGCTCAACTTCCAGTATACGGCTCAACTTCCATTATACGGCTCAACTTCCAGTATACGGCTCAACTTCCAGTATACGGCTCAACTTCCAGTATACGGCTCAGGCTCCAGCATACGGCTCTGCATTCCAGTCTGTGGCTCAACGTACTGTATACGGCAACGTCCGATACAGCTACTATCTTCGTGCCGTCTGGCGCTAGACCTGCCGACCACGTGTCGACCCTCTTCGCCGGCCACCCTCGCCGGTCATCTTCGCTCCAGCCACGTGCCACGAGCCTTGCGTCGGCCACCCTCGCCGGTCAGCTGCTCTATTGCCACGCGCCTTGCGTCGGCCATCCTCGCCGGTCATCTTCGCTTCAGTCACGTGCCACGAGCCTTGCGTCGGCCACCCTCGCCGGTCTCTTTCTTCGGCGTCCACGTCGGTCGAGCCCTCTGCCGCCACGTGCCGTCGACGACGCTTCACCCTACACTGCTAAAGATAAGTCCTCTTCAAGGCACCACGAATACCAATTAACTCACGACCCTTATTTCTTATGTAACGTCTCTTCCTTATTCTCAATATAATACTTAAAACTTTCTTGTCTCTTTCAATTTTCCACCGCCACTAGTAGGAAAATCCCAAGTGCGACAAAACCTATAACAAAGAATTCAAAGACCTCTTAAGATGGCCATATTTTGATATTGTAGGGTGAAACCGCGGGGCGCTGCTAATATAAAAGTTCTTTGGATTGCAGTAAATACACGTAGTGAAAGCAAATAATACAATCAATAAGTTTAGAAAAAAAAAACCGACATAAACCGACATAGGCCGGACGGTTTTTAATGAAACAGCTAAGATCTCTAAGAAGAAATCCTCTTTAAAAAAAACTGGATCAAAATCGGTCCATCCACGTGGGAGCTACGATGCCACAGACAGACACAGAAGCACACATCAAACTTACACAAGTTATTTAAGTAAATTAAAATAAAATAATCTTCTCGTAACGATATTATGTACTCGTAGTTAACTATTGTTTTGTAATTCTGGCAAAGGTCACGGACCCTGGTGCCTGTGGATCTAAAAAAAAAACAAAAAAAAAAACTTATAACACCCCTCTTTTTGCACTGTTTTGTGTTTTTTGTTTGTTGTGTTTTTTTAGTTACTCTGTATGGATGTACAATAAAGTTATTCTATTCTATTCTATTCTTTTTGGGTCGAGGGTCAAAAAGGAGGTTTTAAATGTACTGATATAACAATGAAGGACGAAGTGACTCAGTCACATAAGCTCGCTGTAATAATGATGAAAACGGGCACCCAACCCCATGAATATATAGTCGATGTTTTCCATAATTTACCATGAATGTTGTTTTTACAAAGCGGAAAGTTCGACGCGTAAGGTTGCTTCAAGTTATTGAGTTTCACTGAAGTTTTGTTTCTAACATCTATTTAAACAGGTTTCCTTCTTAACGTTACTACAGAAAATATTATGAAATTATTATGAAGAAAGTAAACGAAATACTAAATAAATAAAATAAAAAAATATTGGTGGACATTTCACACAATACCATCTAGCCCAAACTAAGCAAAGCTTGTACTATGGAACTAGATGTCTGATACATGATACATATACCTACTTTTTTTTGTAAATACATATTTATGTTACATAGAAACCAGATACTGAACAATCATCCATACTCATCACACAAATGTTTGCCCTGGATGGGGATCGAACCCACGACCTGCTCACGAGGCAGTCGTGCTACCGCTGAGCCATGAGGCCTGTCGATTTTAAAGTATAGGGTTCCACAAAATAGTTATAGGACTCGCTTACTTTTATAAGCAAACAGGTAGCAACTTAGAAAGATACCTGATAAGATCACCTGCGTAGTGATGAAAATCCAGTGGTGATGATGGTGATGATAAAATGTTGCCTATATCCAATTCCAGGTTTTCAGCTATCTATGTATATAGTTTTCAAAATAACGATATCTTATTGGTTCCCCGTCCGATATTATTTTTACATTTTAGACAAGCTGGAGAAATATAGACTTTACACGCAATCGTAAAACTAAGCCACTCCTTCTTGAACAGTTGGATAATAATGAAATCACCTAAAAATATTACAAAACAATACAAGACTAAGAATATTACTATTACACTAAGACTAAGACTAATACAAAAACAAGACTAAGAATATTAAATTCACAATTTCAAAAGAAATTAATGTTCTTTTGTGTAATAATTAGTTGCATTATAATTTAATTATTTCCAACGATTATTGCGAGTGAGCAACACCGAAACGAATAATTAAATTTATTTCCACGAAATGGTTTCGAATTATCAGCGAACGACTGCGATCAAAGAAAATTGGTTTTCATTAATAAAATGGTGGCCATTTGACGAGATAAAAAGCACACTTTACACTTTTAAACACCATTCCAAAGGAAATTAGGATAAGTACAGAGTAACCGTGAACAACGGATATCTTTATGGAGTAATTGTACTTTTCAATAGTCACCAGCCATAAGGAGCCCACAGCTGGTCATAGCGTCGCTCGCATGACTAACGGCCTTACCGAAAAACGTTACTTAACTTTAACCATCGTCTATAAATTATCTGTCTTCTTTGCGCAAGTGTCATTACGTGTCAGCGAGAAGTTGAGAAAATATGTTAAGCATTGCTTAAAGTTAAGTAACGTTTTTTGGTAAGGCCGTAACTGTCCTATCTCATTTCGGTTATTTGCTCAGGCTAAATGTTTTTCGGTTCTGAGATTAGAGTGTATTTGTCAAAAATATTTAAAATTTTATGTTTTGCATACCTTATCGTTGCCTCAGTGCTTGTTTGACCTATCTACCATTGGTAAAATTTCACAGGAGAAGAGTCTATTGCTCTATTTTTTCAAAAAGCTATATTTTTATGGCTTGAAAGTATTTTTTTATGCATATATATGAGTATATATAAAATTAATGTATAAAAAGATTTTCAAGCTTATACACCCATCATTTTAAGTCGGGAATTAAGAACAGTATAAACAGGTGAGTGAGCGAGAAGAAGACTACGTCGCAAACTACATGGTTTGCTTAATCTATGTTCTGTTTCCCCACTTGCATAGCACGCTTTGAAAAAGCGCTCGTGCAAAAGTGGAATTACCCACTATTCAACTAAATTGCTAACATAACGTAATGGATAGTCGGCTTTTATCCGCATAAGATATATTAATAAAAAACCGGCCAAGTGCGAGTCGGACTCGCGCACGAAGGGTTCCGTACCATCATCTATAAAAACGGCAAAAAAAACACGTTTGTTGTATGGGAAATTAAATATTAGTTTTATTTTAATTTAGTTCTTTATTTTGAAAGTGAATAATATAACTCAATATTCAGTGAATATTTTAAGCGTTTACCTGTTGCCGTTATCAATATCGAGCAAAAACAAGCAAAAAAATCACGTTTGTTGTATGGAAGCCCCCTTAAATATTTATTCTATTCTGTTTTTTAGTATTTTTTGCTATAGCGGCAACAGAAATATATCATCTGTGAAAATTTCAATTGTCTAACTATCACGGTTCATGAAATACAGCCTGGTGACAGACGGACGGACGGACGGACGGACGGACAGACAGCGGAGTCTTAGTAATAGGTTCCCGTTTTTACCCTTTGGGTACGGAACCCTAAAATTATATATAAAATATTCTATATGTATTTCCCCTACACGATTTGCTTAGTTTTATTTTATGGGCGTATATAATAATACCCCACACGATGGGGTGGGGGTTGGAAATAAACATAATTCCTATAACATAATTCATATTATATTTAATTTTGCTATGGAATTTTGTAGCATTTCTCTATGTCATCGAGTTCACTGGACACGTCTAATTGTCAAATTTGGTTTATGTAATGTTAATAGTCTCCGAGTAAAATAGTAGTGATAAACGGATAGACACACGGATATGGCGAATTAATAAGGCTTCCTCTTACTCCCGAACCCTAAAAAGTAAACAATCTTGGAACGGAAACTAAATGCCACAATGCCTTAAACCATTGACAATGGCGTAGTTACTAGTGACATTGAAAAAGTTTTATCACTGCTTTTGTAAAAGTGTTATCACTACTTTTTATCTAATTAATTCAAAATACCTAAACAAAAGGGGGAGTGAATGCGTCACACTATCTGTTCATTTTGTAGCGCATCAACATAATGAGTTTCTTGTGCTAACAGGATCGTTTGGCTATTTCTGGCCTTTTCTTGACACTGGAAAGGTCATTGTCGTGTTTAGTGCCAGATAGGGTTACCATTACATCACGGATTTATAAAATATTAATACTTTATAGCTGAAATAAATCTGGCAAAGTACGAGTCTCACTCGCTTCCGTACTCCTATGTTTAATACTATAAATCAACATGAATACTGACACCAGAGTTAATTACTCAACAAAATGTTTCCTATATCTAAGATATATCTATTTTGTAATTTCATATATTTTCTACAGTATGAATAGCCTGAAATGCTAGGAGTTCACGCCTATTTTCTTTTTAGGGTTCCGTACCTCAAAAGGTAAAAACAGAACCCTTATAGGATCACTTTGTTGTCCGTCTGTCTGTCTGTCAGTCCTAGTGTCAAGACCTTTATCTCGGCAACGCGTGAAGGTATCGTGTTGAAATTAAAACCATATACATAGATCCATAGTATCTTGCTGCAGAAAGAAGAAAAAAAATGTTTTCGTAAAAAAAGTTACAGCCGAATATATCGTAAAAAACGCACATTTCGATACTCACAAGGGAGTCAAAACCTATGGGGTAGGGTACTTTCCGTTGACCTAGAACTATGAAATTTGGCAAGAAGCATTGTGTTATAAGAAAAAATCCGAAAACTGGTAATTTTAAATTTAATCACAAAAAAATTGTGTCTTTATGCAAGGAATGAGAATGAGGAATGAGAATGATTTTGAGTCCAAACTTTAACCGTATCATGTGGGTTATCATATGAAAGTGCTTGCTTCGCATATGACAACAACAGGTTTTTAAATATTTTTACGATGTATATTTTTCAGTTTATGAAGGAAAATATAAAAAAATATATGATTTCCCCCTTTTATCTACTAGTTTGTACGGAACCCCTCGGTGGGCGAGTCTGACTCGCACTTGTCTGTTCTTTTAGGTGTTACAGACCTATTTGCTTAATCCAAAGAGATTTTAAGACTACCGTTTACTTTATTTTGAGTTTATGTCACATGACACCAACTGTTGACGAAAAAATCACTTGTCATTTTGTTTCTTTTCTTGTAGAATAAACAAGGAGGTTTTTAATTCCCATTTTTTCAAACATTATTTACGCATATACTTATGGCTTGGCCGATTTTGATGTGCGAGGTGTCGTTAGATTCGTTTTTACTCACAGGGCTACTTTTTAATGATAAATCTTTAGAATAAGATAATAATTGCATATTTTCGTGATAAATAAGTGATTTTACTAGAATTATTCTAAAAAATGCTCATTCATCGCCTGTTAAAGTGACTTGGCATATACTACCTATTTAAAAAAAACGTATACTCCATAGAGTATCAAGCGTAACGAAATCGTATGTTAGAATTTTTATCTGCAAAAAACGCTCTTCTGCAGTCGGGTATTTTGTTTTTCGTTTAATATGAATATTGTTATATGCGTATTGTTGATTGCCGCCAACTTCAAACGGTGAAGGAAAACATCGTGAGGAAACCTACATGTCCGAGAGTTCTCAATGATCTTGAAGATGTGTGAAGTCTGCCAACCCGCACTTGGCCAGCGTGGCAGACTATGGCCTAACCCTACTCACAATGAGAAGATGGCCCGTTCCCAGCAGTGGGACAGTTTGTGCAAACAGGGCTGATAAAAAACGCTTCTTTCCCACTCGCCACGGTTTGATATTAAGCGACGGTGTGGCCGAGGCCAGATTTTTAATTTTAATTTTATGACTTGAATCATGAAAGGCTATCATAGCCGTTCAAGTCACGAAATCCTCATATGAAATCATGGAAATCGAAAATATTTAATTGGTATATATATCAATTTTCTCCTCTATGTATATTTAAAGCAAAATGTACTCGGAAGGTTTTCCCGCCGAGCTTCAACAAAGAGCGTTTTAAAAAGGGTGTCTACAAGCACCTTTCCGGGTTAGCAAAGCAACAGTAATGTCAGTGATGTTGCTGTTGTCCATAGGCAACGGTTATTGCTTACCATCAGGCGAGCCGTCTGCCTTTTTGCTGCACCTTTTTACAAAAAAAGAGCTTCACAATAGATTTATCTTATTTTATCTTCATTACAGGATTTTGTCTGCGATATTATTTTACATGATTTTTATTAAATTCTACACCTACACATTTTATATCCTCCCACATTTAGTAGGTATTATCCCAGTTTCACTTACAAAGGAGTTTGTTAGAAATCCTTCGTTTTATTAAGCGGTGGGTGTAAGGGCTATCCTAGAAAAATAGAATTAATGGTGTTTTTAATTATATCAGCGTTGAAAGCGTGGTTAAAAACTGCTAGGTAACACGGAATAGTGACAATGCTTTAAGGCACAAGTAATAGCGGTTTAAGTAACAATTCATTATTAGTAGTTCTATGAAGAGTATATTTTACTATGAAAATTAACGTGGTTTTCACACATTTTTAAATAAAAACTACGGGTCACTCACGTCTGTTTTGAGCCGAAATATCCGACTATAGTTTCAACCGCATCCGGCGGTCTTTTTCAAAGGAGCAGCACACACGTCACTCTCAGTCGGTGACGCGCCTCAGACGTGAGTGACCCGTAGTTTTTATTTAAAAAAAGAGTATATTTGTTGCAAAAAAAGTTTGTGCTTGAAAGCACATATCCGAAATTATTGTTCAAATATTATCAAAATTGACCGACAAATGGCAAACTAATCGAGATTTCACAACCTTTGTCTCCACAGCCTCTTCATAAATTTTGCACATATTTAATTTATTTGTTTAGAACATTAAAAGTCTATAGTTTTGGCAGTAGCACCATTAATGATACTATTTAATGGTATCTACTTATATTGCTTAATAAACTCTGAGCTTTTTTTAACTCTTTGACTTGAGCAAAAATTATTACTTAAAAAAAGCTATTCGTATTCTTTTCACCAAACTATTTGATTTGATATCCATGTCATGGATGGAGTGTATAAAAATAATTTGTCTGCTATATTTGCGACCCCGTCATATTGTATTATTAAGAATAATGGCACTTAGGCACCAATATCCAAATATACCTATAGGACCAAATCAAATGTGTAAGTAAAAATTCAGTTCAGTTTATTGGAGATAACTGTTTTAAAATTTTATTGTAAAAATTTGGCCAATAATTATTTTTTTCGTTACCTACAGTCATTTTAAAACAATAATTTTATCGTTTAAATAACTGAAACAACCGACTTCAAAGTAGGCTACTTCGTTACTTGTAATATTAAAAAGGATTAGGATACTCAAAGTTCATATCATAATACTCAGTCGGGTAATAATTAAACAAAATGCTCAATCTTCTGAAGTATAATCTACCAAATAAAAAATTATCATCAAAATCAATGCACTATTGGCTGAGTAGTGAGTAATCGGTGAACAAACATACAAAAAAATAACATACAGACCGAATTGATAACCTCCTTCTTTTTACTTGACCGCCAACTCACCTGATGTTAAGTGATGTTGCGGTCTGCGATGAAGTTAATCTAAAGCTTGCTATATGCTATTTTGCGTCCTCTTACTCGTATGTGGGTACTGAACATCGTTTTCCTAATGAAAATAATTATTTACATTGTTATTTGTGCGATGTAAATCAGATAAGCTCATCGCTTGTGCCTTGCCAACTCATGTGGCTTCGTAAAAAACCTCAAGGTAAGACTCATCAGTGTCGTTGAATTTTACACTAAATACAATTTCTATATTTTCTGTAATGAGCTAACCGATGACGCATGGAGGTATGAGCGTATTCAATCGGACGGCTATTTTAAGCAGTCTTCATGACACTGGCAGTTTATCCTAACGAAATATAAAGGCTCAGAATAATGCTAAGACAAACATTTTTTTCGCTGTGTTCAGATGGATTAATAATCGGATATTACCGGATATTATTAGGATCGGAATCAGTCCTGTTTATTGAACGAAGCTTTACTGCGTCACCAATTACTGACCGATTTTGATAATATTATGCGAAAAAATATGTACTACTCTAAACAAGAAGTTTTAATATGAACAAAATCGGTCTAGTGGTATTTAAGATGTGTTATCCATTTGAATCCGTAATTTCGAAAAAGAAAAAATATACGGTACGAATTGATAACCTCCTCCGTTTTTGAAGTCAGTTAAAAGTTAGAAAATACTTTTTTAAGTTTTTAATTTTTGATTAAAAATATAACTTGATGGTATGTCCCCTAAAAAAGGAGAGAGCTTGCTATGGCACCGTTTACTGACCGTTTTTGGTAATATTTGATAAAAGTTTGGTATTCAATTCGAAACAATAATTTAAAACATGAGCATTATCAAGAGGTTGTCGAGACAAAATTTTGTAAAATCTCTGTTAAAAGAAGAGAAGTTTTCTAAGAGGTAATTTATCGGCCTATATTGATATTATTTGGCAGAAACATTTGATATTTAATTCTGTACTAAGTATAATTTCGAATTTAAGCAGTAGAATCAAAAACTATATCGACAGTTTGTGACTAGTGGTTTAGGAGTCCTTAATTTTGGAATGACATTTGTCTTGCGCTCTCAGCCTGTCAAGTTTGATAGCCGTATTTCAGTTTTGGTCAATTGCGTATTTCAGTTAATGGTCAATTGCGTACACAAGTTTTGGTCAATTGCATATCTGACCATGTACGTATCTGGTCATTTGCGTATCTGGTTAAATGCGTCTATTGGCCTCTTGCGTTCTTGGTCATATGCGTCGATCCCGAACTGACGAGCATAAAGTCTTTTAAAACAAATAATTTTGCAAAAGTATATGGCAGGGTTCTCTAAAGCCTGCTATATACCTACGTGTCTCGACAAGTTTTTGGCCAATTATTGATAACATCCAGTCCCGTTAAGTCACGTTTTATGCGTATTAATTTTGTCAAAATTTCAAGTAGGTAGGTAAGTAATATCATCTTCTTCGATATTTAAGTAAAGGGTATAAAATGAAAATCTGCTTGAAATCTAATTTTTATTTTCGTCTCTCTTAAGACCCTACCTACATAAGAAAGTTACAACGATTCTAAGATAATCAAATGAATAGAATACTTCACATTTTATACAGATTTACAAATACTTGTCACCTATAAACGTTTAGGTATACACAGGAATTATTCGAACCATACTTAGTATATTTAGTGTAAATATTATTTCGTAAGTATTAATATTTGTTGTAATAAAAAAGAAATGAAATGTTTGTCTTTTATTGTAGAATAACAAAAAATGCGATCAAAATGTGAACATATCTGAATTAGCGCAAATTTGCTGTAAAGACGTATTACGTACGTATAGTACAAGGCTACGCTATGTGTGAAACAGAATTGTGTAGCATATGAGTTTCCATCTCAAGCTGCAGCGACCCTAGCTTTGTCTGTAAACTACCTTCATTAAGGTCGAATTTGGTACATTTATGGGAAAAAAATTACTTCAGTTATTAGGACTGGACTGATGATTGTCATATTATATTCATAGACAGATAAATTCTTAGTTGTTACACGCCTTAAAAACACTCATAATTTTAAAGACCAATAATCAATGATGTATTATGTGGCATATATAGCTAGGTTTTCCCCGGCTACACGTGGAAAGTTTCAAGTAAGATAATCGCCTGAAACGTCTTCATTCGTGATACGTAGGGCAACGCTTTTAGACGCATGTCGTAACTTGTGAACAGTAACAATGCCATTATGTGTGTTTAGAAAGTGCAACACCAAGATATATAAGGCCAAGATACTAAAAGGCATTTTAGGACATGTCGTATCTGCGATAGTGCTGAGAACTGAGATTTGTCATGTCATATTTTACTTCATATTTAATTAGTATAATCTTTCTATAGTTAAAATCTCATTGCCAATCATTATTTATTATTTTATTCACATTCGATAACAGTCAAATTGGCGTTGTATGCTTCACTGTAGGTAGACGAGTGACTCAGCGTCTAGAAATCCACGAGTCGACATCTACGACAAGTTATTCAAGGGGAGCTTTAAATTATAACACGTAAACTGTCACTTATATGAGAAAATCTTGTCTAATCCTAATAAAAACAAGTCAGTGGTACAGCAATGTTCTTTCAATCATATTGAAGTGAGCCCGAAAGTCGGATTTGTTCTTATTTTGATCGCATTACGTTATAAGGACAATTCTCAAAGTAAAGTTACCTCTTTTATTACATATATTGCTCATAATGTGTTCATACAGGACAATACTGTTTTGGACAATGAAGAAATAATATAATAATTTAATAATTGTTCGTTTGAAACTATTATGTGCTTTTGTTCTGAGTCCCTCAATTGTTACGTAATTGAATAGGTACAATCCAATCATATACCTAACTTGCCGGAAATTGAACCGCTAGTTATGATAAATTTGCTATCGGTAGACCTTCCGAACTCTGAGGGTCTTTGAGGGCCTGTAGCCTACCTAATAATGTAATAATACCTGTTTTTGTGTGAACACTCTAACATATGTTAGTCACTCTAAAGGATTTTGAATTTTGCTATGGAAGTTTGTATATTCAGGGTGAACATACCCCTATTCGTTTCTTTTTTCAAATTTGAAAATTCTATAATTTTTGTTGGTAAGGGGACACCATTACAAACAAGAAGTTTTAATTAATTAGACTGTAAATTTATGCACATCCAATATATTAAAATAATAATGTAATTCGAATAATTATCCAAAATATTATTGTTAATATGAAACACGAAAATATCTCAAACTAAAAACAACTTGTACCTCAAAATAATATAACTTAGTATTTTCTACAAAATAATTACAGCCCTGCTCTGTGACTTTTGTTTGATACTCTGCGATTATTAAAAGGAACGGAAATATTTTTAGATGAATGAAAAGAATGCTTAAACCACACACCACACGATTTCTCGGGCCCTATGGAGCCTATCTCGGGCCCCTCGGAAACTATGGAGATCGGGACCCTGTTTCTTATTACACTACACTGTCCCTGGCGACAGGGCACTATAAACTAAGTAGTCGGGTAATAGGCCTAAGCTTTTATTAAGAGTTCAAACATTTTTTTAAGGAATCTGGCATATCAAGACGTCACCATTTTGATGTTTTTCCAAATTTCCGCAAATGATGAAATAATGTAAAATAAAAAGTAGTATGGTTAGGAAACACTTATACAAAAAAAACATATCAAGTAATATGGTGCAGTCCTTTTGGGACTGATCATTTTGGTCCACTGGACCTTTTGGCCCATTGGACCTTTAGGCCCATTGGACTTTTTGGCCCATTGGACCTTTTGGCTCACAAATCTTTTGGCCTACTGGACATTTTATCATTTTGGGTCTCAGGACCTTTTGGGATAATTAATCTTTTGGGCCACTAGTTTTGGGCCAAAGTGTCACGTCCTATTATATTTGGCGGTAAAGATTGTAATATGAAAGGAACGATAATCATAAAAATGCAGTATTTACGTGTGTATACGCATTTCGTTGTATTCGAATAAATATTTCTTAGGGCAATTTATTTTCTAGAAGGGAATGTAAATATTTGCACGGAAACGTCCTACACGTTTCCGTGCGTCATGTGCGGCAATTTTGGAAAAGTCATAATAGTGGCGGGTAAATATGCTACAGAGGTTCTATTCCCTTTAATAAAATTACATTACAGCAATTCCATTGTAATTTTTTTCACATTTGATTAAAAAAAAATGTAGATGACACTACTTTTTACAACATAGTTATACCGGTTATTTCAAATACGTAAAAATTAGAGTCCTTTATTAAACGAGTAGCAACAAAATTATTTGTCATTAAATTGAATTTTTATCAATTTAATGACAAATAATTTTGTTGCTATCACTTTATATTTATTGGCTATCACTGATAGCCAATAAATATAAAGTGATAGCCTTTCACACACTAATACAATTTCCATTTCAGTTAAAAAACCAGTAGACACCTTCATTTAATTATTTAAATACATAAAAAAGAAAACGGAAGCTATTGCCAATTACAGGATAGGTATTAATACACAGGTAGGCATTTAATTATAAACAATATTTTTACCTAAAACGATTAAAATTGCGGTTTCAAATACCTATATACAACCAACCACAATATTTACAATGGTAAGAAACTACATGAAAGAAATTTATTTTTATCCCATAAACATCAAATCTGTCAAATAATTTTTTCCAAGCGTAGTTTCCCCACACGGTTATCTGCCACATTTTACTTATTTTAATATTAATAATTATATTCAACAATATTTACAACAGTGACATTTCTTATTATATAATATATTAATTTTATTATTTTGTCGTAGTATCCAGTTTCACAACAACTGATGACTCGAGCCAAAAACACCTATGTAAATTTTATCCAAAATTGTAAAGGAACGATAGCTAAGATTATTTCGAATTTTAGGTGTTTTTTTTTTATAAATGTTACAGATTTTTAAAAATAATAAAAAAAACGACCATTTACAATTCTAATACAACATAAGGTTTATGGATAGAAATCAGTTTACTTTTAGAGAAACTTACTGAAGCTCCAGCATACATAATAAATCTTTTATCTGCTCAGATATTGTGAAATTGAACTCGAAACTTGCCTAGCATACACAAAAATGATTTCATGAATTAAATTCGTAAGTATGAAAAAAATTAAATAACAAATGCCATACAGGGCGTTAACTTTAAGAACAGAGTTTGCCTTTCGTGTAAAATCGGCCTTATTAGCAAAAAAAAAAAAACTTTGACAAAAACTGAAACAACACTGCATAAAACTGGCATAAACGTAAAAATCTAAGAAAAGTCATTGCCCAGCGGTAGGATACTAAAGTTTAACAACAACAACATTACCAAAGATGTTCAAAATGACGTTATTTTGACGGAAAATGCATTTTCTTTTCGAATACACGAAGCCCGATATAGCTGAAACCTATTCTTACCGCTCACGCATTGTACATGTATTTATAACAGCTTTCTTGAAAAACGATTATTATTTATGATTAAAAAAAGCTTTACAGCACTGTGTTGAAAATGATTAAAAATTACACACGTCATAGCTTAAATTAAATTGTGGGTTCGTGCAACCACAATTATTATATTAAATTCCAATTATTATTACTGGTATTATATAAGAATAGCAATTGTTATTACTTTCAGTGGCAGTGCCTATGTTTTGTTCTTTCTATAATTCTATAAAAACGGCATTTAAAATACGTTAAAGAATTAAAATTTAAAATTATTTGAAACTAAATTTAATTGACTTTAAAGAGGAGGCTCCATTTTAACAGTATTTTTGTGAGGTTCCAACGAAACGAAGGAGGAATTAAAATAAAACGAGGATGTTTATCCACTTGTGAATCGATATCAAAGATTCGATTTTTACTAGGAAATAATTAAAGATGGTCTCATAATTTCAGTAGTGTGTGTTTATTCATAGTTCTATCGTTCTTTTTTAGGGTTCCGTACCTCAATAGGAAAAAACGGAACCCTTATAGGATCACTTTGTTGTCCGTCTGTCCATCTGTCCATCTGTCCGTCTGTCCGGGTGTCAAGACCTTTATCTCGGGAACGCGTGAAATTGAAATTGAAATTAAAACCATATACGCAGATCCATAGTATCTTGCTGCAGAAAGAAAAATAAAATTTCTCAGTTTTCGTAACAAATAGTTACAGCCGAATGTGTCGAAAAAAACGCACATTTTGACACTCACAGAGGAATCAAAACCTATGGGGTACTTCCCGTTGACCTAGAACTCTGAAATTTGGCAAGCAGCATTGTGTTAGAGTACACATATAGGGAAAAAACCGAAAACTGGTAATTTTTTATTTAATTACAAAAAAATAGTGTCTCTATGCAAGGAATGAGGGCTGCCTCAAACGTTCGCTCGCTCGGATCCGAGTGGGAGGCGCCGCTACTATAGCCCCTACTCGGATCCGAGTGGTGAGCAAGGAATGTATTAAATATTTTTACGATGTGTATTTTTCGGTTTATGAAGGAAAATATATATGATTTCCCCCTTTTATTTAGTTTGTACGGAACCCTCGGTGGGCGAGTCTGACTCGCACTTGTCCGGTATTTTCTTAAAGTTTATACTACTATGGTATTCTGTAGTCTCTACTGAACAAAAATAAAAACAGCAAAAAAAATAGAGGCAGCATTAAATAAGGACAGCAGTTTCAATGCCACGTTAGTTAATCTTAATTTTATCAAGCTTGTTTGGGGCGCATCCTCTTTGAAATCTTTTTTTCAAATTAGTCTGTGGTCAATTAAATCAGGAATAAGCTAAAATGTTATGCTAACACGCTATTATAGCTGCAAATCCTTTTTATATTAAAAATAATTCACAATTATAAAACTAAAATTGCGAAACGTATTAAAAACTTACATATTTCTTGCAAGTAAATACAATATTTTTGATTAAAATCTTGTGCAAATAGGAAAATCGTTACATTATACATATATATATTTTACGTATTGTACAAATTATTAAATTATGAATTCTAAACCTACTATCACATGGATTAATACTTCTGACTACTTTATATTACACGGTTAATATTATATTATAAACTTTATTAAATTCACAACATCTTATACCACACTTCTTGTATTATATTATACATAAATTAAATATTATACCTCTTTGGTCATTCTAAACACTTCACTAAACCATTCACCTTCTAAATATACAATTATATTATTAATAATAATTTACATTATAATAAGTTACATACAATTCAGGGAATCATTGAACCGTCAAATTAACACAATAAGTAACGACTAGTTGTTTTGAAACAGCCTTTTTTATTAAAAAAAATGTTCTAACACTGTTCTAAAAGTCTTATTTAGATCACAGTATCTAGATCGCGTGCGACCTCGGGCATTGACAATCATAGAAAACTCTCCGAAGCTCTGGTCTCCTCTCTATCAACTGCTGATACTATCTCTACACCTTCATCATAGTTATGAAGTTTAGTCGTAGTATTGACGCAGTAATGTTGGTCAGGATCACCGTACTGGCTGTGGTAGAATTCCTCCCTCATCATATGGTTCAGATTCCCGCACCTGAAGAAGAGGATTTCCTGGAACGGCTTCCTGAAATCCCTATTGAGCGTGGCGTAAATCACCGGATTGAGTAAGCTATTGAAGTAGCCTAGCCAAAGGAATAGTGCACTTATTGCGTCGGGGATAGCGTCCTCTTTGACGAACGGTCGGATTACGGCCAGTACGAAGAACGGAAGCCAGCAAATCACGAATGCCGACATTATAATACCAAGCGTCGTGGACGCTTTGCGTTCCTTTGCCAGTTGAAACCTTAGTTTCTTTTGATGCGGCGATTGGACGTGGAGTAAGTCTTTGGCGATGTGGCTTTTTTGAGCAAAGGTTGAGAGGGAAGATCGGATTCTATTTGATGTTAGTTTTTGGTTGCTTTCTGAGGAGGTCCTTCTTCTCTCTTTTCCTGGAGGTTTAGGGGTGGGCGTGAGTGTTGTGGGTGATTTATTTATAGTGTGTATGGGCTTGGTTGGAGTTCGGTTCTGCTGCAGCATTGGACATTGGGATTCGTTCGACTTTCGCTGGCCGCTGAAACATCTTCCAATGGTGCTTTCCGTCTTTTCTACGCTGCACTGTAACAAAATAAAGGACTCGTTATTGCATGTGTTGCAATTGTAGCGGAAGATAATTATTTGCTATAAAACCGAGAAAAAGAACGTTTTGTTTTAGTAAAGTAAAGGGTATAAGGGTATATAGGCTACATTTTGCTATCGTCATCATCAGCATACGGGGCATTGCTAGTCTTATTATAAAATTTAGTAAACATGCTTTTGTTTTTTGGTATCTTAAAGTACATAGACCTCCTTTTGGTTATAGTTTGGTTTTTATTCTATATCTATTGCCAAACGCCGCTATTAATATCCTATGATTTCATGATGTCTTCAAACCATCTCATTTGAGTTGGCTCTGATTCCGCCAATCTAGACAAAGTCACTACATCACGATGAATACATATTGGTAATTTATCTCTGGCCAATTCATCTTTTGATTGTCGAAGACTCATAAAAGTATATCTAATTTTTGAACTACTTACAGTTGTATTAGTACTGGCCGTGGACCCTCTAGGTGGTGGCTGCACCGGTGGCTGGCTCCCTAGCAGCTTGGCCTCCGCCGCGCCCCCATTCTTCACGTTAATCTCCAAGTAGCAGTGCGTCTCCAAGTGCGACTGCGCCCGCCTCTCATCCTTCACGATTCTCCGAGCAGCCATAAATATTTTATAATACACCACAACCATCACCGTCAGCGGCAAATAAAACGATCCCAGCGTTGCGTATATCTGGTAGGCCTGATTCTGCGAAACGGAACACGATGTCTCAGACTTTTCATTTCCCATTATGAGAACCGGGGGGAGAGATATAAACGCCGCACCCACCCACACCATGAACACACAGAACAACATTCGCTTTGGAGTTCGTTTCACACCGTACTCTAAAGGCTTCGTTATAGCGTAATATCTATCCACCGATATCATGCACAGGTTCAGTATACTAGCCGCGCAGGATAGAACATCACTGGATACCCAGAAGTCGCAGATGACGGGTCCGAGAGACCACGTCCCCATGATATCGTACACTGCTGCGACTGGCATCACTAAGCACGCAACGCAAAGATCACTCACTGCCAGTGACACTATTAGATAGTTGCTAGGTCTTCTCAATTTCCTCACTAAGCGAACTGCTACACACACGAGCACGTTCCCCACGATCGTGCCGATGATGACTACTGAGAAAATGATGACGAGGAATATAGTTACAGGAACTGAGTATTTCGAGTGTTTGATGTGTGGATGTGAGTGGAAAGTTCCGTTGATTTCTTGGTAAGTCCAGTTGGCCGTCGAGTTCGCATTTGAGAAGTAATCAGGAATGGAATCGTTGAAGTCAGTGGCGAATGCCACTTCAGATTGCAACAGAATAGAGACCAGTGTGAGAAGACACGAAGGTAAAGTAACAAAGCTAGGCAGTGCACGGCGAGAGCTATGACCTGAGGTCGCCATACGAGACCCTGGTTTGGGTGACGATCAACTGGTTCGCGCTTTTTTCGTTACCATACATTGGTTCCGAACTCTACGGTGGACTTGTCGAATGGAGCGCTTTTTCAGTCAGGTTTGAAAAACCTCGTCGTTCAGCTTTTTGGTTTTGGAATGGCGTCGTCGATTACAATTGAGAATGGGCTTTAATTGACATAGTGCTTGGATTGAGTTTCCAATTCCGAGCAGAGCCATTGGATTGTGCATGCGTCGATGGGAATCTCGTTCTTTCGCTTTGGTGATACAGTTTGCTATCCTTTGTCTCGTCTTTGGTATGAATGGAGGTTTTGTTTTATTGCGCTCGGGAGGCTGTTCGAGCGGCTGCTACTTCAATATCCCGTCTGCGGATTGCTTCATTAGTGGCATTGATTGGCGTTCAGCATTTCCCCGACCTGCGAAAAAAGAAAACCTTGGTTTAGTCGAATTCCCGAGAACAAATATAATAAATGCAACACAATAATGGTGCTAAGATTATTCATTGAAATATGAAATAGCTTTTAAAATAATTAATATTTGGATGAACTTTATGAACTTTCTATACACTGTACGTACATGCTTGTAGCATTATTTGTTACTTTCAGTTTTTTATTGTTTGTTGACAAGATATTTTGACATACTTATTAAATTTTAACAGTGATTGATCAACATCATCATCTGTAATTGCCTGTTATCGTTTATTTTTGGGTTGGTATAGGCCGTTTTGTTAATTTTTTTTATAACATCACTACAATGTGCACAGAGTGTAAAAATATACATTTAAAAATATATGAATTTGATTTATTTAGCCGACAAAGGCGAGGTTTTTTTTGACGATTGCGCATAATATTTCCCTGTTCGGTCCGATTTCGTTAGTTGGTCCCACAACAATAGGCTTGTTTACACTAATAACAAATAGCTTGGTTTATAGTTTCTAATTATAAATGAAGAGACGTAGATAAGAAAAAACAGTCTATTTCTCATAAAAGTTAAAGATTATTAATGTTTTTAGAAAAAAAAATCGAAAAAAATGGGCATTAAGTCACGTGACAGCGAACACTAATCAGAAAGTGTTACGTCACGCCACGCAATTTGTTGTTGACGTTTTCCTACAACAGAGCAGGTTACTATGGTTACTCCGTATTGTTTTGACACTTGACACAGATGTAAACAATTTGATTTCGCAAACTGTGACGTCATTCAAGACGCCATGATGCTATTCATCGTTTTCAAGGGAAATCATTTTTTTTTAATACAAAATACATAATGTAAATATTACTTTTTCTTTAAAATATAGGTTTTTTGGGATAACATAGATATTAAAGTATATAATTAACCAAGTTTTCAAATTTAGGCAACTAGCCTTTTTAAGTGACTGAAGTTTAGTTTTTATACCAGTTGCACATATGCAGTAATGTTCCTTCAAATTGTATTTTTCCGTTTTAAAATTATAATAGTTATTTACAGTATGTATTAAGAATTACAAATAAAAATTATAAGTAGAAATGTGTGGTTTCCCTTAATTTTTAATAGCACAGAAATACAATAACGGTACCAGAACATATTTCTTCACAATATAATTCTGACGTCACGATTTACTAGATATATATTAAAATGAAAAATTACGTTGTTTGAAAGCACATGAATTATTGAACACGGATGCTTATGGAGAGTTAGCGGGTCGGTTTTACTAATAGTGTTGATGTTTTGTTAATAAACATTTCGAAGGGGAAATATGGCTTTCCGTGAAGGATACTGAAGTTGTAATCGGTCATCGATCGCGAGAAAATCGGTGCGAAATTACACGATGACGTCACTGCGTTAGATAACGCAGATATAAGATTAAAAGTACGGCGTGTAGGTTAACTCGAACTTGGCTTTATAATTATACTTCATACATAATACAAAATATACATAATTAACGAAGCTATTCCACAAAAAGCTTTGTAAGATAATCTTTGCAAATTAGTACCTTCTCTCTACTTGCTCGGTATGTATTGTTTGGATTTTCTTTAAACACATATTTTGAATTATATTTCGGTTCAAATAACTTATATTAAATATTATTCATCATCATCATCTCAGCCATAAGAAGTCCACTGCTGGACATAGGCCTCGCCCATTGATTTCCAAAAAGACCGATTGGAAGCGGCTTGCATCCAGCGTCTTCCCGCCACTTGTATGAGGTCATCTGTCCATCTCGTGGCTGGTCTTCCTACGCTGCGCTTGCCGGTACGTGGTCTCCACTCGAGAACCTTACGGCCCCATCGGCCATCAGTTCTAAGTGCTATGTGCCCTGGGGCCCAATTCAGTTATTCAAGACCGCTCCATAGCCGAACCAAATGTGGAGCGTTTCCCGTCGGCCGCCATAGTTTTTTGATTCAGTCAGTTTTATGTCATACAAATGACACATTTGATGAAACGTAACACGTCCTTCGCTCGTTACTAAATCAAAAAATGATAGCAGCCGACAGGAAATGCTTCGCACAAGGTTCAGTTACGGATCGGTTTTGAATAACTGAATTGCCCCCCTGCCCACTGCCACTTCAACTTGGTTATCCGCCGTGCTATATCGGTGCTTTTGACCTGCCTAATCAGACCGTTTGTCCTAGGTAGATGTATTCGTCAACAACGTTACATATTATTGTTAACGTGTAATTGAATATAATTTGTACTTTGTTTATGAAATAAAATAAAATAATAAGTTAATAAATTACCCCAGAGGGCCCAATGAAGGTCTAAAGATAATACAATTGGTGATTCATTCCCAGTTTGCGGCCTACCCAGGATGCTGGTGGCATTTCCACGTTGAATGGAAATGCTTATGCGTTAGGCCAGATACGCACCAGCGATTATTTTTTTATACATTATAGATCTACGACTGACCACCAACTCGCCTGATGTTAAGCGACGGTGTGGCCGAGGATGGAGCTCGTCGATCCAGAATATTCACTCTAGCCTTGTAAATTCCAAGATTGTAGGTCTCAGAAAACAGAGATGGCGGCAACGCATTCCATATATTATTTATTTTACATTTTATAGTCACGGGTCGCGTTGTTCAGGCACTCAGATACCTAATTGTTTGAAAACGAGATGAGCTCCCGGCGCACACAGACTCAAAGTTTCGATATTAAACGGCTAAAACGTAATCTATAAGGAATGTGTTTTGATATATCTACTACTACTGTTTGGTACATATGTGCCCATTGTTTTTATTTTTTTATTCAAAATACAAAAAATACAATATACAAATCCTTTATTATCAGCTGTGTAGAATACATGTGGTCAAAGAAAGAAGTATCAACAGCTACCCTTTTGGGCATACAACATTTTACCTACCTAATTAAAATTTAAAATTTATTAATTAACGCGTATGTAGGTCGTTATATTATTAATTAAATTTTTATATGCCCATAAGTAATTCAACGATGTCAATCAGTTAATGTCAATAAATGCCAAGTTATAAAATATAATAATATTAGTAATTTATATAAATTTATTCGTTTAAATTCAAGTATACCCAATTTTATGATTGCACGAAAATAAGCGTTCGAATGACAGTCCGCTCCACAGACACCGGGGTAAGTGTTAAAGTTATCAAAAAACTATTTTTTTTTCATCAGCCCTGTTTGTACAAACTGTCCCACTGCTGGGCGCGGGCCATCTTGTCATTGTGAGAAGGGTTAGGCCATAGTCTGCCACGCTGGCCAAGTGCGGGTTGGCCGACTTCACACATCTTCAAGATCATTGAGAACTCTCAGACATGTAGGTTTCCTCGCGATGTTTTCCTTCACTGTTTGAAGTTGGCGGCAATCAACAATACGCACATGACTTCTAAAAGAAAGAGGTGCGTGCCGTGGGATTCGAACCCAGGACCTGCGGATCGCAAGTCAAATTTATATTGGTGGACATTTCACACAACACCATCTAGACCAAACTAAGCAAAGTTTGTACTATGGAAACTATAAACTATACTTATAAATGGTTGACAGAATACATGTATACTTTTTTTTTGTAAATACATACATATGATACATAGACACACTCAGCCACAGAACAAACATACATGCATCACACAAATGTTTGCCCTGGGTGGGAATCGAACCCACGACCTACAGCTCAGGAGGCAGTCGTACTACCACTGAGCCATGAGGCCTGCCAAATGCATGTATATTGGACTTTCGTGTATGTTATGGTTTCAACACAAAAAGCTACAGCTTTTAAACTGAAATCTTGAACTGAACACAAAACGACGCATTAATGTAATTACAAAAATATCGGAGAGACCTGGAAAATCACCGCTGAAACAAAAAAATATTACTTCGTATTTCGTTTTATATTTAGCATTCAATTTGCAATGGATTACATATTGAAAGCGGATTCTCCCGTAATACATTTCTATAAATAGGTAGAGACGGAAATGTAGCCCAGATCCCATTAGGTAAAGGGTCAATATTCACTAGCTATGTGAATAAGTGGTATATATATTACAAGATACAATAAGCTAAAAAGGTTTTTAACAACACATACATAATTATGTCGATCATCGCCGTAATATAAAAATATGTATGTGCTTCAGAGTAGCCAACCCGTTGTACTTTAAATACAATATCTCGTACTCGTACGTCTGTATGCGTCATATCAAAATTTTATTCAAATTGGTTGTTGTAACAGATATCTGGTGCAGTAGATCTAGGTATCTACCTAAATAAAAAAATTACAAATCCAGGATAACACTTTAAAAGTCCGTTTTATACACAAACTTACGCCGCTTATAACTTGCTCAGAAATTATAAATGTATTAAATATTTCCATATAAATTTAGTAAAATATATTTGAGATTCCAAATAATGAACCGTTCTCAAGAATAATCAAAAACACGTACATATTTTATGTGATAACGCAAGCGAAGACAAACCATCTTGTGATATCGTGAGTATATCGAAAATTGGTGAAAGCAGACCGAAGGGTTCTGGTACTGTCTTTATTTTATTTTTTGCAGACATTTTCTAAACATCACATTTGATGAATCAACAAGCTTTTTAATCACGCGTGCTTCGTAGTTCCACGCGTCGGGAAGGACCTTCTTAACAGATACACAAATTAGAAATCACTACGTGACAGAAATGAAAACTTTATCAAGGGTTAGGACGCGACGTTAGTAATACGAAATAGTATAAACAGCACTGAAATAAATGCTATTAGATTTGTCTCAGTAGAGCTTATTATTTTAATATGGCATCCGTAAAAAATATAGTCATTTAAGGAAATATCAAAGAGTGTGTAATAAATGTGGCTGCATTTTGTAGTCGGGTATTTTGTTTTAATATTCCTTGTTTTTTGTATAGACAATGAAGAGATTCGATATTTTTAGTTTTTACAAATTTATAAACAGCTCCCGAGTATATGAGGGTTCAAATTCTGTCGGATGAGGAATTTTTGATCTGTCTTTAAATTTGTATATACTTAAATGAAGAGATTATCTATTTCACTAATAATTTATATGCAGATTTTCATATATATAGCCTTCAACGATATTTTTTCCGATAATGATCTGACGTTGACGTCAATTCATCTAATTTTCATGATAAATTTATTGTTGTATTATTTTTAGATTCAAATTCAGATATATTTATTGATAGCTAATACATACAGATATGATAGTGCATTATATAGAATTATTAGCTGTTTTATCAAATGTTTTGAACTATTGTTGGATACGAATAAATGATAATTGAGAAAAAATTCTTTTGTTTGACACAGAGTCCGTCATTTCAAGAGCCTGGGTGGATCTTGTATCTTAACCGAATTCCAAAAAGGAGGAGGTTTTTAATTCGTCTGTGTTTTTTTCAACCAACATCAAAAAGGGTTCTCAATTCGACTGTTTTTTTTTGTTTTGTTTCGACTGGGTGAATCGATGTTGATGATTCTTTTTTTATTTGAAAACTGGCGCTTCCTGTGTGGTCCCATTTCAATTTGGTCCAGTTCTGGCAATGGCTTCCATGAGAAGTTGGTTGCTTGAGTTTTTTAAACTATAATTATTGTATGTTTTTTCAGCGATTACTTCACTATCTATGAATTGATTTTGATGATTCTTTTTTATTTATAGGTACTTCAGAGGTGGTTCCATTTATTTTTGGTGTGGTCATTATATTTTATCAAAATCGGTTCAGTACTTTGGTTTTTATAACAAAATAACAGAAAAAATTTCATCCAAGCAAAGAATTTGCGTTTATTGAAGTCGGTTTTTCAGTTTTTTTACTATAATTTTATTATTTGACTGAAATGTGACGTCAGTTGTCTTCCACTGCTTAAAACTGTCATTGCCTGGAAAAAATAACTTCTTTTCCCAAATTTTCTAAAAGTGAGTTCCGACTTGGCCTTAATTTGAATCTATGGCATGCCATTAAGTATTATAATGTAGTAAGCTGTACAAAAATGTCCTTTCAAGTATCCGGTAGCACGACAACATCGAGGCACTTACGTAAATGGCCATCAAACTGTTATTAATATCGATAACCATCCCAAGGAGGCACATTAGATATTATTGTACCGCGATTGTTGTTACTTTGTCACAATAACATTTGCATCGTCATTAGCATCGGTTGATTTCCAAATTTTATAGTAAAAATTACGATTAAATATAGTTTAAAAAACTGAAGCAAGCTACTTCAAAATACGCAATTTCGTTTACTATTTTTCGATAATATTTTTCCAGTTATTTTGCTATAAAAACCAAATTTCAAAACCGATTTTGATACAATTTATATGGGACCATCTTCGAATACCTATCAAACAAAAAAGAATCATCAAAATCAAATTCGTCATGAAAGTCGAATTGAGAGTTTCCTTCTTTTTGGAAGTTGGTAAAAATATGTTTATTTACAAAATTAGTGAATGATCGCCAAAATTTTATACCCTTTTTAACCGACTTCAAAAAAGGAGTAGGTTACCAATTATATTTTTAATATGTGTGTGGAATTTCTCCGTCATTCGTGAACCAATTTTTGTGTTTCGTGAATTGGCGTATAGAGAAAGCTCCCAAGTTGGTCCCATAATTATTGTAATTTAAAGTTATTGATTGTTTTGTGTCAGTTATAACCTAACCTACTTTCAGGGTGACATGATTTTTGTCAACACCATTTATGACCTACGTCAAAATTATAGTACCTATTATAGTTGGTTAGAGGTCCACTATTTGTTGATTTACTAAATTTAAGTTTCCGATACAATATTTGGTGGGAGTGTAGATATAAGAAATCACAAAGTTTATTTTAGTGTATTTGTTTAAATTATTTATTATCAACTAGTTTTATCACTTTACTATTATTATTACATTAAGTTGGTCTCATTTTCGGTCGATTATTAAATTTAGTTATTTAAAATAAATAAATTATAGTTCAGTGGCACCTTGAGAATTGATCCCGATATCAACGCAAGTAACTTTGAATCAGCGTGCAACTTTGAACGGCCTTTACTTGAAAAGATTATAAATTTAGGTTATTCGAAGAAAACTAATTTTCTAAACAAAAAATAATAATAATCTATTTTCTAATAAAAAAAATTTCACCGCACAAGCTCGGAAAGATTCTGTTTGTCATTAGAAATCTGAGTGGAAAAGTGCATTTTGTCCGCTAGCGTGGAAAGAGTTTTTAAAATTCGAACCTTTCTATTCCATACTTTTCTATACCGCAAGTCCACTGAAAATGCATTAAATACTTATTTCATGTCAGTGAAATACATACTACTAACGCACTATCACTATCGCACTAACCAGCCACAGGTGGCAGCACTGGACTAGCGTTTTCCTCGCTGTAGTGAGGTGAAAAATTTTGTGTTTCACTCGGCAGCAAAGTTATTTTGCATCTCGTACTTTTGAAACCCTCGCTACACTCAGGTTTCAATACAAGTACTCGCCCCAAAAACCAACTTTGCAGCCTTGCATAACAAATAACTATTTTACACGTTACATTTCTTACGCCAATATAAAATTCTAATAAAATTTCGAATACATTGTAAGAATGTTTATTGTACTTGGACAACGTACTAAAATATTCTAGGATCTCCATAACTGGCACTTAAAGAAAACCATGCCTTACTCAGCGACCCACGTCACTACGACTCCATTTGCTTTTTAATTATTGTTTTTACGAGCAACGGAATGGATGTAGCCATTGTAGCGAACGATAAAACATCGTTCTTGTTTCTATTTTCGGGTTGACGAATTTGTCCCATTCGTTTTTGTAACTTTTTTGTTTGGGAAAATGCGTGATACCTTTTTGCCGTATTTGTTTTATGAGATAAATCGCGCATGACGGTACGGGAGTGTTTTAAACTTTTTATTCGAATAATATGTGTAAAATGGTATTCTTTTATCATTTTTTGTAGCTTTATAAATGTTGGGTTACAATTAATATATCGCACACCAGATTAACACTGCATTACGTCAAAATAACAATTATTTCAGAATAACCGAAATACCGTTATCTCCGTTATTAAATGTATCCGATATAGCAGAGATAGCAAGTTAAGCGAAAGTGCGCAGGGCATACAGCATGCAGAAGTGATGACCGCTAAAGCTACAGACATATTTTTTTTCAAATTTATACGGCCTTACCGAAAAACCTTAATTAACTTTATGCATTGCCTAAAATATTTTGTTAACTTCTCGCTGATACATAATAATACTTGCGGAAAGAAGACAGAAAATTAAGGGCGATGGTTAAAGTTACGAGTAAGTAACATTTTTCGGTAAGGTCGATAGACAGTTAAAAAAATCCATAGCCGCACAATTCTGCGCATTACCATTTCGGCCACAGAAGTCTCACGTGGGGTGGTCGAAACTTTCAAACAGTTTTTTTGCCTTATACCAATCAAGCGTTTATAAATTTTTGAACTGTTTATGAATTTGTAGATACATATGCGTGGAAAAACACTTCAAAAATATCGAATATTTTATTTCGTTATACAGTTGATGTATTTTATAGAACTGAAAAATTCTCAAGTAGAGACCACGCATCGGCGCATTAGGTGGACAGATGACTCTATAAATGGCAGGAAAACCCTAGTTACAGCCTGCATCTAACCGTTCTTTTTGGAAATTCATGGTGGAGGCCTATGTTCACCGATGGACCTGCGGCTGAAATTATTAATAATGATTATAATAACATTGACATGACTGACTGACAAACAACGTGCAGGTCCTAAAGAATATAAATTTGGAGGATGCTTTTCCTATGAAACCTATGTACCTATGTACCTTAATAATAAAAAAAATCTTGATGCAAGTGAATCCACGTGCTTAAGAAAAAACAAAACGAAATTCGTAAGAATATTTCTAAAATAAACCTACAGAATTTCTAGCTTTGAAAATGCCTAGACTTAGAGAAACAAGAAAAACAACAGAGTATACCGTTCTCACGCAGTGCTTACAAAGAATTTAAATAAATACATACATAAGTAATCATGTTTTGTTTTTCTCATAGGGATAAGCAGAGACTATATCTTTTCACTTAATACTGTCCTGACACAAGTCTTTCGTTTCATTTACTTTCATTATTATTTTATACATGCTCGTTAGTTATAAGAGCTGACCTTTCTTTAATACTTCTTCAAATTGGTTGTGATACGTCGAACATTACCTATTTGTTCATTCACACGCACCTTATTAATCTACTTCGTCTGTCTTCTTTCATATAGAATTATAGATGAAAGAAGACAGACGAAGATAGAACATAGGTTCTATCCCTCCCTCATGGATTTCCAAAAATATCTGAAGGAAGCGGCTTCGTTCAGCGTCTTCCTGCCACTACTTCGAGGCCTTCTGTTCATCTTGTGGCTAGTTTTTCTACGCTCCGTTTGACAGTACGTGGTCTCCAGTCGAAAACTTTTCAGCATCATCGGCCATCAGTTCTGCGTGCTATGTGCCCCACCTACAACTAATCCATTGTGATATGTCATATATGTGTCAGTAGTATCATTCAATAAATGAATAGGTGCTTAGTTAATGTATTATTGTTCCAACGTGTGAATTATTTTGTTCGCTCAAATCCCGGTAATTTATTCGTTTCCACTTTGTAGCCCGATTTCAGTAAGCAGCGCGACCTCATTGATCCTATATATGTATTTTTCCTGTTCAAGTACGCGATCATTAAGGCAGTCCTTCAGTCTCTTAGAAGCATTCCGAAAATTCTTTCCGAGCAATTTGATTCTACCTTTTTATTGTTTACTACGTTGTACTAGTAGTTATTCTGTGTTGAAATTCTTTAGGAAACAATAATCTTAGGTATACTAGAGCTACCTAATTGAAACAGGAGATGCCCAGTTTTCTAGCTTTTATTTACAACAATAACCAATATTATTTAGAGAAAAATAAAATATGATGAAAAATGTAGGTCATGACGCTCAAGTTAAGAGCCATAAGCCATATAGGTAGCTATAAATGAATGAACATCATTATCGGTCAAGCCTTTAAGACTGCTGAATGTAATATATTTGTAAATATACATACCTATCATACATATTCTCACACGCTAACCCCATTCTTGGGCAGTTGGAAAAATAAATATTAGGTATGTTCATTTATGTTCATATTGTTTTCTCTATTACTATTTAATAAGCAATATACAAAAAGATTAGAGAGAGTCAGAGTGAGAGAGAGAGAAATAGAGCGCGAAAGATGAATAAATAAATATCTAAAAAGAGAAGACAGTAATCATCAACAACGTGTTATTCACGAGACATGAATTTCCAAAAACCCGGTTGCGAGCATTCTGCAGCCAGTGTCTTCCTGCCACCTGCATGAGTACAAAATATACTCTATTTCAGAAGTACCAACTGAAGAAAACAAAACAAAATTCCTCACTAATGGCACCATTAATTTAAAACGGACAGATCAGATACAGCTGAAGTATCGAATACATTAATAACCCTGATAACGATATAAAGTTACCTGCTGCTACTGTTGCTACTAGTGACTGGACTGCTATTTTAAACTGCTATTAATCATAGATTTTTTGTGCGAAAGAAAGTAGTTTCCAGGATTTAATGTAAAACAAAATCAGAATCTTTGATCGGGCCTTACCTTTATGGAACAAAAATGATAAAAAAAGAATTTGAAAAATGGGTTTAAGTAGGTATGTGCGTAAAAATTATATAGGTCAAGCAAGTACCATAGTTATTCAATGATTTTAAGAAATTATAGCTTTTAAATATCAATACTCATATAAAACATTGTTTTTAAATTGTTGCATAGCAATTGCAAAACTAAGTTTTATTTATTATTTGTTTGAAAAGATAAAGGTACTTTGAGATAAGTAAAAATTGCGAATTTTTATGTCGGTTTTCAGTTTTTTTAATTATAGTTATTGGTTATACAGTAATCAGGTAAAAACGTAGCACTCCATCATTTCAGCACTCGTGAAAAGTAAAACAAAGATAACAGTTTGTGATTTTCCTAGAAATTCATTAAAATCGAATGAGTAAATGAAATATCGATACAGTATCGTTGTCAGGTTATCGAGTAGGGTTAAACTTCAGAAGCTGCCCAAATGATTAATTGTTCCAGTTATTTTGAATAATTTCCGATCGATTCACTCGAGTAAATAAAGTTAAGAGCCGATTTAGGGACCGCGTCACAAAAATTACTGTAATTACGGTATCACATAAACTTTTATCATTATTTTAATTATCTAATCAACCAAAATCACTTAACTCGGTATATATGATTTTTGTGAATATTTTTTTTAATGTTAGATCTACGATTGACCATTAACTCGCCTGATGTTAAGCGACGGTTTAGCCGAGGTCGGAGCTCGTCGATCTAGAAGATTCATTCTAGCCATGAAAATAACAAGATTTGTAGTTCTCAGGAAATAGAGGTGGCGGCGAAGAATTCCATTCCTGTGCAGTACCCGTCAAGAACATGGATCGATATCGCTTTGAACGGATTTTTGGCATTTCGATGAGAAATGGGTGGTAATGCGCCGACTTTCTGTTAGTTCTGTATGGAAATAGGGATGGTGGAATTAAGTCGTGAATCTCTTGTGTACTTTCCCCAAGTTTGACAGACAAGCTAAATTACGGCGGTGCTCAAGACAAAGTAGTTTTTTGACAACCAGTTTATCGTCTCACAGCTCGCTGGTCAATCAACTCTAAAACTTCCAGCTGATACTTGGCTGATCCTTCAATAAGGTGGTAGCAGCTGTCCACACATCGCCAGACCTGTGCCTAGTAATTATAAGCGAAGTAGTTGTTCCGATTTAGTTTTATATTTAAGGTAGTCCTTAAAGTTCAATGTTGGGGTTAACTATAATAATATGTAAAAAACAAGTATTGGGCTTATTTATTAAAAATATCAATTGTGAGTAAATACTTCCTCATTTAACTTTTTTAGATTATGTCTTAACATAATTATAATATATTATAAAAAGTTTGTGTGGTTATATGAATTAAGTGAAATTATGGTTTCAAAAACTAATATACCTATTTTGGATAATCATATCTATAACATATTCATATTATTGCAGTTGTTAAAAAGACTATTGATATTATATAATATACTACTGATTTAGGACACTCTCTGAAACAAATATGGTAAGCATTCCTACACACTGGAAAATTGCATTTTTAAAGTCAATTTATAAGAAAAAGTAAGGAAGTTGTCTTATTTGGGGTCCGGTTGCTGGATGAACATCATTACAACAATTTGCTTATACATAAATAAGTGCCAATAGAAACGTTTGTGATCTAATGTATACAAAATTCTGTTTAATTTGTTTTCCGATAGAGCACCGGTTCAATATATCTCTCTGATTCAGTCCTCACCGTCCTGAAAACAGATTGCGCTTATCTGCGATTAATTCCGATACCAAATTTAATAATGGCACAATCACAGCGATTAAATATTACCGGTAGCGCGCCCACCGATACCGTTAATTTGTTAATATCGGAATTGCTATTATTTGTAGCTGACTCTAATTGGATCTGATTTTTCGTTATCTATATCTGTTACCATTTTGTAATTAAAGTCTTTTATGCTACGAATAATAAATCTACCGTGTACAATTAAGGTCTAGTTAAATTAAATTAGTAATATAGTCGTCGAATATTTTTTCTCTTCGTACAGAGGTGTTTACTTGCGCTAAGCAGGCGTTCAAATGTAATATAGCATAAGAAATATCTGCACATGTCATTGTGCTATTTTGTAATACTAAGGATTTACGATCAATTTGACGTATGTTACTGGCATAATTCAAATAAAACTTAATATGTTAAATAACAAATATCGTTAATAACAAATAAACGGCAAATAAAATTTTATTCACTGAGGAATTTACAATTTCTGTCACGCGGGAATTGTCACGCGCACAAGACACAAACATAATAAATCCTCGTAGAGTCTTAACTAATAGGTATTATAAAAGCGAAAGTAACTCTGTCTGTCTGTCTGTCTGTCTGTGTTTGTTAACCTTTCACGGCTAAACGGCTGAATCAATTTGGACGATCTGAAAAAAAATACACAGAGATTCTTTAAGACCTGGAAAAGGCCTACGGTATATTTTATCATCGTCACCATTTTTCATCACTAAATGAGTGAAACAGCGAGGTGCATGTGCAGCAATATAGTTATATAATGCAGACACTTCAATTTCATATACACAAACGCTTACTTAAATTGATATTTTAATTCCATAAACGGGGTTAGTAAACTCTATCCAACCCGCGGACAACTAAATAAAGAGGTATGGAAAACAAAAGATCCATTCACAAGCTTGATGAGGGTCACAATTCCGACGGTGTGTCGGTCTGTCCTGGCCGACGTGTGCCATAATAAATCATAAAGGCGTCCCTCCACGTCGGCCCTTTTGATCCTGAGGGTAGAACGGCAGGAACGGCCCGTAGATAAGGGTAGAAAACCACCAAAAATATTTGCCGCGAAATATTGCGAGGCGAATGTTACTGCGTGAATGCGAAGTGAATGTGGTAGAAAATAGTATTTTTTGTGGTGTGTTTTATTTGGCTGTTTTGTTGGAGGAGGTTAATAAGATGGTAGGGGAGGGAGAAATTTATGATGTGGGGTTTGAATGGTACTTGGATGGAGAGATAGAGAATAGAGAGTTAGATATTTATGTACGAAAAAAATAGTACGCAGTTCGCAAAGTTTTAAAGATCGTACAGTTTAGTAACAATGCATATTTTTCACATTTTCCTTGTTTATTACCCAATTATTGTGTAATAACTTTGTATAGTCAACGTGGGTAACTTTGACTTTGGGTCAAACATTGTACGTAGCATTTTTAGAAGGTTCTCGACTTTTTTCCCAATAGATTAGTACTCAAAGTTTATTTATTAATTTACAGTCGTTTTAACTGACTGGCCTTGTGGCTCAGTTGGTAATGTGTTTACGTCTACCTGCTGAACTGAAAGGTCGTGGGTTCAATCCCCACCCAGGGCAAACATTTGTGTGATGAGCATGGATGTTTGTTCTGTGTCTGGGTGTTTCTATGTATCATATGTATATATTTACAAAAAAAAAAAAGTATTTAAGTATTCTATCAGCCATCTAGTTCCATAGTACAAGCTTTGCTTAGTTTGGGATAGATGGTGTTGTGCGAAATGTCCACAAATATTTATTATTTATTATTATTAACTACTAATCTCTTGAGAAAATAATCGAGAACCTTCTAAAAAGGCCACGTACAATGTTTGACGCAAAGTCAAAGTTACCCACGTTGACATTGTCAGAGCGTTGACAGTACTCCAAAACTTATACTATACATGCATCATAATTTTCAGTCTGTTATCGCGCACTACTGAGTAAGGCCTTTTTTCTTGTACTCCATTAATCTCAGACCTCTGCCAATCATGTCCAGGTTCGACACGAGATCTGAACAATATTGTCGACCCACCGAGCTAGTGGGCTACCGACGCTCTGATGGCCAGATTATAGCCACCAATCCGTCAACGTATTGGTCCAGCTGCCATCACTCAGCCTGGCGACATGTCCTGCACAGCTTCAATTGAGATTCGTGTTCGTTGTCGCAATATCGCGGACTTTAGTACGTCTGATCTCTCTCTTACTCATTTGGTCGCGCAATTTGATGGATTGTCAGCAAGCATTGAGGAACGCTGATGGATTTAAGGATATCGTCCAGTTTGTTTAATTCCGCCATTTAAATTTAATATAAAAAAGAAATCACACCTTTTTTTATTTAAATGTATCATATATGACGCTTTATAAAACATATGAGGACATATTTAATTTATAATGGTGTGTCGCGATGCGTGTCATTTGCTACCTTGTCGCCAGATCGAGTGCAACTAAGTTAACTCGAGTCATTTAACTTATTTTCATCTCGACACACACATGACCACGCTAATTTTACCTCTTTAATATAACTTTTCTTCACTAATTTATATGTAATTTTATTTACGTAAATTTATTTTCGCGCCACCACAACAAATTCTGTAACTGGCGGCGGGACGTACCACCCTGTGTCGACAGTAAATCAGACAAAAATATAAACCATGACACAAGCTTACGACTTAAAATCTGCTCACTAAAGTTCAGCAATATTTTTCCGTTCTGAAAGAACGAAACTTTTGCTAATGCTTTAAACATTTTGCCTACTCACTCATATCAAGAACTGGGTCAAACCTCGAACTACTCAGAACCCCTTTGCTTTTATTTTCCACGAATTTGTCTAACGAAAAATCTAAAATTCAAAATGGCTACGTTTCAGCTTTTTCATATTTAACACATGCATATACCGTTAGTGGCCACCGAACAAAGTTCTTTGAGAAAAACTTCAAAAGTGAATAGAAGATTATGCGACCTTTGTATGAATAATGGAGAAGTTAAATGGTGCTGAACGACTCTTGACTTTAGCTCAAAGGGAGAGGGTGTAAATTGGCTCAGTGAGCGTGATTCGTGAAAACAATGTAAGCATGAGACAGTAACTATGACTGAGCAATTGCAAAATGACCTTAATTACTGATCATTATTAGGTTGATTTGCAAATGTATGGCTGTTATGGGTCAGAAGCTTTTAGATTTTTGTTCGATGTTTCCTGAGGTATGCCAAGCGCAAGTCATGGTGACTACGCAATGAGGTATACATACAAATAAGCGTTCAAATTATGATTCAAGTAAATATATATCTAACTTACGATTACGTTACGCTTGATACGCTGTTGAGTGTACGTTTTTTGTGAGAAAGTATACGTAAAATCGCTGTAAAAGATTATAAATGTGCATTCTTTAGAATAATTCTAGTCAAATCACTTGTTTATTTACGAAAGGTTACGAAAAAACGCATTTTTTATTTTTTTAGATATATTTTAGGTATTATTATTACAAAATTATATAGCCTATGACACTCAGGAAGTGAAGACGAATCTAACGATAGCGTATCGCACATCAAAATCGGTCAAGCCGTTTTGGCTGTTGGCTGTCATTTAGAAATATACATACAAACCATATACTCGAAAATAATAACCCTCCTTCTTACACAGTCGGGTAAAAAAGATAAAGGATTAATAAACAATAAAAAAAAAAAAAAAGAGAATACAACCGAATTGAAAACTCCTTTTGAAGTGGGTTGAAATAGCAAAACATAAATAGCAAGTCATTAATGTATTTTGTATAAGGCTTCCATTCTAGATGCCCGCCTATTCGAAATGCTGCGGTGGCTATTTGTCTGTCTATCTATATACGAGTATATGTCTGTCCTACACTTATAGTCATGGACTAATAAACGGCTGTAGGTTCACTATTATTGTAATTAATATTTTTTCAATTGTTGACATAATTTATTGATATCTTAAAATGTTTTATCTATGGATCTTCCAGCATGTTTGCACACCTAGTATAAGGTTGTTATTGGCTGTACGACTATAATAATATGAACTATGTATGTTACCTTTTAACTGGCAAATAAAGGCACTTAATTGAATTGAATTGAATTGTATCTTTCGAACGGTAGTAGACACAAGTCTTTATTATATATTAGAAGGTTCATTTTGATGTAAATCGACAAATACTAATTAATTAACAAACTCTAAATATTATCAGTGTTTTATCATTTTAAAAATAAAACTACCTAAATTAGTTTTATTTTTGTTGTAAATTAGTTTTGTAGGAAGACATAAACATACAATTGACGCTTGATGGCTCTTACGTCGTTGCAGTTCCACCCGCGTAGTGATGATGATGAATTTTATGAATAAAAAATAATAATAATATTTTATATAATATATTTTTTTTTTTTTTTTTTTTTATGATTTTATGAAACGGTTTCTTGGTTAATGCGATAGATCTAATAGCAATTTACTAGAATAGCCGTAAAAACATTATGTTCTACTACGGAGATAACGTTTTTTCGGCCATTCAGAATAAATTGTTATATTGACTTAATGCAGTGTTGATCTGGGAGTGCGATATGTATAATCTGAAGTACTATAAAATATGGATGTATATTTTACAGACTTCAGTGTTGTGTTCTCAAAACGCATGAACTTTGATACTTCAATGTACTGCTAGGACTGTGGTTTGGGTCTGTAGGTCAGCCCGAAATGGCAAAATGAGAGATTAACATCAATCTTACCAATATTGAGGGTAACTAAGTAATTTTGGAAACTCGTGTCGTTTTAGCTCCATATTTTAGTAGTTACTGGGGTAAAAAATATTTTAGCTAACAACTCTTACTAAAATATGCATTAGTTTTGCCTTTAAAACTGTTATTACTTTTTAACAAAACTGTTTTATTATTCAATAAAAACGAGTGCTTTTGGTGAAAGCAGCTACTTTTGTAAATTCTTTATATTAATAGAATTAGTACTTATTTATTATGAAAGCGAAAAGAGTGCATGTATCAATTTTGAGTATTACTATCGAAATTGAAAATATAAACAAACATCTCCAAATAATATGTGTTAGGTAATCTGTAATAGATAAAACTAACTGGCCAAGACCGTGTTGAGACTATGGTATAGTTCGATAGAATATGCTATATTTTCAAAGAAGATCAGCTGGCGAGTATTATTTGTTGTGCAAAAAGGTCAATGATCTCTGTACCATAACCACAGAATACTTAGTCTGGCCATAAATACTGTTACAGTTAAAAATAAGAAAGATATTACATTTGAATTTGGAATCTGTCATTTTTATACGATTGTTCATTGGGTTTTCTAATTTTGGCGCCAATACATTGTACAATATTTTGCGATATTAAAATGGAGTGGGGTGATAAAGAGAACCGAATCGCTGTGATTGCATTACACAAAGTTGGTATGGAGCCAAATGCAATTTTTAAAACTCTCCATACGCTTGGTATTAGTCAAATGTTTGTGTACCGGGCTATTAATAGGTACAATGAGACCTCCTCTGTTTGTGACAGAAAAAGATCTGGCCGTCCACGTAGTGTTCGTACGAAAAAGGTGGTCAAAGCAGTAAGGGAAAGAATTCGAAGAAATCCTGTCCGAAAGCAAAAGATTTTATCTCGGGAGATGAAGATAGCTCCCAGAACCATGTCGCGTATTTTAAAAGATGACTTAGGACTTGCAGCCTATAAGAGACGCACTGGTCATTTTTTAACTGATAATTTAAAAAAGAATAGGGTGGTAAAATCGAAACAACTACTGAAGCGGTACGCAAAGGGAGGTCACAGAAAAAAATTGTTTACGTATGAGAAAATCTTTACAATTGAGCAACATTTTAACAAACAAAATGACCGTATTTATGCTCAAAGCTCTAAGGAAGCTTCTCAATTAGTCGACAGAGTGCAACGTGGGCATTATCCGACTTCAGTGATGGTTTGGTGGGGTGTTAGCTATGAAGGAGTGACTGAGCCTTATTTTTGTGAAAAAAGTATCAAAACATCGGCACAAGTGTATCAAAATACCATTCTTGAGAAGGTAGTTAAGCCCCTTAACAACACCATGTTCAATAACCAAGTATGGTCCTTCCAACAAGACTCGGCGCCAGGTCATAAAGCTCGGTCCACCCAGTCTTGGTTGGAAGTGAACGTTTCGGACTTCATCAGAGCTGAAGACTGGCCGTCGTCTAGTCCTGATCTTAATCCGCTGGATTATGATTTATGGTCAGTTTAGAGAGTATGGCTTGCTCTAAACGCCATGATAATTTGGAGTCCCTAAAACAATCCATACGATTGGCAGTGAAGAATTTTCCCATGGAAAGAGTGCGTGCTTCTATTGATAACTGGCCTCAACGTTTAAAGGACTGTATTGCAGCCAATGGAGACCACTTCGAATAAGCTTTTATATTTTAAATTGTTTTATATTTATGTATTAAACTAACACACTGTAAAAGTAATAAATATTATTTGCAATAAAAAAAATTTTTTTTTCTTCGTGACAATATTTATGGCAAGACTAGGTATATAATAATACTACGGATAGAACTGGCACTCTTTACCTCCCACCAAATCGCGCTGCCTCACCCCGCGGGCAAATCCCAGGCACACTTGAGGCACGCCACGCGTTATGGTAGAGCGATAAGTACTCACAGGATTTTGCTTTTAAAAAGTAAATTAATTTTAAAAAAATACCAACAATTATTTTTGTGCCATCTACGGCTGTATGTCTCGTACTCGACACAATAAAAAAATAGGAGTTTTTATACATTTCCTAAGGATAAAATAAGATACTTACCTGAGTTATTCTTGGTAATAGACACTAAGTAACTTCAACGCTTGAGCGCCTTGTTTAATTATTATCCTTACATATATGTATTACAAGTAAAAGAAATAACGTACTTTGAAGCCGGTCGAAATATATGTAAATATGCAATGACTACGTAATTGATTACAAAACTTTCTTGGTAAGTCTAAAATAGTGACAACCATTGACATTACACACATAACAGCATGTGTACAGATTAACCGTATGTCGATGTCTGTGTAATAAGTAGTTTGGCTGCGACGTTTGTATAGAGATTTGGTCGAGTGTCCGGAGTATGCCATAACCCACGCAACAAGTTTTTTTCAAAATCAGTCTACAAACAACGGAATTGGTGATATATTTTAAATAAATACATACAGTCATAGAACCTCTTCCTTTTTTAAGTTGAATAGAAAGTTCCAATGACAATTAAGTAAATTAACTTTATCGTAACGAATTTATCATTTATAATCAGAAAGTTCCAGTGCCAACTTTAAACATCCATCATCCATGACAATTTCTCACTTATTATCAAAATTATAATCACAAGATTTTGATCAAAGTATAGTTGTTTTCCATGTTCGACTGGGAGAAAAATAATAACAGAATAAACCACCTGTTTCTCTTCCACATGAGGAAAATTGGCATTTATGTAGGCGATGGACTGACAAAATGCCAAAATTTTATACCATATTTACCATACGCGACATTTAACCGTGGTTAGAAGGTATTAGAGGGTTCTAATACCTTCTAACCACGGTTAAATGTCGCGTCAAAAAGCTTTATAGTCGTTGATGCTCTGCCTACTCCACAAGGAAAATTAGACGTGATTTTTTGTATAATTATAGTGAATGTTCTTATCATCGTTTCTAAAAAAAATATTTATACTTCAACTAAAACTTAAAAACTTCAATACAAGCATCAAATAAATTGTATCAAAAAGAATCAAGTAAATTTCAGTGATATTACTTCCTAAAAAGCTAACTACTGTGGCCTCTAACAAAAGCAATATTTATAAAACAGAGCCAAACTTTCGATGCCATACAAAAATATTTACGAAGTAATCCAATAACATGTTGCCAGGATATTATAGAATGGTTAGACAGTGACACAGCTTCACGGGCCTCCTCACGGTGCCATGCTATATGTATAGGATATTGTAAAAATAAAAGTTAATTTGATTTATATTGACACTACAAATAGTTTGAAGAACGTTTTAATAAGGCAACAATTATATTGGCGACGAAATTAAAAAAAAAAAAATTGCGCTCATTAAAACCCAATTTGCTTTCTATTAGTAATTTAGAAAAGTATTGAGTAACTTGGGTTAGTACGACGCCACGAAAACAGATTTTCCACATGTTCAATGCTTGCAAAGCGCGCTTCGAAAAAGCACTTGTACAAAGCTAGTTAAGTTACCCCTTACAAAATTACTAACATTTTTTGAAATCGAAAATAGGCTTGGGCTTCACCGCTAACGCTTATTTCACATTTCGATACGTACAATATTGTTGGGAACGTACAATAAAAGTGGAGCTAAAGCTCTACATACGAGCTTTTGAAAAATCTACTATAAAAGGATATCAATTTATTGTGATTCTTGTCATCCAAAAAAAAAAAAACTAATTTATACCTAGCGTATGTGACGATTTATTAAAATAATTATTGCTAAATAATAATATAACAAATAATTGAACAACCATAGTAGAGCAGGGTTTTAGAATAAAATGTAAAGAAAAGTACGACCTAATTAACTAAGTGATAAGTTTAGGTACTGTACACAAATTCCACGTTACCCGAGTGAAGTGGGACAAACAAGGACGCTTTACCAATATAATAAACACCTCCAATATTAATTTAATAATTTGATAAAAACGGCCGCATTGCGTGATAACGTTCGGCAGATTATCAGTAAGGCTTATGGGGTAAGTACATAATTGAAATTAGATCTGTGTCATGCGCTATAAATATAAAATATACTTATGGCTTAAAAAATATATATTTCAAAAAACATTTCATATGGACCTAATGGTAGTTAACGGCCGAAACGGTTGTGTAAATTAGTATTTTGTCTTCCTCTTGCATAATTTAATAAAAAAATGTAAGTTAAAAATACATATATTAGTTTAAAAGGCACGGACCCCGAAGTCTGTAGATATAAATTTTTTCAAATAAAACAAAAATAGAAAAACTGCAGTTTAAATTGGTACATAATGTTCTTCACACGCATGTACACAAAAAATTTCAAAAAACCGGTTTCATTTTTACCTTTATCGTTATCTCTTATTTACTCGTGCGCTCGCCTTTGAATTATATTTCTGTCTCCCATGCTTTGTCTGTCCGTTCTGAGCGTAGCGAAATATATCTGTGCCGCGAACAGACGGAAATGGACATCGGAACCCATAAAAGTTTCTACATATTAAATTATATATTATACTTTTAATGTTTAAAATAGATGAATTTGTATTTTTTCAGGTTAATATTATTTTCTAAGTGGAGTCCGAACGTGGTGCGGCCACTCGGCAGGCCAAGAGGTGGCGTGACGAACTAGACACTTTCTACATAAACTGGTTCACCAACGCACAAAACCGTCATCAATAGAAATTCGTGGGGAGGCCTTTGCCCAGCCGTGGGACACTTCAGGCTGAAAACAACAACAACAATATTATTTGCTTCAAAGCTGAAGACAACGCTGAAGACAAAATATGACTATTTATAGGTTCCTCCTCTCATTATAGCATCATATTAAAATGGCTGGCCTTGTGACTCAGTTGGTAGTGTGTTTACGTCTACCTGCTGAACTGAAAGGTCGTGGGTTCAATCCCCACCCAGGGCAAAACATTTGTGTGATGAGCATGGATGTTTGTTCTGTGTCTGGGTGTTTCTATGTATCATATGTATATATTTACAAAAAAAAGGTATATATGTATTCTATCAGCCATCTATCTAGTTCCATAGTACAAGCTTTGCTTAGTTTGGGCTAGATGGTGTTGTGTGAAATGTCCACAAATATTTATTATTTATTATTATTTATTATATTAAGACTGGCACCTAATTTGCCGTGAACCTTTGTCGAAACCTTCTCAGGTTCCCGGTATTGAAAATGATTCATACTTTGTTCAATGTTTCACCATCTGACCTTTGTGAGAGAAATGAAATTCTTCGTTCAAATGTTCATTCTACCTATTCTTACTATACAGGAATATTGCGGAGCAAATAAATACTACTAACTGTTTCATTTTCAAATTAAGCAAGACTCAAAAAAAAATTGAAACAATTCGTATAACATAATTTCGTACAAAATTTACTGTAGTAATCTTTTTTTGCAAGTAGAATAATTGTACTATACAAGAAAATGTCTAGGCCAAATAACTTTAAGAAAGAAAAAACCACTAAAATATTAATATATGCACAAAAAACTTCTAAGCAACAAAGATTCTAATCATTCAAATTATGACCGTTCGTACACGAAAGCAACGTTATTATGTCTTTAATTAATCAATGATAATATACCAGTACCAGTGATTTTGGCCATCAACAACTTAGTTTTAGTAAACTGTTCTATTTCTGAGCGGAGGACTTCTGTGAGAAGGTTATGACCATAGTCCACTAACTATGCTGGCGCTAAAATGAGGATCAGACTTCACTTTATTCCCGAATATTAATAAATCTCAGAAATCGCATGCGTTTCTTCACAATATTTATATTCACTATATAAAGCTAGTGTTGATTAATATTTATTTAGCTGAATAACAGACAACACATAATATAAATCGTTGGTCTTACATGAAATTTGAAGGGTGTCTTTCTTATAAATTGTAATATTCCACTACGAAAGAATTTCTTGTTCACACGTGAAATAGCGTGAAGAAGCTATTTTAAAATACGTACAAAATTGAAAAAAAAAAACACAAACACACAAAAGTACAAGCCTCATTATTGTTAATTCCGGTCTGTTATTTCTGACGTGTGGAAAGACCATGATTACAAGCCCAATCACTAGCCCATAATATAGTCACATGTACGAATGTCCCAATCGTCACGTAATTTTCATAATTAAATTATATTTGTAAAATAACTTTGCTATAATGAAACAAGACCCAAAAACTGCTTGAGGACGTAAGCAGGATTAATGCTGACCATTATGAAGGTTTTCACTAATGAGGGTAGAGTGAAATAATTGAATAAGACATTACTGAACTAATTGCCGTGTTTAGGTACAACTTTATTTGTCGTTTATTTGGAACGGTTGTTCTATTGTTTTCGGTATAAATGGAAGAACGTTATTACATGCTATATTTCCTTTCTTGAAGTAATAGCTCTATTTTAACCCCCGATCTAAAAAGAGGGGTGTTGTAAGTTTGAAGTTTTTGAGTTTTCTAAGCATATTCTTGTAGGATCCCGTATTTGAAAGGATTATTGTACTTTGCTTACTCTGTTTCTGTATGTTAGATTAAAGATTTCACAAGCATCATTAAAAGACATATTGATTGGATCAAACTCAAGCTATGCTCTTGATTCTGATACTATCTATGCTGATAAAAATTCGAAATAGTAAGCAAACAGAATCGTAAAAAAAAGATTTAAAACGAGTTTCGAAGATGAGAAGGTTCTATGTTTCGTTGTTTATTTGTTATTTTTTCTACGTACATATAACGTCATCTTCCTTTTAGTACTGAGCTCATTGACCTTTTTGCGGGGTAGTCTAAACAAAAACACTCGCCAAGTAGTTTTATTTTAAATTACAGGATTAGCTATGCGTGTCTCGACACGCTTTTGGCCACTTATTTTCTTATTGCATTGGATTTCATGTATTCACAGGTGGTCTCATTTCCCACATAAATATCAATTTTGTTTGTGTAGTTTGATAACAGTCTTCAATTCTGATTGTACTTAGTTTGAGAGTGTGCTGTGCTGGTTAAAGTAGTTTGATTGAGTTCTAAAAAAAAAAACTTACATTTTTTTATTTCACACAATTATAATATTTGAGTATGAGAGCTTTAGGTGCAAAATCCTTCAAAACATATTTTAGTATTTATTTTACTAAGTTTCATGTTAAAATTTATATTCAAAATAATTAGTATGTGAAGAGCTTTTAAGGAATAAAGTTTAACGTTAATATTTGGCTCTAATTTATCGTTAATATTTAAATTTGCGACTTCAAAGAGAGACTGATTGAGGTGATTTAGGTTATATTAAGTTTTCAAAAATGTACCTATCGACCACCGTTATATTACTTTCAGTTATTACCGTATTTATTTTCAATTTAGATTGAAATGCCCAGAGTTTTTATGTAGACTTGAAATAGGTTTATGTGGATGTAAAGATTTGTCGAAAATTTGTTGTGAAATAATCAAAATAAATTAAATCAAATAATTGAAATTAATTGTAGTGCTTTGCTTATAGCTTGTTTAAATGTTCTCGAACGATTTTATCGATGGCAAGCAACGGACGGATCGGTTAGTTTTCAGATGGGTGACCGTGAGTGGAATTTCTCTCTGAGCCGCTAGTAGCCAGACGAATTCTATGGACCAATTTTCTTCCAGACGCATTTTGAAAGAATATTGGTCCATAAGATTCGTCTGACTGCTTACACGTAGCTATAAATAAAAGGGGGAAATCATATATTTTTTATATTTTCCTTCATAAACCGAAAAATATACATCGTAAAAATATTTAACACATTCCTTGCTCACCACTCGGATCCGAGTGGAGCGGGGCTATAGCAGCGGTGCCTCTTAAAATAGTTTTCTAGGAGTTGTCAGATTTTTATATATCGTTGCCTCAGTAGTTGTATGCCCTATCTACCATTGGTAATATTTCACATGAGAATAATTTGATGCTCAATATTTTTTCAAAAATATATATTTGTAAGGCTTGAAAGTCTTTTTTATACATAAGTATATATAATTAATATATTAAGACTTTAAGCCTTACAATTATAGCTTCTTGAAAAAAAAAAACAGCATTAAACTCTTCTCCTGTGAAATTTTACGAACGGTAGATAGGGCAAGCAACCACTGAGGCAACGACATATAAAAATCAGTAGTCACTAAATAAAGTACAGATAATAGTTATGATTTTTAAAAGCTTTTATTCTACTTGCCCTGTTAGTATGGGACAAATCTTGCGAGTTAAATTAGAACCACTTCCTGTCGAATCCACCAACCACTCCACCACCTGTCGAACCACTTCCTGTTGGATTAGGTTGAAATTTGGTTTACTTACGTAACTTCGGTGACAATGCAATAACATGGTACCATGAAGCTGGTCTCAAGATGGCGTCGGAAGGTGGCTATCGGAACTCCTAAACTAAACAAGATAAAACCGTCGAGTTTGGACTCGTTTGAACTCGTCGATGTTGTTTGAAATCTCGCGACAAGCTTTTATTTATATCAATATAAAATTTATTTTCTTCGTTTTAGAGCATTTAAATAAAATCTTGTTTTAAAAAAAAGACGTGTGGCACTCGGAGACTGCCGCGGTAAAGCTATTGCATAATAGCTTTACGCGCGGTGTGTTAGGTTATTTTCGTTACGGAATTTCTGGATTCGGTCTCCACGCTCAAGGCCCGCGATAGAAGCTATGCAATAACTTAAAAAAAAATTTTTTTTTACATCTTTTGTTGCTAATATTTCGAACTTGGCCCACGGTACAAGATTCAAGTAGAACAAACATTCATAGTCAATACGAGTACTACTTAGTGAGACACATTTCGTTGGTCACTAAATAAGTAACGTCTGGCGGCCCTGGGATCTTGGACTTATAGATTATTGCGATTATACAGAAACGTAAATGTTAACATCAAGTGAGTGCCTGGCTCGCCTCGTCGTTCAATTTTTTTTTGAGTAATTAGAGATCTAAATACAAACGAAACCAACTCTCCTGATGGAAAGCGACGGCGTGGCCGCTTTTAAAACAGCTTTTTTGCTCGATTATTGTAAACTGCTTAAAATTAAGCTTAATAAATCCATCAGCAAACGTACAGAAGAAAATTTTAAGCCTTTAATTAAATGCTCATGAAAACTTAAAGGACATTTTTATCCAATCCAATAATTGTAAGAATCCGTCCACTCCAGCGGTTTATTGCTCGGGATAAGCAGGCTTATAGAATAGGTATAAATCAGTACATTCAAAACGAATAATGGTGTTCTGGACTAATTTTAATCTGATGAAATTTTGTTTAAATAATGGCAATTTTAAGACAACGTCACAGCAGTTTTAAAATTATGGAAGTTATATGAACAGACGTGCGGTCTGAACAAATAATATTAATATTTACGGATATTTTTCTTATACCGACATAGCACAGCGGATTAGTAAGTTGAAATGGCAGAGGGCAACGCATATAGCACGTCGTACTGATGGTCGATGGGGTCGAGATCTGCTCGAGTGGAGACCACGCACCGGCAAGCGCAGCGTAGGAAGACCAGTCACAAGGTGGACAGAAGACCTCATACAAGTGGCAGGATGACGCTGGATGTATACCGCTTCCAACTGGTTGTTTTTAAATCCATGGAGGAAACCTGTCCAGCAGTAGACTTCTTATGGCTGAGATTATGATGATGAACATACACGGCGGATTAGCATTTGCTTATACTGTAATGTTAATAGAATATACAGCGTCCATACTTTGTTTAATAGCACAGATTATCCTATCAGTACCTATAACTACACAATAGTCCCGTTGGTTAGTGCCGAATAGCCCCAACGAACTTCATAGACGTTTCATAAGATTTTAACAAGTTCTGCTGCAACTTGCCTGCAAATGCAAACTCTCATATAATTTACATTGTAAATACCCGGCTCCTGGCGGTAAGTGTGCCGTCTCTATGCAAGATGATGCATTATTCCGGACGTAAGGTGAGATTTATGCCGTTAGCTCAGAATATGATAATTAAGTCTGAGGTTATTGGGGTACCTACTAAAGTACTTAAGTATTACAAATATAAGATACAGTGACAAACAACTTTTAGATTAACAAGGATATACACGTAAAGTAATTAAAGAAAAGAAATCCACTACATACAAATAATACTTAGTATAAGCATATACATAACACTTACCGAAAAAATACGTTAAATAAAATGCCGTTTTCCAGGCTCCGAGCAACTGGAAAACGGCATTTTATTTAACGTATTTTTTCGGTCATAGAACCTAAGATTGGTAGGTTGGATTTTACCACCTAAAGTTGTTTCTACCGTCTCGAATGAAATAAATTCCATCTCCAACATTTCCTTCATCAAACAACTTTTTATTTTCACAATAAATAAGATGAGAATTGAAATACTTAGGTATATTTCGTTAGCGGACCTGTGAAAACATGAAATCGAATTTTTCGTATTTTCGTTTTGTAAATTAATAACGGGGATGGGTTGTGTTCGGTAACTGTGAGCCTGGAGGCGTATATAGAATATAGAATACTTTCCTCATTATCATCATCATCATTTTTCATCACTACTCAGGTCAAACCGGGGCTAGATGTGCCCCCGTATGGCCGCGGGGCACATCTAGTATTTAATAACACGACGAGTTTTTAGTTTTACAATCCATGTGTTACTCTCATGTTATGACATGATTAAAAATGCGACAAAACAGTTTTTGTTTTTGCCTTGTGCATATGGCCGAAAACTTTGTGAATAAAGCATTAACGTTTGTGAATCAATAAAAATTTAAATAAATAACAAAACATACCTATTTGCGATATGAGCTAACCAATTGCTAACCAATAACTTTTAATAATATTCATCATCATGATTTACTAACCACCTTCCAAATTTCAAATTATGTATTTTGTTATAATACCGTAATGCTGAACATGTTGTGTGCACATTGTGCTGGAATATGGCTTAGATCAAAACTTATTCCATTCTTATACTTATATTTAATATCAACTATATTCTGTTTTGTGTACTAAATAAATAAATAGATATGATTGCTCCACGTTCGAAAATTTCAAACGAACGTCGCCAAAGCATCCCTCTTATATCAATTTCTATCAAACTCACATTTTCCAAAATCAATTCAATGGATAGCATTTCAACGGCGCTGGGCGGGAATAGGAATATAAAGTTGCATATCAAAGTATGTATTACGAAAGGAAAATCAATTTCGGAACTTTAGGTATTAGCAATTGAAATCGGGATGAATTTTTCAAATGTTCGAGCGAGTTGCCACCTTATAAAATTGAACAGTAAGGGAAATACATCTAGCAAAAATGTTCTATTGCTTCAAGGAGTAAGCGGTTGAATACAGTGTATTTGTTATCGAGTGAAAGTTATAGACGGTAAGCGTTTTTGGAGTGAAATGGGAACTGGATGTTGTAAGTTAGTGAAGGAACCATCAAGTTTTCTTGTATTTTGAACTAGCGGTTTGTAAATTTGTGTAAGTCAATCAGGAGAAAGCCCTTTATAGATATAAATTTCACGCCACAATTTTGTTTTATTCTTTCACTAACTTCTTGTTTGATGTCAAAAAATGATAAAATATAAGTTCTATATATATAATTCATCATCATAATCTTAGCCACAAGAAGTCTTCTGCTGGACATAGGAAATTGGTTTACAAAAAGAACGGTTGGAAGCGGCTTGCATCCAGTGTCTTCCTGCCACTTATTTAAGTTCAAATAGAGTTAAAAAGTACCTCTTTTTTGTTTTGTGAATTCAGAGTCCATAATAGAACACGCTTACCTGAAAAAAAAGAATATTTAGTCATTCGAACACGCCCAGACTGTTATCGGGGAAGACTCAGGGAACGTATTATACATTGATACGATTGCAGCATGAAATTTTTCGGAATTCTCATGCTATGAAGTTAACAATTTTACAAGAAAATATAAAACGGAGCACAAGAACGTAGTTATAGATGGATAGATTTTAAAGTATGTTGTATCATAGAATAGAAAGAGGGCGAATTACTAATTATTATGAAGGGATAAGTTGTACATATTCTATCAAGACGCAAGATAATGCTCTCTTTGATAATGCTTAAGCTATGTATTTTTAAATGTAAGTAAATAGTAAATTTTGGTTATGTTTGTGCATGTTAAGGGCGAATGTAATTAGTTGCAGACTTTCGATACAAATGTAAGTTTGTTGACAGAAGAGATGTCTTCTGTCACTTAAAACAACAATGATGATGTTTAGATATTAACAATTATTTTGATTTGATGCCGAAAGTCAGATATGGCGATCTAATTCCTACTTACTGTTACTACCTATATGATAAGCACCCATAGATATATGCAATAAACAATATATGAATATGAATTAAGATGGGATCTTAAATATGAACTACGGGTCACTCACGTCTGTTTTGAGTCGAAAAACTTGAAGTGAGTGACCCACTTTTCATCATATCTGACTTAGAACCGATAATAACTGGAGTAAATGCGTTCTAAAGTCGAGACTGCGTGTCGGCAAATGCAGTGTAAGACGCTCTGAGACTCGATGGAATGACGATATACGGAAGACAGTTGGCAGTGACTGGAAGCGGAGAGCTGAAGATTGAGCTGAATGGTGTTCTATGAGAGAAGACTATGTCCAGGAGCACACTAGAGTGAGCTGATGATAATGATGTAAATAGTCTTACTGTAGATACGTTTATTAACTATACATTTAGATGGATGAGTGTCACACCGAAACGAACGAAGTAATTATGGAAAGGGAGAAACTTTTGATAGCAGTTCATGGAACTCCAACTAACGGAATGAGGATGAGGAAAAGGAAAACCGTAAAGTTTATCTTGAAGGAAGGAGGAGCGATAGTTGGAGGAAATTACTTTTGTTAGAACAGGGAGTTAGTTTAGTGTGTCTCTAAAGCCACTTTACAGAGTGAATTGATTACTTGTCAATTCATAACTTATGACAACAAAAAGTTATCGTGATAAAGGAATTACTTTTGTGGATAAATAATATTTCAAAGTATTGGAAGTTGAATATTTATTATGCGCTGGGTATCAGAGATGTATTTAGAACAAATTGAGTAAAATATTTTTTTTGACGTGACAACGTCTAATAAATCCATGAACGCCGGCTGCATGCACGAAAAAGTATTACTCGTCCCGTTACGTTACGCTCCTAGTCCCGATACGCGCGCGCGCGCTTGCGGTGGCTGAGGAAGCGGGCGTATGTGCGCCGCGCCCGACCGTCCGCAACTCCGCGTCGCTTCTAGGGATGGGTTATACTTGCAAAATCTCATACCAGGGCTTCCAAGTGCGCCCACATAAAAATACCAGCGCCAAAAACCAGGGCTCAAAACCCTTCAAAGTATTTTTTTCGTTAAAGAAAATTGATTTGTATTTTAACTAAGATAAGGTGCACAATTGCGTAACAAGTTTTTCTACTAAAATACTTTCATAGGATATTGTTCATTATATACGTTATAATAAGAAGCATAATGGCATTCACGAAATTCAAAACGTTCCAAACGACACCAAACATGACTGAGCGAGCGCGATATATATTGCTTGCCTACTTCGTTCCGTGTATTTGACGATGACACCCGAGTGAAGCGCCAAAAACCAGGGTCAAAACCCTTGAAAGTATTTTTTTCGTTAAATAAAATTGATTTGTATATAAGTAATAATAAGGTGCACAATTGCGTAGCGAGTTTTTCAACTAAAATACTTGCATAGGAAAATGTTCATTGTACATGTTACAATAAGAAGCATAATAGCATTCGCGAAATCCCGTAAAGTAAATACTTTTTCTCCTTGCAAGTGTTTCGGGCGGCACCTGGTCGCCATACTTGCAAGCAAATACCTGGTGTAAAAACCTGGTTGCGTAAATACGCACCTTCCCTAGTCGCTTCAATTATTTATCATTCCTCGGGGCTCGCGCTCGGACGTATGTTGTCACGTTAAACTATCGTCCGTAAACAGACTTTACCGTTATGACGAATAGAGTGCGTATGGAATAATAATGTTTGGGAAAATTCTATTAAGTACTTAGTTTTGAATTGTTTTGTTGTTCCATTGTTGATATTTGCTAAATTTATCAGTCATTTTCTTACTGAAGAATAAAATTAAAATAATAAATATAGTTTGAAAAACTGAAACAACCGACTTCAAAATTTATTTTCATCATCATCATCATCTCAGCCACAAGAAGTCCACTGCTGGACACAGGCCTCCCCCATGGATTTCCAGAAAGACCGGTTGGAAGCGGCTTGCATCCAGCGTCTTCCTGCCACTTGTATGGTATTTAGTTTACTGCAATTTAGTTTACTTGGATGAAACTAAAACCAACGAAAGTCCTGAACTGATTATGATAAAATTTATATGGGACCACCTCTAAAGTACTTATTACATACCACAAAAAAAAAAAACAATTCATAATTGGCGAAGTAATCGCGCAACAAATCTACAGAAACAACATACAGTCGAATTAATAACATCCTTTTACATCCATCCTTTTCGGAAGCCGGTTAAAAATAAGGAAACATTTAGTAAAGAGAAATGTGAAGTGAATAAGAGTGAAAAGTTCACCCAGAAAGCAAGCGTACAATATATCGAGCTGTACCGTTACTGAAGTACTCCCGACGGAGTTCAGTGCTCAAAACGGTGTAAATAAGAGTTCGTTTGTGACGTCACGCAGGTTCAAAGCACAGAAGCGATCTCCTCCCGAATTTGAAGATTGTTTTCACTTTACATCCGAGGACACCTGAATAGTCCTTCAGCTGAAAACGTATTTGGATTATTTTTGTACGAGACTATGAGAGTTTTCTTATTAAAAGTCAACGCGTTGACGCCTTATCATGCTCTGTGACGTAGGTATTAAACTTTCTTTTATTAACCGACTTCTATAAAGAAGGAGGTTCTCAATTATGTAGGTAGTCAATGTAATTTGACTGGTTTTTTGTATGTTTGTTCAGCAATCCATTTCTCTGAAATACAAGCTTTGCTTAGCTCAGAGAATTGAGGCTCAACATCTATTCAACCTGTAGCACATGGCTCTTTATAATAGTCACAAAAAAAACTCTATTGTACATGTTAGATAACTTCAATTTAGCAATAATAAATAAGTTGAACAATGTATTGTACTTCAAATAAATGTTTTACTAGTACCGAGGCAGCTCCATCTAGTCTGAAGATGTTATTATGTTATTAAAGGCAACAAGCAACAATGTTCCTAGTGGCCAGATTATGTGTTGTGGTACAAATAATATATTTCAGAGACTTATTTGTCACACATTCAGAAAATACCAGTTTACTAATTTGGCGCAACAGATTTGTTGGTCACCCTTACATTGTTCCTAAAAATAACGAAATTAAACAATATATTGGATATTTAAAATTGTGTATCTACAGTAATGTAATTTGGCAAATAAATAAATTATTATTATTATTTCTCTTTATTCATTTTAAATCTTATTATTATTATCTCTTTATTCAAATGTATACACGGGTCTAAGCCCGGACCTTTGAAAGGCATCAGTGGGGCCGGAACCAACACTGAGAGGCCCTTTTACAATGTATAATAAAAAATACAGATTGGGTATATGGATGGACTATGAATGGATTATTGTACAATATGGAATTTGACAGATTTTGGCTATTGTGATGGAATGTTAGTGACTTAAATAAACTAGGCTATAGGCTGATGCTCTCACACAGCAGGTAAGATGAAGTACCTCTGTGTGAGAGCACCAGGATGAGAAAACGGCACCTGCCAATTCCGTCTCATCATAAAAAATACCTAGGCAGGTGATGACTCGCCACCCACTAGATGGGCCCCCCATAGTGGCACCGCATATTGGCGCCGGAGAAGCAACATCAGTGTGGGTGGCTAAGGGTGTCGAGAGGTGTGCTGCGCGTTCACTAAGCCCTACTAGCGGCGTTATGCCCTTTAACACTTCCACCCTGGAGCTTAGGTTCTTAGCTCTTGCAGTTTCCACCATCCAGCCGGCCGGTTAAGGCAAGCTGGAGGTCAGGGGTCTCATTTAGCCCCAGGGAAACATCGGGGTACGCGGTGTCGCCACTCACCGACGGCTCGCCACAAAGCCCCCCCCCCGTTATTATTATTATTATTAATTACTACACCAATTATGAATCGATTTTAATGATTCTATTTTTGTTTGGTAGGTCAATGCTTCAGAGGTGGTCCCATAAATTCTATCAAAATCGGTTTAGTACTTTGAATTTTATAACAAAATTACTGGAAAATATGTCATCCAAGTAATTACGTATGAATTACGTATTTTGAAGTTAGTTTTTTCACTTTTTTTAAACTTTAATTATTTTAAGATGAAAATGTTGTATGCTATTATTTTATTCATAAATATGGTGCCTACTATACACGTAAAGTGGGGATGAGCTTTTTTCTCGCTACCCTATAGTGTGGGGTATAGTTGTACAGGTAATAAAAAATAAAATAGAGGTGGGAAATTATTGTGTAAAATAAAAATCGCAAAAAAACCTGCTCATTCGCCTACGCTTTCTTCTTATGTGGCCTCTTTTGTGGATGTGGATTTGTATACATACATGTAATTAGATTTTTATTCACTTTATTCAATTTTAATCTTAAATCTAGGTAAGTTTTTTACAATAGAAATACAAAAATACAAATATTATAAACAACTTAAACCTAGGGTATCCGCTGCGCGCTGGCAGCGGGGCGGGGCTCAAGCTGCCGGTGGTAGGGGCTACAGAGAGAGGAACCTCCTGACAATGCGTTCCGTGTTCAGGATGACTGATGTATATCATCGTCATCTCAGCCATAGAAAGTCCACTACTGGACATAGGCCTCCCCCATGAATTTTCAAAAAGACCGATTGGAAGCGGCTTGCATCCAGTGTCTTCCCACCATTTGTGTAAGGTGATCTCGTGGCTAGTCTTCATACGGTGCGCTATGCTTAATATGTATATTACATTTCAATGAATTTTTTTAGGTAGCCCCCTGTCACAAATAAGTGATTTTATAAGAATTAACCAAAGAATTTATATTGAAAAAGAGTACAAAAAATCAAATCAAATAAAAATAGTAAAATGAATCAGGCGTTCCATTAAATTTTGAAATCGTACAACGACTCTCTATTACTTTATGGCGTTCAGTCAAACGTTCAAAAAACGTTCAGTCGTACACACAACATCATATCAATTGTACCTACTTAACAGTCACTACAAAAATCGCTTATGTTATGTTGTGTTGTGTCGTGTTGTGTTGTGTTGTGTCGTGTCGTGTCGTCTTGTGTCATGTCATGTTATGTTTCTTATGCATACATACAAGTTTATATCGTGTATTTTGTTTTTATTTGAATTCCTCCTTGTTATATGTAGCTGTTTATTTACGAGTAAGCTCTCCCTTATCTCCCAGTCTATAAAACACGTCTATTAAGGACGCAACAGGGCTCCAAGCACCGCGAACATTTTAAACAAGCCACGAGAACGGAAAGTTTCGTACAACGCTCTACGGACTCTGGGTAAACTTTTTATGAATGAGCTTATGTCGACTTGCTTCATTTTCATACGACTCTGGGGATTTTAACGAACATGTACTTACTGCGTTAATACGTAATATTACTGAAGGAAAGGCTGCCAAAAGCTTGAGTATTTGAAAATGCAATCTTGTAGCAACATTTCAATCTCGGTATTAGGCTAATCTCGCAAGATCATAAATATCTGATCTCATACTTTAGAGAAGGACAGCGTAGGAAGACTAGCTACAAGATGTACAGCAGAGCTTATTCAAGTGGGAGGATGACGCTGGATGCAAGCCGCTTCCAACCGATCTTTTTGGGAATCCATGGGGGAGGCCTATGTCCAGCAGTGGACTTCTTGTGGCTGAGATGATGATAATGATAGTTTAGAGGCTCATATTATTTAATAATATGTGTATATTTTTATTGTTACCTCTTAAAGTAATGTTGCAAGGGGGATATAATGAAATAAAATATATGAAAATATCAATTCTTCCTAAATACTTGTCATTGAAATGGGAAAAAACTGTTTTTTGGGTTTATCTTTTAGTTTCCAGTTATACGAAAATTACCCGGAATTATTATTAAAACAATTTGAGTTGTCTCGCAAGCTTGCGAGATTTCGCTCCAACATCCGAAAGACATAACAAATAATAACATATTTTTTACATTAAATAGATCTACAAATATTATCATCATTATAATCAGCGAAGCACCTTTGCATCAGCTGATTTTTTCTGTAATATTAAGAACGTTATAGAATATTATTCGTAACTTCTTTTTTACAAATTAAAGCACAAACACCCCATAAAGTATGGCACATACCACACAAGCGTGTTAAAAAACCATTAGACTGACACAAAAACTAGTTAGTAAAGGTTAAAATCTACCTCTATAATCTTTGAATGAATAAAAGAAGACACCAGACGACGCAGACATCCAATATTTACTACAACTCAAGGGAATCCTGACGGCGAACCTAAAATATAACAAACATTCTTACTGAACAAGCTGAAATGTAATATCTCAGTTTGGAAGACTACCTGAGAGCAAACGTAATATTTTAGGAGGCATCAGGTGCTCACTAATTTGATTGCTATGATATAAACTCAGTTAGAACAGCGGCGTGTTTATACAGGGAAGTTTATATGGCGACCCTATTGTAGAATAACACGACATGGAGTCATTTAACTTTAGTGAGGGTTCTTTTATGGCCCGTATGCGCATATAATTTATGGCTTCGTATATTTTGGTACTGGAAAAGCTGAATTATCATTGGATGGTATGCAGTTTCACGGTTTTAGGTTAAATATATACGAGATATTATAATGAACTATAGGAGAACTTTAAGGGGTTATTGTACTGTGTGTCCAACCGTGAAATCATGATAGAAATAAACTGTTTCTTACATTTTGTCGAAGATGTGCTTCACGGTCCAAGATAACTGGAAATATCAAAGTACCTATATAATTCCAAGTACATAATTCGTAATTTCCAAGTATTCTAAATTACGTATTTTAAGTCAGATATTTCAGTTTCATATACTAGAATTATTTTATTCAAAACTGAGGTACCAAATGGGCTTCAGCGCCAGCCGTAGCGGGTCACCGTGACCTTGGCAGATCTATTCTGACAAACCGTATCGCGTTATAGCACCTCCCAAAGTCATATACGAAACTTATAGTCAGTAATGTACTTCGGAGGAGGAGGTTTTAATCTTATTAGGTGTGACTAGATGTCCTCCAAGTTGCCAACTTCTGTTTTAGTTCAGACGCTCGTACTTGCACAGGATGATTCGTAATTTATGCACCAAAACCTGCAAGTGTCTATTAAGTTTGCAGTGCCCACTGAAGGTACATTTACCAAAACCTGCAAGTGTCTATTAAGTTTGCAGTGCCCACTGAAGGTACATTTACCAAAACCTGCAAGTGTCTATTAAGTTTGCAGTGCCCACTGAAGGTACATTTACCAAATCTTGCAAGTGTCTATTAAGTTTGCAGTGCCCATTGAAGGTACATTTACCAAAACCTGCAAGTGTCTATTAAGTTTGCAGTGCCTACTGAAGGTACACTTACTGTTTCATCATCATCATCATTTCATTCATAAGAAGTCCACTGCTGGACATAGGCCTCCCCCATGGATTTTCAAAAAGATTGATTGGAAGCGGCTTGCATCCAGCGTCTTCCCGCCACTTATATAAGGTCATCTGTACATGATACTGTTTAGTTTTTTTTATTCGAAAATAGGCTTGCGCTTGACCGTCTACTCTCCTGGTGTTATGCGACAGTTATAAAGATTCCAACGGATAAACTACGTACATAATGGTAAAACTCAAGACTATTTTAGGCTACGTCAAAATCGCTATTAGGTAATGTCTACCGAAGCCGATAAATGTGTGACATTTTCCTAACTATTGTTTGCCCAATATGTCAGGGCCTGAGCCCTACCTACTTTTATTAGGTTCGTAAGTAAGTAATGTGTTAGAAACGAAGTAATCCCCACAAATGAACGGAGTGTCCGTCAGTCAGTGTCCAATAGCCGACAAACCAATAAACCGCTGTGACTGACGTCCTGGGGAAAGGGGGGGTAGAGGGGGGAGAAGGTTTCTATTACGACCGGTGATGGATGGGGAGGGATGAAGCTCAGCGTTGTTTTTTTCCGCTGTGATCCAGGGCGACACTTTTGGCAGGGTTCGATGTCGATTGGAATTCTTGATATGTTTACAGTATACTTGACAGAAATAATGTAATATGGCTTCAAATTAGAACGGCGTTCTGAAGGATGATTGACAGGGATGTGTGGCTTTGGAATTATATTTCAAATTAAAAGAGGCAAAGTTTTTTGAACATCTCATGCGACGGGTTTGACCAGCTCTCGGCAAGCGACGTATGATCGTAAAACAGAAAAAGTGTTCTAGGTAATAATTGTAGTTTAAATAATTGCCAAGACCGTCACGAGTCACGCGGAACCCTAATATATGGTAGGGTTCGTAAGCAATGCTGTAATCAAAAGAAAACCACTTGTCGAGATTAGACTACTTTTCAAAAAGGGTAATGACCTCTGTACTATACGACTTCAGTGTTTTTACATTTTTATCGCTATATCGTCCGTCTGTCTGTCTGTCAAGACCTTTTATCTCGGGAACGCGTAGAGATATCGAGTTGAAATTAAACACAGATCTGTAGTCCCTTGCAGCTGTGAAAAAAATCAATTACTAGTTTCGCCCGGTAGTTCATTTATTTAGTTTGTACAGAACCCTCGGTGCGCGAATCTGATTCGCATTTGTCCGGATTTTATTTTCTTAAATCAGATGTGTGCTGTGTTCCTGGATTTTTTACCGAAACTTCCGAAAGTTTCCAACTTTCGTGACGAGCCTCCAAAGCAACTAATCCGCGAAACAACCGTCGAGCCCACTATTGTTTTTGCTCGTCTCCGCCATGTTTTAATGGGGGCAGCTTTTACTTTTTGTTTCCTTTCTGCAAACTGCTGCTACATGAAGATAAAGATAAAGATAAAGATAAAGATAATTTATTTGCATACAACATGAGAATTTTATACATCAAGTGCATAAAAGATGTTACACTAAATTTAGTCGCTTAAAATCATGTTGTGCCGATTAGGCGTACAAATGTCAGGTAGACAGCATCATGCACATGCGAAAAATTATAAAATAATAATAATAATTATTTGTTATTAGATTAATACACAAACCAAAAATATCTATAATATGACAAAGCAGAAGCAATAAAAGATATACATAATGTCAGGGAAAGATATACATAATGTGAAGGGGATTATAGTAGCTGCTTCAAGCAAGCGTGGGATTATAGAGCCTCTCGCAGACGATGTGTTGTCAGGCGCATTTACGCTTTTACGTTACGTTTGGAGTATTAGAAAATGTCATACTTATTTGTCGATAATAATTAAAAACAAGTTATTCAAAAATATCCTGCAGGATACGTTTTAACTTTCGAGCGAGAAAGGCACCACAAAGATATAATGCAAAGAGTAGTCTCGCTCGCACGCGACACTTTTTTTTAACCTACCGAAAAAAAGGATGTTATCAATTCGACCTCTATGTATGTAATATTGTTGGAATGGCACAGTATTTGTATATGTTATTCTTTTAGTTATACAATTTTACTTCATTATATTTAATTAGTAACGTTTGTATTATAGCATAAATATATTGTAATTACATAAAATTAAACTAAAATAACCTAAACATTAAATAATAAAGATACAACTTAAATTTATAAAAGAGCTAAAAACGAACTAAATTTGACTCAGTCAAATAACCCGCCACTGACTGTTCCTGTTGCAAAGGTACCCATAATACTTGCGGCGTTGCCGCGCTAAATGGCGATTGCCAGTCTTTGCACCAGAAAATAATTGAAATTAATTTTGATGAATATTCTTTCTTTAGCTTCGTATCAAAAATTACGATGTATTAGCAATAGCTGTTATTTTGACAACGAACTAAATTTGACTCAGTCAAATAACCAGCCTGGTGCAAAGGTACCCATAATACTTGCGGCGTTGCCGCGCTGAATGGCGATTGCCAGAAAATAATTGAAATAAAATAAAATAATTGAAATTAATTTTGATGAATATTCTTTCTTTAGCTTCGTATCAAAAATTACGGTGTATTAACAATAGCTGTTATTTTGACAAAAATAAACGTGTAAACGTGGAAATTTTATTTGTGTTAAAATAACAAATTGCCTACTCTTTGCCTTAACCGAATGAAACGCTTTAATTCTATACTCAACGGGCGCACTGCTAAGTCGTGGAATACACTCTCTAAATGGACTTAAGTTTTAATCTGGGTGTCTTTAAATCGCGGATGATTAGGGTTTTCTAGGTAGGTAAACCTACGAAATTAGTATTGTTATTCTTAGAAGACAGCGCGCTCCATCATGGACTGCAACGTAGTTCTGATGAGCTGGCGGTCAATCGCAAATTAACGGTAATGTGCCGACTTTTTGCTTGTCTTTTCGTGGACAGGGGAGTTTGTGAAGCTTATAAGTTTGTGAAGCTCTTGCGCACACTCGTCAATTGGATCTAAAAGACTATTGCCAGACATGTTACTATGCGGCTCCACGTAGAATTGATAAGCTATGTTATTTATAGTATGTTTTTTTTAAATTTTTTTATTGTGATAGGCGGTTTAAATGTCACTGCGACCTATGTGAGATCTATTGTGACTACCGCTGTATTACAGTTATCTCCCTAGTTCTGCGCTCCTTAGGAAGCTCAGTGGCTTCCTAAGGAGGACTAGATTAGAAGTACTAGTAGTTATAGTATGTAACAGATTTGTTAACATTAAAATTCTTTAAAAAATACTATAAATAATGAGGCATCCTAAATAAAGGACAAAACACATAACGTAACTCACATGAAGTACCTATCTTTTGGCACACATCCAAAAGCTGAAAATCCCGGAAAAACAAACATACTTTATATCAAAAAGTGTATAGTTTTTAATGTATTTTCAACGATATGAACCATTTGTTCGCCACATTAAGATAAAATATATATAACCACTAGCAGTGGTTTGACTAGCAAACAATACGTGGAAAAATAAGACTCTAGCACACTCTTACGCTGCGCTATTTTTTTCGCAAGTCTCTTTACTAGCGATGGTATATTATATGATGAGTTATATATTTTTAGGGTTCCGTAGTAACTACGAGGAACCCTTATAATTTCGCCATCTCCATCTGTCTGTACGTATGTCACAGTCATTTTACTCAGAGAATATGCGTCGATCTCTCCATCCTACATAAACGAAATTTGGCATGTAAATGTGTTCTGTAAACCGTTACAAAATGCCAAAAAGTAAAAAAAAAAATAATGAAAAATAGGAGTGTCAGTCCATATAATATGTAAATAAAGGTTTTTTTTTCAAACTCACTCATATCGTTGAATAGAAAATACTTAATACGTCTCTTAAAATAAAACCAAGGTACATTTTTTTCAAGGTTCTCAGATGTGATGTGTGCAATATATAACCCGCCAAAGGTGATAAAATTGTGTCTATAGGTACAGGTGTCTCGACACGGGTCTTGGCCAGTTATTTATCTTATACTTATATTATATCAGATAAACTTGCCCTTGAAGAACTATATATATATATACTAAACTATATATACTAGGGTTTCTTCAAATCGTGATTGAATAGATGCTTTCTAGGCAAGCGTGCTCCGTCATAGACCGCAACATTGCAGTCTATGGTGAAACACATTTTTCCAAAAGAAACCTATAGTCAATGACATTCCATTATCAAAGCCTATTCTGCATTCGTCTGCTCTATTTCAAAATCTAGTAGGTAAGGGACATTTTTTACAAATATATTTTAATCACTTTTTGTAAAAAAAAAAAACGGACAAGTCAGATTCGCCCACCGAGGGTTCCGTATAAACTAGTAGATAAAAGGGGGAAATTATATATTTTTTTTTTATATTCCTTCATAAACTGCAAATTCCACATCGTAAAAATAATTAATAACCTGTTTTAGCTTGTGCTAATGAAGCTCTTTCATAATATATGATACCCCACATGATACGGTTAATTCACTTTAAAATTTGGACACTCCGTCCTTGCATAAGGACCCTATTTTTTGTGATTGAATTAAAAATTACCAGTTTTCGGTTTTTTTCCTATGTACTATAACACAATGCTTCTTGCCGAATTTCATAGTTCTAGGTCAACGGGAAGTGCCCCATAGGTTTTAATTCCCTTGTGAGTGTCGAAATGTGCATTTTTTACGACAGATTCGGCAGTAACCTTTGCATATGAAAACTGAGAAATTTTATTTTTCTTTCTGCAGCAAGAAACTATAGATCTGCGTATATGGTTTTAATTTCAACTAGATACCTTCACGCGATCCCGAGATACAGGTCTTGACACCCGGACGGACGGACAGACAGACGGACAACAAAGTCATCCTATAAGGGTTCCGTTTTTTCCTTTTGTGGTAGGGAACCCTAAAAATGCCGTACTATGTTTTTAAATGGACTGGTTACTCCAGTACGGATACTATCCTGTGATTCTATGATAATACAAAAACACTTACACCTTTGGTATTTCAAAAGATGACTCAATAGTTAAGTCATCTTATGAAACACATAATATATTAAAGAAAATAATCGTAAGATTTTAACATCATTACGAAAAGTATAATCTGTTTGTTTGTCTACGAAAGTAATACGAGTTTGTTTGAAAATGTAATTGAGCATTGATGTTTTTGAGTAAACTATAATACATTAAAAGATCCGTTTTCGATACTTTAATGTTTCAAATGTGTTGAAACGTGTGCAGGCGTTTCGTCTATCGCTATTTGACTTTTAGTTTATTCGATTTCACTTACGTTTGAGTATTGTATAAAACTCTAAATTGTTTACTGGATCTTTTTATCAGTCTGTAAAACAAGTATTTAATTGAAAGTAAACAATATTTAACGGATCTATTGAGTATATTTTATATCGTTTTAATACCTAGCTAAGCTAAGCTTCTAAGCTGGATTCTACGTCAGATACAAGGCAAGGTAGATGCATTGAGATGTATGTACTTACGTACGAGAACAGACACCACTCATAGCTACTTTGTTACATTCAACTGCGGCGAGAGCGCCGCACCTCACTCAGTGGCTTACTAGTGAAGTGAGTGCTTTCGACGTTTAGCTGGCGAGAAAACACACCATAGATGCAATTCTGCGTTGCAAGTATCCATCATATCTATAATCGTAGATATACGGTGTATTTATTATTCCAGTGCTGTAAGGCTGTTTTATTTACTTTACCTTTCTTTTTGGAAGTCGGTTAACAATATAACCGAAATTAAAACCTCCTTCTTTTTGAAGTCTGTTGAAACTAAAGCTAAAAATATATAAGCTTAAAATTATGACAATTCAGTGGAAACTGTATATCATGTAAAAGTTCTGTATTCTGTTCCATTTCGAATTTTCACGAAATTCTGCTTGAATATTTTTCACTCCATAACCATATTTTAAGAAGCATTTATATAAATCTGGCGAAAATCAGGAAGTTTATTTCAGTAAGAGTATCACAATAATTTAATGAGTAATAAATATGACTTCTCGGCCCTATTTTACAAGCTATAAATTAATTTAATTGAGCAATTCGACGACTTACATAATGTATCGTATGTGTGACAAATTTAAGTTTTATTTTATTGACGAATGCAATGAGTAGTGAAAGTTGAAAATGATGATGATGAATGATGGGAAGAAAGAAAATTGTTGATAAAAATTGAATCTAAATAAATATAGTTTCATCATCATCATCATCATCATTTTGAGTCTGTTAGCGCCCACTGCTGAGCATATGCTGTGCTGTGCCAATCCTGTCCATGTTCGTCCCGCAATCTTTACATAAAGTTTATGAATTTTAAACCGACTACAAACAAAAGACGCCTAGATGAAATGAACAGCTCTTGTAAGTAGGTATATAAATTTATTTTGTGTATCACGCAAACGGCCATAATTCTTTGGATAAATCTTTCGATTTAGATGAGGATTTGTTTCCTAAATTTTATATTTACAGGTGTGTGTTTCTAAAAAAATATCTACTTTCAAAAAAATGTATAACCATCTCGTAAATCCGAGCGAGGCGCCGCGTGCCGTCGCAGAAATACAAAACTACTTTGACGAAAGAGTGCTTATAAAACAACGTGTGAAGATATCGAGCAGTTGAAGTTTCTGTTGTTATGGATGATAGGCTTATAAGTTTTGCGTACCGTCTAACGTAACTAAAAATAACTCTAACTTATACTCTAACTTATTAGGTGTACTCAAATCGACTCGGCATTTATATTCGCCCATTTCAGTATTTAATTCGCTCAATTTATTGATTTAATTCGCCTAATTACTAACATCTTTGTTTGTTAAAGGCATTATACACAAATCGACTCTGTCTTTCTAATCGGCAGTTTCAATATTTAATTTGCTCAGTTTATTGTTTCATTCGCATATAATATCTTCTTCTATTACCGGTATTACACTCTAATATATAAAAAAACACAGAAATATTAGTTAGGTTAGTACTTTCGATTTAATAATACCAATTAGTTAACATTTTAAGCGAAAAAGAAAGACTATTATAGCCTTTTCTAGACAGCTATCAAAGCTTTAACGCAAAACCCAGAACTCCGTACAATACTCACGAAGCAGACTCAACAAGTGAATTGAGGCGAAAATTCAAGCTCCTTTACAGTTAGAATCTTCAGTAGCCCTTTTACATTCGGGTCAACTTACGTCGGCGGCTCAAATAGGTCAAAGCGCCTTAGCTTTTTGTAGGCGAGGGGCTGCTGGTATGATTAATTACCTATGAAGGCAAAATGAGGGCTACAGAAGTAGGCTTGGGTTTTCAACATTGTAGTCATTAATTAGTCGGGATTGCAGCCCAGTTATACTCAAATTGCGATAGCGATCCTTGTTTTTAATTAGTTTTGCAAAATACGCTTTCCTTTAGCTCTCGTTGTCTTGTTAAACTATTTTTACCGACTTCAAAAAGAAGGAGTTTAACAATTCGGCTGTATTTTTTCTTGTATATTTGTTACCGTATAATTCCGTCATATATAAACCGAAATGAACAATTATGTTTGTTTCAAAGGATATACTTTCAGATTGATCTGAAAGAAATTAAACTACAATTATTACCTGTAAACATTATACGATTTCGATATGTTTATACGATCAAAATCATGAATAGATAGGCACATTTTTTTTTTTTTTAATTTTATGATATGTTAATATGGTACTTATTTATGAAAAAAATAAGAAAAATAAAAATGGATATCTACTCCTTATTAGTCCCAATCACATTGAAACTGAAATCTACCAAAACCAGATAATAACAAAACTTAAACATTATTATACAACAAAATATAGGCTGTACTAGCGACACCCACCTATCCTACCTCATGGGTATAATTTAATTTTCTGGTTACAGCATTTAAAACGAAGTATATTATAGACAAAGTATTTATGTCAAATAAAAACAATCAAATATTTTATTCCGCATACACTGACGCCTTGTCATTAGCAACAAATAATTCACAACAAAACAGAATATCTGCAATTTCAAAATTTATATATTAAGTAATTAAACTCTCCGGCATCTCGCGTACTACAGTTATTAAGTAATTAACTTAGGCTAAGGAGCCTCTTAATAAATTAAATATTTCAGAAGAAGCCAGGTGAAAAGTAAATTATAGCTGACTGGTATCGCTTGGTTGGAAAATCCAAGGATGATTACCTTTACAGACAATTTAGCAGATTGTGCTAATACGAGTATATAATATGTAAACACAAGTAACCTGGATATTAGTATTGGATAGTAGCGCTTGTGGCGTAGCTTGACTAGGTGTTCTCGAACGATCACCGATGTCTAGCAACGGACGGACCGGTCAGTCTTCAGATGGGTGACCGTGAGTGTAATTTCTTTCTTAGTTACCGTGTGTCGAATGATACTTTAAATTGTAGGTCCCGTTGTTTGTTCTTAAAAATAATATAAAATATAATAGTTTAAAAAACAAAAAAAAAACCCCGCTCAATCTTATCAAATTATTGTGTTGTCATCGGTCCTCGATAAGTCTACAAAGTTTGTATGAAATCTGACCGTTCGAAGTGGATCAAAATCATGTTCAAAGTTTTCGTTAGGTACGTACTAACATACGAGTACATATGAAGCTAATAAAAGCGTGTTCATAGCAATTGTCAAGCCAGGTCAGAGTCCTCCCGGGAGCTTAGTAACTCTGACACTAGGACTGGCATTCACTCTATACGAACTTATGGACATAAGTCTTACCCATGATTTCTTAAAACGACCTGATGGAAACGGCTTACGTCCAGCGTCTTCTTGCCACATGTATGAGGTAGGACGTCTGACCTTGTGGTTAGACGTCCTACGCTGCATTGCCGATGCGTGATCTCCACTCGAGAATTTTTCGGACTCATTGGTCATCAGTTCTACGTGAATGTGCCCTACCAACTTGCTACTCCGCTGTACTATGTCGGTGACCTTCGTACAACATATTTTGATTGATTATGATAGTAAATGGCAATTTTGGCCATAAAATACAATATATCGTTATTTTCTAAGAACTAAGTACATTTTGCTGAAGAATACAAAAAGTTCGTCATAAAGGCAAGACCTTTGAACTTACTTTGCACCTACACGAAATGACATATTCTTTTGTGCCCATCATTAACGCTTCCAATCCATTTTCAACCACATTCCATAGCAATTAAATACATTTTCGTCGGTTACAAGAAAGTTTTATTATGTCCATGAACTTTTTCGCACTTGTGAGTTTCCCATGAAATCAGAACATTAGCTTGGAGTTGGTACTTTATCTGCCATTTTGTTTCTTGACGCACGTAAGATGTAAAAAATTGTTTGTGTCGATTAGACTTTAGTTAAATATGTATAATTTGTTATTGTAAGTACATAGGTATATAGAAAATATGGAAAAATATTAACTATTTTAATATTTATTCTAAGTTTAAAAAAAATATGGATTTATTGCATTACATAATAATAATTAGGTCATAATATTTTGAAAAATATACGCAATAAATCGGTTTAAATTTGTTTAATTATAATGAGTAACGATGGCGTAAGAAAACATTACCTATTTTAATATTGTGTGTTTTTTATCGATAATGTGTTAGTATTTTTATTAGCTTGGTTATGCAATGGGTTTCTGTACTCGAAAGCGCAGGTTTGACTCCTAATATCGGGGGAAATTCTTTAGTTGTCGCGGCAACTTTCACCAGAAAATTACGAGTTTTTCATACAACAGTAGAAAACTCTATTTTGCCCCTAAATATGATTCAAGTTTGATAATTGTATTTTTTATGGTTAAAATTGTTGATTGCTATGCCTATAAGATTTTTTTTTCAAAATTTTAACTTAAAAAAAAAACGACTATAAAAAACAAGACTGTATTCAAAGTATAAAAACGACGCTTATGTGGTATGCAAATAAATTATCTCTATCTTTATCAATTTCTTTTTACTCGGAGTACCTAATAATGAAACTAAAAAAAATCGTTTATGATTTAAAAAAACCGTTTATGATTTTAATCTGATTAATATAAATATATCTGCAATCCGATTAAAATAAACAATCGAAACCTGGAGTTTTTTACGGTTAGAAAACAGCTTTGTCCTATTTGTGTGAAAAAGACTTATATTATATTTTGACAGATATTTTGAAAAAGACCGTATGCGGTTGAAACTATAGTCAGAGAATTCGGCTCAAAAATAGACGTGAGTAACCCTATGTTCAAAATAAAAATGTGTAACAACCACGTTCGTTTTCATAATAGTAATTCGTTCCATTTATACTTTCGAGTGTGATTACTATGTTGACTTACGGCACTGAAATGCGGTCCCTAACTCGTCGTATTCGTCGAAGACAGCCACAGTTACATCATCATCATCTCAGCCATAAGAAGTCCACAGCTGGACATAGGCCTCCCCCATGGATTTCCAAAAAGACTGATTGGAAGCGGCTTGCATCCAGCGTCTTCCCGCCACTTGTATGAGGTCGTCTGTTCATCTCGTGTCGGGCCACAGTTACAAGACCCGAGGTTTTCAGGAGGAGGTTTTTTCTGATTATCTCTAAAACTTCTTAGACAACATATATTTTTTTGTATTCTAAATTAATATATGACACAATAGGCAGTTGATGATTTTCTTTTATTTTTTTTTATACACGTTTTTATACATATTTTGTCTCTTACGGCTGTTTTCTGCGGAATTTTATCACGTTAACGTCAATTTAATCGTTATTATGGCTGTTTTCCGCCGAAAAATTGCGGTGCACGCTTGAATCTAATAGACGTTACGACATTTTTCGTCGTCAGCCGCGAGTCTCACGCAGCAATTTTAACGTGGAATAAGGCCGCGCAGGCGTTAGTGGCTGTTTGCGACAGCAAAAATCGGACGCAGTGGCGTTAGTGGCTCTATTCAACGGACAGAATTGTTATGTAGCTCTTTGCTCTTTTTAAAGGCTAATTAAGGGTTTTTTTTTTCCGTCGTGGATAGATGCAAATGTATTATTAAACTCAAAAATGCAATAAAAACTAAAAGCCCTTACGGCCACTGTGGCTGTCTTCCACGGATAGGGCGAGCTATGGGCCTTATAAGGAAGCTCAAAGTCACGCAACGAGCTACGAAGAGGACTATGTTCGGAGTGTCTCTGCGAGATCGAATCAGATATGAAGCGATCCGTAGTCGTACGAAAGTCACAGACATAGCACAGCTGATTAGCAAGCTGAAGTGGCAGTGGGCAGGGGCACATAGCACATAGAATTGATGGCCGATGGGAATGAAAAGTTTTCGAGTGGAGACCGTGTTCCGGCAAGCGCAGCGTTGGCAGAATAGCAACGAGATGGACAGATGACAAGTGGCGGAAAGACGCTAGAGGCAAGCCGCTTCCAATCGGTCTATGTCCAGCAGTGGACTTCTTTTGGCTGATGATAATGATGATGATACTTTCGAGGAAACGAATCGTCATGGAAATAATTATAATTTAGAAAACTGAAACCACTTACTTTAAAATACTCAATTTTGTTTACTTTGACGACTTATTTTTCCTTGGCTTATATAAAATTTATATGGAACCCCCGGTTTCACCCGCGTAATCATGAAAATCGATAGTGATTTTGAACAGTGATGATGATGATCCGCTTTCACGAAAAAATATGTAATATCACTAAAAATATTAATATCATACTTATTACCATTTTATATATGTACATACATACAGCCAGAGAGTGGAATTCTTTGTTGGTTGTTAAATCAGTAGAACGTGGTGTTACCTGTAACAAATAATAATTAATTAACTTTTTTTAATAAGGAATATAAAATACTTACATAAGAAAAAAATGTATAACAAAACACAGGAGTTCAAGTTAAAAAACATGTACATCTAAAAAAATATTTACGTTTAAATAAAATAATGAAATATAGTAGGTACTAGTACTAGTAGGCCTAGGTACATATTAGGAAGAATACGTTGCAGGAAGTAAAGATTTAAAGATACGAATGAGAAAGCAGTCGTTTTGGGAAAAGCACATTTTAGGAAAGCAGACATTATAAATCAGAGTGATTTATTCTCCGCTAAAATTGTTGTTAAAAATATCACACTCATTTGTTAAAAATTATACGTATTTAGAATGCCCTAAATTAACCCTTCTCTTTTGATAACATTTTTTATCCGCCCTGTTTATACAAACTGTCCCACTGCTGGGCGCAGGCCATCTTCTCATTGTGAGAAGATGATGACATTAATGAGCTGTAAATTCGACGCATCTCATTTTACATCATCACGAAGTTCCAACTAACTTTCCAGCTCTACCATCAGACTAGCTTCATGGTACCATATCGCACATCCAGAGATTAAGACATAATAGCAATTATTTCTGAATAGCCGAAAATCCGTTATCTCCGTTATAGGAGATAACGGTTTTCGGTTATCGAGACATCTAATAGCAATTATTTCAGAATAGCCGAACATTCGTATTTTCGGCAATTCAGAAAGAATTACGATATTTGGTCCTTAGTTTGGTCCCGGCGGAAGATCAGCGCTGGGTGCTTGGAACTAGCACCTTAATATGCTGGAGCAAGGTTGTGAAAAAACCTTACCTATTTAATACTAGCAGTTACCCGTGGTTTCACCCGTGCAGTAATGAAACACGGTGATTGTGATGGTGGGAAAAATAGCATATGTATGCAAAATCTCAATGAAATCGGATTACTGGAAATTTTCGTAATATCTTTTTAAATAAAAACTACGGGACACTCACGTCTGTTTTAAGCCGAAAAATCTGACTTTAGTTTCAACCGGTGGTCTTTTTCAAAGGAGCAGCGCAAGCTTCACTCTCGGTCGGTGACGCGTTTCGTAATATCGGTTCCAAGATTTTAACGTCTACATTCCGCAATCCACACAGACAAATATCGCGCAAATCTAAACAAAATCTTGTTAAAAAAGTATTTGTAGAAAGTTAAATGAAAATGTTTATAAAAAAGAACAACTTCGTAACGAGTTTCAGTTGAAAACTACATTAATATTTTCAATGGTATGTGGTTGAAAAGTATTCAGCCATCCATATAAACTACTGAGATATATCATTCGTCAAAATTTAAAGACAATAAGCTTTTACAAAACGCAAATATATATATTACTAGAGGAGCTATATTGGTAACGACCATGGTCGAGAGAATAACAAGGCATGCTCATTGTGACACAGTGACAAGGGCATGGTAGGAAGATCTTCTTCTTCTTTTTTGTATTGGACCCGTATTAAAGCATTTGCCAGTGTCAAGTAGTCGGATATTATCAAAGTTTCTTGAATAAAACAAGTTGTAAATGTTCTAGTCACAATCTAAGTCACGTATACAGTAAATTTATAAGTCGAGTCCTGCTTTAGTAAAGTGGTGGCGACTTTACTAGAAGCTTCAATGGAGTTTTGTTGACAACGTAAAATGACACGTTTCACTACTTCATTTCACTTGCCCACACTCATTTACTTGATCGAACACTTAATTAATAAAACACCATCATTTTTATCGCATTAATATTCAAAATAACACGATTTTAGGAAAATAAAACAAAGCAACAACATGTTTCGTTGACGTTCCCGCCAAAACTCTGGTAGGAAGATATCTACTATGAGTTCGGTCTTTTTCCGATACTTTTGACCATGTGAGATGAGAAATGAGTCACTGACCTTTGAAACGACAATAACTTAATCGCTTGACCTAATGACAATCTGTGACACACTTACCAATATAATATATCGGAATATATTTGTTAGTCTAGTAAAAATAAATCAGTTTGTATGGAGCTGATCACATTAAATGCACTTTGAGAGATTCTTTGAAATTGCAATAGGAAAATACCTAAAGAACAAAGATTCACAATAATCCCTGATTTATAAACTAGCTGCGTTCCGCGGTTTCATCCGCATAGTTATGAAAAATGGTGATGATTATGATGATGCTTAATAGCTTACGTCCGTCTCCAGGTTCACAGCTATCTAAATACTAAATTTCATACCGATCGGTTCAGCCGTTTGAGCGTGTAAAGGTAACAAACTTCGATTTCATAATATCATTATGAAATTGTGTCAATTGTATTTCAAAACACCAGTACATTCATTTAAATAACAATATACTTAGTTGTATTTTATGTTGTCACAAATCTTATTAACATGCTTTTATTAGCTTCACGTGTATGTTTCTTTGTTTGTTTGTTACCGACTCCTTTGGACTTGATTTGACCCACTTCGAACGGTCAGATTTCATTCAAACTTTGAAGACTTATCGAGGACCGATGACAATACAATAATTTGAAGCGTGTTTTTTAAACTGTAATTATTTTTATTGGACTATGTTCAGGATACCATAGTCTAATTTTTCATTCATGGTTATATTCTGTCAACAAAAATTAAACATCGTAACACATGTCCTACATCTGTGGAAGTGCGGACTCATTAAAAATAGGTAGCCTAGACGACTAATTCCTTATGTTCTTGACATATGATTTTAGTGGCTCAGAAAAAAAATAAAGGAGAGGAGTGGCGAAAGAAAATGTAGTTTAAAGATAAAGATTTGATTTAAAACGGTAAAGAGTGATTTAAAGCTTGGGGGAGGGTAATTTAAAGTCGTTCGTACATGAAGCGAAGAATTTTTAATAGCTGGGAAAACGTAAATTACTATCACAATCAATATCAACCGACTTCAAATAGGAGCCTCCTCCTATTTGAAGTCGGTTTTCAATTCTCAATTCGGTTTTATTATTTAAAAGATTGTTACCTACCTTATTTATTAAACTTTTCGGGAATTTTTTTTTTTTTGAAAGGATAGGTATACTATAAAATTGCTCCCATAGAAATTGCATCAATCGGTTCAGTAATTTGGTTTTTAAAACAAAATAACTGTAAAAATATGTGATCTAAGTAAACAACGAATTACGATTGTAGGTCTCAGGAAACAGAGATCTCTGTTTCCTGAGACCTACAATCTTGGAATTTTCAAGACTAGAGTGAATAGATATCTTCTAGATCGACGAGCTCCATCCTCGGCCACACCGTCGCTTAACATCAGGTGGGTTGGTGGCCAATCGTAGATCTATAGTGTATATAAAAAAAAAACATATGGGTCGTTTCAGTTTTTGTTTTATAATAATTACTTAGGTAGGTATATTTGCTGCGTGCTTCGAGTACAAGCGTCCAAACAAAATATTCCTAAAAATAGTAAAAAAAAATGTGAACCAAAATTTATGACTACTTTTATTGGACCAGTTTTAATGTATGCTCTTTTTATCTCATTGTATACGAAGAAGTATTTTTCTAGTGCACATATAACGTATGTTTCTATATCATCGCTTGTATCTAAATGTTTTTGATACTTACATGAGATCTCATTAGATTTTTCTGTTACAGATATTATATATTAAATCGTTTTAACAAAACATTAATTTGTTAACTAATTTAGTCTAATTTTTTTACGTATTGCACACATACATACTTAAAAAAAAAAATATGTTAAAAATGTTCCTGGAAAGGTTCTAAAGTTTATGCGTATTATAATGCACCAAACTCTTGAATCGTTTCTTGGATAGTTGCTTCCGCGTCACCCCATGTACGAAACGGCCCAAGAAGAAAAATTATCCAAATTGTATGAAAATAGAACATTCGATTTTCAGATTTAAAATTTGAACAGAGTTTTCCGTTCAAGGGCGTTGTCGACGCAATTAAAGCGTCATTTGTCACTATTCGCGGAAGTGTCGTTGATGCAATGTCAGTGTCAACTTTGCAGGGCTATAACTTTTTTTTTATTCGACAATAGGCTTGCGCTTGACCGCCAACTCACCTGGTTTGTGAAAACATGAAGTGAAATCATCCTATGTACAAGATATATGTGTCAAGGGAGCATTATGTTGTTTTTAACCGACTTCTAAAAATAAGAAGGTTCTCGATTGGACAGTGTGTTTGTTACGCGACTACTTTACCAATTATGACTTGATTCTGATAATTCTTATAATATTAGTTCAGAGGTCCCACATCAATTTTATCAAAATCGGTTCAGTAGGTACTATGGTTTTTATAACAAAATAACTGGAAAAATGTCATCTAAGCAAACGAAATAGGGTATTTAGTCGTTTGCTACAGTTTTCAAACTATAATTGATAGAATATTAAAAAAAAACATGCGCATGCATGAGTTAAATATAAAAAATTGTAGGTAAGTAATTATTACTTTCATGATAGAGTATGATTTTGTAGGTAATTTCTTGAATGTGAGAAAATTCTTGTAGCAATTTAGTTTCACAGCTAAGTAAGGCTATTTTTAAGTACCTATTATTGGTATAAGTAAGTAGGTATTCGATTACATGTATGACTTTCCATATTGTCGATAAAGCAACAAAAAAAGCCATAATAATTTCTCGAGACTAGACTAAGATTTACTAGTGACTGATATTCTAAAACTTTCATTATTATATATTATAAATAATACTTGGAAAAGTTGGAAATGGCAAATAAAAAAATGTGCACGGGCTTCATTACCTCGCTAAATTATCATAACAAGTTGTACAAAATATAATATTTCAATCACAATAATAAAGTACCTGTTGACTTATTCATACAGTGATTGAAAATTACTATTCAAAAATATCTCGCGTGTAGCACAATACGAATTTAACCGTCCGTAATACAGTTTACAGGTGAATCAGTGATGGTTAAATTATTTAGCGGCAGCCCTAATCGACGATCAATCGAACCCGACCTCGTTTCTACATCGTGTTTGAGTTCTTCTATAGAACACAATAGATAAGCACAAGGAGCATTGACGAATAAATAGTGGGACATGTAACTTTTGTCTAATTGACAGACTTATGATTGACCGCCAATTTGCTTGACCACATTAATTATATAGCAGTAATATTTTGAAGCGTGATTGTCTATAAGAAACCTATTTACTTGACATTGACAGAGATCTAGGATATATCAAAGTTCTTTGATGCGAATTATAAGGGAAAAATTGCGAATTTTATTGTCAACTGTCAAAATTTTCCTCATTGCATACTCATCCCCGCACTTTGCCTGTTCCAATAAAAAACCCCTAATAAGGCCCCAGGTTATATCTATTTAGCTGTTTTTGTATTAGGTTCTATTGTCGAGAATCGATCACTTATTTATTAACCTGAAAAATTAAAACAATTAAATAACCAACATTACTTTTACTAAGATGTATCGAAAAAGGTTGAATTGAATCTATAAAATTGAAAATGAATAGGTTTCTTCCAGACAGATGCGCTCTAATTTACACGGCAATATCGCTTAAAATCAGGTGACTGTCGGTCAAGCATAAATCTTTCATTAAAAATAGTTTCATGAAAAAACCACAAAATAATTATAGTTTTAAAAACTATAAAAACCGACTTCAAAATATCAAAATACGCAATTCGTTTACTTGAATGATATTTTTTCAGTTATTCTGATAAAAAACCAAAGTACTAAACCGATTTTGATAAAATTTATATGGGACCTATCAAAGAAAAAAATACAAACATACAAAAAAAACATTCAGTCGAATTGATAGCCTCTTTCTTTTTGGAAGTCAGTTAAAAAATTTGGTCATCGGGTGATTCGTGGTATCTAAAATGTCCGCCAAAGCCTTCTAGAGTCCAGCAATAAATATGTCCACGGTACGTAGCCACCGGAGTGTGAACTTCTATCGATTCAGCGATGGCACTCGTATCGCGCGCCTTACGTTCACGGCTGTGGATTGATATCGGAAATACATCTTTCAGACTACGCTACTACATATTGCGTCGTGAATACATTTTGGTGCACAATACTGATTTTCCTCGTGACAAAATGTAATGAAAAGTAGATCAGTATTACCAAAGACTTTTATAGATACCCCAAGTGTATGTACCTAGCGTGTCAGGTACGATAAAAAATCGCAGTTGACGACCAAGATTTATTTAATTTCAGGTGATATATATATTTATGGCGATATTTTGATAACTAGTTACTAGCGTATAAGCGCGCGGATGCATTGGGTTGAATAGATTTCGCGCGGATGGAACATTCCATCACAAAATCGTTTAGATATGTGACATCACAGTCGGTACCATAAACGTGGCACGCAAGGTTTTCATATATATGAAGTCGCATGCTCCATCTACTATGTCTGTGGGTATTACATTATTTGCTTACTGTTTCTCGTAGCTACAGAAGAACCATTAGACGTAATTTTAGTGATGTTCTGTGGAGTAATTACAGCCCTTTAATATCAGAATAATTAAAACAAGCATAATTTTACCAGACTGTACTAATGTTACTAGCTTAAGACTTTCACAGCTACGGATTAATATATAATCTAGACCGTAACTCGAATTACAATAAATGTGTGTGTGTGTGTGTATATATATATATAACGTTACAGTATTTTCATGTGTGTTATTTTTGACCGACTTGCATAATGGAGGAGGTTTTCAATTCGTCGCAATCTTTATTTTTTATGTATGTTCCCCAATTACTCGAAGACACCTGGACCGAATTGTTTTTTTTTGTTTGAAAGGAAAAGGTATAATACTTCCCAATTGGTCCCATAGAAATCGGTTTTTATAACAAAATAACTGGAAAAATATGTTATTCAAGTAAAAGGATTGTGTATTTTGCGCTGTCTGAAGATGCCGTTACAGCTATGGATTAATATAGAAACTTTAGAACGTGCTTCGCGTATCAACAGACCGGATTCTTGACGTCGGACTGGGATGCGCGATGTGCCGGTGATCATAGCCATTTCTTATAAGTTTGCAACAATATTCCTACAGTTTGTTGTTTTAGGAAAATTAAAAGTAAACAAACAATTTGGAGAGGTATAACGGGTTCAGATACTCATGTTTATGGTTTAGATTGGAAATTGAAAACGATAATGGTTAAGTTGGGTTAGTCGGTAAATCTATTCTGAAATTTAATGAAATTAAAAAGAGTCACATAAGTACTTATAAGATGTGAACATTTTTTGCATCATACCCTTCGTAAACTCTAAAAAAGGAAAGACATACACCCAACAAACATGTCTTCTCGCGCAGTCGGTTAAAATGTATACATTCAGCTTACTAATAAATTGACGCTCTTACTAAACAATACGAGGTAGTATAATCTCATAAAGGCATGTTCCCACTACGCCTAAATGTTTAAACATAAATGAACCGTTCATAAACAAACCGGTCAAAGTGTACATTAACAGTTTTTATGTTGTAAGTGTACTCGAAGAGATAAACATCCTTTGATGTGGTCAGGTTCACGGTTGTATAGTTCATTATAATGTAACAGTTACTAACCTATTTTGTTATTAGGTATGTTTAGACGTCGTAATGTATTTTACCTTGTATTTACGATTTTTAGGTGTTTGTTTTTCTGTATTCAGTAAAGCCCTGATTTTTTTTTACCAAGGTATTAAAGCACATCTAAGACTAGCCATTTTTTAAATATTTTTTTTGTCAGCCCTGTTTGTACAAACTGTCCCACTGCTGGGAACGGGCCATCTTCTCATTGTGAGAAGACTATCCATAAAATATAACAAATTTTGAAATTAACAGTTTTTTTTTTGTAAAAAGTAGATGCTTATTACAGATTGTTTTTTTGTATGTTTTGCGATATCTGTACCGCTCGTTTCGGTTTCGATGTGGCCCCTCGGTGGCCGTATCTGACTCGCACTTGTCCGGTTTTCTTAGCGACTTCAAGAAAGGGAGCTCAATTCATAATTTATAAACCAATTTGGATAATTCATTTTTTAATCGAAAGGAATTTAACCAAATTGGGTTAGTACAAACAAGTCAATAAAGCTTGGCGATGATGATACATAATCGCAGACATAGTAAATGGAGCATGCAACTTCATTTACAAATATAAAAATCTTGCGCGCCTCATTTTTGGTACCGACTGTGACGTCACACAAACGATTTTGTGATGGAATCTTCCATCCGCGCGAAATCTATTCAACCCAATGCATCCGCGCGCTTGTTCGCTAGTAATTAGTTGACAGGATATCGAATCGGAAGTATATATCACCTGAAATTAAATAAATCTTGGTCGTCAACTGCGATTTTTTATCGTACTTGTTGTCACGCTAGGTACAAACACTTGGGGTATCTATAGAAGTATATGTACATAATCATGTGATCTGTATGAATTAGATAATTCCAATTTTGTAACCACTATAAAAGCCACTATACACTTATGCAAAGAGTTTACTCGTACTTAAGATAATAATAATAAGATAAATATTTATGATATTATCACATGTGCATAATCTCAAGAATGCACTAAACATATACTTTATACACAAGACGTAGGTCTAGGTAATGAGTAATTACCCAGTCAGGCAGATATAGAGTTATATTTAATATTTTCGAGGTTCCGTAACTAAAAATGAAAACAAATCCTCTCAAAAATTGCTTTGGATCTCTTTGCCAAGACCCTTTTTCTCGGAAACGCAGAGCTCCTTGAGTAAAAAAGAAAAATAAGCCTACGCAATGTCAATATATTAGCTACATTTTTAAGTGCTATCTACACATATGTATCAAATTTCGGGTTACCATCCCAAAATTCCCGAAAACCTATGCAAAAGCCGGTATTGTGTCACACAGGTGCAAATAAATTTATATCTTTATAGAACTTTACGATGATTATGATATTTGACAAAAAATAAGGTAAACTAGGTAAGGTATTAAACTAAAAAAAAAAACTTCCAAAAAAAACATCTAAGAGTCATTAAAATAAATCGTAATTGTACCTAATAATAAAAGGAAGGTAAAACTTTTGATTTGAAATTTTGACATTGCACCCTGAATATTTTGAACAAATATCGCAAACAAATTGTATGATCTAACATATTCTTTGCGCAAAAAACACGTGATATATTGTCGAATTCGACACTCCCATGTCTCATCGGTCTATTATGCAGATAGAGATTTTTTTACTATTATTGGTATCATACGTCATCTTAACGACACTCCATCGCTTCACTCGCTCGGTCAACTAGAGAACGCTTCGCACCTTAATTATAGTTTAAAAAACTGAAAAACCCGACTTCAAAATACGCAATACAACGCGTTCATGCGCGACTTGCTGTTCACTTTTCTACAGCCAATTAGATGATATTTTACCAGTTATTTTGTTATAAAAACCAAAGTACTGCATCGATTTTGATAAAATTTATAAGAGATAACTTCTGAAGTATGCTCTATCACATACAAAAAGAATCATCAAAATCAATGCATAATCGGCTGAGTAATCCGTGAACAAACATACAAAAAAACAGACATTACAGACCGAATTGATAACCTCCTTCTTTTTGGAAGTCAGTTAAAAATATTGTTGAAATACATCACTTGTAACTAAATCAAATTGATATTCAAAGGCCTTGACGCATGCAAAACCGCCGTCCCTTCTCAGGACGCCAAAAAGGAAATTAGTTTTTCTGACAGAAATGTCCACCAAATAACGGTTCCTTCCACTTCAGATTGAATATCGGGTAAATATTAATTTTTGATTCGAAAACGGTTGAACCCTTATAAAAATAGACAAGTTTACCACAAAATTTAGTGGGTAAGCCACAGATAAAATATCAGTTTGTGCGGTAATTAATACAATGTTCAGTAGAAGCTCATCTTTTTCTTCACCAAATGTGATTTACCGTCAATAAATGTTTATATTAAAGCTAACCACAATTACTTCCTTGTAAAACTATTCCCTTTTCTACCATAATTTGTTAGAAGTATAAGTTTAGAAAACTAAAAAAAAAACTCCCACAAATAAAACGGCTAAACCAAATTTGATGACACAGCTAAGATCCTCTTTCAAACAAAAAAAGGTCAAAATCGATTCATCCCTTTGAGAGCTACGATGCCACTGACAGACACACAGATACACACGCCTAACATAAAACACCCGTCTTTTTGGTCGTTGTTTATGGAAATCGAACCACGATAAGATTAATAAATAAATAAGTGAATTATAAAAAAAAAAAACAATCCAAATGAGGATTTAATTTTCATAACGTCTACATCATTATTAACGTCTGTGTTACTCTAAATGTATTGCAAAATCATAATAACTGACGCGTCAGTGGAAAACCCACAAAAACTAAAAGGTCGTCAAAGCAAAGCATAAATACACATATATATCGGATGATATAATAGGTGAAATTCGCTATAAGAATATTTGAACAGAGCCAGAATTCTACTCAAATGTTGAAGACTATTTCTTCACAGTAGGTATTCTATCCATTCTATTAATTTACAAATTGATATTTCGTGTTTAAGCTCAACTGTTGTTATTTTAGTGTATTTACAGTAGGCAGAGATGGGAATATTCCGAATGATTCTCAAATTGTTCAGTAGGAATCACATTTACTACTTTACCAGCTACATCTCGATCGTGAAATAGTTTTAATGGCTGCAAATAAATACTCAAAATTAGAAAAAATAAGAAGAAGAATAGACCAAATTTCGACAAATATTAATTGTGGTAAAAACTTAGCCTAATAATGACATGCTGTTTACCTATTGATTAAGTTACAGAAAGGTTTTGCCGCAAGCCGGCTCCAGTTCAGCATTCAGCTTCACTAGAAACACATATCTCAAAAAAACAAAACATTACGTCCAGCGATTTAGACTGTACGTTATTAACCGACATCCAAGAAGGAGGAGGTTCTCAAATTCGACTGTAAGTTATTTTTTATATGTTTGTTCATAGATTATTCCGCGAATTGTTATTTGATTTTGATCTTTTTTTTGTTTGGTAGGTCATACTTCAGAGGTGGTACCATATAAATTTTATCAAAATCGGTTCAGTACTTTGGTATAAACTAAAAAGTAAAAATCATTTAAAGATTTGAGGAAAATTGGTGATGGGCTGAATGAATCCCTGTCACTGCAAGGCAACATTTTATACAGCTAATAATAATAATAGTCAAATTTGGCAACAAAAGGCCTCAAGACCTCATACTTTTTGATATTCTACCTAATAAGGGAAAATAAGCGTGATTTTATATATGTATGTACTTAACGTAAACGTTTACTGCAAAATAAGAAAATCCTTAGCCCAACTTTAAAAAATGGAATACCAGTATCAGTTACTATTTGCATGAAAATAGTACTCCATTATTGGAGCAGCGGCCTAAAAAACAATTGCACTAAAGTAAACAATAGTCTACAAAAAAAAAACGACAATGAAACTCCCGGATGACATGTTTTGATAGGCTCTTCCAATTCAGACGTATTTTTAGCTGGATACTTTGAGAACACATGAGATAGAGGGACAGAGTTATCTTCGCTTTTATTAATATTAATGAGGACTAGTAAGGATACATCCATTAAAAGCAACTTATTTTTAAGAAGCAAATAAAAAAAAAAAAAAAATTATATCTACGTTTGACCACCAACTCGCCTGATGGCTAGCGACGGTGTTGCCGAAAATGCAACTCGTCGACCTGTAAAATATCTATACACTTTAACCTTGAAAAATCTAATATTCGACAAAAGTCTGACGAAACCAAAAATGTAAGTATTAATTTATTTAAGGCCAATAGCAAAACAATTTTTAGTATGTATAGGTAGTTTATATAGGTATATTATATTGTATTCACATTGTCATTTTCTATTATCTGTATGAATAAATAAAATATGTAATATTTAAAAAAAAAATTACTTCATAAATTTGCCAATATATAATTGATAGATCTATCTTAATTTATTTACAAAAAAATCCCACGGTCGATGACTGCAGGCTAAATCATAATCGTTTTATACGTAGGAATTTCAATAAAAATGGGGCGGTAGTTTGCCGACTTTCTGCTTGTCGCGTAGTGTAAAGTTTTTTCGCATAAGTACTCGACGAAATTTTACAAGTATGCATTCGAAATTTTAATGGATCTCGCATAGCATTTGCATTGCACTAGTACATATATTATGCCAAAGTGTCCAAACACCTATCTACATCAGCCAATACTTAGAGCATTGAAAATAAACACACTAAATGCACTGCGAATTGAACGTTCGCACTTCATCAATATTCTTGACCTACGAATGTCTGAGTCATCGTTTAACTATTTTTTAATGCACGACAGACTTTGTATTCTTTACACTAAAACACATCACAGATGATAAACTTGTTTCATGGTAGATACAAGCAAATTCTCCACCCATTTCTCGTTGAAATGCCAAAAATCCGTACACAGCGATATCAATCCACATTCCTGTTGCGTACTTACTGCACAAGAATGGAATTCTTTGTCGCCATCTCTGTTTCCTATAATCTTGGAATTTTCAAGGCTAGAGTGAATATATATCTTCTAGATCGACGAGCTCCATCCTCGGCCACACCGTCGCTTAACATCAGGCGAGTTGGTGGTCAATCGTAGATCTATCTTGTATAAAAAAAATGCAGTCTCGGATCCATCCCTCAAAACACATCCCACAAAACTTTAGTCACGGTCGCCTGATTGGCGAATTTTATTCTTTGAGAAAAAGCTACGCCTTTGCTGCATAGGGTAGCTATAAACAGTTTAGCAAGCTACAAACACACACAAATATACACCACAACTTAAAACTCCTATTTTTAAATAAAAACTACGGGTCACTCACGTCTGTTTTGAGCCGAAAAATCCGACTATAGTTTCAACCGCATAGTCCCCCTACACTACTATACACTATAGTTTCCTTATTTTTACATTGAGAACTGAAACATCACTGAAAATGTAATTTTAACCTCATTTTAGTTGGTAACACATAACTCTGTTATTTATAATCCGTTTTGTTTTTTTGGTGAAAGAATATACTTATTTTTTCTTCCGATTGGTTCTATAGAATAGAAATTTCATCAAAATCGGTTTACCAGTTTGAAATGAAATGAAGTAATCAGAGTAAGCGAAATTGCATATTATGAAGTCGGTTGTTTCAGTTTTTTTTTAAACTATATTTTTTAATTATAGTTTTAAGAACTGAAAAAAAGGACTGCAAAATTTTGTTTAAAATTTAAATATTGAATCGATTTTGATGACATTTCTATGGCACCAATATAAAAGTACAACCTTTCATACTGTTTTTTTTTTCAAATCGGTTTATGACGGAGTTATGCGGTAATAAACATAAATAAATTTAAATTACAGTTTAAAAAACTAAAAGACACGCTACAAATTATTGTGGTCAAAGTTCATTACAAGACTTTTCTAACAAATCCAAACACAGGTATGATACGATGTTCCATCATGAAGTTCTAATTCATATCTTCCGGCTCCATCATCGGATCAGTTCGACAGTACCATATTATTGTATTGTCATCAGAACTACATACAGCTGCCAATTTTCATGACGCTACGATCCTTGGAAGATGGTTAAATTAGTTACCTTAGATTTCATTACATAGTTAGTTACATACAGGTCGACCTAATAAAAGCGTGTTAAAATACAGCCGAATTGCTAAACTCCCTTTTTTTTGAAGTCGGTAACTATAAACATCAAGTGAATGTACTTATACAATTCAAATCGTATGTAGATGGCGCGAGTAAAATGTGTGAAATCTGTTTCCTGCCACTCTTCAAAAGCAGCCTGTTGCAACGTGAGGGGAGGAAACCCTGTCAAGCTGTCATACTGTCAACCTGTCAAACGAGCAGTCAAAGCGTATCGTACGTAGTTTCCTTGTTAAAAGCTTTTATTTTTCACTTGCTACGCTGTTTTTCCTCATACACATAAGAAACTATAGATGGGACTAGCTGATCCTTGCGTGGTTGGTTATATGAAAGAAAATTCGTATGTGGAAGGATTGAATTAGTTTTTTACCCGACTGCGTAAGAAGATGGGTTATGTTTTTCGAGTGTATATATGTATATAATGTATGTACTAACTTATGTATGAGGGTATGTACATACATACAACATACATTACAAAGAATACATACATTTATACATATGTTTCTATATGAGCGCCTACAGCCTAAACGGCTTGACCGATTTTGAAGCGCGAGGTGTTATTAGATTCATCTTCACTTCCTGAGTGTTATAGGTTATTATTTTATTGCAATAATAATAATACAGCTCTCGCAAAAATAGCAAAAAGCGATTTTTCGTAACCTCCAACGAACTTTTTCATAATAAACAAGAAGTTATTTTACTAAGGATTATTTTTAAACATGCGCATTTACAATAACCTTTTATAGCGATTTTACGTAAGCGTAACGAAATCGTAAGTTAGACTGTAAAAACTGCTTTTCTGCAGTCAGATATTTTGTTTTTCTTTTAATATACATACTTGTTTAAAAGCATAATGGTAAATAATATACAAAAAAGGTAAATAATATAGAATTTACAGCACATACTAAACTGTTATTGTCTTTAGAAGTTAAGATCCTTAGTGGTTGCTACTTGCTTTTTGTGTAGTAGTTAGCTAAGTATGTGTAGTTTGTATATTGTTTTGTTGTACTTAACTGCTACACAAATATATTACTCTAGATCGATGAAGGTCTAAATTATAATTCAATTGCTCAGTAGTATGTAGTAAGTATTTCGCGTCGCGTCGATAGTAATTTGTATGTTTCTATATTACCTACTTCCTACGGCCTAAACGGCTTTATTGATTTTGATGTGTGAGATTTCGCTAGATTTGTTTTCACTTCTCGAGTGTCAGAAGCTAACAGTTTTAAATAATAATAATAAAATCTCATGAAAAAAAAAAAAATTACATAGCTCCCTGTGACATGAGTGATTTGACAAGGTTTATTCAAAAAAATGCTCATTTCATTTATTGCATCGGCTTTGCGCATACTTTCTCACGAAAACATACACTCAATATCATATCAAGCGTAACAATTGTAGGTACCTACTACAATAATCTCTCTTATGAAGTTCGGTATTTTGTATTTCATAACTAATAGTAATATTCGAATATAGACTTTTGTAATATTCCATATCAGTTTTAAGTTTTGATCTACTATTTTTTTTAATGTTGAAATAGGTTCGCGCTTGACCGCCAACTCGCCTGATGTTAAGCGACGTTGCGGTATACGATGGAGCGCGCTTACCTAGAAGAAACCAATTCACTCGCGATTTAAAGACACCCAGATTATATCTATCGGGAAAGACCCACTCAGGAAGCGTATTCCACATTCTAGCAGTCCGCACGATGAAAGTGGAACTAAAGCGTTTCGTTCGGGTTTTTGGGATATCCACCATGAAACGGTGACGCTTTTTCGTGTTTCTAACCGTCCTATAGAAAAAAGGGCTAGAAGAAATTAGATCATGGAGATCAGATGCACACTCACCGAAATGGATCCGGTAAAAAAATATGTGGGATGGAATAGCTTTATGTAGGTATTTTATTTAGTCTCTCTGCAGTTAGCCTGTTCATGCTATATATCAAGTCGAGCTCGGGATCGGTCGAGGATGGAAATTGGATTCTGTGTTAATTGATGCAAGCCACTGTGTCAATGTCACAGAAATTTCCTTGGCAATGGCGAGTGGTTTGTTCTCTTAGCGGTGGAAAATGTAGTAACCATTTACATTATGTTGTTATGATGATAATTTTGTTGTAGTTCATTGCTATAAAGGCGTCGCCAAGGGGGGGGGGGGGGGGCAGGGGGGGCAGCTGCCCCCTCCTAGAGATAAAGAAAATGTAGCCAACTGCAAAGCAACCACAGCCTTAAGGCCGTGCAATTGTACCTGTGCCTACAATTCATATTTTTCTCATCCTCCATAATATTAACTTGCCCCCCCCCCCTGGGCCATGGCCTGGCGACGCCCTTGGGCACAAGCTTTTAATAATGCAATGTAAAGTGCTTAGGGTAACTAAAAACAATCAACTCGAACATTTTAGCTCTTTGTAAGTCTTCAAACACATAAAAAACGAAACGTGTCCCATGACAGAACCTAACCCTGTTTTATGTAAGAAAAATGCACGAAAACTTTAATTTTGCGGCTGGCAACCCCGAAGCGTCTATTAATAATTTATAGAGGAAGAGAAGCCAAGTTTCTGTCGCGAACGTAGACAATTTTTAGTCTATGGTCGTGAGATGGAGCACGCGGTGGATCTACGTCAGTGCACCTTTTTTATAGCCATGTTGAGAGTTTCTCATTTCCGATTAGGAACCCCGGCTGTGTGGCTATGTTCGTGTATAAAGGTAAAGCGAAAATAACATGCACTTTTTGGTTCGTACAGAACCAAGAGTTCTTAATTGTCAAAATTGTTTTCGCGCGCTTTCGCATTTTCTATCCATCACGCGACCACGAGCACAGATAATATATGTCTTTGAGTGATTTTGGTGGGAGATTGCTGCGCGCCGAAAGTTCTGTTCGGTCGGTAAGCCGGCAGGAGCCTCACACTCTTCGCCAGTGCATCTCCGAGAACACACGTGTAAATCGAGCATTCATTAGTCCGGCGCGCGCGCGTCATTTCAAAAGGACATCCTATCACCCCATCATCGCGTGGCCACGCACAGACCCCGGACACCACCCTATGGACTTCAGGTGAGTGGCTTTCCCCTCACCATAGTTTTGATCCGTTCGAACCGGATCCATTGTTTTCTGTGCCGTGGTTGTATTTTTGTTCGTTATTTTGAGTTTTATAACCGTTATGCTTACCCACTAGTACCATTTGTATTCAAGTAATCGTTCATAATATAGTTATTTTCGAGCATATTTTCGTGAATTGTCGTTGCGATTTCCTAAATCCCGACAATATTGTGAGTTAATATTGAGTTTATCTATTTTACCCCCTTTTGTGTTGCGTCGGAGTTGACCGGCAAAATGGCGGAACAAGATATTTATGAACGACAAATAATACTCGAATCAGTTAAACGCACCTTAGAGCTTTTTGAAAAGGATGAACAACAATTTCGAATTAGAGCCAAAGATATTCAACAAATTCATAGAGATTTTCATAAGTTTCAATCTAGAATCGAGAAGTCATTGTTAAAATTGCAGACTTTAGATCGGAACGAACAACTTGCCATTCGAAATCAATTTAGTGATTATTACTATGCAATTCAAGGTCATGTAGAAGAGCTGAAGCGGAAAGACGATGAGGGTAGACGCATGAGTAAAGCGTTATTATTTAACAGTTCGATGCAATCAAATAATCATAGTAATTGCCACATTAATAAGCTCCCTGTTTTACCGTTACCGTCTTTTAGCGGCATATCCACCGAGTGGACCACGTATTACGATTTATTTCGATCCGTTGTACACAACAATGAACATTACACGGATTCTGAGAAGTTTAGGTATTTGTTACTTACATTAAAAAATGAACCATTTAATCTCATCAAGTCGATACCTATTAATGACGATAATTATTCCGTTGCGTTAGAGATTTTAATAGCGAGATATTCAAATAAACGAGCTATCGCATCAAAACATATCGATCGGATTTTAGATATGGAATCCTGCACGGATAGAAACGTTACCGCAGGTTTGCGTAATATTTTAAATACCTATCAGGAGAATATAAAGGCGTTGGAGGCTTTGCAATTCCCTGTCTCGGAATGGAGTTTTATATTGTTGCATATTTTACTACGTAAAATACCCATTTCTATTCGAAAACGTTTTGAATTATCGTTAAAGAAACCTTCCGAAATACCTAATGTCGATTCATTGATTTCATTAATTGAAAAGGAATTGTTTGCGAACGACATTATTGACTCGAGCGAGAAAAGAGTTCAAAATGAAGGTAATTCTAAAAGTTTTCGATCACGCGGTTCTGAGCATAACATTGCGTCGTGGAATCAAGGTCAATCGTATTCAGCTAATACATCGAATTTCGAACCTAATACGAGCCCAAACGAGTCTCGATTTTTGCAGTCGGACAATAAATGTGTGTGTTGTGATGGTCAACACTCATTATCAAAATGTATGAAATATTTGAGTTTGTCGCCACAAGAGAGGTATCAATTTGTTAAAAAACAAGAAATTTGTTTTAATTGTTTGGGTAAATCCCATGCTGTGTCACATTGTCCGTCTAAGTTTCTATGTAAAACATGTTCGCGTAATCATCACAGTACTATTTGCTTCCAAAATAACAGATTTAGCCAAACAAATTCGCGGTCGAGTTTGTCGGCGGTTTCCGAGAAACCTTTTGAGGCCTCATTACCAAGTAATGCGGCGGTAATATCGAGTGCAGCGATTAAGATCGACTGTGCAACATCCAATGCGCGTTCTCTTCCTACTAGTACTGTATTACTTGCTACCGTACTTGTCGATGTATATGTAGGTAATGACAAGTTTACAGTTCGTTGTCTTCTTGATAGTGGTTCTCAAGCTAGTTTTATGCACGATGCGTGCGTAGTGCGTCTCGGCTTGAACCGTCGTTCAGTGTCAACCCCAGTTTATGGTATTGGAGGTACATCACCCATTCGTCCAAAAGGGATCGTATCGTTCTGTATCACTCCGAGAAACGAGTCTCAACCGTCAATACCTATCGATGCCTTAGTATTGTCGAAACTTACACATGCAACTATGCCGAGCGTGCAACTACCCACTTCTGGGTGGCCGCACATTAAAAACCTACATCTTGCTGACCCAACCTATAACATACCACAATCAATCGAAATGATTTTAGGCGCGGATATTTTCCCGTACGTGATGCTAGGCAACGTCATTTCTGGAGGACCTAACCTACCTATTGCCATGAATAGTGTCTTAGGTTATGTATTATTCGGAAAACTAGTGCTCGATTCTGCGACTTCGTCTCCGGTTCAAGCGTGTTTCGGCTCATTTTCCGATGATAATGATTTGAAGAATTTCTGGGAACTCGAATCAGTGCCTGAGGTCAAGTCACTCACACCCGAGGAGCGTTTATGTGAATCCATTTTCGAAAATTCACAATCTCGTGACGTCACAGGAAGGTATTCAGTAGCCTTGCCGCGTAAACCTAATGCCCCTCCTCTCGGCGAGTCACGTGACATAGCTCTCGCTCGATTTTACAAACTTGAGCATCGCTTAGAACGGAATCCGAGTCTTAAGGCGGATTATCATGCTTGTTTACAACAATATTTAGATTTAAATCATATGGAGCCGGTTTATGACCCTCCAACTATAGGTAATGCCTACTACATTCCTGATCATTGTGTCATCAAAGAGTCATCCACGACTACCCGTGTTCGTGTCGTGTTTGACGCGAGCCGTCTAACGTCTAACGGGACGTCCTTAAATGACGTACTGTTAACAGGTCCAAAACTTCACCAAGACATTGTAGACATTCTTTTAAAATTTCGAGTGCACAGTGTCGCGCTTTTAGCCGATATTAGACAAATGTATTTAAACATCAATGTTTGTGAATCGGATCGTGACCTTCAAAAAATATTGTGGCGTACTTCCCCGAGTGAGCCTATCAGAGACTATCGTTTGCGTACGGTGACATTTGGAGTTTCATCGTCGCCGTACCTAGCGCTTCGTACCATACAACAACTAGCTAAGGACGAAGCAGAGACCTTTCCTCTTGCGTCCAAGGTTTTATTGGACCAAATGTTGGTCGATGATGTGTGTTGTACTGTGAGCGATGAGGAGAGTGCGCTTTTAGTGCAACAAGAGTTGATAGGTATTTGCAAATCAGCCGGTTTTGAATTACACAAATGGCATAGCAACTCGCCAGCATTACTTGCGGCAGTTCAAGCACCATTTATTCATGGTGAGCGGCAGGAGAATGTGTCCTTCACTCACATGGCAGACAATAACAATCTGGTTCACAAACCAGAGGAGCTTGAGATTGTAAACAGATACTCAACGTTAGGTAAATTAGTCAGAGTCACATCGTATATGTTTCGTTTCTACAATATTTTAAAATCTCGAATTAAGAAAGAGAAAACATCCTATCCAACATATATAACAGTCCACGAGTACAATTCTTTACTGAATAGATTAATCTATTTAGTACAACATCAAACTTTTCACGAGGATTTTGTTAACATTCCTAAAGGTTGACGACCTTCAAATCAGCTGAAGCGTCTCGATCCATTCATCGATGAGTCAGAGTTCTTACGTGTCGGAGGACGATTACATAAATCGTTATTGCCCTACGAAGCAAAACATCAATTCATTTTACCCAAAAAACACCCGTTAACGAGTTTAATTATCGACGAGGCCCATGTTATGTACTTACATGCAGGCCCTCAGACCGTTCAATACCTACTCCTATGTAAGTACTGGATATTGTCAGGCAGAGATGCAATTCGTAAACGAATATTCTTGTGTGTGCGTTGTTTTCGAGCGCGGCCGCGTCCATCGCGCCCGGCCAAGGCGCCACTACCCGCTGGACGAGTACAACCACAACGTTTGTGGCAAAAAACCACAGTTGATTATGCTGGTCCTTTTTACGTACGAGCTAATAAAGTGAGAAACGCTAAAATTATCCGAGCTTATATCGCCCTTTTTGTAGATATTTCCTTAAAATGTGTTCATCTTGAACTAGTTAGTGACGTCACGTCTGAAGGTTTTCTGGCGGCTTTACGTCGATTCACATCCCGTCGCGGCTTAGTCACAGACTTATATTCTGATTGTGGTGGAAACTTTGTAGGATGTAACAATTATTTGAAAGAGCTGTACAAGATTTTGAATAAGGACGCAGTCCAAGCGGAACTCAACTCTGCGGTTTTGCAACAGGGTATCACTTGGCACTTCCAACCAGCAAATTCACCTCATATGGGATCTTTACACGAGACTTGGGTGAAGGGAGTTAAGAGACACCTTTATCGTGTAGTAGGTACGCGGGTGCAAACTTACGACGAGATGCATACACTATTGTGTCAAATTGAGGCCATAGTTAACTCACGCCCTCTTTGTAATTTAAAGAGTCCAGATAACGCGGACCCCCAATTTTTATCTCCAGCGCATCTGCTTATCGGAGGCCCGCTAGTAGCCCTCCCTGACGTTTCTCTGACGGACGAGAACCCCGACAGACTAGCTAGGTGGCGTTGGGTGCAGCAATGTGTTCAACATTTTTGGAAGCGATGGAGTCGCGAGTACTTACACGAGATTCAACAACGTAGTAAATGGTATACTGACGTAGGACCCGAGATTTGTGTAGGCGATGTTGTCGTTATGTGCGACGATAACCTCCCGCCGCTTAAGTGGAGATTGGCTCGCGTACATGCCGTACACCCAGGTACCGACAATAAGGTACGTGTAGTCACCGTTCGATCCGGCAATACACTTTATAAACGTGCCGTCGCTAGAGTCTGCAAGCTGCCTCTCGAATAGAAGTATAATTAGATAACAAAGTTTAGGTACCTTTCCGTGGGGCCTACCATTTAAATTAAGAGTTGAGTAATTTGTTGAATATTATGTACTTTTGTTTTGTAAATAATTTATTGAGTAATGAGTATTTTATTAAGCATTTAATTTATTGAGTTGAAAGAGATTAGACCCTTTCAAGGTGAGCGGTATGGTTCGTACAGAACCAAGAGTTCTTAATTGTCAAAATTGTTTTCGCGCGCTTTCGCATTTTCTATCCATCACGCGACCACGAGCACAGATAATATATGTCTTTGAGTGATTTTGGTGGGAGATTGCTGCGCGCCGAAAGTTCTGTTCGGTCGGTAAGCCGGCAGGAGCCTCACACTCTTCGCCAGTGCATCTCCGAGAACACACGTGTAAATCGAGCATTCATTAGTCCGGCGCGCGCGCGTCATTTCAAAAGGACATCCTATCACCCCATCATCGCGTGGCCACGCACAGACCCCGGACACCACCCTATGGACTTCAGGTGAGTGGCTTTCCCCTCACCACTTTTAATTTACCACACTCGTAAAATACGCTTGAAGTCGCCTGTACACAGGGACGAAAACATTACTTTTCGACCCTGTGATATTTTCCCTGCTGTCAAATAAAAAATAAAAAACTGAAACTGTTTTTACATCTGTGTATTATATTTCATCATCTCTATAAAACAAACAAAAAAATACTAGCTGGTAGTTTGTCACAGAAAAAGAAACTTAAAAAGACGGAAGAGCGTAAGTACTACCTCTTTGCGGGAAAGCGGCAATTCGATCTTCACTTGTTTTGTCGAGTGCTATTTATGCCTTCTGTGGTATACCACAGAATAAATACATTTATAGTAACACAGGTTTGTAAAAATGAGTTTATCAGATACAGATATGGATTTTCCTTTCCTATTTAGGTTTTTATACTTTACTTGTATTCGAAATGAAAAGCAGTGTTTAACTTGGGTGAAAGGGCTATTTAGGCACTCCAACCATTAGAACCATTAGCCTCGCTACGCTAGTGCGCCAAACCATCTCGTGCCTAAATAGGTTCGGTTCTACCATTGTCTCACAATCTACTATTTATTTATGCAAAGACAATAAAGCCGTAGTCTTATGTTGCTGACTGGTGCTCGTCGCAAATAAAGTTAGTAGCGAACAGACTGTTGATTGGTCTGTTGGTTGACAATTTTTTTATTAGCGGCCCGTACCTACGTCGTTAATTTATTTTATAAAATCCTATCGAATGTCGGTCAGTCACCTCCCTAATGGCTAGTTATGATTGATCCAAACATTTTTATATACTAATATGTACGTTAAAATTTTATGGCACTGGGTTCAATTTCGGCCAAGGAGACCCATCCGTTTAGAGTTACAATGCTCCAGACACACAAATACACATTTCAAACTTATAACCTCTTTTTGCGCACAGTAATGCAAAGCCTCTCCATGCACATCTTTCGGCACAATGTAATCAAACTAAACAGTCGTGTATATAGTCCTCCTTCCGCAATCGGGTAAAAACTCGCTACCTCCCATCTCTTCCTCTCTACCTTCCATCTCTTCCTCTCTACAGCCTTACAATGACTCAGTAATGCTTCTACATAATATATTACTACATTGAATACAGTACAAGCAGCGTCAGTAGATCATTTCATTCTTCCAAACATTGTTATAAATAGCATAAAAAGTGGGTAGCATAAAAACCGCATGTATTTTTAGGCAAAGACGTCATTAGTAATGTATCGCTGGAAGATAATATACGATGTTTTTCCGATACAAGCTTCAATCGGTATACACGTCCACAGTTCTCGTCAGCTCTGTTCGAATAAACAAACTCGTATAAGAATTATATTATTTCTTTGTTAATTGAAAGTTTTTTAAAAGTAGTTGGCCAAGAATGTGTCACGTCTGTCAGGGTTCTTATGCTAATTCCGTAAATGCAATTCGCTTTATTTACAATTCTTATAAATATTACTTATTATGTTAGTTATTAATGATTATAAATGAAATATAATGTACTTTTAAAATTTCCAGTTTCTAAATAATTACATCTAAACAATTAAAAGTAAGTTATATTTTAGTAATATTCCATATTAAGTACTTCTACTTTACTGGGAAAGGAAAGGAATACCTCTACGGGCATTGACCTCCTTTAACGACTTTGTATTTTTTAAGAATATTATTTGGTGAGCTTTGAGTTATAAAGTCTTCAATGTTTTACATATTCTAATGGTTTTTTAGGAATAAAATTAATATACATTCTCTTTGGTGTTGATTTGGTTGGCACACGATACATTATTTGGTATAAGTAGGTACACATAAAAAAATCTCCCCATTAGCGGCTTATGTGTCATACATGGTACTTCTGAGAATAAAGTGATGTATCTAACTTTATATGTATTTTAAAGTATTATTCAAGAATAGCAAGCAAGCGCAGCGTATGAAGACCAGCCACGAGATGGACAGATGATCTCATACAAGTGGCGGGAAGACGCTGGATGCAAGCCGCTTCCAATCGGTCTTTTTGGAAATCCGTGGAGGAGGCCTATGTCCAGCAGTGGACTTCTTATGGCTGAGATGATGATGATTCAAGAATAAGCCGTTAAAGACTGTAGAACTGATAAACAAAATCAGCCCTCTTTATTATGTACTCTTTACTATTATATATGGCACAGGAGTTGGGAGAGATGTTTGCCCAGCAGTGGGACAGCACAAGTTAATTTAAAAAAAGATTCGGGAACACTACACCTACTGTTTACTATTTTAGTTTGGGTTTGTACATCAAAACATCTTAATTTGGTTTATATAGTAAAAGTACTAGGTATCTGAATAAAATAACGAACACTCACACATGGACGGACAGACAAACGTACTTGACGAATGTGTGAAGATTATCCTGTAGTACTACGGAACCCTAAAAGATACACCTACTTAGACACTATTTATTTATTAATAAATCAAACGACGAACTAAATCATCAAAGATTCAACTATTTACGCACATCCATAAATAAATTATCTTCCGAATCAAATTAATCAAATGAAAAGATAAGTAATGATTCACTATTTATATCGAATGAAAATACAAACTACTACATAGTAAAGTAATATTTCTGACACCCACGTGTTGGATTTACATAATGGTATTTAATAGATAATTATTTTGTTTTTAATGTGAGTTGACAGAACCACCGGAGCTGTTAGAAAAATGTTATTCTATTTCAGTGGTTTCGTATACATGCTTATATAACGCGTATTGAATAAAATAGAAAAGAAATCACCACGGAAAATGTTAATGTATATGTTACATTTTAGAGTACATAAATATGAGTGCAAAATATAGTTGTATTATGGTTTAAAAACAGAAACAATCGATTTCATAATGGGCAATTTTGTTTTAAAAACTAAACTACTGCACCGATTTTGACGAAACTTCTATGGGACCAATCTGAAACTTTATCTTTTAAGCAAAATAAATAAATACAGATCGATTTAAATATTGGTGGACATTTTACACAACGCCATCTAGTCCAAACTAAGCAAAGCTTGTACTATGGCTTGTAGATGACAGATGATGAAACTAATGACGGAGTTATGCGTTAACAGACAAGGAATTCACAATACTAGTATTGTTTTGCGAGTCCAACTCGCAATAGTAGATTTATCTTGCATAATAAAGTGAACTTACGTCCCATGATACAGGATTACTGACATGATACATGAAACAGTGATAAATGTTACCGTCTATTCTCATGACTCTGTGGAGGCAGATAACCATAAGTGTTACCATCTGCCCCCTTATGGGAGTCATTCGTGGGGCAGAAGGTAATATTTCCTTAATTCAAATATTCGTAGAACTGATGGCCGATGAAGCCGAAAAGTTCTCGAGTGGAGACCACGCACCGGCAAGCGCAGCGTAAGTAGTAAGACCAGCCACGAGATGGACAGATGACCTAATACAAGTGGCGGGAAGATCTGGATGCAAGCCGTTTCCTATCGGTCTTTTTGGAAATCCATGGGCGAGGCCTATGTCCAGCAGTGGACTTCTTATGGCTGACAAGATGATGATGAATTCAAATATTCATTAGACACCTAGAAATTTCGAATCCAACAAACCGTATTATTATATGTGAGCAAGATATATACTTGCAAATCCCTTAAAACATATTTAACCAATCTAAATTAGGCTGCATTGAAATTTAATTATACTAAATTATTTATTTAGATACATTTTAATGCACGAAAAACGTTACCCTCCTTAGGAAATCGGGTAAATAAAAAAAAAAAAAACCTAATGAGCCAGAGAACAAGGATTAGAGCTAAATTTTCATGTAAAAATTTCTTCGCTAAATAAATATTTATCTCATCAATCGTATTTGAAACTCGCTCGAGAAATTAACAAAGAAGGTACCTAAATGTTTCCACACAACATGGAAGTTGGATCCAACAAAGGAAAATAAAAATGTTTGAAAGAAAACCATTCAGTTTCAACGATCGCTATTTTCTGAAAAAACTTAACTTCAAGTGAACTTTTACTAAACCAAATAATAACCAAAAGTAGTTACTGCACTTGGTTACTATAAAAGCAACCATACAGTTGTGGCTCTAATCACATTGAATTAAGGTTCAAAGTGATTGCACAGTAAAACTGTCAAAGAAAATGAAAAATGGCAACCCACACCGCTTTAAAACAGAAGAAACTCAGCAAGTTTTTTAATTTCCACAACGAAATTTGTTTTTGTAGGGAACGTTCAATTCCATTGTCAACGGGGCTTGAACAATGTTGAAATACTTAAAGGAAAATAAAGTTTTCCAACAAAGATGCGGTTTTATTCAATGGCTTAGCCAATGGTTCTTTCACTGGCAATTTTAAAGCGACGTTCACTTTGTGCACTGAAGTTTTAATATTTTTAATTCGAATTCGAAGTTTTTAGGTTTCCGTAGTAATTTTGAAGGACCCTTATAAATTCTCTCTGTCTGTGTGTCCGTATGTCATAGACATTTTACTCAGAGACATAGTCATACATAAACGAAATTTAGCAGGCTTATGTTTTCCGTAAACCGAAGTACTAAAAATACTAAAATACAAAATGCCGTAGTAAATTTTTCAAAGAAGTGAAAACTTGGGGTGGCTCTCTATAATATATCAAAGCAGGAATGTTTTTTTTTGATTTAACAAACTTTTCCATTCATAAAAAAAGGACTTTACAATCTCTGCCTACCCCAACGTGGAAAAGGCGTAATTGTATATATTATGTATATACACACAAAATCTTGTCCACGCAAATCCTATAAAAACACGATAAAGAAAAAAAATCACACACAAAAGCTGTGAACCCTACTATTTTACTCCAAAGCGATAACTTCAAACAATCGGCAATAAAGAAGCGTCGTGAATCTTGAAACGCATGGTTTCCGTGACCCGCTAGGACTGCCGACGAAACCTTACGTGACGGATAAACTGAATGGACCGTAATTTCATGTTACACGTTGGAAAAATAACAAAAAAAGTGGGTAGGTGTTGACAGTTTAATTTATAAGGCACCGTTGTCAACTACGAATCCTTACAGTTTCTGTCTGTCTGTCGCCATGTCTGTCCGTCCATATGTTCGCGATATGTTAGTTCAATGACTCTTAGTATCAGAAAGCTGTAATTTGGAATGGGTATACATATTAATCACGCCGACAAAGTGATAAAATAAATAATTATAGTTTAATAAACTGAAAAATCGACTTCAGAATGCGCAATTTCGTTTTAAAAACCAAACTACTTAACAGATTTCAATGAAATTCCTATGGGACTAATCTGAAAGAACCTATAACCTTTCAAACAAAAAAAATATATATAAAATAATTGGTTTACAAATGACGGTTAAAGTTATGCGGTAACAAACATTTAAAAAAATACAGCCGAATTGTTAACCTCCCTCTTTAAAGTCGGTAAAAAAAGTTTGGGGTACCACCCCAACACGTAAATTAGAGATGTATTTTTCTCATATCTACTGTATTGTGTGGGCTATAGTTGAATAGGTAATCTAAAAATAATTGGGGTATACGAAAACCATTTATCAATTTATGTATTCAAATTCGTTTCCGAAATATTAAGCCTTAAAGTGATATTCTTTTGTTATATTCGAAGTTTTTTCACATTGTAAGTGATGGTGTAATTTAAGTTAGTAAGTGTGACCTGTAATAGGAACTGGCCCTTATTAAAGCCAGAATATACTGATGTCGGTATATAATTTAAGGAACCTTTCAGTTTAGTTCGAGTAAAAAATTTTTCGCCGCCGACTTTTATATCCCATAAAACTCGCATTATAAGGGATAGTGTAACAAAAGCGGCAATCAAAAAAGGCGGCGCCCTCAAACCCTACGACTTTTCTATTTGTCTGAACAAACTTTACCCCATAAAGTTAGGATTAAGTTAGGAAACTGCAAGCTTGTCACAGTTTCAAGACTGGCCTATATTTAGGTACTTACTTGTCCTACTGCCTACGACTAGCGAAAAGCGAAATAGATAAATAACTCTTTATTGTACATCCACAAAATTGCAATCAAGAGAGATCAAAATAAAACTAATGTAAAAATGGCTAAGGCCTTATCGTTGAAATTTTTTTTTTTTTTTTAATCTTTTAAATCGTTTTCTAAGGGTTTCACGATTGTTTTTGTTATTTATTGAAATGAAAACAATTTTAACGGATTTATCGCGTATATTTTTTATTTAAATTGTCTGAGTAGTAGGAAAATATAATAATATGTTTTATCACTACTCCGTTGCCGGTATAAGTGATATCCGAATAAAACTTTTTTTAAATATTTCTACGAGTATCTAACAAATTCATTTCTCATTTTTCTAATATCTTTTCTCTATGATTTTATAATGTTCAAAAAATGTTGTGATGCGCGAGAGAGATAGCTGCGCATTCTTAAGTGATAAAATAGTCGATAGCTATTCGTTTCTATGGCAACGGTAGGACAAGAGCCGTGGGCTATAACTCCAAATAAGGCGAAACTCATAAAGAAGTAATAAATCCAAAAGCGCATGAGCCAAGATCTCCTCACGAGCGCTTCCGATGATTTCTGAGTATCTCGCTACGTGACGGCCGACTTAATGGTGGACTGGTCAGCAATATTTCTGATCGAAGACAATAAAATATGAAAGCTTTATCAAAGTGATATAAATTTTAGGTTACATTGTTATTTGGCAGTAACTTCTAACCTCGCCTGAAAGAACGGATCAGAATATAGAAGAATTGGGTATCTAGGATTGATGGTAGTCTTTATTAGAATATTGAAGATACATGGAGCCGTTCTGCTCTATTTATATATTATTTTTTGTTTGAAAGGGTATACTTTACAGGTGTTCCCATAGAAATCTTATCAAGATCGGCTTAGTGTTTTGGTTTTTATAACAAAACTCAGAGCATTACTCCTTAGTTTGTCAGAGTAACAAAATAACTGGAAAAATATGTCATCCAAGCAAACGAATTGCGTATTTTGAAGTCTGTTTTTTCTAATTTTATAAACGATTACTTGTCTTATAATTGTGTTACTTCGATGATGTATAATAGACATGTGGTTGTAGGTACTATTACGTGACAAAATATGTCTTTTCATGTTGACAAGAAAATCCCATAGAAGTTTCCTATACAGTCACCAACACTGTTATTTTTATGTCAACTGTATACTTTATCAAAGTTTCGAACACAACGACTTATTTGACTTGAGTTAGACTATGATTGTAGATAGGATTTTATTGATTGATTTTATTAAAATGCGTATTTAAGTGGTGCTCCGCGGTTTCACGAGCGCAGTGATGAAATATGATGATGATCAATTGAAGTAATGTCCGTCGCCAGGTTCTTGGCTACCCGTGCCTAATTTCACAATGATTAGTTCAGCTTTTTGTAAAAGGAAATAAACAGAAAGACAGAGTTACTTTCGTTTTATCATAAAAATAATGAAAATATCAAATAATTTGGCAAATTACTAGAATTCAATATCCCTTAAATTGTTGATAAAACAAGAATTAATAACATATATAAATATGTAATAAATAACTCTTAGGTATTTGTCAAAAATCACTTTATTCTGCACCTATTTATTTGTTATTTTCATGAGAACTCTAGAAGATTTATGTGTCACAGGGTAAAGGACAAAGTAAGGGCATAAAAAGACTTAGTAAACATCTTTTACTCGTAAAGTCAATAAGAAAAATCTTTATTTACAAAACATAAAACTGTTGTCATCCAGAAAATAAATTAGCCCTGAAGATGAAGATTAAGAATAACAGATGGGTAACTAGCGAAGTCATTGTAACCAACATGTCTATTAAGGGACGCAATTTATGCAGTGGCAAATAAATCTTTTCTGTCGCACTTGCACCACTGAGCTCAATAAACAAAGAAGGAAGGTGCTGGATGCAAGCCGCTTCTAAACGGTATTTTTACCCGACTGCGTAAGAAGGTGGAGTGGGTGGGTGTGAGGTGGAAAGATGTTTTTTCGAGTGTATGTATGTTTGTATCTATATTTATGTATCAAATCAAATTTATTACATCCCAAAAATTTTACAAATAAACTTATAGTATAATTACATCTTATTAATAGACAAATATGTGTATGTTTTTATATGATCGCCTAAGGCCTAAACGGCTTGACAGATTTTGACGTGTCAGGTGTCTTTAGATATTTTTTACTCCCTGAGTGTCAAGGCTATGTTTTTTTGTAACAATAATAATAAATCCTTCAATATAAATCCTTTTTGAGGTACGGAAACCCTAAGAATGTTAGTAGTACATCTGACTCTTTATTTTCTTTGCGTGAGGTTGGATTTCTTGCGTGTTTAGTTTGGTTTGAAATGTTTACGAGTGTTGAAAGCTGTTTACAATAGGTCATTTTAGTGGCGCAATTATGTGCAATCGGTGATCTAAATTGCTTCCAAAAGTAACTTTTATGACTGAACAAAGCAGAATAAATTATAAAATAAAACGTGTAAAGTTTTTTTAATATTGCCCAACTGCCGAAGGAGGGTTCAATTTATGTTTCTCGAGAGTATGTATATAATATGTATGCATTATTTATGCATGTATATAATAATATGTACGTGAGTGTGTTTTGTCGCGCCCTACAGACTAAACGGGTGGATCGATTCGAATATGTGAGGTGTCATAATTTTATGAATAATTATCATAATAGAGGGAGTGACACTATAAAAGACAAGCTTTCTATACTATAAAAATAGAAACTGAAAATAGCGGCGTTTTAATTTATTTTAATATGAAGTTACACATCCCGTGGCATTGAATTTGGAATTTCTTTTAGAATACAACCATGAGATACCACTTCAATGTAGCGCTGGTGGCGTAGTTTGACTAGCTGTTCTCGAACAACTATCCATGATGGATGGACCGGTCAGTCTTCGAATGGGTAACCGTGACAGCTCTTCCTGAGCGCTACCGTGGGTCTGATACTCGTTAAATTGTAGGTCCCGTTGTTTGTTCTCGAAATAGCAATCGACAAGCCAGATCAGAGGCCTTCCGGCTTGGTAACTCTGACACTAGGGCTGGCCATTCACTCTATACGATCTTATTTATTGCCGAAAACTGCGATCTAAACAATATCTTCATATTTTAGGGCTTTTGCATCATTTTTAACCGACTTAAAAAGGAGGAGGTTCTCAATTGGACTGATTTTTTTTACTGATTTGAAAATTTCTTTTTAACACGCTTTTATTAGGTCGACCTGTATGTAACTATGTAATGAAAAATAAATCTAAGGTAACTAATTTAACCATCTTCCAAGGATCGTAGCGTCATGAAAATTGGCAGCTGTATGTAGTTCTGATGACAATACAATAATATGGTACTTTCGAACTGATCTGATGATGGAGCCGGAAGATATGAACTAGAACTTCATGATGCAACATCATATCATAGCTGTATTTGGATTTGTTAGAAAAGTCTTGTAATGAACTTTGACCACAATAATTTGTAGCGTGTTTTTTAAACTGTAATTTATTTGTATTTGTTTGAAAAGACATTAGCCCCATAGATTTTTTTACAAAACCTTAAAAAAAAGTGCAATTTGAAGTCGGAAGTTCCAATTTTTTAAACGATAATCATGTTAAGCTGACTCCTTTGACCACCATCACATGACCCAATTTCCAATTGACCAGCACATTCAGATGATTGCTCCAACAGATTCGTTTAGTTCGAACATCCGGTTTTACATCAGCACAGTAAACAAACTTGATTGAAAGCGTTCGGGGAACAGTGATTTTGAATATGCGAAAAGCCTTTAATTAAAACTGTCTTGAATTTGCTGTACGATGGTCTAAATATAACATGCCGTGTGGATAACCGACACAATGTTAGGCCAGTGTAGTTTAGGTTAGCGCTTGGAGGAGAAATTAATAAATAAATAAATATTTGGGGACATTTCACACAACACCATCTAGCCCAAACCAAGCAAAGCTTGTGCTATGGAACTAGATGGTTGATAGAATACATATATACTTTTTTTTTTGTAAAAATATACATACCTAAGATACATAGAAACACCCAGACACAAAACAAACATCTAAGATCATTGCACAAATGTTTGCCCTGGGTGGGGATCGAACCCACGACCTACAGCTAAACAGGTACTACCAACTAAAAATACTAAAAATACTACCAACTGAGCCACAAGGCCAGTCAAATGAAATAATACATTTTTTTTTTTTTGTAAATATATACATATAATACATAGAAACACCCAGACACAGAACAAACATCCATGCTCATCACACAACGAAGGGTTAGCATATGGTGCAACGTATAAACTTTTTTAATAGTGAAACCTGGTTAAGTGCGGGCCTTGGATATGTGAGAAAACTCTCCTACTGATAAGAGGAAGAGGTTCCGGTACTTATGCATTAAAATGTTGAAGTTGCTTGGAATTTTCAAACCCTTTTTCATTGAGATTTAGTTTCTCAGATTTTTCGATGTTTACCTCTACGATTGAGGCGTTTAGCTCAATATACTCAATAAGCAATGTATCAGGGTTGGACAAACGACAAGAAAGGAAGAAAGGTCACGAGGAAGGAAGAGAAATGTCAAGAGTTTCTCTTAGCGGGTCCCTCTATAAATAAGACAATGTAATTGTAATGTGTACATTTGAAATAATTGTACTTACCTATTTGTTACTTATTAATGTGGGTATGTATGTATGTATATATAATTGAACTGAATATGCTTGCACGCGCACTGTGCTGTGCGTGACGTCACCTGCCGGATCCAGCGGAAGACCAGCGCCGGTTGGCTACAACTGGCACCATCCTGAGCAGCCGGGCTTGTGGCAAAAACTTAGTTTAGTTAAATTTTTAATTTTAAATCGTGTTAATATTTTTTAAGTTTTTGGCCCAAAAAAATCTTGTCTATTGTCTATTGTCTAATTTAAAAAAATTCCCATTTGGGAAACTAGGCAAATGAAAGTCTCTATAAGTGATTTAAAAAAACCTAGGTCTTTTAAGATCCTACTTATACAAGTCTCACTGTATATGTAGTGACTTTCTCGTAAGGTAATGAAAAAAATATAGATATAATAGGCACACTACAAAGGAAGCACAAGTAAGTAAAAACCACTACAATGATAAATGCCAATAAATAATAAATTGCCAAGTGCGTGTAAGCAAAGTAGGGTTCCGTAGTTGATCATCATCTTAATTTATGTGAAACTAAAGCAGGATGATACTATTAACATACGAGTTAACTTATTTATACGAAAATTGCACAAAATATTCATTTCTAACTTCTCGAAGTACAATTTTTAAATTGATCGACTATTGCTTATTTACTTAGCTGTTTAAAAAAAGTGTTATCTTCAATTATTGAAAAGTGCAGAGGCAAAGCATCTTCCAATAGACAACTAGTAAATGGAAATTTGCGAAAAATATTTAACTGCACTAATAACAGAACACAAAGATTAAAGGCCTTACCGAAAAACGTTACTTAACTTTAACCAACGTCTTAAATTCTCTGTCTTCTTTCCGCAAGTATCATTACGTGTCAGCGAGAAGTTGACAAAATATTTTAAAAGTTAAGTAACGTTTTTCGGTAAGGCCGTAAATTTCGAATATATCTAAATGTGGTATTTGAAATTATAAATATTGCATAATGTATAAGGTACCTTAATTAAATTTAGCGTTGATAGTGATGGTGATTAGTTTACCTGAAAATAAAAAGATATGCTTGAGTAAAACAGAACAAATAAGTTACTAAGGTATATATATATTATATAGGTTATATTCATTGGTTTGAGACGGTTTTTCGGCTCAGCGGTGACACATCTGCTCAAAGCGCAGGAAGTTTGGGTTCAACTCCTGGCCGTTTTTTTCGGGTTTCGGTGCTAGAAGAGTGAGTGTCAAGTGTTTTATTCCTTTAATACGTGACTTAGCAAAATAGTACTATTATTATTAACGGGATATTTACCGTGGATTCGTGTTAATTTTGAGATTCCGATATTTCGGCACAGCTACATGCACCATGTTCACGGACGACTGAAGAATGCGGGTGGATGATACAAAAAAAGTAAATAAAAAGTGTTTTTAGCATATTAGTTCCTAATGGTCATATAGAATGAGGTTTTTTTTTTTTTTTTTTTTTCAGCCCTGTTTGTAAAACTGTCCCAAACTGTCCCACTGCTGGGAACGGGCCATCGCACTTGGCCAGCGTGGCAGACTATGGCCTAACCCTTCTCACAATGAGAATGAGGTTGAACTAAGAAAACCTCTCAGGCAGTCTTAGCTGTACAGAACCAAATGAATAAAGCCTTTCAGACTATCTTAGCTGTACAGGGCTAAGTGGTAGATAATACCTACAATCTACCACTTGAAGCATTTTACACCCACTCTATCTAAGCTTTGCTCTCTCTCTCTCTCAAGTTTTCTTCATGAATTTTAGGCAGCCTACTTATATAGCTATTCCATTAAAATTATTAACTTAGCGTACAGTTTAATTAGATTTTGGTATATTTTTACTTAAATACAACAACAAAATCTACAAGAACAAATGCAATTAATCTCGGGACTATATCTCAGGACTATGACCTGGGGCCCAATTCAGTTATTCATGACCACTCCATAGCCGAACCATGTGTGGAGCGTTTCCCGTCGGCCGCCATAGTTTTTTTTTATTCAGTCACTTTTATGTCATACAATTGACACATTTGATAAAACGTAACACGTCCTTCGCTAGTTGCTAAATCAAAAAAAAGATAGCCGACAGGAAATGTTTAGCACAAGGTACAGTTACGGACCGGTTTTGAATAACTGAATTGCAGGACCTGTGCCTGTTGCTGTCCTGTATTAGGACTAAAACATAGAACGAAAAGTTCAACCTTATTGGTTTGATTATAAAAATAGATATATTTTTTAAGATAAATGTATTAGTATTCACAACAAATCATACTATACGAATCTATCAACACTTTTTCTAAGCAAACAAACTTGAACGAAACGACTTAGCTTCACTTTAATTGTGCGTAGCGCTAAAATGGGAATAGGTTTTTTGGATAGATCTCGAGTGAAGAATAGATTTTTTTAAGCCAAGCGTTTTTTTGGCATTTCAACAATAACTTAACATCAAGTGAGTTAGCGGTCAAGCATATAAATAAAAATGCTAAAAGTCCAGAAAGTCCTAATATTCCTCAAATCTGGTGGCATGGAAGTACCACCGCCGTGTATAAGTCAGCAGGGTCCGACAGCATAGCTTTTCTCAAAGCGATTCGTCGAATTTTCGAACCCTCATTATTTCGGCTTCAATACAATTTTACTTGAAAAATATTAGCCTCTTTCTTGGCTAGTCGGGCAAAAATTACAACAACAACAAACAAATAACATAACATACAAATTCATAGAACACACGAAAAGGTAGCCGCACTAAGAAGATTTGATACTTTATCGTGGACCCCATTATAGTGAATCTCTACCTACCGCGCGAGGTAACGTCTCACGTTTAAAGGGTTGACCTTTCAGAGAACATGCCGACAATGTAATAGAAGACAGTGACTAAGTTTTAGGAGAAATTCATAGTTGAGTCAGAATTAGAAATGTAATTAGAATGTGTAAAACATAAATACTCTCGTTAACAAATAAATAATAAAGGTCAATAAGCTTACGCAATAATAAAGAGAAAATTTAACTTAATATGAAAAAATTGTTGTCAGACGCCTCCTACTTCTTGAACCGGTAATGAAATTAATAAAATCTCAACTCATAGTCCGACACAGATCTGCAAGATCTGTTAACACCAAGTTGACACCGAAAGCACAGAACATATAATAATATACCGAGTGTGACTTCTGCGTGCATATGGATATAATGTTTTACTGAAAATATTAACTGGTAGATAGTTTTTTAATTAAAACTGAGACACCTATTATCTTTCGCATTTCGGCCGTGAATACTAAAACATTTTGATATACCAGATTCTTCAAGTTATGTAAAATATACATAAAAATTGCAATAACCTAAGAAAGCTTAGTGTCAAAAAAAAAAGAAAGTTTAGTGTCTGTTTTCTATGATCCAGGTCAACCCTATATGAACTTAGGTACGAGGTTACTTTGACCGCGACCGCTCACATGAAAGGGGAAACGTACTTTCCCGCTAAAAGGAAACGTGTTTTTTTGCGGATTTTGTAAATGTTTGTTATTTTTGGGGTTCCGTGTTTCAAAAGAAAAAACGACATCCTTTTATGATCACTTTACTTTTTTGGCAAGATCCTTTCAATTTTTTTTTCTCATGGAGGTATTAAGTTGTATATAATTATAGTTTAAGTAACAGTAATTAAAAAAACTAAATCGATTTCAAAATAATTCAATTAACTGAAAAGGGACAAATAACAACTGTTACATAATGCGGAAAAAAAAAATCATAGGTACCTTTATATTCAGTCATAAGTACGTACCCCAACTACTTTTTGAGGTCGGTTTCTGTCTAGGATTTAGTTGATGATATTTTACGACCTGGCACCTGGACCTGGCTTTGCCTATGTAAGGTAACTGTAGACGAGTTGGTGGTCAATCGTAGATCTTAAAATGTAAAAAGAAAAAAGTAGCATGGAGGCCTAGCATGGAACGTAAATAAATTTTCTTTCTACCGTTTGACCTATACGTGGAAATAAATTATGTGCTGACATTTAATACTGATATAACTTCGTAATTAAACGGTTTATCTACCTTCCATGATAGGACTGTTGGGATTACGGAATCCTGTGTATTAATCAAATTCGTACTTGTCTGTTTATTATTTGTCCCCAAAAGGGAAGAAATTACTGCGGTTTTTTGTCTCGAGTGTATTTTTCCGCGTAATTATGAGATACTTTTCGGTGAATTTTTCATGGAACTTATTTACATTATTCTAATACAAGGGTCGGGACGGCATCTTTATTAGAAGTAAAATCCTTCCCAGAAAGATGTTTTCATATTTTCCTAACCGATTTGTTTTGTATTTGGTTAATTTTTGTTGAGATAATTTTTTTTTGATATTTTTTTCGTAGAAGCTAGCTAATTTTAATAAACTTTTTAGAAAAGAGGTGTTTGCAAACTTACGATTTCATTACGCTTGATACGCTGTTAAGATTTCACATTCCATTTGGTTTTTTTTGGTTTTTCGCATTTTTCGTGAGAAAGTATCCATAAAATCGCTGTAAAATATTATAAATGCGCATTCTTTAGGATAATTTTAGAAAAATCACTTGTTTATTACGAAAAAGTTGGAGGTTACGAAAAAACTCATTTTTTAATTTTGCAAGAAATGTATTATTATTACCAAAAAAAATTGCTTATGACACTCAGTGGAGGGAGTGAAGATGAATCTAATGACACCTCGCACATCAATATCGGTCAAGCCGTTTAGTCTATAGATGATCATATAGAATCACACACACATACATACACTCGTAAAACATAACCCTCCTTCTTACGCAGTCAAGTAAAATAACATCGAACATAATAATCTGATTCATATTGGCTCCTGTGCAAAGGTGCCCATAATACTGGCAGCAAATGTAAATTATATCAACACAATGCACCGTGGCCTTAACAAATTGTTCAGTAGCGTATCAATTAAAGTGCAGTTGATAGTAGATAATTATTTCTATTTCTATGTAAACACTCCAAAAACTAGACAATGCACATAAGTACTTACTAACGTCGTCCTCGCAGAATACTTAATAGACAAAAAACGCACTCCGCAAATTCATATAAATAAATAGCATCTTTCGCTATAACGCAATAAAGTGCAAGTTAGCTTGCACAGGCGCTAAGTGCCTACTACTATGTTAACGTACATATTGACACTAACGTCACCAACACTGTATCACGTGACTTATCTCTCTTGGAGTATGGAAAATTTGATAAACTAATCTACACCAAATTAACAAATGCAAAAATTACAAAACATTTTACAAGGCTGTGTGAAAACAGGCGGCTTTAACGCTTAAACTACTGAAGTAGTTCTACAAAACAAATTAGCAAATGGTTACCCTTATATGGTATGGAAAGTTACCGGAAGTGTCCGGTTGAGCCCCCCGATATAAAAAAACCCGGCCAAGTGCGAGTTGGACTCGCACACGAGGGGTTCCGTACCATTATCTATAGAAACGTCAAAAAAGCACGTTTGTTGTATGAGATATTAATAATAAATATTAATTATTATTTAAAATAAATATTAATGTTATTTTAATTTAATTATTTATTTTAAGCGTCTACCTGTTGCCGATAACAATATCGACCAAAAATTAGCAAAAAAAACAAGTTTCTTGTATGGGAGCACCCTTAAATATTTATTTTATTCTGTTTTTAGTATTTGTTGTTATAGCGGCAACAGAAATACACACAGCAGACAGACAGCGTAGTCTCAGTAATAGGGTCCCGTTTTTACCCTTTGGGTACGGAACCCTAAAAAGGCTTAACGTTTTTTATATAGGTAAGAACACTTTCGATCAAATCTTTTAACCCTTTATCAAACGAAAAACAAAATTCACTCCATCAATTACGATGCCACAGACAATATTAGCCCACAGATACACACGTCAAACTTATAACGCTCCTCTGTTTTGATCGGTGGTTAAGTCAGTCAACGGACACAGTCAGCCGCTCACTGTTAGCCTAATGGGGACGCGGCCTAATACAAACGATTTTTTTAAATAATTTTACGAAAGGATACAAATACATCCTTTACAACTTATATACAGGATAATATGGCGATAATTTGATAATGTGTGTTTCATATTCTAACCGTCCGTGAAATCTAATTCTCTCCCCTCAGCGAAAGGAAAAATTCCCGGAACAGAGTAGGCAGTGTTGACAGGTAGGCGGCCGTGATTGATGTAATTAATTACTTTAACGAAGCGTCTTCACTTCCCTTCACGTCATCGTTTTATTGCGTTATCTGTAAAAGTGGGTAATTATAAAGATGTGTCTCCACTAGGACCGGGCTCATGGCATCTTCTTCAGCGTGGAGGAATAAAAGAGTTCGTAAGCCACCTTCGTCTCCTTCTCGGCTGTATATTCGACCCGAATCGGGTAGGGCACAATCGTGCCTCTCATAATAATGTCTCTTACTTTTTGTCCCTTACTCTCTGTATTATACGTGCAGAGGACAATATATGAAAAAGGGAATTTTTTGGCGGGAACGTCTTAGTAACGTGTTGTTGCTTTGTTTTATTCTCCTAAACTTGTGTTATTTTGAACATTAATGCTATATAAATGGTGGTGTTTTATTCATTAAATGTTCGATAAAGTGTGAGTGTGGGCAAGTGTAATAAAGCAGTAAAACGTGTGATTTTACGTTGTCGGCAAAACTCCATAGAGAGAGAGAGAGAGAGAGAGAGAGAGAGAAAGGGAGAGATATACGCTACAAGAGGCCAGAAAAAGCCGCTACGCGGTTAATGAACGGGTCGTTCTTGCTGCAAGCGGAAGAGGAAATATTATGAATTGTACTGTCCTAATATTAATAGTGGGTGCACGCCTTTACAAAAAATCAATGTGGGATAAATCAGAACGTAATATTCACGCAAATTCATTTAATCATGACATTATTTTTAATGCGTACAATTTTGTTAAAATCTTAAATATTGTCATCGTCATCGACGTCATTATTACAATTATTATTGCTTAGCATCGTAGTTTCTCACAGTTAACCAAATCTTTAATCACTGTCTGAATATGAATGATTTTTTTACGATAATAGGCTTGCACTTGACCGCTATCTCGCCTGATGTTAAGCGACAAATGCGGGAGCGTCGTGTGCTGTTGACCTTGGGTTTGGACGGTTAAATGAAGTGAAGTGAGAGGGCGAGAGAGAAAGTACCAGATGAGTAGCACATGCTCGCGTTTTGTGGTGCTGTTCAGCTTCAATAAACGCGAAGCGACGTCTTGCGGCGTGTCGCTACTACAGGCGTTAACCATGTACAACATTCATAATACATATAAGATGTATGAAAACTGCTATGCATAGTGCGACAGCAAACTTGTTCTAGTGTCTAAGCGGATCTTATTTCGATTGTTATTTTAGAAAAAACCAAAACATGTCAATAAGAGTCGGTCCACACGACGCGTTGCGTCGGCGTTGCGTCGACGTAGCGCTGTCGCTGCGCCGTTTTACATACTAATAATCATAGTGTACACACGGCGCGTTGCGTTGACGCAACGCACACACGACTGAACTGCAGCCCCCGAGACGAAGCGGGCGGGGGTGTACTCATTCATTGCGACGCCGGAACGGCTGCGCTCAGTTGTTTGTGCGTTGATAGGGAGAGAGGACATACGCAAGCTCATTTCGTTTTTTCAGTCGTGACGTTCCGGCGTTGCCGCTGTGACGACGCAACGTCACGACTGCGTTGTAGTAACGCTGCGATGACGCAGCGCCCGTGTGGCCGTCTATGTGTCAAAATATTTGCGTTGCGACGACGTAACACAACGCAACGCGCCGTATGGACTGGCTGTAACGGCAATATTAACGACTAACTTTCAGTTTTCGTATAATGTATTAACATCAAATCATAATTACAGAAATAAATTCAATTTGAATGAATTTACTCATCCCTATTTACACGGTACTTACAAATGAATAGGTATCAATTAAGCTTTTGTACGGTAAATGTAATTTATTTTCGGTAAATAGAGACAATGTTGCCCGTTTCCGCCATTTTCGTTGATTAATATTTCATGAGGTGTAAAAGTCACGGTCTTTTTTTATTAGATTAATTTATGATTGTAGTGTTGTGGTTTATAATAACGTGCGGGGAAAAAAATTGGTACTTTTAAGCTGCTCCCCACGGTTCCACCCATTTTCCTCCTGTAGGAAAACGGGTGTTTTCTTTTTAAATAAAAACTACGGGTCACTCACGTCTGTTTTGAGCCGAAATATCTTTGAAAAATACCGCCGAATGCGGTTGAAACTATAGTCGGATATTTCGGCTCAAAACGGACGTGAGTGACCGCGTAGTTGTTATTTAAAAATGGGTGTTTTCTTTTTCCGAAATAAAAGTATCCTGTTGTTCCAGGTTAAGCTACCTCCATACCAAATTTAATTTAAATCGGTTCAGCAATCTGAACTACCAACAAAATCGAGACGTCAATTTATATTTTTCGTCACGAAAGTTCTCTTACCAGGCAGACTCCTATGCATGTCTCTCTCTCCATTTGTTACCTTTTAAAGCTATCGATTCGGCTATTTAGCCGTGAAAAGCTTATGATATTTGGATAGTTTAAGGGCTATATTTTTTCCTTATTTTCACCATTTTTCATCACTACGGGGGTAAAATAGTGAATCACAGCTAGTAAAGAAAAGGAATACACCCTAAATATACCCTTGATGCAATTCTACCATACCACATTTCCATCTCGATAACATTTTTTACCTCACACGTATCATCGCCCACAAAAGCCAAAAAACAAAAAAATGTCGACACAGAGCCTAGTATCCAGTACCTTCGCGCAGAAAACCGTTTTTGCCCGTTAAATTAATCTGAACGGCGAACACTCTAGCGTTAATGAATCAAGGGAAACCTTTCGCCTTGTCGGCGGATCAATTATACCTCGGGAGAAAAACTGGAAACCGCTCTGAGGCCGCCTTTATTTATGTGAGCAAGTAGTGATGCCTGGCCTGTCTATTTAGCTGGATTGGGGCAGTAATTTGTGTCGCCTGGAAAAAGTTGGTAAGATTTATGTTTTGGAGGATTCTCTGTGAAATGATTGATTTTTTTTTCAGTTTTAATGTAAAAAATGACAATATCTTCCATTTTGTGCCTGAGATGTCGTACGCGTATAAAAAAATATTATTGAACAGTTTTCTTGTTTTTGAGACCAACCAATCACTCCCACTTTCATTTAAATAAATCTATTCCAAACCTACATTTATAACAATAAATAATATAAATAAATTGCGTTCTCTTAATTTTGTGGTCTCTCCTACAACAAAATTACTAAGAGACTCTAATGAGTAAAATTTGTGTTTTTTAATTTTTCTACAGAAACTACATATATTTCTATGAATTGTGTTTTACACTAAATTATGATATCCAAAGTCCAAACATTATATAATATTCGACTAATTGATTTTTAGGATAAAAATATTTAATTTATTTGTGGACTTTGAATGAAAGAATCAAACACTGCCGCCACTGGAAATCCAACCCGATAATTAATGTAAGCCGATAAAGAGAATAAAAAGACCCATAAGTTCGACGTGGGTCTGAGAATCGGGCCCCTATGTATTTAAGATAACAAGCCGATAAACCAATCAGAAGTTTCATTTTTTTCCACTTGAATTACGAAAATCACGTTATTGAATTGAAAACAGGATCTCCGCATGCTCATGGGCCTCATTAATGGTCATTGCAATCTAGATAGTTACATAAAATTGGGAGACACAGACAGTCCTCTTTGTCGTGGCTGTCGAAGGAAAATGAAACTAAGGAACATGTACTATGGCACTGTGAATCCACAGAAAATACCAAGAGACCCACTGGATTGCAAGTGGAAGCTTAGCTTCAACTTTAGCCTCATTTGCTAGTGTCAACATCTCAAAAGCGTGCAACTCATCACCTTCATAATTTTCACCTGTACTAACACCTTCGCCACTGAAGCAGTTGTGCCAGCAGCTGTCTATTACTATATAAATAGATTAACAATTTGTCAAAATTGTCTTTGAATCGTATCAGCGAGCGGCGAGCGAGTGATGTTCACTTAGCAGCCTTAAGGCCCAGAGGCTCGGGTGATCGCTGATAAAGAGAAATGGATAAAATACCCCAATACGTCCCCGTTGCAATAAGTTTGTGTTTGCGACGTCTACTGTTCGTAAACGTACCAGTAATAGCTATCACCATTGTAATCCAGCGTGATCCTGGCCGTCAAAGGTGTAACAGCTAAATACAGTGACCGCAGACTCGCAAATGGTTTAACGTGAAATGGAACGGCTGGGACTCGCCGCAGGTGAATCAGAAACATTCGCCATTAAGTGCCTGTTCATATTGATGCGTAGACGCGGTAGCGGACGCGGTCGCAATATGTACGAGTAATCGTTTAAAAAACTAAAAAACTGCACTTAAAAATATGCAATTCGTTTACTTGTATGAGATATTATTCCAGTTATTTTGTTGTAAAAAGCAAATTTTTATAGCCGATTTTTATAAAATTTCTATAGAACTACCTTTCAAACAAAAAAAAAGAATTTCTTAAATTGGTCTAGTTATCTGTGGTGTATCATATATAAATATAATTAATAAAATATTAAAACTTAAATTCAAAATAAATATAATACATAAATTCATACTATCAAATAAATCGCTCGCCGCTTATAGCTGAGCCGCTGCGCAAGCGCTAGGAATGCGATGCACCGTGCGTCGCAGGGAGCTAACACAGAGTCGACACAGTGTCTCAGACAATAGTCGCTCGCTAACAGGCTTGATTGTTTACGTTAAAAATATTGTAAAATCTAGTTGATATTTGTGTTGTGGATAATTTAATAGCTTCCAAATTACGTGTGAACTGTAATTATAATATAGTGGAAGCTTGAGATTACAAATAAACAGTGAAACCAAAGTGAACTTGTTTTGCCATACAAATCACCCCGGTGTACTTCTAGGTCGATTCCACACTGGTGACCCCTCTCATGGACAGAATTGTGAGTCAAGGAAGATACTGAACTTATAGTGTCCTGTGAAGTGCATATTTTACTAAAAATATAAACATTACAAATAAATTAATTCGGCGAAATAACCGAAGTCACTGTGGGTACTTTAAAAACTTCTTTGGTACAAGTCACAAGCTGATAGCGATTTTTGCATTTCCGCTAACAACAACTATGTCGATGCAAAACAAAAACGAAGAACGTGTTTCGGCACCCTCTTCTGAGTTATTTAGAGTGGGAGTACGAGTCCCCCCCTTCTGGCCAGATGAACCAGAGATTTGGTTCGCGCAAGTTGAAGGGCAGTTTTCAGTGTCGAACATTACTTCAGACGTTACAAAATTTAATTACGTCATTGGACAGCTTGACCATCAATTCTCCAAGGAAGTAAAAGACATAATTATATCCCCTCCAGCAACTGATAAATATGAGAAATTAAAGTCTGAGCTCATTAAGCGCCTAAGTGCCTCGCGAGAAAAACAAGTAAAGCAGCTTCTGATGCACGAAGAGCTAGGAGACCGTCGTCCGTCACAGTTCTTAAGACACTTACAAAGTCTAGCGGGACCTGATGTGCCCGAAGATTTCATCAAGACAATTTGGACGAGCAGACTGCCACGTAGCATACAGACAGTGATAGCCGCTCAGCCTACGGCGTCACTGGAGGTACTGTCAGACCTAGCGGATCGTATACAAGACATTGCTCCTGCCACACCTCAAGTATCAGCTGCATCCACACCTGGTTCGTCACTGGAAGCTATGGCCAACGAGATAGCCGAACTCCGTAGACAAATGAAGACACTGCTAGATCGTGAATCTCGCTCACATACCCGCCAGAGAAGCCGCAGCCGCTCTAAAACAAGATCCAACTCTAACTACAGGAAGTTCCCCAACTGTTGGTACCATTGGAAGTTTGGAGATAAATCAACACGCTGCATGAAACCTTGCAACTTTCAAGCGGGAAACTCTCAGGGCGGTCGGTAATGGCGACGAACGACTGTCCTAACTCGTCTGGTCGCCTGTTCGTCGTAGATCGTCGGTCGAAGATGCAATTTCTTGTCGATACAGGAAGCGACGTTTGCGTCTTCCCACGCCGGTCACTACATGAGCGTCGTCATAAATCAAACTTCGAACTTTCTGCCGCAAATGGTACATCAATCAGCACTTACGGATATACTCACCTGGATTTAGACCTCGGATTACGTCGCGATTTCCCATGGCGTTTTATTGTTGGTGACGTCACTAAGGCAATAATAGGAGCTGACTTCTTGAAGTTCTATGGCCTTCTAGTGGATATTCGCAACCAACGATTACTAGACAATACGACTACACTCTCCGTCGTTTGCTTACCTGCACACTCGTCAATTGCGATTTCTTCAATCAAGATACCTATTGGCGAGTCACGCTACGATCAAATCTTGAAAGAATTTCCAGAAGTTACTACACCATCTGGGAATCAAGCTGAAGTTAAACACAATACTGTACACTATATCAGAACTACATCAGGACCACCGATATCATGCAACCCACGCCGTTTAGCACCAGACAAATTAAAAATTGCCAAAGCTGAAATCGAATCAATGCTGAAATCTGGTATCGCACGACCTTCAGAAAGCTCCTGGGCGTCACCGTTACATCTCGCACCGAAGAAAGACAACGGGTGGCGGCCTTGTGGAGATTATCGAATGCTGAATGCTCGTACCATACCTGATAGGTACCCAATCAGACATGTGCACGATTTCACACAAAGCATTTCAGGCTGTTCGATTTTCTCAACTATCGATCTCGTCAAAGCGTTTCATCAAATTCCTGTAAACACTGAAGATATCCACAAGACCGCCATCACGACACCATTCGGATTATATGAATTTCCGTTCATGACGTTCGGATTGCGAAATTCTGGACAGACGTTCCAGCGATTTGTTGACGAAATGACTCGTGGTTTGGACTTCGTCTACCCGTACATCGACGATTTTTTGATATTTTCAAAAAATGAGGTCCAACATGAAGAACACCTTCGTATTCTCTTCAGCAGACTGAAAGACCATGGAATCATTGTCAACACTTCTAAGTGCTGCTTTGGTCGGTCTGAAGTAAAATTCCTAGGCTACCATATATCGGCCAACGGAATTAAGCCTCTGGATGAGAAAGTTGAAGCTATCAAGTCATTCCCTGCTCCCAAGACAGTACGAGAGCTCCGTAGGTTTTTAGGAATGCTAAATTTCTATAGGCGTTTTATTCCTAATGCAGCGGAAGTCCAAGCACCGCTACATGCTCTCATGACCGGCTCTATAAAAGGTTCCCACCCTATCAACTTTTGTGAAGACACGGTAAAAGCTTTTGAGGAATGCAAAGAAAGCCTCTGTCGTGCAGCACTCCTTGCACATCCGGATTGCCAGTGCAAATTAGGCCTAGTCACAGATGCTTCAGATACTGCAATTGGCGCCGCCTTACAACAGTACAAAGATGGTGGCTGGCAACCCCTTGCCTTCTTCTCACGCAAGTTGAGTCCAGCGCAGAGGAAATACTCTCCCTATGACCGAGAACTCCTCGCAATATACGAAGCATTGAAGTACTTCAGACACATGGTTGAAGCTAGAGAGTTCACAATATACACAGACCATAAACCCCTCTGTTTTGCTTTTCACCAGCGTAAGGACAAATGTTCGCCGAGACAGTTTCGTCATTTGGATTTCATTTCCCAATTTACGACTGACTTGAGACACATCTCGGGGAAAGACAACGTGGTCGCGGACACTTTAAGCAGAGTGGAAGAACTAGAATTGGCGATAGACTTTCCTCAGCTTGCCAAGTCACAGGCATCAGACTCAGAATTGAGAGAGATGCTAGAACATGGAACCTCATTACGATTGGAGAAGGTGAAGATTCCAGGAACGCGCGCTGAATTATATTGCGACGTCAGCACACCCGTTTCAAGACCTTACGTTACGAAGCTTATGCGCAAGCAGGTTTTTGATAGCTTGCACGCATTAAGTCATCCCGGTGCCAACGCAACTATAAAGTTAGTAGCAGAACGCTATGTGTGGCCCGGAATAAAGAAAGATTGCAGAGAATGGACACGTACATGCCTACCTTGTCAACGCTCAAAGATAACTAGACATGTATCATCTCCATTGGGCACCTACCAGCTACCAAAAGCACGCTTTATGCACGTGCATATTGACCTGATCGGACCACTTCCAATATGTAATGGAAATAAATATTGCCTTACCGCTATCGATCGTTTTACTCGATGGCCTGAGGTAATGCCAATACCCGATGCAACAGCTGAAACAGTAGCTAAAGCCCTACTTACTGGATGGATATCGAGGTTCGGATCCCCCGCAGACATAGTAACAGACCGCGGCAAACAATTCGAATCATCACTATTCCAGTATCTATCAAAAATATCGGGATTTCAGCACAAAAAGACCACTGCATATCACCCTTCATGCAATGGAGCTATCGAGAGATTCCACAGACAACTGAAAACCGCAATAACCTGTCATGCAACAGAAAATTGGATGGAAGCCTTACCTTTAGTGCTACTTGGAATCCGAAGCGCGTACAAAGAGGACATAAAAGCGAGCGCTGCAGAACTTGTGTATGGAGAACCGCTACGCTTGCCGGGAGAATTCTTTGATCCAAGCACAGCTGGAACAACAGATGTCACAGAATACACTGCTCGATTACGCTCGTTCGCTAGTAATCTGAAACCTACGCCTGCTTCGAGGCACGCCAAGCCATCCATATTTATTTTCAAGGACTTGCCAACTGCCACTCATGTATTCTTGAGAGAAGACGCAATACGAGCTTCCTTGCAACCTGCATATACAGGTCCACACACAGTTCTGGAGAGATCTGAAAAAGTTTACAAATTATTAATAAAAGGAAAACCTGTCACAGTATCAGTAGACCGCTTGAAACCAGCCTACATATTGGACAACAGCATTAAAACGTCAGATAAATCTCCTGATGATACACCTCCACCTGAAAATGTACCTAGAAAAAGATCGGGACGTACCGTTAGATTTCCAGATTATTATCGCCCGTAGAAACGGTCTCTGGAAGGGAGTAATGTGGTGTATCATATATAAATATAATTAATAAAATATTAAAACTTAAATTCAAAATAAATATAATACATAAATTCATACTATCAAATAAATCGCTCGCCGCTTATAGCTGAGCCGCTGCGCAAGCGCTAGGAATGCGATGCACCGTGCGTCGCAGGGAGCTAACACAGAGTCGACACAGTGTCTCAGACAATAGTCGCTCGCTAACAGGCTTGATTGTTTACGTTAAAAATATTGTAAAATCTAGTTGATATTTGTGTTGTGGATAATTTAATAGCTTCCAAATTACGTGTGAACTGTAATTATAATATAGTGGAAGCTTGAGATTACAAATAAACAGTGAAACCAAAGTGAACTTGTTTTGCCATACAAATCACCCCGGTGTACTTCTAGGTCGGTTTTTCGAGTAATCGGGGAACATAGGTAGGTACCTACATAAAAAAAAAAATATGGATAAAAGATTCCGACGATTTAAGAACCTCCTCCTTTTTTGAAGTTGGTTAAAAAGTGGTGAAATACCACGGTCATGAAATATTTATTTGATTTTATTATACATATTTATTTAATATACATATTTTTTTAACAAGTTGCACCAATAATAACAATATGAACAACAACAACAACAATTGAGTTAAGTAAATAAATATTTTTAACTTACAACTCTTGTAATAATATTTGTTATCTATGGCATGGACCTACTGAAGTAGCATTTCTATATACGCCACCTGGTAGCCAATAAGGCCAATAAATCTTAACTCGCCAGCAATCGCGACCGTGCTCGCGCCCGTCTCTATGTGTGCAGGCACTTAATGGTACGCAGGTGGTTAGGGGTTAACAGGATTGTCCCGATTGGGACACATAAACTGTGTTGTTGCGAAAAATCTACAGGGTAATGTAAATTGTGACCAAGGTAGCGTATTGTGAGGTGTGGATAAACCTTAACTTCAGATAATTGAAATTTTTATTCAGTAAAAACAGAGCAAGGCAGTCTGTAGGTTAGGTTTAATAATGATACAGACAGGCTGCCGGATGGTGCCAGGAGAGATAAGAGCAACACGATAGAAAGAGATGAACTCTAAAGGCTTGTAGGTTAGTGTAAAATTTAGCACTTTACCGCTTGTGCCATCAGATTTGCACTTTATTGCGTTGTAGCAAGAGTCATAATTAAATTAATGTGTTTGGAGAGTGAGTCTTCGGTACCTGTAAGTAGTTAGTGTAAGATAATAAAACTGTGAGACCATCAAAAAGAATCATTTTCAGACGGTATATACATATACCTAATTTACCCAGATAATGCAAATATCTGTTTCTAGATAAACTACTTATCATAATTTGATAACTGATGTATGGTTAGAAATATTTTTACTTCATGGTCAGTGACTTCAGCGACTTTATTGTCACAATTTTCTCAGAGATCCGATCATTACAGGCTATGCGATGGCATACTAAATAAAAAATGCCGCCCTTACGCCCTCTAGAGGACAATTAAGTCATAAATTTAAAATAAAGTTTTTGAAATGGCCTTTTTGGGTATTAAATGGAAGGGCTTAATTATCAAATTCCTAAATTTACTTACGAAAATATGCAATTTAATAAATAATACGCAAAAAATAAATAATATAATAAGTAATAAACAAGATCGCCTTAAAAATATTTTTTAAAGATCTCAGAAGATCATATATGACTGTATAGGATTTTCAGTTATGCTAAATCTGGGGATGAGCTTTTTAGCGGTGTTGGGAAGTGCGATACGAACTCCAAAGCAAAAAGCTCTTCAGACCATTCCTCGAAAAGTTGCAAAAGTAACGTATTCTGGTTTCAGTTTTTCAACCTTGTTTTTCAAGCTTTTTGCTTGCATTTTCAGTCCGATAATATGATTTTGTGCTGCAGCAAAATTGAACTCAGTCTATTGGATTGGTCCAGCCGGAACCCAGGTGGTACCAGTCCTAGTCTAACTAAATTGGACCCAATTGGCTCCATTCGCAATCGAATGGAATCGCTAATGAAAGGCTCGGGCTGAATTTTTGATGAAAACTTGTTTGCCTGGAGTTAACTTTTCACTAGTTCGACTTGATTTTCCTTTGTTGTTTTATTTTGTTAAATTATTTGTTAAAGGACGAGCTTTGTATGTTTTTGTTATCTGTGTACATTTTGTTTGCTCAGTCCTTTATAACTTTTTTCTTCTTTAGGGTTCTGTAGGACTACGAGGCAACCAAATTTGTTATTTACGTCTGTCCGCACGTATACCACAGTAATTTTACGCAGATTATTATGGCCTTACAGAAAAATATTACTTATCTTTAAGCAATACTTAACGTATTTTGTCAACTTCTCGCTGACACGTCATGACACTTGCGGAAAGAAGACATAGAATTTAAGACGTTGTTTAAAGTTAAGTAACGTTTTACGTTAAGGCCGTTAGAATACAATAGCTTTACCGATTTTTATGTGCGAGATATCGTTAGTTTTATCTTGACTTCCAAAGATAAAAATCCGCTTTTACGTTAGCATCAACAAACTTTTTCGTAATAAATAAGTGATTTTACTAGAATTATATTACAATTCAAAGTAGACTCATTTAAACTTTTGTCTCACTCTTGATTGCAGAAAGATCAAGATAAAACGAGCGCGAGTCAACTTTGTGCAACGAAAGATTTCTTTATTTCATTTATTTCTTTATCAACATAACTAACAAACATGGTTCAATACATTATAAATTACAAGTTAATGTTCGGCAGAGCAGCCGCGCAGAAGGTTTGGGTGTAGCTTAGGATGGACATTGGACAAACGCCTCGCCAGGTAGATAAAGCTTGAAGCACATCGGCATCGAAATGAAACAGGAAATATCGCTTGAATATCTTTCACATTATTTATTAAATCATTCTCATAATGATATAAACAAATATTGTTATTAACTTATATAGGATATAACACGATTACAAAATAAAATATTACAGGACGGCACAAAAACACGTATAGGCAGTCAAGATGGTGACAGAGAGAGAGAAGCGAGTAAAACCGGGTTAAGGAACGAGTATTCGTCTTGTCAAATATAAGTTGTCTACTTACTTTTGTCACTGTCATGATGTAAAGATTGTAAAGCATACAGATAATATAGAATGATTATTTCTAACAGTTACAGCTAAGATTGGCTACGAGTATAGGGATAAACCTACCAATCTCGTCGAAAAATATGTCCAAATAAGGCTGTTGAGCAAGTAAATTGTTAGCAATGCCAATAAAAATGAGATGATCTTAAATCCTCCAAGATAAGTAAAAGTTTTTTTTTTGAAGTTGTATACAAAAATATACCTGATACTTAGGAAGTAAAGACAAATCTAACTAAGACATCGTTAGAAATCAAAATCAGTTTATCTGGTAATATAGAAATACGCATCAACATACTAATTATAGTTTATATAACTGACAAAATCGACTTCGAATACGCAATTCGTTTGCTTGGATGAAATTTTTCCAGATATTTTGGTTATAAAAAGTATAGTACTGAACCAATTGTGATAAATTTTATATGACCACGTCTCAAGCATGACCTACCAAACAAAATAAGAATCATCAATATCAATTAACAAGTAATCGCTGAACAAACATACAAAAAACATATAGTCGAATTAAGAACCTCTTCCTTTTTGGAAGTCGGTTAAAAATACCCGCCTGCATAACAGCGACTTTTATAGTATAATTATTACTCTTATCACGTTGAGTGTACGTTTTCATGGGAAAATATATGAAAAATTGCATAATTGCAACAATACACATAGCATAATCGAAAACATAACCTTTGTACGCAGTCGGATATCATACGGCAGTATAACAACCCTAACTGCCTAAAAATTAAAATTATCCTAGAAAAAATCGGGGTTCAGTTGCATTAAATTCAACGCCAGTTAATAAAGCACTTTATAAAATCGATTACTTTATTGAATATTTGAGAAAGGCTATATTTACAGCACCTTGTCACCCCAGCTACCAGTATCTAACAAAGAACGGGCTGGCGCGCGGTAACAAAGAAAATTGGCGCGTGGCGCGTGGCGCATGGCGCACCATTAAAAATACACGAAATGGCGTGTCATGGCGCGCTATCAATCTTAATCATAACAGTGTAATACCGTCTGATGGATCCGACCTGGATACTGGACTGGATTGATGAATGGCCCTGGAATGTGCTTCGTTTCTGTTCTACGTCTTGCTTTAACCCTTTGAACGGAGGACTAAATAAATGTGACAGTTTGTTCGAAATATTTTGAAAGGAGAATAAGTCCAGTAGTGTACGTATCCAAATATTGTTCATTTCTTAGGTTTTTGGTTAAGTCGGTCAGACTTAAAAAAAAAGTATGATTCTTCTTTGCCTAACTTCCGTAGGAATCATGTTCCCCATCGGTTCGTAAGAAATATATAATAATTAATGTTTTGTGATTATTCCGAAATCAATGATTTTTGTCGGAAATGTTTCTTTCTCTGAGGAAGTCCCACCCATAACAAATCGTTGGATTTGATTCATTCAAAATTTAATCAAATTTTATTTACACTTTATTCGGAAGCCTGGATGTTGTTTATTATTTTACTCTAATTTTTATAGTTTAATATAAAACTAGCTATAATATACAATGATCGATATCTCATTATAAGTTGTAATTTACCTGAGTATAGAAATTATGATATTGTACTTTAGTTTAAATGAACTGAATAAAAAAATTATAAAATACCTTCGTTATTTTCTATTATAAATTTTATACAGACACTAGTGGAAATAACAGGTAGCTTTATTAACACAATAGGTTTCTTTCAGGCATCATGGTTATTAATATGATGAAAAATATAAGCTATAGCTTACATTACATTTTCTAATATTTTTCCATAATTTCAGCTTTGCCCATAAATCTCAAAAAAATAATAGTAAAGAATATTACCATTACTACGATGTGCAAAAACAAAATCGAATTTTAACTCTTTCAAATAGCTATAACATACGAGTTTCGGCCAAATGTGACGCCCAATCGATTTTCAATATAGGTTAGGCAGAGACATGTAATTTTATCGCAATAAGGCAGGGTCAAAATATGATACCAAGATGTAGCACGAGACTACATTATTAAAAGTTTAGGGTGTCACATTCTGCCGTGAACTGAACGTGTGTGATGTGTTCAATACGACACATAGACCGTGTCACGGTTAAACACGGAGAGAACGCCTTATTGAAACGTCTACGCCTGGGAATCACGCGTCCCAGAAAAGGGAACTGGTTGGCAACTTAAGTTGCCAGCGATTAATGTTGGGCTCAAAGAACGCAGCTATCTCTCTTGCAATATACAACATTTTTTACTAGAAAAAAATATAAATAAATTATTACTCAAGCTCATAAATCATGAAAGCAACAACAATTGGTCTAATGGTCTAACGTTGGACTGGGGGATGTAAGTCTGTACTCGTAATCGCATAAAAAATCATGTGAACAACAATGGGTGTTTCTATGTATCATATTTATATATATTTACAAAAAAAAGTATATATGTGTTCTATCAGCCATCTAGTTCCATAGTACAAGCTTTGCTTAGTTTGGGCTAGATGGTGTTGTGTGAAATGTCTTCAAATATTTATTATTATTTATTTTATTACCAAGTTTCAAATATTTGTCCTCTGCGTGTACTTATCTACTTACTTATTTGACTTTATATTGCCAAAGGATATGTGTACATTGTTACTTTATTCAGAAAAAAATCTACGCAAAAATTTCTAGGTAACAAAATATAGGGAGGTAGGGAAAATTCATTAATCTATTCATTCATATAACCACAGAGCATGGCTGATAGAACACAAATAACTTCCTCTCGTGCTCAGACATGTTTATGAACCATCCATCATCGCAGTATGACAGTATAGTGGATTTCATATGGAAATACTACTACACTGAAATGTACTAAGTACTGTTTTATTCCGTCTGTGTTTTAAATGACATGTCAAAAACCTCATTCCGTAGTAGTTAATTGTATGATCGCTAGACTTTCTTTATTTCTTATTTTTCTTTTTATTCAATAAAAAAATCCTCGTATTTTGTCTTGTGGACACAGTTGTGATTTAGATATTCATTTTGACATAGTATAGACAATGAACTGAAAATGGCGGCCCTTCCATCTCTACTGCGCGTGACACGTCACAGTCCTTAATCGACGTAACAAATTCTTTGATCCCTTAACTTTGAGTAGTGCAAGTAAATTTTGATTGTAGACACGGATGACACATATCTAACTGCATATCTAAGTATACATACTTATACTATAAAAATACAGATACATTTTTTACGCAAGATAGATCTACGATTGACCACCAACTCGCCTGATGTTATGCGACGGCGTGGCCGAGGACGGTGCTCGTCGATCTAGTAAATATCAATTCATTCTAGCCTTGAAAATTGCAAGATTATTTCTCATGAAACAGAGGCGGCGGCAAAGAATTGCATTCCTACAACAATTCTTACTATTTATTAATTTATTTATTGAATTTTAAGAAGAAACAAATTTAAAGACGTAAAAACATGGCTGCAATAAATTACCTGCCTTATCAGTGAATTCGTTTAGGCAACATGATGTACCTACCTTAATTTTACGTATTCATGACAGATATACTTAACAGAAAAAACGACAGAAAAAGTACCTTTTAAAACGCACCTACTTAAAGGTTAAGTATTTTAGTAACCGCGTGTAACGACAATTAAACCAGGACGCCTTAACGGCATAAATAAATTTATTACAAAAGTGTTTACTCAAAACTTAGTTATCATTTTCTCAAAGGCTCAGAAAAATCGCAAATTGAATACGATTGTTTACCGAGCCTTTTACTTTGTATCTACAAATTTTATGTTAACTGATATTTATGTGCCTACTTTTGTTTTAGTAAATTCTGTAGTTTTTGTGTCTGACGTTTCAATTTAGTATTGATGATTCCTTTGATTCGTGGCTATGAGAGAGATTACACTAAGGATCATAAATTATGAAATAAATTCTACAACAACGTACAGCAATTGATATCTATTATTTTGGTGCAGAAATAACAGAGGCCGAATTATTTGATAATAATCGGCCAAGTGCGAGTCGGACTCGCGCACGAAGGGTTCCGTACTATCATCTATAATACTACAAAGTTTAGTTCTGTTTATAAAATAACGAGAAATCAACGAAATTCCAAGTAGTAAATTGCAAACTTATAGGTAGGTTTTTGATACACATCCGGGCAGCATGACGACGCTCGCGCGAATACGCGCGGTTATGGCTCGCTCCGTGATGTTACCTCCCCCGCTACCCGCGTGGCCGTTACTTAGGAACCGCCTCGCGCTCGCGTCACCTTCACACCGCGGCGCGGCGCTCGCACCGCGTTTAGATGCACGGATTATTTTCATTTTGTGAGTTTTTATGTATTAGATTAGGTATTTATTTTTATAGTTAATATATTTCTAAATATTTACTTACAAATATTCAAGTTTCTACCTGTTATTAAGATCGAGTAAAAATTGCTTAAAAATTAAGTTTGTTGTATGGGAGCCCCCCTTTAATATTTACTTTATTGTTATTTAATTATTTATTTTGAAAGGTAATATACAAGTAAATATTCTGTGAAAATTTGAAGCGTCTACCTGTTACCGTTTTTAATATTGAGCAAAAAAATACAAAAAAAAACACGTTTATTGTATGGGGACCCCCCTTAATATGTTATTTTTTTAAATTTTTAGTATTTGTTGTTATAGCGGCAACGGTAATACATCATTTGTGAAAATTTCAGCTTTCTAGCTATCACGGTTTATGAGATACAGCCTGGAGACAGACAGACAGACAGACAGACAGACAGACAGACAGACAGACAGACAGACAGACAGCGAAGTCTTAGTAATAGGGTCCCGTTTTTACCCTTTGGGTACGGAACCCTAAAAAGTATCTATATTAAAATAAAAACAAAATACCCGACTGCAAAAAAACAGGCTAACTTACTATTTCGTTACGCTTGATACGCTGTTGAGTGTACGTTTTTTGTGAGAAAGTATGCGTAAAATCGCTGTAAAGGATTATAAATGCGCATTCTTTAGTAATTCTAGTAAAATCACTTGTTTGTTACGAAAAAGTTCGTTGGAGTTTACGAAAAATTGCCATTTTAGTGTAAAAAACTGAAACTGCGCAATTCATTTACTGGGATGACATATTTTTAAAGTTATTTTGTTATAAAAATCAAATTTTTATAAAATTTATATGGGACTACCTCTGAAGTATGACCTACCAAACAAAAAAAAACATCAAAATTAATGCATAATTGGCGTAGTAATCGCTGAATAATCTTACAAAAAAAAACATACAGTCGAATCGAGAAACTCCTCCTTTTTGGAAGTATATTAAAAAAAACAGACGTGTAGTAACTTAATCAGTCTTACTTATAAACTCATGTTAAAATTTTATTCACTGAATAAGGATTTATTACTTTCTGGCAGACGGGAACTGTCACGTGCCAAAACGGAACAAAACACTGTTTAAATAAAATAAATAAATAAATAAATATTTGTGGACATTTCACACAACACCATCTAGCCCAAACTAAGCAAAGCTTGTACTATGGAACTAGATGGCTGATATAATACATATATACTTTTTTTTTGTAAATATATACATATGATACATAGAAACACCCAGACACAGAACAAACATCCATGCTCATCACACAAATGTTTGCCCTGGGTGGGGATTGAACCCACGACCTTTCAGTTCAGCAGGTAGACGTAAACACACTACCAACTGAGCCACAAGGCCAGTCAAATGCGCTTATACAGCGTTTATAAGTAAGACGGTATATACAACAACTATAAATAATCGGCCAAGTGCGAGTCGGACTCGCGCACGAAGGGTTCCGTACTATCATCTATAATACTACAAAGTTTAGTTCTGTTTATAAAATAACGAGAAATCAACGAAATTCCAAGTAGTAAATTGCAAACCTAAGGTAGGTTTTCGATACACATCCGGGCAGCATGACGACGCTCGCGCGAATACGCGCGGCTATGGCTCGCTCCGTGATGTTACCTCCCCCGCTACCCGCGCGTTCGCGCCACCACCACACCGCGACGCGGCGATCGCACCGCGTTTAGATGCACGGATTATTTTCATTTTGTGAGTTTTTATGTAGGTATTAGATTAGGTGTTTATTTTTATAGTTAATATATTTCTAAATATTTACTTACAAATATTCAAGTTTCTACCTGTTAATTAAGATCGAGTAAAAATTGCTTAAAAATTACGTTTGTTGTATGGGAGCCCCCCTTTAATATTTACTTTATAGTTATTTAATTATTTATTTTGAAAGGTAATATACAAGTAAGTATTCTGTGAAAATTTGAAGCGTCTACCTGTTACCGTTTTTAATATTGAGCAAAAAAATACGAAAAAACACGTTTATTGTATGGGGACCCCCCTTAATATTTAATTTTTATTAATTTTTTGTATTTGTTGTTATAGCGGCAACGGAAATACATCATTTGTGAAAATTTCAGCTTTCTAGCTATCACGGTTTATGAGATACAGCCTGGAGACAGACAGACAGACAGACAGACAGACAGACAGACAGACAGACAGACAGACAGACAGACAGACAGACAGACAGACAGCGAAGTCTTAGTAATAGGGTCCCGTTTTTACCCTTTGGGTACGGAACCCTAAAAACACTGTTATAATAGCAGATAAAATGATATGATAATACTAACTACATACATATTAATAGTTTTTTATCAAAATTTCACAGTTATAAATAATTTACCATGTCTAACAATGCTATTTCATTCTCATAGCCTCAGTATTTTTTTTAATATTCAGCAAATTCTTGAGATATAAAGCGCTAATACAAAGTAAATAATTACTTTTAATTAGTGCTCAGTTCGACGTTAATGACTGCGTTAATAGGCGAAGTTTTTACGAGATGACCATTAATAAATATTATCAACCTGTTAAAATAATTTATAACTTACATTAATTGAGCAAAAAAGTTTAAAATTTTTGTTTTAAAAAATATTGACTGCAGAAAATTTACTGGTGAGACAGCTTTTAAAAAAAGAATACATAACCTAGCCCTTAGTGAATTTATTATTAGGGCTTACGTTGTTATTTATGATAAAGTATGGGCTGACATTTACTACGATTTATCAAAAATAATATGGCCGGGCTTTTTGTTTTTTTAGATTTTACATTCTTTTATGACTAGACAAATGTATTTTTTTAATATTATATTGTTAAGCCCCATATTGTTCCTATTTTAAAAAACAAGTAAGTGCAGAAAATTTAAAAACATCTGACATAGAAACTGCTGGATCGATTTTGATGAAACTTGGCTAAGAATACTCGCGATGAAATCCTTTTTCAAACAAAAAAACTAGATCAAAATCGGTCCACCCGTTTGAGACCTGCGATGGCACATACAGATACACACGTAACACTTATTACACTCCTCGTTTTTGGTCTAGGGTTAAAAATAAATTACCCAACTGTATAAGAACAACGTAGTGCAACTTACAATTATGTTGCGCATGACATGATGTAAGAGGGACTAGGAGATAATATAGAAACATACATATATACATACGTACATACAAACACTCGAAAAAAATAGCCTTCCTTGCATAGTCAGATAAAAATGTGCACTCGACGGCTTTTTCTCTCTACTGTGGGGATCGAACCCATAACCTACAGTTTAGACGGTATATAGACGCATTACCGACTAAGTTGATTTATACCGTTGTATTACAGGCAATAAAAACAATTAAAATTTATCACCATCGTCACAAGAAGTCCACTGCTGGACATAGGCCTCACCCATGGATTTCCAGAAAGAGCGGTTGGAAGCGGCTTGCATCCACCGCCTTCCTGCCACTTGTATGATATCCTCTGTCCACCTTGTGGCTGGTCTCCCAACGCTGCGCTTGCCAGCTCGTGGTCTCCATTCGAGAACTTTTCGTCCCCATCGGCCGTCAGTGTTAATTAACATTAGTTGAACACAATGTGAGGATGATTGATGATAACATTTCAGATAAGAGGTACATAGTCATAATGACGTGATCTAGACTGCTAGCACATAATACATTAATAGTATGTAGGTATTACATCCATAACGGTCACTCTTCGTATCCTGCTAACTACGGGTTATTCATCCACTCCGTGCACTCTTCCTGTCGTTTGCCGGAGTTTGCCTGCACGGCATATTCACTATATTTATATTTTTTTCATTACTATACGGGTGAAACCGCGGGGCGTGGCAAGAAATACAATAAATGTCTATACGAAATATACGAATTTCTCAGTCGAACACCCCCCGGCGCGGCAGCGTCACGGCATCAGCCGTCATTCCGGGTCGCCTGTCAAAGTGACGACGCCACCGACGGCCTTCTGGATCGATGAGCATTCGCTCGCGTTCACGACTTATTATTTTATAAATATTATTTTTTGTAAATCTTTTGAATACAAAAATATATAAAACATAAAATCTCGCCTATTTTCCATTACAGAGTAGACAGAGCGTCAAAGACTATGAGGCTGTTTGACGCCACATTTGACCGATGTTAGAAGGTTAGATGGAAGGGACGTATGTATCAACGGAGGGATCAAACTCTGAGGGTTGGATCCCCATCCAGGACAAATATTTGTGTGATGTGTAATGATACTGGTTATATGTCTGGGTAGTTCTATGTATTCAGTGTGTAGTTTTTCACAATATATAAATATTCTATTAGCTTTGTGGTTCCCATAATACAAGCTTTGCTTAGTTTGACGTTCAATATTGCTGTGTGAAATACCAGTCTACCAATATTTATAATACTGTTATCAAAGACTTTCGAGCGTAGTACATTGCCCAGCAGAATTTGAACTAGCGAATTCCACTGCTCTGTGTGATATGCTGACGATATGTTATACTCGTAGGTCTCTTAAGAAAATAATAACCAAATCTTATTTTTTTATGCTACGCAAAAGAGATCCATAAACAAATACGTACTATAGGTAAAAGATGTGCAAAAATTAAATTGCTATGGTAACAAAACTTCATAAGAATCTGATAACAAAAATATGACCAAATTATAATTCAATATGTTATTTTATTTAAATGCGTTTTGCGTCGCAAATATTGCATATAAAAACAGTTTTTTGCCAATATCCGCCACATTTTCAAATGTGCCGAATATAATTTTTGCGCAAGCGGTAATTAAATGAGATGGCAATTAGAAATTCAGATTAAGCACACCGAAATCTATAAATTAACCAATTATCAAAACACAACTAGGTGTCTTCAAATCACGAGTGAATAGGCTCCTTCTAGGCAAGCGCGCTCCATCGTAGACTGTAACTGTCGCTTAACCCCAGGTGAGTTGACGGTCAAGCGCAAGCACGAATAAAAAAAAAAAAAGACGTGTGGCACTCGGAGACTGCCGCGGTAAAGCAGTAAAGCAAAGCATTTTTTATCAACTTATGTAATTATAATTATTTATTTATTTTATTTATGCAGTATTCCTAACACCCCCCACTCCGACCGGCACAGCGGTGATACTTTTTAGTTTTAAGTTTTGCCATCTATCGATGAATAGCAGAACTTTTAATGGCTTTTTGAAATATCACGCTTGTCTCTTTAGTTCTGCAAATCGCCTCTGTGGCATTGGTTGTATCGGCGTTACTGCGTTAGGTTATTTTCGTTACGGAATTTCTGGATTCGGTCTCCACGCTCAAGGCCCGCGATAGAAGCTATGCAATAGCTTAAAAACCCGGAAAACATTCCAGAAAATAAAAATGTCTACTGATTGACTGTATTATTTCGTAACATTTTTAAATTTACATAGCTCTTCACAACCCAACTCTATATTAACATGAGTATGACAAATCGAACAAAAAACTAGACGACTTGAATAAATAAATAGACCGTTCTAAAAATAACCAAACGGTTCGGTGTAAATGTCAATCTACTTGATAATGTCGCTTGACAGCATGTCTGTTGACCTTCTGACCTTGGTTTAACTAATTAATTCTGTGATAAGACAATTCGGGTGGGATGATTTTATTATCTCCTTGAAGTTTATCTTAGTTTTAAAGTGTTTCGTACGTAGGAATATATAGTGGAGATGCACAGTTAGAAACAAGAATAAACGTCATGGTTTCATGTTGTATCTAGATACTAAAAACTCAAACGAAGCGCTTTTATTCCACTTTTATCGTTAGGTCTGCTAAATTGTGAAATACACTTGAATGGGTCTTTTCCAATAATATAATCATAATAGTCTAGTCGAATAGTCGTTATGCTTGATACGCTGTTGAGTATACGTTTTTTTTTGTGAGAAAGTATGCGTAAAATCGCTGTAAAATATTATAAATGCGCATTCTTTAGAATAATTCTAGTAAAATCATTTATTTATTACGAAAATAGTTCGTTGGAGGTTATGAAAAAACGCCTCTTTTTATTGCTGCAAGAGATGTATTAACAATTATTTAAAAAAATATAGCCTATGATACTCTGGAAGTGAAGACAAATCTAATGACACCTTACACATAAAAATCGGCCAAGCCGTTTAGGCTGTAGGCTGTCATATAAAAACATACATACAAACCCACATACTTACATAAAAAAAATGTTGTCTGTAAAGTCGGTTTACGGACGATAGTTTAACGTGACAACGTCCGATCGTAACGTTACAATTAGCGTAACGGGACAATGAGAGTAACGGGACAGTGAGCGTAACGGGACAATGAGTCATCCTTTTTCGTGCGTGCAGCCGGCGTTCATCGATTTATTAGACGTTGTCACGTGTAAACATACATACACTCGAAAAACATAACCCTACTTCTTACGCAGTCGGCCAAAAAGTTAATAATCTCATTTAAAAAATTGATTCGCATCAAGACCTAACCCTAAAAACTACAATATCTTTCAAAACCTTTACAGCGCATTCAAAATAGTCAAAAGAAGATCGAATTGATTGCCTACTGGCATTTAATAAAATATGAGATGTCAACTCGAATTGGACTCGAATAAATGTTGCTTCAATACCTACCGTGAAATATTTATTTGTATGGTAGTTGGGGAGCTAGTGACGTTTTATATCAGAACTATTCTAGTGCGAGTTTTTCAGAGTAATTATACTTACTCGCAACGCAAACTATGATCTGTTTAACATGGAAACCATTAAACATCGTGAGTGCCGCCAGATGGCGTGGTTTTGATTTCACACATTTGAAAGGTTACGTTTAGATAATTATCAAACAAATAAAACCTTACACTAGCTTCACTATTCTTAGTTTCAAAGAAGCTATTTATAAGCAATATTTTTTTCTAATTTCAGGGTTACTTGTAATTAATTGACTTTGAAAAATTACAGATGAATTTATAAATAAAACAAAGTAATATAATACTTTATAGAGCACCACTGTATGGATACTTTTAGCGGGATGTAGTTAAATTATAAATAAAATTGACTCTTCAAAAATAATTAAGAAAATAAAAATGAAAAAGATAAATTAAAATAATTTTCTAATAATCAATCAACTTAGTCGAAAAATCCTAGTTTCAACTGAATTTGGCGGACTTTTTGAAAAGACCTGTGATTTTTATTTAAAATGTTTGAAAACTACGTTAGTTTTAAATTAGATTCAAACAAGTAACGCAAGTTTTTTTTACAAAAATGTACTTATTTCCTCCGTATTAGTATTTACTGTTCTTCATAACCAATTTTTCAATATTCCTCCAATTCACAGATTTTGTTTGGGTAAACATCTACGCCGTTGTCTCTCAGTCTAAATACGAGTATTAATGTAAATAGTTGCTCACGCAGTCATGATGTCACTTGTTGATATTCAATGGAAATGTGTTTTTTATTTGTACTCTTTTTTCGAGATAAGAAAATCCTTTTCTGTTATACTCGTATGTACGTGATGCGACTAAAGTGCCTAGCTTGTCCTGCAGATTTTTGGAGGACATCTTTAAAATGCTCTTATATTTTTAGAATACACTTTCGAATACAAATTGTTTTCACTTGACAGTAAAATATGAATATAAATGATGCCATTATAGTATTTTTATCCGAGGGTTTTGTTTTGATATAAGATTTTTATCTCTACGTCCAAATAGACATACAAAGCCTGAGAACGAACGTGAGTGGAAAAAAGATAATGAAATAAGTAAAAAAGAAACCAGTAAGTATTTGAAATTTTTTAAACGACTTCCAAAAAGGAGGAGGTTCTCAATTTTCGGAATCTTTTTTTTATGTATGATCCCCGATTACTCGAAGACCCCTGGACCGATTTAAAAAATTATGTTTGAAAAGGTATACGTTCCAGGTGGTCCCATAGAAATTATATCAAAATTGGTTCAGTATTTTGGTTTGTATAAGAAAATAACTGGAAAAAATATGTCATTAAAGTAAACTAATTACGTATTTTGAAGTCGGCTTTTTAGTTTTTTTTTAAACGATTACTGGTTTGTGAGCACAAGGACGCAAAAAGAATATTTAGTTACAGTTTTTTTTTATAAAGGTGCAGCAAAAAGGCAGACGGTTATATGCTGATTTTTTTGTACTTATTGCTATTTCTTTTTCACTCGAGTGATACGATATGCCTTTGAATGGAACTTTTTACTCTCACATTCCATCGATCTATTTTGACGTAGAGAAAAAAAAATGCATAAAGTTTGGGGTTATTATGTGATAGGACTATTTTAGAGTCCCCCTGGGAAAATATAACGTGTATACAGTTGGATACCTTTACCAGTTATCAGTCAGCTTATACGTCATTTTGCGTCTATATCCGTCAGCGTATGTGCCATTTTACGTCTGTAACCGTCAGTTTATATGTTATTTTTTATTCAATATCCGTCAGCGTCGTGTGTCATTTTGCGCCCATATTTGTCTCCGTATGTGTCATTTTTTGTCTATATCCATCAGTGTATGTATCATTTTGCGTCTATACCCGTAAGCGTTGTCGTTTTGCTAGGATAAACATTATCAATTCATAACGCGTGAAATTGAAATTCACATTTATATTTGTCATTATGGTTCAGTGACATTTAAATTTTTACAAACGCAGTCTCGTCGAATACTAATGAGCCTACCACAATGAAAACATTTTAATTGAATCTGCAATTAATTTTATATCAATATCAATCAAACACAATCTGTGAACGAATTTCTTAATTAATTAACGAAATTTATTAATAATTTTCTGTGGTATTGGAAATTTAAAGTTGTAAATAGGGCTTCAATTTATTTTTGGTTTTCTAAGATAAGATCAAAAAAGAAATAAATGGCCAAGTGCGTGTAGTGCCACGCGCAATGTAGGGTTCCGTAATTACATATCATAATTAATGTGACCTTAAAACAGCGTCTCATGTTTGATACTACGAACATATGAGGTAACTTATGTTAATTGTTATGTTAACCCCAAAAAATGTTATTTTCAACATTTAATTCTACGATTTTTTTGGCATTATTAATATGTATATTTATATAAAATTACAGCTTTCTAGTATTTATAGTTTTTGAGCAAAGCTGCGGACGGACAGACAAAAGGCCATGACGAAACTATAATTATATAATAAATAAATAATATAATAAATAGAGAACAGGGTACCTTGTTTACTACGCTTCCTCTTGCCATCATTATAAGTATAATACAACGAGGTAAGTACGTACATTAATACGGAGTTTATTCACCTCAAAAATATTCAAAATCTATCTAAGCCTTTATAAGCTTCATACAAACTTTCGCATTTATAACTCTAATACTATGAATACATCTCATTCAAATGATTATAATTTATTTTCATTCTCTCCACGCAGCCAGTGTCAAGGTCATCGCAAATAAGGAACTAATGTCAGCCACAGCATACCTACTAGTTACTAAAGTCAGCCACAGCAAATCTACTAGTTACCATAGCCAGCTACATCATAGCATATTTACCACAGATTAACAACTAGTCACCGCGCTAACCGTAACACAGAATACTTAATAGTCCAATTTATCTATAGTCACAGTGGACGTGCTATGCTACACCGGATGTGTGACGTCACCACCATGACATTGACATTTCTATTTGCTCTGACATTACATCATCAACACGCGGGAAACCGGCTGTGGTATTGTGCGTTCAATAAGCGTTTGTAAATACGCTAGTTCCTAAAAAAAATGTTATAGAATAAAACTACCACATTATTTAGAAATAATACAATTGATTGTTTTATTGTTCTTCTAATGGTTATTTGGGTAGTCAAAAAATTTGCTTATACAAAATTAACGAATGATTGAGCTGGTTATAAAATTATTGAACCGAAGGAACTCGAACATTTAGCGATTTTTATATAAAAGTTTCTCTAAAATAGCTTCTCTTAAAAAAAAATGTCATTTATTCACATCTGTGGAAATGGAAAATACGTCCACTTTTTTCATTTCATTACATTTTTTTTTTTTTTATGAAAAGAATAAAAAAATAAATTATGTTATTATATTTGTCATTATGGCTTGTTCATATCCTATATTGTAGTCAATTACCAGGGTTATAGATTTAACATGGAAATATATTTTGAACTTATCATTTGTGATATTTAATGAATTACTATACAAAATTCACAACCGTACTAAAGTGGGCATCATGCTATAGTCAGTTGCGATTTTCCACAAAGTTAACAAAGTGCGATGTAACCGTAACTTAAGAGTGGGCACCGTGCTACTATATTTAATACTCGGACATCTGAAAAAGACACGCATGTACGATAGTCTGTAAGACGCCACGAAATCTATTTACCGTGGTTTGTATTTATATAGTTTCCAATATTTCGGCGCAGTTTCATGCGACATTTTCATGGATGATGATTTTCATTCCCATATAATTTTTAACAAAATCGGTTCAGCACTTTGGTTTTTATAACAAAATAACTGGAAAATATGTCATTCAAGTAAATCAAATGCGAATTTTGAAGTCGATTTTTTTCAGTTTTTTAACTATGATTATTGATATGTGCGTTACATCGTAGATCGCAACGTTGTTGATAGTTTAGCGCAAGCCCATCACAAAAAAAACCGCCTTTAGAGAGTTGGATAAAAATAAACAATTCTCTTTTCAAGCATACGAAAGTAGATCGCTTTATCATTACTAATGTACGCCAGTCTGGGATATCAGAATACCAGCCATGTACGACCTAGAAACTCAGAGTCTACCATTAACAGCACGTATTTGCTTAAGGCAGTGGATCAACAATGGATTTGCATCATCATCCTGTGTTTATGTGGATAAAGATTCTACATAATATATGTCGTGCTCGGAGCACGACATAATAATAATGTAATATGTATATACATATTATAAATTTATAAGCTAGCTATAGGTAGCTCCTTTCTCTTTATTACAAGCTTTTATTCAGGCCTCGTGGCTCAGTGGTAGTACGTTTGCCTTCTGAGCTGTAGGTCGTGGGTTCGACCCAGGACAAACATTTCTGCTGAGCATGGATATTTGTTTTGAATCTGGATGTTTAACATATGTATTTACAATAAAAAAGTAAGTATGTATTCTATCAGCTTTACTTAGTTTGGAGCTAGATGGTGTTGTTTTAAAATGCCCTCCAATATTTATTTATTATTCAGTTCCAACTGTCCCGATGTCTGCTTGTAATCAAATCTTGCAGGTTAAATTGAGACACTCCCAGGTTAGCGATTGATTTGATGTTTGTTATTTTCATGTCATGTTAATGCAATAATAATATGGCATGGAACTGATATGATGATGGGACCAGGATAATCAAGTTTGGACTAGTTGTTTTGGGAGTTTAAAAATAAAGTCAGAAAATTACCACTGGTAGAAAGAAAGTTAGTCGGGCTTTGCCTAGTTAGATATTTAACACGCTTTTATTAGCTTCATACGTATGTTAGTATGTATGTAACGGAAAGTTTGAACGTGATTTTGACCCACTTCAAACGGTCAGATTTCATTCAAACTTTGTAAACTTATAGAGGACCGATGACAATACAATAATTTTATAAAATTGAGCGTGTTTTTTTAGTTTTTTTAAACTATTATATTTTATTTATTTGAGAATCTTCAATCAGATCTGCAGAACGGGAGATTTTCACTGGAACTCCCTGAGAGAAAGTGTTAAAATTCTATTTTTTATCTAAATAAATAATTTTGATAAAAAAAAATTTTGTAGATTAATATATTTCATCAGTCCACCGTTGTGTTATCTACGACATTTGTCACCGTCATTAACATTAAGACATCGGAAAACTTTGTGAAATATTGGCGAAACGCCACTTTTCAGGTATAATTAGTGTTTAGACAAACTGTACGGGTGCCAAACAGGATGTGACCGATTCCATCAGATAATTTATAGAACATTTTTTTAAATTAAATTTTAATTAAATTACTGTTAGGTGAGGTTATGGTGTTGTTTTTATTTTATGGTTTATTTTAATTGTAATAAAAAAAAAAAAAGTGTGTGTAAAATCTATGTTTGTACTATCTTTTTAACAAACTTCAAAAAAGGAGGTTCTTAATTTGGTTGTATTTTGTTACATGGAAATGTAAAGTTCGTAATTTTGTAATAAATTTGTCCGCGCAAATTCTTAGATTACACAAAAATAAATATTGGTGGATATTTTCATACAGTACTGTCTAGCCCAAACAAAACTTTTATTTGTAAGCTTGTACTATGGAAACTAGATATATAGATTACTGTAGATAATATTAATTATAATTATAAAAGTATTTTTGTTAAAATATATTGGAACTGGCGAAATATCGACTGTGTCACAATCACGAAGACAATCGTAAATGGTTCAGCCGGACCACCATCAATAGAGAAAATGTATATTTTTCTCTTATTGATTTGATTGACAGATATAAATAATCGGCCAAGTGCGAGTCGGACTCGCGCACGAAGGGTTCCGTACTATCATCTATAATACTACAAAGTTTAGTTCTGTTTATAAAATAACGAGAAATCAACGAAATTCCAAGTAGTAAATTGCAAACTTATAGGTAGGTTTTCGATACACATCCGGGCAGCATGACGACGCTCGCGCAAATACGCGCGGCTATGGCTCGCTCCGTGATGTTACCTCCCCCGCTTCCCCGCTAAACCGGCGCTCGCACCGCGTTTAGATGCACGGATTATTTTCATTTTGTGAGTTTTTATGTATTAGATTAGGTATTTATTTTTATAGTTAATATATTTCTAAATATTTACTTCCAAATATTCAAGTTTCTACCTGTTAATTGAGATCGAGTAAAAATTGCTTAAAAATTACGTTTGTTGTATGGGAGCCCCCCTTTAATATTTACTTTATTGTTATTTAATTATTTATTTTGAAAGGTAATATACAAGTAAATATTCTGTGAAAATTTGAAGCGTCTACCTGTTACCGTTTTTAATATTGAGCAAAAAAATACGAAAAAAACACGTTTATTGTATGGGGACCCCCCTTAATATCTTATTTTGTTTAATTTTTAGTATTTGTTGTTATAGCGGCAACGGAAATACATCATTTGTGAAAATTTCAGCTTTCTAGCTATCACGGTTTATGAGATACAGCCTGGAGACAGACAGACAGACAGACAGACAGACAGACAGACAGACAGACAGACAGACAGACAGACAGACAGACAGACAGACAGACAGCGAAGTCTTAGTAATAGGGTCCCGTTTTTACCCTTTGGGTACGGAACCCTAAAAAACACACATTGAAATAAGTTCGTACATAGTATGATCTAAAATATTATATGCCATAATTAAGGTTGACACAATGCGGGCAGTCAGCAACACAACATTTTTAAACATATAAAATTACTGAGTGGCATATTAGAAAAGTGAGAGATGATTATTTTATATAGATAGAACAAAATGTTTAAAAAAATCTTCGATATTTTAACTTGGCTGAGTAACAAAATATATGTTTTTTCAGTATTTCGTCGCCAATATCAATTATAACTAAATAAATAAATCCGTACTCAGCGATATCGATCCACATTCCTGTTGCGTACTGCACAAGAATGGAATTCGTTGCCACCATATCTGTTTCCTGAGACCTACAGTCTTGGAATTTTCAAGGCTAGAGTGAATAGATATCTTCTAGATCGACGAGCTCCATCCTCGGCCACACTGTCGCTTAACATCAGGCGAGTTGGTGGTCAATCGTATATCTAATAATGTATAAAAAAAAAAAAACTATCTAAATCTAAATAAACAAAATCATATCTCACTTTTCTAATATCCCCACGCAATGAATTTATGTGTTTAAAAAATGGTTGTCTGTAAAGTCGGTTTACGGACCATAAATTTACGTGATAGCGATGCGTCACAAGCCGAACGCTTATAGGCCAATCGTGTCTCTCTATTGCTTGTTTCGCGCTCTCGCTTGCACGCTCGGCTCAGGCAGAACGTTACAAATGAGACTTTTTCGTGCGTGCAGCCGGCGTTCATCGATTTATTGTGGCCCCGTTGGTAGTGTGTCTGCCTGCTGTACTGTAGGTCGTGAGTTCGATCCCCACCCAGGGCAGACATTTGTGTGATGAGCATGGATGTTTGTTCTGTGTCTGGGTGTTTCTATGTATCATATGTAAATATTTACAAAAAAAAGTATATATGTATTCTATCAGCCATCTAGTTCCATAGTACAAGCTTTGTTTAGTTTGGGCTAGATGGTGTTGTGTGAAAGGTCCACCAAAATTTATTTATTTATTTATAAGACGTTATTACGTCAAAACGTTGTTAGAGAGATAGCTGCGCGATTTGAGCCCAACCTTATGCACGCGATCCTACCGTACCGTACCTACCTGACTCTTCAACCTCAAGTACCATATCGAATCGCGTAACCGTACCTCCGGCAATTTGTGCGATGTGGCAATACTGTTTCCTCCTACACTGTGACCTTGTTTATCTAGTGTAATCACTGAGATAACAGCTACCATTATATAAAGCAGAATATAATTACGTAAGAATATTACAGATTTGTAGATTTATAGATTTTTATTTCCAAATTTATAATTTTAATTTTTAAATTTATAATTCTATGCATAATTAATTTACTAAAATTATATATCATTAAAAATTAAACCAGTCGTGACGTATTCGCGTTTCACGAATAATAATTGCGCTTTTCATAAAATCTACAAAATACCCGACCGCAGAAAAGCAGTTTTTCAGTCTAATTTACGATTTAGTTACGCTTAATACTGAGAAAGTATGCGTGAAATCGTTGTACCTAAACGGTTATAAATGCGCATTATTTAGAATAACTCTAGTCAAACTAAATCACATATTTACAGCGAAAAAGTTAGTTGGAGGTTACAAAAAAGCGTATTTTTTATATTTGCGGGAGTCTTATCATTATTACAAAAAATATAGTCTATGCCACTCACAGCATGAAGATGAATTGACGAATCTAACCTACCTAGCACATTAAAATCCGTCGCTTTTACGCTCAAGCGTTTAGGCTGTAGGAGGTAATATAGAAACATAGAAGATATATGTATATATATATATATATATATATATATATATATATATATATATATATATATATATAAACAACCATACATAAACTCGAAAAACATAACCATTCTTATTACGCATTCGGGTAAAAATACGTAAACACCAAGTCCAAGCAGACATATTGCCAAGATCGGCGCAGCATCATGTAATGCCGCTTACCTTTCTATCCCAAGATTTACGAAAGAAGGGCAAACATCAAACCTTCGTAATCCCACGGGATGGCTTCTACAGGACGTGTACCTACGGAACTAAGCAGGTATAGAGCGGGGCTTACTTGGAATCTAACTTAGTAGTCATAGTGTCGTATACGGGGAGCCAGTGATCGATGTTCTACAAAATTATTGTAAAGTTTTTTTTTCTTATGTATTATTGAAAATTAAATTATGTATTATTAAAAATTTAAGCTGTTACGACGTATTCGCGTTTCACAAATATAATTATGCTTTTCATAAAATGTACAAAATAAGGTCGTTTTAGTTTAATAAAACTTTAGAAGTGGATATGAATACTTTGCGAGAGAAAAGGAAGTCGGTGACAAGTAAAATATATTAGCATATTTATATGTTTTTATGTTGTATGGTAAGCTTAAAGCTTGAAGTTAGGTTTCGATAAGAAACTAGCTGCGCCCCGCGGTTTCGCCCGCGTAGTGATTAAAATTTAGTTTATGCCCGTCTCCTGGACTTCCGCTATATTTGTACAAAATTTTATAATAATTGGTTCAGCTGTTTAGTTGTGAAAATGTAACAAACAGACAGAGGGGCAAGCAGAGTTACTTTGGCTTTTATGATAATATCTTAAAGTACATGAGGTTAGTAAGAATTCCATTCCAGTGCAGCACGCATGAAGAGCGTGGACCGGTATAGTATTTTTTTACTTATTAGTATTTATTTACTTACATATATACTCGAAAAATGCACGATGTATACTTCGATAAAATTTTACATTTTTCATGCTCTATTACCGTATAACTTTCTCAGGTAATGCTAAAAAATTACATTGTTGGATACGCGAATATAAAAAATCCGTTAAAATTGTTTAATTTCAATGAGTTCTAATCGCGAAACCTTAGAAAACATTATTTGAGCATAAGTTTGATAGATAAATATAGTTTTTATTATAGACACCTTAAATTAACTAAAAAGACAAAATAAATAAAACTAATGCAACAATGGTTATTACTAGCGATCTCTTCCAAGCAACCATGGGATAGAACGAAAATTTAAATAAAAATTAGACTTATAGAATATCGTTTATTGCACGCCCCGTCAAATTTATATCAATATTAAAAAAAAAAAACATTTAAGATTTGTGTTTATGAAGCTATGGTACTGACTTTACTTACACTACGCCTCGATCCTGAATAATACAAGGGTCGTAATAGACGATGTGTGATCCAAGTCGTTACTAATTATACTGTTTTAGAAACTACCCGCATTAAAAATGAACGAGGATAAGTTCGGGCTAGTTCCCCATGCGTAAGGGAGGCGGTAAGTGAATGTTTCATTAGCTCTCCGCTGTTAGTTACGAATGTGAAAAGTTTCCCCTTAGATTTGGGTTACGAAAGTCTTTGGTCATGGCTTGGTTACTTTGGTCTTTTGGTAATCTTTGTTTCGGTAGTACGTAACGAAGTTTTGCCTTTTATGGTTCCGTAGTAGATTGAGGAACACTTATAAATTCGTCGTTTTTGTCTGTTTGTTTGTTAAAATCATTTTATTCAGAGACCGCATTAATTCATTCAACATTTAAGAGCGTGGCTCTTAACTGTGGAGTAATTTCTGTTTTTTTTTTATCCTCCGCTAATACTTTCACCTCTCTGTAGGATGTGAAATTTATGTATTTTCCTATATTTTTGATCTCTTTAGAGACAGCATCGTTGTCGTAATTTGCCGCTCTTTATTTGTGACATTTAATTATTTATCATTAAGTTTTTGATTTTATTATTGTTAGCAATTGGATTTTTTTATATATTGTATTTATTTTATTTAATAGTTTTTTATGTGTAAGATTATTATTAATTAATTGTATGTTTTTCCATTTTGTAATACGGGCTCCAGTGGATTATAATAATAAAAAAATAATAATAATAAAAACTTTATTTGTTCTTACAATAAACTGGGTATTATAAATATAAACATGGAACACTTAAATATTGTTTTGTCCCACTCACCACACCCAATAAGCTCATTCAGCCAAACAGTGCTTTGTTCCGTTTTTTGCGCTTGACAGTTTCGGCTAAATGGGCCCACCAGACGTTTATGAGTAAGACAGTAAACATGTACATGATCCAAAATTGGGGTATTTAATAGTGATAGGTACCGAAAAATATCTCTGTTCACTGCACTAGGTCTCGTAGGAGCCTGTATAGCAGAGATCAGTTACACATCTGGCCTTCTGACCACTTTTATATTTACAATTTGGTACAATAATTGAAAGGGAAATATATATACAAACATAATAATTGAAAAGGAAAGATACATATATATATATATAACAAATAAATAAACCACTTTATTACACTAGCAGCACTCAAATACAAGTAGTGCCAACCGTCTCACTTATCAACGGTGAATAAGCGCAGATTTGTTTCGTTTCATGCCTGCCAGGTTCCAGTCTGTCAGAAAGTGACAAGTCCTTGTTCAGTCATTGTTCAATGTTTAAATAAATTGTTTATTTATTGATTGAAATAAATTGATTATTATTATTATAAGCTTGCTTCCAGTTCGCATATAAATAAAATAGCGGAAAATAACGAATGCACAGTTGCCATTATTAGTATTACATACAGAACGGACGCCCACCGCCAGAAAACCTCGGGTTCTTCACCCACTCCCGCGCTCGCCTTGTTATTGCCGGACTTCGGCGGCACAGTACTTTCATTTGTAGGTTGAGATTGAGACTAGCGTTGCGGCTTTAAGTGTTCGAATTTCAACTGACATCAGTACCTGGCCGACCGAGCTCCACTCGGTTTTTTATAACTGAAAATACGAGCAAACCCGGGTTCACTAAAAATGAAACCTAGCAAGATCGATTTATCGTCCCCTAATCTACCTACAAACCAAATTTAATTAAAATCGTTGGAGCCGTTTCCCAGATTCACATTATATATATATATATATATATACATACATACATACAAGAATTCCTCGCATATAGGTATTAGATAGATAGATAACCCAGCGGTCATCAGACGATGAGCATAAGTTCATACATGTGTGTGTGTTATATACAGACGTAAACATGTGTGTGTCATTGAAGACCGCTTTTCCATGGAGTGTCCGACGTGTGACAAAAGCGTGCGTATGAAATGTCACATGGACATTCCTAAGCTTTAAAAGGTTCCGTTCCCGATCGGCTAAATGACTGACCGAAGAATTTAAGTATCTAATACGGACCCGGTGTGCATTGTCTTTCTTTTTGTCCAGACACAGATAATCCTGGTAAAAATTGATGAGTATAAAATCGCTAAAATTATTATTATCTCCACATAAATAACGTATAAGGAGATAAAAGATAATCACATAAATGGTAGCTATTTTTACCTAATCCACGTTTACCTACCAAGCATAAACGGCTTATATTTACGATCGACTTCCGATCGCGTTAATACTTTAACACCAAAACAGCAGTAAGTACGTTATTTATCTCTTTTATGAATTTGGAGGCGGAAATCCTGCAGCGAGATTACTGATTTTCTATTACCAATCACACTGATAAAACAGAGCATGGGAAAGCGTGGTTTACACTGGCTACAAGCCATAAAATGTCTTAATGAATTGTTTTAAGCGTTCGTGGTACTGACCAAGAAATTAACCGAGATGGAGTTCCATCGGATATAGATTTTTGACTAAGTATCTATAATATTATCAATAATGTCGTGCTTATTAATAGTACTTTAAATAACATATTTTTCTAAACTATTTTTTTAAATCGAAATAAAAATCGAGATCTGCTACTTTTACATGCCTTCCCACAATTTTATATACATAAGGTCTTTATATCATAATGATAAACCTAAGCTTAGTGACGAGTCCAAAATGTTTTATGTCAACAAAAAGTTCCAAGTGTATACCCGGCATTATGTGGGCGGCAGATAAGAAATACCAACGTTGATAAGTTAAAACGATAATCCGACAAGCTTAGGGGTAGCGAAGCGTAGTAGAGCAACTCGTGACGTGGTAGGTGACATGTGAATATCGGTATAGATTGGAGGAAACGATTTGTTATTCCGGGGGCGTAGATCTGGGTTACCCGGTTTGGGTACGAAGCCGAATGGAATTCTTTATTTATTACCCGACTACGGCGAAGCAAAAGGAAGGTTATGTTTTATTTTATAATTTCAATTTTCTGCCGGAATGTTATTTTGGATGGTGCAACACAAAGGTTGCGCAACGTTTATTGAGTAGGCGAAAAAGCAAATTTCTAACAGTATTTGTGTACTTATAAATAATGGCAAAAATCGCGTCAATCTTTGAATAACTATTATTATTATTATAATATAATAGTTAACCTGAAACGCAAAAATTGGGCCGTAAGTATAAGAATTTTCTTCGCGAGTCAATGATTTATTTTGGCGACTGAAAAATTGAGCCACTTCAATATTGATATCTTTTGTAGCAGAAACGACCCAAAAATTGCAAAAATATTCCGATTAATTTCTTCATTATGCGTAAAGGTTTTTTTTTCAACTATTTTTTGCTGTCGTCACGGTGATGTGTTTTTATACCTCACCGTGACGACAGCACTAATAATAATATTAGGTACCACGAGCTCCTTTCAACTTAGTATACCCTTTCAGTAAGCCCGTCTACAAATAACACCCTACATAATTGTTTACATGCGTAGGATGGGGTAATAATTTTAGCGTTAGACTGGAATTGATTGTGTTTTAATGAAACATATCGGTATAAATAGAATTGTTTGATAAATAATCGGTTGATTAACGCGGCATTTTGATATAATTTACATAAACGTATTTGTACATTTTAGATTTTTTGATTATAAATGTATTGTCCAGGGATAAAACGGACATACTGTACCGACCCCAACATAAATGGGTACAAGAGGGTAAGAAAAAAAAAAGTAATTTTCCCAATATTTTTACTAATAAATGTGAATTAGATAACAACCATAATGTTAAAAAGGCGTCGTAATTTAAAAAAAATTGTCATGTAGCCAAAAAGCCAAATAGTTTGTTCCATTTCAATGAAAAAAAGTGGCAAATTCTTTTTAAATGTTTTTTTTATGTAGATACAAATGAGACCACCAAAGTTTTTGAACAAACTAAAAAAGTTAAGTAACAACGAGTGTGGACAAGTAAAATAAAGTGGTGAAGGATGAGCTCAACGCGCGAAGCTATCTGTCTCGCGTATCACAGCAACATTTTTAAACATATAAAATCATTGAGTGAAGATATTAGTAAAGCGAGAAATAAATTTGTTTATTTTGATAGGCGAAATATTTTTAAAAAGTTTTTTTTTAATATCTTTTATATTGGCTGAGGAGTAGGAAAACATATGTTTTTTTCACTACTCCGTTGCCAGTCTAGGTGATATCTGAATAAAACTTTCCAAAATATTACTTCTATTTAAATAAAAAAAATCATTTCTCACTTTTCTAATTTAATATGATGAATGAATGAATATATATAGGTAATTACCCCTAACCGATGATTTTATTATGTTTTAAAAGGTTATGATGCGCGAGAGAGGTAGCTGCGTACGTTGAACCCATTCTGAAACGTCTCTTTTCATGTAGTCGCCAAGATTCCACAGTCACGTCCAGTAAAGTCACGACCACTTTACTGGGGCATGCATGACTAGAACTTGGAAAATTACTTAGGTATGTATTTGAGTTAGACTTATACTAGTGCATATTATATGCAGACTTATTCGCGTTAAGAAAATACTAGTGTATCTGACTTGTATAATTATAATTACGTACTCATTAAACTTGAACAAATTTCAATACTTGTCACTGGCAAATGCGCTAATCTCACGAGTCCAATACAAAATAAAAAAAAATGCTATCTATTTAGATTGAAAGAACTTATTCTCTCGAAATTTCTACCCAATCGCAATCAATGTCAATAAACTAATTACTTATTTAGGCAATTGAGTGATAATTCGAAGCACAAAACTGTGTCCTCCAAATAGCCCGTTCTAACTGTGGCATTATACAGCAGTAAATTGAGTTGGGGTCGTCGGGCCAATTGGGGGTCAATCACGGGACTCCACTGGCCGATGTTGAGTTAATTGTGGTTGCGGTCACTACTTGAGAACGGGACGTGTTTGTAATGTGATTGGGTTTATAAATACTCCTTTCATTAGTAATTTAATCGAAGTAATAATTGAACCAGCGAATCGCTCCCACAGACCACAGAATACATTAATAGCATGTAGGTATAACATACACCAGGGTTACGTCACAGAACATTTAATTATACTACGTAGTTACACGAAACTCTTATAGCGATCCAAAGTTGCCTGGCGCCCGATTTTATCTTGCTTATTCTGTGATTAAAGACAGTGGCACAAAAGTTGAAGAGACTGTTAAAGATATCACAATTTAAAATAGGCTTATTAGTTTTTTTGTCTCACGCTCTTAATTACAGAAACAGCAACATTAAAACGAGCGCAAGCCAACTCTGCATCACTATATAAGAGTTGAGCGTAAGGGCTCAGAACGGTGGCTCCCCGCCTCCCGCCATTCTCGAGTTCCTCACCCGCTGCCCGCGCTCGCCTTGTCATTTTACGGAGTTTTCCTGAACTAAGTGCACATACGTTTTCAGTCAATGATAAGATTGTGCGCTTGATGCGATCGAATCCCAACTTACGTGACGGCAGCTGAATGACGGCACTAACTTTATGCCACACACATGCATAAAGTTAGTGCCGTCATTCGGCTGCCGTTATACAGATATCAACTTGTGTATAAATGTCACTGAGTAGCACACTATTATTGTATGGAGTAAAACACTATTATTAGTAATAGTGTTTAATAATAATGTTTTACAAGAAATCCTACTGTTATTCCTACCGGTAGGTGGTATAAGAGAATTATTGACTGAGCGATACGAGTCAAGGTTTTCCATTTCAGAACTGGACTTTTTGACCGTAATTTGGTATTATTTGTTCTATGAAAACTGAAAACTATTCCCCCAAAAAAGGGGGGAACTTTGCTGCTGCGCTACCACCCAATTTGAATTAGAACTGCTTAGTTCTTAGATCCTGTCAAGATCGAAGAAGAGGAATTAAGAAAAAACAATCTACCTTATTCGATTTACAAAATTTTATGTTGTAAATTGCAACTGTATATTCCACAAAAATAACCATCAAAAATAATTTATTAAATTATTGAAGAAATTGACTCATGTAATAAGTATATTAACTTTATAGTACCTATAAGTCAATTTCAATAAGTATTTCAAGTCTTAGCGCGTCCATAAGTCCCTAATCTGTCTCAATCAAATTTTTATCTCTGAAGTTTAACACAAAATGAATTCATATCTTCAACTCGATTATCTTCCAAACGATTCTTCCAAATTTCATTAAAGAATTCTTCCATTGATATCTCCATCGAAACCCTAATCTGTTGAATCGAACTTCTGCTGGAGGAATTAGGATCTTTCGTAATTGTCAAACTTTTCCAGATCCTAAAATTTATTTTCGAGTTTGAAGCAATGTGGGAGGTACCTTTTATGTTAAGATTACTAGAATCCATTAGTATCTCATTAAGTCACGCGCAAAACACGCAGCTATCTCGCGCACCTCATTTTTTAACTTATAAAACCACTGTGTGCGAATATTATAAATGTAAGAGATTTGTTTATTTAGATAAGTGAAAAGTTTTAAAAAAGTTTTTCTCCGGAATGCTTTAAGAGAAGTGTCTTCGCGCGATCTTCCATGCAAATAGGGGAAAACTGTTTTCTACCCCTAAATATAAACCGATTTCGATTTTTTATTTTTATTTGATTTAAATCATAAATATCTATGCCTCTACAGCTTGCGTTAAGGAAATTTCGTTATAATTCCGAAGTAAAAAAAAAATCTGTTGCATTAACTCCAAATTTACTGTCAAAAGGTCACGTGACCACACTTCTCTTAACTTGACGGAATAAATCTGAATATTTCTGTTTTGTTAATAGTAATATTTGATTTTTTTTAATAAAAAGTACGGGTCACTCACGTTTGTTTTGAGCCGAAATATCCGACTATAGTTTCAACCGCATTCGGCGGTCTTTTTCAAAGGAGCAGCACACACGTCACTCTCGGTCGGTGACGCGCCTTGCACTTGTTGAAGGCGCGTCACCGACCGAGAGTGTGTGCTGCTCCTTTGAAAAAGACCGCCGAATGCGGTTGAAACTAATAGTCGGATATTTCGGCTCAAAACAAACGTGAGTGACCCGTAGTTTTTATTTAAAAAATGTGTGAAATCCACGTTAATTTCCATAGTAATATTTGTATTGGTGTACAATAAATATTTTATCTATCTATCTATTTATTCTATCTGCGAACTCTATTCGCATAACCCCTTAAAATGTTTTTATATTTTTACATTTTTACAATGATCGATAACCCTGTATAAAATGTAAATAATTAAGCATCAGTGATTGTTTCCAAGGAAAGAGCGTGAAAACTGACCTGAAGTCAAACAAACAATTCAATTAAACCTTCTGAAAGTCCATAATTCAATTAGAAAAGCTCAACTCTAGAAAAGGGAAAGTTTCCCCTAACAGACATTTTCGGGCACGGCGAGCTGCGGTCAGAGAGTTGGTGACAGGGTCTTAATTACCTCGATTAAATAAAACTGCTTGAATTTTTTCAAAACACTAAAAGTAGTCGTTTGCATTTCACTGTCTGGTGAATGTCCGTTGAATTCAGAGGAAGTGAAGGGTTCTTATATTTTGAAGGTCTCAAAAAACTGTTTTAATTTTGTCAGTTATTTTTTAATTAGAACAAACACTATCGCCGTAAAATCACTATATTGTTATATAATCTACTATTACGTATATTCACGGTTTTTTGTTAAATAATACACTAGATCTACAAGTATAAGTTTAAAAAACCCCCGACAACAAACAAAAATGAACCGATTTTAATGAAACATAGCTATGAACAATCGCGATGAAGTCCTCTTTCAAACAAAAAAAAACTAGATCAAAATCGGTCCATCCGTTTGAGAGCTACGACGCCACAGACAGACATACATATACATAGACACACAGATAATATACAGATATACAGCTACACAGATATACAGATACATAGATAAACACTTCAAACTTATAACACCCCTCTTTTTGGATCGGGGGTTAAAATAGGAACTAGACAAAAAGCAAGAAGCGCTGTAATGGTTACAGTTTGTCACATCTGCTTCCTTGTCTCAAGTTGGAAGATTGATATCTGTCTCACAGTTTGTGTGAAGTTGAAGTAGGTATTCTTCCGTCGCTCAACTTTTAATGGCGGTCGCCACGAATTTACGGCTTAACTGGTATAGCAGTTTCATGTCATACAAATGAATTAGGACAAAGTTGAAAGGTAAAGTAACATGTATCACAGAGATAAATATTAATAAATATTGTTAAGTAAAAAAATCTGACAAAACCGATTATAAAGTTAAGAAATCTACAAAAAACAAAACCGACTTTAAAATACGCAATTTTGTTTAGTTTGATGTCGTATATTTGCCATTTATTTTGTTTTAATAATCAAACGACTACCGATTTTAGTGAAATTTATATAGAAACAATCTGAAAGTATATCCTTTCAAATAAAAAAATGGTTGTCTGTAAAATCGGGTACTTCGGCGTTTCGCACCGCAAGCGGTTCGAACCGCGGTCCGAATCACCCAAGAGCTCTTTTTGAATAAGTTCTTTCGCACCGCGGTGCGAATCGACCAATAGCATTTTGGAATAGGTCGATTCGGACCGCAGTGAGGAATAAAACCGTTCTCTTTTTGGGTGAGTGGGTAAATTCAAGCAGAGAAGATTATGTTGTTTGATTACAAAAGTCATTACTGTCAAAAGTGAAAGTAACTCCGTCTGTCTGTTTGTTACCTATTCGTGACTAAATGGTTAAACAGATATAGTTACCAAAGGTACAGATATAGCTGATAAAGGACACATGCAAGGGCTTCGCCAAGGGGGGGCAAGGGGGGCAGCTGCCCCCCCTAGAGATTAAACTGCAAAGCAATAAAAGTCCTAAGGCCGTGCAATTGTAACTGTACCCACAATTCATATTTTTCTCATCCTCCATAATATTAACTTGCCCCCCCATGGGCCATGCGCTGGCGACGCCCTTGGGCACATGCCTAGAAGCTACTAGTATAATTAGTTAATTAAGCCTCTGATTATATGTAACTTTACACTTATTAGAAATTAGTGATAAAAAAATTATAAATACCTATAAACTCGACGTAGAATCACTTTGTCATTAAATCTCTAGTAAGCTTTGAAATATATACGGTTGTTAGACGTAGCTCTAGTCTAGAATATTATAACTAATGAGGGCAGGACCAGGAGTTTGTCTCTTTTTAAGGTTCCGTAGTAAATAAGGAACCCTTATAGTTTCACCTTGCCAGTCTGTTTGGCTTTGCAAAAGGATGTAATTTGGCATAAACTTAACATACATAAAAGTCTTAGAATAAAATTTAAATTTAAAAATAAAAAAGGTACTTCCGCTACATACTAAAGTAGGGATGAATTATTTTTTCTCTCTACCCCATCGTATGGGGTAATAGGTAATCAAGTACATTACGGGTATGGGTAAACCATTTTTCAAATAGGGGTTCGTTTGAGAAATATTAAGCTTAGAAATGATAATTTTTGTCCGATTCAAGTGTCCCCGCCTTCTACCAATGTACTTAGAAAAGTAAGAAATAAAAAATTTGTGCAAATTTCATTTAAACTAACATATGTTAACTCGTATGTTCATTTCATAGTATCAAATAGAAAACCCTTTAAATTCACATAAATTATGATGTGCCACTACGGAACCCGACTTTGCTCGTGGCACAATACGCACTTGGCCATTTATTTACTATAAATAAGGTTACAGTTACAGCTCCTGGTACATTTCTGCCTGATCATCATCATCATCCCAGCGACAAGACGTCCACTGCTGGACATAGGCCTCCTCCATGGATTTCCAAAACCAGTTGGAAGCGGCTTGTATCCAGCATCTTCCAACCACTTGCAAGAGTTTGTCTGCCCACCTTGTGGCTGATCTTCCCACGCTGCGCTTGCCGGTGCGTGGTCTCCACTCGAGAACATTTCTGCCTTCGTTCATAATAATCCATATCGTATTGAATTCTGAATTCCACGTTTATAGATAACGCTAAAATTTAATCGATTGAACCGATAATCCAATCAGTATCGATATTAAACCACTTGAATTGCAAGGGTTTATCGAGAATTACCCGCGATAAAATATGCAAGGTATTTGCATATTTACTCGTTTTTGTTTGAACTTCCTGTGTTGATTGAGCAATAACAACATCGGGTTCCGTTGCTTATCGCCACTCATCCACAGTATACAAAAGGTGTCAAGATATTCTAAACTTAAAATAGAGTAAACGGTAGCTAAAAACTCTTTGGATAAAGAAAATAGGTCTTTAACACTTACTTGAACTCTTTTCAGACTATCCCTACTGAAGAAAATATGTGAAGTTACAAATATTCTAAGATATAAAGTACAATGTATTGAGTAATTAGCCATGGTGTCAGTGTTCATATATTCTGCAAATAATGTACAGAAGTACGGAAGCCTCGGTATGTGAGCGAAACTCGTACTTTGTCAGATTTTTTTTCTTGAACGCTTGTGATGTTACTTTGTGATGAATTTTCCGTAATTTTTAATAAAAAATCCGGTCACTCACGTCTGTTTTGAGCCGAAAAATCCGACTATAGTTTCAACCGCATTCGGCGAGGCGCATCACCGACCGAGAGTGACGTTTGCGCTGCTCTATAGTCGGATTTTTCGGCTCAAAACAGACGTGAGTGACCCGTAGTTTTTATTTAAAATGTGTGAATACCACATTAGTTTCCATAGTAAACATTTCCGTAGGTATTATTCAGTTATATCATATTTTCTAAAATATCTGAATGCGCGAACAAAACAGACGATTTAAGAACTATAATAGAGCCTGGGACTACGTTAAATCCACAGGTTATCTCAAATTGGTTCGCTTAAAGAAGCGACTGGGTTAAATCCACAGGTTATCTCATATTGGTTCGCTTCTTTAAAAGCTTCGAGTAGTCTCCACCGCGTTTACTAAGATGCGACAAGGACTTGACTGTGACTTATTTAACGTGACTTTGACTGTGATTGCCACTAGTACTTGATTGTCTTTGTTTAAAAATATATAGAAAATTCATATATGGAACGAATCCCATGCCCCATATAGAGAGATAAAAGAACATCAAAGCTTTTAAAAATACTTACAAATTGTTGAAAATGTAAAAAATCCACACCGTGATTACCTGCAAAAATTCAAGTACAATATTATTATGATTCATAAAAAGATTCAAAATAGTTTATTGATAATTACAATTTCATAATAAAAAGTGTGTTAGCACCCGAACTAGATATTCTGTGTCTCGAGTGCTAACGTCTTCCTGCGTGTAAACTATAATAATAATACATTGACTATACATTAATAAACAAAATAAACGAACCAAATATAAGAAAAAAATAAAATACAATAACATACGGGTAGCTCATAGCATACATATAGGTACATGTCCAGCCAGCCAAAGTTGTTGTGTACTTGACTTGCGTACGCCGACAACGACCAGCGAGCCTTTTATACAGCTGTATGTTGTTAACCCATTGGCTGCCAGAATGATAAAATAATTAAATTACAATTGTATGGATTTTGAGTAGTTGACAAGACGTCTAATACCTACAATATTTTGTATCGTTTTATAGGTTTGCGCTGGACCGCCAGCTCACCTGATGTTAGGTAATATGACGGTCTACGATGGTCCGATTACCTAAAAAAAATTATTCAATCACGTTTTAAAAACACCCAGATTAAAAAAATAAAATTTATCGGAAAGAAATTCAGAAGTGTAGGTATTTTGCAAATTTTAAGTAGCAGTCCGCAAAACGAAAGTGGAATTAAAGCGTTTAGTTCGGGTTTTTTTAAAAATTCACCATGATACGATGACACCGGTTTGTGTTTCTAACTGTCCTATTAAATGACGTTATTATCGCATAGACACAAAGTCTAAAACAAAATTCACGAATAAAGTATCTTGAATTGGTTGATACCCATTTACCAACAATAACGAACTTGAAGATTTTAATTTAAGCTCTATGTCGCCGCACTAAAGCCTAATTTAGATTGAGAAGTTTAGAGGCATCTGTTTTGTTGCTACAAATTATTTAGAAAATCGAAATTATTTGTACGTGTAAGTGGTCTAAGGTTGCCGCTGATTGAGCTCGGACGTTTTTTGAGCGCTGACGTGAAATCCTTGTCGATGATAATATCGTTGGTCCTCTAATAAAAGCAAGGGCAAGGGAGAATGAAAGACTACCAACTTATTCATAATTTTTACCCGACTGTGTAAGAAGGAGGGTTATGTTTTTCAAGTATATGTATGTTTGTATGTATGTATGTAAGCATGTGGGTATGTATGTATATGTATGTGTGTTTTTATATGACAGCCTAAACGGCTTGACCGATTTTGTAATAATAACAATACATTTCTGGCAAAAAAATAAAAAAAAAACATTTTTTCGTAACTGCCAACAAACTATTTTGTAATAAACAAGTGATTTTACTAAAATCATTCTAAAGAATGCCCATTTACAATACTTTAATAAAACTGCTTTTCTGCAGTCAGGTATTTTGTTTTTCTTTTAAAATACTTGTTAACTTATAATAGTTGAGTGTGCATATGAGCATGATGAACTTTAGTTAAGCTTAATTAACTCCAAAATACAATCTATTAGAATCGTTCATAATAATGCGCCAGGGAAGTAATAAAGGATATATGAAATATTCATTATTCATAGACAAGAATATAAATAGGAGCAGTCATTGCGCCCATAGGTAATAGCTGTTATGGGGGACAGAAAATTGGTTTCAGACCTTTCGTATGCGTGTGGTAGTGCGATCGACGTGTCCTTGTGTGTATAATATTAAATTTATAACCCTTCTCACAATGAGAAGAACATCAGGCGAGTTGGCGGTCAAGCGAGAACCCATTTCTACATAAAAAAAAAAAAAAAAAAAGATGGCCCGTGCCCAGCAGTGGGACAGTTTGTACAAACAGGGCTGATAAAAAATAAACTAAAAAAAACATACATACATAATAATCTACATAGATATAATCTAGGTGTATTCAAATCGCGAGTGAATAGATTTCTTCTAGACAAGCGCGCTCCATCGTAGATCGTAACTGTCACTTAACACCAGGCGAGTTGACGGTCAAGCACAAGTCTATCGTCAAATAATAAAAAAAACATTACATGACGTCTGTTTTCCCTTACGGTGTAGGCAGAACATCAAAGACCATGAGGCCGTTTTAGGATTCATTTAACCGTAATTAGAGGGTGTTAGGGTATGGTAGGGAGAGAGTATTAGAGGGTAAGCATCTATATCAAAAGACAGCTACTACAGCTAGTGTTGCATTAGGAGTCTTTATCTGCAAACCGATTCTTTTCCAGGCAGCCTAATGTTATTTACATAAAAATACTTTGATTACAGCTCTGCTCTTATTACATTACCTCTATTGCGTCCATAAATATTCAGGGAACAACAAAAGGACAAAACGTAATTGCCAGTTTTTCTACACGGTCAATAAAATACTTCCAAAACCATAAAAAGTTTGAAGTTAGAAAAAATCCGGACAATAATATTAATAGTCTACGCTGCGCGCTGGCAGCATTTTATTTACGTCAGATATTGGATACAAAATAATAGCAATTGGGTCGACTGACCCATTTTTTGTAAAGGGTCGGAGGTCAGGTTGCCCACCTGCAATATTAGGCTGGCTTTGCCCCTATCTGATTTATTCGACAGGCTTATGAGTAGAGAGTTGGAGGACTTTTGACGTTTAATGCTTGAGCTTCCCTTTTGTGGACGAATATTTTCAGTCCTTTTCCGCTTAGAATCTATAGTAGTTCCATCAAATCAACATCAATGTGTGTAAAGAGAAATTGAAGACGGTTTTTAATTTTATTTATAAACTTTATTCGTTTAAGTAGGTATGTAGGAGGTAGGCAGGTCGGTGTCCGTATAGGTCTTAGTTGAGGATACTTTAAGGCCTGACACCGACCTCAAAAAATTAGTTGGTTTACGTACCTACCTAAGTACGCCCAGTTTTCTTTTTTTCTTTTAATTTCTCCCTTTTCAGTTAATTAGATTGATTTGTAGTGGGTTTGATTAATTTAAATTACTTTTATACAAAATAAATAACACCACTTTAGTGATTTTTAGTGATAAATAGTTTGATTAACTAAGGGCAGATCTCCCAAAATTATAATAATTTTGCAAAGTTTTTACAAAACGCATAAGACACAACAGTTGTGTCACCAGTCAATGAAATATAAAGATGACACACCTGTTGTGCCATCAGGACTGAAAGGGTTATTATATTGTTCGAGAGTGAACTAATTGAAATCATAATCATTGATATTAATATTATTAGTTAATATATATATATATATATATTGTAACATGTAAAGGTGTTAATTTGCAAAGCAAAGCTTTGTAAGCTAAGCTCCTTCTCCCTACTTGCTCGGTATGTATTGTTTGTTTTTTTTTATACACATATTTTGAATTATATTCCAGCTCAGATAACTTGTAGTAAATATTTAATATAATTGTCAAAGTGTAATTGAATATAATTTGTATTGTATTCAAGAAATAAAATAAATCGGTTGTTTCAAATCATGTGTAATTATAATATAAACACTTGTCGTCTTGTACCTTGTGTTCCAATATTAATCGTTTTTTCCTTGGCATGTTTGGTACTTCGCTACCTACCCTATTCAATATTCATTCCGCAGGTGCTAGTGCTGCTGTAGGTATTGTGTATAGGTATCGATAGGTATGCACATGTCTATTCCCACAGCTATTTCTGTACGATGAGTCGTAATTTTCGTTTAGACAATAGGCATCCTCGGGATTCAGAGTTCCTTGATTTATTATTTATCTGTGGTAGTTAGTGGTTTGGAAGGTCATTTGATGTTTGCTCGAGGTCGTACCGAAAAATTGTTTATAAGTCGTCGTTTTGAGTGACATAAAAAACGAGGTGATCAAGTCGTAATGTCGTCTTCAACTCATTAAAATTAATTTAAGTTTTAGTGTTCCGTAGTCAAAAACCCTTAATTATTTCATCACGTCTATCAGTCGTCTGTCTGCAGCTGAGCGCAAAAGAATCTTAGCACTACAAAGTTGCTATTTGGATCGAGAATAGACATGAATGATGCCGACAAAGTCATTTATATTTGGTGTACCTCAACTGCACGTAAAGAAGGGATGAATTATTTTTTTCTCATCTAGGTTATCGTTGGGTCGCTAATACAAAAAATTGGGGAGTGTACGAAAACCGTTTTTGAATTTAGGGACCCGTTTGCACAATAAGTGATATATTTTCCCAGAGTCAAGTAACACCTGAAGGCTGAATGGTCACTATAGGAAAATTTGGAAATGTGAAAAATATCTTAGCAGTACCATACAATTATAATGAAATTACAAGGAAAACTATCACCTATGTAGGCTTCACAAGAAGCGTGTACCTAAAAACAATCAACTTAATCAATGTCCAAAGAAGGAAGAAATGACATTTTCATTTAGACTATCATTAATTAACTTGTATATTCATAATATCAAACAACAAGCATGCGTTATTTTCGGATTATGACAAAAAAATTACAAATAAAAACCTCATTTATCAATGAATAGCATTGCCCGGTAGTTTTTTTTAATAGTTTGTACGGAACCCTCGGTGGGCGAGTCTGACTTGCACTTGTCCGGTTTTTATAATAATACTAGTTATGCCACGTGGTTTCATGGGTGTGCAACATCACCATCACCGTTTTTCTTCACCACGCGGTCGAAATGGTGTGACATAGTTAATAAAGTTATACTCTATTCTGTTGTACTAAACTATATGCAGATTTGCTTTTTATTTGTTGTAAAGTTTATTCATTACAAGCTACGTGGTATACACGTACCTAAAAGTAGAGATACCTCGTCTAAATGAGAGATAAGCTATCTTGACGATATTGTGATGTAACGCCGAGGTCAATGGCGCGGAGGAGTTCATTATCAAATGAATCATTTAGATATCTGGTTCCTCACGGCGGGTATAAGAATCTATAAGAAGTAATAACACTGTAAATAAGGTTTCGGATACATTTATGCAATAGTACTTGTATTCAAAAATTACGTACAAAATTACTATAGTTCAGAATATTACAACGAAATTATTTTGACGTTGCAGGTAAAATAGCTCTTATTATCTTTTTATTTCTAAGATCCTTATCCTAAAATACGTTGCTTCTGTGCTATTTTTTATTTCTTATCTATGTAGGTATTTTTCAGATATTCTTAATACGTATAAAATATTTGTATTTATTGTATTACCACGTATACCTACCACTACGAAAAGCAGCACTAGTCGGACAATGATATCTTAGATAGATGGATAAATGGCCCACTATACCGTCCCAGAAAAAAATATTTGGCGGGAACGTTACAGGAACATATCGTCTAGACTCGTGTAGTTTCGAATAAATGGTGGTGCTTTATTCATTAAGTGTACGATTAAGTGCAAGAGTGTGGACAAGTGAAATAAATCGGCGAAACGTGTCATTTCATGTTTTCGCAAAACTCCACAGAAGATTTCAGTAAAGTAACCGCTACTTTACTGAATGTTGACGAGGACTTGATTCACTTCTTTCACTTGATTTTGACTATGACTAGGTCTCAATCGACGAAAATAAGAGAATAGAAGAAAAAAAATTAAGAAATGGCATAAAGGACTAGTATCCAATTGCCGTTAAATCTTTAAAACAACAACTGTACTAGAGAATCCTGGTGCAGCATTTTCCCTGAAAGTGTTTGTTGACAACGCCCGCAGTTTGCGGTCGTAATGGAATCTGAGGCGAGCCGCACTGCCACCGCTGGTAACGTTCTAGGTATACTCGTACATAAAACAATAGTGGCGTGTTTTACGGGAACTGTTTTACTGCATTTTCTTTATAGACAAGTATTTATGTTAAAAGAACATGTACCTATATTAAAAGAAAAACAAAATACCCGACTGCAGAAAAGCTGGTTCTGCGGCTTAACGACTTCGTTACGCTTAGTACGCTGTTCAGTATACGTTTTTTGTTAGAAAGTATGCGCTAAGTCCAAAACCAAAATGCTTTTATATTGATACTTACCACTTTTTATTTTACTGACCATCTTGATAAAGGAATGGGCTAGATTGTATAATACCATGTAAGTCCAATGCACACTCAATGAAATGTATGCTATAGAAAACAAAGAAAGTGACCAACAAAAAATTATACGTAAAAAACTTTACGTCTATGTTTCCAACTTTGTAGCATAGATTGAACTAGTAATTACTGGGTACTGATGGTCAATGGGACCGAAAAGTTTTCGATTGAAGATTACGCAGCGCAGCGAGGAAGACCAGCCACAATGTGGACAGACGACCTTACAAGTGCCAGGAAGACGCTGGATACAAGCCGCTTCCATTATGTCTTTTGGAAATCCATGGAGGAGACGTGCAGTAGACTTCCTACGGCTGAGATGATGATGATGAAAGATATCAGTATCAATAAGCTTTTTAACATATTTACTCGATGGATTTTAGCGCCTCAAGCTGGTACTTTGTCTGTTTTGATGGTCATCGAGTCTACGAATAATATGACCGGGTAACTGACACTTCAGTATGCTAATACTATCTGCTATGTAGATGAATCTGTTTTTCTAGTAAAGTTACTTCCCTTAGATTTCGTCTTACTCAACTGCTTACAACAGTAGCTTCAGACTTAATGACTTCCTTTATATCCAAAATCATTAAGGTCTTTAACCAAGTGTGATGTGGGTCAGAAAGTCCAAACCCTCGGGCTATGGCTTACTGAAGGGCTCTAAAATGCCTTTGATATCGTCTTTGATCTTTAATTAGCAGGATTGCCTCACGGTTATTGCTCGGAAATATTTTATTAAGTAATTAATTAGAGGAAATTTAATCATGATTAAAGTTACTCTTAAATAAGTTAAATACTCGATTACTTAGAATTTTTGTTACATGTAATTAAGTGATTCTTGGATTTTTCACCAAATTTTCGTTCTCAATTTGCTGGTGGCAGATATTTTTTGTGATTTTAACGAAAACTTAATGTACCGTTTCACCTATATGAGTTCCTATGTTTTTTATTCTACTTTTACTAGAATAAATATTTGGGCTTGGATTTAAAGTTTTTAATCGAGGCAAAGTGAGATTCAAGAATACAGAGTTCAGTTTCATTACTCGTAACTGACAACACACTGCCAAAGGATGTCTTCTGGAGACATACAGTAAACGGCAAACTTAGCGTAGACCCTGAAACTGGAAGCAACGATAAACATAACGTGTTTGTAACATCAAAAGTTTGAAACATCAATGCCATTTTAGCGAATGCCTGAAGCCATAATAAGTCTGAAGGGCGGACATGTAATAAAGTAAAACGATCGTTATTACTTACAAAGACAGAGACACTAGACTCCCAAAAATTGGTCACGATATCAGAATAGATGGCTTAATTGGGAGATAATAAAAATTTATAGCGCTATGAAGGAAGAAAGTTGCTGATACCTGGCCATATCGTAAACTGAACGAGACTAATGGGTGTCTCCGTCCCCTTACAAGTTTGGGCTCCTCTATACGTACCTCCAATTATATTCTTTAAGTAATAGATTTTTGGGATCTTAACTATTTTCTTTTCATTGCTTCTAAATGGCCCTGTTACTTAGAAACACTTTTATGTTTTTTGGACAGATTTAAAGTAATTTGTGATCTTTAAAAGAAGAAAATTGAATACATACATTTTTAACAGTTGTGCAGGTTCTGCTTCGAAGAGGATGATACCATACCACCAGAGCAGTCAGTCCTTGGAGGACCTGCCCTCTACTCTGAGGACGTCAAACCCTCCGCCCCAAAGTCCCTGGTGAGATTCATATCACACTTGGGATTGGCACAGGTGCTGTTACCCTTAGAAGAGAAGTTATAATAGATCCGCAAGGGTCACAGTGACGGGGAGGTTCATGGCCTCCCACCCTACCTTGAATAGATAGATAGTTTAACTTACATTTGATATGACGTTGAGTTGTTTTTCGCGAGAAAGTATGCTCAAAGCAGCTGTAAAATGTATTAAGCATTATTTTTACTTATTAAGCATTACTTGTTTTTAGGACCACCTCTAATATAGGTTTTTTTTTTACTATTTAAACTAAGTTCTGAGTGTTTACAGACTAGATGAGAGTTAACTGAAGACAAAAACAAGTTAAATTTGGTAAACTATATAGTTCTTTGTACTAAAATAGAGAACCATTTCTAATAGAATTCTAGAAACGTATGCCAAGATATACATAGATATCATTATTATAATATTGAAATTACAACGATTTTATGTTCCTCGGTGGTTCTAGGAAAATTTCTTGTAAGTAAATTAGGTAATGTTACTCGTGCGTGTTTTCATTAACGATGCCAGAACTTGCCAAGTTGAATAATTTAGTAGCTGTTTTAGTAAATAACTAATTTATTACTTTCCACGAAAACAGAATAATATTCAGCTTAGAATTATGAATTACACATATTTTTCTCATCTGAAAATTGTTTACGACCAAAAAATGTATGAAGCCTTAATATGAATAGAAAATCACACAACCACAATTCTTAATGGTTATATAATTCTGTGGAACTGTGTATTATAATGGTGATTTTATATAATCGTCTATTGTCAAGAATACAATGCCAAACGATTTTATTTAAATTGCCTTAGTCACACGGTTGTTATTATTTCCAGTAGAAATTAATGTTTTGACTCTGATGTTTCTAGAATTAACTTAAAAAAATTTGGCAATACTGAAGCGGACGTTAATTAAATATGTATTTATTCCTAGAGCTGGGTGACGCCGCTCTGTCTCGCTCGCACTCAATACCTTTTTAGGATTCTGTTGTAACTATGAGGAATCTTATAAATGCACGAAATTTGTTTGTCTGTTTGATTTCCAAAAAAAATGAAAAATAGGTGAAGACACTCCATACGAGGCACTCGTATATCTCAAAAAGAGATGACATGTTTTAAAGTAAAATATGGGGGAGGTCTATGTCCAGCAGTGGACTTCTTGTGGGCGAGATGATGATGATGATGACAATATTTTATTATGTATACTTATGACTGACAAATTTTATTATTATATCTGTACATTATTAATTAACACTTGTGACATTATCTACATATTTTGATTTATAACGGATACTTATTATGACGGATCTGGCTGATTGTAATTGTATATTTAATTGATTTCATTGTTGTTGTTAAAAATAATATACATATTAACCTGAAAAAATAATAATTTTGAATTTGAATTTGACAACGTTTAAAAATCCAACATCGAGTCAAACAATCGTCTAGACCCACCGTAATTATGAAACATGCTCGCAACATCATATTTTCATTTAGTGCCTATTGTCATCAAACTCTTTATAACCACTTAGAAGTCTTAGAACACTTCATCTAGCGTATATTGGCGATAACATATCCAAGTTCTATCCATTATTATTTATTAGCCGTGTTTATTGACGCACGTCTCACAATATGTTCGTAAACCCATAACTTTATCGGTGTGATTCGAATAACAAAATGCTATCTATAATCTTCTATATCTACACATACAATAAGATTGTGGTTAAAATTTCTACATACATAAAATCACGCATATTTTCCTTTGTGGGAACATTTAAACCCATGAGGTCGTTTGACGTTATATTTGATTGTAATTAGAGGGTTAGATGGAAAGGAACATTATATATTACCCTCTAATACCCTCTGTATTAGAGGGTAATATATAATGTTGACTTGGCGTGAAAGAGGGTCAGCCTATCACCTATATAAACGTCAATTTCCCTCAAATCCCTTAACTGACTTTTACAGTAGGTATGCTAGGAAAGAGCTGAATCACCTGGTATTCTGTGTTTTTCTTTTTTTTTCTGTCTAATATAGAAGAAAGAAAGGAAAATTTGTACATTACAATACATTTTTAACTAAAGATACATTAAATAAATAAATGTTGGTGGACATTTTACACAACACCATCTAGCCCAAACTAAGCAGAGCATGTACTATGGAAACTAGATGTCTGATAGAATACAAATTATACTTTTTTTGTTGTAAATACATACTTATGATACATACAAACACCTAGACACAGAGCAAACATCCATGCTCATCAAATAAATGTTTGTCCTGGGTGGGGATCGAACCCCCAACCTACAGCTCAGCTGGCAGACATATGAACGAACTGAACTACGAGGTCAGTCAAATTATTATTAATATTGGTACTGAAGCCAAAATAGCATTTTTTTCGTGTGACTGTCTGTCTATACGGTGTAATCGATGTACATACACTGAAATTACTGCACGGATTACAGGTATAGAGATGCGTTTACAGTAATTTGACAGAATTATTACTCATACGATTACTATATAAATTGAGCATTCATACCAAAAATAATGACGAATTTTACTTGAAAATCAAAGTTATCAAGCGAAGTTCGGCAAAACAGATTTTTAGTTCCACGTGGGACGCGCGACCGAATTCGCGCGTACAGCTAGTATTACAATATTACGTTTTATTATTACAGCCGTGTATAAACGCTATTCGCAAATTACGATATGAATATCTCGTAAAATAAGATTTATATCATCGTGTTCAAAAACTGATATAGGGGCGTTTCCGCTGGCACCGAATTTTTACGGGCGATAATATACGAGTAAGGTATTTGGGAGGATTTAGTTAATTTATTTTTGTTACATACTTAAAAAAAAAACTGAATGTCATTTTTCGTTTGTAGCAAATTGTAAGATATTCTGAAAAAATGATTAAAGTTTGGAAATGGATGTAATTAGCATGATTATAGGTAGCGTTTCGTGTCTTGCGACCGATGCGACAGCTTTCCAATCGTTCGCCACAGTGGCACGTCACCGTAACTGAAAGTTTCGAGCATAGTGTGATTTAACATTTAAATAAATGTCTAAATTACAAGGTTACACGACCTCATACAAGTGGCAGGAATATTTACTAATACCGTCATTTAAACCACCAAAATCGTATAATATCAGTTTATTTTCGTAACAGTCATCTTCGTCATCTTCAACCATAGCCTCCGTTAAATAACATTTTCCTCAAAAAGAAAAGACCGGAAAAGATTGTTTTAATTCCTGATACTTCAAAAGTTTCAATATCTCAGGAATCCTTCCCTTTACCCTAAAACTTTCCACAATAACACATTTTCTACCCTAAAACACGTTATAAAAAAACCTATTGGACAATCAAACGATATGAGGAAGCGGCCGAAAGAGGCCTTGAATGTTGGTCAAACTATGAAACTCCGTAATTCGACACATTGAGCTTCCAAAAATAAACTTCAATCTTTTTATATTGTAATGAAATAGATTTTATGGGGGTTGAGCGCGCAGTTTCAGGCAGTACAATGCGTACTTTCCATACAACAACAGAATAGTGATACCTCTAAAATGTTATTTTCAGTTATTATGAAAAGTTTTTGTTACTGATTTTGATTTGAGGAATTGTAATACATTGTTGCAAATTACTGTGAGAAAACTGGTTTTTACTTTCTTCTAATTTACTATACCAGAATTACGCGTTATCAGTATGCAGGTGTGCGAATCTAGCCCAAAATTGGGTCTCAATGGGCCCAACGCATAGCAGCATGCTGGGTACGCTGGTAGTCTGAATTTACTACGTGTCTATGAATTAATAATAATCTTGTGAAACTTACGAACCTCTTTGTGTGGATATTAAGTTATACGCAGAAGTTAGCTCGCCGCAACCCCTAGTAATGACCACTTCACATGTTCTTCAGCCGGGTTGCTGGGAACCCTACTTAGGTACTGTAGGTATAAGTAGCTAAGTATATACTTATATTTGAACACTTTTATATATACTATCAAATGTCAAAAGGTTCACTCAATAGGTATGCTATTGAGTGAACCTTTTAGTTTTGTGTGAGTTCGACATAGCTATGCATAGATTTTGGGGCTTTGTGATAAAAATAGTTGTATTTAGCTCAACGTTTTGATTGAGTCACAATAACCGTGGTGTTGTTGTAAGAAAAAAAACAACGGGTTGCACTCCGGGAGTGCCGGCAGAAGTGAAAACAAAAAATAAAATAACAAAAAGACTGACTCGTGAAGGATTTGAACCTCCGCCCTCCGATTGATAAATTGAAATTTATCTAACCTAACTCTAACCTATTGAGCTAATGAGTCTGAGAAATAAACATTCGGCGCAACGAAATGACGTCATGCTAGAAGGACAAACTTGTACATACAATAATGAACTTTGAATGCAGAACGTTAGAATAGGTTTCTGACTAAAATAATGACGTCATGCTAGAAGGACAAACTTGTACATACAATAGTGAACTTTAAATGCAGAACGTTAGAATAGGTTTCTGACTATCCGTCTTACGATCTGACGATCTGACAGGAGTTTAAAAATTTTTACCCATCCCAAAAATGCACAACGCCGCCAAAGAAGTTTTCACTTCAAAAACTTAAGTATCTATACGCGTGTTTTGACACGTTCTTGACCGTCCTTTTGATTTTTTTGTGCTCGTAATGTTACTGTTTTTTTTACATAATTTATATATTATATTACTGTACCGGATACAGTAATGTTAACATACAAAATATCGTCAGAAAGTCTGGCAAAGTAGCAATATCCGCTCAGGTGCAAAGATTCTACCAAAATACACCTTTGCAGAGTATTAATTATAACATGATTCTGAACCAAAATATTTACGTAAAAAAATAATACTTATGTTATTTTTCATAATTATTATTATGATGTAAAGATACACGTGGATTGGGATTTTCCAGCTACGTCCATTATATAAAGAGAAGAGCCAAACGCAGCGTGTAAGAAATTAGAAATCGTATAAAATTTAATTGTAACTAATACTTATAATAAAGCGACAGTAACTCTGTCTGTCGCCTGTATCTTTGTCTGTTTGTTACCTCTTCATGGATAAACGGCTGAACCAATGGTTATAATATTTGGCACAGATATGCTTTAGAACCTGGAGAAGGACATATGCTATATTTTATGAACATCAAAACTGTTTTCATCTCTACGCGGCTGATTCCGCGAGAAGTGACGTGTGATTTTTTTTCACACAAATTATTAGATTATCAATTACTACAAATCTGGATATTAAAAATAAAACATTAACATCATGGTAAAATGGTAGTTTTCACTAAACCAACAATGCGTACTACTTCATAATAGGTTCCCGACGCCTCAAACAACTCTTCCATAATCCATTTCTATCTGATATCTGGCAGCTATCGATTTATAACTGGCATTCAAGGCGGGCTCTATTTATCGTATGGGAGTGAGCCAATGCGTCATTTTAAGTGGTCGACGCCGATGGTGGAACGATCTTTGGCGCGAACTCGTAAAAGGAACGATGATGGGTTTAGAATGGCATTACTTACGTAACTTTTCACTTGAAGATTTAATGGAACACATTGCCTTAGTGCTGCGACAATAAATACAGCATTAATCTACTTTAGGTAATAAATAAAAGTAATTAAAAAAAAAAAACAACAACAAATAATACAATTAACTGAAAACAAGCTTCTAATCGATCTTTTCGGAAATCCATGGGGGAGGCCTATGTCCAGCATTGGGCTTCTTATGGCTGAGATGATGATGATGAAAACTATACTCTTTTGGACCATGATTGATAAAAATAAATCATACTATTTTAACTGAAATCCTTGCCAAGTAACAAGTCCCCATACAAGATGGATGTACGTATTGGCTCCAACGATTGGGGGCTCTGATAATTAGATAAACAGAGCTTCTACCAACTTATATCTACTTTTAACTAACTTAGGAAAGTTTAAGCAGATTATAATATGGTTACATCTGACAGCTTTTCATGGAGAAGGTTTTGAAACTTGGTAATGGACAAGTTGTTTCGTTAAAATATTTACTGCGGGAAGTTCAGTTTCTTGAGGCTGATAATAAAGGTTGCTAGATTCCTATTCAAAGCAAAGGCTTACCTCGGCTTTACGCAAAATAATTTAGTTCAAAAACTCAACATAGATTTGATTAACCAATATGTTTTGAGCTGAGTTCGATCCATGTTTTTACTTACTTTTAGAAACTTAATCAAAAAGAGAAGTTTTATTTCGGGCGTAATTCAGGTTGCTATTTTAATTTAATTTATATAAATTATATAATAATTTAGGTTACTCACTATGGGCCTTAGAAGGAAGCTCAAAGTCACGCAACGAGCTATGGAAAATGCTATGTTCAGAGTATATCTGCAAGATCGAATCAGAAATGAAGAGGCTCAACGCTCATCTCGTCTAAAAGAAATGAATGAATGAATGACGATGATGAATTTAAAATTAAATGAAAATTACTCGAGCTGTTTCGGCTACAAGAGGTAATAATAGAAACATACAATATTACTCTTTTTTGGGCAGAGAAGTTTGCTTGCAGGCTTATAAAGTCTCTCTGACATTTTACAAATGAAGTCACAAGAATGAGGTCACCTGATAAAAACTTGCTCTAAAGATTACTAATCTTTTCGTTTTTTGTTAGATTGTATTCTTAGAACATAACTAATAGTGTAGTATTTGATATTGACCCGGATATTTAAAGTAAATTGGTAGAAATGTAACAGATGATGTCTTGAAATTGAAATGAAATCCTAGGTTTCTCCAAAATTCTGTCCTGGAGAAAAACTACGACAATGGATCGCCCCATAGAAATAAACGAGTTTCAGATAAAACGGATGAACTGAGAGTAATTTTATTTGGTTTTAACCGACTGTGCAAAAAGTAAAAAATTATGTCCTTCTACGCTTACAACAAAAACTTGTTGCAATTTTCAACAGACTTCAAAAAAGGAGGAGGCTCTTAATTTGGTAGTATGTCACGGCGTAACTTCGTGATTCGTTAACTTTATAAAATATTTTATATTATTTATCTTCAGATCCAAAAAAAATATGTAAACTATTTATAAATCGTTGTTCAGATTGGTTCTATAGAAATTTCGTCAAAATCGGTTTAGTAATTTAGTTTTTAAAACAAAACGGCTAGAAAAAAATATGTCATTCAAGTAAACCAAATTGTGTATATGAAGTTGATTGTTTCAATTTCTTATTTAATTAATATTTTTTTCAGAGTATTGCGTAAATCACAAAAATGGGCATTCAAGATTTACTTCAAGACTTCCAAAAAGAAGGAGATTATCAATGCGGTCTGTATGTTTTTTTTTGTATGTTTGTTCAGCGATTACTCAGCCAATTGTGGATTGATTGACTGATGATTCTTTTTGTATTTGGTTGATCATACTTCAGAGATGGTCCCATATAAATATTATCAAAATCAATGCAATACTTTTATAACAAAACAACTGCTAAAATATCACCCAAGTGCCTATATAAAAGTGAACAGCAAGTCTTACGAACGCCATGTAGGCTACCTTTGGAACGCACCTTTCGTAGAGAATTATGTACTTGTGTCATATATCGGCAATTTTTTTTAAGGCCCTGATTCTTCGAAATAGATAAATTGAATAGAAAACCATAAAGAGCTTGTAATACTAAAGATGACTTTCAAAAAAGGCAGTACTCACAACCCAGTACCACAATATAGCACATTAAAGGTGTTGAGTTATTCCATTCAAAGTACTTTAAGCGGAAATTGTTACAATGAACGTGGAATTATTCCTGGGAATGGGAAAGTTCCACTTGGAGTAAATCTGTTTAAAGATTTTGCACGGAAAGTAGGCGTAGTGGTACTTCTGCGGGGGAAAATTTTAATGACATATGTAATGTGAACGATGGGAGAAGGATTTTTTTTCTGTCTTTGTAAGTAAATTAGTGTGAATAGAAATTAAAACAATTCTTTGGTAAAAAATATGTATTTTTTGAATTTTATAATGTAATACTTAATTTTCTTGATTTGAATGGAGTTCTGATTTGCCATGACTATTTAAGCATTTTGAAAATATATTAAGATGAATATAACACACTACACACAATATAATATAACACACTACACACATAATAGAACACTTCGTAATATTTTACTCGAAAAAGCCACGTCAATGATTTGAACAAGAAGTTACATTATATTACAGAAATTATTGAGTAAGTATATAATCACCCAATAATATATAATAATCCAATCGGTCATTTTGGAAATCCATGGGGGAGGCCTATGTCCAGCAGTGGACTTCTTATGGCTGAGATGATGATGATGATATAATCACCCTAGTATATATGAGCCCTAGTCACCACAACACAGGGAATCCTACTGCGGTGACTAGCGACTTGAATGACAGCAAAATCACCAAAATCACTTATTTCTTTGTTAAAACTTAAACTCATAATTTGCAATGTATAATTTGGACATCATCTAAAAAGCTTGTCATATGTAATTTCATAAGTATTTGCATCAAAATAAATAAATTTATTTATTTATTTATTTATAATATTCTTTTTTAAGTCACGTCAAATATTGTAAAAATCTCATTTTAACGATTTTATTACCTGCTTTAATTTTTAGCATATTATAACTTTTTACAACCGTATGTGATAAAAAAAATATAAATGTAATAAAATGTAATTTTGATATTATAACCCCCGAACTAAAAAGATAAGAAATGTTATAAGTTTGACATGTTTGTCTCTGTTTATCTGTGTATCTATGTATCTGTGGCATCGCAACTCTCAAACGGATAAGACCGAACCGATTTTAATCTAGTTTTTTTTTTGTTTGATAGAATATTTTATCGAGAGTGTTCTTAGCTATGTTTTATCAAAATCGATTCAGCCGATTATTTGTCGAGAGTTCTTGAGTTTTCTACGTATATTTATTAAGAATAGACCCAGCCGATCAATTCTTTCAATCTACTAACACTTCGCTTTACACCAACACTTAATACTTAACACTTAACACTTCGCTTAGTTTACGGTCAAGCGCAAGCCTATTTTCGAATAAAAAAAAAAATGAACTAGAACAACAATAAAATAAACAACTTAAAAACGATACTAAAAATACAAAATTTACCTAAACCTAAATTCAAAATTTATAATAATGACTGCTATTTTGAAAATAAACAAAATGTGGACAGCAGGCGGACCAAAATCTACAAATCCCTTTTCCACACAAACCCAACCTAATTCTTTTGGTAATGGAAAATTTGAAGATTGCATTAAAATTTGGTAATTCTTGGCATTCCTAAACATTCAAGTATGAAACCATGCGAAAATAGGCCATTTCAGTAGGTATGTTATAAATAACAAATAGTAGGCGTTTGTAAACTATGTAACTAAAATGGAGAAGTAACTGTCAGACTGTTTAATGCCTTTTACGACTAATTTTACGAGTACTCTAATATTAATGAAACTAGGCAAGAAATTATTACGAGTCATTGCCAGTACAAATATTTATTAAAACTTGTGGGAAAATTTAAAATCTATTTTCTTACTACTTTAGCCTTTCGTACTAAGGGTGAGGCTGTCTGTCTGTCTATCTATCTATCTATCCTACGCTTAAACGGCTGTATCTTTCGAATGGTAATAAACATAAGTTTGAAAAGATTATAGGGTTCACTTTAATGTAAATCAACAACACTAAATATTATCAGTTATTTGTCATTTAAAAAATTAAACAAATTAATTCACGTTGTCCTAAGATATAAAATTAAATGAGTGAGGCATAGATGGCGCTTACGTCGTCGTTATAATATTTTACTTTAGGCAGTTTTGTAATGGCGCACGCCGCTCACCTGATGGTAATCGATGGTAAAGCAGAGGATGAAGCAACTTGTTGCCTTGAAAATTCACACTGTCTTGTTTTTAAATCCAATTAGACGAGATCAAATGCATGTCAAATGACAACAATAGAAGAATTTATACATTTTTATACATGGATGGATATGCGCTTGATTGCCAACTCACCTGATGTTACGCGATGTTGCGGTATAAGATGGAGCACGGTTACCTAGAAAAAAAAAACATTTTTTTAAATTAACAGATATTAGTTTTTAATTAAATAGGCAGGATATCCCGGACATCAGCCTGTACGAGATTAGGATGGCCTTGAAACAGCTCAAGAACAACAAGGCACCGGGCGACGACGGAATTACATCAGAGCTACTGAAAGCGGGTGGAACACCGGTACTGAAAGTCCTTCAGAGGCTCTTCAATTCCGTCGTGCTTGAAGGTACAACGCCAGAAGCATGGAACAGAAGCGTGGTGGCGCTGTTCTTCAAAAAAGGAGACAACACTTTGCTGAAGAACTACAGACCCATCTCGCTTCTGAGCCATGTCTATAAGCTGTTTTCAAGGGTCATCACGAATCGTCTTGAACGCAGGTTTGATGACTTCCAGCCTCCCGAACAAGCCGGTTTCCGAAAAGGCTATAGTACCATAAACCACATCCATACGCTGCGGCAAGTGATACAGAAGACCGAAGAGTATAACTTGCCCCTTTGCTTAGCGTTTGTGGACTATGAGAAAGCCTTTGATTCGATCGAAACCTGGGCGGTGCTTGAGGCTCTCCAGCGATGCCGTATTGACTATCGGTATGTCGAAGTGCTGAAGTGCTTGTACAACAACGCCACCATGTCAGTCCGAGTACAAGACCAGAACTCAGAGGCAATTTCATTGAAAAGAGGCGTGAGGCAGGGAGACGTTGTCTCTCCGAAACTGTATACCGCCGGTTTGGAAGATGCCTATAAGCTTCTGGAATGGAAAGGGCTCGGCATTAATATTAACGGCGAGTACATCACTCACCTTCGGTTTGCCGACGATATAGTAGTCATGGCAAAGTCGATGGAAGAGCTCAGTACGATGCTCGAAGACCTCAATAGAGTTTCCCAACGGGTGGGCCTCAAAATGAACATGGACAAAACGAAGGTTATGTCGAACGCCCATGTAGTGCCCACCCCAATATCTGTGGGGAACTTCACTCTTGAAGTTGTTGACGAATACGTCTACTTAGGACAGACGGTCCGATTAGGCAGGTCCAACTTTACGAGGGAGGTCAATCGTCGTATCCAACTCGGCTGGGCAGCGTTCGGGAAACTTAAAAGCGTCTTCTCGTCCAATATTCCCCAGTCCCTCAAGTCGAAAGTTTACAACCAGTGTGTGTTACCAGTGATGACATACGGCACTGAAACGTGGTCCCTAACTATGGGCCTTATAAGGAAGCTCAAGGTCACGCAACGAGCTATGGAGAGGGCTATGCTCGGAGTCTCTCTACGAGATCGAATCAGAAATGAAGAGATACGTAGACGTACAAAAGTCACTGATATAGCACAGCGGATTAGCAAGTTGAAGTGGCAGTGGGCAGGGCACATAGCACGCAGAACTGATGGCCGATGGGCCGAAAGGTTCTCGAGTGGAGACCACGTACCGGCAAGCGCAGCGTAGGAAGACCAGCCACGAGATGGACAGACGACCTCATACAAGTGGCGGGAAGACGCTGGATGCAAGCCGCTTCCAATCGGTCTTTTTGGAAATCCATGGGGGAGGCCTATGTCCAACAGTGAACTTCTTATGGCTGAGATGATGAAATAGGCAGGCGAGATGACGTTTTTTCGTATTTCTAACCGTCCAGTAGTAAAAATAAGTGGCCAAGTGCGTGTCGTGCCACGCGCAATGTAAAGTTCCGTAGTTATACATCATAATTTATGTGAACTTCAAATAGAGATACTATGAACATACGAGTACAATTGACTCTAATAAAAATTATCACTTCAAAGCTTAATATTTCGCAAACGGATACCTAAATTGAAAAATGGCTTTCGCAACTCCCCCATGTTTTTTTGACTTCCTATGCAATTATACCCCACGGTGGGTTAGAAATAAATAAATCATTCCCACTTTTCGAGTGGGAATTACATACATACATAGGCGGTACCTTAAACCCCCATTTTTTTCAAGATTTTATTCTACAACTTTTTGGACATAATTAATATGCATATCCATGCTAATTTACTACTTCATAGTACTAATAGTCTTTGAGCAAAGCCGCGTACAGACAGATAGACGGACATGGTGAAACTATAAGGGTTTCTTGTTTACTACGGAACCCTAAAAAAGCTGGAGGGCACACTAAACGGTTTCTAAATATAAATGACTAAAACAAAGATTTTAGTCCACATTATACGTAAGTACTTCACAGGAGACGAACTCCATGCCTTCTCTGTTCCTTGAGAATTATCTTAGAATTTTGAAGGCTAGAGTGAATAGATATCTTCTAGATCGAGCTGCTATATCCTCAGCCAGACAATCGCTTAACATCAAGGGGATTGGTGGTCAAACAGATATATTTGGTATTGAAAAAAAAAAAACGAAATTGAGTAAAAACATTATTTTAACATTTTTACTTTATCTATCTATATCTATATCTATCGCTTACCATCAGGTGAGTTGATGGTCAATCGAAAAAAAGGTAAAAAAAAAAGAAGACAGCAAATGGAATACCGCTTGAGTCCATTATTCATAATAGAGAAATAAAACCGGCCAAGTGCGAGCCGGACTCGCGCACGAAGGGTTCCGTATCATTATCTATAAAAACGGCAAAAAAAATCACGTTTGTTGTATGAGAGCGCCCCCATTAAATATTCATTTTATTTTAATTTATATATTTATTTTTAAAGTGAATAATAAAACTAAAATATTCAGTGAATATTTCAAGCGTCTATCTGTTGCCGTTATCAATATCGAGCAAAAAAAATATCAAGTTTGTAGTATGGGAGCCCCCTTAAATATGTATTTTATTCTGTTTTTTAGTATTTGTTGTTATAGCGGCAACAGAAATACATCACCTGTGAAAAGTTCAACTGTCTAACTATCAAGGTTCATGAGATTACAGCCTGGTGACAGACGGACAGACAGCGGAGTCTTATTAATAGGGTCCCGTTTTACCCTTTGAGTACGGAACCCTAAAAAAGAAGACAGCAAATGGGAATACCGCTTGAGTCCAATATGCATAATAGGGAAAAAAGAACTAATCCTAGTTAGTATGTAAAGCAGCTGTTTCATACACTCTGTTAACATTGTATTTCAAACGCTAATTGCACAGAGAGCTTACACTAGACGAGTAATGAAAATGAAACCCAACCAAATTTACGACTATACGAGCTGAAATGTACGGTCAGTCACAGCACTCTCTACTGTACATGTGGTTCTCGGTCTTAACTCCAACTAATAAAGTTCATATTTGACTGCACGAGTTAGGCAATTGGATATACAAGACACGTAATTTTCTGCGTTTCAGTTTCAGCCTTATTACTAAAATAATAAGGTTACATTTTGTAGTGTATAAAAAGGTTTTGCATTTCATGGTCCATAAAAATATCCACAAAATGTTTTTTGTTTGGTTATAAGTGTAATCGTGGAACTTCAGAACTTTTGAGAGGGACTTAAGAGTTTTTCTCATTATTTTATTGAAATTATCTTTCGTTTTTCCCACTTTTTCTGCTATTTACGCATACTGTCTTAAAATTTGGTAAAATTATTTTAAAGAAATTGTGTAAATACAAATACAAAATGATATAGAAATCCAGATGGAAGAAAACTTCGTTACTCATAATTTTATACTTATTACTATATAACATGATAACATGATATATAATAATTCTAATAAAACACTAGATCTTATTTTTTAACTGATAAACCTATTCTTGGACGTTTTGTAGGTTATAAGTATTTCTCCGTCAATTGCGAACTGAACATTCTATTTGCGTTGGATTTCACATAATTTCCAGGTCAACATCAATTTTTCTTTAGTAGTCGATTAACATCTCCATTCAATTGTACGAATAATGTGCTTGACATTGTGCTGATTGAAGTCAATTATTTGTTTTTTGTTTTCATACAACTATAATAGGTACTTTACTAAATTAAAATGATCCTGTACTTCCCGTAATAATTTGTAAATATGGCTAATGACACGGGCCCCGGTGTTTGTGGAGCGGAAAAAAAAAACTATAGTACTTATCTCTTTCAGAGTTGTTGTATTTTCTTTATCTTTCGTTGGGATTTGAAGAATTATAGAATACACATCACATTATCATAGTATAGGTTTTATAACAGGCATGTTCGACCCACTGCCGCTTCATCCTGGTACGAAAATGTAATATGCTATCATATTATTCAGTGACTCTGGTCTTAAATCAAAAACAACGTTTATTTCGATCAAAAATATCTTTATCGTCGGCACAGCAACTAAAGTATAAAACAGCTCGCCGACTTCAATTTCCTGTGAGTTACCTATAACCTGGTTTCTACAAAGTCAGCGAGAATAAAAGTAACTTATTTTCTGTCCGTACTTTTCCAGGTCGCTAGCGGTAGGCGGTACGAGGTAGTCTATAAACATAGTTTTGCAAACACGTATTGCCTATAATCTTTTTAGTAATTAGGATTTCTTAGGTTATTAACGTATTAGGTCGCGCAACGAGCTATGGAGAGGGCTATGCTCGGAGTCTCTCTACGAGATCGAATCAGAAATGAAGAGATACGTAGACGTACAGGAGTCACCGATATAGCACAGCGGATTAGCAAGTTGAAGTGGCAGTGGGCAGGGCACATAGCACGCAGAACTGATGGCCGATGGGGCCGAAATGTTCTCGAGTGGAGACCACGTACCGGCAAGCGCAGCGTAGGAAGACCAGCCACGAGATGGACAGATGACCTCATACAAGTGGCGGGAAGACGCTGGATGCAAGCCGCTTCCAATCGGTCTTTTTGGAAATCCATGGGGGAGGCCTATGTCCAGCAGTGGACTTCTTATGGTTGAGATGATGATGATGATGAGGTTATTACGATTGCTAATCGTTATAATACTCGTAGCTACAAATCCGTTAAAATCCGTTTTCTAGATCGACAAGCTCCATCTGCAGCCACACCGTCGCTAACATCAGGCGAGTTGATGGTCAATCGTAGATCTATCTGGCATTAAAAAAAAGTTGCTTAATTATAATGAGGTTTGTAGGATTTCACATAGAAGTTTGCATCCCCCGTATTGAACATAACCCTCTGCAGAAATTTGCTTCGAAATGACATTTTCTTCATAGACAAAATGCCAACCAGAAGAAATATTTGACTGGCCTTGTGGCTCAGTTGGTAGTGTGTTTACGTCTACCTGCTGAACTGAAAGGTCGTGGGTTCAATCCCCACCCAGGGCAAACATTTGTGTGATGAGCATGGATGTTTGTTCTGTGTCTGGGTGTTTCTATGTATCATATGTATATATTTACAAAAAAAAAAAAAAGTATATATGTATTCTATCAGCCATCTAGTTCCATAGTACAAGCTTTGCTTAGTTTGAGCTAAATGGTGTTGTGTGAAATGTCCACAAATATTTATTATTATTTATTATTTTATATTGAAAGGGTCGAGATCTTATAGTAAGATTATAATTAACTAGGTTATGCGGTTTTACCCGCGTAATGAGGGGTGGGGTGGGGTGGGGTGGGGTAGGGTAGGGTAGGGTAGGGTAGGGTAAGGATGGTTATGTTTTTGTACTAAATACCAAAAAACAGAATAAAATAAATATTTAAGGGGGCTCCCATACAACAAACTTGATTTTTTGCTCGTTTTTGCTCGATATTGAAAACGGCAACAGGTAGCGTTTTTGCTTGATATTGAAAACGGCAACAGGTAGACGCTTAAAATATTCACTGAATGTTGAGTTATATTATTCACTTTAAAAATAAATAATTAAATAAAATAAAATTAATATTCAATCCCATACAACAAACGTGATTTTTTTCCGTTATTATAGATAATGGTACGGAACCCTTCGAGCGCGAGTCCGACTCGCACTTGGCCATATATTTAAACAATGATTATATTATAATGTCGATACTTGTATAATATAGTTTATGTAAATGATATACCTTATCTATATTAAAACTAGTTCTAGTCACTGCGCGCTTCTACAAAACAGGTGCAGCGCTTTATGTGTTTCTGATTTAAAATCCTATTATCTACTTCACCTACGTAGGCGGCTTATGCTTTGTCGAGAACACTGCATAAAAGCCGTTCTATGTTTGAATGCAATCTAAGCTGTAAGTTAGTTATTATAAAATATAATTATTATATTTCAAAAACTGGCACAATCGATTTCAAAAACGAATCAAACAAATAATTTTCCAAATCGATTTATTAAATGACGGAGTTATGCGTTAACAAATATTTAAAAAAATACCACCATATTTCTAAGTACCTACATTAGTACTTCTTCCTTTTTGAAGTCTGTGAAATATGTATTTAAAAAAAAAAAAAAACTTTATTAAACTGTAACAAACATCACATAAATCACTATGATAATCTAGAAAGCCATCATCTATCTATTATACCTAAAGTAAATAATTGGCAAAGATGTACGACAGAAAAAGTATACTTCAAGTGCAGTAACAATATTTTGTCACAAATAGCATTTTCAGCTCAGAATCTATAAATTATGGATCTTAATTTCAACTATTTAGTAGGTAACGAATATTTATTTTATTTTGAAATAATTTATGATAAATAAATAAATCATAGGTATGCAGCCTATGATTTATTTACTTATTATAAATTATTTTTTATTTACTTGTGCACATTATTCTAGTACGTTACTAGATGCTACGCACGTTCTAGAAGCTTGATATTTTATAGCTGAAAAGAACTAGAATTAATTTAAAATCGATACCATAGAAAATTCTTTAAAAAAGTTCACAGAGAGACGGGAAAGTCTATTTTCCCGTCTCTCTGTGAACTTTTTTAGTCTCTGTGGACAACCGAGCAATCAATTTTATATTGATTTCTTATTGCGTTTTGAATACGGAACCTTAAAAAGTTTCAGTTCGGCCTCGACAACTGTTGGGCTACTTGCATATTGTAAGGATCCTAAAAACTTAAGAGAACCCCTCGTAATATTTACTTTCCAACACAAACACCTATATATTTCCCTGAAAAAATGTCCGACTTGGCTCTAACTTCCACTGCAAGGGACCAAAGAATTTATGATATTTTTATTCAGTCTTCAGTCGACCCGCACCTTCTACTAAATCTCTCTTCTAATTCATTGTACAGAAGTAAACCATTTTCTACGTGCGTTGAATAGACCAGTGTGTTCGGAGATAGAACTAATGTGGCACTGGGGGCGCTGTTCTTATTCCATTATTTTGTTCGATTAGCATCACAATTGAGACGTCAGTTCCCGTATTTTACCACGATAGTTTTCTTTTTTAAACCTTCTTCAAGCCTGAGGCCAGACGAGCGTTTTTAGGGTTCCGTACCCAAAGGGTAAAACGGGACCCTATTACTGAGACCGCTGTCTGTCCATCCGTCCGCCCGTCCGTCCGTCCGTCCGTCTGTCCGTCCGTCCGTCTGTCACCAGGCTGTATCTCATGAACCGTGATAGTTACACAGTTGAAATTTTCAAAGATGATGTATTTATGTTGCAGCTATAACAGCAAATACTAAAAAACAGAATAAAATAAATATTTAAGGGGGCTCTCATACAACAAACGTGATTTTTTTGCTCGTTTTGGCTCATATTGATGACGGCAACAGGTAGATGCTTGAAATATTCACAGAATATTGAGTTATATTATTCACTTCATATTTATACCTAAATAATTAAAATAAAATTAATATTTAAGGGGGCTCCCATACAACAAACGTGGTTTTTTGCTCGTTTTTATAGATAATGGTATGGAACCCTTTGTGCGCGAGTCTGACTCGCACTTGGCCGGTTTTATTTAGTTAGTTCTAGGAAAATTATCGTTTTAAAGTTTAATATTTCGCAAAAAGATCCCTAAATAGAAAAATTATTTTCGCACACCCTTAATATTCTTGGATTTACCTATTAATTAAATCTATTTACGGTTTTCCACACGATATGGAACAGATGGGAAAAATAATGAATTCCCATTTTACGCTTAGAAGGTACCTACTTACCTACCCAAAAATGTCAAAATTATGTTTTACCTCTTTATTGGCATCATTATTAAGCATACTCCAAATAATAGTTTTCTTGTACGAAGTCTTTGAGCTAAGCCGCAGACGGATGGATGGACATAGGGAAACTATAAGGGCCCGGCCCGGCCCATCATCCAGTACAGCGCTGTATCGTGAAATTTTACGGCGTGGCGCCGGAATCAGACGTTTTTTAGAAGGCGAAAACATCGGATTCCGGCACAACGCCCGCTTTTGTTTCCGATCCGGCGCCCCGCCAGATGACATGGGGCCACAACCTAAGAGTTCGTAGTTGACTAAATTACTATGGAACCCTAAAAACATGACAGGTCCGATCAAAAACATACACCGTTTTTCAATGTTCCTTTATAAGCCGAGCAAAATGAACCACTATTTTGATTCTCCCCGTAATTTACCTCGTCTGGTAGTGGAGCGGGATCGAATCTCGCCTCTAACTCCTCTGTAGACCGTTTTGTACGTGCGTCGAAAGGGAATTACAATGTCGATACATATAAAGGTAAATACATGGTATTGTAGTTGGTAAAAGCCAGGGTTTAGTTGACGTTTGAAGGCAGAAAAGGTTATTGTGAGCCGAAGAAAACATTTTACTCGCGTTTGGGGGAACTTAACCTATAGTTGAGTACCATTTCTTTGTAGATTTTATCATAAATAAAGTGTATTATGCTCATATTTTATTTAGCAATTAATATTTTTTACACAATTATGGTAAAGTCAAAAGGAGGATTTTTAGTTAAGGCCATATGTAGTAAATGATGCATTTAAACATATACTTTATTTTATTTTTATTTTTATTGCGAATAGGTCCACGTTTCACCACCAACTCGTCTGTTAGAAAGCGACGATGTGGTCGAAGGTAAAGCACGCAGACCCAGAAGATACCTATTCACTCTGACCTGAAAAGGCCCACATTGTATCTATCAGGGAACAAAGTGGCCGGCAGTTTATTCCATTCCTTATCTCTACGAATTAAAAACGTAGAATTAAACCGTTTGGTTCGTACTTTAGGAAAATCCACAATGTTTGGGTGGTAGTGTGCCTACTTTCTACTTGTCTTGTCTAATTTTTAGGCGGGTAAAAATAAAACATTTATTAGTAAATACTTTAATCTCTACTTTTAGGTACCTACTTGTAATATAATAGATACAGATATTTTATGTCACTACTCGCTTAACACAACTTGTTAAAAAAAACATGATTGATGCAATAGAATTTTAGCTGCAGCTGCAAATTCATATGATTCACTATTGAATTCAAATATATTTATTATTCTTAGAATTACGTATCACATATTGTAAACTGATATAAATCTAAATCAGAATGATGCTTAAGATGAAACCTAAGTAAACATTATAAGTACCTACATACACCTATATCAACACACGGCATGGGATTTGTATGTAAATACACATTACAGGACTGAAACCCATTTCAAATGCAAATCCGATCGTGATGGTCACTGCATTCATAGACTTGATTGACAGAGTAAAAGGAGATGGCTCGAACTATACGCAATAGAAGCGACAATAGTTTGCTACAATATTGGCTCATTCTCAAAGCAAGGGTTACCTATCTATAATTCGAATATCATAACCCCGAAAACTAAATATTATTTTCATAAGACTCTTTATCACAATCTCGAAAGCTCCTTTGACAACTGATAACCGAAACTCTATAATACGAAAGTTTATGTTTCTAATAAAAATAAACATAACAAACCAAACCTAATAATTGTCCAGGCAAATGAAACTGATGAATAACAAACTTATGAAACATAACAAACCAAGCCTAATAATTGTCGAGGCAAATGAAACTGATGGATAACAAACTTATGAAACATAACAAACCAAGCCTAATAATTGTCCAGGCAAATGAAACTGATGGATAACAAACTTATGAAACATAACAAACCAAGCCTAATAATTGTCCAGGCAAATGAAACTGATGGATAACAAACTTATGAAATCAGAAACTCGTGTTAAGTAAAATATCTGGAATCAGGCAATTCTATGGAATGGATTCGGACAAGTAAGATTCTAACAAATGTATTTCGGATTATAGATACGTTATCCGAAGCAAGATATCTAGAATATGATGTTAATCTTAACGGCCTTACCGAAAAACATTACTTAACTTTAACCATCGTCTTAAATTCTCTGTCTTCTTTCCGCAAGTGTCATTACGTGTCAGCGAGAAGCTGACAAAATATGTTAATCAATGCTTAAAGTTAAGTAACGTTTTTCAGTAAGCCCGTAAGAGTCTGTTCTATAGTTAGAAATTGTCCGTCTCACACGCACGTGCAAACGTTTCTGAAGATGAGGATTATTTTACATTGTCCTCCTTTTTTGGCGGTTGAGTAAAAAGTAATGCAAAAGGCATTTTAAAGGGCTTAAAACTTTTGTTTGATTGACTTAGACGGCGCCGAAAACGAGACGCGTTATCACCTAATCCTTTATCACTAAGCCTGCGATGCCGAAGCCTTGTGTACACAGTAAACAAGTGGCTACGCACACTACGATAAAACGTTTGACATTTCAGACAACTTGATAACGTTCTGATTGCTATTCCATGTCCAATGTCAATATCGTGTCACATTCATGCATGTAATGCGGATAGGAAGGCTGTTTGAACATTAAGGCCTAATCTAAACTTGGGGAGTCTAGTGCGAAAACTGAAGAGACTGACAAAAGTTACTACTTTTTTTTTGTATACACTATAGATCTACGATTGACCACCAACTCGCCTGATGTTAAGCGATGGTGTGGCCGAGGATGGAGCTTGTCGACCTAGAAGATAATTATCTATTCACTCTAGCCTTGAAAATTTCAAGATTGTAGTACAATTTGTATCCATAGTATATACACATACAGATACAGATAGTCCATGCTATGTGCCCTGCCTACTGTCACTTCAACTTGCTAAGCTACTGATGTCGATGACATTCGTACGTTTACGGATCTCTTCATTTCTGGTTCGATCCCGCAGAGAAACTCCGAGCATAGCTCTCTCCATAGCTCGTTGCGTGACTTTGAACTTTATTTTAAGTTCCATAGTTAGTTTTCGTTATCAGTGCTGTATGTTATCACTGGTAACATACATTATGTTACCATAGGTAAAATTTCACGTGAGAAGAGTTTAATGATCTATTTTTTTTTCAAATAGCTATAATTGTATAGCTTCAAACTCTTTCTTTATACAGCAATGATATATACTTATGTTTAAAAAAAAGACTTTCAGGCCTTACAAATATAGCTTTTTGAAAAAAAATAGAACATAAAATTCTTCTTCTGTGAAATTTTACCAATGATATATAGGTCAAACAAGCACTGAAGCAACGATTAGTTACTAAAAGTGAATCTCAGCTGAGCTCAGTAAACAACAAAACAAAGTTATGCTTATCATTTTTTAGATACATATGCTATAAAATTTACTTTTAGCTTTTTTTTTGGTGCGAAGTTCTATTACTGGCAGAGCGCACGTAAAAAGTTCTAATAACGTTACGAAAGTGTCGTATTGCGTATAGTCTCATGTACGAACGATGCTCCAACAATCAGGAAATGTAAGTAGAGATTTGTAATATAGGAGAAATATTTTCGTGGTTAGTTGTCATTCAGTGTTTGCTACTATCATGATAATAGGTACCGATAGACCGGATAAAGGCGCCAAGTTTCTTTCTCTTTCGTGGTCATGTAACCTATTACTTGAGTGACAGGAACAGAAATACCTTTTTCACATAAATCTTCCGAAATGTTTCATGATATGAACATATCAGGGAGAAAAAGGTCGAGGATTTTTTGTTAGTAACCGAAAAAGGAAGTTCTCCATTAGTTTTTTTTCTATGTTCTGTAGTATCTTTATTTTTATCTTAGAGGGTGGTTCCATAAAATTTCAGTTTTTATACTACGTAGTAATATTATATAAATTGTAACATCATCATCATCATAGTCATCTATTATAGCGAAAGTAGAGAAAAAGTAATACAAATTATATACAAAGTGTTTTCCTAACTGCTAATAATTACAATAATATGTTACATAATTGAAGGCAACATAATTATGTAGCAATGGAGTATATAAAGCAATTTATTAGATTTTTTGAAAATTAATTTCATTATTAGGCGATTGATATGTTTTTTATATTCTTAATTCATTTTTTTTTAAGTTCTACCATCTCGTGACGTCACAAACTGCTTACTCCTTTTGACTAATGATTATTTACAGATAAAATATATAAAATAAAATAAAATAAATATTTGTGGACATTTCACACAACACCATCTAACCCAAACTAAGCAAAGCTTGTGCTGTGGAACTAGATGGCTGATAGAATACATATATACTTTTTTTTTTTTTTATAAATATATACCTAAGATACATAGAAACACCCAGACACTTAACAAACATCCATGCTCATCACACAAATGTTTGGTAAGTATGATAATCATTAACGCAGGTGAAACCGGGTGCACTGCTAGTCACACTAATATCATAAAGGTGAAAATGTATGTGTGTTTGTACTTTGTGTGTTTGTATGTTTATTACTTCTTCACGCTCAAACGGCTAAACCGATTGCGATTTAATTTGGAATGGAGGTAGCTGACACCCTGGATTGAAATATGCTACTCTTTATCCCAATAATAATATCTTCTTTGATATACTAATTTATGTAAAACAGCGGCTAACACCGCGGGTAGTAGCTAGTTTGAAAATAAAAGCAAGTAACCGAAAACAGTTTGGTTATGACATGACATGTTAACCGGCGCGGCGAGACAAGTGATCAAAACTATGACAATTTCAAACTAACGGCGCACTTCAAACTTTACTAGCCTTTTAATAGACTACTAAAGTTGAACGCGCATGTATTTTATTAACTCTTAAAACAGTAATTGCAAATGGTAACAGCTAAGTTTTTAGCTTTTAACTCAGCTTTTAGGGGAGAGTGGGGTAATTGCGGAAAAACATTATGTTTTTTTTAATACGATATATATCGTTTGAGGAATAATTTGCCTGATGGTATGCGACGTTTTGCTCGAGAACAGAGCAAGTCCTTGTTACTACCATCCGTACTATAAAACAGTTTTGATTAAAAAGCAAACACATTTGCTAATAAAAACAGAACAGCGTTGTGAACACCAACAGTGGGTATTTGCTTAAGTTTATTTATATCAAGAATTTTCTATTCGCAACTAAGCGTTTATCTAAAACAAAATTTTTCGGATACGTATCTACATTTCTTTTTGAAATCTAAACAGCGAGTGGCGTGATGGACTTTCATACGTAAAGTATCGTTAAACTCGTCTTTATGTTAAGTATTCCATGTTACGAATAAATAAAAAAAACATCACTTGAAAAAAAAACCTCTATTACATACAACTTGAGTGTCATTAAATCGTGCGTAAATAGATTTCCAAGCAAGCGCATTCTACCGCGAAATGCTATCTCAACATTGTCTTAAAACTTAACACTATGGGTCTTATCGAAAACGATTACTGATATATGATCAATGCTCAACATATTTTGTCAACTTCTTACGGACACGTAATGACACATGCGGAATTAAGATAGATAATTTGAGACGTTGTTGTTGTTCAAAGTTGAGTTAGGTTTTTCGGTAAAGCCGTACAAGATAAAATTTTGGAATTTTCTAGAGTAGAATAGATATATTTTAGATTGACGAGCTCCATCCTCGGCCACACCGTCGCTTAACATCAGGCGAATTGGTGGTCAATCGTAGATCTATCTAACATAATAAAGTAAAACAAAATGTTTTTCACCTTGTCGTTAGTAATTCCCCACTTTCCCCTAGATGCAATATGAAAGTTTAATCTTCGTGTGTTTATGTTTACTTATATAGTGAGTTTAGCGAGCAATCTCGAAAGATTAGCGAGTCTTAGTGAAACTTCGAGACACAGTGTTTTGTGTAAGTAAAACGTGGAATATTAAATTTTATGTTGAAAAGTTTGAAAATACTTTAATTTAATTTTCTGCTAGTATATATACAACTTATTACATGGTCTACTTCCCGATCATATCGACGCTTACGTATCAATGAAATATATAAATTAAATTACTTTAAACGGATTTATCGCATCTACTTTACATAATTTTAACAGCTGACGTTTATATTTATGTAAAATATACGCGATAAATCTGTTAAAAGTTGTTGAATTGAATTGAATATGCAAAATAACAAACTATTATTACTATTGAAGTGGCAGTGGGCAAGGCACTTAGCAAGTAGAATTGACGACCGGAAGACCAGGCACAATGGAGATAGAAGACCTCATACCAGTTCCAGGACGACGCTGGAGATGCAAGCCGCTTCCAACCGGTCTTTTTGGATTTCGCGGGGGGGGGGCTGTGTCCAGTAGTGGTCTTCTTGTGACTGAGATGATGATGATATTTATCACTATTACATGTTACAGGCAACGTTTATGGCTCCTTCCATTGTGATAAAACTTCCTTGGATGCTACAGACAAACACGTGTATTTTTTTTATATAAAACCCTCTTTTTGGGTCGGGGGTCGGGGGTTAAAACTTTAGTAAAGCGATATCTCGTGAATTATGTTCAAGCGAAGTAGTAGTAAACGTCTGTTTGGTTTACCTCTGTAATTCGGACCAAATGTCGTCAAAATCGTGCTACAAAATGTATTAACTGATCCATGATCTCCACTCTTGTACGCGTGTCTAGTTTATCACCTAGTTATTAAATAAATTGAAATATAGTTGGTACAAAATTTACCGTAAATACAAACACAAACACCATTTGATTCAGTGTTTTTATCAACTGATTCCACGATAGCGTCATGTCGAGAATCAACACGGGTTTCTAAAATTGAAGTGATCGATGGTACATAGTATTCGATTGTCGATGATAAATTACATTTATCTTTGATTAAAGTGTGATGCCCGGAACTATGGGCCTTATAAGGAAGCTCAAGGTCGCGCAACGAGCTATGGAGAGGACTATGCTCGGAGTCTCTCTACAAGATCGAATCAGAAATGTAGAGATACGTAGACGTACAGGAGTCACCGATATAGCACAGCGGATTAGCAAGTTGAAGTGGCATTGGCAGGGCACATAGCACGTAGAACTGATGGCCGATGGGGCCGAAAGGTTCTCGAGTGGAGACCACGTACCGGCAAGCGCAGCGTAGGAAGACCAGCCACGAGATGGACAGATGACCTCATACAAGTGGCGGGAAGACGCTGGATGCAAGCCGCTTCCAATCGGTCTTTTTTGGAAATCCATGGGGGAGGCCTATGTCCAGCAGTGGACTTCTTATGACTGAGATGATGAGATGATGAAAGTGTGATGCAAGTTTATTGGTTGTTTTATCCGACGCCCATAACGTGGGTAATATTTCTTATTAAGTAAAAAAGTAAGTAAGTTCGTATAGACTGAGTGGCCAGCCCCAGTGTCAGAGTTATTAAGCCGCCGAAAGGCCTGTCACCTGGCTTGACGATTGACAAACAACCGGGACCTACCTATATCAAATTTCATAACAATCAGTTTAACTGTTTCATCGTGAAAAGGTGACGAACAGACAGAGTTACTTTTGTTTCAAGGGTTCCCCAGTCTACTACGCACCCTTGTAGCGGCTTTGCTCAAAAGCTATTAGTACTAGAAAGTTGTAATTCAGCATGAGTATATATAGTAATTACGCGGAAAAAGTGATAGATTAAAATTTTGAAAAAAAAAATCTTATTTGGGGTATTTAAGTACCTCCAGTACAGCCTACACGTAAAAAGTGGGGATGAGATATTTTTTCTCATGTAACCCATCGTGTATCACACGTTGGATAAGTAATTATAAAAACATTTCGAGTGTGGCAAAACCATTTTTCTATTTAAGCGTCCGTTTACGATTATTCATGCTTTAAAGTGATATTTTTTTGTTAGAGTCAATTGTTTTAACTTCTTTTAATGTTTTTTGGGAGAAGTATTATTTTGCAAGTAAGCCTGGGGCAATATCATACTTTTATTACAGGCGTAACTCCAATCAGTCTCAAGTCTCGACAAGCTCTTAGTCATTTTTATTTATTTTTATTTATTTATCGTTTATATGCTAAAAGGGACATAAGATTTATTAATAATTTTATGTTTTGTATAATATCGGTTTAATCAAAAAGTCAATTTTATTACGATCTTGCCCCTTAACCTCTATATACATTTCTTATCACATTTTACATTTTTATATATACATATTTTATCACATTTCATTTCACACTTATTAGTACGATTGCGTTTTATCTGTATATACAATTACGTATTATGGGTTACACTTACATCTAAATATCTATTTGGTTAAATACCTTAGAACTCTGAATTATTTATTCTACAACGAATTTCGTAAACTCAAAATTTTATTGTTATCATCTATAACTGGCTGCATTTTCATCAAATCTGATGTGTGCGAGATATAACTGTAACGGCACCCTACCATGTGCGTGTCTCGACACTGTATTGGCCGCTTAAGGCCTATTCAGACCTGAGCGTTATTCGCTACCGCGAGCGTAAGAGAGATCCGAGTGGGTATGCGTTAATTTCACTGTTTACACCAAATACATGGATATCGCTATCGCGCGCGGTAACGAAACCCAAGCGATATCCGCGCGGTATTGTCCTCTACCCACAGCGGTAGCGAATAACGCTCAGGTCTGAATAGGCCTTTATTTTTCATCCCAAAAAAGAATAAGAACCAGCTAGAACCGAATCAGCAACGCAATAGATGGAAACGCGCACTTGATTGCAAGCCTAGTTACAGGACAATTGGCACATCTTACAGATCAATTGACTCTTCCGCCACTTACCAGACGTCCAATCTACGAGTACGTGTCGATGTGGACAGAAACAAACATGCTATACTTTGGACATTGTTAAATTTTGCTATTTTAAAATATTCTGTGAATATGGTAGAAAATATGCACAGATATTTCGAATATTACACACACAAATATTTATCCATATTCATCATCATTATGGCCCTGTGGCTCAGTTGGTAGTATGTCTACCTGCTAAGCTGTAGGTCGTCGGTTCGATCCCCAACCAGGGCAAACATTTGTGTTATGAGCATGGATGTTTGTTATGTGTCTGGGTGTTTCTATATATCTTATGTATATATTTACAACAGCAAAAAAAGTATATTATGTATTCTATCAGCCATCTAGTTCCATAGTACAAGCTTTGCTTAGTTTGGGCTAGATGGTGTTGTGTGAAATGTCCACAAATATTTAAAAAAATATATCTCAGCCACGAAGCTCTACTGCTGGATAGACATTAGCGTTCCTCATGGAGTTCCCCGGAAAGACCGATTAGGAACGGCTTACATCCAGCTTCTTCCTGCCACTTGGATGAGGTCGACTGTCCACCTTAGTCAGATAGATATATGGATGGAGATACGATGAAACTCCAAACTAGGTGTTCTTACATTACGATTACGATAGTTTTAGACGTCGACGATGCGAGTTTCGAACAAGTGTCGCTAAGGAGTAAGTATCTCAATGAGTAAGTATTTCACATATGCACAGATTTTCTTTTCCTATGTCTGTGATATATATACATACGTATGAAAATTCGCATACTTCGATACCGGTATGCAACTACTAGTCTCGCGATACTCGCCTGTCAGTCCTGTGTGTCGCATCACCTACCAATCGCGGCAAAAATGCGGCGGAACAGCTGTTGAATATTCAATATGTTGAAGAAATTCGAAATTCGAATAATATTTTTTTTATGTTTTCAGTGGCGTAAAGTACGAGCCTGAAGTAGCAAGTAGCAAACAAGTATTTGAGAAAGTATTAAAGAGCCGATATTTCAGTATATATTATATTATATATTTATTATTATATATATTTCCATCCAGATACGCGACTGAAATATCGGCTCTTTCGAGTATTTAATGTGTGAAGGGCCTGGTTTAATTATTATATTATTGGTTTGTATTACTATTTATTTTCACATAATTGATGGTTAAGTAATTGAATAGCTTGTTATTATTATTTTTAATTAATTTAATAGAACATTTTTAATTTTTAAATTGCTATTTTTATTTTTCGCTCAATATTAATGCATGTCTTCAATTATTGTGACACTAAGCTATATTTTCTTTGTATACTTTTCATTGTCAATGTATAGATATTTATAGGTGAACGTTATATATAAATAAAATAAATAAAAATAAAAATGTTGAGTAAGGAAATTTAATAATGTTCCTTACTTAAATGTAAGTGCTCTGTGTACGTGACTTTAACGATCCTCTTAACGATGCTACGTGTATACCTAATTAAAACAACGTACAAATAGGTACTATTATATAAAATTTTATTATGTGTAATACAATTTAATATAAAGTAATAAATGTAATAATCCACCGCAAATACGGATTACTGGCTCGTTAACTTGTTTGTGTTACAAACTTTCTACTTGTATTGTGAAAATACGAGACAATGCTTTTCAATTTCGAATATTAAAATATAACCTAATCCTAGGTTATTATAGTAAAACATTATTACTAAACAGAGGCCCTATTCGAGTCATTTCAATTATTTATTCTGTTCAACTTGTAAAAGCATTGTAAAACCAAATAAGCTGGTGCTTTCACAAACTGAATAAATTAGATTGCTTTCAGAAAAGTTTTTTTAAATCAATTTTATGTTTGTTTATTGCAAAATTGTGAATGCATTGAAATAAAAAAATAAGCAATGTTCCGAATGTTTTTTTGAGTTTTGGCGTATGTTAGGTTTTTTATGTTAGATCTACGATTGACCGCCATCTCGCCTGATGTTAAGCGACGGTGTGGCCGAGGATGGAGCTCGTTGATTCAGAAGATATCTATTCACTCTAGTCTTAAAAATTCCAAGATTGTAGCTTTCAGGAAACAGAGATGGCAACAAAAAATTCCATTCCTGTGCAGTACGCATCAACGTACGTAAGAGCTTGGACCTACGAGTATATCGCTGAGTACGGATTATTGGTATTTCAATAAGAAATAGGTGGTAATGTGCCGACTTTCCGCTAGTCCTGTAGTGAAATGGGGAAAATGGAATTAGGTTTATACAATTACTGGTTAGTAGATAGATTAGTTCTATGTTGTTTAAATGTTCGTTTTTAATTTAAGCTTTTATTATTTTTAAGCCCTTATCAAAACAGTGAGATTCTTATACGCTTAACGTATTTGAAGTGAAGTGAAGGTTTCGTCTAGATTAGTTTTTTTTTGTTAAGTAATAGGCCTGCACTTGACCGCTAACTCGCCTGATGTTAAGCTACTGTTGCGGTCGATGATCGAGCGTGTTTAAATTGCGAGTTCCCTTTTTAGTATCGTACAGTCAGAAACACGAAAAAGCGTCACCGTTTCATGATGGATATTCCAAAACCCCGAACGAAACGCTTTAGTTCCACTTTCATCGTGCGGACTCCAAGATTGTGGAATACGCTTCCTGAGTGGGTCTTTCCCGATAGATATAATCTAGGTGTCCTTAAATCGCAAGTGAATTGGTTTCTTCTAGGTAAGCGCGCTCCATCATAGACCGCAACGTCGCTTAACATCAGGCGAGTTGGCGGCTAAGCGCAAACATATTTCTACATAAAAAAGAGTATATTGGTTTCTTAACAATTTAGAAACCCAGATTGATCAAACGAAAATCCCTACTCAGGAAGCGTATTCCACAATATCGCAGTCCGCCCCATAAAAATGGAATTAAAACTTTTCAAAAAATAATTGTAAAATAGAAACATCTGCTCTGGGCTTCCAAGATACCGGCCTAGCCGAATTTGGGGCCCACTGAGAAATCATTGTACTATGAATTCTACTTTGAAAATAAATATTTACTTTACTTACTTTTACAACAACGCTTTTATTTTATTTTGTGATTTAAAGACACCTTTATAATGAAACTATTTAATAATAGAAACCGCAATTTTAATGCCAGATTTTAACGTAATGAATCTTATTTAATAAATGAATACAATTAATTTTGTGTACGTTTTTAGCTGCAGGTGAGCCTTTAATACTTTAAGATAAGACTCAACCGAAATTTGAATAGAAAATTAAACTGGCTAAAATGGCGGAGCAAACGTATTTACCTTTTAAAAGATTTATTAATTTCCCAAGGGGAGATTCTCTACTAGATATTTACATTTTTGTTAAATTTTCTTAGACCCTGCGAGCGTTCTTGTTCCAACAGTAACCTCAGTTGGTTTAATAACGCTGTATAAGATTTTAAGAAATATGTATTCTTTGGCAATAAATAAGTATTCTAATTCTTATATTAGGTCTTTTTTACCCGACTACCTAAGAAGGAGGGTTATGTTTTTCGAGTGTATGTTTGTATGTATGTATGCACCTATGTTTCTATATGATCGCCTACAGCGGTTTGACCAATTTTGATGTGCTACGTGTCGTTAAATTCCTCAGAATGTCATAGGCTATATTATTTTGTAATAATAATAATTTACACAGACACAATCAAGTAGCCTGGATCATCCACCAGCAGCTTGCTCTTCAATACGGTCTTATCGAGTCCGAGGTGCCGTACTATCAGTACGCACCAGCGCCGGTTCTTGAGAATGGCCGTGCTTTGCTCTATTGGGACCGCTCTATTATCACGGATAGGACTATTGTTGCCAATAAGCCTGATATTGTGATTGTAGATCGTTCCCAACGCCGGGCAGTGCTCGTTGACGTCACCATCCCACATGATGAGAATCTCGTGAAGGCTGAGCTCAGCAAGTACCTTGACTTGGCTCACGAGATAACCGCCATGTGGAATGTTGACTCGACGACCATTGTTCCGATAGTCGTATCGGCAAACAGTTTAATAGCGAAGCGCCTTGACCAACATCTTAAGAGGCTCTCGCTTGATGGTCGGATCAAGGGTCGGATTCAGAAGGCAGTCATCCTAGACACGGCACGAATTGTCAGGAAATTCCTCAGTTTGTAGCCCTTACCGTCGACAGCTTGAGCCCTGCACCGCTGCCGGCGGCACTCTAGGCTTAAGTTTTTTTAATGTTTTTATTGTTTTTTATATAAATATTGTAAAAACTTATTCTTAAGATTAATAAATAAATATGATGATAATAATACATTTCTTGCAAAAATAAATTAGTGCGTTTTTTCGTAATCTCCAACGAACTTTGTCGTAATAAGCAAGTGATTTTAATAGAATTATTCTAAAGAATGTGCATTTATAAACATTTACAGTGATTTTACGCATACATTTTCAGAAAAACGTACACTCAACAGCATATCAAGCGTAACAAAATCGTAAAAGTTTGACTGCAAAAATTGCTTTACTGCAGTCGGGTATTTTGTTTTTATTTTAACATAGATACTTGTTAACCGCCGTGCTAAAAAATGGTGTTAATAAAAGTTTATCGTGTGTATCTGGAAATCTATGTATTTGTGTGGCAGTCTATGGTATTGTACCTATCAAACAGATGACCATGTATACACCATGGTCATCTGTTTCATAGCATTGATAGTTTTGACTTTACGATGTTTATTTGACTGGTCTCGCAGCTCAGATGGTAGTATGTCTGCCTGCTAAGCTATAGGTCGTGGGTTCGATCCCCACCCAGGAAAAACATTTGTGTTATGAGGATGGATGTTTGTTCTGTGTCTGGATGTTTCTATATATCTTAAGTATGTATTTGCATAAAAATGTATATATATGTATTAGAGCCATCTAGTTCCATAGCTTTGCTTAGTTTGGGCTAGACAGTGTCGTGTGAAGTGTCCACCAATATTTATAATAATATTAACTTAAATTATAAATCAGAAATAAAGAGATACGTAGACGTACAAAAGTCACCGATATAGCACAGCGGATTAGCAAGTTGAAGTGGCAGTGGGCAGGACACATAGCACGTAGAACTGATGGCCGATGGGGCCGAAAGGTTCTCGAGTGGAGACCACGTACCGGCAAGCGCAACGTAGGAAGACCAGCCACGAGATGGACAGATGATCTCATACAAGTGGCGGGAAGACGCTGGATGCAAGCCGCTTCCAATCGGTCTTTTTGGAAATCCATGGAGGAGGCCTATGTCCAGCAGTGGACTTCTTATGTCTGAGATGATGATGATGATGAAATTATAAATAATTATTTGTAATTTTAGTAGCTGCGGTGAAACCGCGTGGAGCTCCTAGTGCAATTTAATTAAATTACCCATCATGTATATCATTAATATGTCAAATCCAGTATTCTAATCTAGTTACATAACAATAATTGCCGCAATCCAACGTGGCATTGCTGTCAGCATTCTAGCCACTAGTCGCACTACCAGTACACTTTTGACCAAATTTTTATTTTGTATTCTGTATAATATTATATTTCAAATCGTTTTTTTTCTTTTTTTATATATGATGTAGTTAGTAGAGGTAGGTATTAGTTATTAGTATAGTATTTTCTTAATGTTCTCTTTTTTATAATTGTCGCATTATTCGTCCCAATAAATGTCTATAAAAACGGACGACGTCTGTACAAGACAAGCCCACAAACTCATTATTTCGATGCCAACATTAGGTAACATAATTTAAATAATACAATGGAGTAAAATAATGTTTGCTTACGCGATAAAAAACCTCTATTGAATACTGATGAGTCAAATTTGAATGATTAATCATAGTCTAGGAGGCGGTGGTATGATTGACTGAATGTGGTACGGTTTCCTTTTTTATGTACAATTAAGATTAAAAAGAAGATATACTTTGTTAATCAAGTAATTGTGGTTAGCTTTAATATCGTTTTTTATTGGCGGCAAATCACATTTGTTGAAGAAAAAATTGAGATTTATTCCAAAAATATCAAATAAATGTATCCATAATTTAAGATAAAAAAATATATGTGTAAAATTTGCTATTAGCAATGACTTTTCATCACGTGGACGTAAAGTCTAAAACAAAACTCACGAATAGAGTACCTATCTTGGGTTGACCTCATATACCAACAATGACGAACTTAAAGATTTTGATATAAAGACTCTATGTCGCCCCGTTAAAGTCTAATTTAGATTGAGAAGTCTAGAGACGTCTATTTTGCCGCTTCGAATTATTTTGAAAATAGAAATGATTGTAATCGTGTAAGGGGTCTAATTAGATTTCATTGAGCTCAGACTTTTTGAGGACTGACGCTACATCCCGTTGATACTTTATCAAAGGCCCGTTGATACTTTATTAGTCTCTTGTTTACTATAACAAAGTTCATCTCATTTTCAAAAATTTACCAGATCGACGCGTGACCAACATGCTGGTGCGTATCTGGTCAAATGCCTAAACTTTGCCATTCAGCGCTATGCTCTTAGCATGTTGGGTACGCTGCTAGTAGTAGTAGTAGATTTACAACTAGTAGTAGATTTGAGAAATTTGATTATCTTTTATATCTATTCCGATATGGGGCTATTTGCTTTTTTGTAGTAGTAGTTTATTTTGTTATTTGTAGTTTTGTTATAAAGGCAATAAAGGTAATAATAGATATATAGTTATATATAGTTTTGTTATAAAGGCATAAAGGTAATAAAAGGTTGATAAAGGTAAGGTATAAGGTCGTGGGTTCAATCCCCACCCAGGGCAAACATTTTGTGTGATGAGCATGGATGTTTGTTCTGTGTCTGGGTATTTCTATGTATCTTAAGTATATATTTACAAAAAAAAAGTATATATGTATTCTATCAGCCATCTAGTTCCATAGTACAAGCTTTGCTTAGTTTGGGCTAGATGGAGTTGTGTGAAATGTCCACAAATATTTATTATTTATTTATTTATTTGCCCAGTTAAAATAAAACATTAACAATACTAATAAACGCGATATACGGTAGGAAACAAAGTAAATAAAAAAAAAAAGACGTGTGAAACACTCGGAGACTGCCGCGGTAAAGCTATTGCATAATAGCTTTACGCGCGGTGTGTTAGGTTATTTTCGTTACGGAATTTCTGGATTCGGTCTCCACGCTCAAGGCCCGCGATAGAAGCTATGCAATAGCTTAAAAACAGGAGGCACCTTCATGTCACAATGAACATGTTCAAATTAAAGGCTTATGTGCATACGAGTAGAATTCACTATCTCTCTCACAATCTCACATACGCAGTTTTGAAGTTATAAATTGATTTAATGTAGCTTAAAATTACATTGTGCAATATATTTTATTAAATAACAAATGAGTATTTGCAAATATAATTCTATCGTGGCAGAAAAAAGGAATTATCGTCTCGAAGTATATACTACTATAGTATTCTGTGGTCTTGACTCGACAAAATAATGAAATAAGGACGGCAGCATAAGGTCAGGTTAGGTACAAATTGTTTTAAAAAAAAAAACTAATTACAAGTATAAATTATACTAGGTAGATGCAATAGGTACCTATTTAAGCTACGTTCAAAGACTTATTTATATAAAATAACTTTGAGTAATCTATACGCAAAACGCCAGTACGTAAACTACTCAAATATTTAAGTATATAATAAATAACAAAGCAAACAAGTAGGTTTATACAAAATACTCGACTGCATAAAATCGATTTTCGTAATGAAGGTAATTTATGTTTGCGTTAGTCTTGATATGTTGTTGAGTGTACGTTTTCACAAGAAAATATGATATATATTAGAAAAATTCAAGTAAAATTACTTTTTTTGTTACGTTCATGTTTATTTTTTGAAACATTTATTTATGACATTACAATTAATGCATACACTTGAAAATAAGAACCTTCCTTTTTACGCAGTCATCCGGCTGCGTCATAGTTATCACATAAATCACATTTCTTGTATATCTATATGTTATCTTAATAAGAGCCCTTTCATTTGATACCTAACATGGACCTTTCGATTCACCCTCATTTATTTAAATTCACAAAAACACGTACAAGTTACGTCTATGTAATCGTTTCACCCATATAAAAAAAGACGGAAATAATATTATAATTTTCCATGGCGGACAGGAAGAAAAAGAAAACATTTAATGTACCTGACTCCCAGTTATTTTCTTTTCGGGCATACTGTAAATATCAGGCAATTGGCGTTTATTTTGACGATGGCTTGACCCCCAACATTTTGTACATCTTAATCTCTAGTAACCTCTGTCTAATACCCTCTCTCTTCCCTCTAACCCTCTAAGGTCAAATGTTGCGTCAAACGGCCTCACGGTCTTTGATGCTCTGCCCACCCCGTAAGAAACCGACTGCAGAAAAGAGGTTTATGCAGCCTAACTTATGATTTTTTTTTAATTTTGATGTACCCAGTGTCACTCTCACAACTAAGACGAATCTATTGACACCACTAACATCAAAATCGGTCAAGCCGTTTAGGCTCTAGGGCGTGTCAAAGAAATATAGATACATACATACATACACTCGAAAAACATAACCCTCCTTCTTACGCAGTCAGGTAAAAATAAGCGTGATTTTATGTTAAGTAGCACTGCTGTGTCGGCGGGGCAGTCCCGTGACCTTGTAATATGCGTAATTATGTGATGGATTATATAAATCGGCGAATTAATAAGACTATTTTCATTTATTACGCTAACAGTATGTATGTAAAAGTTCGTACATAAAACTACTACAATTATTTTAACCTCCTTCCCATTTGAGTAGGCAGTGAGGTTTCGAAGACTATATCTTGCTACTTTCCTAACACACTTCATAAGCATTTATTACATTCAAATATTTGTATAACCACACGCTAACGATACATGTACTTGGGTACTACTTATAACCTGATTTTAATTTATTATATCTTCGATTTGTCAATAAGTAAACTACTTTAAATTGTTTGTTTTTCTTGTGTCTATTTGAAATGTAAATTTATAAAGTTATTCAAATTTAATATGTTTGTTTTCCATCTGGTTAATGGTTCATAGCACAATATTATAGCCGTCTTACAAAACGCATATAAAAATCTTATTCACTGAATAAGGACTTGTCTCTTTCTGTCAGAAGGGAACTGTCACGCGCGAAAACGGATCAAAACAAAACACTGTTTAACTAAAATACCCATATTCAGCGTTTATGAGTAACACGGTAGGTGTTTCAAAAAGTGTTGCTAGGTAACTAAGCCAGTAGCCTTGTAGGTAACAATTAAGCACAAAAGCGCAATCAAAATCCTAAATCTATTTTCTTAACCTAGCTTGCATACAGGGTGTGTAGTAATGAGCGGATAATTCTTTACCTACGGGTAGAAGTCATCAAGGTTATTCAAGTGATTAAAAGTTGTTTTCTTTTTTTTTCAACGCGAATTAATCAACTTGGATGGAAACCAATGATATGAACAAGACAAAGCACAAACATTTTGAAAATATAAAAATGGTAATGTATAAATTGTATAAACATAAGAATAATTTTATTTTTTGTGTTTACTTACCTAGATATAATTGTAATAAGTTAAAAGTACATTACATTAACCTATGAGTTTATGGAGTCCAAATTTTTAAATAAAATAAAAAAAATCTGGCCTTGCATTCAAGTTTTCTTTTAAGAAATAATAACGCTAGTATTTATTCTATCATTTGGCTGTACGATTTAAAAATCAACAAAAATTCACAATGTACTTGGTGGTAGTGAGCTGTTTTTTTCATTTGATCTCTTATAACTGTTTTAAGTTGTCTAACATTTGATTTTATCGTGGTTTTCCTGCAGCTAAGAGCTAGAAAAAACGCACAGCGATTCTAGAAAAACTACAATTCAAAGTTATCTCAAAAAATTGTTTAGCAACATTTTATACTTAGTAGAAAATTACAAAAAAATTATAAGAGCTGTTTCGATAAAGAACTATTGCGGCCAAAAAAGAGAAAAACTCACGGCAAAAAATAGAAACGTTTCGATTATGATATAAGGACATCGGCGCCTTCGTTCTCTAACAAAATAAAGAAATAAGGACAAGAGCGCCCTCAATTCCGCATTACTTCTCTAACTGAACAGTCCCTGACCCCTAAATGGATAATTCACTCCATTATCCACTCATTACGCTACACGCTGTATATCGAATATCAAGGCAACACACAATTCCATTGTAGTCTGCTCTTAACATTAAGATGAATAGGTATTAGAATGATCCTACTCTTTATTTGAGAGTTTTTATTGGCTTTAACAAGGTCGTTGGAGCTATTCCGATAATTTAAACTAGACAGCGGCGATGATGTTTGAATCCGGGTGGAACGTTACTTATTTCCAATGTGATATTTTTGTTTTTGGGTTAAAAAAGACTTTATGTGCCTTGAAATAAGAAGATAGAATTTACTCTCCATGTCCCGCTGATTTACGCGTTATTCTACAGAAACTTATATTAGTGGACAAAGTGCGACGAAAGTGCGAGTTTTTTGGTATAAAATGTAACCCATTTATACAATACGCTTACAGAATAAAAGGTGTTTTACCACAGTATGTTTGTGTCATCTATTAACTATAAACTTTTAACCAAAATATGGAATATCTATTGGATTTGCCGTTGCAGTAAAAACAAACCTTTATGTCATGACGAAACATGGTATGTATGACGCTTTTTATACTGTCATATCCCCACTACGAGGCGCTCCCGATTCCCTCGTCTGTGCGTGCGCGTATACTATACATTTCTATATGGGAGTCGTATACTGCGCATGCCTACCTATATTCAACTATAGTAGCTATATAAAACCTTCCGAGAGATCCATATCCACAGGATATTTTTTTTAATTTCTTACATTATTATATTTTAATTTACATTTATAATAGCATCTCACCAGTTGTACTAGTATACAATACTGGTAATTTTTTGCCTCACCCCGCTTTATTTTTTTTTCCCAGTTCCACGAAACATAATTAAGTTCGAGTCAAGAGACAATTGCTCAGACACTGCAGGGAATATGCAATTTGAGAGATAGCTACATTTCCGAATGTTAGACAAGGATAGTTTGTTTAAAGTCGTAAAAAAGGCAATTTATGGGACTCGCCTAAGGTTCAACCGAAGGTAGGGAGATGAAGGGGCACTTCGATTTGAGTCATGCAAGTGGTTACACGTTTCTGCTCAGTGATATGATTTTGAAACATAATTTTAACTGTTATACATATAGTCAGTGTTGTAACATATATATATATTCAGTGGTTCCAGATCACGAGTGAGGGAGTGTTGGTAACGTAAAACCCACTGAGATACCTACTTGTACCTAGATTACGCCAGTACTTACAGTATAAAAGTTGGATCGTATAATCCATTTGATAATTATAATATAATACATTTAGATATAAATACCTGCTCCTTACCTGGCCATGTACAATTGCCGATTGGGTTTAGTTGATTGTATCCTTAAAACATGTACTTGTTTATGGCGTATAAAATATATTACATACGTGACATGTCTGTCTGGCGATAATTGGGAACAAGTTAGTGTTGTTTATCGACCTAATAACACCGATTATCTTTATATCCTGATGTAAGTCGGTTTTCTTATTATTACAATAATTTCTTGTCTATAATATTGTAGGTGTCAATCGATACGCTACTTTACATTAAAGGCAACGTAAATAGTCCCGCACTGTTGTTAAACCTAAATCTGTTGATGAATCTTAACCTATCATATTACAAACCAACTGCAAATAAACAGTAATTTACACTGATCGATGCGACTAGATCTTGCCTTAAATGTATTATTTTACATGTGTATTTGTATTAGCAATTTACGGTTGAGTGTAAATATATAAAATATTATGATATGAAACTTCTCCTCTCTCGAGCGCGAAAATAATATAAATTTAAAATAATTAATTACTCCTACGCCTCTTATTATAATTAGAAGCCGCTTGTGTTGTTATATTCTTACATACCAAGAGTTTACCTCTATGTCACTATGATAAACTAGTGACTGGCTTAATTGACATATTAATGAAGTCAAGTAAGGCCGAAAACATGTAACGACATGGTCAATTATGTTATTGTTGAAACAAGTTAAATCATGAACATCATTTGGAACGGGCTATACTGCTCAATCTAATTGACACCATACAATTAATGTACGTTTTATCTAAAGATTTACAATAATAAACTTGCCGTACGAAGTAACAATGTACAATGGCCTGAACTATAGTTAAAGTTTATTAATTTAAATGTACAACCAATAAAATATATTTAATCACGGCCAATACAATTAATTACTCGGAGTGGAGAGACAAAACTTGGGATTGTAAATAAATTCATTTCTATGACTGGCGATCGCGTGCGTGTGTTATATTATAACTACACATATGTATATCAGGGCAGACAGTTTTCGTTAGATCGGTTGCTTTCTGTCTGTATTACCTGTAGGAGTCAATCGATCCTTCTTTGCAATTGTCATCCCAATTGCAAAGTATGATAAAATCATTCAAAGATAAAATCAATGACCATATACGCGAGTCAATAATATCTTTAATTGAACGAATAAACCTTTTATCGCCTTAATTTCTTTGTTTAATTTACTAGGTTATTATTTACCTTTCTTGCACTAAAGTATAGAGAAGCGATTTCCCAAACCTAACTGGAGCTAAACGTACTAGTATTTACTCGGGTCACAGAGTTACTTATTTATTATTATCTGTTAGTTAACTAAGAAATTGTTGGGAAATCGCTGATCTAGTATAACTAGATCATACCTATCGTCCCATAAGGACTAGATCTAGGCCTAGGAACAGATGCTGCCTTAACCGACGAGCTTACCACGCAGAGGGAGATAAGATGTGAGTATTTTTAAATATTTCTATAAATCAGATAAATATCATAGTCTATTTCTATTATTGAGAAAAGCCTAGCTAGATCTTTATGTCAATAAGGATGCGACTGGCTAAACTTGACCTAGCCTCATAAGACGACCTGACCCTAATTATTTATCTAGCTTAATTTATTTCGCTAATCTAAGGCCAGATTTGCCTGATGTGTTCAATAGGAGGCTTATAGCCTGAGGTTGAGACAGTGACCATAAATATAAGCCTTGTTATAATGATGATTCGATCAATCTCATAACGAACACACGTGTATGTATGTCTACAAGGCTCACGACCGTATGTATGTGTGTTACATGCTTACAAATTTCGTGTAAGCTACAATAGTACCTAAGTACAATTATGAAGGTATATATATTATGCTTCGAATATTTTATTAAACAGAGTATCCCGAGTCGGTATGTCCGACTACATAAGTATGTATGTTTGTCAGGTTTGTTTGTTGTTTGTTTGTACGTATGTAAACATTATCTTCATATCTTATTCTATCTTCATCGTTCATACACGTAATGACAGCGTATACGTCCGCAGAAACGTAGTCGATAATGATTTGCACTTCTATTTCTCAAGTTAGCTCTCATGCGCACAACCTAAATGACTTAGTTTTATCATACTAAAGGATTAATTGAACAACATAATAGAACTCATTTTATAATTAATTTGGTTCGTAGATATAGGATGTTTATGGGCCGACGCAAAGTCCTATTAGCGCCTGGTCCTTGAGTCACATCATATTTGTACGCCTATGCGTACCTCGGGACTGTCACAGCAGTAGCCCCGCACTCCACCCAAACATGTCCTCCCTGCGACGCAAAGCGTACGCCCTATGGCGACCACCTGCCGCTGTTGGTGGCCATCAACTTTGCCTATATTATTTCAAAAACCCAGGGTGCAATATTATTATGAGGGCTGTGGGTAGCCCGGTAAAGCGTTCGCACGCTAAGGCAGGTGGTATTTCTCGCCAAAGATGTGCTAGGCACACTCCTGTCGGTCTGCCCCAATCGGGGATTCCGAAGGATCTTAGGCTCTCCGGAGGTTGACGGATTGGCTAGTTGTCGACAGATATCACTTGTGCCGCCATTATGTACCAGTCCCCCGAGACCTGTTATGCTATACAACTTCCACTCTTATAAGAATTATGCAACTCACACCTTATATTAATATACATATATCACAATATATGGAGAAGGATCGGGCTCTGGAAGACTGACGATGCAATTGGTATAGCGCCCCATATATCAAACACAATATCACAATCACACGCTATACTCGGACGTAATCGGCTTGCTCGATAGACCGAGCGCCGGCCTACTGCATATCCAAATAATTATGACCTTTACTCAGACGATCACGACAAATTAAATTCCCGGTGAAAAATATGCTAACGCCTTCTGTTCAGATCGACGTTAACATATAGTCGGAAATAAGCTTTACAAGCTTTGCCACCACAGAAATTGGTGCCGTGACCAGGATATTGACCTAAATCCTGGGTTTAATTTTAAAATTATAATAATTTGGCCTATAAATAGGCCAGAAATTGGTGTTAGTGACCAAAACTTCAGCTCCGTATTGAATTTACAATACGACGAAGTTCATATTAAACAAAAAAAAAAACACAACGTAGATTTTATACTAGACGATCACAAATAACAATGAGTATCCCTGTCATAACTTGTACTTGTACAGAATTTGATGACTATAAGAAAATCAATGTTAGACAATATTATAATCTTATTTTTAATAGATAATTAATCTTTTAAAATTACCGGTGTTTGAAAGATCAATTTATCTTAATATGGAAACGGTGCCTACTTTGTGACATGCTTTGCTTAGTAGTATTTCAGTGCTTACTTTTAGTATTTAAGTGCTTGCTTTCTCAAACTACACACACAAAACATACACACGCTTATATGCACACGATGCACACGTACTCATGCATAAACACATGTTTCTTATGGGAAAGGCGTGCCAAACTTAGTCAGTTCTAAATACTTTCAGATAAATTGTGATGAGGAGATAATGCGATGAGAGAATTAAACTAAATTTATAAATGTAATCAGACATATGTAACGCGCTAATTATAAGTCTAGAATACATATTTACTATTCGTGGAATTACTCAAATCATTGATGAGTGAGCAGGTTACCTTAAAACAGATAATTGTTCGGTAACTAATCCTTATTTAATATTAATGATGAATAATAAATTCAAACTAATGATGATGATGTAGGTAGATAAGCGCAAGATACGCTTAGATATATTTATATAAGGATTTCGAACCCTATTAAGTAGAAGTAAGGAAGTGACGGATCTTGTATTTGAGGCTGATGATGATAATGATGGATTAAATTAGTCCGCTTATATACTTTTACCATTACACAACAAGGAGGTAATGAAACGTATCATGTCTGATGCTTATGCAATTTTAGTATTCCTGATGCTAATTCCTAGAGTGACTATGGCCAGAAACTAATGGAGGAGGAATTAACTCAAAAACCTAAGCTTGGCCTTGATTATGTTTCTTAATACACAAACATAAGATATACTGCAATCATCGGTTATAATATACCTATATAGGTAGCCTAAGAAACCTGGACTGATATATCACGGGACTTATAGTTGGTTTTAAAGCATACTATGGAAAGAGTGAATATTTAAATTAAATATAGCTCTTGAGTTGTTCTGATAGAAATTCGTCTAACTAAACAGTCGGACAACAAAGCCTATCGCCAGTTGGTTCGAATCCAATATTATATATTTTAAGGAAGACATAATAAAAAGTATCTGTTGGCCAGCGAACGGAGTTTTATACAACCTATTGATACTAAGGCGTAGGATTTGAGCAATCTTTCAATCACAATGCCTTTGTTTAAAGTTTTAAAAGTTGGACATGTGTGCGTGGCTTTCTCTGAACATCAAAATTGTTAATTTTAGAGTCATTGTCAAGCAGAACAATGTCTCTGTAGAATAACCAGGAAATGTATAGTCTGGTGAACGACCAGTGTCATATACTTTTATGTGAGTTTATTACTCCCGCGCTGTTGGCGATAAGTCAATTATAAAAGACACAAAGAAAAAAGGGACTATTAGGGAGTTTGAAACATAGTTGTCTTAGCAGTAAAACAATATCTGTCTGCACAAAGGGTAGTAAAACCCATTGTAGCTTGTTGTCGTAGGACTCACCACGTGCAGCCGCCTTTTTATGATAATATCACCCTGGAATTGTTTTGAAGAGAAAGTCAGAGCCATGCGAAATATTTATAATGGTTATCGGGAATAGTACATAATGAAATATCATGATAACAAGATAAAATGTTTTTTACTACGATCAGAAATATAATCTAGATTTCTCGAGTTTTACTCTGTGTTTAGAAATAAATAAATAAATGTATTCATACATACCAAGATAGGAATGTGATAAATCTAAAATGCTATCTAAATCGTTCTCTCACACAATTTGTCGTTTTACACGTGTACACTAAGGTTTTGAGAAGTGAAAAATACAGTTTACCAGACAGAAGTGAACTTGGCGCCTTTCTATTTTGAAACATGGGTATTTCAGCTTGGCTTAAATATATTTTAGTTTTGCAAAATTAAGTTATTTGGCACCGTTATCCTTTAGAAATACAAATACATGTGCTAGAAATGATGGTTGTTGGAAAAGAAGGAAGTTTAATGCAAAGATTATGACAAAGATATTCTTTCTATGGATGTTTAATTTGCAGATCTATTATCGAATCAAAATCCAAATTTATTATTCAATATATAGATATATATATAATATAAAAGTATTTTCACAATAGACTTGATCCTTGTGAGAAACAGTACACAAATAAAATGATAATAAGTGCAAATCATTAATAGTGTACACTATAATATTGGAGTATCAATAAAATTTTCTGTATACAATATTTTTAAGTTTATACAATAATAACAATATAAAGATGAATATGTTAAGCTGACGGCGAACCTCCAGTAGTGGAGAGGATTCAGATGATGATGAGGATGTTGATGATGATGATGACAGTAGAAACGCAAAACCATGAATATTATAGTGACTTGAAAATTGGAAGGCAACCACATCGGGCCAGAGATTAGGCTGCTAATAGTATAAATTAAATTAATACTATGAATTTTATCAATATATTCAAACAAAAAAAAAAACAACATATATTTTTCTCAACTTAACATCAGGATTTATGAATTTCATGACTATGATCATAATTTGGAGTAGTATATACTATTCAAAGGTACTAGTACCTCATGGTACTAATAATTGCAAGGAGATTAAAAGTTATCACTGCATTACGATACGGAGTAGAAGGAGGCCGTAAAAAAATATTGTTGTCACTATTGAATTTTTATATACACGTTCATTAATTCTGTTTCATACATACCCATGTAAGCAAGTCACCCGACTTGCTTTCGACCACGAGAGCCAATCCAGTCCACGAGAGACCTAGGCATCCAGGTCTTGTGGAGAGATGGCCTTACACGTGCCTTCGCGCCCTGTGCCGCGGGCAAACCTGCCGTTCAATCCTGAAGATGATGGGGGGAAGAGACCCATCATTGGAGTCTTCCACAACGGAATCGTTTTTTTCAAGAAATAATAGTGAATTTAGTTGTTTATGGACCCGAAAGGAATGGTTATCAGAATTACTTTTATGTGAACTTATAAAGTGTCGTAAATTTATTGGTGTACCTAATTGATTAGATGTAAGTTAAATTATGTGTAAGCGTCTCGTGAGACTGCTTATTTTGATATCATGAAAGAAGACCTATGATGATGATGATAATGTTTAAACGGTATTTTATAGCTAGCAATTACTCTTGTATAATATGAAGTGAACGTTCACTACAGCTATTATTCTGTATAAAATCAGTATTAAGTTAGGCTATACTAGATTTTGTCTTTTAAAATGTAACTTTATACTTGTTGTTGTAGTACACTGAGCAGAATCGTCTAATGACAAGTAACAATTTTAAAAATTCTTCCAATTTTGTCACATATTATATACTACAACATTAACTGCTATTAACAATTGTAGATTTTATATAATTTACCTTACTTTAGTGGGCTTATTGTAGCCTCGGGGAAACAGATTTTGCCAAACCTAAGGGGAATCATAATTTTTGCTCCATGACCTGGGTCACTGGCCCATGACCGAATAATAACGTGGGTCAACTAGACGCTATACATATAGAATATAAATGAATAACCACGATAGTTTTGTTAAAAAAAAAAAAAAAAAATTTACCAGTTTTATTATTGGAAAAAAAGGGGATGCGTTCAGACGCGCGTGCACAAAATCAGCTGGCGCTTGAACGGCGAGTAAAACGGGTCTTGGGAGAGCCTCGGCTCGCTATTTTATGAATGGGTCACGGTTCCTTTTGTCTCTTGACTTGTGAGAAAGGTTTGATGTTCGACAATGAATATAATTCTTGCATAACAGTACACACTGCGTTCAATTTAACTGATAAATATTCCTAACAAAGTTAAACTTTGGTTTAAAATATTTAGGGGGGAATATGTACTAGTATACAATACTGGTAATTTTTTGCCTCACCCCGCTTTATTTTTTTTTCCCAGTTCCACGAAACATAATTAAGTTCGAGTCAAGAGACAATTGCTCAGACACTGCAGGGAATATGCAATTTGAGAGATAGCTACATTTCCGAATGTTAGACAAGGATAGTTTGTTTAAAGTCGTAAAAAAGGCAATTTATGGGACTCGCCTAAGGTTCAACCGAAGGTAGGGAGATGAAGGGGCACTTCGATTTGAGTCATGCAAGTGGTTACACGTTTCTGCTCAGTGATATGATTTTGAAACATAATTTTAACTGTTATACATATAGTCAGTGTTGTAACATATATATATATTCAGTGGTTCCAGATCACGAGTGAGGGAGTGTTGGTAACGTAAAACCCACTGAGATACCTACTTGTACCTAGATTACGCCAGTACTTACAGTATAAAAGTTGGATCGTATAATCCATTTGATAATTATAATATAATACATTTAGATATAAATACCTGCTCCTTACCTGGCCATGTACAATTGCCGATTGGGTTTAGTTGATTGTATCCTTAAAACATGTACTTGTTTATGGCGTATAAAATATATTACATACGTGACATGTCTGTCTGGCGATAATTGGGAACAAGTTAGTGTTGTTTATCGACCTAATAACACCGATTATCTTTATATCCTGATGTAAGTCGGTTTTCTTATTATTACAATAATTTCTTGTCTATAATATTGTAGGTGTCAATCGATACGCTACTTTACATTAAAGGCAACGTAAATAGTCCCGCACTGTTGTTAAACCTAAATCTGTTGATGAATCTTAACCTATCATATTACAAACCAACTGCAAATAAACAGTAATTTACACTGATCGATGCGACTAGATCTTGCCTTAAATGTATTATTTTACATGTGTATTTGTATTAGCAATTTACGGTTGAGTGTAAATATATAAAATATTATGATATGAAACTTCTCCTCTCTCGAGCGCGAAAATAATATAAATTTAAAATAATTAATTACTCCTACGCCTCTTATTATAATTAGAAGCCGCTTGTGTTGTTATATTCTTACATACCAAGAGTTTACCTCTATGTCACTATGATAAACTAGTGACTGGCTTAATTGACATATTAATGAAGTCAAGTAAGGCCGAAAACATGTAACGACATGGTCAATTATGTTATTGTTGAAACAAGTTAAATCATGAACATCATTTGGAACGGGCTATACTGCTCAATCTAATTGACACCATACAATTAATGTACGTTTTATCCAAAGATTTACAATAATAAACTTGCCGTACGAAGTAACAATGTACAATGGCCTGAACTATAGTTAAAGTTTATTAATTTAAATGTACAACCAATAAAATATATTTAATCACGGCCAATACAATTAATTACTCGGAGTGGAGAGACAAAACTTGGGATTGTAAATAAATTCATTTCTATGACTGGCGATCGCGTGCGTGTGTTATATTATAACTACACATATGTATATCAGGGCAGACAGTTTTCGTTAGATCGGTTGCTTTCTGTCTGTATTACCTGTAGGAGTCAATCGATCCTTCTTTGCAATTGTCATCCCAATTGCAAAGTATGATAAAATCATTCAAAGATAAAATCAATGACCATATACGCGAGTCAATAATATCTTTAATTGAACGAATAAACCTTTTATCGCCTTAATTTCTTTGTTTAATTTACTAGGTTATTATTTACCTTTCTTGCACTAAAGTATAGAGAAGCGATTTCCCAAACCTAACTGGAGCTAAACGTACTAGTATTTACTCGGGTCACAGAGTTACTTATTTATTATTATCTGTTAGTTAACTAAGAAATTGTTGGGAAATCGCTGATCTAGTATAACTAGATCATACCTATCGTCCCATAAGGACTAGATCTAGGCCTAGGAACAGATGCTGCCTTAACCGACGAGCTTACCACGCAGAGGGAGATAAGATGTGAGTATTTTTAAATATTTCTATAAATCAGATAAATATCATAGTCTATTTCTATTATTGAGAAAAGCCTAGCTAGATCTTTATGTCAATAAGGATGCGACTGGCTAAACTTGACCTAGCCTCATAAGACGACCTGACCCTAATTATTTATCTAGCTTAATTTATTTCGCTAATCTAAGGCCAGATTTGCCTGATGTGTTCAATAGGAGGCTTATAGCCTGAGGTTGAGACAGTGACCATAAATATAAGCCTTGTTATAATGATGATTCGATCAATCTCATAACGAACACACGTGTATGTATGTCTACAAGGCTCACGACCGTATGTATGTGTGTTACATGCTTACAAATTTCGTGTAAGCTACAATAGTACCTAAGTACAATTATGAAGGTATATATATTATGCTTCGAATATTTTATTAAACAGAGTATCCCGAGTCGGTATGTCCGACTACATAAGTATGTATGTTTGTCAGGTTTGTTTGTTGTTTGTTTGTACGTATGTAAACATTATCTTCATATCTTATTCTATCTTCATCGTTCATACACGTAATGACAGCGTATACGTCCGCAGAAACGTAGTCGATAATGATTTGCACTTCTATTTCTCAAGTTAGCTCTCATGCGCACAACCTAAATGACTTAGTTTTATCATACTAAAGGATTAATTGAACAACATAATAGAACTCATTTTATAATTAATTTGGTTCGTAGATATAGGATGTTTATGGGCCGACGCAAAGTCCTATTAGCGCCTGGTCCTTGAGTCACATCATATTTGTACGCCTATGCGTACCTCGGGACTGTCACAGCAGTAGCCCCGCACTCCACCCAAACATGTCCTCCCTGCGACGCAAAGCGTACGCCCTATGGCGACCACCTGCCGCTGTTGGTGGCCATCAACTTTGCCTATATTATTTCAAAAACCCAGGGTGCAATATTATTATGAGGGCTGTGGGTAGCCCGGTAAAGCGTTCGCACGCTAAGGCAGGTGGTATTTCTCGCCAAAGATGTGCTAGGCACACTCCTGTCGGTCTGCCCCAATCGGGGATTCCGAAGGATCTTAGGCTCTCCGGAGGTTGACGGATTGGCTAGTTGTCGACAGATATCACTTGTGCCGCCATTATGTACCAGTCCCCCGAGACCTGTTATGCTATACAACTTCCACTCTTATAAGAATTATGCAACTCACACCTTATATTAATATACATATATCACAATATATGGAGAAGGATCGGGCTCTGGAAGACTGACGATGCAATTGGTATAGCGCCCCATATATCAAACACAATATCACAATCACACGCTATACTCGGACGTAATCGGCTTGCTCGATAGACCGAGCGCCGGCCTACTGCATATCCAAATAATTATGACCTTTACTCAGACGATCACGACAAATTAAATTCCCGGTGAAAAATATGCTAACGCCTTCTGTTCAGATCGACGTTAACATATAGTCGGAAATAAGCTTTACAAGCTTTGCCACCACACAGTGCAGCGTCCCGCGATGGTCAACTTTTTTTATTAGGCACTATCAAAGTCCCCAAAACTCATTTGATAACTTGTATGATAACCAATCCTTTGTAACTTATAAGATTTCTGAGTTCAAATAAAAAGAAACCTAAACAACCTAACCACAAATCAGACAGAACGTGTTCGCCCAAACAAGATTCGAAAAAATTAGGAACATAAATAAGTTATATTATAACACTAACGCTCAAAAATAGACGTGAGTAACCCGTTTGTTCAAAATTAAAATAGATAAATAAGTTGCACAATATAGAGAACAAAAGGAAAGAAAAGGTGAATTTGAAAGACTAGAGATAAAATATTTTGCAGACAAATGAAAATGCCGCGTCTTACAATGTGATGTTGCTGGAAATTCGAGTATGAAAGTCACTCCAATACCAAGATATATGGTTATATAATCTAGTCTCTTCCCTATGACCTTGGAACCAATGGAAAGTGGATGAGAATATCTACTCATTAGTAAATAATTAACTGTTTCTGCGAGTAGCTATAATTAACTCAGGTCGTGACTGTTGAATTTACACGCAGTCTCAGGAAGTGCTGATATGTTTGTTTGTCCATCTTTCAAGAGAGATTACTGAATACTGTTCGAAGCTGCTGAATACATAGAATATTTTATTTATAAAACTAATAAAAGTTTTAGTAAACTTATGACTGCTATGCTAAACATACAAAACAAAAGTGGTTGACAAAATCTGTTGAATAAAAATCGATAAAAGACTCTTCATCAAATTCTCTTTCAAACAAAAATAACTAGATCAAAATCGGTTTATTCGTTTGGCAAGTCCGATGCCACAGAAATCCACACAAATATATCAAATGTATAACAGCCTTCGTTTTGTGTCGATTGTTAAAAAGGAAATAAGGCCTGTGAAATAAAAGTATATAACAAAACTCAGCTAACTGGTTAATAAAAAAATTCAACGTCTTTTATTTCATTGATTTCAAAATCCAAAGATTTAACTGCATATTAATGACGTATTAATGTTATTTGTAATGTATTTATTTTATAATGTTGTTTATTTTATAAGTTTGACAGATGACCATCAGACCATGACATAATTATAAGTGGGCGGAAGTAGCTGCAACCCGCTTCCAATCTTTTTGGAAATCCATAGAGGAGGCCTATGTCCAGCAGTGATCTTTTTGAGGATGAAATGATGATCATTATATTTTATACTGTATTCACAAGATAATAAGAAAACCATTAAAGCTGAACTCGAATGCCCTTTTATGATATTTTTGACTCAATTTAAGGTGATTGTTAAACTGACTTTGCATTATATTGAGGTGTTAAAAAGTTATTGCCCCTACTAATTCTAGACTTAATAATAAACTCGAATAAAATTCATTGAGCTGTGCCCTCATCTCACTCGAATCTCCTCATTTTAGATCTTTTTGTCTCGTCTGGACCATTTGGTAGCCTCAAATGGTAATTTTGTACGTGGCTGTCCAAAGAAAAGTTTTATGTGTCACTTTTTCGTGTACTTGCCGCGAAGTTGGTTTTATCAAAAATTCAACACGTTCATCCTTAACAAGACAGACAATTTTTGAGGTATGGTATCCATGTTTTTCCATAGAAGCCGAAGACTCTTTTTTTAATATTTGTCGAAGTTATGAATTTAGGTTTGATTTTTTTAGTTTCCAAAAATATAGGACATTCAGTAAAAACGAATGATTTCGGTTTGTTTGTAGCTTATGTCAGCTTAATATTAGTCGAAATGTTTGTTTATCTTTTACAATATTTTTTTTAATATCATTTGTTACGATGCCATTTATTTATTTATAGTGATAATAAGTTGTACAAGCCGAGCACTTGTCCTATCTTTTGCTTAATTTTGATTTTACTGCGATTTTGATTTATGTACCTTTTATTTACGATTACGAATTCTATTTTTTTCCGTATTTTGTTATTTATGTTTACTACATTATTTTTAATACATAGTTACCTATTTTATGTTGGAAGTAATTAATATTTTCACAACAAAAAAGACAACTGTCATCTAGTTTCACCTGTGACCACGGAAGCTGCAAATGTTCGAAACATCGTTAAATTTTAAAATTATGTATACGCGGTAAAAACGTTAAAAGTTGTTTAATTTCAATGTGTATTTTAATTATTTTTGTTTCTATGCAAACAGTTTATATTTTAAGCCAGACAATCAGTTAACTGTAGGTACGAACACCAAAATCCACGTCAATTGTTTGAACAAGTACATCGTCACTGCCGTGTATTTGACATGTATTTACATACGTATTTACCTACATGTTTACTTGAACTGTTATCTAGTGTCTAACTCCTAAAGTGTTAGCGAAAACAACACATTTTTTCGTGATTTCTGCCAACCTTTGAGTACTTGCCTTTGCCAATGTCAATGAATCTTTTGCTGACGCGGTTATATTTTTTGTGAAGGATCATTTATTAGCGTCTTTCATTTTAAAATGCATTTGTCATGTTTCTTTTAGTTAGCGGAGATAAGATAAATCGACTGCAGTCTGAGTGCTTGCGTATGTATTAAGGGGAATTTAAAATAACACTTGAATTTTCTCGTGTAAATAAACAAATAGAGAGAGATTGTAGAGTCGATTGTGGATTTTGCATATAACTATTTTTAGATGGCACATAAATTTTAAGCGAAGTTAAGATCAATGAAAATTATTTTGTTACGCAATGGCGACACGACAATGATTTCATTAACCATCGGTATAAAACGAGGGTGTTATATAAGTTTGACGTGTGTATCTCTTTATCTGTCTGTGACTTCGTAGCTTATAAAGTGAATGAAATGATTTTGGTCTAGTTATTTTTTATTGAGAGTGTTTGGTCGCGAGTTCCTATTTAGCAGGGGTCTCATACCGAAAAGATAAAGGTTATAACGGTTAAGGGTATGACGTCATACCTTTTTGTTTTGATACCTGAAAATAAAGGTATAGGAATTTTACGGTACCGATAAATAACGATATCATTATAAATTGCGCTACCGTAACCGCAAAATAAAGGTTTTGACCTTGACCGCCCGCGCACCGCCATCCCCCGTTCGTATGCAAACGCGTAAGAGCGAGAGGTCCTATGCAACGCGGTGATTTCGGTACCAAAATAACAAAATATCGGTAGAGTTATTATTATATACCTTATTTGTTATTATCACCGTTTTCGGTATACCTTTATAATTTATACCTCTACCATTATTATACCGGTAGCGTAACCTTATACCTTAACCGTTTACGATCCCTGCTATTTAGACGTTTTTAAATTTCAGGGGTTTTTAGTAGTATAAGTATATAGGGCGACGAATTATGTGATTATTCAGCGCCGTCCTTTACCGCACAGGGTTTTGAACTCAAGTTTTGAGTATCATATGATATTATTGATTTTATTTAATCTACTCTCTTGCATAAAAAAAGATAATTATACAATAACCTTTCTGGAATTCGCCTCAATGAAAAAACATCCTCCATATTCCCAACCATTATCATAGTATTCTTGTTTACTCAGAATTATTAGACAAAATGAAACCTGATGTTAAGACTGTTCTTATTAGCATAGACATATCTAGGTACGTCAGCGTTGGATTTGCTTAATTCCTTGGTAAATATATGCAAAACGATTCCCTCTACACCGACGACGCTCATTTCATTTGCCAGTTTTAGGCTCACAATTCACTAGAATACGAGTAGAAATACATTTCAAATAATTATTAGTCTAGCAGATTAACTATTAATTATTAAAAATAACCAATAACCAATATATTAATTATTAATAATAAATAACTAATAACCAAATAATTGTCGTTCGTCTGTCAAGATCCTTTATCTCATGAACGCGTGCAGGTAAGTATCAAGAAATGTGATGTATGCCGATGTATGAAGACAACAGTTTTCCAACATAAAAGTTTTGTTCCACAGTACAGTGGTAAGTTTGTACGGATTCCTGTGCGCGAGTGTGACTCGAACATGACCGGTTTTTTTATAGGAGTTGTAACCACTATAAAAGTACAAAAATAAAGTGTATTAGCAATGTTGTATTTCGTAAAACATTTGCTATATAATTTAACAAACAATCAAAGGATGCCCTTCATTGGTTGTCGAGTAAAAATAACTAATGTTAAAAATCGGTACCAACCTAATTTTTTTTAACAACTTCCTATTAAATAAGCTTCAACACTTTAGGCTCCTAGTGACCAAAATTAATTTCTCAGTTTTTTTTATTAATATGCGTGCTAACTACTCTATATAATTTCCATAACGACAGCATTACACGGGACAGAGAGAACATTTTTGGCCCTACAAAAACCGAAATTGGCTGAGATTAATTACATGCCTGTTTTTTATACAACTACTAAGCCGTTTGCTGTACATACACCGTCTTACTTATAAACGCATGTTAAAATCTTATTCAGTGAATAAGGACTTGTCACTTTCTGTCCGACGAGAACAATCGCGCGCGAAAACAGAACAAAACACTGTAACTAAAATGGCCTTATTCAGCGTTTATAAGTAAGACGGATAGTACCTATCTTAAAATTGTATATGACTTGCAAAAACCTCTCCTAACTACGCAAGCGAACGGTAAATCTGATGCGGCGAATGACACCTCGTAACGAAAAAATCAAACACAGACAAAAAAGTTAACGATAACAAGCAAACACATATATCTCATTTAAAAATCATTAGGATTTGCCAAATAGCGTGATTAAAATTACTATTGTGTTTGTTTATAATGTTTATGTTACAGAGGGTTACGAAAAACGTTTTATCAGGCGAGCCTTCAAAATAATTGGCCAAGAGCTTGTTGAGTAGGGTTGCTTAAGGTATGCTTAAGGTAGAGTTCTTTAAGCAATACAATGAATTGAAATAAAACTGCTTGGTTGAAAGAAAAACCAAGCAGTTTGACTTTTGTTTGTTTTGATTTTTAGCAATACAATGAATTGAAATAAAACTGCTTGGCTGAAAAAAAACCAAGCAGTTTGACTTTTGTTGGTTTTGATTTTTTCTAAGACTATTTTCCAAAAAGGTCAATGCCCTTTGAGCCAAGCGTCTCTCTCCCGCAGTTTCAAAGCTAAACCTAAAGTTAATGAGTAAGTAACTTCTATGTTCATAAGTACACTAATACATTATTGTGATGTGCAACTACGGAGCCTTACGCTTGCCCTAACCCGCACTTGACCAGTTTTATTTCTGTGGCTCTAACGTAACATACACACCAAAAATATTACCCCCTAATAAAGCAATCAAGTAAAATATAGAAGTTATAAGTAGGCTACAAATTACAATATAAAAATATCAGTGAGTTTCGAGCCCTATCAAATGATCTCTTACGTTTCAGAAATTCGAAATTGACTGCGTGAAATTAATTAGAATTAGAACTAAAGCAATAAATTGGAATCCTATGTTAGGTATGCCTGGGCTCTGGATATTAGTGAAAATACATATTAAGCTCAGTAGATGTCATCTACATTATTCTACTAAATTACGTGGTGTGAATTGTATAAGGGCGCGTTCTCACTATGTCACGTAAACTGTCAAATGTATAATTTGCATTGTTTATTTCTTATTTATTTATTTATTTCGAGTTAATACTCATAGAAATCACATAATAATATAATCAAATAACATAATAATAATAATTAAGAAATAAATAAAGTGATAATAATAATAGAGTAAAATGTCAGTGAAGGTCATAAAATTAAAATTAAATTATTTTATAAGCTATACAAGTAACGTAAGGTATAAAAATGGAACCACGGCCTCTGGTAACACGCAACATGGTTATGATTTTATAAAAATCACGTAACCTGATTACCTGACAAATATATGATACATCTGGTGACATTCTACATGATTTTAATTTTATACAAAGCTTACGTGAAAGCGATTGAATGAGTGCAAAGGTGTGGCTAGTGTTCAAACACTATTATGTTATGCCACACGAAAACTATCGTGATGAACTTCTACTTCTGCTAGATGACATTCATACATATGTACATGAATAGAATATCATTAATTATTGGATTCTCGCTTGCTCGGTCAATTAACTGTTATAAATACAATTTTATGGATGCATATTGTGGACGTATATGTTATTAATCACTAAAGTGAAGCGTCGGAGAAGAAGGTCAGTCTTGGGATGTATGAACGCATGAAACATTTACAATTGAATGATACCAGGAGTAGAATGACACGTTAGAACTGTGTAATTAACCTAGTTCATTTAACCCATAATGAACTCGACCGCTAAGGTTAATCGTTTTCTAGACAACAAAATAATTATAGTTTAAAAAACTGAATCTGAATCTGTAAAATGTTGTTTTTTCTTATTAGAATGAATAACTAAAAATTTAATTATTTTATAAGTGCTACTAGATATAACAAAATAAACAAACAACACCTAAAAAATAACACAAAAAATATTGGCTAATAATACAGGCCCAAAATCTATTTGGATTTTTTTCTTTGTTATGAAAAATGCCGTTTTAGCCACATTTGTGTTGCTATAATAATGAAACATTTAGACCACATTTGTGTCCAACCACAACAGCCGTTTAGACCACATTTGTGTTGCTATAATAATGAAACATTATTTCAGCATTATTATTCAGCAGTCAGGGACTAACAATAGTTTTTTTAGTATCTTTATCTTTACCTTTATCTAACCATACGTTATCTTTACCAGATTTGATGATATATTTTGAACAAAGCGCTCACATCAATGCCACAAAATTTTCATATACATTCCATATTTTTTTTGACAGAAAGAATAAAACTGAAAAATCGACATCAGTCAGTACAAAGGTATTTATCAAACTTATACTTACTTATACTGACTAATGTCAATAATTCAGTTTTATTTTTCCTGACAAAAATATAGAATGTATATGAAAATTTTGTGGCATTGATGTGAGAGTTTTGTTCAAAATATATTCATCAAATCATCATTCATTCCTTTCCTTTTTTTAACAGCGATATTATACTCATTAAAAATATACTATTAGGTACTGCTGGTAGCTTGTCGAAAATACACCACGAAAACGGGTTCTTTGGTTGATGCTACGTTTGACCAAAGTGCTGATATTTCGTTGGATGCTACGCATGACCAAAATGCTTGGTACTTTGGTTGATGCTACGGGTGGTCAAAATGGTGGCACTTAGCACGATGCTACGCGTGACCATAATGCTGGTGCTTTCACCGATGCTACGTGTGACCAAAATGCTGGTGCTTTAGCCGATACTACGCATGGCCAAAATGTTGGCGCTTTATCCAATGCTACGCGTGACCCAAACGCTAGTGTTTGGAGCAATACTAAGCCTGAACAATATATTTATGTGTTGAGCCACAGTGTCCATTTGTAGCCATGCTAGTAGATAGCTAGTTGCGCTGCCAATCATCTACATAATACAATACGATATGTCATATATATATTACATACGTTACATTTCATCGTGTTTCTAGCAATTAAGGCAGTTAAGCGGCCTCATGGTCTGTGACGCTCTGCCTAGCTGCCTACCCCGCAAGGGAAAACAGTTTTTATATGTATGTATATAGTTTGTATACAGCATTGATGTAGGTAATAAATTAATGTTCCCTTAAAAAAAAAAGAGGAAACAATATATGTATGGACTTTAGCCGAAAAGTGAAAATATCTTATATTGTAAGTCACATGAAACAAGGGAAACGGCAGGGAGGTTCATTTTGACAAAAGTGTGTGCCATTTTCTTGAAGCGGTTCCATTTTTCTTTATTCAAGTGCATATTAAGATGGAAGAGTGAAATCGATAATGTTGGTGTCTTGGTTCTATTACCCATTTGTATAATTTTTTTAGGATTTTGATTTAACCAGTGTTTCGATCACAGTTCTTGCTCGCAAGGTCTTAATCGTAAAACTACTAATATTAGTTGTAGGGTGTAGGTATAATGTAAAAAAATCTATTTTGCAGGTAAAATCACCGAACGCAGCTAGTTTTCATACGTTCGCTAGTTAGGTGCGCTTAGTTTATAAAAACGTGAAATAAGCATAACGAAAATAATTTTATTCCGGCATTTAAGATCTTTAGTTAAATAAAGACTTGAAATTTTGGAAATAATGCGTGTACATTGGTTATGTTCATAGACAAGTAAATACTTTTGTTAGTTAATTGCGTAATATTTCACTGTTTTCCTATGAAAAGACTAATTATTCTATGAAATACGTTATTACAGGCGGCATTGTTAGAATGGATAAATAGCTTATCTTTATGATACAACGTAACAATAATTGTAAAACCATTTATCATTTGTTTTAGCGAAACTTGTACCTAAATTTGTTAATATTAGGATGTTGTTAGGATTGTGTTATGAACTAATTTCTTTTCATACTGATTCGTAACTAGACATTCTTAACCAGCTACGAAAAGCTACGAAAGAAGAGAATTTTTGCCCAATTATTATTTGTAATGCTCAAATTCCACGCACTACGATTTTGGGAGGCATTTTTGATGTGTACTGCACATGAGAGGAACGCCCCGCCACCTTGTCTTTTTTTAACTATAATCTTGGTATTTTCAAGGCTAGAGAGATTAGATATCTCCATACTAACGTGCTCCATCCTCAGCTACACAATCGCTTACCATTAAACGAGTTAGTGGTCAAACGTAACGTAGACCAATTCTGTATAAATAAATGAACGTTTTTCAAAAACTGTACCCAAATATTTTCAATTATGACAATACTTTTTTTATTTTTGAGTTTGATAAAATTATTTTTAAACAAACCTAATAAAAAAGTAAGTAAGTAAGTTCGTATAGACTGAGTGGCCAGCCTTAATGTCAGAGTTATTAAGCCGCCGCGCGCCGAAAGGCCTCTGACCTGGCTTGACGATTGCTGTTTTTTAAGAACAAACAACCGGGACCTACAACCTAATTATAAATTACTAAGTGTATTTCATTAATTCGTGGTAGGCCATGAGCTTCCCCGTCACTGCGACCCTTGCAGATCTATTGTAACTTCTACTAAGTGTATGCCTAAAATTCTAAATATGAAAGTAATTCATCTGATTAAAGAAATTTTAGCCGCCTATTCTCTAACAAAATTTTAAATATAGGTACCTACATCACAAACTCTTCCGTGCGCAATATTTTTAAATGCCGCAGTTTTCGTTTCAGGTATTACTATATATATATTCCTTTTTTATCAGCCCTGTTTATACAAACTGTCCCACTGCTGGGCGCGGGCCATCTTCTCATTGTGAGAAGGGTAAAGCCATAGTCTACCACGCTGGCTAAGTGCGGGTTGGCAGACTTATTCCTATATTATTTTTTAAAATTACTAAATAAATGTATATTACAGACTACAGCCGCTAAAGATTAAGTTAACGTTATCGAATTCATTAAGCATGTAATTTAACTATTTTACCGTTTCAATGACATTTTGACCTCTTTAATTTAAACAACAAATAAGATACACCAAATAATTATAAAATAGCTTAACGATTATGAAAATTATATGAGAAACTGATAAGCAAATAGGTACATAATTTAATTTACTTATATAATAACTAGACTAGGCTAGATTATAATTTTAATACTTACATTTTTAACTCCCCAAAAGATTACAAACTAAAAAAAACTTTCAATAGAAACACAAAAATTTAACATCCAACTGTCGTACAGTAATCCAATATAGAAATGAGCGAGCATCCTTGTTAAATCATATTTCGATGTCGGCCTCACTAGCACATCACTCCGCGAAGTTTATTTTTATTTCACAATTCTTCGGTGTACACACACGTCCATTCTCGACGAGTAGCGACGGGCGACTGAACGCGCGAGCGCGATTCTACTGCGCACCTGTGGATTTTCGCGGCACATGATTTTCATGGGTTTTCCATATCCAAATCATTTAGGTTTCTTTTTTTATCAAAAAGATACACTTGTGTCTGAATGCTATCTCCCTTGATGATAAGAAACGGTGCGGATTGTGATCTATGATAAAGCACGCTTACATAAAGACCGCTAAAATCGTAACTGAAAAGCATTTTGTAATCAAACTATGTACCTAGTAAATAAAAATATTTTTAAATAAATTGGACGTTGAAAAAATAAAACTCGATTTCGTTCATATGCTTTGCAATTTTTCTTACAAAATAATTTATCACATAAGTTTATTTACGCAAGTGTTAATACCTTTGTGGAATGTGCTCATTAAATCTTTTATCATGATTATCAAACACAAAGATTTTTTATTTATTTAACTGTAAACGAAATATCGAAATCACAACGAAATTCCAAACCACCGTAATACCTATAAATGTAGAAATAACCATGACAGTTAAGAAAAAGTGTTACAGTCTCGAAAATAATTATCAGCATCAACATCATCATCAACCTTCAATATCCCACTGGGTGGCGTTCTTTTAGTTTCAAATAATGATAGATTCATCATCATCACCTTAGCCACAAGGTCACTGCTCGACTTAAACCTACCTAATAGATTTGCATAAAGACCTGTTGGAAACGGTCTGAATCCAGTGTTTTCCTGCCATTTATATAAGGTTGTCTGTCCACCTTGTGGCTGGTCTTCCTACGGTGCGCTTGCCGGTGCGCGGTCTCCTTTTCGGCCCTATCAGCCGCCAGTTTTGCGTGTTATGTACCCTGCCCACTGCCACTTTAGAACTTACTAATCAGCTGAGCTACTGTCCCTTTTCAGCCCTATCAGCCGCCAGTTTTGCGTGCTGTGTACCATCTAATTACACATTAGAATAGAATACTATGTAATTCTGATTACATTTAAGAATATTCCATCAAGATGCACGGAGCCCTCAAACTAAATAATTTTTAAACGCTGGAGCTTATTTAGTTAATTATTTAAACAAATTTAATGACTTTGTGGGACCATGAAGTATCGATCACTTTATAATAATAATTTTATAGTTTAAAAAACTTAAAAAACCGACTTCAGAATACGCAATTCGTCTACTTGGATGAGTTTTTTTCCGTCATTTTGTTATAAAAACCAATGTACTGAATCAATTTTGAAAAAATATATGAGACTACCTCTTAAGTATTAAAAAATAATCATCAAAAACAATTGAAGGGTTGTAAGTCAAAAGGGTCTAAGTTCCAATTTTTTCCCATTTGCATATTATAAGGCTTGACACGTAGTTCGTATTTTTAACCGACTTCAATAACAGGAGGTTATCAATTCAACCTGTATGTTTGTAATATTGTCAGAATTGCACAATTTTTGTATATGTTAGTCTATACCAGTTTCTAAACATGTGTGCCAAATTGCATAAGTGTATGTATGTTTGTCCACGTATTACGCAGAAATTAGAAGTCGTATTGCAACAAAACGAGTAAAAACTATTAAAAATGAATTAGAAATGAAATGAACAAATAAAAGTAATTAAAAAAAAACCGACTTCAAACCGAAAAGAGAGAAATAACACGAAGAAAATCAATACTAGGCGTCTACCGTAGGTACGTAAACCAACTATTTTTGAGGTCATAACCGATGGAGTAATCGCTTTTTAACTGAACAAAAAAGAAACAACAACATACAGTCGAATTAAGAATCAAATTTATTCGACGTAGTAACAAAACATTGACGTGATATATATAATATCAGCCGGAACATAAACTATAGACAAAAAGTTCTCAAGCGAATCGGCACCGTTATATCTGACTACATCATGAGATCATACCGATATTGATATTCAAGGACATAGAAGAAATAGGCTTAGAATGCGAGTAGCTTCTAGCTAAGTGAAGCAACTTTTAGGAAGCCCTTTGAGGCTAACGTCACTCTGTCAATTATTACACAGGTAAGTAAAAAATTAGCAAAATTTCACTTCTTAACTCTGCGACAAAAACGTTCTACCACCAGTTGAAATATCATTCGAACACTCATTCAAATTCAAATTCAAATTCGGTTATTGAGATAAAAACGGAAAAAGACCAATTACAATTATCTCACAATATTCAAAAATTATTCTTAAACAATTCATGTCTTAAAATTACGATATATTTATTATATAAATACAATATCATTTAAAATGTCAATACAATAATGTCAAATGGGCAATACGCCTAGCATGTCAATACAAAAAAAGATATATCAAACAAAGTAAAATATACCGTTCGGGTACCTACTCAGAGTACCAAGTCAAGTCTCATGTGCATGTAGACAACAGTAATCACATTATATCCATGCATACAATTTAAATAGGTTTTTGGCTTCACCTATTTTAGGAATTCTGAATGTAACTATCACTCAAGTGTCATTACTCTATGTTCGAGGGTATAATATACTTACCTATGTATGTATACAGTATGTGTACTGACATGACGCAAGCGATTAAATAAGAGGTATAAATAAGAGAAGCGCAAAGAAATAAGAGGTGAAAAAATGACGTTGACATTTTCAATATAACGTTTTAACGCCTTTTACACTATTAAGTAGGTACCTCTAAAAGTGTGTAAGAAGTAGATTTTCAGCTGCTTTTATTATTATTATGTAGATAAATATTTGTTAATATAACTCTGTTTACCGACTTCAAAAAAAGGAGGTTAGAAATTCGACCTGTATGTTTGTAATATTGTCAGAATTGCACAATTTTTGTATATGTTAGTCTATACCAGCTTCTAAACATGTGTGCCAAATTTTTTAAGTGTGTGTATGTTTGTAGGTTTGTATGTTTATATATTTGCATGTTTGACCACGCATTACGCAGAAACTAGAAGTCATATTTCAAATATTTTTTTATTGAATAGAGTATCTTTCAAATTAGGAGTCACTGTAAGTTTTATTGAAATCGGTTCAGTATAGTTTTGAAGATATGGGCTTTTTTATCAACGACGCTATACAAACTACTGGGCTGGGCGGATTGGGACGAAATTCGGTAGGTTTATCACTCATACTTTGTGAAAAGGTCTGGCATACTTTATTAACCGACTTCAAAAAGTAAATACTATTAAAAATTAATAAATAAAAGTAATTTAAGAAAAACTGACTTCAAACTGAAAAGAGAGAAATAACACGAAGAAAATCAATACTGGGCGTCTACCTAAGTAGGTACGTAAACCAACTATTTTTGAGGTCGGTGTCTGTATAGGACTTAGTTGCTGACTATTTAGGTCCTGACACCGACCTCAAAAAATAGTTGGTTTACGTACCTACTTAGATGGTGGTATTTGCAAATCTAGCAAAAAAAATCTTAAAAGTAAAAAAAAAAAACTATAAGCCCTTCCAGTAATCGTTTGTTGGCTGTGCTACTACCAATCTTACTACTAGTAGTAACACCGGTAATTGACTTACCCTTCTTACGAGTACTACTTTAGTTGAAAGTTGTTAGAACAGCAATAAAAAATTGCTCGTGTTACTACCGTAAAACTAAATCTACAAAAACAAAACAAAATATGACAAATTTGTATTTTAAACAAACTGTAATGTATTTTCGAATAGGTCTTTAAAAAGGAAACATCATTAAACTTTGCTACATGTTAAATATTTATGACGTTATAGTACAAAGGTAATCAACCTTATTGAAAAGTGGTCTATACAAACCTTACTTGGCAGGTGTTTTATTTTTTATTACAGCTTTGGCTACAAAGCTTTTAATTTTTTTTTATGCAAGATAGATCTACGATTGACCAGCAACTCGCCTGATGTTAAGAGACAGTGTGGCCGAGGATGGAGCTCGTCGATCTAGAAGATAATATCTATTCACTCTAGCCTTGAAAATTCCAAGATTATTTTGTTTCTGTTTCTTACATTAATAAGATTTCTTATATTCGTTCGAGAGCTAATTGTCTAGTTAAAAAGAAACAATGCTTATCTCGACACGATTTTGGCTGCTTATTGCACAGTTTTTATCTTGAAGACAGTAAATATTTACAATCAATATAATTTTCAATAAAATGTGATTTTTAATTAGAATTTTGTTGTTTTATGAATTAATAATTATTTATGTCTTTAATTAAGTCACCTTGAGCTAAATACAAACACCAGCTCAATCTTACAAGTGCTCTACTGGGCTAAAACTAGGTCAATACCAACATGTAAAGTTTTGTAACGAAGATTATTAGTCTAGTAATCATTATTTTAGTTTCAAAAGTTTAATTAATACATAACTCATATTTATTTCAGTTCAGATTTTTAGGGTTCCGTACCCAAAGGGTAAAAACGGGACCCTATTACTAAGACTTCGCTGTCTGTCTGTCTGTCTGTCTGTCTGTCTGTCTGTCTGTCTGTCTGTCTGTCTGTCTGTCTGTCTCCAGGCTGTATCTCATAAACCGTGATAGCTAGAAAGCTGAAATTTTCACAAATGATGTATTTCCGTTGCCGCTATAACAACAAATACTAAAAATTAAAAATAATTAAATATTAAGGGGGGTCCCCATACAATAAACGTGTTTTTTTCGTATTTTTTTGCTCAATATTAAAAACGGTAACAGGTAGACGCTTCAAATTTTCACAGAATATTTAATTGTATATTACCTTTCAAAATAAATAATTAAATAACAATAAAGTAAATATTAAAGGGGGGCTCCCATACAACAAACGTAACTTTTAAGCTAGTTTTACTCGATCTTAATTAACAGGTAGAAACTTGAATATTTGTAAGTAAATATTTAGAAATATATGAACTATAAAAATAAATACCTAATCTAATACATAAAAACTAACAAAATGAAAATAATCCGTGCATCTAAACGCGGTGCGAGCGCCGCGCCGCCCGGGTAGCGGGGGAGGTAACTTCACGGAGCGAGCCATAACCGCGCGTATTCGCGCGAGCGTCGTCATGCTGCCCGGATGTGTATCGAAAACCTACCTATAAGTTTGCAATTTACTACTTGGAATTTCGTGGATTTCTCGTTATTTTATAAACAGAACTAAACTTTGTAGTATTATAGATGATAGTACGGAACCCTTCGTGCGCGAGTCCGACTCGCACTTGGCCGATTATTATGTAAAATTTCATTTTAATTTTTAATTCCTATCCGAGAAGGAGGGGAATGATTTTCGGGTGTACGTATGTTCGTATGTTCGTATGTACGTTTCTATATTACCTCCTACAACCTAACCGAGTTGATTTAGTCCCCTAAAAAAAAACAATATTTTATTTGACCCTTTCGTTGCCATCATTTTGTTGTGTTTTGTTGGGAAGCCTAACGAACCTAACCTTATATTTGTTAATTGTTCGGGCAAATGAAACTTATGGCTAAAACTTTTTGAAGTGATAACGTCTTATAAATTGATGAACGCCAACTGCATGAACGAAAAAGTGTCACGTTCCTGAGCTGAGCGTGCAAGCGAGAGCGCGGAACAAGCGATAGAGAGGCACGATTAGCCTAAGCGTTCGGCTTGTGACGCATCGTTATCACGTAAAATAATTATCGTCCGTAAACCGACAACTATTTTTTGTTGTTGTTTGATTTGATTTTATTTGATTTGTTCGTAGTCGAATACAGAACCCTAAACATCAGCTGTTCTATACGTTTTAGGGGTAAACGAACTCTTTCTTTAGCACTGTCAATTTTTTGCTTGTATTTTGTATTGTAACCAGCATTTGTTTGTAGTGTTGAGTTCAATAACCTTTGGCTTAGTACAGGGGAGAGTAATAACCTCGCATATAATATATGTTTGTCTATGTAAATATGTAGGAATAGGTATATTTATTTACATCTGTTAGTACAAATGTTAAGGTGCCATAAATAACAAATATGTGAGTGTATTTCTACAAATCTAATACATATATATTTGGTTATAATTTAATACATATTATTAACAATGGCTTATTAACCTCTCTATAGATAAAATCTCATTGATTATATCAACTCATATGATATCTCACCCACCAGATACATCACTCTTTTCTTACTAATCTAAAAGTAGTCTGGAACAGATATCTTTAAAGATAAGGCCGCCTACTCTAAACCTTCACTTATAAATATTGTTGGTATTTTAAATAATGCCAATTTTTTATACGAAATAGATCTACGTTGGACCACCAACTCACCTGATGGTAAGCGGTGGTTTGGCAAAGGATGGAGTTGAAGCACGTAAATTTAGAAGATATCTATTCACTCTAGCCTTCACGGTAGCGCTCGTGGCGTAGCTTGACTAGGTGTTTTTGAACGATCACCGATGTCGAGCAACAGACGGACCGGTTTGTCTTCGGATGGGTGAACGTGAGTGGCATTTTTTTCTGGAGGATATCATGGGTCGGATGACACATTAAATTGTAAATCCCGGTTCTTTGTTCTTAAAAACAAAACAGCAATCGTCAAGCCAGGTCAGAGGCCTTTCGGCCGTTTAATAACTTTGACACTAGGGCTGGCCACTCAGTCTATACGAACTTACTTACTCTAGCCTTGAAAATTCCAAGATTTTATTTCACAGCTAACAGGAAAATCGACAGGGAGTTCCATTCTTAAGCAGTACGAATCAAGAACGTGGGCCGAAATACATTTGTCACATCATAAGTATAACCAACACTAATATCATTATCTCTTATTTAAATAATTTCGTCCGGTCGGACAATGAACCCGGGCCACATCCTCTGAAAGCAGACGCGCGGCGAGCTTAGTCGCCTCAACTAAGTCAGGAAATTTAAATAAATTACAGTTTAAAAAACTAAAAAACACGCTACAAATTATTGTGGTCAAAGTTCATTACAAGACTTTTCTAACAAATCCAAACACAGGTATGATACGATGTTTCATCATGAAGTTCTAGTTTATATCTTCCGGCTCCATCATCAGATCAGTTCGACAGTAGCATATTATTAGTAGTAGTAGTAGCCTAATTCAAATTGAGAAGCATAGAGATATCTGTTTTGCTGCTAAGTATGAATTATTTTGAAAACATAAAAAAACTTAAATCTAACTTATTTATCTAGCGTGTTTCTGCTTCTAATATATAAGTTAGATTAAAGTTTTTGAATATGAATTTCCGCAAAGTAACGCCTGATACAACTTTTTTTTTTGGAAATATAAATATTCTAAATTATTTTGATCGTGTAAGTATAATTATTTTGATCCTCCCGTGTGTCGTGTAAGTATAATTATTTTGAACCTCCCGTGTGTCGTGTAAGTATAATTATTTTTAATCCTCCCGTGTGTCGTGTAAGTATAATTATTTTGAACCTCCCGTATGTCGTGTAAGTATAATTATTTTGATCCTCCCGTGTGTCGTGTAAGTATAATTATTTTGATCCTCCCGTGTGTCGTGTAAGTATAATTATTTTGATCCTCCCGTGTGTCGTGTAAGTATAATTATTTTGAAACTCCCGTGTGTCGTGTAAGTGTAATTATTACACGTAACTAACAACACGTGACACGGTTGATTTTGGAGATATGAAAAAATGCATGTAGAAGAAATGATGAAATTAAAAGAAAAACTGTCACGGCTAAGTAGACTTTACTAGTTATCGAGTTATAGTCGATCAACTTAAAATAATTACTTAGACAAGTCAAAAATTAATATTTCATTCAAATTAATATAAGTTAACTCATATAATCGTAGTATCAAACAAGATACCCTGTTTTAAGGTCACATAAATTATGATATGCAACTACGGAACCCTAAATTGCGCGTGGCACGACACGCACTTGCCTATTTATATATTGTTCTTATTTCACCCGATTACTAAAATCCCTTTAAAAATTAGGACATTGCCCCAGGGGCATACAAGTTGTGGCCTCCGAAATTATACAGGCCGTGATATTTATACAGTACCTTTATATGTCGGGGCCCGTGCCGAGGCGTGGGGGCCCATGCCGAGGCGTGGGAGCGGGGTACGCATGTCGGTGGACGATGATCATTTGCCGATGTTACAGGAAGACATGATCGAAACGTGCCACTTTACTAATAGCGGGCCGTATATTTACCCGCCTTACCAGGTCTGACTTGTAAATAACATATTTTTATCAATAAATTATTTGTATTTGTAACAAGATGTGAGCTCTTTTTAAACTATCACGGTCATTCATTAAAACACTATTATTATTAACGGGATATTTACCGTGGTTCGCGTTAATTTTGAGCTCCCGATATTTCGGCACAGTTACATGCACCATGTTCACGAGAGACTGAAAAATGCAGGTGGATGATATGGTTAAAAGCAGACAGAGTTCGAGTGCCAGTGATAACGCTTTTCAGTAAAAGACAAAGAAAGAGGGTAGACAGGTTTGTCTGCTCTTAACCATATCATCCACCTGCATTTTTCAGTCGCTCGTGAACATGGTGCATGTAACTGTGCCGAAATATCGGGAGCTCAAAATTAGCGCGAACCACGGTAAATATCTCGTTAATAATAATAGTGTTTTAAGATGTGAGCTATCTAGGATACACATTATACTCATACTCATACTATTTTATTAATATCAATAAGTATACTTTTTTTTAATTTTTATTGTGGCAAGCGCCTTTATTAACTACAACACAACAATATACAGACTCAACTAACTAAACTACTACACAAAAAGCACATAAATAAAATATATATATAAAGTTTTATTATTCATGTAATTACATATTATGTAGGTACTTAAATAAAACTAAACTAAAATAACCTAAATAACTTAAAAAATATAGATATACAACTACAATAAGTTACACGTCGTTTTTTTTTTATATTATATACCTGTGCAAATGTAAACTTTGACTAAGAAGTTATAGTGAAAAAAGTTAAACATACCTAGCCCTTTATGAGTCGTATAAAAAGTGGCCAAGACCGTACCAAGACATGTATATGGTATGATTAAGTTGCAAATGCTATAATATAAAAGAAGATCACTTAACGAGATTTGTTTGTTTACCTAGATACGCCACTGTTCAATAAGGTTAATGACCTCTGCACCATGACGACTTAAGTGTTTTGCACGTATGTCGCTATATCTCGAAATGTTGTAAATATAATCACACAATGTTTAAAATAAAAATAAAAATAATTTTCATTGGAAGTTTTTAATATGGTCTACTACTATGGATAGTCATTAATTTCTAGTAATTGTATAATTATAACAAAAGACAACGAAGTTAGAGATAATGTATTGCATATTATATATATTGCATATGACATCACGTATTGAAAGTAGAATAGTGACTTTACATCTTTAAAACTGATTGCATTTAAGCATCGATTATAAGTCAATATAAATACCATTTCCAAATCACGGACGTCATTTTCTCATTACACATTCATAGGAACGCGTGAGGGGTACAAAATAGTTCAACAGCCAGAAAATAGTTCAGCGATTTCATAACAAAATCGTTCGTACAATACACATGCAATGTCGATATTAAGAGCACAGAATATTACAGAAGGACAACTACAAATGCTATCGACAGGCTATACGTACTATATAGTTTAGGTATTGCTACAACCCAGTAACATTGGAGGTTCCAAAAAGGTTTTGATCAAGTTCTAGAACCTGATGAAAACCTCTTTAGAACCTGAAATGTCACTTGTTTAATAATAAGTTTATATAATCTGCCACCTCAACCGGACAATCACGCGCCAAAAGAGATAGAAACACAATAGAACAAGACGCATTCTTATCGCTTGTGTAATGTAACTTGCGCTCTATTGTGTCATAGCAAGATTAGCTATTTAATTGTTTGCAGAGGGAGTCTTTTTTACATGCGATTTTGGTAACGGTATAGATATTGTGAAATAGTGCTGACAGACAAATTAATATATTGCGACGGATCGATAATAAAAAGAGAGAATAATATTATTGTGATATTTTCTCTACAGTTTATCAGATACAGTGCAATATGGTGCCCTTAAGGCTTACACAAATAAAAGAATACGCTAATTGTATATTTAGATGCCTGATAAAACAATTGTACAATTTTATGCTAATATACCATATCCATTTATTCTTTATTTTTTACATCAAAAATATACAAAACGTATACATATAGATATTATACCTAGTATTTTATCATATTGTCAGTTATTCAATAAATAATTCCGATTCTATAAAAACTTAAAACTAGGGTGTGGTAGACAGCGTGACAGGGCTTAAGCTACTGGTGGTAGGAGCTACAGACATAGGAACCTCCTGATAATATGTGCCGTGTCCAGGATTACAGCCTTTTGTATCTGACCCTTGCGTCTTGAGGTGTTTGGTCGAGTCTTTTCGCTATGAAACCATTGAGCAATAATCGTCGAGTCAACATCCCACATGGTGGTTATCTTGAGAGCCAAGCTTGTCGAGTTTCTTTTCGATTGATATTGTTTTTTTTTATTTCAAGTCAAATATTATTTTATTTTAGGCAACTAAGACATCTACTGTTATTAAACATAATATTTATCGAAAACTTGAACACTGTTCATTTGAAATTTACTATCTGTGCCTTTCATAATCTGCTGTTTATTTCAGTACAGTCTATTATTTTGTCGCATTATCGCACAGAAATCTTACATTAATTACAGACAGAAAACATATTAACAGCGCGGGCATGTACATGAAAAATTACTTTATTTTGAAGTTTTCCGTCGCTCAGTCCGTTTATACACGAGGCGACATATAGGTAAATACCTGTATAAACGGGTACCTACTTTATACAGCATTTGCTGTACGCTTTACAGCATTTGCTGTACGCTTTACAGCATTTGCTGTACGCTAATAGAGATAAAGTAGGTTACCACAATCTTAATAGAAATTTTATTTCAATATTACTTTGACCTTTGTCTTGCTCTCTCAACTGTTAAAGAACGAGAGAAAAGTAACATTGAAACAAGATTGCTTGATCGCTTTTGGTACGGCTCAAGAGCTGAATGTTCTGTGAGAATATTAGAACGACTTAACAATATTTTTCATTTTTGTATCTGTTATAAAATAAAAATTATTGTTAAGACAATGAAATAGGTTTTTTCACGAGGTAAAAATACGCATATTTGCCAAAAGTATTTCGAAGAGTTTTATATCTACAAAAAGACCTTATTAGAGTATGCACTTAGTGCCTATGTGAGTTGATTTGTAATTTACTACGTCGTAGTAAAAAACAGATTTAGTTAAATGTGTTTGCGGAGTGAGTCTTCTATAACTTTACCAGTCTGTACTAAGCTACTAATAAGGCACTCAGTACAAAATCAAGTCTATCGCACAGAAATATTTGCTTTTGCTATGCGGTCACTTTTCCCCGAACTCAACGCAAATGGTAAACAGACTGTCCGCGGATCTCTATCAAGGCGCTCTATTGCATAATATTTTTATAATCATTATTACATTGAGCTCCATACATTCTATAATCAAGAATAACAATTCTTTGTATTCTGTATTTTCACGCAATTTTTTTTTGTTTTGAACGCGAAATATTTTATTTTACATTACTTAAATGAACCACTGACCACCAACTCGCCTGATGTGAAGCGAAAAATATAACCAAGAAAGAATTTCGATCTAGAAGAATTACGATAAGAAATATTCACTCTAACCTTGAAAATTCCAAGATTGAAGTAATCTGTGAACAAGAAAGGAGGCAGGGAGTAAATTAGAAGTCAGTTGCCGCGTGTACGAATAGCTTCGTAGTTTTGACCCTAATGTCAATCTTAATAAGCTGACTGGCTATTAGCGCCAGTCCATTACGGCTGAACTAATATTGATGAACTCCGGAAAGTGCGGCGGCGCTTGCGGATATTGGAAAGTGACATTTTAGCTACGAGTACCTATATTCCCTGTTGCATTATGGGGTTTTGATTTTCGTTAATAATAGAGGTCGATGATCTAAAATATATATTTTTATAATGCTGCATTTCTTCTCGCAAAATTGTTTTTAATCGTGATTGTAATATAGTATTTAAAATTTGCTCCTTGAAACTTTTTTAGGGTTCCGTAGTAACTATGAGGAACCCGTAAAGGTTCTTCGTAAATTCACCATGTCCTTCCATCTGTGTGTCTGTATGTTACAGCCATTTTACTCAGATACTACCAGTCCTATACTATAAACGAAAGATAGCAGGTAGATGTGTTCCGTGAATCCCTACAAAATTCCGAAATAAAATTAAAAAAAGGTAAATATAGGGAATAGCACTCTATACATACAAAGAAAAAGAATTGCAAAGTGGTCTGAGCAAACAACTTTTCTTTAGATTACAAGATTAGGTACGAAACCCAACCATACGCGTGTCTCGACATGGTCTTGACCACTTAAACTGAAACTATATATGTATAAAAAAATCAGAAAACCCCACGTTATGGGTTTAGGTATCTGCTGGTTGTACGATTTATTTAATTGATCATTATTTAGAATAACCTCGAATACCTGGTCTTCCAACGCAGCGCTTTTTATTTAAAATGTTTATAAAGAACTACCTATGCCGTGTGTAATGATGAGTGATTACCCATCCCATACTCGGAAATTACACTTGAACGCAGAGATTTCTCAGGTGTAGGACTAGGATAACCTTTAGGATTACCGAAACGTTCAGGAGTGTTCAAAGAATGAAAATACTTTACCTCAATGAGATATGCTGCTAACTTCGTTATCATTTCCAAATTGATATGACTAAGAGAAAAAAATACGGCTTTTTTCTAGTTTTTTTTCTTATATAATTATCGAAGCAAAGTAGATTCGAGAGGATGCGTCTTATAATATGAGGACAAACCCGTTCTATTCTATTATATAAAATCTGTATAAAATTTGTAGTTTTCCGAATTCATTACATTTTAGTAAATTACATTATTGAACAAAGTTATCAAGAACATACGGTACGGTACGGTACGGTATCAGTGATGACATACGGCACTGAAACGTGGTCCCTAACTATGGGCCTTATAAAGAAGCTCAAGGTCACGCAACGAGCTATGGAGAGAGCTATGCTCGGAGTTTCTCTACGAGATCGAATCAGAAATGAAGAGATACGTAGGCGTACAAAAGTCACCGATATAGCACAGCGGATTAGTAAGTTGAAGTGGCAGTGGGCAGGGCACATAGCACGTAGAACTGATGGCCGATGGGGCCGAAAGGTTCTCGAGTGGAGACCACGTACCGGCAAGCGCAGCGTAGGAAGACCAGCCACGAGATGGATAGATGACCTCATACAAGTGGCGGGAAGACGCTGGATGCGAGCCGCTTCCAATCGTTTTTTTTTGGAAATCCATGGTGGAGGCCTATGTCCAGCAGTGCACTTCTTATGGCTGAGATGATGATGATGATCAAGAACAATCAAGCTTAGTAAAGCTTGGTTTCTTTATTAGTATATAGCTCCAAGAATTTTCTCGTTCTCAGGATTGAGAAGTTCGCTTTTCAGCCTATTTGGGACAATAGTAGATATGTGGTACTATTAAAATCTTCTGTGACAGTAGCATAAACTTATTTCTTACGGAAAAATCATTGGAAATAACGAAAAAATGCTATTTATAATTTTTGCGAAGTAGTATTTGTTATTGTTACTAACATATAGCATATAACATCTGAGAAGTAAAGACAAATCCAACGACACCTCGCACACCAAAATCGGCCAAGGCTGAAGGAGGTAATAAACTACGGAACCCTAAAAAACATACACCTGAAAACATAACCATCCTTATGTACTTTTCTACCTGACAAAAGCTACACAAAAAGCTACAGAATCTGTCAATTTAATGTTGATCACCGAACTTCTGAGAAAACTAACTTCAGAGGTATTTCAAAAGTCCGAGTGATGTGCACAGCCGGACTTCTGAGACTCAAAAGTCTCAATAGTTCGGTCAACCTGACTAAAAACCAAACTACTGATACTAATCACTTAAAAACCATGTACCCGTAATTTGAACAAACCAGGATTATTTTATACTTACGTTTTTAAATTTATGCCCCCGTAAAAAGCGCTTATTTTTCAGGCAACTTGAAAAGTGCCCTCGTCCTTGATAAGTTCAACACGAGTTGACCGTCCGATCATCGATTCTTCACCGTTACCCAATCGAGACAGCCTGATAAACTGTTATTATTACAGACACGGCCGTTTCACTCGCTTACCTTCGTCCCTAAAAATTTATACGCGTTCCCCTGAGCCCCAACTACAGTTGATATAATAGTTGCAAATCACGATTGCGCGCGGGCTTTGTTTGTGTTCGAATCGTGTTAATGTACATGTGAGCGCCCTCTAGTTCTGTCCTGCTCACACAGTAAGAGAGGTCATTCACGGCTTCCTTTTTCAACAATTCAGTAGCAGTGTCTGCCGCGTTATTTTTGGCCGTTTGTCATATTTACAATGCGTGAAAATATCGCAAACGCACAACTACATTAATTTAACACTTGGCTTTTCGGGTGACATCGCTTAAAGGAAGAGCGGAAGTAACCGCAACGCTTGACACTATGAAAGCGCAGATATGCAGCGCAATTGTATCATTTGGATTCATGGGCCCTTATTTATATAATCAAATCAGTAGAACTGTCATGCTGAGGTCTTTAAATAGTTACAAGTGTAAAGCTCTTTCATATGACACACCACATAATACGGTCAATTCACTTTAAAATTTGGACCCTCATTCCTTGCATAATGACTCAACTTTTTTGTGATTTAATTAAAAATGTCCACTTTTCAGATTTTTTCCTATATTTGTACTCTAACACAATGCTTCTTGCCAAATTTCATAGTTCTAGGTCAACGGTAAGTACCCTATAGGTTTTGATTCCCTTGTGAGTGTCGAAATGTGAGATTTTTACGACATATTCGACTGTAACTTTTTTTTTACGAAAACCGAGAAAATTTATTTTTCTTTTATCAGCAAGATATTATGGATTTGCGTATATGGTTTTAATTTCAACGCGATACCTTCACGTGTTCCCGAGATACAGGTCTTGACACCATGACCGTGGCAGGAAAACGCATATTGCAAGCCGCTTCCGACCGGTCTTTTTTGGCCTTCTTGTAGCTGAGATAGTGATGTGACTTGATAATAATATTACACGTAAGTATACTATAATTATGTAAGGCCCGCACGCACTATACGTAGTGAGTTGAACAACCAAATATCACCTATAAAACCCGTTTGTTTTAATGATTCACAGAATTGGAATAGAAAGGTTCCATGAATAGGTGAGACACCCTTTGTTAGTTTGCTAACGGCGGTCTTTCCTCAAGGCCTTTTCAACTTTGATCTTACAAATCTTGACAGGCTGTTGTTTGCAAATGTCATTTTGTATTTACGTTAAAAAAAAACTAAAATCTTAATATTTTCAAGGGTTTTATTTAGATAGATTTGCTTGTGGATTTGCTCTTTTCTTGACTATAATAATATCATCGCTTACATTAGGCATTCGTGGTCAAACGTATGTAAATCTATTGCGTGTGTAAGAAAAATTAAACAATAGTTACAACATAAAACAATTAGATATACAAATATATATAAAAAAATTGAGGCTAATCAAAATTTCTTTTTTATGTAGCTGGTAGCATTTATATTAAAAATAATATCAGAACGAAGATTTTATAGGTGCTAGATTTTTTAAATTATCATTTAAAAATAAAATGTTCCAACAGGCTTTAGGACACAAATGCTTTTTTTTATCAGCTCTGTTTGTACATACTGTCCCACTGCAGCAGATAGACTTTAGCTATTGCCATCTCAAAATTGTTTCTACCCGACCGCACAAAAAGTAGTAATTTAGTGTAGTATAAATGGCTTGACTTACTTGAGAAAAATTGAGAAAACTAGGGGAGGCCTATTAGGTATTAGGTCTATTTAGGGGGAAGCAAGTTCTATAGATAGTAATTAAGCATTAGGATATAAGTTTATCGTTTTTTAGGGTTCCGTACCTCAATAGGAAAAAACGGAACCCTTATAGGATCACTTTGTTGTCCGTCTGCCCGTCTGTCCGTCTGTCCGTCCGTCCGGGTGTCAACACCTTTATCTCAGGAACGCGTGAAGGTATCGAGTTGAAATTAAAACCATATACCCATATACGCAGATCCATAGTAACTTGGTGCAGAAAGAAAAATAAAATTTCTCAGTTTTCGTAAAAAAGTTACAGCCGAATATGTCGTAAAAAACGCTCATTTCGACACTCACAGAGGAATCAAAACCTATGGGGTACTTCCCGTTGACCTAGAACTCTGAAATTTGTCAAGTGGCATTGTGTTAGAGTACACATATAGGAAAAAATCTGAAAACTGGTCATTTTTAATTTAATCACAACAAAATAGTGTTTCTATGCAAGGAGGGCCCAAATTTTAAAGTGAATTAACCGTATCATGTGGGTTATCATATGAAAGAGCATAAGCTAAAACAGGTTTTTAACACATTCTTCGCCCCCTGCACTTCAGCTGGGAACCAAAACTTACTAGGCGAATTTTGATTAAGTACAGAGTGGCCGCGCAAAGCAACGTTGACTGCCTCAAACGCCGGCGGTTTACTGACTACTGCAAAATGAACGGGACGCTCGCTCGGATCCGAGTGGAAGGCGCCGCTACTATAGCCCCTGCCTTCTCGGATCCGAGTGGTGAGCAAGGAATGTGTTAAATATTTTTACGATGTATATTTTTCGGTTTATGAAGGAAAATATAAAAAAATATATGATTTCCCCCTTTTATTTAGTTTGTACGGAACCCTCGGTGGGCGAGTCTGACTCGCACTTGTCCGGTTTTATTTATTTTTTGTAAATTTCTAAATCTGTAGTAGAATAAAGGCTTTATTTATTTATTTAAGTGGTTTGATAGATTTGGGTGACGTTTGTTGCTATGACGAGGCTATGGCTATTAATTCTTCATTTTCTGTGCGTCAATCGAGCCACTATAAATTAAACTCTAAACATATGAACCTCGTTAATCTCCTCACTTAGGGTTATACGAGTACCTAGGTTCATATTGACTGGCCTTGTAACTCAGTTGGTAGTATATCTGCCTGCTGAGCTGTAGGTCGTGGGTTCGATCCCCACCCAGGGTAAGCATTTGTGTGATGAGCATAGATGTGTGTTCTGTGTCTGGGTGTTTCTATATGTATCATATGTATATATTTACACAAAAAAATTATATATTTATTCTATCAGCCATCTAGTTCCATATTACAAGCTTTGCATAGTTGGGCTAGATGGCGTTGTGTGAAATGTCCACAAATATTTATCTGTTATTATTTATTTTATTTTTTCTTGATAATTTCACTAGCTGTGCCCTACGGTTTCGCCCGCGTAGGGATGAACGGTGATAGAGATGGTAAAAAAGAAATGTAGTCTATAGGTTTTCATCTACCTCAGTACCAAATTTTATAGAAATCTGTTCAGCCGTCAAACAGACAGACAGAATTATTTTCGCTTTTACGATGTTAGTTACGATATCTATATATCACTTGCAATTTTTCGAAATAAAATATTTCGAAATTATGTTATCTACATAAATATAACAGTTTTATAAACAAAAAATTGTAGGCTTGGAATTCCAACATCTGCGTATATATTTTGTTAACCATTTTCCATTACCATATTAAACATTTCAAAGCAAGCTGGATATTTATCCGGCGGCAAAAATACACGGAAAAAATAATATACTTACGTCAAAAATTCCGTTATCATACCACATCCAGTTTCTATAATAAGGCGGTCCGAGTTCCATATAAAAGTATTTCATTAATTATCGTCCAAAAGTTTAAAGTTGTACAATTAAGTTATTGTGGTTAGCTTTTAATATGTATTGTATTGTTTTTATTGGCGGTAAATCATATTTGCTGAAGAAAATAGATTAGAGTCGAATAAAATCTAGTTTTACAAACGACGTTTTTTTTATAAGTTCATTCAGTCAATCTTCAAAAATGTGGGTATGCGCGAGTGAGACGGGCGATGTTTGGACTGCGGACTCTTAATACCAAAAATATCAAATAAATATTTCTCCGTCATTTTCTATAAATAAAATATTTGAATAAAATTTGCTATTAATCTCTTGTTGTCTTCAACAAATACGATTTACCACCAATAAAACAGATATTATAATATAATTACTTTATTGTAAAACTATATTTTTTTTATCAGCCCTGTTTATACAAACTGTCCCACTGCTGGGCGCGGGCCATCTTCTTATTGTGAGAAGGGTTAGGCCATAGTCTGCCACGCTGGCCAAGTGCGGGTTGGCAGACTTGACACTTCATCAAGATCAAAAACTAAAACTATTGTTCGACCATAATTTTGTAAGAATACTTTAATATGACAAACTTACCTACTACCTACCGTAGCGCTCGTGGCGTAGCTAGACTAGGTGTTCCCGAACGATCACCAATGTTAAGCAACGGACGGACCGGTCAGTCTTCGGATGGGTGACCGTGAGCGGCACTTCTTTCTGAGCGCTACCGTGGGTCGGATGACACGTTAAATTGTAGGTCCCGGTTGTTCGGCAATCGTCAAGCCAAGTCAGAGGCATTTCGGCGGCTTAATAACTCTGACAATAGGGCTGGCCACTCAGTCTAAACGAAAAAATAAAAAAAAAGTAAAAGAAGAAAAAAGTAAGTAAGCTTAAATTTTTTTACCTACTACCTTAAAGATTTTCCTCGAATTTCTTATCGGATAAGACCGTCACTGATAAGGTTTCTGTCATTGTTGTCGATGTTTTCAGATCTATTCATCTCGTTCGATTGATAATGCGGCTATCTGAATGTAGCCACTTGACTTTGATGGTATTACCGGCTTTCGTAATACTTTAGGCCTCTTGTATTATATTTGCGTATTTATTTTGATGAATGTTGAATGTTAGCCAATTGTTTTCTTGGTAAAATCGATTCATTGACTACAATATTTATTATTATTATTATACAGATATTTATTTATTAATCTTAAGCCTAAGTTTTTACAATATTTATATAAAAAAACAATAAAAACATTATAAAAACTTAAACCTAGAATGCCGCCGACAGCGAGGCAGGGCCTAAGCTGCTGGCGGTAGGGGCTACAGACTCAGAAACCTCCTGACAATTCGTGCCGTGTCTAGGACGACCGCCTTCTGAATCCGACCCTTGATCCAACCATCAAGCGAGAGCCTCTTAAGATGTTATTATTATTATTATACACTTTATTAATTTTAAATCTTAAATTAAGTTTTTTACAATAGAAATACAAAAATATAAATATTATTATTATCTCATTTATTTATTTACATTCTTAATTTTAAATTTTTTACAACACAAATATAAACTTATAAAAAAGAAACATAAATATTGTAAAAAACTTAAAACTAGGGTGCCGCCGGCAGCGGGGCGGGGCTCAAGCTGCCGGTGGTAGGGGCTACAGAGAGAGGAACCTCCTGACAATACGTGCCGTGTCCAGGATGACTGCCTTCTGTATCTGACCCTTGACCCAACCATCGAGCGAGAGCCTCTTGAGATGTTGGTCGAGGCTCTTCGCTATGGTTATTATTATTATTATATGTTTCACTTTTTATTCTCTCGTCAAGCGAGGGATTAAATTTTTCACGGGTTTTTGACCAAGAAAAAATTGTGAAGCTTAATAAGTTTATTGGTTTAGAGACAAAAATTTCCGAACGATACGACAAGTATTCAGTATGACTGCTTTTTGAAGTTGCATGAATGTATTTTTGTGTATGTTTAACTTTTATTATTAATCACATGAATCACTTTACTTTTAATGGATAAGGGTATTTGTTGAGTTTCATCAACAATAACAATGATCATATTAAAATCATCATCCTGAGTGTGATGAGATTTTTGTGATTAATTGCGACCTAATTTATTAATTGACTGAATGAGCGAAGCGAATGTAAGAAGAAAGAAAATTTTGCTATTTGCACAGATTAAATAGCAAGATTTTCTTTCTTCTATCCGGCAAAATAACTTGTAGAAAGAAATTCTGTGTTGGCGAGGTCTACTGCTGAAAAAAAAAACTAATTCAAATACAGTATTGAATGTTTCTGTCAAATATTATCGAAAACGTCATAAGTGTCCTCGTATTTTCTTCTTTTTAACCGAGATTTCACAACCTTTTGTAATAATAATTTCTTGACCAATTTTGCTCATATATTAATTTTTAATTTAGAATTGAGTGCCAAACTTCCAATCATCAAATTCGGTTATTATCAAAATCGGGTCAGTAAATAGTGGCACATGACATTTTCTCGCTTTTTGGGGTAAATACTCCTAAATTAAAAAGCACCGACGACAAAAAATATTTATTTCTGTATAAGTACTTATCTTGTTTCGTTAAGATTACTTGAAAAATACGACCTGTATGTGAGTACCAAAGAATATCCGGACAGAAGGAAGAAAATTTTGCCAGTTAATGCAGAGACCTTTGTTCGTTTCGCTCTTGTCCAAAAACCGCAACAAATTAATATGAGACCCTAGACGATACAAAGCTATTTGCAGTTTAGTACTTAACTGTTTTTTAAAGAACTTTCAAAGTGACGGACAGTAAAAACAAACGACCAAAGCGGTTAGCGGATCAGCATTTCTATCCAACGGGGTAAAGTTGCTAGCTATTTAGGTAGGTACCATGCCCGAGGACTGTGATTTGAGTACTAGATTTAAGGTTCCGTACTATACGTAACTATAAGAATACCCATATATTCCCATTGAGCTGTATGTACTTACGTACGAGAGCAGACACCACTCATAGCTACTTTGTTACATTCAACTGCGGCGAGAGCGCCGCATCTCACTCAGTGCGACTTACTAGTGAAGTGAGTGCTTTCGACGTTTTGCTGGCGAGAAAACACACCATAGATGCAATGCTGCGTTGCAACTATCAATCGTATCGTACAATCGTAGATAAACGATGTAATTATTATTCCAGCGCTGTAACGCTGTTTTGTTTACTTTACCAAAAAAATAGATTATAATTTTGCTTCAGATAGCTCCTCTAGTACGTAAGTGCATACAGCTCAATGTATATTTTGCTACTTCTTCACTTAAAATTACACAAAGGTTTGATAAAAGTTTATCCACACCCGGGAGATCTAATAGATTAACTTTGATATGATGACATAAACATATTCCAAAAGATACAATTTTTGAGATAATTTCCTACAGCTAAAATAAGCCGCCCCCTTTCTGTTGCAGACGTATGTTACGACTAGCTTTATAGCGATATCAGAAGCGCTTTTATTGGTAACTTGAGCGGAACTTTAAGCCTTTTTTTTTTTTTTTGGCTTTTTTGGCTTTTTGGCCTTTTTTAAGTTTCCTCATAAAATAAAAATGCAACTTGTTATAATGTATCTTTGAAGACATACATCCTGAGGTGGTCAGTTCGAACTAGATCCAATTTTCTCGACTAATCTTTGAATATTTTATTCATAGAAATTGGCTTGGAATGTCAATTTTCATAATATAAGAATTTTCGTATCTAGAATCAAATAAGCACTCATAAGATTGCAAATCCAGTTGAGACCCTACCCGTATTTTGTTTTAAGAGGATCATGTAGTGCGGATCTTTATACTCTTCTTTAAACTAAACATTGTATTTGAGAAAAACAGCCAAAAATAAAAATCATCAGCGCTGATTCTGGGATATTTTGCTGGTTCAAAGTTTGTTCAGCATTACTGCGCCAATTATGAATTGTTTTAATGATTCTTCTTTTGTTTGGTACGTAACACCTCAGAGGTGGTCCCATATAAATTTTATCAAAATCGTCTCAGTACTTTGGTTTTTATAACAAAATAACTGAAAAAATATCATCCAAGTAAACGAATTGCGTATTGTTATATGTTATATATATGTTTTTTTCAAATTAAGGACCAAAACGTTTTAAGTTTCTGTCGATGTGAATAAATGCAAATGCATTGTAAGAGACAAAAAATGTAGAGGCCCTAACTAGAGGCCTAGAGGTCTTCCACAGATAGGGTGAAGTGAACGCTGGACGAATCTCTTAAGACAATAAATAGATAAAACAAAGAATATATCCGTACAGATAGGATACTTACGCCTAAGCTAAGCCAAATTTATAGCATCTCCCACGCATTTAAGCAAGAGTGATAGAGGGCGAAGGCCTTCTGTTGGGAGAACTTACGATAGGTAATACTTTTCACTCTACGAGACAGATTTTTTGGAAAACTTCGCGAAGGCAAGCCATTAATTTTCCATTGGCGAGGGTAATACCATAGAATACATAAGAACATACTCGTAGTATCGCGACAGCTTTCTCCAGTAAAATACGCTTCGGCCTCATACGTAATTATACTTTCGTACGCGTTTTTCAGGACAGGATAAAACTGTTTTCTACCACCAAATACGTTTACCCGATTGCGCAAGAAGGAGGGTTATGTTTTACGAGTGTATACTGTATGTTTGTATGTAGGTATGAATGTATGTATGTATCCATATTACCTCCTACAGCTTGACTAAGTGTCGCAGGCTTTTTGTAATAATAAAAATATAACTCTCGAAAAAAGGGTTTTTTCGTAACCTCAAACGAACTTTTTCATAATAAACAAGTGGCTTTACTAGAAATATTCTGAAAAATGCGCATTTATAATATTTTACAGCGATTTTACGCATACTTTCTCACAAAAAACGTACATTCAACAGCGTATCAAGCGTAACGCATTTTTTTTATTTGTATGCAACAGCGCGCGACAACGTTTCTCTTTACTTGTGGGGTTTCCTTCGTTTTGTGGCCAAGCCTATATTTTAAGAACCTATGTGAATAGTGCGTGCCATCACTGCCATCTCACTCAAGCGTAAACAAATGGTTATAACGTCGCTAATCGTCCGTTTCGCTTGTGCATACCTATACTTTTCAAGATGTAAAACGACGGAATGGATAAATTTACGCAAAATTCGTAACATTTTAGACCTACAAATCAATATTAATAAATAAAAACCGGCCAAGTGCGAGTCGGACTCGCGCACGAAGGGTTTCGTACCATTATCTAAAAAAACACGTTTGTTGAATGGGAGCCCCATTAAATATTTATTTTAATATATTTTTTAGTAGAATAAGAATAAGAATAAGAATATTTATTAACCTTGAATAACAAACATGTTACAGGTAAGTCAGATTTACACATATTATGGTAAATTAACTAAATTTTATGATAATAGCATAAATAAAATGATATAATCGATTTAATTTAAATTATGGTATCCAATAAATTTTAATTACATTTGTTTTAAGACTCCAACCGTTAAAACAAGAATAATCAAAAACATCAATACCTATCATTAAAAATATATTATCTAGTTAATTAAGTATATATACTAGTACAACTACAAATACCAAAATATTATTATATTTTTGCTACGCGTGACTGTGCTTGCTCTGTATTTGTAAAAAATGAGGATTTTGAAAGATCCATTTCCATATATTCACTTAATTTATAAAAAGGGTTATTTTCAAAGAAAGATTTTAATTTATGTTTAAACATACTATAATCAAGTTTGCTAATACAATTTGGCAGCTTATTATACAGTAATATTTTGATATGACGCCCTTGTTTTTCTGCTTTTACTAACCTTTGGGATATACAACTTCTCTTTATTTCTTAAATTGTACGTATGCTTATCTTTATTCTGCTGTAAATCAGCTTCATGTATTAAGCTGTATTATTTACTATTTTATTAAGCTTAGTATTTGTTGTAACAGAAATACATCATCTATGAAAATTTCAATCGTCTAACTATCACGGTTCATGAGATACAGCTTGGTGACAGACGGACGGACAGGCAGACAGAAAGACAGCGAAGTCTTAGTAAAAGGGTCCCGTTTTACCTTTTGGGTACGGAACCCTAAAAATGTTGAACAAAATTTCATTTTAGTTTGGACAACAAGCGGCTTGTTATTGTTGGCATTTTCACTAATGTATTCAAGTTTGTAAGAAAAAATACCAAATAAGATGTAAAAAACGCTAAAGTCAAATAGACAGAGATACTATGCTCAAACAAATATTATTTATTTATTATTTATTTAAAACAAATTTTATTTTATTTCAACAGAAAAAGTATGAGTAGGTAATAAAGTTAAAATGTAAACAAGTACCTACTTATAATTAATTTAAATAAAAATTAAACAGCTGCTATTCGTAAGGGTATTTATTTTCAAACAGTTTTTTATCCATTTTTACTAATTTATGCAACTTCTCGAGATATTTAAGCAAAAAAAGTGTACAAACTTACAAAAAAAAAAACATACAGACCGAATTGATAACCTCCTTCTTTTTAGAAATCGATTAAAAAAACCCTAATTTATGTACATAGGTTCCTACACATATTGTGATTTGCAACTTCAATACCCTACAAAGCGCGTGGCCGGATACAATGTATTAGAAGTATTTATTACCTAGATACTTAACAATTTCGAAATATATTGTTGTGATCAATCAATTTGCTAAAGCAAATCCTTTTGTATTGAATCAATGAAGACAATCTAAATAACAAAGTTAAAAAGTAAAAAAAAACTTATCCAGCAGCGTTTGAGAACAAAAGCAAGAACTGTGAATAGCTGGTAACGACATCCTATTTTTTTTTATTCTACAAAAGGAAAGAATTCTCTGAAACTTCTTTTTAAATGTCTGTTTCTACTGCAAACTCAGTGTTACAAAAAAAAACCGTCTGAAAAATTCTAGTTTTCTGGCTTTGTTCTAGTTTTCTGGCTTAGTGGATTTGTGATTGTAGATTTGGAGAGTAAAGAGTCTATGCCATATACCTATGACGATCAAAAAAACAGAATAAATAACTAAATAAATAAATAAATAAATATTTGTGGACATTTCACACAACACCATCTAGCTCAAACTAAGCAAAGCTTGTACTATGGAACTAGATGGCTGATAGAATACATATATACTTTTTTTTGTTGTAAATATATACATAATATGATACATAGAAACACCCAGATACAGAACAAACATCTATGCTCACACAAATGTTTGCCCTGGGTGGGGATCGAACTCACGACTGCCGGCACAGCAGGCAGACATACTACCAACTGAGCCACAAGGCCAGTCATAGCCAGTCAGAGCAGAAGAATAGATTTCAGCGAAAATAACTTGATAGTAGCTAGTACCTGTTATTGTTTATTAGCATAGTTAGTTGTCGCGGCTATTTTGTGCCTGTACATTAAGCGTTTTATCCTTAGAACAGGAGCAAATTTTTCGACCCCAAAACATCTACTACTCCTATAATACTCATTTTGTACGGCTAGAATCATTAATGGCTAGTAATGGCTACTTTTTGGGCCTTCAAAATTATACGAAAATCAGTTTACCAGAGTTACTTCTATGCTAAGCATATTTCAGATGACCATATTACAAAATGAAAGGTACACAAAATATAATGAAGAAGTAAGTATATAAAATCAACATCAGAAAACCAAACCCCCATCACTAAGTCATTCACACATTGATGGAGATCGTGGATGGAATAAATACAGCTCGTCGCCCATTGTTTTGTTATCTATGGTCTGACAGGAGTTTTCCGCTATTTTCGGTTGGCAGCATAGATATAGACAGATCGTGTTTATTCCAAAGAATTATTTGTCCGGGTGTAGATACATAAATCGTGAAATATGTGCCACACAACCAAAAGTAAATTTTGTACAAAAGGTAGATCTATCTCATTTACCAGTTAATAGAGCTTATTATTGCATATTTTTTTTTTACTATAAAGATAATTTAAGATAATTTTACTATGGAAACTAACTTTTTCACACATATTAGTGCAAAATACAAATTGATATTCTGTAGAATAGTTTTTGTAAAATTACTTATTTGTTACAAATAAAGTTAGAAAGTGGTTACAAAATGCGTATTTTTATTTTTATGAGAGTCATTTTTTTAAACAGGCAAATACCTTTATTAACTACAACAAAACAATATACAAACTCAACCAAGGGCGTCGCCAAGGGGGGGGGGGGGGTAAGAGGGGGCAGCCGCCTCCCCTAGAGATTAAAAAAATGTAGCCAACTGCAACTTGAACTCAATTAACTAAACTACTACTACATAAAAATCATATCGATTACCCCAGACCGATAAAGTAACGTGTGACCACTTATGAAAGATGTATTATTCTTTTTAAAAAACCTGTATATGACACACAGAGAGTGAAGACAAATCGAACGACACCTCGCACATCAAAATCAGTTCAGCCATTTAGGATAAAGGAGGTAAGTAAGTTCGTATAGTCTGACTGTAAGAAGTAATACAGACACATGCCTACACACAAATATACAGCATACACTTCGAAAAATACCCCCCTCCTTCTTGCGCAGTCGGTTAAAAGATAACTTTAACGTGTTGTTAATAGATAAGTACCTGCATTCCAAAATCCTGATTCAAGTTCAGCGCGTCATATTCGCGGACGGAGTTCTGTAAAAATACCGTTTCGCTCGTGTCTGTGTTTAATCTATGCATCTCAGTCATCGAATCGTTCAATCGTTCACTCAACTCGTCCATCGTCCGAAATAAACGCCAGTAATCACGAATCAATCGCCTTGTTTACCTTACATACGATTTGTAGTGCATTATTGAAATGTTTAAGTTAAGTTACGAATCTACAAAAAAATCTTAGACGCGTTTTATAAATGAGATTATAATACGTAAAGATAAGCAAAATAAATTGTAAGGTATATAAGTAAACATAAGTATAATATAGTAAAAAAACGGACAAGTGCGAGTCAGACTCGCCCACCGAGGGTTCCGTACAAACTAGTAGATAAAAGGGGGAAATCATTTTTTTTTCTATTTTCCTTCATAAACCGAAAAATATACATCGCAAAAATATTTAAAAACCTGTTTTAGCTTATGCTACTGAAGCTCTTTCATATGATATCAACATGATACGGTTAATTCATTTTAAAATTTGGACCTTCATTCCTTGCATAAAGACACTATTTTTTGTGATTAAATTAAAAATGTCCAGTTTTCGGATTTTTTCCTTTATGTGTACTCTATGCTTATTGCCAAATTTCATAGTTCTAGGTCAACGGGAAGTACCCCATAGGTTTTGATTCCCTTGTGAGTGTCGAAATGTGCGTTTTTTACGACATATTCGGCTGTAAGTTTTTTACGAAAACTTAGAAACTTTAATTTTCTCTTTAAGTGTCTCTATGCAAGGAAAGAGGGCCCAAATTTGTATCATTATTATATCATTACTTGTATATTTGTATCATGTGGGGTATCATATGAAAGAGCCTCATTAGCATAAGCTAAAACACGTTTTTAACACATTCTTCGCCCCCTGCAGACCCTTCACTTCAGCTGGGAACCAAAACTTTTTAGGCGAATTTTGATTAAGTATCTACAGAGCAGTGATACAGTAAAATGAACAGTTAACAGTTAGTGAACAGTTAAGTGGCCGCGCAAAGCATCTCAGTGCATCTCAGTCATCGAATCGTTCAATCGTTCACTCAACTCGTTCATCGTCCGAAATAAACGCCAGTAATCACGAATCAATCGCCTTGTTTACCTTACATACGATTTGTAGTGCATTATTGAAATGTTTAAGTTAAGTTACGAATCTACAAAAAAATCTTAGAGGCGTTTTATAAATGAGATTATAATATGTAAAGATAAGCAAAATAAATTGTAAGGTATATAAGTAAACATAAGTATAATACAGTAAAAAAAAACGGACAAGTACGAGTCAGACTCGCCCACCGAGGGTTCCGTACAAACTAGTAGATAAAAGGGGGAAATCATTTTTTTTTCTACTGCTGCTACTGAAGCTCTTTCGTATGATACCAACATGATACGGTTAATTCATTTTAAAATTTGGACCTTCATTCCTTGCATAAAGACACTTGACGGCAATTCGGATGTCAATCACTAAACTAGAATTCGCGTAAAATTGGTTTAGTTCTGTCAAACACCGCTTAGCTATTCAGCCTAACCACGACCTACGTAAAATTAGATGCGAACGAACTAAAGATGGTTTAAATTACTCAATTTAGTGAAAACCTATTCTGACACGTCAAATTTTAAGTGATTCGCACCAAATTACTGTCAAATTTAGAAAGCACCTAAAACTTGTCGTTTAAAATTAGTGAGTCTGAGTAAATCGACTTTGCTCTTTATTTTGTCTTTTTTATAGTGAAAATAATTGTTTTGCAAGTGTTTTTATAACCCCAAGAACTAGCGGGCCATTGAAATTATTGATATGGACGAATATAAATAGCGATAGCCGTCTGATTAATCAGAAAGTAAGTAAAGGTTAGGTACTGATACAATTGTTGTGATTTTTCTTTATTTCTTTCTGATGACAAATATTTAAAACCTTTTGTCCATTTCAGGCAAAGAAACACTACGATTACAAGCCACAAACTTAATTACAAGCAATAAGGGATGCTTAAAACCCCAACCCCATCGGAAAAATTCTGGAGACTTTTTGCCTTCCAAGATCTGGTGCTGTTTATTTCATTGACATGTTAATAAATCTGACATTAACAGATAACTATGAAACATTTGAATATGCGCTCCAGTTTTTTGCACAAATGAAGCTATCAAGCTGCTGTTCGGCAAAACAAGCCTGAGGCATTTTTTTGAGCCTGAGGCATCTGACAGTAAGAATTGGGTCTCAAAATTACTATTAGAACCTCCAAAACACAATCTGAGAAAGAGTCTGCACCTACCGAATATGAAATGATGTAAAGATGTACAATTGGTCGCTTAAAAACAAATTTAGATATCTGCACCACCTTGCCTGTGTTATGATCAACAAAAGGCAGTGAAATCTTGCTGCATAATGTACAATTTATATGTTCTGTGTTTCCTTCTATGATTCTTTTGAAGATGAAGCGGACAAACATGTAGAATATACAGATATGACCAGTCATTGTTATCCGGAATGAAGATGACTAATGATGAATCAGACTTCCTTACAGAAGCAAGAATAATTCAACAGAACTTCTTTATTAATAATAATTTTAGATCATATTATCTCAAAATAAATTACTTTTACAATACACTGACTGAACTCACCTGAATTATAGTAAATTAGACATATTTTAACCTTGTGGAGTGTAAATTAAAGTTTTATAAAATTTGTAATTTTTAACCGGAGACTCCGGAGAGACTGAAGTTTTTTTTTTCACAAATCAGAAACTTGATTGAGTAATACTATTCGAACTGCATTTATGGTTGTATTTCAATGGTTTTATAATTAGTTTGAAGTAACTACACATTTTTTAAAGAAAAAATAAAAATTTGATTTTCATCGTCCTTTCTTGAAGAAAATTATTTTTCGTAATTCAGAATTTTAGGTATGCCATATGAATTGTACCTATATAAGTAATAAAACTACATTTAAAGAATTTCGAAATACCTTCACATTTTTGAGAAAAAAATAAATTTTAGTGGTTTATCGTTAAAAGTGGAAGATTTTTTTTCTACAATTTAAAATTTCATCAATGCTATATCCACCACCCCTATTGCCGTGACAAAACTGCATGGAAATTATTTTGAAATATCTCCACATTATTGAGATAAAATTGAAAATAAGTGGATATACGTTCTCGGCTAAGTTAGACAACTTTCTGATTTTTTATATATTTGTTATGCAACTTGTTTAATATTATACACGGCATTATTATAAACGTGTACTAATAAAAGATTTTACAGAAAGAAGAAGAAAGAAAGATTCTACGAATTATGTTTAATTTATAAACATAATTTGTAGCTATCCTTTAATAAATATCTCACAAGATTTATTATCATATTTGGTCAACTATGACTTATAACTTGATTTACATGTTAGTATTAGAATCAAAACGAATGGTTTTAAAATTGCACTTTTAATTAACTTTATTTCCCACAATGTATTAATCTACTTTACCTTATCTAGCTAGGCATACATAATTTTAGAATGCGATACAGTTTATTAATATGTTTTTGAAATGTGAACTTTCTCTAATTGCATTAAGTCGTGTATGTTACAAAACATTGTAAAAATAAATAACAGTATAAAATGTTATGTTTTTTTTTATGAGGACATTATGGTTAGTGATTTAAAACAATTGAAATATTTTTTAAATCTTTATTTACTATGGATGGTTTTATAGGACATGACTTATACTTAGATATATACTTTGCCACCATTGGCCAGCTACAAAATTACACTCAATTTAATAATTCTAACACTTCATAAAAAGCATTTATAACAGTAATAGGTAAGCGAATGTATCAAGTGACCAAATGTATGCTTGCATCTCTAACAAACTGGCCTTAACTTGAATTGGTAGTTACTCCTTTTTGGAAAAGTTTTCCTTTAATCTGATACAGGTTCTTGAACCATTCGAAGGGTTCATTTGAAGATTCTTAATGAAGAACCGCCTGCTTGGTAATTTGCGCATATGAAAGCTTTTGTGTCATAGATTCTCTCACTGTGTCTGTGGAACCGGTTTCTGCAGTCGGTCGCTCATTTAGTGGTGTTTGAGCTCTGGTTGGTATAAGGTTACAGTTAAATTCAGCTTTCAGATTTCTCACTTCATTCTCTTTGCTGGACAAGAGTGCAGCGCCGACATAAAATGATTACCTCCCCAATTAACACATTTAAAAGAGGTTCTCTCACAGTTGGGATAAATTACTTTCTTAGACGGGCATTTTCTTGTAGTGTGGCAGGCCTAAAACCCAGCAGCGAATGCAGGATTGTATTACATTGTGATACACAACAAACATACATCTAAAGTTATAGTTGCTGGTCGGAAAAATCCCTACAACATGGTTTCCAAACTTCGCCATTTGTTTTTCATCGTAAAAGCCTTAAACACTGGCACGAATTCTCCAGGAACTTTCTTCCTCGATCCAAAGCCATAACCTGGATCGTTACGGGTTAAGTAATTGTAAAATTATTTTTTCTGGATGCGGCAACAGCTGATAGTGTTGCCAGATGATTTGCCGAAAATATCCACACGTTTAACGATTTTTTTATTTGTCTGATATCTTTCCTAATGATATTGAAAAATGTAAAAACTAAACTTTAAAAAACACCAAGAAACTATTTTTTTAACTATCACGGCGACTATTACAGCGTCAAGAATAAGAATATTTATTAACCTTGAATAAGGTACATGTCAAAGGTAAGTCAGAATTAAACATGTGATAAATTAACTAAACTTTATAATATACTATACGATACGATTGGTACTTGCGACGCAGATTTGCACCTATGGTGTGTTTTCTCGTCAGCAAAACGTCGAAAGCTATCATCTTACGAGAAAGCAACTGATTGAGGTGTGGTGCTCTCGCCGCAATTGATTGTAACATAGTAGCTATAAGTGGAATCTGTTCTCGTACGTAAGTACATACAGCTCAATGGTAGCTCTGTTTTATTTATTTAATTTAATCTTATTTCAAATGCTATTTTATGTTGGTTATTAATATTTATTAGTAAGACTTTACAAACATTCCCATGGAAAACACTGTAATTTTACTAAACCGTAATTAGGATTAAAATAGATTAAATTTACAAACATACAAACGGATATACACTTATGAAATTTAAGTAACATATTATACATAAACTGTGCAATTCTGACAGGTCGTATTGATAGCTTCTTTGGAGTCGGTTAAAAAGAATAAAAATGAAGAAAACTACTTACAACAGGCTATGACTGTATGGGCTGTAGTCCCTTTACTTTCCTTATAAGAATATAAGGAACCAAAAAAATCTGTCTGAGCTCCGTTGGTCTCAAGCATTTTAGAGCTAAAGAAATGTAAAACCTGAATAAGAAATTACTTAAAAAGCTTTTAATTCATAGCTCTGGCAACACCTTACCCGTATCAACCTCCGGATCATAGATAAAAAAAACCGGTAATCGTATATTTTGACAGTAGATCGTGTGCTGCAATTCAATCATTCGTTCTCTTACTAGTCTGTGAATTCAATTTAGGAGCCGTGTAAAACACATTTAAATTTAGTTTTACGATTTCCCTGAATAGGTTTTGTGACTAGATGCACCTAAATTTAAATTTTAAATTGGTTTAGTTTAGTTTTAGTGATTGACATCCGAATTGCCGTCACTATTTTTGTGATTAAATTAAAAATGTCCAGTTTTCGGATTTTTTCCTTTATGTGTACTCTATGCTTATTGCCAAATTTCAGGCTTTTAACACATTTTTCGCCCCCTGCAGACCCTTCACTTCAGCTGGGAACCAAAAATTTTTAGGCGAATTTTGATTAAGTATCTACAGAGTGGCCACGCAAAGCAACGTTGACTGCCTCAAACGCCGGCGGTTTACTAACTACTACAAAATCAACGGGACGCTCGCTCGGATCCGAGTGGGAGGCGCCGTGCTATAGCCCCGGCCTATTCGGATCCGAGTGGTGAGCAAGGAATGTGTTAAATATTTTTACGATGTATATTTTTCGGTTTATGAAGGAAAATATAAAAAAAATATATGATTTCCCCCTTTTATTTAGTTTGTACGGAACCCTCGGTGGGCGAGTTTGACTCGCACTTGTCCGGTTTTATTTTCTATTGAGGTACGGAACCCTAAAAATGTAAGATATATAAGTACAAGTAAGAATACACAACAAAAATTTAATAGATATAGAATAACAGATATAAGCAGGTGTAAGTAAATAATGGAATTTAAAAAAATCTGTAAACAAAAAGTTAGGTAAATAAGGAGGGGTTCCAAGGATGTACTACAATCCTTAAATTAATATAGTTTTATTTATAGAAGATAGATCTACGATTGACCACCAACTGGCCTGATGTTAAGCGACGGGGAAAAAATTGCTAATTTACTTAACAATTATTATTAAAAAAATATATAAAAATATATCTTTAGATATATTATTTTTTTGTTAGATGAAAAAAAAAAAAATTATACACGAGAAGATATTGAAATAAAGCATTATAATAGGCTTTTACATATTATTTTATTGAAAACGTCCACTCAACATAGCAACTAAGCATGCAAGCAACAAGCATGTAGTCGGGTGTACTTACTAAGCTTAATTTTTAAAATTTTGTTAATTTGATAAGTAATTTTATTTTTATCTATATTAACTTTCCGATAATTACCTACTTATCAAAGTTAAGTTGTCAGTGTTGTCACGCAATATTTACTTAACAAACCATTACTTATTGCATTTTGTTGATCTTGCACAAAACTTAAACTTATTCAACTTCTCGCGCTTTCTATTAGCTATTGTTTTGTTTTCATTTAAGATAAGAGAAACTTGTGCTTTGAACAAATAGCCTTACGTCTATATTATCTTTTGAATATTAATAAAACTTTAGATGTAAGCTTACTGGAGCGTTATCAGCTCTACTCTAACAGAGAGACAAAACTAATAGTTAGAAGTTGAAATACATTAGTTTTATTTTCTATTTATTTTAATAGTAAACAAAGGAATCGTCTAACATCAGAGCGTCTGTACTCTGTAGCCCATTTAATGAAGAAAAAAAATGGTTGTCTGTAAAGTCGGTTCACGGACGATAGTTTAACGTGACAACATACGTCCACGCGCGAGCTCCGAGGAATGATAATTGAAGCGACGGTCGGGCGCGGCGCACACCCGCCCGCTTCCTCAGCCACCGCGCGCGGTTGTAACGGGACAAGGAGCGTAACGGGGACAATGAGCGTAACGTAACGGGACAACGAGTCATACTTTTTCGTGCATGCAGCCGGCGTTCATCGATTTATTAGACGTTGTCACTTCAAAAAAAAAACTGAGATGAGTAAGTTTCTTTAAAATAAGAACAATATTTGGCGCATAATTATCTCCTGCTGAACCTGAACGTTTTAGATAAGGATGCGTTCAACGCGCGCAGCTATCTCTCTCGCACATCACAACATTTTTAAACATATAAAATCAATAAGTAGAGGGATATTAGAAAAGTGAGAATTGAATGTTTATTTTGAGAGGAGTTTTTTTTTTATTGATAACTTTTTCCTTGGCTGAAGAGTTCCAAACTTTAAATGGATTTTTCTAAAACTCCGTCGCTATTTTAATGATATCTGAATAAAACATTTTTAAAATATTTATTCTATCTACATAAATAAAACTGTCTGTCACTTTTATAATATCCCCACTCAGTGATTTTATTTCTTTAAAAATGTTGTGATGCATGAAAGAGATAGCTACGCGCTCTGATCACAGCCTTAACATATTTAGAATAATTAACATAACATACCAACTAAAACACATCATAACACACGTAACCAAGTAACTCAATTGAAATAGTGTATAATTAATAATAATTTTTTCACCTCACAAGCTCGGAAAGATTCTGTTTGTCATTAGAAATCTGAGTGTAAAGTGCATTTTGTCTGCTAGCGTGGAAAGAGTTTTTAAAATTCGAACCTTTCTATTCCATACTTTTCTATACCGCAAGTCCACTGAATATGCATTAAATACTTATTTCATGTCAGTGCGCCAACCTCATTTCTTTGAATAATCGCACTGACCAGCCACAGGTGGCAGCACTGGACTAGCGTTTTCCTCGCTACAGTGAGGTGAAACATTTTGTTTTTCACTCGGCAGCAAAGTTATTTTGCATCTCGTACTTTTGAAACCCTCGCTACGCTCAGGTTTCAATACAAGTACTCGCTCCAAAAACCAACTTTGCAGCCTTGCATAACAAATAACTATTCTGTTAAAAAACCGACTTCAAACGCAACTTACTAAATCCTTCATGTAAACCAAATGTAATAGGGCGAATTCTGTGATGTAAACCTTCACTCGCTTTTTTTCCTTTGTCAAGAATGCGATTTGTCATTGAATATCAAATGCTTGTTTTCGAAGATTAGAAAATGTGCACATGTTTATACTGATAACAACTGGTTTTAACTGACTTTATACAGATAATCCTCAATATTTGACACTTTTGCAAAGAAAAACGTGTAGATGGAATAATAATAATCTCTGCGATTCTATAATCTGACGCACTTCACTCAGGAATACAATGAAAATATTTTCAATTTTAGAGATTATTCAAAAAGTAATAAAGCGATGTTTATAAAATAATTATGGAACCAACTTGAGAGCTTTCTCTATACACCAATTCAGGAAACACAAAAATTGGTTCTCGAATGACGGAGTAATTCGTATACATACATTAAAAAAATACATATACGCTACGAATTGATAACCTCCTCCTATTTCGAAGTCGGTTAAAAATAAGGTAATTTCTTTAATAAATTCAAATCTAGCGTCTGATCTTTTCACTTGGCTTCCTTTATATGAATATGAGGATTGTAAAGCGGTTTAAATGGGAATCCTATCGTTCTGAATCGATGGTCATTCCTTCCTATTGTGTGAGACACAATGAATGGGAAATCATTAGATCTCTCCGGTCTATTGGATGTCTTAATAGACTTCATTTTCGTTTACAGGACTGGAAGTTAAGTTCTTTATGTTGTACAATAGGCTTTTTAGGTCTTTTAAGTTTTTTTTTTCAGAAATATTATCCCTAGAGATAATTTTTCACTAACCTTGACCGCTAACTAACCTTTTCCGCAGTCAGTTTTTTTTTTAACATATAAACGTTTTTAGTTTTTTAAACTATAATTATTTTATCTGACTATATACCGGAGATGGCGAGATAATTTAAGATTATGTAATTATGTCTGGTTCTATTTTAAGCAGACTCCAAGTAAGGAGTCCTAATAATACCTACTCAATTCGGTTGAATTTTTTAAAGTTTGTTATTGCGTAACTAAATCAGTTAGAGAATTTGTTTAGATAGTTTTTTTTTGTTTTAAAAGATTTACTTTCTGATTGGTCCCACAGAAATTTCATTAAAATCTGCTCAGTGGTTTGGTTTTAAAAAATGCGCATTTTGAAGTCGGTTGTTTCAGATTTTAAACTATAATAAATAAAGCGGCTAAAGGCCAGAAGGAGAAAGGGTTCACCAAATTACGATATCTCTGGGTTATCGTTCTCCATCTTCGGTCGCATCATCGTTCCTTATCAGAGGTAACAAATTGTTGAATTTCAGAATTTCTGGCGCTCTGTTTTTGAATTGTCCGAAAGGAATTCTCATGTGGATTTTATGTTGATCGAATTAAAATTCGATTAGTTAAAAACACTACATAGCTTTTCACAATCCTGCTTCCGTCGCAACGCCAACGACCATTCTGACACCCCGCAATACATGTTTTTTAATAAAATCAAACTTGGATATGACAAGCTTGATGGGTAATCCGGGAGATGAAAAATAAAAAACAATTAAAATAATTTTCAAATTTGGACTTGATAGATTTTTTTATTAGATATATTACATTCCTAAAATTATTTACGCGAGTAGGTGATTACGAGTACCTTTACCTAATTAACATTTGTGGTCACTTTTGATTTTATATGTATTTCAGTGGGAATGGGTTAGTTGCTTAAATTTGAAAACTTGGTTAATTATATACTTTAATATCTATTTTATCCCAAAAACCTTTATTTTAAAGAAAACTCAATATTTACATTGCGTATTTTGTATTAAAAAAAAAAACAATTTAGTTTTCCCTTGAAAACGATGAATAGTGTCATGGCGTCTTGAATGACGTCACAGTGTGCGTAATCCATGCGAAATCAAACTGTTTACATCTGTGTCAAGTGTCAAAACCATAGGGAGTAACCATAGTAACCTGCTCTGTTGTAGGAAAACGTCAACAACAAGGTTTTTTGGCGGGAACGTCTTAATATCGTGTTGTTGCTTTGTTTTATTTTCCTAAACTTGTGTTATTTTGAACATTAATGCTATAAAAATGATAGTGTTTTATTCATTAAGTGTTTGATAAAGTGCGTGAGTGTGGCCAAGTGAAATAAAGCAGTAAAACGTGTGATTTTACGTTGTCGGAAAAACTCCATGGAAGCTTCAAAGTCGCCACCACTTTACTGAAGCAGGACTTGACTTATAAATTGACTGTATACGTGACTTAGATTGTGACTAGAACATTTACAATTTGTTTTATTCAAGAAACTTGAAAAAATCCTAATACTTGATACTGGCTATTGCTTTAATGCGGGTCCAATACAAAAAAGAAGAAGTCAACATCAAATTGCGTCCCGTGACGTAACACTTTCTGATTGGTGTTCGCTGTCATGTGACTTAATGCCTATTTTTTCGAATTTATTTTCTAAAAATATTAATAATGAAAAATAACTTTTATGAGAAATAGATTATTTTTAGGGTTTCGTACCTCAAAATAATCTTTTCTTCAAACGGAACCCTTATAGGATCACTTTGTTGTCCGTCTGTCTGTCTGTCTGTCCGTCTGTCCAGGTGTCAAGACCTTTAACACGGGAACGTGTGAAGGTATCGAGTTGAAATTATAACTGTATACGTAGATCCATAGTCTCTTGCTGCAGAAAGAAAAATAAGATTTCTCAGTTTTCGTAAAAAAAAGTTACAGCCGAATATGTCGTAAAAACGCACATTTCGACACTCGCAAGGGAATTAAAACCTATGGGGTACTTACCGTTGACCTAGAACTATGAAATTTGGCAAGAAGTATTGTATTGAGTACACATATATGAAAAAATCCGAAAACTGGACATTTTTAATTTAATCACAAAAAATGTGTCTTTATGCAAGGAACGAGGACCCACATTTTAAAGTGAATTAACCGTATCATGTAGGGTATCATATGAAAGAGCTTCATTAGCATAAGCTAAAACAGGTTTTTAAATATTTTTACGATGTATATTTTTCGGTTTATGAAGGAAAATATAAAAAATATGATTTCTCTCTTTTATCTACTAGTTTGTGCGGAACCCTCGGTGGGCGAGACTGAATCGCACTTGTCCGGTTTTATTTTCTTATCTACGTCTCTTCATTTATAATTAGAAACTATAAAACAAGCAATTTGTTATTAGTGGATACAAGCTTAATCAATCAATCGAACTGCCAATTGTACTACTGGGAATGATCGTTTCATTCATCTGATTATGACTTTTCGACCACAATTCATTTGCTAAGCTGAAAACACGTTCGGCGGTGGCGATATAGGAACTCATAGTAAAATATCGGAATATTTGAAGTGCGTTCCTGAAGCCGGGATTTTCAAGTATTATACAATTTTCATGGAAGAATCCTGGAATTCCGGGAGAGTTGGGAACTGTCTGCGTAACTAATCGTTTGTACCGTAAAAAATAGGATTAAATATTCTTTTATTTCAAGAAACACGTAATGAGTTCCGTGAACACATTCTAAATTAAAAAAAATATAAAAGCGAGCTATATTTGTTACGTCAGCTGTTCAGTAATATCAGATGTTGTAGTTAGCTGAATTCTTTTCTTCAGTCGATTTTTTACCACACCACATGTCAAAACAAGAAGCTGATTCGGACGAAGGCATGTCAAAACATCGGGAATGTTTTCTAAAAATAGTTTTCCGAATAGCTTTTGAAATTGCGAATTGCCAAGCTTTTTTTTTTAGTTTATTTCTATGCATTATAAAGGTAGTTTCAGTTAGTGGTATTTTTTATTCACTTAAAAATGTTAAAATTAAAAATATATAATATATTTTTGTGTCAGTATTTTAAGGCGTAATATTTTTTTAATTTCTCATACTTACTCGGAAAGTACGCTTGAAGTTGTCTTTTATACAGGGAAGAAAATATAAGGATAATTATTTTTCGAGCTGTCAAATTTCTCCCTTACGTGGATGTGAACTCGCGTGGCCAGCGCATTTGCCATTTTAAGTTATGTCTTTTGTAATGAGTCCCCCGTCTTGAGTCCCAAGTCTTGAGTCCTTTGTATCTTATTTTATTTTATTAAGCTCTTATTAAGCTATCCTAATGAAAAGAATAGCGACTAATAATATTACAAGTGTTAATCTTTGAAACTTTCGTGGTGATAAATATGAAAACTCATAAAAAAACTCATAATTATCAAGTTAATAAAACATTTAATGTCTGTTTTGATCATAAATCCTAGTAAGTATGAAGAAAACTTTCTTGTTTATTTATTTTTTGTTCGTAATGAATCAACATAAAAACTAATTTATAACTGTGGAAGTGAAAACATAACTATCAGTTGGCAAAGAATTAAATCTCCAGCTTTCGACTGACAGAAGATAAGCCATAGCTACACTATGTCACATTCAGCATGTACTTTTTTAAATTATATTTTTACAGTGCTCAGTATAAATTGTTACTAAATAAGAATTGAGATTATATTGTTAAGGAAATGAAAACAAATGAAATGCTAAAAAAACTAATAGCAACTGTGGCCAAAATTATTACTAAATAATTATAGTTTAAAAATGGCCAAGAGCATGTCGTGTCATTCGCAAACAAGGTTTCCGTTGTTTTTGTTTATTTTTTGTGAATAGGTACTTATTTATAATAATAAAAACACTCAGACACAGAATCAACATTCATGCTCTTCACATATGTACATGTTTGTCCTGAGTGGGGATCGAGCCCACAACCTACAGCTTACAAGTAGACTTACTACTTACCAACTGTAAAGCCAGTCAAAATCTCAATTAATATGTTACTAATACAAATTAATTTTATAATAAAAAAATCACAGAATTCGCCCTATTTACATAGAATATAATTAATCGGACGTAACTCCAAAATAAATCATTTCCATTCATGTATCCACAGCATAAAAACATCTAATTTATAACCAAACTTCTGTTTCAGTTGCCATGTCAAAGATTAGATAAAAGGTAATTTATAGTACAAAGTTTGCCGCTTATTGTTTTCCCAGCCACTCGTGATATGCGCTGTGTTATTAGAATTTGCTGATAATGGACTTTTGGACTACTAGCTGCATTCGACGGGTTTCCCGCGATACAGAAAATATTCTTAGTAGAAATATCAATTCCACAGACTTTAGGCAGACACTGGGCACAAAACAAACCTTGTCAAATTCAACGCCAGCAAGACTCAAGCCTGCGTTTTTGCGCCAAATATAAGATAATATTTGTTTTTACTCCTACTCACAGACGTAGTAGATGGAGCATGCGACTTCATTTATATGAAATCCTTGCGTGTCACATTTTTGGTACCGACTGTGACCGAATGTTCATCCGCGCGAAATCTATTCAAGGCAATGCATCCGCGCGCTTGTTCGCTAGTAACTACTTAGTTGACAAAATATCGAATCGGAAGTATATATCACCTGAAATTAAATAAATCTTGGTCGTCAACTGCGATTTTTTATCGTACTTGTTGACACGCTACATACACTTGGGGTATTTATAGAAGTCAATGCTCCTACTTTTAAAAATATGTCTTTACTATTGACAGGCCATCTTGAACTGCTGAGAAACATGACCAACAATGAATTTTAAGAACTACCTTGAATCGATAGTAAAAAACTTTACATCCTCAAGAAGGTTATGCGATACTTCTCACCAAGACAGCTACTTTACTTGTATAAGGCTCAGATCCAATCGTATGTGGAATACTGCAGCCACCTTTTTGATAGATCAACTAAGTGTTAATTGGAAGCTTTAAAATCGGCTGATTGGCGAGCTGTGAGGTTAATCGGTGACGATAAACTGACTGCCAAGAAGCTACTTTGTCTCGAGCACCTCCATAAAATTTAAGCCTAGCTTTGAAACCACCCATGGTGGGTGCTGATGTGATGTGCTCCGGCAAGCTGTTGTAACCTGTTGTATTTACTTAAGTACTCTCGATCAAAAGTCCTTTAGCAGTCTCAAAGCCAATATTAAAAAATGTTTTTATGACCTTATCTTAGGGCGAGGCCACATCACTGCGTTGCGGCGTCGCACCGACAAAACGACGTCGCACCGTTGTACGATGCAATGACGCAACGCAAAAATTTCATCGTACACTGCGTCGCACGAAAAACGCTAACCATATTTTCAGTTTCTAGTAAAACATGGACTGCACTAGACGTGTCCTACTTCTGCTCGCATTATTATGAGTCTTAACTCATAAAAAAAAAGAAACAGAAAATAAAATACTAGATTCACCCATTTCTTTCAATAATGAATGATGATGGAAAACATTTAAAAATAATATATGAGTCGTTATATATGAACTCCTCAAAATTAGTATATATAAACTATCACAAACTTCCTTCCATGCTTCTGTTTTCAAAAAATTTATTTTGAAACCTGCTTTAGTTTTGTCCTAAAGTACGGGACGGTCCTGAACTAAGGATATCATGTAGTCGATATCGTAATCCGCCATCGTAATAATCCGTCCCGTTCAAAGTATGGACACTAAATGGAAGACCGCGCGTCGTCGCGTCGCAGATTTGTATGTTGCGGCAGCGCGTCGGAAATTTCCACGATGCGTTATTCGGCCGTGGCGTCGTCGATTTTTGTGTTGCGATGCTGCAACGCAGTGTTGTGGCCTCGCTCCTATGAGTCGATTCACATTTATTCACTGTCATATAACGAGGTATCTAGTATCGCGACGCGCACACGCATTTATACGCCCCGTAATAAGCAATTATTAGCTTTATTAAAAAGATAATGGACTTTTGAACCCTGATTGTTATATCAGTTGATAGATAAGGATTACCTGTGGCTTGGCCTCGTTCTATCTCCACTACGGGCTACGGGTTTCAAGACCTTATCTAGTTTTATACCATCTCACCAAGATAAATGCAATAACACTGAACACAATGGAGTCTATCAGTTCAAATAATGTATGTAATTAAAATGAAAATTTTGTGCATATAATTATAGTATGAAACAATAATCCCTATTTATTTAATATGGTGAAGGTGGTTACAACTATGGAACTCTTCACAGGACGTGCCCCGACACGCACTTGGACAGTTTTTAAAAACGTTTTCACATTAAAATCGTGATCAGTAATATGCGTCCCCCTACGAACAAAACGGCCACCTCGACTTTGTGAGTTAAAATATATGTATACAGGAAGCCGGAATGACATGAATTGCAAATTATCCCGTATGAGCAAACACTTAATGCTGATAAGCAAGTATACTCACCATTCATCGTCCATTGTCACGCATTTGACTGAAAATACCACATAATCTCAAGCCTCATATTTCAGCGAGGGTGGTATATTTTATGGCCACGTCCTATTTTATTTATTCAGGACGGTGAAGGAGCTGAATGGCACTTTGGTTCGCTTGAAACGTGTATTTTAAGATCGTAACAAAGGGAATATGGCTTCAATGTACTTTTTTGATGATCGTCTGGTTAGGGGATGTTTTAACGTTCATATTTCATCTTGGATGCAATGTTCAATGTTAAAAAGGAAATTGAACTATAATGGCTTCTTGATTCGTTAATTTGTCTGTCTGTCTGTTGAAGACCCTTTTTCACATGAACCCGTAGAGATACCAATACAAGTTGAAATTAAAACAAAAAACGTTATTATTACTAGAAGTTCTACAAAAACTAGACCTCGCAAGTACTCATATTCAAAATTGTATATCGAATGTTTTTGTCAAATATTATCAAAATAGACCGACAAAATAACCCTGTAGCTGCTACAAACTTCTCCTCTTTTTAACTGACATTTCACAACCTATTATTTAGTCACATTTTTTTTTTATACAATATAGATCTACGATTGACCACAACTCGCCTGATCGGCGACGGTGTGGCCGAGGATGGAGTACGATGATCTAAATATAACATTTTTTATTTTTTTCTATCAGCCTTGTTTGTACAAACTGTCCCACTGCTGGGAACGGGCCATCTTCTCATTGTGAGAAGGGATAGGTTAGTCTGCCACGCTGGCCAAGTGCGGGTTGGCAGACTTCACACATCTTCAAGATCATTGAGAACTCTAAGACATGTAGGTTTCCTGACGATGTTTTCCTTCACCGTTTGAAGTTGGCGGCAATCAACAATACGCACATAACTTCGAAAAGACAGAAGTGCGTGCCTTGGGATTCGAACCCAGGACCTGCGGATCGCAAGTCAGACGGTCTCCCGACTAGGCTGCCGGAAACTTAACATACTAATATCTAGTTAGGTGCATATAGCATACCAAAAAGATGGTAGAAATGTATACATTAAAAATTATTTTATAGATAAATTCATATAAAATTGTTGATCGTGGAATTTGATAAGGTAAAATATACGAGATCTGAAGCGTCTTACTTCAGTCCGTATAGAGCTATATTGAAATTCCATCCCAGTTTCAGTCCCCAGAGTGAAATGCTTATTTGCTTACCAGTTAAATTAGATATAAGAACGGTTGATCAAATTAGGGTTTCAGATACTAGCAATTTTGATTATGATCCAACAGAGAAAAATGAGGCCATCTGTCCATCTCGTGGCTGGTCTTCTTACGCTGAGCTTGCCGGTGCGTGGTCTCCTCATACAAGTGGCAGGAAGACGCTGGATGCAAGCCGCTTCCAACCGATCTTTTTTTAAATCCATGCGGGAGGCCTATGTCCAACAGTGGACTACTTATGGCTGAGATGATGATGATGATGATGATGATGAGAGAAAAATACCTAAATCTGTTGATTACAATTTCCATATTAAAACATCTTTCGGGAAAAATATAGTCGGAGATTTCGACTCAAAAATAATCGCGAGTAACTGTAAGATATTTTAAAGAAACCTAAAATAAGTGTATACCTGTGTGCTTAGCCTGTGTGTATGTATGTAAGTGTATATATTATATTGCTTGTATGTCTATATTTTCTTCTCTAATGATAACTTTCCCATTTATTTCTTTTCTTTCTTTGCGCATTTCTTTAAAAATAAAATACTATTAAATTAAGATAGACCTATTATTGTTAGCTAATTTATTAATTTAAGTTATTATAAATTGTAAATTGTTTTGCTGTTGGTCTTAAATAAATAAATAAAAATATGGATCATAATTATTTACATTCAGTTTGAAATTTGTTGGCAGTGGCTCGGCTCCCTACATCCTTCCAAGCCATGTGTCGTTATTTATACGCTCGTTACATGCCTTTGATACTACATCGCGAGAGGAGATTTTCTTCTCCGTTTATTATTTTCGCACCCACGTCTGCGTGACGCCGAGGATGTTGATTGATAGACAAGAAATAATTTGATACCTGCCGAACTAATGATAAACATTAAAATTCCCATGCTTCTTTCACGGTCCATAGTTTGGTTTCTTATTTATTAATACGCATATGCTTAACAGTCTTACAAATGTATTTATCTGTTGAGGTATTTATTCAGCCCCTGTAACTTAAATCAGACAAGAGAAGGGTAACGGCTCGAACAAAAGTGCAGTAACAGTTTTATGTCAAGACTACACGTCACGGGCCGATTTTTCCGCTAAGACTTGAGCAATTTGAACAAAATTTCAAAATAGGTCCGACTAATGGGTTGAGTATATAGTTACAAATAATTTAAGAAGAAAAAAGAAAATAAACTATGTGCTTATATGTACACGACATTACTACAACCATCAAATCATCTTGAGATATCTTTGACCATCTCTAAATCTAATTACGATCATGAACTAAAAATCAATCATGACTAGCTATAGCTAAAAAGTCGAGCTCTATCCTCAACCCCACCGTCGCTTCACGTCAGGCAAGTTGGTGGTCAATCGTAGATCTGTCAAATGTAAAACAAAAATAAACAAGTTCTCATATTCATATGAGTGACCTATCAAAATTTGTGTAAAAAATTGTAGCCTATGATACACAGCAAGTATTATATGTATATAGAAACTTATATACACGCAAGGTGAAAATGAGCCGCAAACAAAAGTCGCATGTAAATGATACATTAAACATCTGTCAGTGATACAGCACTGATGTATGATGTGATGATCTTGCCGTCTATGCGGTGTCCACTTGACGCAGTCGTTGCGTTGGACCAATGAACCGACTGCGCCGATCTACTTGTTTACACGCATTCACACTGTCGTCGCACTTACGTTGACAACGCATGAATAACATGTAGGTAGAGTGGAACTTGGAGAAGAAATAACTAGGTGTGTTTTTTTATTTTATTGAACTGTCTTTATTTTAATTACAAAATAAGTGGCTAAGACCTTGTTGAGAGACGCATATGGTAGGGTTCCGTGCACATATGCTATATTTAAAAGAGGTCAATTAACGAATATTGATTCATCATCATCATCATCTCAGCCATAAGAAGTCCACTGCTGGACATAGGCCTCCTCCATGGATTTCCAAAAAGACCGATTGGAAGCGGCTTGCATCCAGCGTCTTCCCGCCACTTGTATGAGATCATCTGTCCATCTCGTGGCTGGTCTTCCTACGCTGCGCTTGCCGGTACGTGGTCTCGTGGAATATTGATTGCAAAAACTATTTTGTAAAAAGGACAATGACCTCTCTACCATAAGACTAAATTGTTTTACATATATATCGCTATCCCGAAGTTATTTTTTATCTGTTTGGAATCATAAATGACTGTGTTTTTACGGTTTGTCTTTTTCAATTATTTTTTTTTGTAGCTCCGAAGTTTAAAAAATTTTATACAAAAAACAAACCAGTGTCAGTCATTTATCATTAAACATTAAATGTATTATTTAAATCGAAATTGGACAATATTCAGGAGTAGGAAAACAGTTTTCTCATGTTGTATGAAAAATTTGTAATATACTAGCGAATGTTGCCTTGACAGATATGAGAAATGTGTATTATTATTTAAAAAATGTAGCCTCAAGAACTCAAGAAGCAAAGAACCAACCGTGAACCGACACCTCGCACATGAAAATCAGTCAAGCCATTTAGACTGTAGCAAGTTTAGTAATATAGAAAAATAAGAATATCCACATAAAACATGCATAAATGAGAAAACATTACCCTCTTTCTTGCACAGTCAGGTAAAACTACCATTCTTCTTTTTTGTATTGGACCCCGCGATTAGCGATTTGCCAGTGTCAAGTATTGAAATATTTTCAAGTTTCATGAATAATACAAGTTATATAGTGTTCTAGTCACAGTCTAAGTCACGTAAACAGTCATTTTCAAATTTAAGTCTTGCCTCAGTAAAGTGGTGGCGACTTTACTAGAAGCTTCTAAAAACTACCATTACTCACTTCTCTCACGCACACAGAAAAAATTATTTCATTTTAAAGTAGTGTGCAATGAGGTCGCTGAATTTATATGAACCTTTATGATAGAATATAGAATGAGGTTTCTATAAAAGTTACACACTCGTTCAAAGTTACCATGTCCTAATAGCAATTCTAAGCTTTACCCTATATGGCAACACTGTAAAGTTATTCCATGAATAAATTGTTATAGCTTTTGAAATATGAGTAAAACTCTTTTTAGGGTTAGGTAGAGAAGGAAATACGGGCACAGAATACTTAATAGTAGGTTCTCACTCCGCACTAAGTGATATCTAATAATAATAATAAATAATAATATGTTTATTAGCAAAAAAAGGCTATACAGATAGAAATATTACATTAATTAGTGACAACAGACAAGATATATGAATATAAAACTACATACATTAAAAAAAACTGGCAAATTATGGCTGTGGATTTAAAGAGTTAGCTTCGGGCCCCAAACTAGGCAATAAAGCCTGTGCCTTGGGTGCCTAAATGTTCCAGTTGTTCTTTGTGAGTTAGTATTCGTGCATAACTGAACATATCTTCAAAACGCTAAAGTTGTTGGCGAGACAATTTACATACACAATTCAGGGAGGGAGGGAAATACTATAATAATATGTAAATTAGTCCATATGACATACTTCAAATTACGCCTAGGCAAAGCATACTAGACCACGAAGACGTTTGACGTCACATTTGACCGTGGTTAAGAATGCGCTCAACGTGCTCAGCTATCTCTCTCGCGCGTCATAACATTTTGACGTGATAATGTCTTATAAATCGATGAACGCCGGCTGCACGCACGAAAAAGCATGATCATTGTCACGTTCCGCCTGAGCCGAGCGTGCAAGTGAGAGCGCAGAACAAGCGATAGAGAGGCACGATCGGCCTAAGCGTTCGGCTTGTGACGCATCTATCATGACGTTATCACGTAAAATTATCGTCCGTAAGCCAACTCTACAGACAACCATTTTCTTAAATACATATATAAAACATCGAATATTAGATAAATGAGAAAAGGATTTTTTTATACCTAGGTAGAATAATTAAGAAATTATTTTTCTTTAATATCTTTTAAATTGGCTTAGAAGTAGGAAAATTTATATTTTTTCACTACTCTGTCGCCAATATAAGTGATAACTGAATATTTTTTTATACAATTCTCTTATCTAAATAAACAAATTCATTTTTCACTTTTCTAATAACCTAACCAATTATTTTATATGTTTAAAAAGATTGTGATACGCGAGAGAGAGAGAGAGAGAGATCTTCGCATGTTGAACTCCATCTTGAAAATAATCCAATTGAAAATAATATTAGCGGTATTAGTGGTTATTTATGTACACAATGTAGTAAAAAATGTATTTAGTAAATTTATAACTAATTAGAATATTGTTACTGACATACAAGCTGTACATTTTAATTAATTACTCATATGTACACAGTCAATTAAGTTGTACCACGTCAGCATTAAATGTAAACCCCGTGCGTACATTAATTTGGGCTGGATCAACCATAGGCAGGCGTAATTATAAATTCATTAACCTTGCCAAAGCCTCTGGTAATATCGCATGCATTTCTCCCTTGCTAAATCTCATGTTCGATGTACGCCCCAATTCAACATTATTACTACTGTGTTTACGAGAGATTAACCATGTCTTCTGATACAAGTACATATTAATACCCCTAAACTAATTACAATTCCGAAAATAACCTAAATTCATAATAAAGAACGAAATTCTCATACAATTGTCATTCATTATTTGAATTTAGTTGTTTTAAAAATTCTAATTAATTTCGTAATGCCCTTAGAATTACCAATTGACCCCATTATCATGCTCATATTTTATATTCTTTTTCAGAATTGAGTATCAAATGTTACTGCCATAATTGTATTACACATCGTACCAACTCTCTTTGTTTGATGGTTGTGCTACGTGACATTGGCGGAGTCGTGAACACGCAGAGCCACAAACTTTTATTATTATTTTTTATACAAAATAGATCTACGATAGACCACCAACTCGCCTGATGTTAAGCGACGGTGTGGCCGAGGATGGAGCTTTTCGATCTAGAAGATACCTATTCACTCTAGCCTTGAAAATTCCAAGATTGTAGGTCTCAGGAAACAGAGATGGCGGCAAAGAATTCCATTCTTGTGCAGTACGCAACAGGAATGTGGATCGATATCGCTGAGTATGAATTTTTGGCATTTAAACGAGAAATGGGTGGTAATTCGCCAACTTTCTGCTAGTCCTGTAGTGAAATGGGGAGGGTGGAATTAGGTCGTGAAGCTCTTGCGCACATTCCCCGAAATGAATCCTGTAGAAAATAGACAGGCATGCTACTTTATGGCGGTGCTCGACACTAAGTAGCTTCTTGGCAGCTAGTTTATCGTCACCGATTAATCTCACAGCTCGCCGGTCCACTGATTCTAAAGCTTCCAGCAGATACTTGGCTGATCCATCAAAAAGGTGGCAGCAGTACTCCATACACGATCGGACCTGTGCTTGATACAGATGAAGCAGTTGTCCCGGTGAGAAGTATCGCCTAACCTTATTAATGATGCCAAGCTTTTTACTAGCCAATTTAGCCAACTAAAGTTGAAGTTGAAGTTTTTACACATGACACAGCAAATTTCCCGCTTTTTGCGGGAAATATCCCTATTAATAAAATATTATTACCTACACATATTGGAAATCCATTTACTTATAATCGTCTGTCTCAAAACTTTATAAAACATCGTAGCAAAAGAGAAATGTTCCGAAGAGAACTCAAGGAATTGAATCGAGATGATCCAATTAGCCATCAATACGGCGAGACTGCACGCTATTGTACTAGATGAGATTTCTTTCAGTTTCAAGTGCAACTGCTTACTCTGGACATCGAGCTTTACCTTTAGATTGGAAATATATATTTGACCGAGTCGAAGCGATCAAAGATGTCTACATCAATTGGAAGAAAATTAATTCGTATGTCCGGATGTTTATTTATACTCGCGTGCCTAAAAATTACCTATTTTTATCGACTCAAAGAAGGAGGTTGACAATTGGGCTGTATTTTTTATGGTTGTTGCCGCATAACTCTGTCATTTAGAAACTTGGATATTTTTTTGAACATAGAAATTTCATCAAAATTGGTTCAATGGTTTGATTTTTAAAACAAAATTGAGCATTTTGAAATCGTTATTTTTTTGTCATCAAGGATTTTTGATTTGTATGAGTACGATTATGTATTCTGTGCCTTAACTTGGAATGTATAAAGATATATTACGGACCATGAAATTATTATATGCGAACTACACACAAAAAGTCCACACCAGTCCTGGATTTGTCAGGCCGTATAGGCCGCGGCCTAGGGGCGGCAGATTTCAGAGCATGCCCGATATAGGTCTCATCCTGGTAGTCGATGAGGTGTAATTTTTGCAGTGCGCTCCCGCACTATACGTAATTAATATGATTTTGAACTAGGGTATCGATTTTCAAGATAAGTAGGGCCGGCAAAAATTTCATACTTAGCCTACTGGCGACAAAAGTGTAAATCCGGCACTGGTCCACACCCACCCCAAAAATAACTCACCATATTGTTCGCCATTAATAAATATATATATACCCATAATACATTACAACTTTCTAGTAAGTACTAATAATCTAATCTAAGCCACGGACAAACAGACAGACCGATAGACGTACGCACATGAAGAAACTATAAGGTTCTTAGTTGACTACGGGACCATCTTTCTAGACCAAATAATAATATCTAACTAGTAAAGATTAAAGAGGAAAATTTATGTTCCATTCACACCATATTTTCTAAGCTTATACGCCACATATACTTAAGACTCCTAAAAGGAGCCTTTCAAAGCCACCGAAATTTTGTGACCTGATCTAAAGTACATCTTAAAACGTAGTCTCCGCGAGTTTTAAGATTGTGACATTACTTGACTAAAAGACGGTTTAGAATTGCGAGTGGTACAGTGAAACAGTGTCTCAGGTTTTTTTTTATATTTAGGGGCTAACGGGCAACTTTCAGCAGGAAATTCAAATGTCATTTAGTTTTTTTTTGTTTTGTAGCTAGCTTGAGTAACTTTTGTAAGTGATCACAATGTTCGCAATAACGTTTTATGGGACGCGTGACCAAAATGCTGGCGCGTATCTGGCCCAACGCATAAGAATTGCCATTCAACGTGGCAATGCAGCCAGCATGCTGGGTACGCTGCCAACTGGTAGTGGGTTTGAGCATTTGGATTATCTTTAGACCTTTATCGGTCTGGGGTGATCGATGTGTAGTAGTTTAGATAGTTGAGTCTGTATATTGGTGTGTTGTAGTTAATAAAGGCGCTTGCCACAAAAAAAAATTTTGTTTGATTTATTGAATTTTCAATTTATTGCATTGCCAACCTAACTGTCCTAGAAGCCGCAAGATTTTAATTTTAACAAATAATGTGTGAAGAGTTGTCTGAACAAACATTACTAGCAAGTAGTTTTCTTTTAGATTACAGCATTAGCTACGGTACCCTACCATATGCGTGTCTCAACACGATCTTGGCCACTTATTTTTCGGTACATTTGGCCTGCGCCGAGACGTTGAATTCGACTATGAGTTATTGATATTACGGCAGATTTTTTTTCTATTTATCTATTCAGATTTTTCTTTCTATTTCTATCTTTTTCTATTTATAAATATACTTTTTTAATTCAATTTTTAACTCCACAGACACCGGGGTCCGTGACCTATAAGTATATCTTATCTATCTTATCTTATTTAATAATCTTTTAAATTAAACCTATATTAAGTTAGATACCTAAAAAAAATATTATAATATCACTGCCACCAAAAATATAAATGTTTGTGTCGGAAAAATGGTTCCCACTTTCGCGTAGGAATCAAAGCCAGGGTTATTTAAGGTACTAAAATGTGAGGATGGCATACACTGTGTCTGGAAAACACTTTTAATGAGGTAATTATGGCAAGAAGACTTTCTTTTATGTGGGAAGCAGGCTTCTCCGGAATCTATAGAAAATAACATTTGCATAAAGAAATATGATCACAAGTTAGTTTATATAATATCGTTACTAACCAACTGTGTAAGAAGGAGGGGTTGTATGTTTCAAAGCTATATAGTAATACTGCATTAAAATTAATTTTCTTTAATTCGGATGAATTAAAGAAATTAATTTTAATGCAGTTAGGAAAAATCCGAAAACTGTACATTTTTTATTTAATCACAAAAAATTGGGTCTCTATGCAAGCAAAGGGGGTCCAAATTGTAAAGTGCTTTAACCGTATCATGTGGGGTATCATATGTAAGAGCTTAATTAGCACAAGCTAAAGGTTTTTAAATATTTGTATGATGTATATTTTTCGATTTAAGAAGGAAAATATAAAAAAATATATGTGTTCCCCCTTTTATCTACTAGTTTGTACGGAACCCTCGGTGGGCGAGTCTGACTCGTTCTTGTCCGGTTTATTTCCTTTTGAGGTACGGAACTCTAAAAACCACATAAACACAAGACAAACGCAAACTTTCGCAGTTACATTACTAGCTGCGCCCCAGAGTTTTACACACTGTTCCACATGTGACAGAATCCTTTACTTTGCGCATAAAATGACGCTGTTTTAATTCCGGTTAAAATCTAACCCCGAATTTCGCCCAAATCCGTCCAGTCGTTATAGTATAACATAACAAATTAATACACACAAACAACACACACAGTAACACACGCAAGCTTTCGCTATTATAGTAAGAGCGAGACGAGATATAGGGATTTCTATGTCACTCATATTTTATAGCGATGTAGAATCAACTTTCTCAAATATTGCTCGTCTATTCCCAACATAAGTAGAGACCCGTACCTGATGCATTCGCTGATAACAGCTTCCATATAAAATGGAAATGGGATCGTATTGAGATTCAACTATATGCGCCTTCCAGAGCCTATAATATAGCGTTGAGAGGCTCATTCGAAGGAAATATTCAGCCAATAAAATGGTAAGAAATGAATAAGAACTGAAAGGCCGTCCGATATTCCAGTTTCCTATTCATGGTACACAAACAACTATGTTATTTTTAAATCCCGACCCAAATTAGGTGTATTTTAAGTTTGACGTGTGGATCTGTGTATAATGTATATGTGTGTATGTCTGTGGTATTGTAACTCTCATGTGGATGGACTGATTTTAATATATTTTTTTGTTTGAAAGAGGGTTTCATATATTTCATCAAAATCGGTTCCGCCTTTTTTGTCGGAGGATTTTGAGTTTTCTAAGCTTATACTTATGTACTCTGTATTAAGTTGTTGTTATTATTCTATAGTAGTATTTTTTTAGGGTTCCGTACCTCAAAAGAAAAAAACGGAACCCTTAAAGGATCATTTTATTGTCCGTCTGTCCGTCTGTCTGTCCGTCTGTCCGGGTGTCAAGACCTTTATCTCGGGAACTCAGTATGAAAGAGCGAGTTGAAATTAAAACCATATACGCAGATCCATAGTCTCTTGCTGCAGAAAGAAAAATAAAATTTCTCAGTTTTTGTAAAAAAAAGTTACAGCCGAATATGTCGTAAAATACGCAAATTTCGACACTCACAAGGGAATCAAAACCTATGGTGTACTTCCCGTTGACCTAGAACTATGAAATTTGGCAAGAAGCATTGTGTTAGAGTACACACATAGGAAAGAATCCGAAAACTGGTCATTTAAAAAAAAAAAAAATTAATCTCAAAAAAAAAAATAGTGTCTTTACGCAAGGAATGAGGGTCCAAATTTTAAAGTTCTTTAACCGTATCATGTGGGGTATCATATGAAAGAGCTTCATGAGCACAAGCCAAAACAGGTTTTTAAATATTTTTACGATGTATATTTTTAGGCTTATGAAGGAAAATATAAAAATAATATATGATTTCCCCCTTTTATCCACTAATTTGTACGGAACCCTCAATGGGCGAGTCTGGCTCGCACTTGCCTGGTTTTATTATTTTATATATAATTTGAAAAATTCAGATATATTTTTACAAGATTCAATCGGTGAAAACGGTCAGACTTTATATTTATTGTTGTTTTTCTGTAAAGATATGAGACCACAGCTTACAAGGTGGAATATGACCACACAAATCACTAATCTAACCTCACCACAAGTTTATAATTTTGCAGCTACCATTCTAGCATATTCTATGCAAAAATGGAAGGGTCTTTGTACTAGTTTCGCCACAAATACGAAGGTTGTAGCAAAGGCCAATCGTGATTGAGAGCTTATAGCCGTGATCCTATGATCCAAAGTAGCCCTTTTGGATATGCTTTATCTGATTTATATGAAGTTCTTAATTATGAAATTGAAAGTAAGTTTGGCCTAGCAAGCCACATCAGGTCTCATGCTAGGAAACTATAGTCCGGGGTCGCTGTCATCGAAATCGATGAGGAGGACTATATATATAAATAAATAAATATATATATACATAAATAACTGTAGAATTTCATATATATATACATATGGCGCCTCATACAAGTGGCGGGAAGACGCTGGATGCAAGCCGCTTCCAATTGGTCTTTTTGGAAATCCATAGGGGAGGCCTATGTCCAGCAGTGGACTTCTTATGGCTGAGATGATGATAATGATAAATATGGTTGATATAACGGTCAAAGTAGCAAAGTGATGAGATAAATGTTCGAAATTTAGATTAGTCTAAATTAGATAAGGAGGATTGACTAAAGAACGCAAAATAGGATTATTTTTACCCGACTACCAAAGAGGGTAATGTTTTGCGCGTATCATATGTATATGTATGTAAAAAAATGATTACCTCGTACTATCAAAAGGGCTGGAAGGATTTCGACAGTTAAGATATCGTTAGATTCGTCTAAAAAACACTAGTGTCTTCAGATAGGTATTGAAAAATGGCGCATTTTTGGCTCTAAATTGTAGTAAGTCGTTAATATTCTTTTAACCAAACCAAATAAAATATATTTAAATTTAATTAGGAATAATACGAGTAAATTGGCAATCTATACATGCAAATTGTTGTATTTAGTTTTTGATAGCGAACCTATGCAGTTGCGTATTTAGTTTTTCTTTTAACACATATAGGTAGGTAGGTACTTGTTGTTTATTTTCCTTTCAAGTGGACTTGCGTGATTAACACATTTGGCAATTTCAAGTATTTATTGATAAAATTTCATGAATAATACAAGTCATTAGCCACATGTGTGATCAAAAGAACTGATGATCTTCTGTTCTAGTACTTAAATGAAAAATTACATGCACCTACATACATTTATTTACTCAAATAAAATGTATTAAAGTCATAATGAATCAATCAGATAGTGCATCATCCATAGAATTTTTATTTTTATTTTAGAATGCTATGTAATGGCAATGGCACACGCCGCTTAGTCATCTTTTTTAACCAAAGTCCGCTAGATGGCGCTTTTACCAAATTTTTCTTCAGATATGCCTACCATTTCAGAATATTTCTACTGTATAGAAAATATGTAAAATTACAAATATTCATAGATGTGCATACACATATATAGCAAATTTTGCTAATTAGTCCTGTTTTATTAGAACGGGTTAAATCGCATTATCTATCTCTGTCACAAACTTAATTGTGTACTTTGCTTCTCTAAATTGTTGCTTTAGTATTATTGTATATTATTTACTATATTAAATTATATAATTATAATATTCATATTTATTAGTTTATTATTCTTCCTGTAATTTATCTATGTATTAGTATGAAGTATTTGTTGTTGTTTGTTTGTTAACCATATCTATAGTTTTGAGTATTATATTACTTTTTCATCTTTTGCACGCCCCGTCTAATTTCTTTCCGAATTTCACTCCATTCCTTGGTTGCCTGGAAGAGATCGCTTTTAGCGATAAGGCCGCCCGTTGTTACACTAGTGTAAAAAAATATTTCTTTTTTGTACTTGCTTTTGTTCATTTTAATGGTGTGTCAATAAAGAGTTTATCTATCTATCTTTTATGTGTTCATTATGTTGCGTGGGAGTACGGAAGCCTAGATGTGCGAGTGAAACTCGTACTTTGCCAGATTTATTTTAGTAATTCAAAGAATTTGAAATCCATATTATGACATTACCGCTGACGCGATTATTCACGACCACAGCACTAGTCGAAGTGCGACTAAATGTGAGTGAGTCCAAGGGACTCAGCATGGTGAGTCCAACTTTGATCTTGCGTCACGCGTTTCAAATTGTCATTGGTCATATACCTTTGGAAAATCGCTACTCGGACAATTTCATTAAACTAATACAATGAAACTTACTTGCCAGCGATGAAAGCTTGATGGAAACAACTAAAAAACTAGCTCTCGCAAACACAGAAACAAAGAACTGAAACAAAGTTAACCTTAAAACTTAATTAAAGTGGAACGGTAATAAAGTCCGTTGCAGTATCACGAAAGCACCAAATTGCAAATTTTAAAACTGCTTTTATAGAGATGGGACGTGCAGATCGGAGCAGCTTGGAGAGTCCTCCTTTTTATTGGATTTATTCTTTGTTTTGTGCGAAATCGTAATGTTTAATCAACAACTCAGGGTAACTTATCTATGAATCGGATTATGTTGGTTTGTTTTTTTTCTCAAGTTTTTTTTTTTTTTTATAGAATAGGTGAAGCAAAAGGCAGACGGCTCGCCTGATGGTAAGCGATAACCGTCGCCTATGGACAACTGGTGGTCAATCGTAGATTCTGTAGATCTATCTAATACATAAAAAAGACAAGTATCGGGATTTTGATAAAAAGTCATTTGAAAAATAGAAAAATCGTTTTTGTGATAACGAATTCGATATATCATAATTTTGATCATAGATAGGTAATCCCAACTTGGCTGAAAATCGACGGATGTGTTGATTTTAAGTAAGAACCTCACTCCATTCTTGCAATATTTAAGAGTTAAGTACTTTAGAAACCAGTAAAGAATAGAGAACTCCATTCCTGTGCAATACGTTTAATGAATGTAAACCAAAATCGTTGGCTGTCATTTTAATTAGCAAAACTAATGAAACAAATCGATTGATTTGCTTGCATTTAGTCGACTCGAATGTTGGCATGTTCTACCGGTTGTATTATTCGTTGAATAATACGACTTGACGAAACTTAGTATACAAGTTCTACAATTTCCGACAAAAACCAGGGCAATAAATTAAGATTACCGGCATAAATTACACTACAGTCATCCCTAAATATTTACGAGTCATCTTACTATTAAATGTCCTCGGCGCTTCCAGTCTATTTTATCTGCATCTCCAGGAAATTGCTTTCATTTCCTGTAAATTACAAGAGTTATGGTGTATTCAATATTCACCTTATTTTATCTAACATCTGCAAAAAGTATTTTTCAAACATTATTTCTCTCTCGTGTAGAAAATTCTAAAGGAATTTATCAACTTTGTTATTTTTGAGAGTTTTTTTTTTTCATTGGAAATTCTCCCCAAAATAATCAAGAAAATCGTGGAATACGTATCTTCTACCGCTTGTTTTTCGGAGAATGCGCTGAAGAGTTTTTTGACCTAATTCCTACTTCGGAATTCCATCATCGCGCTCATCATATCCAAAGTGGCTCAGTCTTGTAAAATATCTAGCAAGCTTTTTAGCTATTTTGGTCACCTCCGTTGCCAAAACGATAAAGGCTCCCAGGTACAGATCGGGATATGCGGGTCCAAGTCCCGTGTCCCGGATGTGTGAAATTTTTGAGCTGTCTATAAAACTGTCAATATTGGTACTTTATTCAGAAGAAATTATACGCACAATTACCTCATTTAAAAGCTTATGTTCTTAGGTACTTAAATATACATAATGAAATATACATTATGTTCTTAGATACTTAAATAAATAAAAAATAATTTTAGTAAAACACTATTATTATTAACGGGATATTTACCGTGGTGGTGTAATTTTAGTACCTCCCTTTACACAGAAAATTGAAATATAATTCTGCTTAATAATTGATAAATGGATACACGGTATACATGGAATACATGGTAACATTGAGATTTGAAATCATTACTATGGATAAAAATGAAATGCCTCTAGTATTACAAGTACTTACAAACTGTAATTGTCCGTGTAATCCTGTTACCTTAGGGTTGAGAAAGGTTGTGTGCATTTGTGCAACTATTATTTATGCAAAGTTGTGTAATAGCTGTAAATCAGAGTTATCAGTTATAAATAATGTTACCTAGCAGCAGTTAATTATTATAGTTTATATAACGGTAACATAATTCAAATTCAATTAAAAAAAAAAAATGGAGCCTCGTTCAGTGCTTTTATATATACCTTTGCTTTTATATATATATGTTTAGAATAATATGCTATTTATTATTATTATTATTATTTTATTAACCTATGCTGTCCCACTGCTGGGCAAAGGTCTCCCCCATTTCCTTCCACAAGTCACGGTCCTGCGCCATCTGCTGCCAATATTTTTGGAATTTGCCAAGATCGTCACGCCAGCGTTTCCTAGGTCTATCTGGACAGCGTCGTCCATCTGGCGTCCACTGCGTGACGATCCGAGCCCATCGTTCTGGATGCATGCGAGCCACATGCTGTTTATTTACATCAAAAAAATATTTTGCGAATATTTTTCAATTATTTTAGTACCAGCTTCCATACATTTTTAGACCTCTCCTTTGTGTAACTTAAATGTGTAGAATACTCAAACATATCGAAGCTTTAAGGACTACATTGAATCTAAGGCTAAACTGGCTAGTAAAAAGCTTGGCATCATTAATAAGGTTAGGTGATACTTTCACCGAGACAACTGCTTCATCTGTATCAAGCACAGGTCCGATCGTGGATGGAGTACTGCTGCCACCTTTTTGATCAATCGGCCAAGTATCAGCCGGAAGCTTTAGAGTCAGTGGACCGGCGAGTTGTGAGATTAATCGGTGAAGATAAACTAGCTGTCAAGAAGCTACTTAGTCTCGAGCACCGCTGTAAAGTAGCATGTCTGTCTATTTTCTACAGGATTCATTTCGGGGAATGACATGGGACAATGGGAATGAACTTCACGACCTAATTCCACCCTCCCCATTTCACCGCAGGACTAGCAGAAAGTCGGCGAATTACCACCCATTTCTTGTTGAAATACCTTTTTAATTACAATGCAATTTATAACAATTTATATAACATATAAACAATGTCCGGACTTGTCAATACAGACAGCTCCTGAGAGATATGCGATTATTAAAAATCGTCGGTCGAAAGTGGTGGTCTTCAGACGCTCTTTTACCAATACATGACCGTCAATCCGTACTTATAGGCATTATAAACTTTAGGACGACTAAAAATGACCTATTTCAGAAGAGACAACCCATCATTTGGAAGATAAAGCGTTTCCCAAGCCAGCTCTAGCGCTGAGTTAGTGTTTTATGACTTATATAATCATCTGAGGGCTATAACATCTCTAATGCTTTATTGTCCTATAAAAAGAACCGATCCTATGATCCTAGCGACAAAACTCCCATTCGTCTTGCTTTTATTGACACTATAAATTGTATTTGAGAAAACTTAGTTTCCTATCTTATAGGATACTTATATTCTAAAAGGATTTTAACGGAAAAAGTTTGAGAAGAAACACACTATGACAATAGAATGTACATAGAATAATACCAAAATTTGCACCTATATTTTTGTTTTGTACTGGACCTGTGCAATAAGCATATTTCTCAATATAGTATTGTTATTGGTTTAAGTGTTATGTAGGTATAAGCAAATCTTATAAGTATCTAAATAAGTAAAAAAAATCTCAAAACTCCTCTTTTTGGGTTGGAGGTTAAAAGCTGCTCAAGTTAAGGGTGTTAAAACTTGTATTCCGTGTAGACAGACAGTTTGTAGGTATTTTACTTTGTCAGGATGATGAGTGGCCAAAGTTGTGAGAACTTGCTCCTCGTAAATTTCATACAATGTTTCCAAGAATACAAATGCTTATATCGCCTGCAATAGCAGAACATATTAGTACAACAAAGAAAGGGATGTAAAATGTGAAGGTTATGGTGTAGGTACTATTTAAAGTGAATTTTATGGTCTTGAATGGAGGTCGTATGGAGATTTACATTAAATCCGTCTTCAACTTCGAGAAAGAAAGTTCTCTTCGACTTTATGCTTTTAGTTTTGAACTATCGAAGCGGTAAAGAAAACATTGAAAAGAAGCGGCAAGGAATATAGAATAAAGAATGTAGACGGAAGTAAACACTGGCAAATGCTCTAAGCGGGTCCAAATCCAATAAAAAAAAAGATGGAAGTAAGTATTAAGCGCAATACAGGAGTTTTGGCGGGAACGTCTTAGTAACATGTTGTTGCTTTGTTTTATTTTCCTAAACTTGTGTTATTTTTAACATTAATGCTATAAAAATTGTGTTCGATCAAGTGCGTGAGTGTGGGCAGCGAAACGTGTGATTTTACGTTGTCAGCAAAACTCCATAGAAGCTTCTAGTAAAGTCGCCATCACTTTACTGAGGCAAGACTTAAATTTGAAAATTACTGTTTACGTGACCTAGACTGGTTAGACTGTGACTAGAACACTATATAACTTGTATTATTCAAGAAACTTGAAAATATTTCAATACTTGACACTGGCAAATCGCTAATCGCGGGTCCAATACAAAAAAGAAGAAGAAGAAGCGCAATACACACCAAACCCGCCGACATTACCCGCCAACATTGCCGTGTCGGCGAGTTGGGTGGCAATTTACTATGCTTTACACCTAAAGATAACACGAAGGGCTGTTGCTAGTGTATGCAACAAATTACCAGAAGTAAATGAAAAACAATTTAAAATTCAAAATGAGTTTAAGATTAAATTAAAAATACTACAGCTGGATGAAAATCAGAATAAGTGAGTCTTATCTATTTATCTTATTATTATATCATCATCATCATCACCAGAATAATATAAATTTAGGCCTAATAGAAGTTTTCTCATTTTGTTTGTTATTGACTGATAGACAGCATGCAGCCAAGCGACCGCATGCTCGTCTGGGGGGTTAGAATAATAAAAACATTATCATTTTCCTCGATAAATATAAAATTATTGAATATACTTTACAAATGTGCAAAGGCCAGGGCGCGCGAGCGAGATAGCTGCGTCACCCCGGCGCCTTGAGATAACTCAGTTACTCAACTAAGCATGGAAAGCTTTTAACCAAAGTACGGTTAGAAGCGAGAACAATTACGCCACGAATCCGTCCCGGCTCGCTTTGCAACAGATAATCCTTTATTACGGTTATTCGGAACCCGGTACCCGTCCCTTTATGGCGGTGGCCATATTTAATAAGTAATCACGTTTTAGTACATTTTCGTTACAATAGACTTAGTCATTTTGACACCAGTGAGTGAAGACGGAAAATTGACTCAATTGAAAATTGAAACCACCTCAGAAGGGGCCGCATAATTAAACGATTCACCATTCAATTATACAATTCAAATTTAAATTATTTATTGATGTAATGACGGTGTACCGAATTGTAACAAAGAGTATTGTATAAAACCAAATTAATTCTACGTCTATTTACAATAATTAGAATAATTTGAATTACAGTCATGTCAAAGAAATAAAAATAAGAACAAAATCAAATTGAGTCGTCTCGCCGTTCAATAATGCAGTTCCGTTCCGTATTACCGTTCCGCTCCGCACTAGCTGTCTTACTTAAAAACGCATGTTAACATCTTATTCACTAAGAACTTGTCACTTTCTGTCACAAGGGAACTATCACGCGTGAAAACGGAACAAAACACAGTTTAACTAAAATGCGCTTATTCAGTGTTTTTAAGTAAGACGGTATATTGCTATACCCTATCAGGGTGATTATGTAATACCTACCTGAAAAACATGTAATAAACATCTTCATGTAACATACATAAATAATTGTGCAATAAATAAATTTTATTTGATTTTAATATGTAGTTATATTTATTTATTTGTATATATGTATATATTTGTATACATATATTTGTATTATAATACCGAAAGAAATAATATAATCCACAGCGCTTGGACTGTCGTCCCGTAAACCATGACCAGTCAGTCAATGAGATTTTATCTATAGAGAAGTTATACTCATTGAATGAAGTAAAAGCATGAAGAAATTTGTCAAGCTCAGTTCTTAGCACTTTCGAGGATAAGACACATCCACCCACACACACACACAAATCCTTACACACACACACTCACTTCCCTCACACTTTCCCTCACTTTTTCACTTTTTTTCGAGGACACATCCTTAGGACCTTTTATATCTATGTGTTGCACTTTCCAAGCACACAGGACGCCATTGTCACTGTTCACAAATCACGACGCTTAACGTCTAACAGCGTTGCTCGAAATGTCGCGACTGAAATCAAATCGGGCGATTAACTTTACTTGAGGCTTGCCACGCAAAGCCGGGGAAAATCTATCTACATATAAAACATCATTACGGTCAGTAATTAAATGACGTATGACATTTACTGAAAATCGGCGTAATTCGGCGTGACTGTGACAACATAGTGCAAAAACTAAAATTCCACGAACATTGCAACTCTGTCAATGGTTCTATAAATACGCAGAATACATTCGTATTTTTCATATCGTCGCTGCTTTAAATCATACCACACCCACTAGTTTTATTTTGAGATATACAAAAACATATAATAAATCAGAATTCGCGATATTTATGCGTTTCCTATGATATAAACGGGACGGGTACACAGCGTGTGGTGAATCACTGCCTTACCGAAAAACGTTACTTAACTTTAAGCAATGCTTAACATATTTTGTCAACTTCTGGCTGACACGTAATGACACTTGCGGAAAGAAGACAGGGAACTTAAAATGTTGGTTAAAGTTAAGTAAAGTTTTTCGGTAAGGCCCATTATATCGGAGTTCAAAGTATCTTTCGTAGATTCGAATCAACTACGCATTTATTGTAATTTTTTTGAGTTATATAATATGTTATATATTTGTATATGCATATCTGGCCCAATGCATAAACGTTGCTATTCAACGTGGGAATGTGCATGCTGGGTACGCTGCCAACAAGCTGGTTTGAGCTATTGGATTGTCTTTAGACCTGTTAGTCTGGTCGATTTGTTTTTTGTGCATTCGTTTAATTGGTTAAGTATGTGTAGTTCTTATATTATTTTGTTGCAGTTATAGGCTTGTCTTATACTTGTACTTGTCCATTATTAAAAAGTTATGAAATAATTATATTTCAGTTCTTTAGGATTCCATAGTAACTACAAAGAATCCATTTAAATCCATCATGCCCGTCTGTTTGTCTATATGTCAGAGCCATTTTAATCAGAGACCTGCTAAATTTAGTTCATGTAGTGCTTTATTAGCACTACATGAACTAAATTTAGCAGGTTGTCGTAGATGTGTTCCGTGAACCGCTACAAAATTCTGTAGAGAAATTTTCATAAAATTAAAACATAGGACTGGTTTGAAAGGATGAATTTGTAATCATTCATAAATCTTTCAAAATAAGACTAAGGCTTAATTTATCATTTTGTTCTCAGATGTGTGAGATATGGCCCGACAAAGGTCAAGAAATTGTGTCCCCCGTCCCCCGCTATTTTAAATAGAAATTCGTGATTTACCATATCCAAAAATTTCAATGCAAATTATTTTGAAGACTGTGATTACAAATGTTCGAGACATACCTAGCGATAAATAAATGCGATCACTTAAGTCGTTATAGTACCGAAGTCATTAACCTAAAGCAAGGTGATTTAAACAAACAAAACTCACAAAACTTCTTTTAGATAACAGTATTAACTACGGAACCCTACCTTACGCACGTCTCGTCACGGTCTGGGCCGTTTTTTTTTTTAATTTAATGATAGGCTTGTTCTTGCCGCAAAGTCGGCTGATGTTAAACAAACATCTACGTCTAAACATCACGATCTACGATGTAGCGCGCTTCAAAAGAAAACCGGTTACACGCGATTCGAAGACACCAAGATACCTACAAATCGTATACTGTAATCATTTTGATTTATCGCTTAAATTAAGTGAACATAGAAGTGTCGTAGATTCTAACCTCTCAAAATAGACTGTAGAGGGATTATTGATGTCTTCAATTTGTACATACATGCTCGCAAGCTGCAGGCGACAGCTGCAGAGCTAAATAAAACAAATGACGAAATTATACGGAGAAATAACTGGACTGATAGTATGGGACAAGCGCTAATGGTGTAATGTATGAAGAGTGAAGACGTGATCTTTTAACTACAATTTTATTATGCCGTGTGCATAATAAAACCAAATCAACCAAATAATAAACCGATTTTGATAAAACTTCTATTCTAATTGAAAAGAAAAAAACAAATTAACGGATTTATCGCGTATTTTACATAAAACCTCTATTATTACAGAACAGATTTATTTTCTTCTATCTATCTATCTATACCCATCTGAAAATGTATGCTTTGAAATAAAAGTATTTTCCAAATAGATTAATAAATGATGAAGTTATGCGGTAAGAAACAATAATTATTGTTTTTAAAACCTGAAAAATAAAACGAATTCAAAATGCGCAATTTTGTTTTAAAAACCAAACTACTGAACCGATTTTGATAAATTTCTATTGGACTTATCTGAAAGTATATCGTTTCAAACAATAAAAAATATTTTTTCTTATCGGTTCACGAATGACGGAGTTGAATTGTTAACGTCCTTCTTTTTGGAGTCGGTAATAAAAATTACTGTGATCTACGAACAGAAAGACAGACAAATATGACGAATTTATTAGAGTTCCTCGCAGTTACCACGGAACCCTAAAAATGAAAATAAGCTCGTGGCATTACGTTGCCACAATGTCATAACCAGGTGTCTCATACCGAAAAGATAAAGGTTATATCGGTTAAGGGTATGACGTCATACATTTTTATTTTGATACCTGAAAATAAAGGTATAGGAATTTTACGGTACCGATAAATAACGATATCATTATAAATTGCGCTACCGTAACCGAAAAATAAAGGTTTTGACCTTGACCGCCCGCGCATCGCCATCCCCCGTTCGTATGCAAACGCGTAAGAGCGAGAGGTCCTATGCAACGCGGTGATTTCGGTACCAAAATAACAAAATATCGGTAGAGAGAGTTATTATTATATACCTTAACCGTTATTATCACCGTTTTCGGTCTACCTTTATAATTTATACCTCTACCGTTATTATACCGGTAGCGTAACCTTATACCTTAACCGTTTACGATCCCTGGTCATAACCCGAGTAATGCATTTACGTGGACCGTGGCATCATTTCTGAGTAATTGGTACATTGGCAGGTCAACTCGCCGGTTGTATTGATTGGATTGGTAAACGGCAGAAATGCTGTACTGTTTTTTTAAATAAAAACTACGGGTTATTCATGTTTGCTGTGAGTCGAAATATCCGACTATACTTAGTTTCAGTTTGTTTTTAGTTGTTTATTATTTCGACTTAAAATAGATATGAATGACCCGCAGTTTTGATTAAAAAAAATGTGTGATAACCACGTTAGTTTTCGTAGTAAAACTACTGTTTGTTGATTATCTGTTGTTGATAATCTACGTATAAACGGGTATGTTTCGTGTAAATAACCGTGCTATTAGAAGCTAATTTTATTATCTGTTGAAACCGAAATGTTTGCCTGTATGTTACGTATTTTTCTTTAGAACGTGAAAAAAACTGTTTTTACCAACTTTAAAAAGAAAGAGATTCTCAATTCGACGGGAGGTTTTTTATATATTTTTTACCGCATAATCATAATTCCATCATTTATAAATAAATCTACAAAAAAACATTTTTTGTTTGAAAGCATGTACATGCAGGTCCCATAGTTTTGTAATAGTTAGGTACCTTTCATACATACATACTAGCATACATACACTCGAAAATATACCCCTCCGTCTTGCGCAGTCGGGTTAAAACTAGATCATTCCTAATGCCAATAGCAAATAAATATATAGGTGTTTAACATCTCACAGAATAAGTTCACAATTTTTAGGGTTACCATATTTCAAAATTATTTATTTACAACTCTTATATAGGATAAAAGAGGTGGAAATCTACAGTAGACTTTATTATTTTCTACAGGATGTAGGGACTGAAACTCTGTAATAGAAAGTGCTATAATTATAGTTTAGTTGCAATAGTAAAAGATTGTGCCTTTTTTTTTAGATTAACTCGTTTTGTCACTGACTTGTTAATAACATATGCGACGTCAAGATTTTTTACCGTAAAATCAGGCTTTTTGTCAAGACTTGTCAAATTCCCATCTGGCAACCCTAACAACAGTTAATCCGCACAATAACGCTCCGATCCCAAGTGGCTAATACAGGTCAACATTGTAATATTGATCGAGCATCACAACTACTCAACAGACAATACGATGCCATTAAATACAATGTGTTATTGTGATAATACCACTGAACTTACCGTAATCTAAAGCTTGGTGTTTTTATTGAAGCCGGTGTACTGTATACTATACAGACGATAAGTAACTTTGTCGATGCAATGACCCAGAATCTGTTTTGGTTTTATATAAAAGGCGCCATCTTTAACTATTTTGCGCATTCGATATTTTTACAGTATTTTTCAACATGTAAAACCCAATGACTTTCCATCACGTGGACGTAATGTCTAAGACAAAATTCATGAATAATGTGTCCTGGGTTGACCGATACTCATATACCAACAATGACGAACTTAAAGATTTTGATTTAAAGACATTGGGCCTTACCGAAAAACGTTACTTAACTTTAACCAACGTCTTAAATTCTCTGTCTTCTTTCCGCAAGAGTCTTTACGTGTCAGCGAGAAGTTGACAAAATATGTTAAGCATTGCTTAAAGTTAAGTAACGTTTTTCGGTAAGGCATTCTATGTCGCCACGCTAATGCCTAATTTAAGTTGAGAAGTCTAGAGACATATTTTGCCGCTTCGAATTATTTCGAAAATCAAAAAATTATCTTAATCGTGTAAGGGGTCTAATTAGATCTCATTGAGCTCGGACGTTTTGAGGACTGGTGCTACATCCTGTTGATACTTCATCAAAATATAAAACTTTGTATGGAAATCTTATATAATTATGTGATTAATTCATAATAATAATAAAATATAATTATGATTTCCATACAAAATCATTTTTCAGACTTCAAGAAAACTAAACTATATAAATCACACGTGAGTGAATCGGTTTTCTATACAATCACAATGTCTTATCATCAGGCGATTCGGTGGTCAAAAAAAAAAAAAAAAAATGTGGTCAATAGGTCCCAAATACTCAGCCACAAGAAATCCACTACTGGATTTACCTACATTGATTTTCAAAAATACTGGTTTGAAGTGGCTATGTACTTGGTCATTCTTTTTTTTTCTTTGTGTAAACTAGTAAACATGTAAAGCCGTATGGCACCAGCTTGCGTAGCATATTAAATTAGGTATAAACACAAAAATTTTCGCACAGGTTCGTAGTATATGATTAATTTGGCAAGAAATGAAATACAAGGCCAATGTCATCTCTGATTTAGCTGGATTTATAGCAGAAGATCCAAAGTAACCAACCACATGATTGAAATATCCTGGGTCTTTGATTCCAGTGGACGTGACATTGGCCATCAGCAAAGTATGTTGTGTACAGAAGAAGACATAAGGCTCCACAAAGCATATCGCTAGCCGCCGACTAAAAGAGATTTATTTACGCGGATTATTGTTTGTTCAAAAGTAGACTATGTCTACTTTTTACTGACTTTAAAAAATCTACTCTTTACCGACTTAAAAAAGGAGGTTAAAAATTTGCCAGTATTTTTATGCTTGTTACCGCATAACTCGGTCATTTATAAACTGATTTAGATATTTTTAGGGTTCCTTACCTCACAAGGAAAAAACGGAACCCTTATAGGATCACTTTGGTGTCTGTCAGTCCGTCTGTCCATCTGTATGTCTGTCTGTCTGTCCGTCTGTCCAGGTGTCAAGACCTTTATCTCGGGAACGCGTGAAGGTATCGAGTTGAAATTAAAACTATATACGCAAATCCATAGTCTCTTGCTGCAGAATGAAAAATAAAATTTCTCAGTTTTCGTAAAAAAAAAATACAGCCGAATATGTCGTAAAAAACGCACATTTCGACACTCACAAGGGAATCAAAACCTATGGTGTACTTCCCGTTGACCTAGAACTATGAAATTTGGCTAGAAGCATTGTGTTAGAGTACACATACAGGAAAAAATCCAAAAACTAGATTTTTTTTATTTAATCACAAAAAAATAGTGTCTATATGCAAGGCATGAGGGCCAGGAATGAGGAAAAATTGGTTAAGTGGTTTGGATTTTAAAACAAAATTGTCAATTTTGAAGTCGATTTTTCAGTTTTTTTTTATACTCGTATATCCGTCAATACACTTTTATACTATGTCAGCGCCAGTTCAAACCCAATCTCCAGTCTAGGTAAAATACTTCAAAACGGCAAATTTGCTTTTGATCAAAATCACTAAGTCATCCGCGTAGCCAACGGTGTAAAAAGTACCATTGTTAAGTTCTTGTAGAAGAGAAAATACTTCAAACCCACCTGCCGGTTCTACCAAACACTTCAGTATTTTACCGCACGTTAGAACAGATAAGAACTACAATATACTGGAACTCACAGTAAACCTTTATAAATAAATCCATAGAAACCAGTAGTGTTGCAGTGACAGATGACGACGTATCGTTGGCTACGAAAAGTATATGAGAAATACGTAGCAGTATCGCAGCGACAGGTCGTCTGTTTCTGCGGTATGACAGCCGTCATATAGCCGTCAAACTTGCACCATAATCGATGGTTAACAATAAGCTTAGAGGGAGTTTTGGCGGGAACGTCTTAGTAACATGTTGTTGCTTTGTTTTATTTTCCTAAACTTGTGTTATTATGAACATTAATGCTATAAAAATGGTGGTGTTTTATTCATTAAGTGTTCGATAAAGTGTGTGAGGGTGGGCAAGTGAAATAAAGCAGTAAAACGTGTTATTTTACGTTGTCGGCAAAACTCCATAGAAGCTTCTAGTAAAGTCGCCACCACTTTACTGAAGCAGGACTCGACTTATAAATTGACTCTGTGACTTAGATTGTGACTAGAACATTTACAACTTGTTTTATTCAAGAAACTTGATAAAACCCTAATACTTGACACTGGCAAATGCTTGAATGCGGGTCCAATACAAAAAAAGAAGAAGAAGAATACGCTTAGTGTAAGCGCGACCTAATTTGTTCAATGAGTTTGCTTGATTGCACTTTGATGTAGAACAGTTGGTCACGATCAGGGTATAAAAATAGAAAAATTAAAACTGAAAATGTCTATGGTGTGTTTTATCCATCCAAAATTATGTCGATAATAATTTAATAGTAAGTCTAATTTAATTGAATAGTAAGTATATATCTATTTTAATTAGGTTTACGATATGATTAGGTATTAATAATTACTTGAAAAAATGTATCTTCATTAGTCATACCAAACATGAGGCATTTCTATCGAGAAATACATATATTTTCAACCGACTTAAAAAAAGGAGAAGGTTCTCAATTCGACTTTTTTTTTTTACTATGGAAATTAACGTGGTTTTCACACATTTTTTAATAAAAACTACTATAGTCGGATATTTCGGCTCAAAACAGACGTGAGTGACCCGTAGTTTTTATTTAAAAATATATTTTTTTTGTTTTTTTTAAATGTTTGTTACCTCATAACTTTCGACTGGGTGAACCGATTTTAATGATTATTTTTTATTTGAAAGCTGGTGCTTCCCGTATGGTGCCATTTCATTTTGGTCCAGTTCTGACAATGGAATCCATAAAAAGTCGGTTGTTGCTTCAGTTTTTAAGCTATAATTATTGACTATTGTAATTACGTTAGGCTTAGACTTGGGTGACAATGCGGTCTCCCTCGCATACCTTTTTTTAAATATTAACATTTAGAATATATTTTTGATACAAATACTTATAATACAAATGATTATTTACAATGTATTAATAAGAATCATTATTTTGTATTTGTTATTTTAATCGAAATTAATGCCCAAATGTTAAATTTGATACAGATAAACAACAAATAGACATAGACAATTTCCTAAAGGCGAAATACGTAAAGCAGTGACGCGTTGACTATATCTCTCTCACTCTACTCGAGCCGATTTTACCCGAAAGAGCGTTAAACAGACGAACTTTTTTTACGGCTCAGTCTCATTCAACAGCCACAAAGCAAAGTACTATGCGCGCCTAAAAAAAAAACTTCAATAAACTAAAATCTCTTTGATTTTACCTAGCCTATTTTCAAAACATCTAAATTAAAAACATCAAGTATAGCGTTTTTGTGAATTCCCCAACATTTAATTATATCGTTTGTATGGAGCCCGCATTTCGGAACACTTCAAAAGCAAACTTACTTTACTGGAGGACTCTCTGAGCACGCCCGCTTGACCTCTGAGCATTTCACTTAGAGCCATTCGTACATAAGGTGACGCGAGATATTCGACTATATTACTTTATATATTTGGTATTGAAATCTATTCTATATATATAAAAATCAATTGCTGTTCGTTTGTCTCGCTAAAACTCGAGAACAGCTGGGCCGATTTAGCTGATTTTTGTTTAGAAATGTTTGTCGTAGTCCAGGGAAGGTTTAAACGTTGAGAAAATATCGGGTCCACTTATTGATAGGTGATACGAAGTATGCCGGGTCATCTAGTAATGCAATAAAATTAATTAAGAAAAACATCTGCAACTTAAATAGATATTGCCGTCAACTTTAAACAAAATAGCAAAAAACAAATTATTATGACGAATGTAGCTTGTGAAGACAAAAGCTTTCAAAACCTGATTTCATTTTTGCCTTTATCGCTCTGTCATTTCCACTTGAATGCACTTTTGTATAAACTTTTCATCCCCACTCTTCGTCGCTGTGTTTTTAATGTAGTGAAAAACTTTTACAACTATAATTCAATATGAATATTGTCGATTCGGATGTTGGTAAAAAGTCGCTAATTTTGTATAAAGATTAATTTAACAGCCTAATCACCTGATGCACTTGCATTTGATTGCTAGGAATAAAACGTCCTCGTCGTTTGAAGGATTGGCCTATGTAGTCGAACCACGCGATCGGAAGGGTTGAAACATTATGCTTCAATTCCGTAAATATATGTAAGAGGTCGTGCGTGACACTTTTTTAAGGTAATTATACTACTTTTAATGCATTTATTTTCTAATTTCTGTATTTTTGTTCACCGATTGCTTAGCCAATTGTGCATCGATTTTGATGATTATTTTTGTATTTGGTAGATCATACTTCAGAATTGGTCCCATATAAATTTAATTAAAATCGATGCAGTACTTTGGGTTTTAAAATCGGTAAAATGTCATCCAATTCGCTGTCGAAAAGTGATGCAATTCACGTATGAACGCGTTGTATTGCGTATTTTGAAGTCGGTTTTTTCAGTTTTTTGAACTATAATTATTACAGTAAATATATACAAAACATAGACTATACCAAATAATTAGAAAACTAAGGTTCCCCTAAAATTATTATGCAGGTGGTACGGGCTAAACAGTGAGGAACATCTTAATTATGCGTGCCGTATCTAGGATTACCTTTTTTACCCATGACTCAACCATCTAACGAAAGCTTCTTGGGATGTTGGTCGAGGCTCTTCGGTATGAGACCGTTCACCCAAACGACTATCGAGACAATGATCGCCGAGTCAGTATCCTATATTATCTTGTAACTTGTTTATTTTGTGAGCTAAATCAAGATTACGAATATTTAAAAGAAAATTTTTATTTTCAATGTTTTAAAGCGCTAAGATTATATGTATTTATTATATACATATTATTGAATATTGAATGCCCGATGTGGGTAAAGTTAAATATGTAAGCTAAATATTGCAATACCACCTAGCATAATAATTCACTGACAGTTGTTCAATAAATGATTCTGATTTCTGATTTCTGAGTCAGTATACTACATTGCGGTTTATCTTGTGTTCTAAATCAAGCTTACGAATATTTAAAAGAAAAATTATAGTTTCAAAGTTTTAAAGCGATAAGAATTACTTTCACATGGTAAGTGTTAATTGGATTTATTTGTACATCACCTGATGTACAAACGGCCTAAAGTCAGCACGAAGTCCATTTACAAAATACCTATGAGTATAAAGCTATATGTTTCAGGATTATAAATGTTATTAATAATTCTATATTGTGGTTTGTAATGTATTGGTTAACAAACAATTATAACTATGTTAATATAGTAAAGTAGTCAAAACAAGTTCAGTAGTTATGAATTTAAATAGACAAAAATAGTGAAAGAATCGGTTAAGTAGAGAAGTTTTATGAAAAACTATGAGATTTAAATCTCATGCACAAGTGATTTTACTGGAATTATTCTAAAGAATGTGCATTTATAATTTTTACAGCGATTTTACGCATACTTTCTCATAAAAAACGAACAGTCAACAGCATATCAAGCATAACGAAATAGTAACTCAGACTTCAAAAACTTCTTTTATACAGTCGGGTATTTTGTTAATATTTTATTATAGATATTTATTTTATTTTTGCGAAAGATATAATAATACTATCACAAACAAAATATCGCCCGTGACCCTAGGGAGTAAAGACCAATATAACCTCGTACATCAAAATCGGTCATAGAGCGATTATAGGTGTTCATACATACATACATACAAACGTACCTACATACACTAGAAAAACATAATCCTACTTATTACGCAGTTGGGTGAAATCTATAATAATTAATTAATTTGATTTGACTGAAAACTAATCTGGAATGCTTTATATAATTTTCTAAAGTTAATAGTTTGGCAACCCATTATTGGGAGAGAATCCAATAATCCAACTCGGCTGGGCAGCGTTCGGGGAACTCAAAAGCGTCTTTTCGTCTAATATATATCAGTGCCTCAAGTCGTTTTCCAATGTGTGTTACCAGTGATAACATACGGCACTGAAACGTGATCTCTGAACGGAAAATGATAACGACTATGCTCGGAGTCTATACGAGATCAAATCAGAAATGAAGAGATCAGGAGACGTACTGTTAGGTTATAGCATAATATACCAAATATAGACTAATTGTTTTTGTGTAAAAATGTTATTGACTCATAGTTATTGAGTTTCTGGTCGCGTGTAATTTTATTTGAAAAATATTGTAAAATTTGCAATGATGCTTAGAGCACAATTTAATTTATATAAATTGTTTTGATTTAACATAATGATAATTCATTGACTTTTAATAATTATGATGTTTCAATATTGGAACACTTCCGGATAATCTCGTAGGCTATGGTTTCGAAGGCGGGAACGCCATTTCGGATTTAACTGAAAAAGTAGCAAGATGTTAGTAAGCCTGAAGGCTACGAAATTGTCTAATTTGAAACAATATTGCGATATAAGCTGTAAGTGAACAATATTGGAAGGATATATGGATATGGATTACTTCATTGATGTTCGAAATGGAATAAATGTATAAAAAACTGCCCATTGTTTTCTGAATTTTTGGCTCGGCCAAAGGTACGAAAATCACAGACATAGCACACCAGATTGGCAAGTTGTAGTGACAGTGGGCAAGGCACGTAGCTAGCACGTAGATCTAATGGCTGACAAGTTCAGAGATGGACAGATGACCTCATACAAGTGGTGGGTAGACGCTGGATGCAAGCCGCTTCCAATCGGTCTTTTTGGAAGTCCATGGAGGAGGCCTATGTCCAGCAGTGGACTTCTTATGGCTGAGATGATGATGAACCCATCATTGTTCATGTAATAATTTTGTTCATGAATGGACTGAATGCCAACATATTGATGGCAGGTTACCAAAATATATTGAGAATGACGTCAATACTGCGAATTTCTTTATGCAGGATTACACAGAAATGTTCTCGTGATTTTTTATAAATTTTTACTGTGTATCATTTTAGTGAATGAAGATCTAAATATAATCGAAATGCTCAAACAGACTACACATTGGTAGCGTACTCACCATTCTACTATCATATTATTTAATTAACCGGAAAAACTTACAATATTAATCGGTCAATAAAGTGATGTCTTTTGATCGATTAATATCGTGAGTTTTTCCGGTTCTGACTGATTTTACTATCATTTAGAGATTGCAATCCGGTATGTTTCTCAACCCGGCCGGGCCCGGTATCATTCGTCGTCAACCCGGCCGGGCCCGGCCGGGTTGGCGGGTTGGTGTGTTAGCGATGAAACCGTTAAAGTATTTTATGAAAATTTGCTATATATGAATGGAAAAGGACAATGACTCAAGGTTACGAATTAATATTTATTTCAAACTAGCAAATCAACAATAATCAGTCTCACTCAAAGTCTCAAAATCTCTGATTTAATACAGAATTGATTACTTTTACTTATGGACGGAATACTAACATTAGTATTAGTAATTATTATTTTTTATAAGTTTAAGCAAGCAGGTCTTTGTCTTTACTCGTTATAGTGTCCATTTGAAACATAGTATTAGAATAAGAAACTAATAAAGCTTAAAGCACTAAACTTGTCATAACAACTTAGATTAGATAGATAGATAAACTTTGGTAGCTTTGGTATTTGGTATAAACAAAACAAATTCTTATTGGCAGAATGGCAGCTCGCAGCGGTTGTCATGCGAATTTTCTATGATTTCGCGCCGCGGTTTTCATACCGGGCCTGGCCCGGCTGGGCTCAACCCGGCCGGGCCCGGTGGGCGTCTTAAAGGCACCGGGCCCGGCCGGGCGCGATTTGCAATCTCTACTATCATTGCCACGATGATGCGTTGGTCCAGATAAGTATAAGCATTTCGTTCACATGTTTCATCTGTTTGTATGTCTCACGAAGATCTGTGCTAAAGTATCGACGCACGTAGCATCCCGCACAAGGGGTCGACCCAACTTCCATAGCACAAGCGTTATACTGTCAATATTAAGTTTTTTGTCATCGTCACGCTCAATAAGTACTATTCGATTCGAGCAAGGCTGCGATATTTTTTTATAAAAGATAGGTTTGTGCTTGACCGCCAACTTAACTGATGTTGAGAGATATTGTGGTCTACGATGAAGCGCGCTTACCTAGAAGAAACCTATTCACTCGTGATTTAAAGACATCCAAATAATATATATCGATCGAAATATCCACAAAATGGGCGTTGGATAAGGTCTGACGTCCGACGTATTCCACGTAATTGTTGTTTTTTTATTTTATTTCAGGATAGGTTTGCTGGTTTTTTGTGATTAAATTAAAAATGACCACAATGCTGCACAATGGGTACTCTAATACAATGCTTCTTGCCAAATTTCAGAGTTCTAGGTCAACGGGAAGTACTCCATAGGTTTTGATTCCTCTGTGAGTGTCGAAATGTGCGTTTTTTACGACATATTTGGCTGTAACTTTTTTTTTTTACGAAATCTGAGAAGTTTGATTCTTCTCTCTGCAGCAAGATACTATGGATCTGCGGTTTCAATTTCAACTCGATACTTTCACGCGTTCCCGAGATAAAGGTCTTGACACCCGGACAGACGGACAGACGGACAACAAAGTGATCCTATAAGGGTTCCGTTTCTTCCTATTGAGGTACGGTACCCCAAAAACGGCTGAACATATTCTGCTGAAAGAAACTTAAGGACTCTCGGTCAAATCTTTCATCAAGTAAAAATAAATCGGTTATTTCGTTTGGGAGCTATGATTAAACAGACAGACACACTCCTACATATTACGCATCTGCGTATGTGTGTGTTCATAATGTCGTAACAATGTTGTTAGATCATCTAATTCCCCCTTGCCCTTTTTACTATCGGACAGTCAGAAACACGAAAAAGCGTCACCGTTTCATGGTGGATATTCCAAAAACCCGAACGAAACGCTTTAGTTCAACTTTCATTGTGCGGACTGCTAGAATATGGAATACGCTTCCTGAGTGGGTATTTCCCGATAGATATAATCTGGGTGTCTTTAATCCGTCGTTATGTCCGATGGGCGGGCGTTCTGTCTGAGGTATACGGCATGGAGTGTGGTGTGAGGCAGGGTGGCATAACCTCGGCTCTACTGTTCAACCTCTATGTAAATGACCTTATCGACGAACTCAGCAGCACCCATGTAGGATGCTTCATTGATGGAGTCTGCCTTAATAACATTAGTTATGCAGACGACATGGTGCTGCTGGGTCCGTCGGTGGGGTCAATTCGGAAGCTGGTTACAATTTGTGAGGCATATGCGGCGGAACATGGGCTGAAATATAACTCCAAAAAGAGTGAAGTACTAATTTTCAAGAGCGGGAATATTAAACCAAAACATGTTCCTCCAATTAGGCTTAACGGTGCGGCAATACGGATCGTTAATAGATTTCGATACCTGGGGCATATAGTAACGGATGATCTGAAAGATGATGCAGATATCGAAAGGGAGCGTAGAGCTCTGGCAGTCCGGGGAAATATGATCGCGCGCAGGTTTGCTCGCTGCTCGAGAGATGTGAAAATAACACTTTTTAAGGCTTACTGCCAGTCATTCTACTCGAGCAGCCTTTGGATTGACCACACTCGCCGGGCTGCTAGTGCTTTACGCGTCCAATATAATGACATTTTTAGGGTGCTGATGCGATTGCCTCGTTTTTGTAGTGCATCTGAGATGTTCGCTGAAGCGCGCACGGACGACTTTCATGCGATGATTCGCAAGAAAGTCGCATCCCTACAGCAGCGGGCACGAAGCAGTCGTAACAGCATCCTAAAGATGATTATTTCTCGTAAAGATTGCGCCATCCAGCATAAATGGATGATGGTTTTATTGGGTGAGAAACTGTTGATGATCAAATAATTATGTGTGTATACTATTTTGATTATAACATTCTTTATTATTTTAGACATTGATTATGATATTTGATTGTATTTGACATCGATATATTTGAGTTGACATGAATATTTATGAAATTGATTTAATTATTGTTAGAATTGATTTATCCTATTTGTGTTTTGTGATTTGTAATTTAAATATGGATATTTTCTGAAATAAAATGATTATTATTATTATTATTATTCATATATTTATTTATTAATCTTAAGTCTAAGTTTTTACAATATTTATATAAAAAACAATAAAAACTTAAACCTAGAATGCCGCCGACAGCGGGGCAGGGCCTAAGCTGCTGGCGGTAGGAGCTACAGACTCAGAAACCTCCTGACAATTCGTGCCGTGTCTAGGACGACCGCCTTCTGAATCCGACCCTTGATCCAACCATCAAGCGAGAGCCTTATTATTATTATTATTATTTAAATCGCGAGTGAATTGGTTTCTTAAGCGCGCTCCATCGTAGACCGCAACGTCATTTAACATCAGGCGAGCTGGCGGTCGCTTGACCGCCAACTTAAAAATGATTGCAAACCTATTTCTACGTAAAAAAAAAGATAATATAGCTAGCTATCAGCCATCTAGTGTGTATAGTACAAGCTTTGCTTAGTTTGGGCTAGATGGTGTTGTGTGAAATTTCTACCAATATTTATTAAAATTTATTTACTTTCGCTTTTATAATTTACTAGCAAACCTGCCCCGCGGTTAAACCCGCGTAGTGATGAATAACGATGGTGAAAGTGAAAGGTGTTGATGATGATAAAATGTAGCCTATATCAGTTTCCAGGTACTAACTGAGTACTCTTTTTACCAGCCTGTTAATTTTTACAGCCGTTAGATTGTGAAAAAGTAACATACAGGCAGTGAGATAGATTTGCTTTCGCTTTTAACGCAATTTTTCATCATTACGTGGGTGAAAACGCAGTATAAGCCAGTTTTCTATACTACTGCAGTTCTAAATTTGAAATTGTAAAAACTTTCAATAAGATAGTTTAGAATCTAACTTTCATAAAAGATGTCCGTAATAAGTAAAATGTGCCCATTTTGCGTCAGTTTACCCTTTGAATGCAACTATGTTAATATGATAATCCGTTACTACCAACATACCTGTAGCGGAAACTTCAGGAACTAAAGTAACGTGAATTAGCAGACACTATGGTAGAGCAAATACCGCGTTCAAACAGTGCGGCCTGCGGCAAACATTTGCCTACGGCTCCAGCCGACGCCTCTCGATTTTACCCCTGTTTACTCTCACACTGGGAAATAGCGTGAATGAGAACAAAAAACAACTAAAGTAAAAACGTGATACAGAGGAAATTGTTACAGTTACACGTATGAAAACTATTGTTTCGATCCGGTTTGTATACTTTTTCGTTGTTGGACGTGATTAGTACCTACTTTAGATGTATATCTACTATAGAGGTGCTGCACACTAGACTTCTTTTGCGCGTAACATATAAAACTAAATATTTTATTCACCGAACTTAATTTTTGGTAATGTTTGATTTTCATCTAAACTCCAATTATATTTTTTTAAATTTGTTATTTGGAATAAGAAGCATGCCAGATCCTACTACATAAAATTAATAATAATCCTACAAAATTTTCTTCAAATTCGTGTAGTAGTTATGACTTTGAAAGTGGTAGTGCGCCGACTTCTAGCTTGTCTTGTAGTGAAGTGGGAAGGATGGAATAAGGTCGTGAAGCTTTTGCACACACTTTGCGAAATAAATCTTACAAAATATAAGCAACCGTGCTACTTCACGGTCATGCTCGAAATTTATTAGCTTCTTGGCAACTAGATCAATTTTATGCCTAAGTCCCGATTAAAAACAGCCTTAACGGTTTAAAATGATAGGTCAATAGTACAAATACAATCCGTAGAGTAGGAGGCAAAAGAAAGTGATTTTTTTTGTCGGAAAAAAGCAAGACGTAGAAGTAAATCCGACAAGTCTGTTTACGTGTGTGGCGCACGTTTTTACAATCACTTACCGGAGTGTATCAGGAGTGCATCTTCCACTAACATATTTAAAATGAAATTAAAATCTTTGCTCCAAAGCAAGGCTTACTATAGCGCTGAAGAGTTCTTTAAGGACAAATTCGAAGTACCTTGTGTACACAATTTTAACTATTTTTTTTTTTTTTATATTTATCATTGGTTAAAAGCATCTGACATGTAAATGACATATTTAACAATAAATTATTTCTATTTGTATTTGAAGTTAGTATTTTGAAATTATGTACTAATTTGGCTATGAAGAACTTACATTTTCATCTCAACATCTTAGAAAGACTGTATTCTTGCTTCAGAAATTTTCCGTTTTCATGACCTAGGTGGAAAATGTACTTGAATTTCAATTGTTATAGCTTTATGAAAACAGCGAAAGAATGGAGCAAATTCCCGGCTTCTTTGCTCCCTGAGAGCTACAACGCTGGTCTTTTCAAGGTCAGAGTGAATAAGTACCTTCTAAGTCTGCGTGCTTCATCTCCGACCACATCGTCGCTTTCTAACAGGTGAGTTGGTGGTCAAACGCGGACTTATTCGTGTAAAAAAAACCTACGAGTACTTTACCTTGATCAATATGTTCTAAGAATAGAACATTTTGAACAATAAAACACGACCCTTAATAGATTTGGAAACTTTTGCATTCACGTTTGCAGTGTGAAATTATACTTAAGCAGATCCTTTGCTCTAAGTTTCCACGTTCGTAAAGGTCTGACCACACAATAAGTTGTGGAATGTTATTTACGAACATATCTAGGCGTTTAGGAACGCCTAAATTATGTATAATAAGATGGTTTACGTTTTATTAACTTTTTTGTAATAAACAAGCCGTTTTATTAGAATTATTCAGAAGAATGCGCATTCATAATCACTTACAGCGATTTTACGCATACTTTCTCACAAAAAAAATCGTACACTCAACGCCATATCAAGCGTAACAAAACCGTAAGTTAGTCTGGAAAAACTGCTTTTCTGCAGTAAGCAAGTAATTTTTTTTTCTATTAACTTGTTGTAGAACGAAGTTTCAGGCGTGACGATATCCTCTATACCTAGCTTCGCATCATATGCTGCCTCCATAAAACCGTATCAAACACTATACACCTACTTGTCGTTAAAAAATATAGCATCATCCCTACCCTGTAAACCACAGACATAGTAGATGAACCATGCGACTTCATTTATATTAATGATTATATTTTGATTTTATATTAATGATTTATAAGCCTTGCGTGCTACATTTTTGGTAAAGACTGTGACACACACGACACACAAACGATTTTGTGATGGAATGTTCCGTCCGCGCGAAATCTATTCAACCCAATGCATCCGCGCGCTTGTACGCTAGTAACTAGTTGACAAAATATCAAATCGGAAGTATATATCACCTGAAATTACAAACGTACTGTGTACCTAATTATTTTATTGTGACGTGTATCAATAGATATCAATAAAGGAATATGGAATATGGAATATTAAATAATGTTAGGTCGTCAACTGCGATTTTTTATCATACTTGTTGACACGCTAGGTACATACACTTGGGGTATCTATAAAAATCTATGATGTAAACGTACCAAAACCGCAACGCATCGTGTAACCTGACCCTAATAAGAACAATAAGACGGCCATGAATAAGACAATGGCATTTTGAACTGTCTCATTTTAGAATATCAAGTTTCCAAAGCGTTAATATTTCACCGTTTGCCATCCAGATTAACTTGGATTACTGTGAAGGAGAGGGTACCTACGTCATCACTCCACAGCCCGATGAGTTTATTACTAGACTAATGGATTTATAACTATATTAAATGTAAGCATAAAACAGAACTCCTAAGTAACGAAGATTTCTTAACGGCAGCAAGGGTACGCGGATTATTATCTGCGATTTTGTATGCATAGAAAAACACACCACCCCCTCACTCTCCTACTGCTTCAGTACTGTTTTCTTTTTAACTCCCAACTCAAAAAAAAAAGAGTTATAAGTTTGACGAGTGTATGTCTGTTTGTGGCATCGTAGCTCTGAAACGGATAGACCGATTTTGATATAGTTTTTTTTAAAGAGGATTTTATTGAAAGTGCTCCTAGCTATATTTCATCAAAATCGGTTCAGCCATTTTTTTTGTCGGGGTTTTTGTGTTTTCTAGACTTATATTTATTACCCGAATGCTCATAAAGAAGTGTTATATTTTTTTAATGTGTTTATATAAGAGTGTATAATATATATGTTTCTATATTACCTCCTACAGCCTAAACGGCTTGTCTGATTAAAAAAAATGATATGCCAGGTGTGGCTACATTATAAAACTTTTAGAAAATAACAAACGTGCTAATTCATTACCTCCAACGAGCGTTTCCGTAAGAAATAAGTGATTTTATAAAAAAATGATTACATTTATGTTCATTAAAATATTATATTGTACGGCTATTTTGTGCATACTTTCTCGCAGAAACGTACACTCAACTGCATATTACACGTAACGCAAGCGTAAGATGCAGTACAAAAGTCGCTTTTACACAATCGGGTATTTAATTTTGTTTTAACATAGATACTGGTAGCCTAGATACTAGATAGGTTTAATCTATTTTGAATATACATTTTTAATTGACCGACTGAGTGAAGCGAAGGAAGGTCTCTTAATACTCGGGTACAGGTCGTATTTTATTCAAGCAATATTTAAAAAACTTGCTCACTCAATGAGTCTGTAAGCGCAACTTAACAAAATGCGTACAATACACGCAGTATGGACATACTCTCTTTTAAATATTAGAGTATTCGTATAGTATACATAAGTACCTATAGATTCGTTTGCCTGTTGTGGACGCAAACATACACTGCCTTACCGAAAAGTGTTACTTAACTATGCTTAACATATTTTGTCAACTTCTGGTTGACACGTAATGACACTTGCGGAAAGAAGACAGAGAACTTAAGACGTTGGTTAAAATTCAGTAACGTTTTTCGGTAAGGCCCACAATCTCACTGTAAGCATAATAATATTGTAAAGAACAGCGCCATAGAGTGCCTACGACGTAGAGGCATTGAACTCTACGGAAGCGTAGGAGGCCTACGTCGTAGTACATGTTTATTATTTTATTTCTTCGTAGAGTTTATTTATTGTCATATTTTTTTCTCCTACGCTACAATATATTTGAATAATCTTTTATACAATTCGACTGATCGTAAAAAGATAACAAACACATTTACAACCAGAGTTACTTTCATGTATTTGTAGTAGTGAGTACCTAGTGAAAAGTGATCCCATCAGATGTTTTTTTTATACAAGATAGATCTACGATTGACCACCAACTCGCCTGATGTTAAGCGACGGTGTGGCCGAGGATGGAGCTCGTCGATCTAGAAGATATCTATTCATACTAGCCTTGAAAATTCCAAGATGTTTTTTGGTCAGTTCAGCTATTTGTTAGCTTGGCTAGCTTCTCTAAAAGACCGAGATCTTAAGTTTTACACAAAAGAACCTAAAAAATGCAATGTAATTTTTTTGTGTGTGTTTTTTTTTTTAAGTCTTTAATATTTTTCTTTCCTTTCCAGAGCACTTTCTAATTTTTAATAATCCTACCAGCCCTCGCTGATAGCATTGGGTCACCATGTCTATTTGTCTATTTTCTACAGGATTCATTTCGGGGAATGTGCGCAAGAGCTTCACGACCTAATTCCACCCTCCCCATTTCACTACAAGACTAGCAGAAAGTCGGCGAATTACTACCCATTTCTCGTTGAAATGCCAATAATCCGTACTCAGCGATATCGAGCCACATTCCTGTTGCATACTGCACAAGAATGGAATTCTTTTCCGCCATCTCTGTTTCCTGAGACCTACAATCTTGGAATTCTCAAGGCTAGAGTGAATAGATATCTTCTAGATCGACGAGCTCCATCCTCGGCCACACCGTCGCTTAACATCAGGCGAGTTGGTGGTCAATCGTAGATCTATAATGTAAAAAAAAAGACCGATTGGAAGCGGCTTGCATCCAGCGTCTTCCCGCCACTTGTATGAGGTCATCTGTCCATCTCGTGGCTGGTCTTCCGAAAGTATATCCTTTCAAATAAAAAAATCAAATATGTTTATAAATTACGGGGTAATACGGAATCCACCCGAATTAAGAACATCTTTTTTTTCGGTTGATAAAAACGTGTTCTATCTACTGATTGTCCGCACAAACGGTTGAACCATTTGTGATGAAATTTGATATAGAGGTAACTAAGAAACTGGGGACGGACTTTTTCGACACAACGACAACGCGAGTAAAACCACGGAGCGCAGCTAATAATCTATAAATATGATCCACATCTTGCCAAAAGCCATTACAAAGTCTATAAAATAATCCACGCGAGCTCCGAAAGGATTTCAAGCCATAATTAAAAACTTTGGTCATCGTAAAAGTTGCCAAACTTAATTAATAGGGGCAAAACTCTGATGCGAAAGTGAAATGAAAGTAACCGGATTAGCAACACCTTTATTTGGGTCGAAGGTATATTATAACAATTCTTTGTTTTTACCAACGATTTAAATAATAATATAATATATAATTAACTGAATATATAATTAATTGAATATATAATTGCCTTTATTCAGACACAATATAACGATTTGTATATGTTTACATTAAATTCTTTTGTTTGTACTGCAGCTGTAAAAACTGGTCAAGTGAGTGAGACAAGCTTAGGTAATTTTTGAAATGATGGGAAATTATTGTGCGAGACCTGCGAAACTTCCTCTTTGACATCACAAAAAAGAAACTATAAATGACCAAGTGCGTGTCGTACCACGTGCAATGTAGGGTTCCGTATTTGAAGTCGGTTAAAATCAGTAAATGCGCGTGCGTTGTGTACTTAAACAGTTCAATAACCCCTACCATCGGTATTCTATAATATAACAAGTACCTACTCATATATAACAACACTACTACTGTATATGCTGTTATATATGAGTAGGTACTTGTAACATATACTTATAAAACATACAAATCTACTTAAAAAACTATTTTTATTTATTTGTCAAATTAGTACCGTGTTGTCGCGAGTACACGTACAGTAGTATACACTAATATCTATAAAAAAAATAGTCAACGCAGTTAGTAAGAAATCGTACAAAATTAAGTTCACATGTTAAAATTAAAAAAAAAAACGGACAAGTGCGAGTTAGACTCGCCCACCGAGGGTTCCGTACAAACTAAATAAAAGGGGGAAATTATATATATTTTCCTTCATAAACCGAAAAATATACTACTTCGTAAAAATATTTAACACATTCCTTGCTCACCACTCGGATCCGAGCGAGCGTCCCGTTCATTTTGTAGTAGTCAGTACACCGCCGGCGTTTGAAGCAGACAACGTTGCTTTGCGCGGCCACTCTGTATTTAATCAAAATTCGCCTAAAAAGTTTTGGTTCCCAGCTGAAGTGAAGGGTCTGCAGGGGGCGAAGAATGTGTTAAAAACCTGTTTTAGCTTATGCTAATGAGGCTCTTTCATATGATACCCCACATGATACGGTTAATTCACTTTAAAATTTGGGCCCTCATTCCTTGCATATTTCTTTGTCATTTAATTAAAAATGTCCAGTTTTCGGATTTTTTCCTATATATGTACTCTAACACAATGCTTCTTGCCAAATTTCAGAGTTCTACGTCAACGGGAAGTATTCATAGGTTTTGATTTCTCTGTGAGTGTCGAAATGTGCGTTTTTTACGACATATTCAGCTGTAACTTTTTTTTACGAAAACTGAGAACTTTTATTTTTCTTTCTGCAGCAAGATATTATGGATTTGCGTATATGGTTTTAATTTCAACTCGATACCTTCACGCGTTCTCGAGATAAAGGTCTTGACACCCGGACGTACGGACAGACGGACAGACGAACAACAAAGTGATCTTATAAGGGTTCCATTTTTCTTATTGAGGTACGGAACCTTAAAAAGTACGAAAAACAAAACGGTAATCATTGTGAATTGAATAAATATATCACAAAATAATAATAAAAAATAAAATAGCATGCCAATCGAGGACCAAATCAAATGTCCAACTAAAAGCTTAAAATCCTCCAAGATAATAACCATAACATAACCATAGTTTTTTTTTTAAACCGGCTTAAAATTACACAAATCGTTTACTTGGACGACATTTTTCAGTTGTTTTGTTATAAAACCCAAAGTACTGAACCGATTTTGATAAAATTGATATGGAACCACCTCTGAGGTGCCTACCAAACAAAAAATAATAAACAAAAATAATTCATAATTTGTGGAGTAATCGCTGAAACATACAAAAAAACGTACAGTTGAATTGAGAACCTCCTTCATTCTTTTTGGAAGTCGTTTAAAAATTAACCTATTCTGAAACATAGCTAAATAATCTCTCTATCAAATCTTCGAGCCATAACATGATTCTACTCTAAGCCCAGACCTATCCAACAGAAATCAAAAGCAACCAACAAATCTGATAGTTTTGCATACATCGCATCGTGTGCCAGGAAACATATGGAAATAACTCACTTTGTATTCCGGCAGGTGTAGCCGGTGTAGTGTGCGTACAATCCAATGTTTACCTTTACAATCAGCTGCCTTTTGTACTGCCTTTTTCAACAATAACTTTTCATTATGAGAGCAAAATGCATATAAGAGTAAAAATATTCAATTTACAAAATCATCAATTGTTTTTTTTTTAAGTAGATCCGATTTCAAAATAGGTTTCTAAGGAAATTATCCTTCTGTGCCCTAAGGCCTTGATTCTGTTTCTACACAAGACTGGAAAGTCTCCTAATGCAATACAAAAAACTAGTCATACTGGCCGAAAAACATAATTAGTAGTTGATGTTTTTTTTTTGTTTGGTAAGTAAGTAAGTAATAAGTTCATCAGAAGTAAGTAATCATAATACATTTAAGGAATATAGTTTAGGTCCAAATTATGAATTGTACATAGTAAAAATTGTAAAGACTGTATTCTGTTTCGTGTACCAATAAACTAAATAAATAAATAGTTGTGTACCCATGTATATTTTATCAAAAAAAAATCAGTACTTTGGTTTTTATAACAAAATAACTGAAAAAAATGTTATCCAAGTAAACGAATAGTTTTTATTTTCAGTATTTTAAACTATAATTCGTTAAAACAATGTTTGTTTTCGTACTTTATAAATTTGAATAGGTAAGTATTGATTGAATTATTATATACTTAAACTATCTTTATGGACACAAAATTGGAAAAATCTTCCAAATATACATATTCAATAAATTTTCAAAATTCTTTTCTTTCTTTTTTGGAAATCCATGAGGGAGGCCTATGTCCAGCAGTGTACTTCTTGTGACTGAGATGATGATGATGACTGTCTTTATGTAATAAAATACTAGTTTACAGAATATCTACAGATAGCAACGAAAATCCATTTCCTCAATATGTAAATCGCTATTATAAATATTTCCATTTGCCATCTTCCAACCATCTGGATGCATTTGGCACTAAATCAAACATGAATTCACATAATCTGAATGTAAGAAGCATTCAAACATAAGAAACGTTAAGAACTTTGTCGTTGTAACTAAACTTAACACTTTTTTGATAAGTAAAGGACGCGGCCGGAATCTTAATTTGGTAAAGTACTAAAAGATGATCATTTTCATAATGCATAAGGATATTATCATGGTGTAATGGGAAGTTCCCGGCAGCTTAGTGGTCAGAGACCGTCTGACTTGCGAACCGCAGGTCTTGAGTTCGAATCCCACGGCACGCACTGTCTTTTCGAAGCTATATGCGTATTGTTGATTGCCGCCAACTTCAAACGGTGAAGGAAAACATCGTGAGGAAACCTACATGTCTGAGAGTTCTCAATGATCTTGAAGATGTGTGAAGTCTGCCAACCCGCACTTGGCCAGCGTGGCAGACTATGACTATGGCCCTTCTCACAATGAGAAGATGGCCCGTTCCCAGCAGTGGGACAGTTTGTTCAAACAGGGCTGATAAAAAAAAATAAAAAAAAAAATGGGAAAACGCGACTTTGAGTGAATTTTGTTAAACAAAACGTTATTTAGTAAGCTGCTGTTTTCTGTTGTGAAATTATTAATTTACTTTCTGTTTCTTCAAAGCAAAAGGTGTGGGAACTCAAGAAACTCAAAGTTCAAAATCCCGAGCACAAGTTGGTTGTGGTTTTTTACTGTGTCTCAAGCTAGGTTGTCGCTATATTTTGGTCAATGATATTGATAATATTGATTTGATTGAAAATTATAATATTGATAATGGTGATGATATTGATAATTATATTGATATTGTTTCAGTTGGATATTGATATTCGTTTGCAGGTCGTATTTTTAACCCATCTTGGCAAAACTTAATATACGAATTGAAATAAAACAAAAACACAAACAACAATAAAAATTAAATAATAAAACTACCAAAAAAAATAAAAAAACAACTGAGAAACAACAATAACAACACAACTGCCATCTAGTCTCACCTGTGACCACCGCACGCGCGCTGCAGTATTCGAAACGTCAGGTCATAAAGTTATGTAAAATAATATGCGATAAATCCGCTTAAATTTGTCATAATTAGTGATAAACCTTAGAAAACATTAAGTTTTAAGAATAAGTAGAATTGTTTTGCTATCGGCGAATTTTCACTACGGAAGTATTTCGCTAAAAAAGAGGGAAGTTTGCCGTAACCCATATTTTATTAGAAACATTTGGTAGGTACTCAATTCTAAACCAGAATTTTAAATATGAGTGAAGTCAGCCAAGTGGTTGCCGAGACTAAGGGTTGTGAACCTCAGTTACAAGTGTAAGCTTAGAAAACTCAAACGCCCGAAAAAAACGGCTAAATCGATTTTGATGAACATAGCTAAGAACACTCTCGATGAAATCTTCTTTCAAATAAAAAAACTAAATCAAAATCAATCCATCCGTCAGACACACAGATATACAGATACACACGTCAAACTTATATCACCCCTCTTATTGAGACGGGGGTTAAAAATAGAAAAGTTTGCGTTATTTTATCGTCCAATTTTGATAATATTTCGCAAAACCATTCGGTCAAGATGTTGTTTAAAAAAAACATACAGACAGAAGGAGGTTATCAAAACCTCCTTCTTTTTGGAAGTGTGTTAATTAGGTCGCAGTCTGGGAAGAACAATAAGTACGTAAGCCCCAATACTTATTATGCTTCCCAAGCCACAACACTAGGTGACAACTGCTCTTCTTGGTTGCCACGCTTGATTCCAAAATAGTCTCTAGAATAAGTTGGAACTGAATTCTTCGCAGACTAACAACAAAAATCTGATCGTAAAGTTTATTGTTTCCAGAACTATTAGTATTCAAATTTGGAAATTGGTTTTCTCTCATTTTATAGACAAAATGGCACTAAGTAGCTTTCTTAACTGCTGAGTAGGTCTATATGTATACAGGACCCTTATTATGTTAAATTTGTATTGTCCCTACATTTATTGCGTATTCTCTTTAAAGTACTTTTAATAGAAAAGGAAACTTCAAAGAAAGATTTCAGATAGGAATTGGAGGGGAATGGTTCGGTGGAAGTACGAACAATGTCACCGTCTCGGGCTATAAAACCGTTATGGCGGGAAACGGCAGTAAAACTTTACAAAATGTTGCATTTCCAAAGAAAATCCACAGTAAAAGCAGTAACAGTAACTTTGTACCTGCAGTTTAAATAGGTTATTTTCTTATACGTACATAAATATGTTCGGAATTTAATCAGAAGTATAAATAAACGACATTGTTTCTGTATTCTAAAATTCTTAGAATTTATTAGAGTTTTATCTCGGTTGTTGTGGAGTGTTTTATTTTTATTTCCAGAAAATAAAATGCATTGATTCTTCTGTTCTTTTCTGTTTTGTTGTCTGTTTTTCGTTTTTAACCGACGCAGAGCGATGGATATTATTAGTTTGGTGTGTGTATCTGTGTATTATGTGTGACGTGCATTATGTCTGTGAATCTGTTTGTCAGTCTATGGCATCGTACAATTCCCAAAACAAAGAAATCCCAACCGAATGAATGAAGAACGTTGTTTGATAAAAGATTTGATTTGATGTTTCAGCTATGCTTCAACAGTGTCTGTTCACCTGTCACCTTACCCAATTGCACAAGAAGGAGTAAGTAGGTATGTATGTTTTTATATTACCTCTTACAGCCTGAATGGCTTAACTGATTTTGATGTGTGAGGTGTTGTTATATTTGTCTTTAGTTCCTGATTGTCATAGCCTATATTTTTAAAACAGTAATTATAACTCTAAAAAATAAAAAAATACGCTTTTTCGTAACCTATATTCGTAATTAATAAGTGATATTACAAAAACTATTCCAAATAAAGTTTATTTAAATAAATTACGCTATAATTAAACTAGAATAGCGCATACTTTTTCACAAAAACGTACACTCAACATCTTATCAAGCATAATCCAAGCGCCATTACAAAAATCAATCTTATGCAGTCGGATATATTGTTACTTTGTCTTTTAATATGTAGGTATATAAATATCTACTTGATATGCCAGAAGTTTTAGGTTTTCTTAATTTGCACTTGACTTATATTTTAGTATTTGTGTTGCCAGAGCGTAAAAATAGACGGAAAATACACATACATTAAATCACGCCTATTTCCCGTTACTTATGGAATAGGCATCGTCAAGGACCATGACGCTGTTTGTCGCAACATTTGACCGTGGTTAGAGGGTTAGGAAGGAAGAGGGTATTAGAAGATTAGGAGGGATCAAAGAGTAAGATGTAATATTGGCTTGCAGTGATAGATAACTGACTTTTACAATATGCCCGGGAAGAGAAGCAACTCGAATATTCTGTACTTTTTCTCCCAGTCCAGCATGGGAAACAGAAAATGTTTTAGCTAAAAAGTATCTATATTAAATGAAAAATAAAATACCCGACTGCAGAAACTGCTTTTTTGCATATAACTTACGATTTTTTTACGCTTGATAAGCTGTTGAGTGTACGTTTTAGTAAGAAAGTATGTGTAAAATTGTTGCAAAAGATTATAAATGCGCATTCCTTAGAATAACTCTAGTAAAATCACTTGTATATTATAAAAAGATCGTATTTAATGCATTTTTTCTATTTATGCGAGAGATGTATTATTACAAAAAAATATAATAGCCTCAGCTTAACACTCGGGAAGTGAAGACAAATCACACCTCGCACATCAAAATCGGTTAAGCCGTTTAGGCTGTAGGCGATCATATACAACATACATACACACACACAAACATACACTCGAAAAACATAGCCCTACTTCTAACGCAGTCGGGTAAAAAGGATTCCTAGACATTTATGAATTACAATGACGATAGTTTTAATTCACTTACTGCATTTTATATGAAATTTTTTATCCAATATTTTCAATTTTTTTCTCCTGAAATGAATTACTGAATATGTACAGCGGGAGGATATGAAAATATTGTCACGGAAAACATATTTTAGCCAAGTTAATAAGTAATTTGTAAACATATTGATATCTACAGCCAGGGATCAAACTCGATTCGGGGACCTCAATTGGCTTCGACAAACTTCGTGATGCCAAACCGGCTTTTTAATTATGTTTAAATGAGACATGTATAATAATAGGATACATTATAGGAGGTACAGGCAGTGTACTATCCCACTGATAAATACGTGCCTATTCTATAACAGCATGTCTCAGTCCTGGGTGCAAATTTCCTCACGCCTGCTTTTATCTTGATTGTTCTACAATTATGAGAATGAGATAGAAGTCGAATTCATTATTACACAAGTATCTATATTAAAAGAAAAACAAAATATCCGACTCCAGAAAAGCAGTTTATGTACTTACGATTTCATTATGCTTGATACGTTGTTGAGTGAGCGTTTTTTGTGAGAAAATATTCGTAAAATCGCTGTTAATGATAAATGCACTAGAATGCATTAGAATAATTCTAGTAAAATCACTTGTTTATTACGAAAGAAATCGTTGGAGGTGACAAAATAATTAATTATTACAAAAAAAATGTGCCTATGACACTCAGGGATACATACAAACATATATACATTTAAAAAACATAACCCTCCTTCTTACGCAGTCGGGTAAAAAAAAACAGTTTAAAATAGTCTCGTTTCAACTTTTGTCTCGATTTCTTATGGTTCTCGCACACGGAACATGTGCCACAGCCAACAGACGCCATCGAGCTGTGCACAGCAATTTTCATATCCCTATCCTAACTATATTATAATGATAAAAGCCGTAAATAACTCTGTCTGTCTCTCTGTCTGTTGGTTACCTTTTCACCAAATGCCTGAAATTTGCTGATTTTTACGAAATTTGGTACAGATATAGCTCTAAAACTGGAAACGTATATAGGCTATATTTAATTATTATCATCACCGTTCCCCATCACCATCATTTTTCATCAGTATGTAGTGAAAACTGCGGGTTACAGCTAGTTTTACATTAGGCCTATTTTTATGGTTTTACCATGTGTCTCGTATACGGGGACCCTTAACTGCAGAAAATTAAGATAAAATTGAGTGCGAGCCAACTGAACGATAACAAGGGACCATGGTTGAGGCCCTACTAATGTGGTCCACGGTGGTGACGATATCGTGAATCTATTTCGCAGTTGAGCGACCACTGACATAGTAGACGACGCATGCGACTTCATTTATATGAAAACCTTGCTAGGCACATTTTTGGTATCAACTGTGACGTCACACAAACGACTTAGTGATGGAATGTTCCATCAATGCATTCGCGTGCTTGCACGCTAGTAACCAGTTGACAAAATATCGAATCGAAAGTATATATCACCTGAAATTAAATCAATCTTAGGGCGTCAACTGTGTGTTTTTTTCTTCCTGTTGATACGCTAGGTGCATACACTTGGAATATCTATAAAAGTCTATGTGAGCGACCAATGCACTTCCTACCTTGGCTACCAAATTATCACAACTCTACTCCATCTATCATCACTGCCTAGCGACGTGTCCTAAATGATTTAAATTTAGTGACCTGTACAAACCGCTGTGACACTGGAGATATTGTTGTTTTATCGTTCAACAGTTAAAATACTCACTGTAACTTCAGATATTTTTTTAGGACTTTTCCTTTTCATGCGAGTACAAAAGATCGGCCACTTTTTCTATTGCCATAAAGGCTCGTTTACGGAGACCCGTTGCGTTGTTCGTCGCGTCGTGCTATATACATAAGTCATGGATTATAATGTCGTATTGTTTGTTAACACATTAATTAATTAATTAAATTGAAAATGTAAAAATTAAAATTTAATTAATTTGATAATAGCTAGGCACTATGAATGTAACCTCGTTGCACGAGAAACGAAATATCGATCATAAAATCGTAGTGCTCCAATTTATTTGCGGTAATTACAGTTAAAACAATGCGCTCAGGAAAGACTAAATAGGGCCACGAAATCTGTGGCGCTCAAGCTACATGGATAATATTTTTCATTTTTTTTTTTGTAGTCTAATATTATGTCTTCTGCTGTTAATATTGTTAAGTTATATTGTTAGTTCGTTTAGTTATGTAACTTTGCATATTCGACGGTAGAAAGGCAACATTACTTATGCGCCAAATTTGCGATATTGAGTTATATATACCGTTAGAATCGCCTGATTTTTCTCTATCTGGTAGTCTAGGTTGCATTTAGCTATGAGCATTTTTGATGGTTGATAAGCAATCCAACATTCCTGACTGATTGGTTAATAAGCGCACAATTTCAGACAATTTTATGTATTTTGTATCTTAAGCTACCTTTCATGTAACCACATCGCAGGATAAGCAATATCTCTTTTCTGTGTTGTCCTGTCTATCTTTCCATAAAAAAATTTGCTTCGCTGTGAAAAAATTTACAATTTTACATAACACAAATAGCTGCGCTAAATTCTTTCATGATATGGCACTCCAGCAATTTATCTCTGCCGTGTCTAAAGCATGTGAGGCAGTTAAGCAGTCTTGCCGAACTAATTAAATTATGGGATCGGAATATAAGCAATTTTGTCTCGACTAGAATACTGTTGATATGGCCTAAAAGCAAGTTTACTCCACTGTACATTTCAAACGAAATCATTTTAAGAAATTTTGCTTTTACTTTATTTTTACATTTTGGTCACTTACACTCACCTTCCGTACCAGAAAATGTATAAAGAATGGCGCATACGCTGTGATTTTCTGATGCAATATTGCGTCAGACACAGAGAGTATTACATAGAACCGAGTGCACGTGGGCGCATCAGTCACTCGCTTCTCGTTGCTGGGGGCGGTACACGGCTGTCGATTTCTAAAAGCGTGCCAAAAAATTGTACGCAGCTCACACAACAGGACAACTAGGTACACAACGCGTGTTTCGGTAAGTCATTTTTGTTTTGATCTTGAATTAAAGCTTACTGTTATTTTGTATCTACTAAAGTTGCATCTACCTATACTAACTTTGCTTTGCTTGGGTTTACTTACAGTAACTATTAACGATACCTAAGTATTTAAATGATTCAAAATGGCTGAAAGAGCGTCGCGGTCGAGAAGGATACTGGCTATAGCTTTGCATTCAAGAAGGAAGTTGTGTTTTGATTCGGACGGTATGGGCGACGATTATACAAAAAGTGTGCAGGTTAACATTTTTAGCTATTTAATTATATTATCGATGGTGTATGCTGTGTATGCTATTTTTTTCTATGCTAAGGTACTAACCCACTTGAGATTATGGTACTATTGATTTTGTGACAAAATCATAAATATTGCATGCTTCCACTTTGAAAACCATAACACGAAGGCATCTATCCAAAAATCTGCCAAAAATTCGTGTATCAGATACAATGATCAGACAAGTGCGAGTCAGATTCGCCCACCGAGGGTTCCGTACAAACTAAGTAGTAAATAAAAAGGGGAAATTATATTTTTTTTTTTTATATTTTCCTTCATAAAATTATGAGCTTTATTTCGACATATTCGGCTGACACTTTTTTTTAATGAAAGCTGAGAAGTTTGATTTTTCTCTCTGTATCAAGAATTTATAGATCTGCGTATACAATTTTAATTTCAACTCGATACCTTCATGCGATCCCGAGACAGGTCTCGACAGACGGACAACAAAGTGATCCTATAAGGATTCCGATTTTTCCTTTCGACGTACGGAACCCTAAAAATAAGGATATTATACATACTTCACTGATTTAACACTACGATTTTTTTGGATTTTTTTATACCCTAAAACACATCTTGCTATTATAACTTGTCACTGACTAATATTAATTAATTACTTATTTTTACAGGACACGGATGCTGAAGTGTCAATAAAAGAGAAGCATATAAAGCCTTTATCTCCTATTATTAACAATGTAGGTAACAAAACACAACGCTTATTATTTTATATTCACCAAGTAAACGAAATTACGTATTTTAAAGTCGGTTATTTCAGTTTTTGTTAACTTTAGTTACTAAAAGAGTGTATAGTTGATTATTTGTTTTATAAAAGTGAAACACATGTTGTTATTTTTTACAGGACAGCTACAATAGTAACATTATTTCACCAAGCAGACAAATTTCTTATGATACGCTACGAAATGTCGATATCGTCCAACTGCCTCCGGTCGAAGTTCAGATAGAAAATGTTGACATCGTCAAACTGCCTCAAAATGAAGCCCAGTTAGAAGAAGTTGACATCGTCAAACTACCTCAAAATGAAGTTCAGTTAGAAGACGTTGACATCGTCAAACTGTCTCAAACTGAAGTCCAGTTAGAAGAAGTTGACATCGTCGAACTGCTTCAAAATGAAGTCCAGTTAGAAGACGTTGACATTGTCAAACTGCCTCAAAAAAAAAACCAGTTAGAACACGTTGACGCAGCCGAATTGCTTCAAGATGAAGTCCAGTTAGATGAAGTTGAAATCGTTGAACTGCCTGGTCACCTGGATGAATTCCAGTTAGAAGACAACTTAGCTGATGAGGTGGTGGGGTGTTCTTAACATTTAAATCTAATTTATACGGCACTAAGTATCATGACGAATGCTAACTATTGAAAATAACTGCCTAATAATACTTAAAACTTTGAGGACTAAAAATAAAACTACTTCTTTTCTGTTACGATATTTACATTTAATGCATTTTATTTTCAGGCTTCTAATACAGGTGTATCTAAAAAAAGTAAAGATAAAAGAAAAGGAAAGACTACCAGCTATATGGATTTTATGTCAAATGATGGAGACTTTGAATGGTCATCTTCATCGTGGGATGGTGAAGACGAATCATCAAGTAGTGACGAAGCTGAACAAAATCCGAGAAAGAAGCGGAAAAACATAGCGAAGGACGGTAAAGTAGGGGATCTTGGACTTAAAAAAAAGATAAAACTCAATAAACGTAAAGAAAAGTCATTAAATAGGAACAGAGGTCTTGCATATTTAAAGAAAGACGGCACAAAAACAATCCCGAAAACAATGAAAAAAAATCCATGTGAGGCAGACAAAAAATGTCCACACAATTGCCACGAAATTTCAGAAGAACGCAGACAACATATTTTTGATTATTACTATAATCTTTCTTCACAGCGTAAACGAGATTGGCTAGTAGCAAATTCACAAGTTGCCGAAGTGAAAAGAAAGCGTACAAAAGGTAACATTAGTCGACGACAAAATACTTTCAATTATTTTATAAATGAAGGAGAAGGTCGTCGTCAGATTTGCCAAAAGTTTCTTCTTCATACGTTAGATCTTTCTCAACGCTATGTTCATCACACTGTCTCGAATTCTGAGTCCAATTTATCCAAAACTGACATGAGAGGTAAACATGTGCCTGCTAATAAAACTACGACCTCGATTAAAGAAGGAGTTGTAGATTACATAAGAAACTTACCAGCTGTACCTTCGCATTACTGCCGCAAAGATTCTTCTCGACTCTATTTGCCACAAGAATTCAAAAACTTATCTCACCTTTATCAACTCTACAAAACTGACTATACATCCAGAGGAAAAGATTACGTCGGTGAGAAGGTTTTTAGAAACATTTTCACAACCGAATTTAATATCGCTTTTCACATCCCTAAAAAGGACAAATGTAAAAAGTGCGTTTCTTTTGCTAATAATCCGAATGATACCGAAGGAGAAAAGAAAGTCCATTTAAAAGAAGCTGAAGACTCAAAAGCAAGATTTAAATTTCACCAAAATATTAATAAGCAAAACACTCACACTCTTTGTGTTTCTTTCGACCTGCAAAAAGTTTTAAATACTCCATATGGCGAAAGTATGTTGTTCTATTATTCAAGAAAATACTGTGTGTATAACCTTACTTTTTATGAGAGTATTACAAGGGAGGTGTTCTGCTATTCTTGGGGTGAATGTGATGGCAAAAGAGGTGGGAATGAAATCGCTACTATCTTGTGGAAATATATTCAAATGGTGGACAACAGACAAACAATTAAAAATCTTCTTTTATACAGCGATTCATGCTCAGGCCAGAACAAAAACAAAATAGTTTTTGCCGCTGTTCACACGGCTTTGTGCACTTGTCAACACATTGAAACGATTCAAATGAACTTTCTCCTACCTGGACACACGAGCATGCCAGTGGATAGTGTACATGCTGTAATAGAAAATAGTCTTAAAAACACTGTGATTCATGCGCCTTCACAATGGTTAACTGTTTTTACTTTAGCCAGAAAGAATCCTAAGCCGTATAACGTTGAAACGTTGAAATATACTGATTTTGTTGCTTGGGACTCCATATCTGACAAATACTTCAAAAACAATTTGGCAGGTAAAATAAGCCAACTTCGTGTGATCACTTTCAAAAAGAGTGATCCAACCCATGTTTTCATAAAAACATCTATGGGGAACGAAGCAAAAACGGAATCAATTTTTGTTCTTGGAAAAAACCGAGAGCCTTCTGAACGTTTATATAAAAAACCGTTACCCATTTCTGATGCTAAGTACAATGATTTGGTGAACCACTGCAAAAGCTTGACGATTCCCCAACAGTTTCACGATGAGTATTTAAAGATGCCTCATGGAAACTTACGAGACACTTTGCCAGACACAGACGAGGAAGATAGTGACTAAGTGTAATGACTTTTGTTGAGTTTTGCATTGATGTTCCATTTGATTGCTAACCACTGACCCAAAAAAGGAGTGTTGTAAGTTTGACGTGTGTGTTTCTATACGTATGCCATATTCTATGTAGCTTTCAAACGGATGGACCGATTTTGATCCAGTTTTTTTTTTATATGAAAGAGAAGTTATTTTAAGTTAATTAAGTTTAAGTGAATAAAGAAACTGATTTATTATTTTATCTGTATGATTCATGTTATTTTTTTTTTGAAATCCATACATTCTAAGATTTTGCTCATCTATAAGAAAAAAAATATGCCACACTTTCAGGTTATTTGGGAGTTCAGAATTTCTGGTAAGACCACATTTGGAGAGGCTGATGGTATCACCGAATTATGCATGCGACATTTATGAATGATTATAAAGAAAATAAATTTTGCTGTGATATGGCTCGCATATTTTTAGCGCATGAGCAAGAAGTGCAGAAAAATTTTGAGTTATACTAAGTCATATCAGAAAATTTGCCTTGCCTAAAGGCTGGGGATTTAATGCTTAACCGCCACCTAACTTTGCCCCTTAACATTTTTAAATGTATTTTTACTAACGTATCTACGACAAACCATATTCCAGATAGTGTTACCAATTTTCAAGCTTTTCCTACGAAAATTGACATTTATACGATTTTTTTATTTTATTTACAAACTTTACCTGGCTCTCCTGTAAAGTTGTTTAATGGTGGATAAGCAAGGTTGCCTTTCCAGCGTCGATTTAGGGTTCCGTACCTCAAAAGAAAAAAACGGAATCCTTATAGGATCACTTTGTTGTCCATCTGTCCGTGTCTCGGGAACGCGTGAAGCTATCGCGTTCAAATTAAAACCATATACGCAAATCCATAGTATCTAGCTGCAGAAAGAAAAATCATATTTCTCAGTTTTCATAAAAAAGTTACAGCCGAATATGTCGTAAAAAATGCACATTTCGACACTCACAAGGGAATCAAAATCTATGGGTACTTCCCGTTGACCTAGAACTATGAAATTTGGCGAGAAGCATTGTGTTATAATACACATATAGGAAAAAATCCGAAAACTGGACATTTTTAATTTAATCACAAAAATAGTGCCTTTACGCAAGGAATGAGGGTCCAAATTTTAAAGTTCTTTAACCGTATCATGTGGGGTATATATGAAAGAGCTTTATTAGCATCTGACTCGCACTTGTCCGGTTTTTTTTGTTTACTATGGAAACTTACGTGGTTTTCACACATTTGAAAAAAAAACGGGTCACACGTCTGGGGCCCAATTCAGTTATTCAAGACCGCTCCATAGCCGAACCATATGTGGAGCGTTTCCCGTCGGCCGCCATAGTTTTTTTCATTCAGTCACTTTTATGTCATACAATTGACACATTTAATGAAACGTAACACGTCCTTCGCTCGTTACTAAATCAAAAAAATATAGCAGCCGACAGGAAATGCTTCGTACAAGGTTCAGTTACGGATCGGTTTTGAATAACTGAATTGCCCCCCTGTTTTAAGTCAAAAAATCCGACTATAGCACGAATGGCACGTCGCAGTGCTAGGCGTCAGTCACCGACTGAGAGTAACTAAATATGCAGGTTGCTCTGGGCGTCTTATTTACAGACACATATAAAACCTACCGTACAATATATCTATTATTCGGATGTTTGTATTTAACACCGTAGGTACTATAGACTATTTTTTACGCAAAGATAGATCTTCGATTGACCACAAACTCGCCTGATGTGAAGCGACGGTGTGGCCGAGGATGTAGCTCGTTGATCTAGAAAATATCTTTTCACTCTAGACTTGAAAATTCCAAGATTGTAGTTCTTTTTTTATTTTATCTCCACGACACCAGGGTCCGTGACCTTTGTCATAATTACAAACTATTGTTTACTAAATACTTATCGTTACGGGAAAATGATTTTGTTTTAATTTAAGTACTTTTTGTTGCGTGCATACCACGAGCAAACCAGCGACACGCAAGATTGTAGTTTTCAAGAAGCAAATATCTGCCAGAAATATCGCCACTTTTTACATGACAACCCTAAGAACGGAAATTTACGTAACGCACTGCGTGACGCAAAATGCAGCGTGCCTTATATAGTATACATAGCCCCTAATTGTGTATCGCCGTCGTAAATGAAAAACGATCGCGATATGCCACTTGAGTGGCGTCTGCTTAAGTTTTATGATGGGTGCGCAATAAAGGCTTTCACCATTAGCACTGAGAGCCTCGTAAATTACACAGTTTATCTCTCAGTTTACGACGACGTTTTTTGTGGAGGTATGATGCTGATTTATGTTCCGGATACGGAATCAGTCTGCGATGAACTTTTTGGGCGTTTACGACTCGTTCAAATGGTTGGAGTACTTAAATTTAGTGCTCCCGGTTGGAGCAGCTGATGCTTAGTTTAACAGAATTTAGACAGGCTGTTACTACATAAGAGAATCGATTAGATCGTATCTGTTTTATATCTGAACTGATGGCCGATGGAGCCGAAAAGTTCTCGAGTGGAAACCGCCTACCGGCAAGCGCAGCGAGACACTTTGCAAGATTAGAAAACTTAAAAACTCCCGACATATTATGTAAGAAAATGACACTCAGACTAAACTAAGGTACCACCTAAATGTCAAATGCATACATTTCACCCTTAAATTTGGATTTACAAGTGGGACCTAAATGCTACCAAATACATATACCTAAATGCATTTGGTAGCATCTCACCCGCGCCGCCGCCGTCGTCTTCATTCCGCAATCACGGATTTCGTGAGATAGGCCTAATAGGTACCTATGAAAAAAATAAGAAAAAATGTTTATTTAAAAATTTACATAATTTACATAAGAATTGGTTGTTTCCGCACTAGGCTAAGCCTGTATCGCGAGAACCTGGTACGATTCCTGATCTTGAGTATCACCTCTAATTGAAAAGAGAAAAGTTGGCAGTAGCTTGAACTAAATATTCTTTGCGAGAGGCTTATGTCCAGCAGCAGTTCAAAGTTAACTGATAATAATAAGCAATATATTTAGGAGTAATAAATATGAAAACTTATAATACCAATTCGCCGATCCCTGCAAAGAACCCACCTAGAAGACAAAAAAGCTAGGGTGTTTAATTAAACGTTACTAACTACGTCAACAGGGTAAATTCACGTTCCCTAGAAAGGGATATTTGAGCTATTTACATACTAATCACCTATTGGACGCTGATGTTTTTAATCAAAGGCGGGCGGGGACGCCTCGTTACGCCAATGGCTCGGATTGAATTAATTGAATGATGAAAAAGATGGATTGAGCTTCTCATAAATGTCACAGACTTGATGTTCAAAAAATTCAGCCTTGATTGAAAATGCTCAACCGAAAGCTAGCCATTTGGAATGCGTAGCTTTGTTTGTGAAACTGATTTCTTTGTTACATACTTGTATAATCATAAAATTATAATCTGCTCCTTTCCAGCTATTGAAAGGATGTCTTAAACAAAATTATTTTAATTTAAAAACTGATACTTCAAAACACCCAATGTACTTATACTTGACGACATATTTTTTTTACTTTTTTGTTCTAAGCTCCAAACTACTAAACCGATTTTGATGAGATTTCTGAATAAACCTGAAAGCATATCTTTTCAAACTAAAAATAATTATTCAAACCGATTCAAGGCGGAATTATACGATAACAATCATAAAAAATACAATTGAATTGAAAAACTCTCTGCTTTTTGAAGTTGGTTAAAAATAACTGTAACATATCGTTTTTCTGTCACAGAAATGTTCCTATTTATTTCATTTAACAAGATTTTATCAATCGTAAATCTTATTTTATTAAATATATTTAATTGGTTGTATTGTTAAATGATTTCAGTGTATTGAATTAGTCAAGCTATTTCATAAAATAGTCAATTAATAATTCGCTATTTCATAAAATGCCACCAATTCAAGAAATGGCCGACTATTTCATGAAATGCTTACTTAATTCGATTTAAGCACGACATATAAATTGGGTTTCTTTGAACGTCACAATTCATTTATTCTAACCTCGATGTCTTTTTTCTAATACCCACGGACAAAGGGTTAAATATATTCCACGTTCATTACAACTGATCCTATTTACAATAGGCTTTGTGATAGTTTATTTTGTCTTATTTCGCAACGGTGGATGTGATTACATTATCAGGTAGTGCGTGGAACTAAACAGTATTTTGTTACTGTTCTGATTTTATTTATTATGCATTTTATTGGTAAATTAAATGAAATACAATATTTATTGATTGAGCTCAGCTACAAGTCAGATTGAAATGTAAATTATTGATATTAATATCAATATGCTCTAATCAAATTAATACATAATTAAGCACTATAATATAAATATATATTTACAAAAAAAAAGTGTATTATGTATTCTATCAGCCATCTAGTTCCATAGTACAAGCTTTGCTAAGTTTGGACTAGATGGTGTTGTGTGAAATGTCCCCAAATTTTTATTATTTATTTATTTATTAAATAGTACTATTATTGCACAAATTAAAATTATTAATAAATAAATAGATCACAAAGTAATTATTTTTGTTTTGAGATTATATTCATTTTGTAAATATGAACCAATTAAGATTTTGATTTTTTTGGTGATTTAATCAAGAATGTTCTTAGGTGTGATGTGATTCTAGAAAAAAACATTAAGGCCGGTTTTAAAATCAACAATTACTTACGCAGTAATATAGGCTAGTAAGCAAATCAATAAACAGTAAACAAACTATACTATTTGATATAATCACAGATATTTTATCTATACAAAGGTTATACTCATTGAACATGAAGTAAACGCATGGCAAATATCAGTTTTCAGTACTACTTTAAAGCTTTTTAGTATCTTGGCCTTATACATCTTGCATTGGCCTTATCATCTTATACGTGTTGCACTTTCTAATCACACAGGATAGCATTGTCACTGTTCACAAGTCACGACACGCTTCTAACAGCGTTGCCCGACGTGTCGCGACTGAAGACGAGTCGGGCGATTACCTTACTTGAGACTTGCCACGCAGAGCTGGGGAAAACTTATCTACGTATAATCATTGGATATAATATATATTTTAATCTGATATTACGACAACGCAACTACGAGTACGTACCTAATTTGGTCTTTATATCCATTTTCTTTTCACGATTAAACGTCATGAAAATGATCGCAATGGAATTTAGTACACAGAAAGGTAAGGTTAAGTACACTCAAAGTTTTATAGCCTCTTATACAAAATTACAGTGTGTAATACCGAACGCCGTGTATGCGGAAAGTTAACGTTAGTCAAAGGTTGCCTGGAAAAAAATGCTTTTAGCGGTAAGGCCGCCAGTTGTTCCGCTAGTCTTTATTTATAAGTAATATTGTCCTGCATTGACATATAGTTTAAATGTGTGTACAATAAATAGTAGTTTATCTATAAGTATGTACAGGCTAGCTGACTGATTAAATACAGTTAGCTAGTTTAAATACTACAATATTCAAGAACCTGTTAATTACTTAGTGCTCATACGAAACGTTTAAAGATATGAAACCGAATCAATTTTTTTGAATAACATTAAAAAACCTTGGTTAAAGTTTTTCCCAAGATTCCAGAATTTCAGAATTTATGTACGCTGCAATTTATGTACTCACACGCACCTAGGGAGCACAAGTCAACTACGTAGATACTTTGCGCAGTAATCTCGCTATTTGCATGTACTCTCGGCGCGCGTGGTTTAAGTGTCCGTAATTATTAGGGTTCCGTACTCAAAGGGTAATAATAGGACCCTATTACTAAGACTTCGCTGTCTGTCCGTCCGTCCGTCCGTCTATTACCAGGCTGTATCTCATGAACCGTGATAGTTAGACAGTTAAAATTTTCACAGATGATGTATTTCTGTTGCCGCTATAACAACAAATACTAAAAAACAGAATAAAATAAATATTTAAGGGGGCTCCCATACAACAAACGTGATTTTTTGCCGTTTTTATAGATAATGGTACGGAACCCTTCGTGCGCGAGTCCGACTCGCACTTGGCCGGTTTTATTATGTTTGCTCAGGGTAATTAGGTCAAATATTAACCACCTATTACGTTAGATTATTTGGGACGCGAACCGAGTACTGAATATTCTGTATCAATATTACTAGTCTACTAATCTAGGTGTCTTCAAATCGCGAGTGAATAGGTTTCTTCTAGGCAAGCGGGCTCCATCGTAGACCGTAACTGTCGCTTAACATCAGGTGAGTTGACGGTCAAGCGCAAGGCTATTGTTGAATTTAAAAAAAAACTTGTGTTCAAACAGTCACCTTGTATAAATGTTACACGACGACCTTGATAAAAGCCATACTCCATTTTCATCTGGGTCATTTTATCTATGATAAAATAGATAAGTCGCAGTGATATTAGTTATTTAATGAATAATTCAATTTGCCACCGCGGACGCTGCTGGAAGCGCTAGAAAGCAATTTATTTGAAAAACTCGCCCGCCCATGTGGAGGCAGTGCATTTCCGATGGAACACTTGCGCGGAAAAGAAACTTGCACCAAATATTAACCGACTATTAAATAAGGGGTGTAATATTTTGGATAGGTTATTGATCCTTTTTCAAGAACGATGGTCACAATTACAGATATAAAAATATTAGCTGTTGTTGATACACTGTATTAGTGTTTTTAAGAAGCTAAAAAGAGAAAATTTGTCAAAAGTAATTTCAATAATTTTATATCAAAAATAATTATACCTTAAGAACTGAAAAAAAACCTACTTCAAAATACGCAATTTCTTTACTGGAATGAATTTTTTTTCAGTTATTATGTTATAATAACCAAATTACTGAACCAATTTTGATAAAATTTATATAGTTTTAATTTATAAATAAATTTATATGCCCTCTGACCTACCAAACAAAAAAGAATCATCAAAAACAATTCATACATACTGTCGAATTGAGAACCCATTTATTTTTGAAGTCCGTTAAAAAGGAGGCGCGTGCGAGCAAGACAGCGGCGCCACCCTACTCCTTGCCTTATAAGCTTGACTCTAATCTGTGGAGTAATTTCCATGTTTGTCAGTCCTCTGCTAATCTTTTCACTTCCTTATACGACATACGACATGATATTTGATGGCTTTTATGAATTTTTCATAGCGTACAAGGTGGCCAAACATATAACCTCTTCCAGTTTATTTATACTCCTTATAATTTTTATTTTCTCTTTTAAAATTTCTAAAACCTCCTGATTGATTTTCTTTTCTGACCAGTTTATACACATATACGTCCACCCTCTATCACCACATTTCTAGCGTCTCAAACCTTTCTTTGTCTCTTTTGATCATGGTCCAAGTCTTTCTGATATAAAACGCAAAGCTTCATAAAATAAGACTTTAATCAGCCGAGTTAGTATAAATAGTTAATATGGATTCCAAACTCGGGTGAATTACTTAATGTCATCATCGACTAGACTTCAAATCTAATACTCACCTCCCAAATAGAGTAAATGCATTGCATAGTGTTTTAAACGTTTCCAAATTCAGTTCAATTCATTTATTTCAGATATTAATTAATCCAACATAAAATAAAATTCACACAAATATATACCAAAAATTAAATAAGAACAAATAAATTTCAATTTAAAAAGAAGCACCAAAAAATAAAAAAGTATCATCATCATCTCAGCCATAAGAAGTCCACTGCTGGACATAGGCCTCCCCCATGGATTTCCAAAAAGACCGAATGGAAGCGGCTTGCATCCAGCGTCTTCCCGCCACTTGTATGAGGTCATCTGTCCATCTCGTGGCTGGTCTTCCTACGCTGCGCTTGCCGGTACGTGGTCTCCACTCGAGAACCTTTCGGCCCCATCGGCCATCAGTTCTACGTGCTATGTGCCCTGCCCACTGCCACTTCAACTTGCTAATCCGCTGTGCTATATCGGTGACAAAGTATAAAGCAATAAAATGTTAACAGAAAAAACTTACAAATGTCAATAATTAATCAAATAATATACAAAAAGAATGTTAACTTTCAACCAAATAAACTTTTTACTTTTCATTTAACTTTAACCAAAGAACTTTCGTGCTCGACGGCTCTTATCTCACCATGCTCAGTTTCAGAGCAGGAATCTCGGTAAATTTTTCAAGTGCCACGGAATGCTCGGTGTAGACTCTGGGACTTCAGGATGCAACATCCGCATTTCGCAGTTCGCAGAATCTGAATACGCGAATCTCGAAAGGTATGAAAACGATATTTTATGAACCACAGAGGTTTTATCTCATTAACATGTTTTGTTTAAGGGTTCCGTAAATCAAATGGAAATAAATTTAAATAATTACAGTTTAAAAAACTAAAAAATACGCTACAAATTATAATATTGTGGTCAAAGTTCATTACAAGACTTTTCTAACAAATCCAAAACAGCTATGATACGATGTTCCATCATGAAGTTCTAGTTCATATCTTCCGGCTCCATCATCAGATTAGTTCGACAGTACCATATTATTGTATTGTCATCAGAACTACATACAGCTGCCAATTTTCATGACGCTGCGATCCTTGGAAGATGGTTAAATTAGTTACCTTAGATTCCATTACATAGTTAGTTACATACAGATCGACCTAATAAAAGCGTGTTAAAAGTTCGTTCTTCGTTGTATTCTGTCAGACTGTCTTTCAGACTTTTGCGGTATCGAGTTAGTTTCAAAAACGTAGGTCCATGATGTATTGAATCTGTAACAATATCAAGCTTCTTGCTCTATAAAATAGAAAATAAACCATATAAAACGGCAAGTATCGTCTTATATTTTGACATTTACAAGTACAGGTAGCAGGTACCCTCGGTGTAGTACTTGGAGTTTTTTTTTTACTTGACTGATCGAGCGAAGCGTCTTCATTTCAGAACTTACCAGTTTAAAGCATTTGACAATATTTTTATTTTTTTAATGTTGTTTAGACCTACGATTGACCTCTATATTGCAATATTGATAAATAATTTCTCAGTAAAACATAAGTGAAAATCAACCGTCACAAAAAGAGTAAAGTTAGTTATGTTTTTTTATACTTTTAGCGGCTAAAATTATATATAGGTAAATTGGCCATCAGCATAAGTTAGCGAATACTCGCTCATGTATATACATATATCTTTAATATTTTACAAGCTTTGCTTAGTTTGGGCTAGATGGTGTTGTGTGAAATGTCCACCAATATTTATTTATTTATCTCATAAACCTATATCATATATTTAGTAGTACATCTATTCAAGTACAATATATTTCGTTCGTCACAAAATAAGTAACGTCACCTTTGGGCCATAAGTACCATAAGTATATATTCAAATTTCGAAAACACGTCCACACATGATTTATTCAACTTTAAAAATTAACAAGTTTGTCTGTATAGTCTAAAGTTAATTACTTGAAATAACATCATTTTAAGCCCATTAGACGTAAAATTTAATTTGGCCCTCGCCAAATTGTGTCAGTTAAACCTTTACCGCCCTGGTTTAAAGGATATTTAGGTAATTCTTCATTAAGAAGCCTGCCTACAGCTGGCTGGCTGGCCAGAAGCTGGCTACAGGTTAGTGACCTTCGTTGGTGACATTCTATAAGCAGGTTACTTTGTGACTGTGATAACAATAAGAAAAACAAAATACCCAACTGCATAAAAGTATTTTATGCAGTATATCGTCACGTTAGTGGTGAGAAAGTCGTCCCGTTCACGTTATGGTGAGAAAGTATCTGTAATTACCCTGGAAAATATATTTAAACAAATATTCTTTAGACTAATGTATTCTAGTAAAAACATTTATTTGTTAAGAAAAATTTCGTCAAAGGTTACGAAAAAGTGCAATTTTTTTAAGTTGTATTATTGTTATTTAAAAAAATTCAAATATATACACTTAGGGAGTAAAGACGAATCTAATAACACATCAAAATCGGTCAAGCCACTTAGGCTGTAGGAGGTAATATAAAACTCTTTCTTTCGTAGTCGGGTAAAACTCTATAGATAAAATCTCATTGGTATAAACAGTCAATATATTAATACCTATCAAAGTTTGGCATTAGTCAACTGACCCGCTGTTTCAGGAATGTACAGTTTAGTCATGTTTTCCACTTGAGCTCGTAAAAACATTATAAAAATTGCTAGAGATACATATCGATAACCTAAGCAAAGATAAATTTTCTGTAGAACACTCAAACTAAATGCTCCTATTTCTCCGCATTCCGACCTACAATCAAATACATTTGCACCACAGACTTGCACGTAAACAATTATGCTTTCGTAGTAGACTGTATCAAGATCGGAGATTCCGACGTTTAATATGGCGAGATTCTCTCTATTGTACGGCGAAGTGAATATTGTTTTGCGAACGGGGAATTTGCTTAGAGGTATGCGGGTTACAATAGATGTGTTATCGGATAATTTTAGGACAAACCGGTTTAATCTAAGTTAAACTAGTTCGGTGAAATTCTTCTAGATTTAAGTTAAGTGGCAGTAAGTATAAAGTTATTTTTATGGCTATTCTAAAACGCGAGCCTAAATTAGTGGAAGTTATAACCACTAGAACTATGTATGTGTGTGTAGTATATTTAAATATTCCAGGCTAAACTAGTTCGTTGGTTTGGTGGTCGATTTCTGTTCCGCGGGTAACCTTCTTACCCGACCGCGCAAGAAGGAGTAGAATGTTTTTGACAGCTCTGATTCACCGTCTGTCGTACGTACGTCGAAAAATAAAAACAAAACTTATGGAATCACTTTCTTGTCTACCTGTTCTCTTTGTCCATATGTCAAGGCCCTATTTCTCAGGAGCCGTTGTGGTTAGCTGAAATTAATATTATAACTGTAAAACAAGTATCAATGTTAAAAGAAAAACAAAATACCCGACTGCAGAAAAGAGGTTTTTGCAGCCTATAACTTTTTTTTTTAATTTTTATTTTCCCAGTGTCACTCTCACAACTAAGACGAATCTATTGACACCACTCACATCAAACTCGGTCAAGCCATTTAGGCTCTAGGGCGTGTCAAAGAAATATACATACATACACTCGAAAAACATAACCCTTCTTCTTACGCAGTCGGGTAATTGGGGTACCGTGTTCCATCATGCCCTCTCGCCAGAGTAACACCCAAGCCTGATAACTCGAGGTGGTATTATAGGCACAGATACATTACGGAAAGCAGAATCCAGTTGATTGCAACTAGACGTGTAACTTATTTAGGTTACACGTTTAGGCTTAGCAGTATTGCATTGGAGCAGATTGTCAGATAGATTCAAAACCTCGTCCTAGCCTCTCTCGAAGTCTACATTTCAAGTCCACTGGCCCAATCATTTGATATGTAGCTCTCTACGTCGGTTTCGGGTCGGTCACCTGTAAAAGGGATTTAAATTAAATTTGGAATAGAGTAAATTAAAACCAATATGCTATGTTTTATCTTAGAAAAAAAACTGTTCCTTTGGGATAGTGAGTGAAAACGCGGAGCAAAGCTAATATATAACGTATAAATATACGTAAAGTTCAAAGTACTGTCCTCCTTGAGACGTAGTTTAGAACAAGGTAAAACATCGGCAGGCTGTTAAACGCCGTCGGCATTATTTATTTGGAGACAAACTTTGTTAGAAGAGCTCGAGAATGTCCAGAGACTTACAAGTTCCTTCTTACTTTTATTCCAAGTATTGAAACATTTAAGTGTACGATGCTTTATAAATTCAAACAGCATAAAACAGCTAAATAATATTTGAAACAAAGTTGACTATTACACATTATACGCTAGACAGAAGCCAAAAGAGGAATAAGCCGAAAAAATATGTAAGATTTTTTCGTTCGTCATAAAAGTATCAAATCAAAATATCATTTATTGCAGTTTGTAGGTTTAATAAATGGGTTAGATATAATATATTACAAATACATATATTGCAATGCGTAATGTAATGATAATTGTTTTGATGATGGTAATTGTAAGAGAGTGGGGCGGAATCGGGACGGAAGCGTGTTGGGAGCGGGCGGGAGTGAGGCCGGAACATGACGGGAGAGGATCTTTTGTCTCCAAGTTCTCAGCGATCTCTGTACCTTTCATAAGATTCGATGGTCAACTGAACCCGTAGCCCACTGAGTCCGCGGGCTCAGTTGACTTTACTTTTAGTGTTTTCGGGGTCAGCTCGACCCACTGGTCAGTTATACAGTTTGACCGCGAAAATTTAATAAACAGAGACAATGAAACAGTTAATTTCGCTTTTTAACCGACGAAAAACGAAGGAGATTCTCAAGTCGACGCGTATATATAATACGCGTCGACTTGAGAACCTCCTCCGTTTTTTTACAGTATTAGCTAGCTGAGTCCCGCCGTGTCTCTCGCGTAGTGAAGAAAATCTTTAATGATGATGAGCATGGTGATAAAATATAGCCTATGTCCTTCTCCACATCCTAAAATATTTCTGTGCCACATAACGATTCATTCAGTTGTTTGGCCGTGAAAAGGTAACAGACAGAGTTACTTTTGCTTTTATAATATTAATATTATTATATATGATTAGGATTATGTATACATACTTATCACACTTACAGTGCTATGTTATGATCTAAGTTATTTAAGTGCATAGTAAAACTGCACAAGGCTGGAGCTCTAATTGTAAAATGCCAACACCTGTGCCATTTTACTACGAGTCGTATAACACTGCATAGAACATTTCACCGCATATCATATTGTGTTCCCGGGCGTGTTTCTCATAAAGGTCTAGAGTAACAGCTATATCTTCTCTAGATGCAGTGCCGTAAATAGGGCGGTGCCACCGGTGCCCAGGCACAGGGCTTAGACTCTGGAGGGCGCAAGAATGGCCAGACAGGACTTTATTTTTTTTCCGTTTGCTCCTGATAAGTTCCCGCTGCGCCCCTAGTGCTAACCAATTATCACCGTTATCATATTCCTATAATATCTAAAAACAACAAGGGCGCGTTATAGAATCTCGCACAGGGCGCAGAAAAGGCTATTTACGGCACTGTCTAGATGTGTCAAATAATAATATAATGTTGATATCTGTCGGGTTCTTTAGTAAAAGTTCATTTTCAATGAGGATTTTAGCTCCGCGTTTATCGTTGCAGCTCGTGCATAAATGCTGGCCGCTACTTTGCCCAAAAAATAAGCATTGTTACGTGGCAACGCGGCAGCATTTTGGGCACAATGCCTACTGCTGGTAGTGGTTGGTTATATTAGTATTAGAATGTATTTGTTTCATATTTTTGTTTAGTTTTTAATAAATTTTGTTATCTCTTATAATGTGTTTGCTGAGTGAGTCTTCTGTACTGTACTGTCAATTATTCTATGGCACGGCATGGTTGCCGCCTTCCTTGTAAATAACCTTGTCAAATACAATTAGTATGTTGGTATATACTCGAGTTGGTATCTGAGCGGTCTAAGCAATTTCACTATGACGAGCTAAAATGTCAGTTCTATCTTAAGGCGATGTTTTTTCATAAGTAAATAAACGTTAAAACCTTTAGGGCCTATGAATGGAGCTGCTATGGTGCTCACGTATTTCTAATATTGGCTTGGCTACCGTGTAAAGGCAATACACTGTAACTTAAATTACAGTGTTTTGGGTTAACAGGGCCCATTGACTTTCTTGTGATCTGTTCTAACCCCCTGTAAAAAAATAATTCTTCTAACCTTTGTCTACACTGATATAATACTTTTAAAAACACTGTATTCGACAGAACATTACAGGTTTATTATTCCAAAACACGGCAACAAAACATACCCCCTCCGCGGGCACATGGCAAAGGTCACGTATTTATTTGCCCCCCGCGTATGGCACGCCCCCCCGCGATTTTTTTGATTTTTTTGCCGCGCGCTATTAAAAAATTAATAAAAAATAAAATTTGTATGAAAACTATATATAAAATTAATATCACTGTAATCCTACTGAATAAAGCTAACTGATATCCAACGCATATGTATTTTAATTAAAAAAAGTATCCCCTATCTAGGCTTAAAGTTGAGCATGCGATTTTTTTTCACCATTTTTTACGAAAAAAATCATATTAAAAAATATTAAAAACATTTCATACATATTATTGTTTTTTTGGCTTTAAAAAACAACAATATACAGATATCCGAGAAAAAATAACATCATCCCATACATTGTTTAGATTAACAAGATCGTCATAAAGCACGTGCGGTTCAAGTGGCCAATTAGGACGGTCGTAAAAACGGGTCATGCTTACAAAATGTGAACTTGATATTCTTTAAGTTGGAATGGCTTGTAACTTTTGTTTATGAATAGTATAATTTATGAGCTTCTGGTTTTGTAATGGTTTAGTCGATAAAAATGTGTTTTATTTATCTATTAGAGACCATAAAAAACCTCGTTTCGGGCTGATGATAATGATGATAGATAATTGAAAAAAATACGCGAAGTCAATTAGGACGTTATTGAGCAAAATGGGTTGCTTTATTTAAAAATCTGTATATGCAGTCTTATTATTAATAACATAACAAATAAAAAACATGCAACATACATACCTGTTGTAATTGAAACTATGTTTCAAAATCGGCTATAAATACCGACGGCGGACATCTGGCACGGCTTTTCGGACACTATTGTTCGTTCGACATGTATGCGTTTAGATTCATATTTGTGATTAATATACACATCACATACTTAATTTAACACTTGTATCGTATCACTGGATATATATCGGTCACATATTACTATTAATTTTGAAGTATATAATGAAACCTTATTTTGAAAAAAAAAACACAACATAAAAGTCACAAAAAAAACACTCAAATTTCGGCACAAAAAAGGTCCGTCGGCGTTCGGTTCGAAACAAATATTTCGATTTTTTTGATCACACAGACATGTATTTGACACTGTCACTAACTTTATTACTGGTTTTGCCACGTGTAAAACATAACAAAATATGTATTTAATCGAAATAAATACATAAAATCGGTATTTATAAATAGATGGCAAGAGCGGCCGCCATTACGTGTTTATAACCTTGACCGCGCGCGTCATTCTGATGCAATTTACACAGAAATTTATTTCGGAAGTATCAATTCTAACGTATCTGATTGGTAGTTTGTCATTTTGCCTGTCTATGAACGAGTTAGAGCAGAAAAAAATATTATGTCATAGTTAACTGGCGGGGAGTACAACAAGGAGAGGAATAACGATACGCTAGCGTATGGCATGCCAGCCAGCGCACAATGGCGGGAAATACGCTGGCGTATTTAATGCCTCCTGAGGGGATACCGTGTATTGCTAAAACAAAACAATGCGCGCGAAAGTTATACCGTGTCAAAAAACCAACGTTTCAAGACATGCGCGCTGCGATCGACAAGCGATAGAGCGTAGGTTTGCCGGGAGCTCAAATAACAGTGGCTCGTTCGCGATCAGTGTGCGCGCGCGCACGGGGCTACGCAACTTTGAAGTAAGAGATAGATCATGCTGCACTTGCAACGGGACCGTGCGGTCGTTCGTATAATTTAATTATTTTATAGAGTTTTTACGTTAAAAATGTGCGGATTTTGGTAACAAACTCTTGTTAAATTTGTCTATTTGCTAAACTTGCTAAATGACGTGAATCAATGTTTTGCCACAACAATGGCAGCATTATTGTAGGAACACTAGTATGGGAAACCACTCTTTTGATTGTATTTTATTTACTATTAAACATATTAGAGTAAATACTAGATGGGTAAATAGATATCAAAAATACCTTTAAATCAATATCAAACAATGTTCTTGAAAGTCATAAGAAGGAAAAATAATCAAATTAAACCCAAAAAACTTTAATCGGCCATTTTCTCAAAACACGTTTTTTCGACTTACAGCCTTTACACGGTAGTATGGCTTAGCCAAGAAAAAATCAAGAGGGGAGATTTTGTATTTTGCCTATGTTCTGACTCACTGACTGATAATGTACAGTTTAAACTATTGTTCCTAGAAATAAAGTATGAGGGTGCTTTCCTTGTGTAGGTGTAGGTACGTACACTAAGAACGGATTCCTCGATGCAGGCAAATCGGTAGGCTGCGGCTAGTTTTTACTATTTAAATGTTTTAAAGTTTAAAACATTTAAATGTATATATATATATATATATATATATATATATATATATATATATATATATATATATACCTATATACACATATATACGAGGCTCCCATGCAACTTACCTATTATGAAGAAAACTCCTTGTCTGAACTTTATGACGCTTTATTATTACTTATAACACTGCACTTATTTCACTGCACTGAACGGTCTGACGCTAAGACCGCCTTTTTACTACCGAGTTACGCCGCGACTCCTTTTTCGAAGGGCCGCTCGCGCTCGTCCGCCCGCGATATATCCCCTCCCCGGAATTACAACATCACGCCATCACCCGGGGTAGCGTTCATTCTGTTCGATCACCGTTCTCCAGAGTATATAAATTAAGAAAATAGCAGTGCTGCCACTCCGCAACACTGAAAACACCGTACACCACATACAACAAATATTCAAATCATGACACTCGGCCATCCGCTTTTGTGCAACGTCCCGATGCACAACAACTCTCTAAAAGCAAGTGTGATTAATCATATCGAACCCTTTGGACTCCTTAAAGATTTGCTGCAAAATAAAATAGTTAAACAGTAATTATTATGCTAATTTTATAAAACTACTTATGGCACACTAAACTTTGTAGTATACGTTCGTATATTAAACTGTATTTCTGTCATTGTCCTGCCATTACCAAATAGCATTTTAAAATTGTGTAACGTATACTCCCCAAATCCGAGTAATAGAGAGAATAAGAGAACGGAAATAATTTTCCAAACCCCTTTTTTTTTTAGCAAGTCGCTACAACCGCATTAATTTCTGTCAAGCTTGTGGATGATCGGCAAAGCACATGAGCAAAATTTTGTCAGTTTAGAATGTCAGAAGTATTATTATTTTCTAATCACTAAATTTCATTATCATAGGGACAAATTAGTCACGATAAACTACAGGTAGCTCATCCATTGTCAGTCCTTCACCAACCGTTATTTGACTGGCGTATACATGTTGCTGTTTACCATTAAATTGATGTACTATCAAGTTGAATCACTTCACATCACAGATGCCCTGAGTTGACATCTGTCGGATTTTAATCTGTTGTTTGCCAAATTCTTCTTCTTAATCGTACACTCTAGTCAGAGTGGTCGTGGTTGCAATGGCGGTGGCTCCTCGCCGTCACCGTCACTCTCCAGGCCAGCTGCTCTTCTCGCGATGCTTCTCCATTTCTGCCGGTCGGTTGCATTGCGAGTACACTCTACTTCGGTGGACTGCGTAGCTTTTCTAATGAGGTCGGTCCAACGTGTTGGTGATCGTCCAGGACTTCGCTTGCCTTCTACACGGCCATGCATATGCTGCGATAGGCTGCTCTTTTCTTGAGATCTGCGCAAAGAACTTCAGTATTTGCAATTGCCCAGTCGACGATAATCTATCTCGTATATGAATCTCTTTGAGGATAGAGTTGTTGGTTGTTTGTCAAATACTCTTTGTCATCACTATTTTGATGACACGTTAGCTAGAAAAAATACTGTACACATTACATACTAACAGTACTCAAACCGAGAATGTGGACATATTTATTTTCCCATCCAATATTTATAGTACTGATGTAACAGTAGAGCAGAAATTACTTGACTAGGTTTTAATAAACTTAATTGTAGGTAAAGACTGAGAATGTTTATACACAGAAGCATACTTAATTCCTTTTAGTGCACACCTGAACTAATACTAAAGCATCAAAAGAGAAGAAGCAGGTAACCACTTCCATAAATAAAATTAGTCTCAATATTTGTCTTACTAATTTCTGTTGTTTTTTTCTTAAAGGTCTATATGATGTCGACTAGTCATATCATAACTGCTCTTGCACTGAGTACAAGCCAGTGGTGATTTTGATAGTTGCCGTTTTATTTCAACTAACAATCATATTTCGGAAACGTTACCAGTCCTATCAAATATTGCTTATTTTTAATGAAGATATTTTTTTATTTATCGATTAATTTTCGTATGCTGGATCTAATACTGTTATACGCTTACCAAAATTATACTAGATTTATCAAAATGTTCATATGCACGAACGATATTTAACGATATTGATCTAGAACCTAGAAATACTTGAACGCTTTGACAGCAAAAATAGAGGGCCAAATGTTATTACTATCATAAGACCACATGTTTGTATACCTATTTTGCAAGAAATAAATTAATTATGAATATTCGGTTTTTATATTTGACTAATTTTTGAACTCATAAACTGTACTTTTACAATAAAACCGCCACCGGTGCAATCTATTTTTGAGGCTACTTTGTTTGAAATATGAAACTGATCAATCAGTTCTCTCTTTGAATTATCTTTAGTTCGTTATAAGAAACTTCGGTCATCGCTTAAATTCAAAGTCAAATTATTTCTTGGGCTTGTAACAAAAGTGTTATATTAGAAAAGCCCTTTTCAAATTAGTATTTTTTGTTATGTTTGTACTCCAAGCTTTTTCTGTTATAAAATACGATTTAACGTAGTTTTTATTAATTTAGATAAAATATATTCTATTTATTTATGTCATTTTTATATCCAATAACATAATAAATAATAAAAGGATGTCGTCAAACTTATGTCAATATTCATAATAATGTTCAAAAGGCCAAAATAGAATAATAAAAAATATGCTAATCCACTTATGGAAGAAAGTAGAAAATATGATCCGCTGTTCCATTAGAACGAGAATTCAGCAAGATCTATTCTCATCAACTCATTCAAGGCATAAAATGGGTTTCTCTCAAAGAAACGTTTACTACGTACGTTTACTCTCGACTAATAGTTTTGTAATATTATCGAGTGGTTCATTTAACATACAGATTTGTTTATATATATTTTACGATAATTGTCAACGCTCATCACTGCTTACGTCACTGTCCAGCGGACAATTCAACAAAGTGTAGACACTGCTCTGCAGTTGCGAAAAATAACGTGGGTGTTCAAAACATGACATCTAATTACGTTGGCACATACAGATCGCTGACATCTATATATATTTTTATAATAATCCTTAACCGAATAGTATTTTTCGGAAAATGTCTTAGGCTTACTCATTTATCAATTCATGAATCTTATTGATGGAGTAATTTCCATTCTCTCTATAATCTAATAATAATAACCATAATAATTGAGAATCTAATAATTGCAAACAGATTACTCATAAATTTATTCGTTCTAACGCACTATACGCGTTTTATGAAAAGTAAGTGACTTTGTCGATTCTAATTAGTACTTTTCGGAAATTTCAAGCATAATGGAATTTGTCAAAACTCCTCGACACTTCGAGTTGCTATGCTCGTCAAGGTTACTTGCTGCGTGTCCGATCGGTTGATCTCTCATATATGATTTAAATTTTCTCTATGAAACTCGAAACTACATCAAAATTGGAATTATAACGTTATATCATCATTAAAAGTCAGGTGCTCAGGTTCTGGGAAAGTCCGATCAATTATTCTGCTATTCAACGCTTAACATAATCACATTAAAATGATCATTAATCGACTGGATTAATCAAATCCACTAAAATACAAGATCTGTGCACACTCTTGCACACCATATACATATTATACAAAATTTAGGTAATCAAGTTATTTTGGATTAAATACAGTTTGGAGCTTCTACTTTCCTTTGAATAGGCTTGACCTGCTGCAGTTTAAAACGTTCATGGCTGGAAGCTAAGTGTTCCGTGACCGGTTAAAATTATCATCCTGAAACCAAACCTTCATGGTTACAGCTAAAACATCATTGAATAATTGAACTTCAATCTTACAGCTCACTTACATGGTTGCAGCGAGAACATCATCAAATCTTCAAACTTCGACATCGTCAAATCTTCAAACTTCAAACATCATCAAAACTTCAAACTTCAAATATCGTCAAATCTTCACACTTCAAACATCGTCAAATCTTCAAACTTCAACCTTACAACGCGCCTATATGGCTGCGGCGAAATCATCATCAAATCTTCGAACTTTCCTTACGGCACACCTACATGGCCATACTTCTTTAGAATATTACCCTGCAGCTCACCTACACGGTTGCAGCGATAACATCATCAAATCTACGAACTTCAACTTTACGGCACACATACATGGCACTCTTTGGAACATTTTCCCTGCAGTTCACCTACATGACTGCAGCTAACAAACTCGTAAACACTAAAAATCCTTGAATTTCAAACTTGCAGTAACACTAAGTGTAGTTGTTAACACTAAGAAATGCACTTTAATTTTCAGCACTGTCGATACTCTGATATCTTAGCGCGGCTTTAAATTTCGCCTCCATGATTACAAGGAGTCAACGGATAAATATTCGCGACAAGTTACCGGTACACAATGGTACTATTTCTGAAGTTATTACATTACACTTATGTGGTTCAAGATCTTACAATAGTTACGTCACAAAGTAGTTATAGTGTTGCAGGTGGAGATACAATACCAAAATTTCGCTTCATGGTATAGCATACTTACACGACTAAAGACAGTGCTACTAGTTGTAGTAGACTAGTTGTCGTACTAGAATATTTTACTTGCGGTACTTTATTAACCTTACAGAAAAACGAACACAGTACAACTCGCCCTAAATGGCCGTAACCGTAAAGACAGGATTCCACCAGTGTGCGGCTCTGTACCGCACAGAGTGCAGCATAAATTTATTTCTTGGTGAACTCTTACGGGCAGCACCAGAAAACTGTGCGCGCACTCTATTGGACAAACCGTGAACTTTTGTCGCGCACTCCTCGGTCTCGCGGTGTACCCGCGACGACACACTCGCACACATGTTTACACACTAAACTGAAAATAAAGCACATTTCCGAGGTATAAATGTTCGTGTACAAATGTACCGTACAGCACGCATACTAAAGTTACGCACAACTGAGGTGCTAGCAACAACCAGCAACCGTTAAAAAATAAATAAATTTCGATAGATAATTGACCATTCCTAAAAAACGTTCTAAAGATGGCCTATTTTCGGGTTCGGGCATGTCCTCAATAGCTTTTATTTTGTTTTTATCGACTGACATACCGCGTTCGCTAAAAGTATGTCCTAAGTAATGAACTTGACTCACTTGAAATTCACATTTTTCCTTGTTGAATTTGATTCCAACTTCGCGCGCTCTGTCTAACAATTTTTTAAGACGCTCATCGTGTTGGACCTTATCCGACCCCCATACGATTACGTCATCGACGAACGAGTCGACTCCTTCTAGATCTTCGATCAATTGACGGATTTTTGCATGAAAGACTTCGGACGCACAATTAATTCCGTACGGCAATCGTAAAAACTGATATCTCCCGAATGGGGTGCCGAATGTACAAAGATCCGCACTGACGTCATCGAGCTGGATCATCCAGAACCCGGATCGAGCGTCAAGTTTGCTGAACACCGTGGCGCCTTCCAACTGAGTCGCGATCTCTGAGAGCGTCGGCAGCGGATAGTGCGCGCGCCGCACTGCGCGGTTCAGTGGCCGCGGGTCGAGACATACCCGGATACTCCCATCTTTCTTCGGTGCCACGACGATAGCATTCACCCAAGGGGTCGGGTGCGACACCTTCCTGATTACACCCATTTTCTCCATGCGCACTAACTCATGCAATAATTTATCGCGTACTCCCATCGGAATTTTTCTAACCGGACAGACAGACGGCTGGACCTGCTTATCGACAACAATGTTATATTTACCCGGCAGCTTGCCGAGCCCATGAAATAAATCTTTATAAACATCGACATTTAACAAAAATATACGTTGAATCATTCTCATTCTTTCACATGCAAACTTTCGCTCCGTTGCAACTCGCAGCTGTCGTGTATTACTTATTTATGTATGTGGGTACATAATAAACTTGTAGTCTTGGTCGAACCTGAGTTTAATTTGCTGCATGGTGACAGCGGTGCTAGTTAATATATTAATTAAACAGTTTTGTTGCTATATAGTGACATTATTCGTCGTAATTAGTGCTGCTATAGTGTTTTGTCGTGTATTATAATGGAACACGCCCGGCCGCCAGCTGAATTGTGTTTAGAAGGCGGGCCGGTGTGCCGAGCGGAATCATGGCGGAAATGGTACAAGCAGTTTTGTGTATTCCTGAAGGCGTCCGGCGTATTCAAGGAGCCGCCGGACGTGCAAGCTAGTTTACTAGTTAACTTAATCGGTCCAGAGGGGTACGATGTATACACGACATTTAAGTTTGCCAAGGAGGAAGTGAAAGATAACCTAGATACGCTCGTCAAGAAATACAATGAACATTTTGAGACAAAACAAAATACAACTATGGCCCGTTTTAAGTTTTTTACACGGAACCAAGAAATTGGAGAATCCATAGATGATTATGTGACGGCATTAAAATTACTGACGCAACATTGCGAGTTCGAACATCTCGAAGAAGGGCTCGTTCGGGACAGAATCGTGTGCGGAGTGCGCGACGGTAAGATTCGAGATCGCTTGCTACGGGCGGACGATCTGACCTTAGCCCGGGCGGTGAAAGTCTGTCAGGCCAACGAGATGTCGACGGAAGAACAGCGAGAGATAGAAGGAACCAAGACCGGAAGAGATAGCGCTGGAACGTCTACGATGATGGTGGATGCCATGACCGCGCGCGGCTGGCGCGGAGGCTCACGCGGCGGCGCGGGCCCGGCCGCCGGCGGCGGTGGTGGCGCAGGCGGCGGCCGGTCGCGCGGACAACGCGCGCAGCCCCCGCGGCGCGCCCCCGCGCAGCGACCGGGATACGCCGGTACCTCGACAGCTACTAGAAAACCATGTTTTGCGTGTGCTAGTTATAATTGTGATGGCAGTAGGTGCCCGGCCAAAACGGCTATGTGTTTTTGGTGCAATGAACGCGGACATTTCAAAAATATGTGTCCAAAATTAAAACGTCGCGTATTTGATATTGAAATTGATGCAGAATATGACAGTGACGAGTTATATTGTATTTCTTCAATATTGGATGAGCGTGACAGTAAGGACTCTAAATGGTATGAAACTTTAATATTATCTCTTAACGGAAAGAAAGAAATTTTTAAGTTAGACTCTGGATCTGATTTAAATGTTATGTCACTTAAAACTTTTATTAAACTCGGCTTTTCGGTAAAACATCTGAATTCTGATTGCACCAGGGCGCAATCATTCTGTGGCAACTACGTACCCATTGTCGGGTCTACTGATATAGAATGGGTGTATAAGAATGTGACTTATAAGTTAAATTTTGTAATAGCTGATTTTGATTGTCAAAATGTATTAGGCAAGTTTGCATGTGAAAGAATGAGAATGATTCAACGTATATTTTTGTTAAATGTCGATGTTTATAAAGATTTATTTCATGGGCTCGGCAAGCTGCCGGGCAAATATAACATTGTTGTCGATAAGCAGGTCCAGCCGTCTGTCTGTCCGGTTAGAAAAATTCCGATGGGAGTACGCGATAAATTATTGCATGAGTTAGTGCGCATGGAAAAAATGGGTGTAATCAGGAAGGTATCGCACCCGACCCCTTGGGTGAATGCTATCGTCGTGGCACCGAAGAAAGATGGGAGTATCCGGGTATGTCTCGACCCGCGGCCGCTGAACCGCGCAGTGCGGCGTGCGCACTATCCGCTGCCGACGCTCTCAGAGATCGCGACTCAGTTGGAAGGCGCCACGGTGTTCAGCAAACTTGACGCTCGATCCGGGTTCTGGATGATCCAGCTCGATGACGTCAGTGCGGATCTTTGTACATTCGGCACCCCATTCGGGAGATATCAGTTTTTACGATTGCCGTACGGAATTAATTGTGCGTCCGAAGTCTTTCATGCAAAAATACGTCAATTGATCGAAGATCTGGAGGGAGTCGACTCGTTCGTCGATGACGTAATCGTATGGGGGTCGGATAAGGTCCAACACGATGAGCGTCTTAAAAAATTGTTAGACAGAGCGCGCGAAGTTGGAATCAAATTCAACAAGGAAAAATGTGAATTTCAAGTAAGTCAAGTTCATTACTTAGGACATACTTTTAGCGAACGCGGTATGTCAGTCGATAAAAACAAAATAAAAGCTATTGAGGACATGCCCGAACCCGAAAATAGGCCATCCTTAGAACGTTTTTTAGGAATGGTCAATTATCTATCGAAATTTATTCCGAACTATTCGGATATAGCTACACCCTTGCGAGGGTTACTGAAGAAGGAGAGCGCGTGGGTGTGGGAGGAGACGCACGCGCGGGCAGTGCGCGCGCTGAAGGTGGCCGTGTGCAGCGCGCCCGTGCTGGCGCTGTACTCGGCGCGCGAGCCCATTCTGGTCTCCGTGGACGCGAGCTCGCGTGCCGTGGGCTGCGTGCTGCTGCAGGCCGGCCGCCCGGTCGAGTTCGCCTCCGCTACGCTTACCGAAACGCAGACTAGATATGCTCAAATCGAAAAGGAACTTCTAGCTATCGTGTTTGCATTGGAACGCTTCCATCAATATGTGTACGGTCGGTGTGACGTCACGGTGGAAACAGACCACAAGCCGCTTGAAGCGCTTTTTAAGAAATCGCTCGACTCGATTCCGGCGCGGTTGCAGCGCATGATGCTTCGCATTCAACGATATGATTTCAACGTTGTTTACAAACCCGGCAAATATCTATTCGTAGCCGATGCACTTTCGCGGGCGCCGTCGCCGAATGTAATCACCGGAAAGGTCGAGGAAGAAGTAGAAGAGCAGTCTTGTTTTCTAATCGAGAATGTGAGATTCAGCGACGCGAAAATGTCGTTGATAAAAGATGGTATAGTTAATGATACCGAATGTCAATTAATAATACGATATATAGGAATAGGCTGGCCGATGAACAAATACGAATTAGATGAGCGTGTGAGACATTTATGGTCATTTAAAGATAGTTTCGAGTACGTTAATGGTGTTATTTTCAAAGACAACTTAGTTTACATTCCTGTAGCTTTACGTTCGGATATGTTGAACCGGATACATGACGGGCACTTGGGCATAGACAGATGCAAACGGCACGCGCGCGAGGTAATGTTCTGGGCGGGCATGTCACGCGACATCGAAGCGATGGTGCGCCGATGCGTGGTGTGCGCCGAGCGCGCGCCGCGCCCCACCAGGGAGCCGCTCATGCCTCACGCGGTACCTGCGATGCCGTGGACCAAGTTAGGTTCGGACATCTTTCAATACGCCGGAAAATATTTCCTAATTCTGGTAGACTACTTTTCTAATTTTATAGAAGTCAACCCGTTAACCAACATAGGGTCTAAGGCGGTGATCGCCGCAATGAAAGATCAATTCGCGAGACACGGCATCCCGCAGGAGCTGGTAACAGATAATGGGCCAGCATACTCCTCCAAGATCTTCGCGGAGTTCAGCAGACAATGGGAATTTCGGCACACTACGACTTCTCCCAATTACGCCCAATCGAATGGTTTAAGCGAGAGAAGCGTGCAAACCGTAAAAAATATATTAATAAAATCGATATCCTCAGGAGGCGATTTTTATCTAGGCCTACTGAACCATCGAGCGACTCCTCGGGATGGAGTCAGCTCACCGGCCGAGCTACTGATGGGCCGCAGACTCAACACTAGGCTTCCGGCTCACGCAGACAAACTAAAACCGAGTCGAGACAACGATGTGGACTACGCCAACATGATGAGCAAGCGGCAAGCGTACAAAGCTCATTACGACAAGAAGTCGAGAGTGCTGCCCGAGCTCGAGCCGGGGCAGCCTGTCATCATGGTGGACGAAGAACGCAGGAAGCACGCGCGAGTTGTGGCACGCGCCCCTCATCCGCGCTCTTACTTCGTGGCCGACACCTCTGGCAGGCGCTATAGGAGAAATAGACGCCACCTAATAAAGTCTGAAAATACAAGCCCGGAAACATCTAGTACCCCGCTAAATGCGCAGGACAGTGATGATGACGATGAAGTATGGTCGAGTCCGAAAGTTCCAAGCTACGATGACATCCCGAGCGACGATGAGCCGTCCAACCCGGGAGCCGTAGCGCCTGGCACCTCCCTCGTACCCGTTACTCACGATCCCAATACTATCCAACGCACCCGCAGACAGGCGGCAGACAAAGCTCGCAAAAAAGTAGCCGACGTATTTAAAAAATAGCTCTTGCATTTATTATATAATCTTATAAGATATATAACATTTTCTTTATGTACTTAGTCATAATCTTTTGATAATTGTTACAATATCTATTCTCCCCATTATCTACTTTTTATTATAAAAAGGGGAAGATGTCGTGTATTACTTATTTATATATGTGGGTACATAATAAACTTGTAGTCTTGGTCGAACCTGAGTTTAATTTGCTGCAGTGGACACAGGCAATCTACTATTGTGATCAAGTTCGCGCACTGCAAAAGGTCTGCACCAAATTTTTATCAACAAGTGTTCTGAATCTGAACACAATTTTAGTGGAGCCCAACCTTAACAGCTAGATAATAAGCTGTTAAGTTTACCATAATATTTTATTTGCATTACTGTTAGCAATATTCTAGAAAAACTACATTTAGAAGCTCGCTTAATTGGCTGTATTGATGTAGCCCAGTTACCGAATTAAAATATTTTACTCGCAGCACTTTACTAGTCTTCTAGAAAAATAACACACTGCTGATCGCCGAGACGGCCACAGACCGATATGCCATAGCCATTGTACTATTAAAAACACTACTCTCACCATCACACCAAAAAACTATTACCTCGCTATGGTTCCTCTGAATGGCTGCAGCATAATCAAATACAAAAAGTAAAAATGGTTCTCAAACAAGAAAAACATATTTTCGTATACCTACTTGTCTCTCGGGATGTTAACGAAATAATTTACTAATGACTTACTTACAACAGACTTCATTTCGTTTAAATTACGATAAAATTATCGGGGAGTAGCCCCAACCACACTATCAAAATTTCATTAGGTTATAATAAAATCGTCGGATTATAATCTTTAATCGCTGTGCTACAATAAAATAATCTGGGAGTAACCCAGATCACATCTCATTGCAGTATCTTAACAGATTCTGTCTACCCGTATTAAGAATATCCCGTTATAATTATTTTAACAACCTGTTTCAACACTTTTAAGAACCATTTTCTCCAATTCGATATGCGTGACAAATTTTTAACATCAATATTCAATAATCGGAGGGTAAAATATAATCTCGTAGGTGACTCACGATTTTACCGGGCTCGGCTCGCAGGTTGATTGCCACTTCTGATATATGAAGAAAACTCCTTGTCTGAACTTTATGACGCTTTATTATTACTTATAACACTGCACTTATTTCACTGCACTGAACGGTCTGACGCTAAGACCGCCTTTTTACTACCGAGTTACGCCGCGACTCCTTTTTCGAAGGGCCGCTCGCGCTCGTCCGCCCGCGATATATCCCCTCCCCGGAATTACAACATCACGCCATCACCCGGGGTAGCGTTCATTCTGTTCGATCACCGTTCTCCAGAGTATATAAATTAAGAAAATAGCAGTGCTGCCACTCCGCAACACTGAAAACACCGTACACCACATACAACAAATATTCAAATCATGACACTATGAACAGAAAAAACAGGACTAATTAGGAAAATGTGCTATAAATCCTCTTATAAATCAGAGAATTCGTGGTCCTATTTAAGTCTTTGCTATAAATATTTGTAATTTCACATATTTTCTTTACTTTAGAAATATTCTGAATTAGTAGGCATATTTAAAGAAAATATTGATAAAAGCGCCATCTAGTTTGACTTCACTTTGACTTTGACTGTGAGACACACTTCACTTTGACTGTGAGACGTGCGCCATTATATACCAACCTATAGTCGACGTATGCTCCATCTAGGTTTACTCGTTTATGTCTTACGACAACATGAATTAAATTGTTAATTTTTTTAAATTACAAGCACCTGATAATGTCTAGTGTTTGCTATTTAGTTATTATTTTGTTAATTTACATCTAAGTGAACCCTATACCTAATCTTGTAAATTTTAAGACTTGTATCTATTATTTATCGTTCGAAATATACAACCGCTTAGGTGTAGTACAGACAGACAAACAGTACAGAAGCCTAAAAACGAGTCGAATTGAGAACTTCTTCCTTTTTGGAAGTCAGTTAAAAAGTTTTCAAAATTCAAAACAACGGTCACTTCAACCCCTATAAATCTTATTAATCCTATTTCATATTACAGATTTATGGTTCGTCTTCGCTTTAAGCCGTCATCTCTGGTCTAAGATTAAACTAGCGAGCACCAGATTAGTGTTTGCTAACCACACAGTTTATAGTAGAGGCTAGCTAGTGCCTGAAGCTGTGGGGCTGTTTACATTTTCTTGTTGACCCTGTATATCACAGATATTCAGATTTAGAGTCCGCGCCACCATTGCAGTCCGATGGTGAAATTTTGGCAATAAATTTGACAGACGCCATCATTGTTCGCTGGAGTATTAGATACCTCAGTAATAGTATGTATGGCCCGAATGCGATTGAAGCGACACGTCTATAAGACTTGAGTGACGCGGTGACTCTATTTTTATATATCCGGATATATAAAAATAGAGTCCAGATCCAGATATTGGATACGATCACTAGAGACCGTTAATATCGACGCAGTGTGACCAGAGTTCCTGCCAGACTGCTGTCCAAAACTTGCTATTTGCACTTAAGGAAATGATAAATTATTGCTAATACAGGAAATGCTAAATAATATAAAACATATCAATTTCTAGGAGTACAATCTTCGATGCTATTATGTTCACAATTATTTTTATAATTTTAAAACTGCTGCCCTTCTTGCTAAGCGCAAATAAGTGGCCCAAAATCTTCTGAAATCACAAGATCATCTATAATAATGCTAGTAAAATCACATATTTTTATAGCTATAAATATCAACACCAGTTGGGTGTTGCTATTTGTACCTTAAAAGTAATATACAAAGGAAGCAAACAAATTTAATTAGGGGTTTTTATCCTCAAAAACCTCAATTACAGGCCGATTCTGGATAAGATTTTTGTGGTACAGGAATTTTTACATTGACCACACTCCCAAAATCCTGAATCACCTCTTTAATATGCCTGTGTACTTGCGTATTGGTCGGGAATTGGTGGTCTATCGCAGATCTATCTAATGTAAAAAAAAAAGCTTGTAATAATTAACAATTAGACTTGACCCAGGGTCAGACTAATACATTTTTGCTCCTAAACAAGACACTTAGTCTGGCTGGCCATCAAGACTGCTTATTGCTGCGCAGTAACTGAGATTAGTTCCCTCGTAAAGTGTTGCGAGAATCTCAATTTTTAATACCCCGCGACGAAATTGGATCTCAGACGGTTTTATGGAAGTTGTACTTACCTGTTGGGACGTTAACTTGGATTTTGATATTGATGTTGAAGGTTGGCGAGTAATATGATTATTTTTTTTGAAGTTTACTGATCTTAATTTTACATGAGCCGCAGATAAAACACAGAGAAACGTATCTACGCACACACAGAAATGGATCAAGGTACAAGTCAATTTCAATTTCAATTCATTTATTTCGGGCCTTGGGTATACATAATATACGCTTGGCGACGTCATTTACATCATAAATCATAATCACAATAATATCATAATAAAAATTAAACATACTGATTTTATATAAAAACAAAAATTGTTTGCAGCTGTAAGAAGGCATTGTCAGTCAAAAGCAGCTGTAAAGGGGCTTTGTCATAGATAGCTAGCTAATTGTAATAATACAGTCAGTAATATTAAATCAATAAAAATACAGCATGTATTTAGTAATATCATATTAATTTGTTATTGTATTGCAGATTTTGATGCCACTTTTTTCCAATGGGTTTTGTCTTTAATGAACAAATCTATAGAATAGTATGCATTTTTCATTAAATATTTTTTAATGACAGTTTTGAATTTATTTTCCTTGAGACCCAAAAACTGTTCTGGAATAATATTGTAAAAACGTACACTGTTTATCAGGAATGATTTATTTGTTTTTTGTAGCCTATGTCTAGGATGAACAATTCTATGCTTGTAGTGTGATGTTTCAGGTTTTTTATCAAAGCTATAAAGATTTTTTCTAGCATACATAATGCACTCATAGATGTAAAGCGATGGCACGGTTAAGATATCAATAGTTTTAAATACCTCTTTCAGTGACTTCCTGGAACTTAAATTGTAGATGGCACGGATTGCTCTTTTTTGCAGAATAAAGATAGAATCTATATCTGCTGCCAATCCCCATAATAATATACCGTAGGTCATTACACTATGAAAGTATCCAAAATAAACAAGCCTAGCAGTTGCCACATCTGATATTCTTCTAATTTGTCGTACTGCATGAGCAGCTGAACTTAGTTTGTCAGCTAGTTTGGAAATATGTGGGCCCCATTGAAGTTTAGAGTCTATTGTTACACCCAAAAATACTGTAGTGTCCACAGGCTCGATTATTTCATTTTTCAATTCAATGTTTAGATCAAAATTTTTGACATTTGGGAGAGAAAATCTTATGACCTTTGTTTTTACAGGATTTAAGACTAGATTGTTTGCGTCAAACCAACCACACAAGCTCTCTAGAACAATATTTATTGGAGAATAAGTATGCACGGAATTAGATTTTGATGATTCTAACATTTATTTCTACGCGTAGAGATTTTTTATTTTATTTAGTATATCTATGTGTTTCCTCTAATACACTAAGCCATTGAGCTAAATCTTTATAATAATACAATAAATAAAAATAAATAAAGTGTCTGATAGATCGCATTGATTCTTGATGATCTTTATTCTCTATGTAGCTCAAATGGAGTTTTCATATATTTTTTTTATACACATTATAGATCTACGATTGACCACCAACTCGCCAGATGTTTAGCGACGGTGTGGCCGAGGATGGAGCCCGTCGATCTAGAAGATATCTATTCACTCTAGTCTTGAAAATTCCAAGATTGTAGGTCTCAGGAAACAGAGATGGCGGCAACGAATTCCATTCTTGTGCAGTACGCAACAGGAATGTAGATCGATAGCGCTGAGTACATATAAATCTTTTAATAGAAAATGAGGTATATGTAATCTCTAGTATGTAATATTATTTTGAACATTTATTACTTACTTATTTTTCACAAGAACATTCAGCCAATTTACATCTTAAATCAATGACTTAAATTTTAACAGTAGGAGAACGGGATAGTGATCTGTATTGACATAGTCCTTTAAATTATCTACAGGTACTTACCTAGTCAAGTATATTCAAATACTTACGATAAATCCCTCACTACCTCAACATTATTGGCAATTCCAAATGGTTAACATTTAGGGAGCCCTGTTGGAACTTCAATATAGTTACCTTAACCGATGAATGTTAGTGTTGCCACAATCTAATTTGTTGAAACGTACTAAAATTTAATTTTATGACAATTTATCACAAATAATTTTAGTTTAAAAAGCTGAAAACCCCGTCTTAAAATAAGCGATTTTATTTAAAAATTACACTACTGAACTGATTTCGATGAAATTTCTATAGAATCAATAAGAGAAAGTATGTCCTCTGAAACAATATTTTTTCAAATCGGTTTATATTATCAGAGTTATGCAGTACCAAACATTAAAAAATACAGCCAAATTGTTAACCTCCTTCTTTTTGAAGTCGGTAATAATACATTCAAATAAAAAATTTGGAATATTGTTTAAACTGGCAACATTCAAATAAAGCCCCTGCAAACCACAAAGCATCGAGCAGGCCCAAAAAGCAATATGCTGCCCTGTACCTTAAATTTATTGGACAGTTCAACCTTTAGAGAACAAATTGCAACGAACGTTGAATCAGCGGCTTGGCAAAGATTTACTTAGTGTGGTTTTGATTTTATTCGTAAGCAAAATAGTATTGCTATTGAAATGAAACAACTTTCAACGGATTTATTGCTTATATTTTACGTTTTAGGGCCTGACGATACAATTAATGCTATCTTAGTAGTCACAGGATAGTTGGATTGGTGATGGTAGATGCATGGAACCCTCTCATCACATTAAAATCTCAACTCCGGCAAATCGGCAAAACCTGGCGACAACTTGAGTGTCAGCTTCGGGTACCGTGCATATTTTTTTAAGAATGCGTTCAACGCGCGCAGCTACGAGTATCTCTCTCACGCATCATCACATTTTTAATCATATTAAATCATTGGTTAGGGATATATAAGAATTCCTATCTCAACAAGAGAGATATTATAAAAAAGTTTTTCTTTGATATCATATAGATTGGCTTATAGAAAATACTCGTATATGTTTTTTCATAACTTCGTCGCCAGGATAAGTAATATCTGAACACAACTTCTTTATAAAAAAAACTCATATCTCTATGAAAAAAAATCATTTCTCACTTTTATAATATTCCCAAATGATTTTAAATGTTGTGATGCGCGAGAGAGATAGTTGCGCGCGCTGAGCTCCACCTTTAACGACGAGCTAAGCCTGCGTTTGACCACAATCTTACCGAAGAGAATGCTGAGGCCGAAGATCTAGCATGGCTGCCTGAGATCATTATTCACAAACAACCCCAAAAATTAAATATTTCATACATCCATCATCCATCCATCATACATCTACATCCAACAGTGTAGACTTCACGTTATCTGTCAGTCGCTCACTCGTCAATACAAACCATAGATAAAGAATTTTTCGCTACGCTCAATAGACGGAGGTTAAAGTATTTCATACCGTGCCCACTTTTAATTGCCAAAAAACATATGGAAATATAAAAATTGCTGACAGCGATTATAAAAATATGTCCATATTTTTGTACGTGCGTTTTAGTCCATCACTAGTTAGGTGGCATAAACTAATGCATTAAATCACGTATTCTAGCAATTAATTTTTATTCACGTGACCCCTACTTGACGCAATATATGACCGAAAAGTAGGAATGAACACGTTTTATACAGCAAAGTTTATAGCTCCTTCCAATACTTTTATGTTATTCAACTTCCTTGATACAAAAACTTTTATTGTTATAGATAAAAGAGTTTGTTCTCGTTGATCAACATTCTCTTTTCAATTACATTCTCGAAAACACAAACATGGATCAACAACACGAGCGAAGTTCCTCGATAAATCTTTTCTAACTGTAATTTTCCTCACACATAATGCCATCCCGAGAACTCCAGACTGTTCGTTGTTCAATCATGAACGAAGATTTATTTTTCAAAACTCCACACGGAAGGAAATTAATTAAAAGGAAACTTTAAAATTTAAGGCGCCGGTAACACGTTGAAGATTGTTTTAAATGTTTAAATATTCGCGTGAGATGAGTTAAAAGCACTTTACAGGTTTAAATTCTGTTCAGCTTAATTCAGGAATAAGGTGTATCTACAGTAAGGACAGTATGGGATCTTTCTTGCTGTGTCAAGAGAAATGTTATCGCGTAGTTCATGCTGGTGAATACCATTTTCTTCCTCTAAACATTAACTCAGTTATATTTTTTTTTATCTGATGGGAATCATTTAATGGCTATGCCTGTATGACTTTTTTTTCAATTTTTATTATGATTCCAAAGTTTTTTTTAATGAAACCGTAGAAGATTAGTCAGTAATGATTCCAGCCTTACAAAAAAAAATCTAATAATATTTAAGAGTAGAAAACAGTTTCCTGCTGGTGTATGAAAACTGCGTAATTAAGTTGCCGCTACAACTAAGCTCTTAGTTTTCATCATGGAGGTTTTGAATATTATATTTTTGTAAATAACATAAAAGACACATATACTATTCTTTGTGTCTTTTGTATTATTTACAAACACTTATAGTTGGGTACGCAATATAACAAAACTGGACTTCTACTTTGAAATAGGAAACATTGTAGGTATTTAATTTCAAAACCCCGACAACTTATTTAATGTTTCATGACGAACTTTATGAACAATAAGGTTTATGTAAAAATAAAAAAGATACCTTATCTAATAGTTGCTCGGGCAAATTAAATTTATGGCTAACAAACTAATGAAATAGAAATCAGTTTGGGATCACAAAATTCTATGAAATGGATTTAAGATCTTTTTAAATGGTAATAATTGAGGCAAAAGAGACTCCGCCTATAGTTTGAGAACTGTAGTGTTGCCATAATCGGCACCAGTTATAAGTTTTTATTTATAATTTCTCAATAGTTAAAAAATCATTATGTATGTACCTAAGTATTCATTGAAAATTTTAATATGCATACGAATTTAAGTTATCAAAATGTTATATGGTTTTTGTAAGCCTGAGTTGTATTACTGTTTTTGAACAGTACGTTGTTTTCGGTGCTGATTAGCATACCTGTGAATACCGTTTGTGTACAAAATGCAGTATACAAATTTTGAATGTTAAATTTTAACTTCATTTGAGGAGCAAGCTTTAATACAGTAACATAATAGGAAAGTACATTACTTACAATTGATTATATTTTATTTTACACGGAAACGTACACGCACACAGAAGTTTCCGGCAGCCTAGTCGGGAGATCGTTTGACTTGCAATCCGCAGGTCCTGGGTTCGAATCCCGCGGCACGCACCTCTGTCTTTTCGAAGTTATGAGCGTATTGTTTGATTGCCGCCAACTTCAAACGGTGAAGGAAAACATCGTGAGGAAAGCTACATGTCTGAGACTTCTAAATGATCTTGAAGATGTGGGAAGTCTGCTAACCCGCACTTGGCCAGTAAAATAGTACTTATCTAACTTCAAAGTATAAAAAAACTATAAATCCTTGTTGTAAAAGTCAAATTTAAACCCTCTGTTTTTATCTGTAGTTCATCATAACACATTCATTGTTCACTTCCGAATATACAAGAGTATTTGATATACACCGACCAAATTATCAAACAGAATTGATAAAGTGACAAAACTTTAAAACTTCCGTATACGACTTCAAATTCACCCAGAAAATAGAACAGTGGCTCCAGTATTCCAGTATCCAATTTCACAGACAACTTTGTCAATCTACCTCTTGCTCGTTTCAAACAAAATGAACCCTCATTATTATACCTCCATATTTCATGTGATGAATGAAAACATTTGATGTTATCAAGCGCCGACGTGATAGGTTTGGCAACGAGGAAATAAAGGAGAATAACCTGCAGTCATTTTTGATCATTTTCAGAGTTATTTACCTTTGACGGATAATGAATTTGAATTGAGGTGCTTGTCCCACCGCTAACGAGGTAGCGATTAGCTATCGATCGTATTTCGCTCGAGAAACGATAAAGATGTAAATTCTGTCAAAGTCAGTTAAATTAAAAATCATAACTGTCGTTGTTTTAGTCATTTTTAAGTAGCTAATAATATATTTTTTAACGGGCAAGTGCATATAGTAACTACAACAAAACAATATACAGGCTCAACTAACTAAACTACTACAAAAAAAGCATATCGATTACTCCAGGCCGATAAAGGTCTAAAGACAATCCAAGTAAATAAATAATAAATAAAATGTTTAAAAAAAACTAATAAATTGTTCGTTACTATTACAACGATATATTTATATTATCTTAATGGCACTCCAAGGTTCTTTTAATGTCTCGAAGTGGGTCGTGCATCTGTCTCACTCTTATAAATTTTTACTAAGTAAATATAAAAATATCTTGCATATTTTTGATAAATACGCAACGTCAGCTTTACACAAACAGCAATGCATTATAGAATATTTTTTATGTTAACTAAACATAAAAATAAAACTACTCTAAAAGACCGTTAGCAGCGGGAATTGTTCCCAGGATGCTGACCCCATTACCTCGTTGTATAGCGATACTAACTCTTTGAGCAAAGTAGAGGCCAGCATTCTGGTCACGTGTTGCGTCGATCAGACGAGACGAGAGCTCTCTCTCTCTCTCTCTTTCTTTCTAATAAAATTAGAAATAAACGTCAAATTATGAAAACTTTCTCGTTAAGAGGGTCATGTATCGGACTCAGAATACAGGTATCGGATATCAAAATAAAAATTACTGTAATTACAATCATAATTGGTTTTTCATGCCAATGTTCGTATATTTATTAAAACTAAATTCAATAATTTTATATCTAAAAAATGCAAGCAAGATAGCTCACCCACTCCGTCGCCTTAATTAAACTATCTCGAAACTCGAGACGTATCGAGTGACAATAAGTATCGGCTATCTATCACAGCCCTGCTGAGACAGGTGATCGATAACACGGGGTGATACCTCATCGTCGCTCCTTAAGTATCCTCCAGGCTATTCCAGGGATTGCCTCCGATATTTCATCACGTGATATGGTGGGAGGTTGTGGCCTTGGGTTTCTGTGTGAACCTAAGTTTAAGTACCGAAAATATCTACCAGGTGACCTATCTATATTCCCAAGTACATTTGTTTGAATCTAACTTGCTCGAATCCGTTTCATCGAACTGTTTGATTCCAGATGTTTTATTTGACACGAATTTCTGATACCAATAGTTTGTTATCCGTAATTTTCATTTACCCGAAAAATATTTTTTTCATATTCATTACAACTACGAAAATATAAATTAAAATTTCAATAAATCGAACCTTATTTTTAGTCGACTGCGTAAGAGGGAGAGTTATGTTTTTCGAGTGTATGTATGTTTGTATGTATATTGTATGTATATATATATGTACATATATGTGGGTATGTATGTTTCTATGTGACAGCCTACAGCCTAATCGGCTTGACTGATTTTAATGTGCGAGGTGTCGTTAGGTTTGTCTTCACTTCCTGAGTGTCATGGCCATATTTATTTTTAATAATAATAATAATACATCTCTTGCAAAAATAAAAAAATGCGTTTTTTCGTAACTTCTAACGAATTATTTCGTAAAAAGCAAGTGATAGAATTATTCTAAATAATGCGCTTTTACAATCTACCTAACTACGCTTTTACAATCTAATCTATCTATCTAACCTACCTTCTCACAAAAACCGTACACTCAACAGCGTAACGAAATCGTAAACTAGACTGCAAAAACTGCTTTTCTGCAGTCGGGTATTTTGTTTATCTTTGTATATATATACTTGTTAAGCTATAGTTTTTGGTCACGACTGCCCAATTTCCACACTTACACGAGTATCTGCCATAAAAAGGATCTGACGTAAGGTTGTGGCCCCATGTCATCCGGCACGGCGCTGGATCGGAAACAAAAGACGGCGTGGTGCCGGAATCCGACGTTTTGACCTACTAAAAACGACGGATTCGCCGTGAAATTGCAAAATGACATGGGGCCGGGCCCTTACGAGAATGTTTTAACCAGAATATGTCCTTAAGCGAACAAAGGCCTTGCTAGTGGACAATCATCGTTACTTCGATTTGTGGCAAATACTCGCCAGCAAGATGCGAGCAACCAGAAATATTATGTAAAAAAAAACAACGGGTTGCATTCGGGGAGTGCAGGTAGAAGGGAAAACTAAAAAATAAAATAGCAAAAAGACTGACTCGTGAAGGATTTGAACCTCCGTCCTCGGATGGACAATTAGAAATTTGGTGCTCTAACCTACTGAGTTAACGAGTCTTACGTGCATGTGTCGAAAATAAGCATTCGGTGCAACGAAATGACGTCATGCTAGAAGGACAAACATGTACATACAATAATGAACTTTAAACGCAGAACAATAGAATAGGTTTCTGACTAAAATAATGACGTCATGCTAGAAGGACCAACTTGTACATACAATAATGAACTTTAAATGCAGAACGTTAGAATAGGTTTCTGACTAAAATAATCCGTCCGTCTTACGAATTTTCGAATTACGAATTTTAATCTGACGATCTGACGCGAGTTTAACATTTTTTTACGTCCATCAAAAAAATGCACAACGCCGCTAAAGAAGTTTTCACTTCAAAAAATCTCCGCGAGAGTGGACATGCCCGACGTCCAATAATATTGACTTCATAATTTATTTACGGTATTAGTACGTCTTTTTAGTACCTTTCATCATTTTATTTAATTTCTTCGTATTACTTTCACCAAGCCTACATAATACGCTTAAATAGAAATGAAAAATCACGACAGCAAATTGATCGTAAAATTTTCGAATTTCGAATTGTTCGAATTTTCTAATAAGATGAAACGAACGGTTTTAATGTTCAAATTTATTTGAATAGGGAAACAAATCACTTTGAGAGAATTTATTTTGTTTCGGTAAATTCATTAATTTATATTATTTCCTGTAGTTATCTTATACATACTAAGTACCTTTAGTTCCAACCTTTATATTTGAGTCCTGAATAAAAAGTTTGAATTGTTAAAGCAGAAAAATGTGTCACGTATAAGGAAAAAAACTTCTTCATACGAAACTAGTATCGTACGAAGAAGAATATTTTTTTTATACATTATAGATCTACGATTGACCACCAACTCGCCTGATGTTAAGCGACGGTGTGGCCGAGGATGGAGCTCGTCGATCTAGAAGATGTCTATTCACTCTAGCCTTGAAAATTCCAAGATTGTAGGTCTCAGGAAACAGAGATGAAGATGAGAAGAGAGATGTTTCTTCGTACGAAACTAGTTACGAAACAATGGTTACGTACGCGGCCGAAGCGGTATATTCAATGTTCTTTTATCATTGACAGGCTCACGCTTGACAGTCAACTTATCTGGCAACATATCACCACAGTCATAATAGCAATCTTATTCAATATTACATTGACCGACCGACTTGCATCTCAGCCACAAGAAGTCCACTGCTGGCCTTAGACCTCTCCCATGGATTTCTAAAAAGATCGCTTGGAAGCGACTTACATTCAGCATCTTTCTGGCACTTGTAAAATAGAGGTCTTCTATCCACCTCATGGCTAGAAAAAATAACTGTTTGAAATTTGAATTTCCCGCCGCATGTCTGCCGTCGGCCCTTAATGTCATGACGTATATTCGTCGATGCGGCCGCAATGATCCCTCAAGCATAAAATTTGTTTCATGCAGACATTTTCTTTGCCTAATTAGTCATTAACTAAGTTGCTCCGCGCTCTAGCCTCTGAATGAATTCTTAAAGCTGAAGGATCCCTTTTAGTACCCGCTAATAAGGGTACAGAAGGGGTGTTGGCAAACTATTTATTTATTTACAGCTCTATTTAGGGAAGGTTTTGGGCTAAAAACCGCTCGAAAACAGAACAGACTTTGCCTAGAATTAGAAATTATTTTAATTCAAATATACATAAAACTCGGCTGGGCAGCGATCGGAAAACTCAAAAGAGTCTTCTCGTTCAATATACCGCAGTCCCTCAAGTCGAAAGTTTACGACCAGTGTGTACTACCAGTGATGATATATGGCATTGAAACTTACTATGAGCCTTATATGGAAGCTCAGTCACGCAACGAACTATGCAGAGGGCTATGCTCGGGGTCTCTCTGCAAGATGGTATCTGAAACGAACAGATCCATAAACGTACAAAAGTCACCGACATAGCACAGCGGATTGATAAGTTGGAGTGGCAGTAATGATAGATTCGGCGAAAATTTGACAGGAGGTTTCACAGTCGGGTTAAACATCCTGACAATTCCCGCCGTGTGCCTTTTATAATTATTGTGGTCACGAGCTAGCTGCTGATCAATGAATGAGTCTTTTTGCAATCGGTTAAAAAGGATCAGTCATGTCATGTCATGTCATGCTCCATTTTCAAACTTCACCTCTGGTTGAATTCATTGTTTGTCATTGAAACCCGTGACTTGTCAGTTTCCATTCGCTTGGATACAAAACTGACAGTCACGGTTGTTAAATTACTTATAATTAATGATGTTTTGCAGGGTTCAGTAGGTAATCAAAACGGAGATGGTTGGCTTTCTCATTTATTTTTGCTGCTGGTATGTCTGTTTTAATTACTGAAATTGAGCAAGTTTTAGTGAATTGTAAAATTTTTATGTAAGATATACGTAAAAATTATATCATTTATTATTTTTATGCGCGTCATAGTGAAGCTGCGAGTGTAAGAGACAGCACTACTGTGTCAGTTCGTAATATCACGTTGTCTCTTTCTTCGGAGAACTTTGTTTCAATATATCACACTATCGAAGCAAAGATGCGATATGTAGTTAGTAATTTTAGTTTGAAATTGCTCCTTTATGTTACAATAACTGAATGTTTTGAAGCAGGGACCGGAACCTTTAACCTAGTTTCAAATAAAATAGACAAATAAAATCATTATAGTTCAAAAGGAAACAAAAATTGTACTTACCAAAATGCACTACACGAACTCCTAATACTCAGCATGCATTATAGAACCCTGACACCCCCATGAACATGTTTCAGGAGAGAAACTCTGTTATGAAATTTCACCTGAAATTACAGCGCATTATATCAACCTCGGGCGAGGCAATACTGGCGAAAATTAAAGCTCGCCTAATATAGTTCACAACTTGGATTATGGCTTATTAAGCTTGTTATGGAATATGGTTTGAGGTTAAAATCGCGGCGGGACACAATGTTTGTGAACTTCCTCGGCGTTTAACCGTTTTAAATAAAAACTACGGGTCACTAACGCCTGTTTTGAGCCGAAAAATCCGACTACAGTTAACGTTTAACCGTTGCGAAATAATGAGTATTGTTTTATGTCGCAATTTTGCAAGTAATGGTTACAAACTTACTTTCCTATTCCAGAATTCCTTTAATAGTCTGTTTGGATAGAGGGCTATTTTGGAAATATTTATAGTTTAAAAAACTGAAGCAACCGACTTCTCATGGATGCCATTGTCAGAACTGGACCAAATTGAAATGGGACCACACGGGAAGCACCAACTTTCAAATAAAAAAAGAATCATCAAAATCGGTTCACCCAGTCGAAAGTTATGAGGTAACAAACATTTTAAAAAATCCTCCTCCTTTTTTGAAGTCGGTTGAAAAATGGGAAGTAACGATTGAATAAAATAATGATATATCATGTGACTCATACACATGTTGATACAAAATACAAATACAAATACAAAATACAAAATAGTTTATTGATAATTACAATTTCATATTAAAAAGTGTGTTAGCACCCGAACTAGATATTCTGTGTCTCGAGTGCTAACGTCTTCCTGCGTGTAAACTATAATAATAATACATTGACTATACATTAATAAACAAAATAAACGAACCAAATATAAGAAATAAATAAAATACAATAACATAAGGGTAGCTCATAGCATACATACATGTCCAGCCAGCCAAAGTTGTTGTTTACTTGACTTGCGTACGCCGATAACGACCAGCGAGCCTTTTTTTACAGCTGTATGTTGTTAACCCATTGGCTGCCAGTCCATGTAAGTTGTAAACATTGTTGTTATAATTTTAATTTAAAATAATTGATGTCTGCACATTATGTATTTCTGGTTGTCATCTGGCTAACTCGCTCATGACATCAGCTTGTCTTCGCGAGAAGTGGGTGAGGAATCCGAGATTCGCAAAGTTGTGTCCGTTCTTAGTGTAATACTAATTAATGTCTCCTTAATACTACAAAAATAACTCGTATGCAATCGGATATTCTGTAATATTTTCGCTGCGAGCCAACGACCAAGCCAATGCTTTTTTAACAAGATTTAGGACGGTAGGGATTGTAGTGCGGCCTTATGGAGATATCGGGTCGGCTTCGTTAGATCTAATCGCTTTTTGACAGTGAAAGCGTTATGACAATAACACGCAATATAATATAACATGTAACATGTAATTTTTTGGTGAGATATAGTCATTAAGGAAGAAAAAAATATGAAATTTGATGAAAAATGACGTAGATGCAGCGATTTCAGAGGTTAAATAAGACGGCAATCATTCCGTCATGGCTTAGTCCATTAATTCTCGTATACGTAGTATACTGTGCTCACACACGCATATCTACTTGCGTATTATGAGTGAGTGTGCTGTGACGTTCCGAACATGTCACTGGCCATAACCGCAAAACAGTCACTTTTTATGTAGAAATAGGTTGGCACTTGACCGCTAACTCGCCTGATGTTAAGCGACGTTGTTTTCTACGATGGAGCGCGCTTACCTAGAAGAAACTAATTCACTCACGATTTAAATACACCCAGATTATATCGGAAAATGCCTCAGGTAGCATATTCCACAATCTAGCAGCAATCCGCACGACAAAAGTGGAATTAAAGCATTTCGTTTGGGTTTTTGGTATATCCACCATGAAACGACGCTTTAATCGAGATAAAAAAATCGATCTCTTCGTTATTATTCATTCAATAGAGTGAAACAGTCTAAAGGCCTTAAAGCACAGGCCTTTATAATTAGAATTTAAATATATTTTGCGTGTATGACGTCACTGTAGCTACGTCTCTTGCTATAAATGCAGGTATAATATATATATTTATTTTTATTTAACTAAATCTACAGCATATTTTTATGCTTATAACATACATAAATAACTTAGATAAGGCTTAAGGCCAATAATATATTAACATTTTATATTTATCTTATACAATTAAAGTAATATTTCTAAAGAAGATATCGATACCTATTTATCAAGCCATTCAAATCGATTATAATCAAAACTTTCCCATCACTATAATTGAACCAATTAACAATTTCAGTTTTGGTATAAAATCAAATATGGCTTTTTGGATTATAATCATGTTTTAAACATCACTGTGTCAAGCTATTTTGAACCATAACATAAGAGAAATAAGGGTGTATAAAGAGCAAGATTGTGTTGCCAGTACTCTGACCCGATTTCCCCTGTCCGGTTCCATTTGATTGGGGTAGTATTAATCATTAGAGTAGATCCTAATGTTGTTTTGAATATTTTGATGGAGTTACCAGGAATTGGGTTAAGTGTTGTTTGATACTTTGGTAATTTCTTTGAAATCATAAAAGTATTGCTATTATCGTTATTACAATCATTTGTTCTGTTAAAATATTTCTGAGATAAATGTATCTGACGCTAGATGGTTGATCCGCCATTCAATGTAAATGCTGGGGTGGCAGGCATTCAGTTGAACGCCAACATTGGTTAGGGGAGGCTTGCACGTTGTTTAGCCATTTCGTTGATTGCATTAAAGAATCTCAATAAAACGTGATAGAAATGGAAACATTTAAAATATTAAGTTAACTTTGCAGCGTCTGTGGTCACAGATGAGTCTGAGTCTCACCTGTGACCACGGATGCTATAGCTATGGAGTTATAAATAAATATTTGTATTTGTATAAAGTGCTCAAACCGTTAAGAAAATATACGCGATGAATTCATTATATTTATTATTAAAAAAGTCTGTACTTTCATATTTACTTTCTCGTGCACTGAACATATTATTAGACGCAGGTCACACTGCGAAAATCGTTCGAAAGTTATTCTGTTTCTAAACCCCGACACAAACAGTGGGGTGTTATAAGGTTGACGTATATCGTGTATACGATCTGTGTATCTGTATATCAGTGTGAATGTGTATCTGTGTCTGTCTGTGGCATCGTAGCTCTCAAACGGTTGAACCGATTTTGATCTAGGTACTTTTTTTTGTTTGAAAGAACATTTTATTCTTAGCTATGTTTCATCAAAATCGATTCAGCCGTTTTTTTAGTCGGGGGTTTTTGAGTTTTCTAAGCTTATAGTTGTACCATTATATACCTATGTAATAAATGCTATTATGGTATTCTGTGATTTATAGTTACTTGTTGGAAATCCAATGTAAGTCTAGCAATGGATTTCATGTGGCTAAGATAATGATGATTATGATGATATTGATAAGAAGGAATCACTATAAATATGTTTAAAATATCTTACTGGTTACTCACGTATATTTTTGAGTCAAAATCTCCGACTATAGTTTCAACGGCATACGGCGGTCTTTTCAAAAGAAGCAGCACAGATGTCACTCCCGAAGGACGTCCCGTCTGGTATAGATTTGGACTCAGAAATAATCGTAATCCATAAGATATTTTAAAGATGTGTAACAACCACGTTAGTTTCCATAATAACACAGTTTTTTTTTACCACAAAACAATATACAAAATACACATATTTAACTAAATTACGACACAAAAATCAAATCGATTACTCCAGACCGATAAAGGTCTAAAGACAATCCAAATGATCAAACCCACGTTGGCAGCGTACCCAGCATGCTGCCTGAATTGCCACGTTGAATGGCATGCGTTGGGCCAGATACACTGTAAATATACCTATTTTATCCAATATCCACAATCCTATCGACACTACTTAACAAAACAATGGTTGGCTAATTAATTCCGTAGGTATAATTTATTCATTGCCAAAGCCGTAGTTTCTATCAATCTTGTTATTATCGATGCAAACTTTGCCACTGCGGTCTGTCTCAAACTTAAGATTGGATATGATAGAAACAAAGGAAATAAATACACAATGACCGGATTATACCACACATGTTAGATCTGAGAAAATAATTGTTTGTTAAACATTAATACTGTCATTTACACACTTTTATGTTTTAGTAATAATACTAAAAAAACTTTACGCTTTACGAGTAAGAAGTGATCATCAATATTATGACAATTTATTCGTAATATCGAATCTTTTTCAGTCGGGCACGCACCGGCAAGCACAGCGTAGGAAGACCAGCCACGAGATGGAAACCAAATACAAGTGGCAGGAAGACGCTGGTTGCAAGCCGCTTCCAATTGGTATTTTTGGAAATCCAAGGAGAACAGGCCTATGTCCAGCAGTGATATTCTTATGGCTGATCTGATGATGATAATTACACACTATAGACACTTAGAAATTGTGCATACTGGTTTACTCGTTAACATAGATATTTAATTAAATGTGTTCGCGGAGTGAATCTTCTGTACCTGTAGTACTCACTAAGCACGGGTGAAACCACTGAACACAATTAGTGCAATATAATCAGCTTAACCAAAGACTGAAGCCTTCCTAATGCTAGACACTGTAAGTTATGATATACATTCAGTGCCTTTTGAAACAGCCAAGAAGGCAGTCATGTGTTTACAAAAAAAATGTTTTTTGTTGTTGTTGTGAAAACATAGTCGTAAATTATAATAATAATAAAGCACTATTATTATTAACGGGATATTTACCGTGGTCCGCGTTGATTTTGAGCTCCTGATATTCAAAATTAACGCGAACCACGGTAAATATCCCGTTACGTTAATAATAATAGTGCATGTGTAATGAATGACCGTGATAGTTTAAAAAAGTGTTTTAGTAATAATAGTTAAAATGACGGAGTAATTCGTGTACGTACATAAAAAAAATACGGTACGAATTGATAACCTCCTCTTATTTGAAGTCGGTTAAAAACTGAAGCAACTGACTTCAAAATACGCAATTTTGTTTACTCGGATAACATTTATCTAGTTATTTTGTTATAAAGACCAAAGTACTGAATCGGTTTTGTCAAAATTTACACGGGACCACCACTGAGCTTACCTGCTAAACAAAAAAATAAGAATTATCAAAATCAAATCATAATTGGCGGAGTAACAAACATACGGAAAAAAAACATGCAGTCGAATTGAGAACCTCTTACTTTTTGGAAGGCGGTTGAAAATGCAGTATTATCAAATACAGTATAAAAGCAATAAAACTCGTATAATGATTATTGCTGTTATGAAAATGTCTAGTACCTAACTCATACTCGTATTTGAAACTGTTTGTAACGGTTGTGCGGTTAAAAATTTTAGTCAGAAAAAATTTTTTTTTTAGTTAAACAGTGTTTTGTTCCGTTTTCGCACGTGTCAGTTCCCATCTGACAGAAAGTGACAAGTCCTTATTGGTCGGTCAGCAGTGCGTTACCAACCGAGAGTTACGTTTGAGCTGCTTCTTTGAAAAAGACCGCTACATGCGATTGAAACTATAGTCGGATTTTTCGGCTCAAACAGACGTGAATGACCCGAAGTTTTCATTTGAAATCAATCTGTCTCTATGTCTGTTTGTTACTTTTTATGCATAACCGACTGAACTGATTATTATGAGTCCAGAACAAAGGTAGCCGAGACACTGAAGACGGGCACAGGCTATAGGCGGATAGTTAATAATCATCATCACCGTTTTTCATCACTACGCGAATGAAACCGTTTATTGTGTTTATTCCACCTTCATTAAAATCTAATCGCATTAATACCTTAATCTTATCAGTAGCACTTACAATATTATTTAAAAGTCAACATTAAATCAAGTTGTAAGAAAGTGTTGCTAGTAGAATTAAAAAAAAGCCGGACAAGTGCTAGTCAGACTCGCCCACCGAGGGTTCCGTACAAACAAGTAGATAAAAGTGGGCCATCGTATTTTTTTTCATATTTTCCTTCTTATACCGAAAAATATAGGTACATCGTAAAAATATTTAAGAAACTATTTTAACTTATGCTAATAAAGCTCTTTCATATGATACCCTACATGATAAGGTTAAAGAACTTTAAAATTTGGACCCTCATTCCTTGCGTAAAGACACAAAAATGTCCAGTTTTCGGATTTTTTCCTATATGTGTACTCTAACACAATGCTTCTTGCCAAATTTCATAGTTCTAGGTCAACGGGAAGTACCCCATAGGTTTTGATTCCCTTGTGAGTGTCGAAATGTGCATTTTTTAAGACATTTCAGCTGTATTTTTTTTTTATGAAAACTGAGAAATTTGATTTTTCTTTCTGCAGCAAGATACTTACTATGGATTTGCGTATATGGTTAATTTCAACGCGATACCTTCACGAGTTCCCGAGATAAAGGTCTTGACACCCGGACAGACGGACAGACAGACGGACAACAAAGTGATCCTATAAGGGTTCCGTTTTTTTTCTTTTGAGGTACGGAACCCTAAAAAACAAGGACAGTCAAATGACACAATTGTTCTTTTTCCGAACAGACTCCGTTTCGGTGCATAACATAACGCCAAAAACTCAAACTCAAACAATAACAACTTTAAAAAATACAGTGTTCTACATATTGAGCGCAACGGAAAAATCCTGTTCTTACCCACCGTTCACCTCCAACCTGGGTAAATAGTGAGACAACCTGGGTAAATAGTGAGACAACCTGGGTAAATAGTGAGACAACCTGGGTAAATAGTGAGACAACCTGGGTAAATAGTGAGACAACCTGTGTTATACCAATAGTGGGAAGTTTTTTTTTAAACGGTTCACATTTATCCGCCTACGTGTTCCATGGGAAATATTTAATTTCCACGGTAAACCTTGTTACCAAAACTTTTCAAATTTCAAAAGCGAATATTATATCTAAAAGTTACTCTATGATATTATGTTGCATTGTCCTTCATATTGACAACTTTTGACAATTTATACTTCCATTTTCTGTCATCTTTATTTATAATGGTCTTGGTGCTTTATCTTTTTTGTTGCGTAATACAAGGATCCACATTGTTTGTTAAAAGATAAAATATTCGTTTAAGATGCTCAAATATAGTATTACCGATTGTACTCCAATTTTACTGTTTTAATTTAGATATGCTAAAAAATATTTGATTAGAAAATCAATTTGTGGAAAAGGTGAATTTAGCATTTGTTCAAAATGAGTTTAGTACAACATAAAATTCGGTCCAAACAGATCGGAAGCCTAGATGTTGACAGTTGACTTTTTATTTTATGATTACAGATGCAGAACAGATTTTAATTTGAATAGCTACTAGCTATTTTCTAAACCTATGGTTTTAAGTTGCAATGTCAATTTTGGCACTTTCCAGTACCTACATTACGAGTATTCTTTGCAAAGAAGTTGGACTGGGCGAATTCTCTAAGCAATGGATTTAAAAAAAATCTGAAGGAGACAAGTCATTTGTAAAAATATTTGACGAACGAAGAAATAGGAAATAGTCGACGAATAAGAGGAAAAAATGAATAATTTAATTTTACAGAAGAAGCGGAATATAAAAATATTTATTATATTTATCAGTATAACTCTGATGTACCATTATTACAAATCATTGTTCGGTTTTACTTCGGAAGAAATCAAACAAGATCCTTTGAGGCTACAATATGTCGTGGTCCATATAGACTTGAAAGGAGCTCCGCCCAAACTTATTTACCTACGTAATATTATCCCGATGTTAAAACACCATGGCGTCAACGCATTGCTGATGGAATATGAAGACATGTTTCCATATGAGGGGAAACTTGCGAGTATAAGTGCTAAAAATTGCTATGGACGTATTGAAGTAAGTACTTGTAAAATTTCTTAAGGTTTTGCGAGATTAAAGCGCGCAGCTATCTCTCTCGCGCATCACAACCTTTTTAAACATATAAAATCATTGAGTAGGGATATTAGAAAAGTGAGAGCTAAATTTGTTTATTTAGAGAGGAGAAACATTTAAAAACATTATTTTATTTACAGATCGGGCCGCTCCATATAGACACTTAAAATTGCGATACCTCTAATGGGGTTATTGTGTTATTTCTACCAATAAATGTACATAACATAATAGAGCAATAAATGATTTGACTTTGACTTTGAAAAAAGTTTTAATCAGATATCATTTATTTCATTTATGGCGACGGAATTAGAGATATACATATATATTCCTATTCCTCAGCCAATTAAAAAAAAAACGAAAAAAAACTTGTTATTAAATATGTCTCCTGTATAAATAAACAAATTTGGCTCTCACTTTTTTATTATATCCCTATTCAATGATTTTATATGTTTAAAAAGATTGTGATGCGCAAGAGAGATAGCTGCGCGCGTTGAGCGAATCCGATAGTCGTTGTCGTGCGGTTTTATGCAAGCAAATTACATAGAACAAGTTTTTCATACAACAAGAGAATACTGTTTTCTACCCCTAAATACCTATTATCCGATTTCGATCATTCTTTTTAAAGTTTGTACCTCAAAAGGAAAAAAACGGAATCCTTATTGGATCACTTTGTTGTCCGTCAGTCAGTCTGTCAAGACCTTCTATCTCGGAAACGCAAGGAGGTATTGACTGCAGTAAATCCTGAGCTGGCACCTTGAACCCACTACTACTACAATATCAGTTAATATAAGTTAATATAAGTTAAAAAAACAATATTAGAAGAGTTCAATATGTCCAACTAGAGCTTTAACAAAAAAATCTTTCTCGAAATATTCAACAAAAATGGTAGAACCGCCAAATAATTTTAAAAACGACAAGTCACGTTTATCTAAGAAACAACAAAAACAAATTTCACAGAAAGGTTAAATTCAACTAAACGACATAATTTTCAAAATCTAAAACTGACAAAAAATTTCATAATTATAAATAGTAAATATTATGAACCGAGAAAAACAAAAACATTTTAGGGTGGGAAGAAATAACTAAGTAAATACATAATTACCATTTCATTAGAACGAGAAAAGTCAACTAAAACCCAGAGAAATAAACACCTGAAAAAAACCTTTTTGTTTGTATGTTTTTCGTTTTGTTTTTCTGCTTTTATGTTTTTTTTTTTTTGTTATAATAAAGCATGTTTACTGTATATTGTTAAAACCGAAAGTTTACTAGGCATGAGAGTGCATTTACTGGTGGTATATATTCTCATTTGTTGCCTATGACAATGTGCATATTAAAGTGAACAAAAACATTCAATAGTATTGCGCGAGCAAAGCGAGCGTATAATTTTCTGGGCTCATTTTCATTTTCTTAGTTCTGTACACTTTAACATATTTTTTAAACATATTACATATTTTATTTCCAGTTAAAGAAATTTATTAATTTCTCCATCCAACAAGGGATTGAAATTATACCGCTCATACAAACGCTCGGCCACCTGGAGCATGCGCTCAAGCTGGAAGAGTACAGAGATTTGCGGGAGAACCCTGCTTATCCTGACTCCATTTGCCCAACCAATGCGAAGAGCAAACAACTTCTCTCGAGTATGCTGCAACAGGTATATGTTAGACAGTTTTTTATATGTCCTTCCTCGGAAGGTGGTCCCTGCCTAGGTTCAACAAAAGAGCGTTTTAAAAAGGGTGTTTACAAGATCCTCTTCGTCTCATACTAACATAAAAAACACACGCACAAACACACAAACTACTAGTAGTTCTACGAATAGTAGACCTCGCGAGAGAGCTTATTTGAAGCTCCCCTTGGGGTCATCTGTACATAATACTGAGCTAACGTTTAATGACCATATAGTCGAGGTATGCAACCGCGCTCACAAATCGTTAGGCTTTGTCATGAGACAGTCTGCCAGATTTACGGATAGGAGTACTATTGTCGCCCTCTACTATGCGTTTGTACGGAGTAAACTGGAATACAACTCCATAATCTGGGACCCTCACGAAGACAAGTACAAGCTTATGGTAGAAAAGGTGCAAAAGCGGTTTACCCGATACTTATATACCAGCCTGTATGGTTATTATCCATTTCTATATCCGTCTTTATTCGTGGCGGGAATGGTGGGTATCGACACTTTGGAGCTCAGGAGGAAGTGTGCTATAATGGTACACTACTACCTGTTGCTTCACAATAAGATCGACAACCCCTCCACTCTGTCGAGTCTCGCGCTCGTGACTCCGGAGCGGGCGCGGCGACCGCACGTGCGGCGCCTACTCGCGGCCCCGACGACGCGTACGCGCACCGCGCAGTACGCTCCCACGGCTCAGGCCATCTCTCTGCTCAATGCCTTGCTTGCTCAACAACCTGACCTTGATATATTTATTGTGAATATGTATATATTTAGTCGTATGTGTGATTACCACTTGACTTTTAAGTAGTTTTTTTTGTATAATATTGTATTTCAATTATTTTTGTTAATTATTTGTGATTTTTTTTATGTTATATTTGATTTATTGATTTTTAATTATATTGAATTTGTATTGTTATATTATTATTTTATATAACTACATACTGTTGGATTGTCATGCGATTTGGCCTACAGCTGTAAGCATGACAGTCATTTGTAAATAAATAAATTCCTACATAAAGTTGACTTAGGAGGCCGTATATAAAATTTTGGCTGATTTCGGAATTTCAAGTTATTTCACGAACAAAAGAACATTTTTTCCATAAGTTTAAGCACTTTGAAATATCAATTTAATTTTAATACATAATAATGCTGGACGTTTCTGGGAGTGTTAGTAGGTATTAAATGACTCAATATATCACAAAAAAAATCTGCGCTAAAATGCATCAAGCACATCCACGAACCTTCACTGTTACACAATCTCAAGATGGTTGTCATATCTCGACAACCACTGGACCAATTCTGTTCATTTTTACGTCAAGTTGTAATAATTGTGTATTTTATCTACCTAGCAAATATCATTAAAATCGGTTGGTAATTAGCGCCACAATAAAATTCCCCTTTTTTATGGAAACTACCCCTCATCAAAAATCGCCAACGACATTTTTTTTTTTAAAATAATCCATTGAACCTATACACCAAGTTTCATGAAAATTGGTTCTTAATACGCCCTGTACGCGAGTATGAGCATACAAACTCGCAAAGAAATTGACAGACGAAAGAGAAAATTTGTCCAGTTGATGCAGAGACGCTTCGCTCGCTCGGTCGTTTATTTTGCATGTGTCAGTACGGTAACGATCATTGTATACATGGTACTTACGTATGTACGTATAAGTGGGCGTTGACCTTAATTGTATCGTATATCCTTGTGTATAAGTGGGCATTGACCTTAAATCTTTGCAGGTGGTAACGTTTCACGATAGTATAACACCTTTGAAACATATTCATATTGGATGTGACGAAGCATACATTTTTAACACATGTAAGCGTTGCAAGAGTGAGAATAAAACTTATGGGTAAGTTAACATTTTAACATGGTTTCAACTATGAAGGCATTACTCAAGATACTCAAGATAATTATACAGAGGAACAAGTCGCCACACAAGAAGTAAAAATTGAATAAGTTTGTATTTCTTGTGTGGCGACTGTTAGCAAAGTACAAGTTAGTTGCGTTCCAAAGTTTGCCTACACAGTATATTATGTTTACAATATGTTTTCTTTTTATTAAAATAAGATAAGATATTATATGTTACCACAAAATTTACTCATTATATTCGATTTTTTATTTTATTTTGATATATTTTTATTGTCAATATTTTTTTTTATACATTTTTAAGTATTTACATACATACTTAAATATCTCAAACCTCAAATCGGGACTTGAATTTGCTAGCGATAAAGATAAAAATGAAACATGTTTTTGAAAACTCTTGTCTAAGCAAGCAAAACTTCTCTTAGTACTCATGTTTTTAAATTTTGTGCGTTGTTTTAGTGTAAATCCTAACTAATATTTGAAAAGCGAAAGTAACTCTGTTTGTTACAGTTTCACGAATAAATGGCTTAACCGATCGTTGTGAAATTTATAACAAAGACAGCTGTAGACCTACAGAGAGAAATAGGTTACTTGTCATCATCATTGTCATCTTTTTTCGTAACTACGTAAATTTTTGTACTTTCGTACTTCATGAAACCGGGGCGCAGCTGGTTTACAAATCGACAATTATTGTGAATCTACGTTTTTTTGTTATTTTTAACCGACTTCCAAAAAGGAGGAGGTTCTCAATTCGACTGTATCTTTATTGTATTATGTATGTATGTTTGTTCAGCGAACACTTCGCTAATTATGAATTGATTTTAATGATTATTTTCAACCGACTTCCAAAAAGGAGGAGGTTATCAATTCGACTGTATTTTTTTTTTTTTTTTTAGGGTTCCGTACCTCAATAGGAAAAAACGGAACCCTTATAGGATCACTTTGTTGTCCGTCTGTCCGTCTGTCCGTCTGTCCGGGTGTCAAGACCTTTATCTCGGGAACGCGTTCAGGTATCGAGTTGAAATTAAAACCATATACGCAGATCCATAGTACCTTGCTGCAGAAAGAAAAATAAAATTTCTCAGTTTTCATAAAAAAAAGTTACAGCCGAATATGTCGTAAAAAACGCACATTTCGACACTGACAGAGGAATCAAAACCTATGGGGTACTTCCCGTTGACCTAGAACTGAAATTTGGCAAGAAGCATTGTGTTAGAGTACACATAAAGGAAAAAATCCGAAAACTGGTAATTTTTAATTTAATCACAAAAAATAGTGTCTCTATGCAAGGAATGAGGGCCCAAATTTTAAAGTGAATTAACCGTATCATGTGGGATATCATATGAAAGAGCCTCATTAGCATAAGCTAAAACAGACATTCTTCGCCCCCTGCAGACTCTTCACTTCAGCTGGGAACCAAAACTTTTTAGGCGAATTTTGATTAAGTACAGAGTGGCCGCGCAAAGCAACGTTGATTGCCTCAAACGCCGGCGGTTTGCCGGCAAGGAATGTGTAAAATATTTTTACGATGTATATTTTTCGGTTTATGAAGGAAAATATAAAAAAAAATATATGATTTCCCCCTTTTATTTAGTTTGTACGGTACCCTCGGTGGGCGAGTTTGACTCACACTTGTCCGGTTTTATTTTTTATGTTTGTTACCTCATAACTTTCGACTGGGTGAACCGATTTTGATGATTATTTTTTTATTTGAAAGCTGGTGCTTCCCGTGTGGTTTCCCCCCATTCCCCATTGGTCCAGTTCTGACAATGGCATCCATGAGAAGTCGGTTGCATCATTTTTAAACTATAATTAGTTGTTTGGTAGGTCATACTTCACAGGTGGATATAAATTTTATCAAAATCGGTTCAGTACTTTGGTTTTTATAATAAAATGACTGGAAAAATATGTCATCCAAGTAAAAGAATTGCATATTTTGAAGTTTTTTTTTTAGTTAAACTATCTTATCACAGTCATAGAGTTATCTTTATTCATAAGCTCCAGGTTTCTATTCTAGTAAAATAAATCCGTTTTTATGGAACAAACGGATTTATGTTACTTTAATAGACTATTTTCATGCACTTCCAAGATCTCGATATGATTTGCTGAGAAGAATAATAAATCTTTAATTTTAGGCTTTTCTATTTTTCACTAAATAAATGATTAATTCACTTTTTTTACAGAAAACTATTCGAACATCACGTAAAATACATCGCAAATATCACCAGACATTATAATAAAAACGTGACTGTTTTAATCTGGGATGACATGCTTCGAACTATTAACCCTCTAGCATGGGAAGAAATTGATTATTTCCATAATATCGAACCAGTTTATTGGGACTACAGAGAAAGTTATGAATTCCCCCATTTGCATATTATGAATTACAAAAAGAAATTTGGAGGCAATTGGGCTGCTTCAGCTTTCAAAGGAGCCGATGGAAGAGCAGCAACGGTACCCAACCTGCGCAACCGTCTCCTGAATCATTACAGTTGGATGAAAAGATTACAAACTAAGATTCCTTGTAAACAAGAAGTTTATAAATTTAAAGGAATTATATTAACAGCTTGGTCTAGATATAGTCACATGGACCCGCTGTGTGAGCTTTTACCAGTTGCTATGCATAGCCTTATATTAAATTTACGAATGATCAATTTTTTTAGTTTAGGCGGTGTCTATGTTCAAAATGACATTGATAATTTTTTTCATAAACATCTCGGAAACGATGACCAACATTTAACCTGTGTAGGTAAATTTCCTGTTTCTCAGGAGATTTATAAATATTGTCGCTTCGATGGAGTAAATTTATATAAGTCTTTGTATGAGTATAGAAATTTTATTAATGATTCGTATAATCTTTTACAAAAGTCTGATATATATCAATATGATTATTATTTTCAATCAAAGTATGTTAATAAACATAATATAGATGTAAATATTTACAATAATATTTGGTCAAAATTACAAAATTATGAGAAAATAATAAGTAATAATATGCTTTATTATTATGAAAAAGACGTTGTCAAAGAATATATAGGGTACAAAACGTTTAATTTAAAGAAAAATCTGGAACATATAAGACAAAATTTGAAATTATGTTCATTAAATAAAAACTGGGAAAGTCGGCCTTTATTTTGATATGGATAATTTGTATCGATATCTTGTTCATCATCATCATCTCAGCCATAAGAAGTCCACTGCTGGACATAGGCCTCCCCCATGGATTTCCAAAAAGACCGATTGGAAGCGGCTTGCATCCAGCGTCTTTCCGCCACTTGTATGAGGTTATCTGTCCATCTCGTGGCTGGTCTTCCTACGCTGCGCTTGCCGGTACGTGATCTCCACTCGAGAAACTTTCGGCCCCATCGGCCATCAGTTCTACGTGCTATGTGCGCTGCCCACTGCCACTTCAACTTGCTAATCCGCTGTGCTATATCAGTGTGCAATATCTTGTTAAAGTAGTCATATTATTTATTTATCCATGCTTAAGTTGCTGTCAAATTAATTAACACCTATATTTATTTATAAATAAATATGTTTATGTTTTCTGTGTATTTTTTACATCAGTATGTATCAGTATGTGTTCTGTGTATGTTAATTCATACTGTTGGAAAATAAATTAATAACTTACAAGTGTCTTTTTTATGTTTTAGTTTTAAAGGCCAATAGTGTAAAAGTAAATAAATGTGAAAAGGGACGTGAAAGAAATCTAGATACGTGGCCATGATTGATTTTATTTTATACCCACATTATTTGCATGCAAGTCTACAACAACCCACAATCCCCTTAACAAACAAAAAAAAAGTTTATCAATAAACTAAATTATCAATAAACTTTAGGTACCTATCTGGTTTGTATACGAGGTTGAACGTATATGGCTGCAATCGCAACAACATGGACAACATGGTCATGGATTTCTTTTGTAGGTCCATAAACCAGGATGTCATCGACAAATTGAATGACTCCTTCAAGGTCGTCTGGATGTTCGTATAGCTTTCTATGAAATACTTCAGATGTGGAACATATTCCAAATGGCATGCGCAAAAACCTGAATCGACCAAAAATAGTGTTAAACGTGCATAAATCTGTGTCCTGTGATTTCACTTGGAAAAAAGAGTGCTTGGCGTCTAAAGTACTAAAAACCGTAGACCCAGATAATCGAGCCGTGACCACTTCAAAAGTGGAAAGCTTGAAAGCAGTGCCCCCTATCCTACTCCGTACATGATTGCCTGGAAGAAATCGCTTTAAGTGATAAGGCCGCCTATTGAAAGATTAGCCATAGTAGTTTTGTCTTTTTTTAATGTGTTTGTACAATGTGGTCTTTTAATAAAGAGTTATCTATCTATCTATCATTCTGTATTTTATTAGACATACACAAAACAACTGAAGATAATGACCCTTCTAAATCCTACTAAATTTGTGAATGTTTTAATTTCAATTTATTAACTCGAAAACAGGTATACCTAGCCGTGCCGTGCCGTGGGGTACCGGCTTAGAATAGTACCTCCCCCTCTCTTCCCGTGGGTGCCGTAAGAACCGGCTAAAGGAAATACTACCAGAGATGGGCAGCAGCATCCTCTGCGGAAAACGCTACCCACTGCGCTTGCCAACCCGCATGCCAAGCGTGGCGAGTAATGGCAAAACCCCCCCCCTATGACAGACGACAAAAATACCAGGCCCCCAGTCCCCGGCAGCTCCGCTATTCCGGACTACGGTAGCGGTCCCGGTCACGGCGGAGCAAGGGGTGCTAAGAATCTCCGGAAGAGATCCGGCTACCACCCCCTGCATAAACGACGACTGGCCCTGGTAACACACAATATTCGCACGATGAGGACAGACGAGAAGCTAGCTGAGCTGGAAGAAGAAATGAGTAGGTTACATTGGGATATCCTGGGGTTATCGGAAGTCCGACGAGAGGGTGAGGACACGATAACCCTGAAATCCGGTAACCTACTGTACTACCGGGAGGGCGACCAACAGTCCCAAGGTGGTGTCGGGTTTCTCGTCCACAAGTCCCTTGTTAACAACATTCTTGCCATCGACAGTGTATCGAGCAGGGTTGCGTACCTGATACTCAGAGTATCCAAGAGATATTCGTTGAAGGTCATCCAGGTATACGCACCGACCTCGGCACACTCGGATGATGAGGTGGAGGTGATGTATGAGGACATTAGTAGGGCCATACACACTTCTGAGACCTATTTTAATGTTGTTATGGGGGACTTCAATGCGAAGCTGGGCAGGAAATGCGAAAGTGAGTTGAGAGTGGGGCAATTTGGATATGGACAACGGAACCCCAGGGGACAGAGGTTGGCCGACTTTCTGGAGAAAGAGGGACTCTTCATGATGAACTCTTTCTTCCAGAAGCCACCTCATAGGAAATGGACCTGGTTGAGTCCCGACGGTTCTACGAGAAATGAGATAGACTTCATCCTGACCACCAAGAAACAAATATTCAATGATATCTCTGTGATCAACATGGTTAAAACCGGAAGTGATCACCGAATGGTACGAGGCACTTTGAATATTAATGTTAAACTGGAGAGGTCCCGTATGATGAAGTCTACACTCCGACCCACTCGCGCCCATATCCAAAACCCCGAGAGCTTTCAGCTCGAACTATCAAATCGCTTCGAGTGCCTGGAGAGCTGCGCATCGGTGGATGAGATCAATAACAGGTTTGTGGAAACTGTCCGTACGGTGGGCGCGAAGTTTTATAAACCCCACCGTACAAATAGACCGCAAAAGCTCTCGAGCCATACCCTCGAACGACGCTCATTGCAACTGCAGTCTTCCGGTGACGCCGAGTCATATAGGCGGCTCAATAGACTCATATCAAAGTCTATGCGACACGACATCCGTACCTTTAATACTAATCGTATTAAAGAGACGATAGAGCGGAATAAAGGCTCCAAAGTGTTCGCAAGAGACATGTCTATTGGGCAGAGCCAGTTGACGAAGCTGAAGATGGAAGATGGCAGTATAGCGTCGACCAAAGCAGAAGTCTTGAGGGAAATCGAGAGGTTCTATGGACAGTTATACACATCGGTCGCAAAACCTGTTAGCAGTTTGAGCAGAGATCCAAGAGCCAAACTGACTCGACATTATACCGAAGATATCCCGGACATCAGCCTGTACGAGATTAGGATGGCCTTGAAACAGCTCAAGAACAACAAGGCACCGGGCGACGACGGAATTACATCAGAGCTACTGAAAGCGGGTGGAACACCGGTACTGAAAGTCCTTCAGAGGCTCTTCAATTCCGTCGTAATTGAAGGTACAACGCCAGAAGCATGGAACAGAAGCGTGGTGGCGCTGTTCTTCAAAAAAGGAGACAACACTTTGCTGAAGAACTACAGACCCATCTCGCTTCTGAGCCATGTCTATAAGCTGTTTTCAAGGCTCATCACGAATCGTCTTGAACGCAGGTTTGATGACTTCCAGCCTCCCGAACAAGCCGGTTTCCGAAAAGGCTATAGTACCATAGACCACATCCATACGCTGCGGCAAGTGATACAGAAGACCGAAGAGTATAACTTGCCCCTTTGCTTAGCGTTTGTGGACTATGAGAAAGCCTTTGATTCGATCGAGACCTGGGCGGTGCTTGAGGCTCTCCAGCGATGCCGTATTGACTATCGGTATGTCGAAGTGCTGAAGTGCTTGTACAACAACGCCACCATGTCAGTCCGAGTACAAGACCAGAACTCAGAGGCAATTTCATTGAAAAGAGGCGTGAGGCAGGGAGACGTTGTCTCTCCGAAACTGTTTACCGCCGGTTTGGAAGATGCCTATAAGCTTCTGGAATGGAAAGGGCTCGGCATTAATATTAACGGCGAGTACATCACTCACCTTCGGTTTGCCGACGATATAGTAGTCATGGCAAAGTCGATGGAAGAGCTCAGTACGATGCTCGAAGACCTCAATAGAGTTTCCCAACGGGTGGGCCTCAAAATGAACATGGACAAAACGAAGGTTATGTCGAACGCCCATGTAGTGCCCACCCCAATATCTGTGGGGAACTTCACTCTTGAAGTTGTTGACGAATACGTCTACCTAGGACAGACGGTCCGATTAGGCAGGTCCAACTTTACGAGGGAGGTCAATCGTCGTATCCAACTCGGCTGGGCAGCGTTCGGGAAACTTAAAAGCGTCTTCTCGTCCAATATTCCCCAGTCCCTCAAGTCGAAAGTTTACAACCAGTGTGTGTTACCAGTGATGACATACGGCACTGAAACGTGGTCCCTAACTATGGGCCTTATAAGGAAGCTCAAGGTCACGCAACGAGCTATGGAGAGGGCTATGCTCGGAGTCTCTCTACGAGATCGAATCAGAAATGAAGAGATACGTAGACGTACAAAAGTCACCGATATAGCACAGCGGATTAGCAAGTTGAAGTGGCAGTGGGCAGGGCACATAGCACGCAGAACTGATGGCCGATGGGGCCGAAAGGTTCTCGAGTGGAGACCACGTACCGGCAAGCGCAGCGTAGGAAGACCAGCCACGAGATGGACAGACGACCTCATACAAGTGGCGGGAAGACGCTGGATGCAAGCCGCTTCCAATCGGTCTTTTTGGAAATCCATGGGGGAGGCCTATGTCCAACAGTGGACTTCTTATGGCTGAGATGATGAGGTATACCTAGAACGTGCTCAAAACTTTTCTATAGTTTTTTTAAATAAATAATTGGTTGTCTGCGTAAAGTCGGCTAAAAGACGACAGTTTAACGTGACAACGTCATAACAAAAAACTGATGAAATGATGATGATGTAACGTGACAATGAGCGTAACGGTACAATGAGTCAATCTTTTTCGTGCGTGCAGCCGGCGTTCATCGATTTAAGTATTAGACGGTGTCACGTCAAAAATAACAAGCGTGCTTTTAACCCCTGGCCCAAAAAGAAGGTTGTTATAAGTTTGAGATGTCTATCTGTGTCTATATGTATATTTGTTTATCTGTGTGTCTGTTTGTGACATCGTAGCTCTCAAACGGACCGATTACGATCTAGTTTTTGTTTGAAAGAAGGTTTGAGAACATCAAAGCGTGTTTTAAATTATGTTTCAAAAAATAGGTTCAAACTTTTGTTTCAACAAAATAGGTTCAAACGTTTGTTTCAACAAAATAAGTTCAAACGTTTTTATGTCGGGAGTTTTTGAGTTTTATAAAGTTATACTTGTCTGTTTTATTTTTTATATATTTAGTTCATTTTTAGATCTTCCGACTTCATTATTATAGTGCAGAAGTCAATGACCATTTTTAAAATAGTCTAAGCAAACAATACTCGCCAAGTGATTTTATTTTAGATTAGGTACAGCGTTCGCTACGGAACCCTACTATAAGTGTCTCGAAATGGTCTTGACCACTTTTTTTTTTTTTTAATAATTAGACTGCAGAGAAAATCGTTTCCCAGGGACGAAAAGTATTGTTTTCATCTCTCTGTACAGGTAACTTCAAGCATTATTTCTTTCCCAGTATGAGAAAAGAACAAATATAGCATTCTAATCATTATGCGTCAGTATTCATACGTTAGACAGTTCTTATTAAAGACGCAAATCATATTTCAGCTCTCACGTCTCCTTATATTATTAGGAAGAAGGCTACACGAGAATTGAATTGGAGCCATTATTATTTTAATGTATTCCTTTGAGATTCGTTTGCTGAGGGGAAGGCGAAGGCTTGCCGTCATTTTCAGATATGATTAGTCTTCCTACATGATTCTATCTTGAATTAGATAATAAAGAATGTCTGTCCGTAGGGATGTTAGAACCAGATTTTAGCTTACTTGATATGAGAGGATATTCAGCAGTAAGTATGTATTTTAACCGATTTTTAAAAAGAAGGAGGTTCTCAATGATAATGAGAGACAAAAACTGACACGCGCGGTGTAGGGAGATCAGCCACAAGATGAACAGCCAATCTCATACAAGTGCAGGAAGACCCTGGATCCAAGTCACTTTTTTGGCCTTTTTCCAGTGAACTTCTTATGGTTGAGATGATGATGATGCTGATGATGAAATACACTTCCACACTTCGATCCTATCAGAAAAAGTAAACACAAAACAGAAAACAGAAAAAGGTAAACACAAAACAGAAAACAGAAAAAGGTAAACAGAAAACAGAAAAGGTAAACACAAAAAAAGAAAATTTAAAAAAATCTTTAATTTATTTCGCATCAACAACACACAATTTTATTACAAAGTATAAAACTGAGGTAAATTAGTAACAATTATATTAACTAAAACAAATAGCACCAATACAAGGTCTTTGGTAACAATTATTCTTAGTAAGTGTAATTTATGTTTTTTAAATTAAATTACGGATTGCATACAACGAAGCGATATCGACAAAGATTTCGCGTCCGCGTTCAAAAACGTCCAAACTCAATGAGGTCTAAAGCAGCAACCCTTTATACGAAAAATAATTTCGATCTTAAAATTTATTCGATGTGACAAAATAGATGTCTCTAAACTTCTTAATCTAAATTAGGCTTTAGTGCGGCGGCATGGAGTTTAAATCAAAATCTTTTAGTTCATCATTGTTGGTATATGAGGTAGATATACGAGTATGAGTATTGATCAACACAGGACATCTTTTTCCTGATTTTTTTTTAGACTTTGCGTCCATTTTATAATAACGTAATTTTCAAATGTCTATTTTTGAGTCGATTCTCCGACTATGGTTTCAACCGCAATTGGCGGTCTTTTTCAAACGGACCAGCGCAGACGTCATATCCATCCCGGCTTATGTGACTGACCACTGATAACCAGATGAGACGTTAATAGTTGAAGTGAATGCAGTTGAAACTATATATTTATAGTATGAAGGTAATACATACAGTTAGTAAATCACAATCCCGGATTCCTCATCCCCACGCTTGCCCTATAGCATTTGACAGAGTTTGCTTGCATCGCACATTCGTTGTCAGTCTAGGGAGGCGTTGCGTTCAAACACTCGAATCCCGATTAAAGTAACAAACGAGCTGCAGCCAGGCGACGACCCTGACTTCTTACATAATTGTATGGTATATACAGACGTCAACATATGAATGTCACTGATGAGCGTGCCGTTGTATGGAGTGTCCGACGTGTTGACGAAGATTTCAACTTAAAATTAGACGTACTTATGCAGGCCGTAATTTAATTTAAAAACATGTTCCGTTTCTGATCTACAGACAAACTTCCAGAGCAATTACTAGTTGATCCTTATATTTTATTTTCTTTTATTTAACAATGAATATAGGTAAGAGGTAATTTATTAACAACATTTACTATAAAACAATACTGGAAAGTAAGCTGGAACATAACGATAAGTAGAAAATACATATTTATAACATATGATGTTAAAACTAACATTATAAATACAATCATTAAAAAACCAATGACACTATTGATAATAAAAATAATTATTGAATTATATCTATAGGTACTTAAAATTAATTGTAAACTATAATTTATACAAACGGACTTTTATTCGACTAGATTCATTCACAAATTCTTATAGCAAAGCACTTATTTTCTACAGATTTTCTTTCCTAAAGGGAAAATGCATGATTTTGATCTAAATAAAAATAACATCAAGCGAAAAATAATTATTTGACACTTTTTATTACATTGAATATAATTTTACTCGCAGCCAATAGATACCCGAAATATATATAAAAATATCAAAGTAACAAAATATTATTAGTAAGTATATGCTTGTGGAACATTTTGGCAATGGAGCAATATCAGCTTTTTTCAGTAAGGAAAACAATAACAATTACAATTTCAACCTAAAGGAGACGTGTGACGCACTTACATAGTAACCTAAAATCCTGGACCTGACAATACAATCATCAAAATAACTCATAGTCTAAGTACCTAACTAGGTACTTAGAATATGAGACTATTTTAGATTTTGAGTAATTCAAAAAATTTGAAGTCCACATTATTGTTGGCGCAAGTGTTCACGAGCAATCACGACAACGGTCGAAGTGCGCCTAAATGTGAGTGTGTCTCGCTGAGTCCAAACTTCCAAAGGACTGAGTATGGTGGATCTAACTGAACTTATATCACGTGGTTTCTTATGTTTGAAAGTGTTACTGGATAATAATGTAAAGACTGACCTTGTGGCTCAGTTGATAGTATGTCTACATGCTAAGCTGTTGGTCGTGGGTTCGATCCCCACCCAGGGCAAACATTTGTGTGTTGAGCATGGATGTTTGTTTTGTCTTGGTGTTTCTATGTATCATATGTATATATATGATATTTATGTATTCTAACAGCCATCTAGTTCCATATTACAAGCTTTGCTTAGTTTGGGCTAGATGGTGTTGTGAGAAATGTCCCCAAATATTTATTTATTTTATTTAATAGCAGCTAAATAGCTGCTCTAATACGAAGTAATCAATCCATATCAAGTAAGTTAGTATCTAATACTAAGCATTTTAAATGAAAATTCATTTAAAATGCTTAGTATTAGATACTGTCTCTAACAAAACAATTGTTATATTGTTCGCTATCATTAACTTCTAACATTTCATTTCTATTTTTCAGCTAGCTTGTAATATTACTTTTACATAATTATATTGTCGACAGTCAAATTACCATATCAGTACAAGAAACGTAGTTTTGGACTAGAAATGGATAAATTAATATTGTTGTATCTTTATAAATCATTTTACTGGCTACCACACGACTTGGCGTAGCTGTAAGTGTGGGAGTATTTAAACAAATAAATAAATCAACATTCATACTTAGACCAGATCTTTTTTTAACCGACTTCCAAAAAAAAGGAGGTTATCAATTCGACCTGTATATTTGTAATATTGTCAGAATTGCACAATTTGTGTATATGTTAGTCTATATATATATACCAGCTTGTAAACATGTGTGCCAAATGTCATTAGTGTATGTATGTTTTGTAGTCATGTAATCAAAGTATCTATTCTCTATTAAACAAAACAAGTGGAAAAATTACTGACAAAACGAGAAATCAATTGAAAGTTTAGCATTTTCTGTATATAATTCAATAATTTACAAATAGTGATAAAAATAACGGTATGAATAGCGAGGTAAGATTAGACAACCGGGGCTCATGGCTGTTAAAATTAAAAGCCAGCTTTTAATTTTATGAACGCTTGTAGAAATGAAAAGTAAATGTATGTGATTGACATAGCTAACGAAATGTCACGTGACGTCTCATCATATTTCCTTACATTTCAAAGCGTAAGCGTTTGTAGAAATATAAAAGTTTGCCACTTGTCTGGGGATGAAATGCTAACAAGCTCATTGTTTTCAAACTATTTTTACTATTTTTTGTTGGACAAATGTATTTACGGTTAGGTTTTTTCTTAGATATAAATAAAATCATGCATATTCTCATATAACTATAATCTAAAATACCAGTATGATTTTTACTTAAAAATTACAGATCATCCTTCCTCATTTCCCAATACTTACAGTATCAGGTAATAAGTACGAGTAATGGATCATAAATATGGCTTAGTAAATTATCTATTCTTTGAATCATTATCGTTGTTTTCTTTACTTTTCTCATCAATTTCAGTTTTAGATTTATGTACCGGAGCTATTTCAGTGGGTGGTGGAGTGTTCGGTACTAGACTACCATCTTCATCGGCCACTTTTAGACCAATAGTAGCACCTAACTTAGCACTCGCCTGTCGGAAAGTATTCGTCAATTTTACTTGCACTACGTTGATACACATAGATGTCAAAGCCAGACCGAAAATCAAATACAATATAGAAGCCATCATGAACATAGGATGGTCTGGGACGAAATCCCCTAAACCTATCGTAGACATCGATATAAAAACAAAGTAGAATGACTCGAAGAAGTTCCATTTTTCCCACAAATTAAATCCTACAGCACCTATAACTATATAGACGATCAATATGAAGATAGCTAGTGATATAGGTAAGTTGAATTCATCGTCTATTTCGAAAACAGACGGTGCTGGTGTGTCTGGGTCGGTGGCGTTCTCAGGGTCTCTCTGTTGACCAGGCTTCGGAGGTAAAGGTGGAGGAACGTCACTGGGTTTCCTCTCAACCACTGGTGCATCATTAGTTTCATCTTGGTCATCCTCGGAGAAGATTTGCGAAGGTCGTCTCACGACGTCGTACACAATATTCAGCCCCTTCATAACCTCCTGTAAAATCAACATTATTCCTTTTATCTTTCATCTTTAAAATAATTGCTCGAAATGCGAAAGGCCTCGAATTGTGAGATAACATATAGCTCGGAGCGCTCCCGTTCATTTTTTTGTGTAAATTGAGAGGTATTGCTTTATTTCTTTTTCCAGTTTTTGTGAACAATGGTTAGGATGTTTGATAAAATGATTATGAAAACCTCGCCGCCAGATTTATTTGTAAAAATACATAATAAAATTAACTTCGACAACAATTTAGGGTTCACATGTTACAAACTAATTTCTATTATGAAACATAGCCGATTTTAAAGACTCTTTTAATTGTATGTATTGTAATGTAATTCGAAGTAAAAAAAAACGATTAACAAGTATATATTAAAGAAAAACGTAATACCCGACTGTGGAAAAGTGGTTTTTGCAGACTTATGATTTCGTTACGCTTGATAACTTAAAAACAGTTAACTCCTCGTTGTATCGAAGAGCGCGAGACGTTTTTCTCGAGTCATATCAGATTTTAATTAGAACATAAGTATGATTTTCAAGTTGTTAGCCAGAGTGGTTCTGCCTACAGTTTCACTAAATATTCAATTGAAATAATATATTCTGAAGTGTATTAAGTCAACTTGAGTTTTTATGATAGACTTCCGCTTATTTGTCAGATATTCCAGAGAAATTTCAATATGAAAATAAACATGTACTTTTGAAAACTTCATGCTCCTAAAGCATTATTACGCTTTAGGAGCATGAAGTTTTCATTTTATTTTATTTTCCATTCTTCACATAGCATAGAAAAATTAAATTATATTAATATTAATATCCATCTACTACCCAAAATCTGACCACTCTTCACTCCCCGCAATGACGTCATAAGCCATGAAGGAAAAGAGTGAGCATAGAAAAATTTTAGTGTTCATTCCATATTTTTTTCGATATGTAAAATAATAATTAAGGCTCATGTGCGAAATCCATCCCCAGATCTAGACTATTTTCTTTCTTATTACATATTTTTTCTTTAATCTATTTGGGATTCAATAGACAAAACCTATGAATATCTAACCGGCCGATAAAACCAACTTTGGTAAAGAATAAAATTCAAGAAAATAACGCAAAAATGAGTTTGATTTTATCTAATATTAAGAAAGATAAGTATATCTCTGTCTGTATGTTATTTATTCACAACTAATTGTCTAGTAAAATAAGATTTGTAACAACATAAAAGACAACTAAGTATATTGTTATATGTGAATGTACTGGTGTTTTGAAATACATTTGACACAATTTCACAATGATATTATAAAAGCTAATTTTGTTACCTTTACACGGTCAAACGGCTGAACCGATCGTTATGAAAATTAGTATAGAGATAGCTTTGGGCCTGGAGACGGACATAAGCTACTTATCATCATCATAATCATCACCGTTTTTCATAACTACGCGAGTGAAACCGCGGAACGCAGCTAGTCTATAAATCGGGGATTATTGTTGATCTATGATTTTAGCTATTTTCCTATCATAATTTCAAAGAATCCCCCAGTTGCAAATACTGTGATCTGCTCCATACAAATGGAATTATTTTTACTATTGTGTTAAATTACACAAAAAAACCGAAAACCGAACATTTTTAATTTAATCACAAAAAATAGTGTCTTTATGCAAGGAATGAGGGTCGAAATTTTAAACTGAATTAACCGTATCATGTGGGGTATCATATGAAAGAGCTTAATTAGTACAAGCTAAAACCGGTTTTTAAATATGTTTGCGATGTACATTTTTCGATTTATAAAAATATTAAAAAAATATATAAATTACCCCTTTTATCTACTAGTTCGTACGGAACCCTCGGTGGGTGAGTCTGACTCGCTCTTGTCCGGTTTTTTTAAATATAGTCATACAAAATTTGCGTCAATTATTCTGATGCTGCACAAAAGAGGAAGGCACTCATTTTAAACATAATTGTAGCAGAAATATTTACCTGAACAGGCCCCGTACGCCTGACTTTTCTGCAGCTCCTCGTGTAGTAAAACCTCCTGATGAACGCCCAGAAGAACTTGATGATCCTCGTGAAGAGTTTACCGAAGTCAGCTAGGACGATGAGGAACAAGGGGATACCGATGATGGCGTAGATAATGGTAGCCGCCCGGCCATAACTCGTCTTTGGCGCAATGTGACCGTATCCTGGAACATCGAAAATACATTTCAATAAAAATATAATAATAAATAAAATGTTAAAATATATGAGTTGTCTGATGTGATAGATAACAAAACAGTAAAGTGAAATCGTAAGTAAAATAAAATACAAATTAATGGAAAGGTGTTGCAATTAAAAATTAGTCAAATAAATTTGCAGACGATTTTGTTTGGTTTATAATGTCACAAACATAAATTATTATAGATAAACGAAATACTGTGTTGATAAACCAATATTCTAAATTACAGAATGGTGCGTGCTACACGTACATATTTGGAAGAGTGAGGGTAGGTAGTTTTGTTTTTATAAATAAAATTTAAAATACAAGATCTTACCAATAGTCGTAACTAACGTCATGCAATATACGAAGGAGTTCATGAAAGTCCATGATCTTTGGCCGCTGTAAGATGTTACTCCTGCTTCGTGTGCTGTGTGTAGTTGGTTCTCAAACTCGAACAACTTCGTCCTGGCCATCGATTTCCAATCTTCTTCTCTTAAATGGTGACTTCCTCGCCACAAACTCTCTATGAAATCTCTCTTCACTCCTCTGCTGCCACATTTAAAGTTATTCTCAAAAGATCCTTCCAGATTTTTAAACATCATGCCACCTATTCCACAGAATATAATTAGCAATAATAAATCACACACGCATCTATTCTTAAGCAATCTAATTCTCTCACATAGAACATTTTCCTCTAATTTGAATTGTTGCCAATTTGCAATGACTCTCCAACGTGATCTTGTGACTTGTTTCTTTTTGCTATCAATTTTTTTTTCCTTTACTTCCTTATTTTCCTTTTTTGTTTCAGCTTTCGCGGTAATTACTGATCTTTTCCTCAGTACTGGTTTTTCCACTTCAGTTTTATTAGTTTCTATATCATAAGGTGCTAAGATTATATTGTCAATAGTATCTCGTTTATCCACTTCTTGACTTAAAATATTTAGCTTTCGCGTCAGCTCAGCGGTTCGTTCGGATAAATCAAATTCATATTCGTTTTCGCTCGGTGACGAAGAGTAACAGCTTGAAGTGTATTCCGACTGACTTGCGTCAACATACCCAGAGCTTTGTCTACTATGTGTATCTTGTTTCAAATCTGATTTTGGCTTATTAGTTAATCCTGACAATATTTCCTTGTTAGAAATAATCTGTATAGTTTTGGGACAGGATATTCCCCTTGATTGTCTAAGTGTGTTAGGGGTTTTGTTTGGAGTTTTCAACTCTCTAGCTTGTCCTGTACTCTTCGGTATATTTTTATAAGCTGGTAGTAGTCTAGGATCATCTTTTGGGATTGACAAGCTTCTAGCCCTTGCTTTTTGCATTAGTTCTATGATTTCACAGCTTGTCTGACTCATACCTGTTCCGGTTCTATCGACTCTATCTATCACTCTCACAGTTTCAGCTCTATGAACGGATTGAGACCGGTTCGGTTTCGGAGATCTATTTTTCTGGAAACGTCGTGGGGTCGGCACTACTTTACGTTTCATTGCTGCATTGGCATTATTTTGGTTAGCTTGATCTTCACTCATCTCACTCTCACTAGTCTTATTCTGTAAATATTATTATAAGTAAATTAGCAATCTTTCTCCTTAGCAACTATTGACAATTATTTATTTACATACCCACATATCATTCATTCTGAAGAATAAAATATAGTGCTATTAACAAAGCAACAACAAGTACGAAAAATAAGTTTATGAAAAAACTGACCCCAAATCTGTTCGCTGATTTACTCCGTGCTGGTTTCACTGGTGGTACTCTGCTTTGTTGGTGAGGTTCGTCTTTTGGTCTTGAATGCTTTGTTACAGTCGGCTTAGCATCAGCTGTTGTTTTTCTACTAGGAGTTCTAACTATTCTTTCTCTTATTTCAACCGTTGGCTTTTTTTCTTGCATCAACTTTTTACTTGGCGATCTTTCTACTTGAATCACTTTTGTCACCAGTTCACCTGGAGACACTGGCGTCTCCGGGGTTTTAAGAGTTGCTTTTGCACTTTGTTTAATTTCTTTATCGTCAAATGTAAAAACTTCTTCTTTTTTTACTGGAGTTTTTGGTTTTTTAGAAGTGCCTTCTGATTTTTTTTCGTCCGGGTAAACCATTTGCTCTTGTTTTTTCGGTGTTGATGGTATTGGATATGGAAATTCTTTTTCTTTGGGAGACGCAGTTGCTGTCGATGGTGATGATAAGGACTTAACAAGGTCTTTTGGAGATTCTATAATAAGAGAATCTCGACGGGAGTCATCTTTTGGACTCAAAGTATAATTGGTACTCAAAAGTTTATTAGTTGGGTCTATAAAACTTCCTTTTCTTTCAAGTTTAGTTGCTTCTTCATGTTCTTTGTCTTGGACAGCAAACGGCGAAATACTTCTACGCCGTCTATCATGTTGTTCCATAGCTCGTGCTTCAAGAATTTCGTCTGTATCCAAGTCATATACAGGGTCTTTGCTCATGGCTCTTTCCTGTACAAGTCTTTTCATTTGTTCATATGTATCGTCCGCTTCTGCTTCCCTGGGATCACGTCTTGTGTCGTCTTCCTCCTCCGATGTTGGTGTATCTTCATGAGGTATTGGAGTCCTATTTGGTTCCGGTGTCTTTTCTCTTTGCCTGGCAGCTTGTCCCCTATTTTTGGGCAAATTCCTCCTCTTTCTAATCGACATATTTTGTTCGGATTCCATTATGTCTGATTCGGGTTCTATAACATCAGGTGGTTTAATTTTGGACACGTTCGATGTTTGCACTTCAGTTTCCGCTTTTATGACAGGAATTTTAAGGGTTAGGGTAAAATCCTTGTCTGAAACTTCCTCGCTCATAACCACCAAAACCGGATCCCACTCGCACTGAAAAAAACAAACGTCGTTTTATTAAAACGATCCTGGTGTAACTGAGGCAATTGAACTCCAACAAAGCGTTTTATTTGGCAGGGCATAATAAATCCCCTGCCAATAATTATCACATAAATAAATCGAGCCAACAATGATGAGCATTGATAAAACGTTAACTTACCTTTCGTCGAGGCGCCCAATAACAAACGCTTTTTCTATCGGGGTCACAGCGAATGTCTAATAAAAGAATCTATTTTGGCCATCACTGAGTTTTCGTAAACAAACATGGAATGACAAAGACGTGCAATCCATCTTCGTCTTCCAGCTGATTTCGACGCACTTTTCTTATGGGAATCGTTCTTCAGACCGGGATTTGTGTTAAAGACGTGAAACAAAAGAATTTCCGTATAACATTAGACGTACGGAACGCGTGAACTGAGCCGAAACCCCAAGAGCTCCGGGCGAGGAGCCAAATTTAAAACTACTACAGCTATATTCACAGCAGTCCGCGACTTTGCAATCTGCACTGAAAATAATTACGACCAGCCTGGATTGACACCTAACGACTATGTTAAATTAGAAGAAATTCTTTGGTATTCAGGTCTAGGTTAATTGGGCTTTCGAGTTCGTTTAACGGGTACGTACATATGTGCGTACTAATTGCACTTTGCTATAATCGTCTATATCAGCTATTGTCAATTGGAATTCGAGTTTTCCGTCACACATAATTACGGATATTATATCAATGTATTTATAATAACTACATAATATGTGTATAAATGTCACATGACAAGTATTTTGTATTGTGTTTATTGTTGATATTATTCGTGCCAATTGTTTTGTTTTCATCTACGCAACTCTTATGCAATTCCCACATATAGTTAGGTTGATATCAAATATAAAAATAAAAATAGTATAGATACGAATAAACTATAAGGTTGAATAACTAGAACCAAAATTGGGTTTTATGCGCTTGCATAAAATGAACCTATATATTCAATAACGATTTGAAGACACCCAAATTATTCATTCAGAAAGAAACGTATCCCACATTTTGCATGATGTACTATGCTGCATGTCTGGCAACGCTGTTAGACGCGTGACTTGTGATAATGACAACGCCATCCTACCTGTTTAGAAAGTGCAACACCAAGATATACATATAAGGCCAATATACTACAAAGCCTGTGGTCAAAAGAATGTGGTCTTATCCTCTAAACTGCTGAGAGCTGTGATTTGCCTTCCTTTTACTTCATATTCAATGAGTATAACCATAACCTCTCCATAGAATGTATGTCTACTCCATATGTATAATTATATAAGGAATTAATCATATATATATTCATAATATACATTCATAATATACTTATTCAGATTAATATATTTTGATAATTTTCTCCCCTCTCTATTACTGCACGCCCCGTCATATTATTTTAGTTTCACTCCTCTCCATCCTAAGGTTGCCTGGAAGAGATCGCTATTACCGATAAGGCCGCCAGTTGTTACACTAGTTTTTATATGACTTAACTTGATTGTAAATTTCTAAGGTGTGTACAATAAAGAGTTTATCTATCTATCTATCTATCCGTAGATAAAATCTGATTGACGTTTTGGCGATACGCACACTAAAAGTGGAGCTAAAACGTTTCATTTGAGTTTTTGGAATATCCACCATGAAACGATGACATTTTTTAGCCGACCGATAGAAAAAAAAACATAGGGGAATAAGATAATGCAGATCTGATGCACACTCATCGAAATGTATTAGATAAAAAACTGATAAGCTATAGGAACTAGGAATAAATAAATAAATAAAAACTTTGCGACGGCGCTCCAGACTTTCGACAATTTACACATATTTGTCCTTATCACTCACGCTATCCTATATAGGTATTATAATTTTATGTATGTACATAGAAATTGTCTTCGTTTAAAAAAAAAACATTTCTATCTATAACGCAACGTTTCAAAATCTAAAATAGTAATTCTACGCAGACTCTCTATTTGATCATGTACAGCGGAGACTCAGTTTATTCTTTAGTCGCAGATTTAGCTCCAAATCCAGGCTTAAAACACAATGTATTTCAGGAAACCCTCTGAAAACGAGTAAAGCTTCGAACTCACTCGTTTCAAAGAATGTTATCCCATTATTTGTATAAACCGTTTAGAGAACAGAATTTTTATCCCACGTTCAGATTAAAGGTATTAATAGTCAAAGATCAGACAGGGATTTCTGTACTCTCTTACTATTTTAACCCGACTGCATAAGAAGGTTGTGTTTCTATATGATCGCCTACAGCCTAAACGGCTTGACCGATTTTGATGTGCGAGCTGTCGTTAGAATCGTCTTCAGTTCCTTAGTGTCATAGGCTACTAGCCTATGACACTAAGGAAGTGAAGGTATTTTTGTAATAATAATAATAAATCTCTCGCAAAAATAAATAAAATGCATTTTTTCCTAACCTTTAACGAACTTTTTCGTAATAAACAAATGGTTTTACTAGATTTGGTCTAAAGAATGCGTGTTTAAATCTTTTACTGTGATTTTACGCATACTTTCTCACAAAAACCGTACACTCAACAGCATGTCAAGCGTAACGAAATCGTAACTTAGACTGCAAAAACTCTTTCCTCCAGTCAGGTATTTTGTTTTTCTTTTAACATACATATTTGTTTTATAAATAAATATTATCGAATCTCACTAATCTTATAAATGAGGAAGTTTGTTTATGTTTGTTTGAGTGCACTGGGGGAGAATGTACTGGGTTGCATGACATAAGTATAATATTATATACATGGCTTATTTATTAAGCCATGTATATACAAAAAAAAATACAAAAATATTTATTACCAAAACATGTTTACAAATAACCTTAGCTCTAAAGAAGTTACATTTTACGATATTGTTATAAACTACAAAAAAATTGTTTCGTGACTTATTTAAACTTATAAACATTGTGTTCTCCATAGCAAGAGGTTTAACAGATTGATTGAAGGTCCTGCACTAGGAAAATCCTGTATCGCAGGACCCAGAACGGTGCTATGCTTGCTATGTAGATGTATGGTGCGGCTTTTTATACTCGCGTTTATAAACTTGTAGGTGGGGGGTGGTGGTTATAATATTATACTTACTTTATTAAGTGGTGTTTCGGGACTCTGGATGTGTCGCCAACGTAGAAACCCGCGTTCCACTAAAATTTTATCCAGAATCTGGTTGAAATACAGATTTTTGAAGAAGAAAAAACTCTATCTTGAATAATTTTGTTTTTGGAAACAACAAAAACCCAATTGAAATGTATGTGTAATTTATGTCATTTCCCTAATAATAAAAGTATTTATTATGAATTTTGTTTCGTTGCTAAAATTGGCAACACCAAACTGGCTTGTGGCTCAGTTGGCAGTATGCCTCCTTGCTGAGCTGTAGGTCGTGGGTTCGATCCCCACCCAAGACAAACATTTGTGTGATGAGGATGGATGTTTGTGTGTCTGTGTGTTTCTATGTATCATTACAAAAAAGAAAAAGTATATATGTATTCTATCAGCCATCTAGTTCCATAGGATACCATTGCTTAGTTTGAGCTAGATGGTGTTGTGTGAAATATCCACAAGTATTTATTTATTTATTACTCATCCAGGTTTCGTTGAGTAATCCGCGGTAGCCAGGAAATATGTAGGTGTGTATGTTTGTTACTCTTTCACGGTCAAATGACTAAACTGATTTAAATTAAATTTGGAAAGGAAGTACCTTATAATCTGGATCTATGTGTATGTCTGTGGCATCGTATCTCGCAAACGGATGAATCGATTTTCATCCAGTTTTACTGTTTACCAGAAGATTTATTCGAGAGTAATCTAGCTTTATTTCATCAGTCGTCAAAATCAATCCAACCGTGTTTTATGTCGAGGATTTTATATTTTCTGAACTCTCTAGTATATTTTTAATTATTATGAGCAAGACAGACACTTGCAAACTATCTCAGCCATAAGAAGTCCACTGCTGGACATAGGCCTCCCCCATGGATTTCCAAAAAGACCGATTGGAAGCGGCTTGCATCCAGCGTCTTGCCGCCACTTGTATGAGGACCTCTGCCTCTTAAAAACAAAGATTTTCGTAACTACATTATAAAAAATAAAAAATAAAACATTTATTTCAGGTCATTGGAACCCATACATATTGGAACACATTGCATCATTGCATCAAGATAAAATCTTAACATTTATGTATTTTAAATTGAAAATTTGAATGGCCTGAAAAATTCTAGTTGCAGTAATGAAATTGATTAATGAATAAGTAAAGAGGCGCTCCGAAAACGTAATACTATTTTGAATTCAATCTCAACTTTTATCTCGAAATTAAGAACTTTTCTGATAATTGAAAATCTAAATTGAGTTACTTACCTACTTAGTTGGCTTGGCGGCCTCGAATAAAAAAAACTTAAGGTGGTTCAATTTCCATTCAAAAGTACGTACGAATTCGTGGCCCTATTTACGTAGCAAAAGTATGTATCTTTACTATTTATTTTAGAAAAGAGTAGTAGTTTTACAATTAAGTAATTGTGATTAGTTTTAACAGCGGTCTTTATTATCGTTAAATCACATTTGTTGAAGAAGAAAGTTGAGATTAACAGCAAAAATGTGAATTAAATATTTACATATATTTTCGGAAGAAAAAAAAAATTAACTAAAATTTATATTCCTCTCTCGCTCAAATCTCCTGCCTAATTTAACAAAATATAATTTTCCACCAATAAAGCTTGACATAGACATAGACATAGACTAGCTACAATTGCTTCATTGTTCTATATTATTACTTTTAATTACAATTTAATTAATCTTTTTTTTTTTATATATAGAAGATAGATCTACGATTGACCACCAACTCGCCTGATGTTAAGCGACGGTGTGGCCGAGGATAGAGCTCGTCGATCTAGAAGATATATATTCACTCTAGCCTTGAAAATTCCAAGTTTTGTAGGTCTCAGGAAACAGAGATGTAGATCTCAAGATCTTGAAGCTGATAGACAACGTACAGTCTTAAACGCTGCTCCTTCGTAAAAATACAACTTTTGTTGAATTGTTATAATTATAGTTAAAAAAATTGAAGCAACCGACTTCAAAATACGCAGTTTTGTTTACTTGGATGACATTTTTCCAGTTATTTTGTTATAAATCCCAAAGTACTGAACCGAATTTGATAAAATTCATATGGGACCACCTCTAACCTACAAAACAAAAAAATAATCATCAAAATTAATTCACAATTGGCGAAGTAATCGGTGAACAAACAAACAAAACAACGTACAGTTGAAATGAGAACCTTCTTTTTGGAAGTGTGTTAAAAATTGGTTGTCTGTAAAGTCGGCTTACAGACGTAATTAATGTGACAACGTCATAACAAAACATTGATTAAATGCAAACGATACAATGAGTGTAACGGGACAGTGAGTCATACTTTTTCGTGCGTGCAGCCGGCGTTCATCGATTTATTAGACGTTGTCACGTCAAAAACAATCCATGTTGTTTGTGCGGAATCGGCCGCGTTCGACCGAGCTAGGCGCTCTTCATTCATACTTGAAGTTGTTATATATTGAGGAATTTACTACTAACGTATGGTAATAGACTGGCCTAGTGGCTCAGTCGGTAGTGTGTCTACGTCTACCTGCTGAGCTGAAAGGTCGTGTGTTCGATCCCCACCCAGGGCAAACATTTGTGTGATAAGCATGGATGTTTGTTCTGTGTCTGGGTGTTTCTATGTATATATGTATTTACAACAAAAACAGTATTTATGTATTCTATCAGCCATCTAGTTCCATAGTACAAGCTTTGCTTAGTTTGGGCTAGATGGTGTTGTGTGAAATGTCCACAAATATTTATTTATTTATTTATTTAAAAAAAAAAAAAAAAACTAAGTATTAACTAACTAATCTCGCGTGAGTGGCGGAAACACGCTGGATGCAAGCCGCTTCCAGTCGGACTTTTAGGAAATCCATGACGGAAGCCTCTGTCCAGCAGTGGATTTCTTATGGCTGAGATAATGATGATGATGAAATATACAAAAAAAACATGCAGTCGAATTGAACTTTCTTCTTTTTGAAGTCGATTAAAAACGAACATACCTAAAACACTTACGTAAATAAGCATTTATAAAGTCGCTTTCTTTCTTTTAAAACCCGCTGTTTTATTTACTTTACTCACAATAAAAACGTTTGAAAACTAAGAATGGAAAACATTTTTAAAATTGTATCGCGAATCGCGCAAAGGAGAGCAAAACAAATACTTCTTTTAGAACCGGGCGTGCTAACAACGCGTACAAAGCAAAAGACTTTATTTCTCTCTTCATAAATTTAACGGTTATGTCCCATGTTATTTCGTTGTGAAACGGTAACACGATGACGCCTTACTTTGTTGTTGACGCAAACGCGTTATGCGTTTTGCGTTTGTATATTTAGTAGGCGTTTTTACTATTTCTAACCATATCGTAGTTACGAGTACTGCATAATATTCGGTGACTGATCTCGGCGCAGGTTTTATTTGGCTACTCGCCACCTGAGCCTTTGTTTTTAGGGCTCCGTACCCAAAGGGTAAAAACAGGACCCTATTACTAAGACTCCGCTGTCTGTCTGTCCGTCCGTCCGTCTCCGTCCGTCTGTCACCAGCCTGTATCTCATGAACCGTGATAGTTAGACAGTTGAAATTTTCAGAGATGATGTATTTTTGTTGCCGCTATAACAACAAATACTTACAAAAAAATATAATAAAATAAATATTAAAGGGGGCTCCCATACAACAAACGTAACTTTTTTTGTTCGTTTTTGCTCGATATTGATAACGGCAACAGGTAGACGCTTGAAATATTCGCAGAATATTGAGTTACTATATTATTTACTTTAAAAATAAATAAATAAAATAAAATAAAATTAGCATTTAAGGAGGGCTCCAATACAAAAAACGTGATTTTTTCGCCGTTTTTATAGACGGTAATGGTACGGAACCCTGCGTGTACGAGTCCGACTTACACTTGGCCGGTTTTTTTAAAACTCTTAACTTTTTCTGAAAACCCAAATAATAACAAGTAGTTTTAAAAGAAAAATAAAATACTTAACTGCATAAAAAAGATATTCGTACTTCACTGTTGTGTTACGAAACAACGCATTTTTTATTTTTGTGAGACTTGTATTATTATTAATTTATAAAATATAGTTCGTCAGTATTACTGAGGAGTGAAGATGAATTTAACGACAACTCGCATCGCACATCAAAATGGCTCAAGCTGTTTAAGCTGGAAGACGTAATATACCTAAAACATACATACATACAAACGTGAGGAAATCTACATGTCTGAGAGTTCTCAATGATCTTGAAGATGTGTGAAGTCTGCCAACCCGCACTTGGCCAGCGTGGCAGACTTTGGCCTTGCCCTTCTCACAATGAGAAGATGGCCCGTGCCCAGCAGTGGGACAGTTAGTACGAACAGGGCTGATAAAAAACATACAAATATAAATACTCTCGAAAAACAACCCTCGTTCTTTGCAGTCGGGTAAAACTTGTTTAAAAACATATTTTGTTTAAAAAAGGTGAAGTGCAGTACTTTCTAAGTGAGCGCTTGTATCTCAGAAGTAGAATAAAGTAAATTTTGCAAGACCAGGTATTCATAAAGTCAAAAATAAGTTGAATATATTGTAAGAAACCATTAGCCGATGAGAGGGTGCCTTTTTATTCGCCCATTACATCCTAAGAGCTGCAAAAGTGCACTATTTATTAAAGCAGATTCTCTATCTACTTTGTTGTAGATTTCTGAATTTACCATAAAAAGTTTCGAAGGAAGTCTTCTATATGATATTTTAGATGTTATTTTATATAATACACATTGGATTATTCTAACAAGTATAAGTTTCGAAATCTCATAAGCTGCAGACAAAAAAACTGCTGAACCGATTTTGATAACAATCTCCACGTTCCGTCGTAAACTTTTCTTAAATAATTATTAGATTCTATAGTTTAAAAAAAAAACTACAACAATCACCTTAAAAAAAATGTGTTCTTATTTTGTTGGATGACGTATGTTTTCCAATTATTTTGTTTTAAAAACTAAACATGGTACGGAACCGATTTTGGAAATTTCTATGGGACTATTTTGAAATTATATCCTCAAAAAAAACCTTTTTAATAAGTTTTATACAGCGAAAAAACAATAAAAAATTCTAAAATAATAATATTTCACTGATACATATTTGTTTTATATATCGCGGTTCAAAATACGATACATTATTCTTTGCTCGATCATATCAAAATCCAAAAGAATGGAGGAAAGAAAATCGATTTAGAAGTATTTTCCATTTTATCATCTAATTAAAGACCGAAATGATTTAAAAACTGTATGTATCAGAAGGCAAACCTATTTTAAAGATATTTTTGTGTATTTTTGAAGTGAAAACTTCTTTAGCGGCATTGGGTATTTTTGTGATGGATTAAAAAAAACTCGCGTCAGGTGTCACGTGACCTGATCGAAAATTCGTAGACATATAACGGCGCAGGGCGCTTGCTAGTTCCAGACCAATGTACAAGATGGCGCTTTTGCTATTTTATTTTTTAGTTTTCACTTCTACCGGCACTCCCGGAGTGCAACCCGTTGTTTGTTTTTTTTTTTTAAATAGTAATCAGTGTTGATTAAATAATTAAAACCACTAAAACTGCTCACGAAGAGTCACCCGCATCATAAGCGCCATATTGTTGCTCTTCTAAATATAACCGTATGATATACAATTTAAGCTTCATTATTAATTGCGGTGATCGCTGCTTAGAACTAGGATACACTCCCGTTAAAAGTTTATAACAGACATTACAAAATATACCAACCTATAGTAGTATAAATGGTGCCCGCATAGAACATGGCGTTCCAGAAGGACCAGGTTGTCTTCGTGGTATTGTTGTCATTCAAATTCTTCATGCACTCCGCATAGCTAGCCTCGTACTTCGTCAGCTCCGGCTCTATGTAAGAGAGGAGGTCCAAGCTAGGGCCCTGGAAAAAGAGATAAATAAACAAATGAATTAATGAATGAGTAAGTGAATGAATGAGTGAACGAACGAAGGAGTGAATGAATAAAAATCAATACAAAGGATATATAGTTATACCGAAGTCACAAAAGACAGGTCACAAATAGTCCGTCTCACTCGCGCATACCAATATTTTTGAATGTACAAGTAAGGTTATATATAAAAAAAACTCCCGATATAAAACACTACTGAACCGATTTTGGTGAAATATAGATATGAACACTCGATCAAATCCTCTATCAAACAAAATAACTATATAGAAATCAGTCGATTTGAGAGCAACGATGCCACAGACAGACCCAATACACGGATACACACGTCAAACTCATAACACCGCTTTTTTTGGTCATATAGTGGTGGATTTTAATTTTTGAATACACCCTCAAAATGAGGCTCACCTGCTGTGTTAAGTTATATTTGACGACGATAGTCATTATTTCATCTGCTAACTGCCTTCTAACATCAGTCAAGTTTCTGTCAAATTTGTTCTCATTGCCACCTGAAAAAGAATAATTATAATTAGATTCGCAATAAAGAAATAAACTACAGTCCGTATGTCGAATGATGTCGTTTGATTTGTTCTTACTTCTTGAGTGATGATACCTTTTTAACCAAATTAAAAAAAGGAGGAGGTTATCAATTCGTAGCGTATATTTTTTATGTACGTAGGTACACGAATTACTCCGTTATTCGTGAACCAATTTTTGTGTTTCTAGAATTGGTGTGTATAGAGAAAGCTCCCAAGTTGGTCCCGTAATTATAAATTTTACGCATAATTTCTCACAAAAATATTACAATCAACAGCGTATCATGCGTAATAAAATCGAAAGTTAGACTGCAAAAACTGCTTTTCTGCAGTCGGGTACCTATTTTGTTTTTCTTTTAATATAGATACTTGTTCTTTTTTTTTAATTTGACTACAGCATTTTGTAGCAGTTTACAGATTACATCCAGTCTCTGAGCAAAATTACTGTGACATAGGACAGAAAGAGAGATGGGCATGGTGAAATTATAAAGGTTCCTCGAAGTTACTACGGAACCCTAAAATTGTATTCTGTGAGTCGATTCATATGTATACACTGTAAGTATATAGTATATATTTTTCTGTTAATATTATGTACTCAAGGTACATATTTATATTAACTCATACTTATTAAGTATGAGTTTATGTCATAAATGTATGTAACGTGTATGCCATAAATTCTCGTGATAGTATATCAAAATAACTATAAACTCGACAAATGGCAAATGTGCAAGCATGATGCCAACATCATGCAAAAAAAAATTAACTAAACAGTTGACTGTCAGAACCATATCACTCCTCGTAATAGGGTAAAAAGTATGCCATATTAAGCGTCAGCTCAATCTCCCCGCATCTTCAGTTATTGTTCTATTTCCATTCGCAAAAAGCATACTTCAATTATCGTTCTATTTCCATTCGTACTCATTAAAAAACGTTATTTGTGTCTGTTTGCGAAGCCGAGTGCTCTCCGGTCTCGGATGCAAAGCAGATTGGTAATTAAATTAGTTACGTATGAATGCACGTTTATAATAAACCTTGTTATTTCACCTGAGACACAGAATACTCAATAGTGTACGTACAGAAGACTCACTCCGCAAACACATTAACAAATTTCTTCTAGGTAAGCGCGCTCCATCGTAGACCGCATCTATGCGAGTTAGCCGTCAAGTGCAAACCCATCTTGTATAAATAAATAATTAAATAATGACTCTAGCCACTACGTAATAAGGCACAAGTCCGCTTGCACAGGCGCTAAGTGTCCACTCTTATATTAAATTCACAGAGTGCATCTCGTTCTATCTTGTAGCCCTTATCTTTTCTGGCACGCGGCAAAGTACTGAACTGCCCGGTCAAGCCGGCCGGTCTCATGTACATACTTATAGCATTTTAATAAACAGAAGAGTGCAAACTGATTTTTAACCATCTTCCAAAAAGGAGGAGGTTATCAATTCGACTATGTTTTTTGTATGTTTGTTACGCTATTTCTGCGCCAATTATGAATTGATTTTGATGTTTTTTTTTTTTGTTTGGTAGATCATACTTCAGAAGTAGTAGTTCCATATCAATTTTATCAATATCTGTTAAGTACTTTGGTTTTTATAACAGAATAACGGGAAAAATATGTCATCCATGTAAAAGAATTGCGTATTTTGAAGTCGGTTAAAAAGACAACCGAATTGACAGTCCTCCTTTTTGAAGTCGGTAAGTAAATAAATAAAAAACAATTTTCCGTATATTTGTCAACACATCATTTGAAAACGGCTTGACTTGATTTGACTGATTTTTTGACCTTTTCGTTATTATCGGAAAAAGTTCTACGAAAACCATTTTTGTAAAATACCGCTGAACACAGTTTTTCATAATTACGCGGTTGGAATCGCGGAATATAACAAGTTTTTATATAAATAATTCAAACACTTTGCGCACTATTACAAGTTGAACCTTTGACCGTACTAGCGCCAACCAAAAAGAACAAAAATGGTTCGTTAAACGCAATTGTAGTTTTTTATTTTTAAATGAATCGTTCATATTTATTTCATTTTTAGTCAGTAACAGCACGGCACAAACAACAAAACGTATTAAAACACTAAAATAATATTTCAGACAGATGTCTGTTAAATAGAACAAAGTCTAAATCATACAATTAGCCGACGGCGTGTGTGGTTTTGCGGTCAATACTGCAGTTTGCAAATGGCAGCATCAGAATAGCACCTCTATTTTACTACTTTGTGAATATTTTTCGAATTTTGCGCACAGACATAAAAAATTCGCTACGTTTTGTGTCTGTTATTTCATATACCTACATTCTTTCGCGCTTCTTTTCTTACGTTTTTTGTTTTCTTTTTGTATAATTTTAATTTAGTACTTCTGGCACAGAATACATTAATAGTATGCTTCTGACCTACTACTCAAATAGGAGATCATACGTGTATACGTAAATGTAACGCTCCTTTTACAGTCAGGTGTCAAAAGCACACTTTCCCCATAAAATAAAACGCAGTGACGTCATAAGCAAGCACTCGGCACCACTATCCAGTATAGTATGTTGTGTACACAGTAGGTATACCTACTCCACTCCATTACGGCGCGGCCTCTGCACCTCGTAATGAAAACACGCGTGTACTTCAAACTTTACCTACTGTATACATTGCTACACCCTACAAGAATATATAGCTCACATATATTAAAAGGAACGCTTCCAAGAGATGGGCCAAAATTCTTGAATCTTTTCTTTGATTTGTTAATGTTAATTTTAATATATCATATTGCACTAACCTTCCTATTTTTTCTATCTATCTAATGACACCTCGCACATCAAATTCGGTCAAGTAGTTCACGCTGTAGGCTGTCATATAGAAACATACATACATACATACATACCCACATACATACATACACTCGAAAAACATAAATCGGATCGCAGTCGGATATGCCTACATTTTGCAATCGAGTTTTTTATTATTTTTCATTTAAAAATTACGTTGGTAAGATTTGGCTATGACGCTACGGCATTGGGTCTGTAGATGCCTACGCCGTAGCACCGTAGTAAAACAGCTACGTAAGACTCATTGTCAGTTATTATTGCAGGCAGAGTTTATATTTTATTGTTTTAAGCAAATTATATTGTACTAAAATGTACATAGAAACATTTAGGGACAACCTTTTAAAACTATAAATATATCCCTACATACAAATTCATAAGTGAAAAAATGATAACCGAATCCTGATAAAACTATAATCGGAGATATTGGGGTCAATTCTCAAGGCTCCTCTAAACGAATTAAATTTTATTTATTTAGTTAACTAATAAAAATACTTAAATAACTAAATTAAAATAAAGAACGAAAATTGTATGAGAATTTTCTCTTTATAATGTCGTTATTTGGGTATTTAGGCGTTTCGCACCGCGAGTGGTTCGAACCGCGGTACGAATCGCCCACGTACTAGGAATTATAATTAGTTTAGTGTTGCTTTAAGAATAGCCTTCATTGGAAAATAATGTTTTTCCATAAACTTTATTTCATATAAGCCGCCTTTTAAAACATATACACGTCATGTAGACAGTTTCATTTCCGTTCTCCCTTCCCAGTTCATGGTGAAGATCATGATTAGCTATCAAAGTTATCTAGCTATAATCCAAAATATACAAAATAGTTTATTGACCAAAAATAAACAACTAACACGATTTAAAACCCTGACTGCTACTTTAGCGTGAGCTGTGTTGTAACAGCCTGTGCCTTCCCCAGAAATTTGGAACATTTAACATATCCAACCATAATATAATCGATAACCAAATTTAGAAAAATCCGAATGCGTGAAATACAAAATATTATTTTCCCGAAAACTTTTTTTTTAAAGATACTATTAAAATCCCGAAAGCTCATTTGACAATTCGTCTGTAATGCGAAAGTTTGTGTATAATAAAAACAAACTTAACAAACCTTATCTAATAAATTGATATATCTGATAATTAAACCTTTGTAAATAAGAAAGTTTTTGGTTATATTAAAACAGAAACCTTGATCCAACCTAATAACTGTTCGGGAAAATGAAACTGATGCCTAACAAACTTATGGAATCAGAAAATAGTGTCAAGTAAAACTTCTGGAATCAGGCAGTTCTATGAAACGGATTCGGGCAAGTAAGATTTATTACAAAGAATTGCTGCAGCATTTGATAGTTTTTTTTTTTTTTTGTTATATTGTCAACAGAGCTGAGTATGCATGCAAAATGATTTCTTAGGTTTTCGGGATTGTTAATCATGGAAATTAAACAATATTTAACGTACTAATATCTAAGGTTTTCATGTTTGTTACTCGATGATGTTAAACAACTTTAAACTAATTAATCGCTTTAAACTAACGGCCTTACCGAAAAATGTTACTTAACTTTAACCATCGTCTTAAATTCTCTGTCTTCTTTCCGCAAGTGTCAATATGTGTCAGCGAGAAGTTGACAAAATATGTTAAGCATTGCTTAAAGTTAAGTAACGTTTTTCGGTAAAGCCGTAATTATTAAAATATACATTTTACATAATTTTAAAATCTCACGTTACGAAAACTTTGCAGCATCCACGGTCACAGATACGCGATAAATCCGTTAAAAGTAATTTAATTTCATGGATGAAAAATTTAAAGGAAGTGGTTCATTTATTTGGCTTACAAGTTTTGTTATAACCGAGAATAACTAAATCATGTAATACACATGACTGACTCGTTCTTATATTACTTAAAAATAAGTAATAATAGCAACTCATAACTTCCAAGATACTCCTCACAATGGGAATCTCAGTTCAAATATGCAGCCCGCTATTGTGCCCTTCCATTGTTACAGTTATCGGGGTAACCTTCGTCTGACGATGGATGTCTTGGCTTCCGACTGTATTTCACAATAGCTGACGGACTATTATACACTAAGAGTGGGCCGTATGTTTACCCACCTCTTCGGGTAACAAGATGCGTGCTATCTACGATGACGTACATTAGTAAGGTGTCTCCAAATGTACAGGGTAGCCTAGGCTAAACCTGGAGCGTTTTGTAAAGTTAGCAAAAATGTGACCAGTTTTGTGTCCACCACCTTATGGTTAAAGTTAAATCAGGCTATGTGCTCTACAGTGTATGTTTTATACTATCTAACATTGGAGAATTTTATATCAACCATAAAAATAAAAACTATAAACGTCTCAATCCAAAAGACTACAAAGCATACTAATAAACTAAATTTGTTTTATCTTAATCGTTTCGCTTGTTTCTATTAATCTCCGTGATATACGCTTTCGAATAACTGACACCACTTCAAAATGGTAAGTGGCACTAAACACTGTCTAGTATCTGTTGCGATGGCAACATTACTAGCTGGCCACTTGCCAGCGTTTAGAAATCTCCGCGACTTATTGCCGATATGATTTTGTTTTATGATATTGGTAATGAAGTTATTTTACTGGTTTCGAATGGGTCATGAATAACTATAGTTTAAACAAGTTTCTATATTAAAGTAAGTTCGTATAGACTGAGTGGCTAGCCCTATTGTCAGAGTTATTAAGCCGCCGAAAGGCCTCTGTCCTGACCTATATTAAAAGAAAAAGAAAATACCCGACTGTAAAAAAGCAGTTTTGCTGTCTAACTTACGATTTCGTTACGCTTGATTTGCTGTTGAGTGTACGTTTTTTGTGAGAACCAATGCGTAAAATCGCTTTAAAAAATTATAAATGCACATTTTTGACTGGCCTTGTGGCTCAGTTGGTAGTATGTCTGCCTGCTGTGCCGAAGGTCGTGGGTTCGATCCCCACCCAGGGCAAACATTTGTGTGATGAGTACGGATGTTTGTTCTGTGTCTGGGTGTTTCTATGTATCATATGTATATATTAAAAAAAAAAAGTATATATGTAATCTATCAGCCATCTAGTTCCATAGTACAAGCTTTGCTTAGTTTAGGCTAGATGGTGTTGTGTGAAATGTCCACAAATATTTATTTATTTATATTCTTTACAATAATTCTAGTAAAATCACTTGTTTGTTACGAAAAAGTTCGTTAGAGGTTACGAAGAAACGCATTTTTTTATTTTTGCGTGAGATGTATTATTATTATTAGTACAAATAAAATATAACCTATGACACTCCGGAAGTGAAGACAAATCTCGCACCTTGCACATCGAAATTGGTCATGCCGTTTAGGCTGTAGGTGATCATATAGAAACATACATACATATATACATTCATACATACATATTATATACATATGTACACACACGATGTATGAGTGTATGTATACACTCGAAAAACATAACCCGCCTTTTTACGCAGTCGAGTAAAAAAGAAACAATTATTAGCCCGCCTGAACTTGTAAAAACCACTCTCAAAGTTTGTTAATGTTAAAGCTATTCCGAATGATTTGAATCCAATCACGAAATTCCTAGACAACTTTTCTAATAACTTTAGTCTTCAAACAAACAGTTGCAAAGTATCAGGAGCTGTTCTCCGCGGTTTCTCCCGCGTGGTGGTGAATACCGGTGATGATGATGATGATAAAATATAGCTTGTCCTGTGTCCTTCTCCAGGTTGCATACAATGTTTGCGGCAAATTTCATAATGTTTATGTTTCCAGGTCTACAGCTATCTCTATAAGGAATTTCACAACGATCGGTTCAGCCGTAAAATTTTGCCGCACCTATAATATTTTGGTTACCTATCCAACGATGGAGGGATGGGGAAGGCCTATGTCCAACAATGGACAATCAATAACAAGTTATTTAGTTAATTATTTATCAATCCATTTACCAGTAATTTATTTAATTAGAAATTAATATTTAAATTATTGCAATATTTTTATTTTTATTTTTATTTTATCTAAATTATTATATATGATTTGTATTTAATTAATTAATTATAATGGAATGTATTTTTTTAATGTTATTTGAAATAAAGGCTTTATTCAATTTAAATCTCGGGTCGCAGCCCGGTCCTTTGATGGGCATCAGTGGAGCCGAAGCCAACACTGAGAGGCCCAAATAAAGGCTTTATTATTATTATTATTTATTATTATCCAACGATAGTCCACATTTGAGATAAAAATCCCCAATTTATATGTAGGGTAGGTAAGAAAAATGTGGTCCAAGATTATATTTTACTTCGTTTACATATTAAATTAAAATTGTAACGCCTCTTTGCTTCACATGGTATTTCCGACTTTTTTTTTATTATTTGATAATTAAAACCGCCGCATTCGATATTATTTATCCTAAAATCGTACTAATTTTTATGCGTGTTAATGAAGAAGCTTCGAGTGAAAAAGACTGCTGTGTCAGTTCGCAATATCACGTTGTCTCTTTCTGCGGCGAGATTTGTTTCAATATAAGACACTATAGAAGCAAAGAGGCGTTATAATACTAATAGTCTTTGAGCTAAGTAGTGTATAGACGGACGGAAGAACTGACATAGCAAAGCTATATGTGTTCATTATTGACTACAAAACCCTAAGAACTCTTAATATTATTATTATCATCATCATCATCATCATCATCATCATCATCATCATCATCATCATCATCATCATCTCAGCCATAAGAAGTCCACTGCTGGACATAGGCCTCCCCCATGGATTTCCAAAAAGACCGATTAGAAGTGGCTTGCATCCAGCGTCTTCCCGCCACTTGTGTGAGGTCATCTGTCCATCTCGTGGCTGGTCTTCCTATATACGCTGCGCTTTATCAGTACGTGGTCTCCACTCGAGAACCTTTCAGCCCCATCGGCCATCAGTTCTATATGCAATATTATTATTACTTTATTTATTTCATTTCTTAATTTTTTAGTTTTTTTACAATAAATTTAAATAAAACATAAATAGCATGAAAAACTTAAAAACTAGGATGCCGCCGGCAGCGGAACAGGGCTCAAGCTGTTGACGGTATATAATATATATATATTGTAGAAGTAGTCCCCCCATAATATCTAGATGTAGGTAGTATAATTTGACCTGTGGCTGTCACGTCAGGCTTAATTATTCACCCGGGCGCTGTTTGCTCGGTCAACACAACTGTCCACCGTCCAGTCTCGTGTTTAAATTACTCGCTGTATTTTCACCCTTTAGTTTGGATTAGTTTTGACATATTTAACTAAATTTTATTGTAGAAACTAGCGAAGTTTTTACACATTTATAAAACTTCAAAATGAAGGAGGTTAACAATTCGGCTGTATTTTTATGTTTGTTACACCATAACTCCATCATATATAAACCAATTTGGATTTTTTGAAGTGATAACTTCATATGGGAGGGTAAACCGCTTCGTTACGTAGCGAAGCGGTTTACAGGGTAACGCGTTACGGCGCCAGTCTGTCTGGTTAGATTAGTTTAAGTTATCACTTCTGTCGAGCGTCCCGAGACGCACACGTAAGTATTTTTTTTTTTTATATGAAACAGTATATTTTTAGATTTTTCCCATAGAAATTTCATCAAAATCGGTCCAATAATTTGGATTTTAAAACAAAATTACGCATATTGAAGTCCTTTGCTTCAGCTTTTACCGATTTCAAAAAGGAGTTCTATGAGACTGTTCAAAAATTAATTTTTAAAAGGGTTTTTATGTCCCGTCAGATGTGAAATTTTTGAACTATCTATAAATATACAAAAAAAAAGTACCTACAGCCAAATAGTAAACCTTCTTTTTGAAGTCGGTACAAAAGTAAAAAACAGACAGAGTTACTTACGCTATTAATATTAGTTAGGACTAGTTAAGTTTTAAGTTTACATGGTTCATTTTCGACAACACGTCAATGCTTTCTAAAAGGCTGGTACTAATGTGAAACTGTTGTACATACTTTTTCATTTCAAAATAAGAATCTGTTTTTTTAAACTGTTTATTCTTATGTTCTTTTTGTTATTTACTTCAAAATAAAATTTACACGCGAGCAGTCGCATAAAAATGTTTAATTATATTTTCTTCCTTCCTATTTAATTCTACATTCGTTATCAGCACGAACTCCAGTAGATAAATCTATTAAAAGAAGATTTATTACGGAAAACTATATATTTGAGTTTAAATTGAGAAGAAATAAAAAGATGGCCGGTACGTCAAATATTAGTTCAATACCTCTTCTAAAAAGCAGAGATGGATATCCTACCTGGAAATTTAAGATGCGTATGCTATTGATTCACGAGGAATTATGGGTAACTATAATAGGATATCCAGAAGGCGATAAAACGTCCCAGGAGTTGCGGAATAAAAATGATCAAAAGGCATTGTCAAAAATTTGTCTTACCATTGACGGTTCTGCAATTACACACGTGAGAACTGCGTCAAGTGCAAAAGAAGCATGGGATGCGTTATGTTCGGCGTATGAGGACAAAAGCCTTGGAAGAAAACTTTCGTTGGAGAGGAAGTTGTACAGGTATTCATTAAATGATTTTGACAACTTGGAGCTGTATTTGACTGCAATAACAACGACTGCTCAGGATCTTGCCGATATCGGCAAGAGAATAGAGGACAGCTCTTTAGCTGCAATTATGTTAGGTGGCTTGACACCTAGGTTCGAGCCCTTAATAATGGCGCTAGAACATTGTAATGTAGAAGTTACTTCAGAGATGGTAAAAAATAAACTCTTGAGTGAAATGATCCGTGGAGATGGAAAAGTAGATGTAGACGCAGCTTTTGCATCATCCAAGAGAGTAGTGACTTGCTACAGATGTGGAAAAAGGGGGCATAAAAGTCCAAATTGTCGTCTTAATAAAAAGAAAGAGACAAAGAATGAGACAACGTCAGGTAAAACCATGATGGTTAATCATACCACAGGAGATGGTGCTGCTAGTGAAAATCGCAGTATGTCGTCGCAAGCAGTTACTGAAGTAACTAGCACCACTTTATCAGCACCATGTAAAGTAAATACTGATAAATGGATTATAGATTCCGGAGCTACTGCACACATGACTTCAAGAGGTGATTGGCTTCAGAATTACAAGAAAATCAGTGAAGGACGTGTTACTGTTGCTAACGGTGAAGATTTGGTAGCTTTAGGTTGCGGTGAAGTTCCAATTTATACTAATTCTATAGTCAACAAAATTAGTGATGTTTTACATGTGCCTGAACTGAACAGTAATCTACTTTCAGTTAAAAAGGTAGTAGAAAAGGATCTAGTGGTAGTTTTTGATAAATCTGGTTGTAATTTTTACAAGACAGGTAATGTCTCTTTTGATAATGAACCTTTAGTGCGAGGTATTTGTTGTGGTGGACTGTATAATTTAGACTGTACTGTAAATTTGCCGCAATATGTTTCAGCTTATAATGTGCACTCCGATAAGTCCAGGTTTCAGCTTTGGCATAAGCGACTTGGACACCTTTGCCGTATTGGGATGGACCTTCTTAGAAAAGGTCTTGCTGATGGTGTAGAGTACACAGACAACGAGGTAGACAAAGAGTCTTGTATACCTTGTATCGAGGGTAAGCAGGCGAGAAAGCCATTCAAAAGGCTCAAGCACATGAGGGCTACTTCCACTCTTGAGGTGGTTTGGACGGACGTGTGTGGACCGATGTCCACAAATTCATTCAAAGGTAATAAATATTTTATTATTTTTGTCGATGATTATACACGTTTTACTTTTCTATATTGTATGTCTGCAAAAACAGAAGTGAAGAAGTACTTTTGTGTTTTTCAATCACTTGTTGAGAGACAGACTGGAGCCAAAATTCGTAGGCTGCATTCAGATAATGGAACTGAAATCGTCAACTCTGAGATGACAAGCTATTTACAGTCTCAGGGAATACAGCACACGACAACGGCGCCTTACAGTCCTCAACAAAACGGTATCAGTGAGCGTTGCAATCGTAGTATTGTAGAAAAGGCAAGATCAATGCTGTCACATAGTTCTTTGTCGCAGGCATATTGGCAGGATGCTGTGGAGACTAGCATTTATTTAAAAAATAGATCGCCGCATCGCGCACTTGTTGGTAAAACACCGTTTGAAATGTGGTATGGAAAGAAACCGAACCTTTCTCATTTAAAAGTATTCGGTTGTAGAACTTTGGTTCATGTGCCTTCATGTCAAAGAACCAAGCTGGATATGAAAGCGACAGAACACATATTTGTTGGATACTCAGAAGATCCACGGAGCTATTTTTTCCGTCAAGCGGAAAATCCAAGGAGGATACTCAAGTCTCGGGATGTTACTTTCTTTGAAAGTAACTTTACAGGTCTCAAAGAAAAAGTTTTGATCCCTGAGGATACAGTTAATCCTAATTTGGTTAATTTGTTATCGCAGAATTCATCACCGACATCATTGAGTCTAATGGAAGATGTTCCATCCACTTCCACATCGCAGCAGTCTGTGGAAACTGTGTCGGGAGAGCAAAGTTCATCTAATGGACAGAGCTCTTCCTCATCACAGGCTACGCAAATATTGTCTGAAGAGTTAAGTGATGATTTCGAAGATGCAGATGAAGATATTGATGAAACAGAGACTCAGACGGTTCCCTCAAATGAACCAACTGTTTCAGCGAGAAGGTATCCAGACCGAGAACGTAAGCCTCCCGATTATTACTCGTATAGTACTCGTGTAGATGAGATACTTTCTGACGATCCAAAGTCCTATCATGAAGCTATTAATTGCGATGATAGAGATAAATGGATAACAGCAATGAAGGAGGAGTATAATGCTTTACTCCAAAAACACACTTGGGTTTTGGTCGATAAGCCTAGTCACAAGACTTGTATTCCTTGCAAGTGGGTTTATAAACTTAAACGAGATGCCGATGGTAACATAATCAAATATAAAGCGAGATTAGTTGCTAAAGGCTATCGACAAATAGAAGGTGTAGACTACAAGGAGACGTTTGCTCCTGTGGTGAGACACTCTTCTTTTAGAACACTTTTGGCCTTAGCGGTCCAGGAGGGATATAAAGTAAGACATATGGATGTTGACACGGCGTTTCTCAATGGCGAATTAGAGGTCTACATGAAGTCTACATGATGCAGCCTCAAGGTTTTGTTCAAGACAAGGAGGAAGGGAAAGTCTGTTTATTGCAAAAATCCTTGTATGGCTTGAAACAGGCATCTAGGGCCTGGAACATGAAACTAAAACAAATTTTGACAGGTTTGGGTTATACTCAAACTCCTTCGGAGGCTTGTGTCTACACAAAAAAGATTTCAGATGAAAACTCTTTGATATTAGGAGTGTATGTCGATGACATTGTCATACTTTACAGAGACGATGTCACAATTGACAACTTCAAGAAACAATTTGAAAAATTTTTCAGTTGCAAAGATCTTGGAATAATTAAATTTTTCACTGGAATTAATATAGATTGCTCTGAAAACAATATAAAGATCTCGCAAAGATCGTATATTGAAGAATTGTTAAAAAAATACAATATGAGAGATTGTAAGCCGGTAGAGACGCCTCTCGCTCAAAAGAAACTCGTCCCTGGAACTGGTGAGAGCAATTACCCCTATCAGGCCCTTGTGGGTTCGCTGTTGTGGTTAGCAGAGGTCTCTAGAGCGGATCTCGCATATGCGGTGAGTTACCTTAGCCAATTTAATAAAAGTAATGATGCGACGCATTGGAATGCAGCAAAAAGATGTCTTCGCTATTTGAGTGGGACTAAAAATGCTGGCATTACTTATAAAAGGAACACAGAACTAAAGGAGAAAGACAGAAAGTTAAGAATTTACAGTGATTCAGATTTTGCGAACTGTCAAGAAAGTCGACGTTCTCATACGGGTTTTTACGTGGAGCTGGCAGGAGGAGCCGTATCCTGGGAGTCTAGGAAACAATCAACAGTGGCACTATCCTCAGCCGAGGCAGAGTATATGGCACTGTCTTCTGCTACAAAAGAGGCTTGTTTTTTGAAAAGATTTATCAGTGAAGTAACTGGTAAGTCACCAACTGTTGATATTTTTACAGACAGTCAAAGTGCTCAAGCATTAGCACTGAATCCAGTCCACCATAATCGTACTAAGCACATTGATGTAAAATATCACTTTATTAGGGAAAAAGTGGGAACGAAGGTTATTGATTTAAAATATATGCCTTCCCAAAAGTTACCAGCAGACGTCCTAACGAAACCTTTAGGACGAATCAAGTTTAACAAATGTGTACAACAGATAGGCATATATTAAATTATTTATTTTCTTGCAGTGAGTAGCAGATTATTTTATTTTAAAGTAAAGGAGGAGATGTTGTACATACTTTTTCATTTCAAAATAAGAATCTGTTTTTTTAAACTGTTTATTCTTATGTTCTTTTTGTTATTTACTTCAAAATAAAATTTACACGCGAGCAGTCGCATAAAAATGTTTAATTATATTTTCTTCCTTCCTATTTAATTCTACAGAAACACTCCTAATGCTGGTATTTTCATTTTCGCTCCAAGCTTGCCATAAAAACTCTTACGTAAATCAGCCTAATGTGAGCCGTCAACGCTCACTTCATGTTTAAGTATTTAGGTGGAGTGTATTATGTACAGGGTTACACAGATAGGGTGAACTAAGGAAAGGAGTTTATTATTAAACTAAAGAAGCAAGAGTGTTTTCGTTTGTAATTTGTGTATTTTGTGTAATGACATGTAAAAGCAATAAATTATATAATAATATGCTATTCGTCTATGTGCCTTGTGTGTGGATTGGTAAACATTAAAACTTGGCGTGAAATGGAATATTATAATCTAGCGATGGTATATTGAAATATTCGAACATATCTGTTATAATAATATATTGGTTAACATTTACACAAAGCGCCATCTAGCTCCAAATCAATTAATGTTTTTAATATAGGAACCAGTTATTTGATACAATATTTATGTACTTTTTTTAATATTATACTTATAATACATAGAAATATCCAGACACAAAACAAACATTCATGCTCGTCACACCAATATTTGTCCTGGATCTAATCCTACATATTTCAACTTTGAAGGCAAACAAATATACCAGAATTTGTGGTCAGAGGCTAGTCGACCAGTTGGCCAGTGCTTTTGATATAGAATTGTTAAGGTTGCTATGTCAGTTACCGAAACACAGTATCCGCATTTTAATTACTTCGAAGCCAGAATGCACCACCATTCCGTTCATATTTTACAAATAAAATTAATTGTATTTCTAAATTTTCCAATTCCTCTCTATTCCACTATAGGATAAGCAGGAAGTCGGCACACTCCCTATATAAAAAATGTATTGGAAAAATTAAAAAATGTATGTAAAAAAATGATATATAAAAAAAAAAAAACAAACAAAATCTTGTGATAATGTTATTACATCTGTGATAGAAATGATTTAATTAATATATAATTCTGAGATCTCAGTTAGAGGTAGACTATATTAGTACATAACATAACCCAAACTAAGCAAAGCTTGTACTATGGGAACTAGATGACTTCTATCAGCCATCTATTAATTCATCTAATAATACATTATTATTTTTTTATCTATTATTCGTATCTATTTCTATTATCTATTCTATAGCATTGCCCAGTTTGGGGCTAGATGGCATTATGTAGAAATGTCCTCCAAAATTTATTTATTATTTTATTTATAATAGTAAGTTTGAGCTCCTTTAACTTTGTACATCATTTCTGCGTAACCCTGCATTATATACAGAATGAGTTACACAGCAGCAATTTCTCAAACGTTGGAAGCTTAATGGCGGTAGAGCAGGCATGTTAAAAATGTATGCACACGTAGAGGTTTCGATCAATCAGTGCTGAGAGAGAGTGCTGAGGCAGTTTTTTCAAGAAAATTGCTGAATATTGGGAGAAACAAGTATAGCGCGATTAAAGCCCCGTATTCATGGTAAACATTTGTTTAGGAACAGTTGATCAACATTGTTGGTGAGCGGCGAGAATGTTGCTAGCAACTATGTTTAAATCAATAGAGGTTGTCCACACGCCAGTCTGCGTTAAAATGTTGCCCGAGGAGGTAGTGTTGTTGTGTTCTCTGTATCTGATGTATAGGATTTCTAATAAAAAAAAAAGAAAAAGATGGTGGATTCGAAACTATCTTTTGCAAAGAGGAAATTTTTTAATTTAGGGCTTGAGAAATTTCTTCGAATGCATCGTTCTTTTTGTTTCTATCTTTGTATTCTTTTTTAGAAGAATCCCATAATAATGGTTTTGATTGAAATAATTCTATTAGTTGCATTATTTTATCATTGCTCCACACTACTGCCATGTTTATAAACTGTTGCAAACACGTTCACACACGTCAACAATTGTCGCTAAACTGATGTTTACGCTTGTCGGGCGAAAGCTTGTCAACATGACGCTATCAACTCTGCAACACGCAGTGTTGCCAGCAACATGTTGACAGCAACTCCGCAACACGTTGATTCAACTTTGTTGCTAAACAAATGTTTACCATGAATACGGGGCTTAAGAGTCCGTAGTCCGACCATCGTCCGTCTCGCTCGCGCATATCTACATTGTTGAAGATATAAAATGACTGCATGATCTTATAAAAAAATCGTCGTTTGTAAAACTAGAAAACAACATGTAACAAATATTTGACAAAAATTACAATTTGATCCATGTTAATTTTCATACATAAAAATCATTTTTGCGTTAATAACTTCTAAAAATGATTTTTATGTATGAAAATTAACTTTTTTTTATACAAGATAGATCTACGATTGACCACCAACTCGCCTGATGTTAAGCGACGTAATGGCCGAGGATGAAGCTCGTCGATCTAGAAGATATCTATTCAATCTAGCCTTGAAATAATTTTCAATTCTTTCAATTTTGATCTTGGAATCAAGATTGTAAATCTCAGGAAACTGAGATGGCGGCAAAGATATTTTTCAATTTAATCAACTTTAATCAAATTGAATTTTTTATCGAATATTTATGATGTTGCTTTCTAGTTTTACAAACGACGATTTTTTATTAGATAATGCAGTCATTTTATATCTTCAAAAATGTGGATACATTTTTGAAAATATAAAATGACTGCATTATCCCACATATCCGACATATAAAAAAATCCCTATCACATTGTTAGCACAAAATTAAGTATATCAAATTTCTTACCACTTTTTTGAGAGTCCGTAGTACGACCACCGTCCATCTCGCTCGCGCATAGGTACCCACCCACCTATGATAGGGTTTTTTTTATCCGACTTCTTAAGTTCAGTAAATTTTTCGGGTAGATCAAAACGGCGACGATCATGATATATTCATATAGTTTATGTCCATATCCAGATTCTCAACTATTATAGCTGTACTTAATTTCATAACAATCGGTTCAGCCGTTTGTGCGTAAAAATTTAAAAAACACACAGGAGAAAATGACAGAGCTACTTTCGCTTTTATTATATTAGTTAGAACACCGTATCTAATGCGAACTTCACGCAACCAAAAACTTTTCGAACACCCAAAAGCGTAGGACTACAACGCAGCCCCGGATCTAAGGAGGGGCAACCGGGGCACTCGCCCCGGGCGGCAGTTTCATGGGGGCGCCAAATCCTTGAGACAAGAATTCAAAATATCGAACAAATGAAGCCTCTTTTCCTACAAACTCATAGGTTTTTATCAAGTAATCGAATCTTAATATAATACATATGTTTGAAAAACAAACTTTTCTATTTCCATACGCCCAGTAAGTTTTTGAGCACAAATCTAAGTGATTTATGAACGCATCGTAACAGATCAATTAAATTTTTGAACGCGTGCGTAGTGTCCGTTCGCTGAAAAGAAAGCACGCCGTGTTAATTTGTAGTCTTTCCTGGTTATATATTTTTTCTGTGTTTCTGTTTCATGTCACAAATGAAAATTATTAGTTATTAGATAATAAAAAGCTTAAATTTATTAAAGGATTATTATTTTAACAAATGGTCACAAAAATGCTACCTACCCATTGGCAGTTTTAACAGTTTTTCTCAAACACTGAAGGGAGCCACTATCAAGGTTTTGCCCCGGTTCGAAAAAAATCGTAGATCCGGGGCTGCTACAACGAGTATCTGATCAAATCAAACTAGCTAATCTCAAAACAAGGATACTCAGAACGTCAAATTGTAAAGTTTGAATCAGATAGACGCGACTAGAAACGAACAGTTTTAATCGGCATCTACATCGGGTCTTGGAACCCGCAGTAAATCAAGCTTGATATATCTGCAGACGCTGTCGGAAACTTGTCTACAATCTAGACTGATGTTAATTTAGGTTCGCTCTTAGATCGGTCGAGGAACGCTATTCAGTGTTATTGGATACTTAGGTACAAGTTTTGGCATACGTACCTTAGATACACGAGTGACTTTCATACCATATATACAGTAGTGACTTTGACTAGTTTCTTACGAATACTTGTGGCTTTGATCCTTACGTTCACGAGTGGCTTTGATAGCTTACGTACACTAGCGGATTTAATAAATTTCATAAACTTATGCTTTGATAAAGTATCAACGGGATGTAGCGTAAATCCTCAAAAACATCCGAGCTCAATGAGATCTAATTAGACCCCTTACACGATTAAAATCATTTCGATTTTCAAAATAATTCGAAGCTGCAAAATAGACGTCTCTAGACTTCTCAATCTATATTAGGCTTTACCGCGGCAACATAGTCTTTATATTAAAATCTATAAGTTCGTCATTGTTGTTATTTGAGTATCGGTCAACCCAGGACATTAGACACGTATTCGTGAATTTTTAATTTTAGGAAGGTTAAAAAAGCCTTTTTTTAATTATTATTTTTTTCACTAAAATTGTCTTGTATTCACGTATTGTACTAACGTTTATCTCAATCAAAGTTTTGTGATAAATCTGTGTAATATCCACGTAAGTAATTTCAATTCGACAATATTAACTGTCTAAATTCCTTACGTACAGGTGTTTTTTTAATACTTTTAGGCAACTTTGATTAATAAAACCGGCCAAGTGCGAGTCGGACTCGCGCATGAAGGGTTCCGTGCCATTATCTATGGAAACGGCAAAAAATAATGTCTGTTTAATATTTATTTTTATTTTAATTTAATTATTTAATTTCAAAGTAAATAATATAACTCAATATTTAGTGCATATTTCAAGCGTCTACATGTTGCCGTTATCAATATCGAGCAAAAACGAGCAAAAAAAAATCACGTTTGCTGTATGGGAACCCCATTAAATATTTATTTTATTCTGTTTTTTTTTTAGTATTTGTTGTTATAGCGGCAACAAAAATACATCATATGTGAAAATTTCAACTCTCTAACTATCACGGTTCATGAGATACAGCCTGGTGACAGACGGACGGACAGACAGCGAAGTCTCAGTAATAGCGTCCCGTTTTACCCTTTGGGTACGGAACCCTAAAAACAAAGATTGCTCGCTGCTAATCAAATCTAAATATTGCAGTACAGTGACCCCGAACACAAACAATATTTCACAAACAAAACATAAATTTCAAGTGACTTTTTCCCGATATTTGTAAAAACTTTAAGGTAGAATCACAAATCAAAATTTACCAGTCCAGTCAGTACCGTAAATTGAAACAACAACTCAAATAAAACGGGCAAAGAGCATGATCGATTTACACACCGAAGGTTCCGTACCGTACTCTCACAGAAAATAAACAAATGCCACCTGCTAGTTACTCGGCGTATATAAATTTCATATATATGGAATGGCTCTACAGACGATTGATAGATAGATAGATAGATAAACTCCTAACTGTACACACCTTAAAAGTAATAACAAAGTACTTAATCAGACTAGTGCAACAACAGGCGGCCTTTTCGCTAAAAGCGATCTCTTCCAGGCAACCATAATAAAACCGATTGCTAAGGTTAACAAGTAATACTTGTACTTGTAACTTAAAAAGCAGCTGATCTGATTTTGATGAAACATGGCTAGAATACTTTTCAAACAAAAAAAAAGAGATACAATGCCACAGATAGACACATACGATACACATGTCAAACTTGTATCACCCTTTTTTATGTCGGGGATTTAAAAGTATTAATATAAAAAAATAATTTCCCGTATATAGTTTGTAATTATGATAAAGGTCACGGACCCTACTGTCTGTGGAGCTAAAAATTTAAAAAAAAAACTCCTTAGCTGGATTCACTCGGCCAATTTTTAATATTGTTATAATTCAAAGCCAAGACCTTAATTGTACTAATTTTGAGAATTGTATCTGTTACTGTTTTTACTATAGAACCAAAGTAAAAATGTTTGATAAAACATGTTAGTTGTTTGAATACCTTTTTTATTCGGTTTCAGACTTGCGCTTAAGCACCAACTCACCTGATGCTAAAACCATACATTTACATACATTTAGATAATATTTTTGTATGAATCCGCCGCAATAACAAAAAGATACTGCCGTTAAAAAGTAGGACAGACAGATAGCGTAGGCTCAGTAATAGGCTCCTGTGCATTTGGGTACAGATCCTAAAAAGTAACAAATATAAAAGTTTGTGAATTTATGAATAAAAAATTCGACCTCGCTACCTGAACGGTTCGTATATCATAATTATACCGAGCCCTACATTTTCGCGGTCCGCGAGTTCCCTTCGCTTCTTTCTTTTGATACTTTAATTGCATTAAGTACCTACTCATCTTTGTTTTAACCCGACAGCCAAAAGGCTTTTGAATGTATGTTTAATTTTTTCTCACGCTCTATAGTATAAGTCTACCTAACTATCGTGTATAAGTGAAACACTCTATCTCATGTTACAGAGTTTTTTTTTTTCAGGGCTCACTAATGTTTTCGACATGATTATGTTCTAGGTAACAATAGATCACTCTATCGAAAAATAGTTATTTGTTATACAAGAGTGCAAAGTTGCTTTTTAACCGCGTTCTAGTTTGCTTTTGGTTTACCTACAAACCAAATTTCATTAAAATCGTTGGAGCCGTTTCCGAGATTCAAATTATGGATATATTTTTTTACCAGCCCTGTTTGTACAAACTGTACCACTACTGGGCGCGGGCCATCTTCTCATTGTGAGAAGGGTAAGGCCATAGTCTACCTCGCTGGCCAAGTGCGGGTTGGCAGACTTCACACATCTTCAAGATCATTGAGAACTCTCAGATATGTAGGTTTCCTCGCGATGTTTTCCTTCGCCGGAAATCAACGATACGTACATAACTTCGAAAAGAAAAAAAGGTGCGTGCCGCGGGATTCGAACCCAAGACCTGCGGATCGCAAGTCAGACGGTCTCCCGACTAGTTCCCGACTGTCGGGAACTTATAATACACTTGTATTATAGATATATATAGAAGTAAAGGTATTAGATGAGGTAGCATTAAATTTGTTTCAGTTCTGATAGTGATATAATTTGTTGTTATTTCCTCTATTATTGAATAAAATATTATTATTATTTAAAAATTTAAATATAGGGTATATTCCCATCTAGCTCTCTAACCACAATTAAACGTGGCGGCAAACTTGCACCATAGTATAAACATTCCACTTACTTTTCCAAACAACTTAGCGTAAAATAATAATGTAACACAAACAAAAAATAATATTCAATCATTAAAATTTAAATACTTTCTAACAACAGCATAAAATCCTCAAAGCCTCGGTTTTACATAATATAAACTTCGACAAAATAATAATATGTGCTTTCAATGAAAACCCTAGTTCAAAACTATATCCATTCTTACTGTGCCACAGAAAGTATACTTAGCTACGAAACTTTGTCTTAGTTCCCCGCATCGCAAAGTTCGGCGTCTATCCTCAAGATTTAGATTAAGGGCGGCTTGGAAACTTCGATCTAATGGCAGAGCTAGAAAGTTAACTTAACTGAAAACTATTAATGATACAATACAATTTAGGGATAACAGCTTATTATCTATTTACTTAAGACACAGAGTTGGGTGGCGTAACTGTCTCCCTCGTATGCGACAAAGATGTTTTCACTCCAAAAATTATGAGAGAACAAAGAATACATGAGAAGCAAAGAGTACACAAAAATTTACACAAAAATTCCATGAATTTTCCTGTCGTCGTACACGAGCGCACAGGAAATTCGTGTTATTATTGTTTTCGTCTTGTCTGTGATATACGTAGGAGCGACGAGCGATGGAATGTCAACATGACTACAAGCTAAAGTATTTCCAGGATTCCTGAAGCGAGAATAAAACTTGGTGTTTATGTTGGGAGCTAATAAAATTTAACTCTCTGGCAGTAGAGATGATATATGGTTGCTAATTGCTTTGCTAAGTAGGTATGCTATTTTATTTTATTCTAATCCTTACTTTCCTTATCCTTACTATGCTTACCTTTACTATGCTTACTATAATTGACCGAGCGAGCGAAGCGTCTCTGCATCAACTGGCCAAATTTTCTTTCGTCTGTCAGTTTGTTTGTATGTTCGTACTCGCGTACAAGGCGTAATTTTGAACCAATTTTGATGAAACTTGGTATATAGGTTCTATGAATTATTAAAAAAAAAAAAAAAACGTCGGCGATTTTAGATAAGAGGGGTGGTTCCCATAAAAAGGGGGGAAGTTTATTGCGACGTTAATTACCAACCGATTTTAATGATATTTGATAGGTAGGTAAAATACACAATAATTACAACTTGTAGTAAAAATGAACAGAATTGGTCAAGTGGTTGTCGAGATATTATATGACAAACAACTTCAGATTGCGTGTAACAGTGAGGGCGCGTGGATGTGCTTGATGCATTTTAACGCTGAATAATTTTCTAGATTTTACGTTTTCTCCATTTATAAAATTATTATTTGTTTTTATAAGAACATACGATGTTTTCTTTAACTAAGGGCATCTAAACATATTCTATTGTTTGTATTAATTGTGTATTCAAATTAAATTGATCTTTCAAGGTGGTAAATCTTTTGGAAAAAATGTTTGTTGACCGTGAAATAAATGTCTGTAAAATCACTTAAAATTGCGAAATCAGCCAAAATTTTACATACGGTCTCCTAAGCCAACTTTATGTAGGTATTAATATGTACAGATAATCCAAGGTGAGCTGCAAATAAGCTCTCTCGCGAGGTCTACTGTTCGTAGAACTACTAGTATTATTTATTAAGTGACTAAAGTGATAGTGATTAAGTGAGTTTATTAGGTCATGCTTAAGGTGCCTATAAACGATAAATACCTGCCTGCCACAGCTGTTTTGAGCGCACGCGCGCTCCGCTCTGCTTATTATTTATATTATTTATTTAACTATGTACATTATTAATTATATTATATAGCGATACATATTTGTAAAGAGAACTTATTGCCTAGATAAACCTTATTTGTTTTTTGCAATATTTTTTGTAAACTGTAACTTTTTTTAATAAATAAATAATTAACTATGGACATTATTAATTATAATAAATAGCGATACATATTTGTAAAGAGAACTTATTGCCTAGATAAACCTTATTTGTTTTTTTTGCAATATTTTTTGTAAACTGTAACTTTTTTTTAATAAATAAATAATAATAAATAAACTCTGTCTGTCACCAACGGTTGAACCAACGGTTATGAAATTTGGCAGAGAGACTTTTTAAGACCTGGAAAAGGACATAGGCTGTATTTTATTATCATTATCATAATCGACGCTGGTGAAACCGCGCACTCCGCGCAGTTAGTACTATTATCTAAACGAAAGTTTTTTTATGCAAGCTAGGTCTACGATTGACCACCAACAATTTCGTCTCTCCATCTGTTTAAAACATTTTCACAATCAAACGGCTGAACCGAACTTCATTGAATTTGGTACAGAGATAGTGAGAACCTGGCGATGGACATAGAATGTGTCATATTTGTAATATTAACTTTATATAAAATTTGCAATGATAAATCATTTCATCACTAAATTACCTAATATTCTCTTAATTATCTTGTGCACATAGATAAATAGATAGATAGATAACTCTTTATTAAAAGACCACATTGTACAAACATATTAAAATAAGACAATATTACTATGGCTAATCTTTCAATGGGCGGCCTTATCGTTTAAAGCGATCTCTTCCAGGCACATAGTAAAAGTTGTTTGTAATGGTGATTGCAATGACCTTCATTGGGCTTAGTAAAGATTACAATAACAATGCTTTATTTTATTTGTTCATCCTTATACCTACATACATAAAATGACGTCTGTCTTCCCTTGCGGGACAGTCAGAGTACCAAAGACCATAAGGCCGCGTTCCTACAACGTCGTCACGCTTTTTATCGTTTAACGACTGTCGTCGTAATGACATCAAGAAATCATTAACGACAGTAAATCTTGTTGTGCTATATGTGAACAACTCCATTTAAAAATACAAGCCACGTCACCTCAAACTGCACGACAATCTGCCTTTACGAGAAAGTGGGAACGCACTTAACCATACTTAGAGGGTATTAGAGGGGATGTGTAAAATGTTATCTTGTAGTAAAATGAGGTCAGCCTACGTTAACGCAAATTAACCTGAAGTCCTTTAACTATCTACTTTATGCCCGAGAAGAAAAGCATAAGATACAATTCAATATTTTTGACGTGATAACGTCTTATAAATCGATTAACGCCGCGCTGCACGAAAAAGCATGACTCATTGTCACGTTCCGCCTGAGCCGAGCATGCAAGCGAGAGCGCGGAACAAGCGATAGAGGCACGATCGGCCTAAGCCTTCGGCTTGTGACGCATCGTTATCACGTAAAATTATCGTCCGTAAATCGACTTTACAGACAACCTTTTTTTTCATTTTCTTCCAGTCTTCCTCCCAGATTTACTTACTTATCTAGATGCAATAGTGAAAACGCAACGTTTTAGAGTCTGAAGCTTTGTGTTATATTTTAGCATATGATTCGTGTTTAGCTAAATGCTGCATCTTCAAGATTCATATTATTATAATGTTAATGCTAATATTAACTAACCCACCACTAGCAGAGCACCCAGGCTAAGATTAGCTAACCTTTTAGTAGAATGCACCTAAATGTATACTAAGCGCTTCGGATTCCAGTTGAATCTTGTCTGCGATATACTAGACCTATTTTTACACGGTAATTATGATGATTTACTCTAGACAAGATGCCAAGATTGTATTTTGTTAGAGTCTGTGTTTGTAACTGTATACAATGATGACAACTACATAATTATGTCTGACTCGGACTCTGTCTTTTTCTCTGTTTCCTGAGAACTGATTTAGGTACTTCATTAAGGTGAATAAAAAATCTTAAAAGAAAAAAGCTTTAATATATTAAACGAACTTTAAGAGATTTGGGCTCGTACATTTAACAAAATTATGTAAAACACTGACGGCCGATGGGACCGAAAAGATCTCGAATGGAGACCACGAACCGGCAAGCGCAGCGTAGGAAGACTAGCCACAAGGTGGACAGAGAATATCATACAAGTGACAGGAAGACGCTGGATTCATGCCGCTTCCAACCAGTCTTTTTAGAAATCCATGGCCTATGTGCAGTTGTGGACTTCTTGTGGCTAAGATGATGATGATGGTGTAAAACATACGTATACAAATAAAATCACGCCTATTTTCCCTTACAGGCAGAACATCAAAGACCATGAGGCCGTTTGAGGTCAGATTTGGTTTTCGTTAAAGAGTTAAAAAGAAGTGAGAAGATATTTAAGTGTAAGATTTAGATAATGTTGGCTTGCGGTGACAGCGTCTCAGAAGAGAAGTAACTGATACATTTTTAAACGGTTTTATTTAGCTTGACCTGTTTGGGTCAAATTTAGTAATTTCAATTTTACCCCCTTGCAGGTGACGGATCGATCTGAAATTTGGTATACACCTTTAGTCCTGATGACAATACAATTTAGTATATTCTGTATTATTGTAAATCTAAGATGGCCACCGCCACAAAATGCCGGATTTCATATTTTAACAGAACCTCCACAATATGGGTATCAAATGAAAGAGCTTTTTTAGTAAAATACAGTAATTATACATTACCTACATCATTATCTTTCTTTTCAATAAAACCGTTTAACTTAAAAAGTTTTTTAAGTAAGTACTTGTTTGTTTTTCTTTTTCTCCCAATCCAACATGGAAACGAATTAACTAAACTAAATGTTTTGGTTTAGACTGTAAGTTTCTGAAAGTTTTTTGTGTAAATAAATAAATAAACATTCTTTTCTGATGACAAAAAATTGTGAAAGAACAATTAACCAAAAAGTTAAAAAAATACTTTGAAAAAGTACACGTCGAAAACGAACAAGTTTTATTATCCATTAAATAACTAATTTGCCGAAACATAAGCAAGATGGCACAGCGTCGCATAATAATTTCAACGTTCTTACGCCTGCATTACAAGCCAGCAATAGGTGAATGCTATTAATTTTAACAGCAAAAACATGGAATCTGGCAGTTCACTGGTTAATGTAGCGTGAATTTATTAAATTCACGTAAATGTTTGCAGTTGCGTTTTGCATTTACAAATTGGATAAATATTTCTGGTATGTCTCTGAGTAAATTGGCGGTTAGATTTATCGCTTATATTTTACTTAATTACGATGGAGAACTTGTTGTTTTTATCTGGCAGCGTAAGAAGGAGGGTTATGTTTTTCGACTGAATATATGTATGTATACATGTGTGTTTCTTTATGATCGCCTACAGCCTAAGCGGCTTGACCAATTTTGATGCGTGAGGTGTCGTTAAATTCCTCTTTCTTTCCTCTTTAACTCGTTATCCGTTATCCATCAATTCCTTTAACTCGTATTCCTCGTTAACTGTCTGAGTGTCTAGGCTATATTTTTTGGTAATAATATTACATCCTGCCCGCTTCCAATCGGTCTTTTTGGAAATCCATGGGGGAGGCCTATGTCCAGCAGTGGACTTCTTATGGCTGAGATGATGATGATGATATTACATCCCTTGAAAAAAAAAAGTAAAGAACTTTTTCGTAATAAGCAATGGATTTTACTAAAAAATGCACATATAATCTTTAAAGCGACTTTACGCATATTTTCTCACTAAAAGAAAACGTCCACGCAACAGCGTCTCAAGCGTAACGAAATCGTAAATTAGACTGCAAAAACTGCTTTCCTGCAGTTGGGTATTTTGTTTTTCTTTTAATTGATAAATGAAGGAAAAATTTAGCTAGTTAATACAGAGACACCCGTAGTTTTTATTTAAAAATGTGTGAAACCCCTAACGTGGTTTTAAACAAAAAATGAAATAAAAAATACTAATAATATTGAGAATGTGCTATCCTTATTCCTTTATTTTGTCTACTAACAACACATAAGAGACAACTGGTCCCATTTTTTGCCACAATAATTATCTTACCAAAGAAACTGGCGCAAATAGATTCACGCCATTTTCGTCATTTTGAGCAGCGTCAAAACCCTATCTACTTATTTCTTTTATGTTTTTATGCTAATGAAAACATACTGAACTCTGAGAGCTAGTCATCCGAAAGTATACAAACGTCGCGTCAAACAGCTCGTAAAGTGAAGCTATTAAAATTACACGAGACTCGACCGATTTTATAGCGGAGAGTGCTCAAACCACCTGTCTCTAGAAAACGTTTAGACCTTGACTACACAGCCTTTTAGCACGGAGTAGAGATCTATAGAAACATTACTTTGGCTTCACGAAATGTTGGATCAACAATGATTTGTGCTTCTGCTCCGACATGTTTCTGGTGCAAAGGCTGGCAATCGCCAACGCAGTATCGCGGCAAGTGTACGAGTATTTACTGTATTATGCAGTAGGAACAGTTAGGGGCGGGTTATTTGATTAAGTATTAGGTTTTTGTCGAGACATTGTTATTTTTAAATTTGATTTAAATGTATTTGATATAATAAACTTTTATTTTGAGTATAATTTACCTATATAATTTCAATTGAATTTGTTTAAAAACTGAAACAATCGATTTCAAGTACGCAATTTCTATACTTGGGCGACATTTTCTCAGATATTTTGTTTTAAAACCAAATTACCACTTTATGAGAACAATCAGAAAGATCCTTTCAAACAGAAAAAAAATATCAAATCGCTTTATAAATGACAGAGTTATTCGGTAACAAACACAAAAAAGAACCTAATTGAAAACCTCCTTTTTTGAAGTCCGTAAAAAACTTAATCTCGAAACCATAGACCGTGTACAACAGCTTTAGATATGAAATAATCTCGTCGCAAGTAAACTACGCGACATGTTTTTACGACTAAAGCAAGACGGTTATTGTGAATTTCGTTCACGTACTCACTCCAGCCCCAGACACCTGGCAGCGCTTACGGAAACATTTACAGGCACATAAAGATATTAATCATAATGAAATACACATTTCTTTCAGGCTGCGTCTAGAGATAAAATAAGCATGAGATAACTTGAGGAAGGAAAAGAAAAACTCTTCCATGCTGGACTGGGAGGAAAAGAAAAACATAGAATGCACCAGCTGCTTGTCTTCCCGGGCATACTGTAAAAGTCAGTTAAAGAACTTGAGGGAAATTGGCTTTTATGTAGGCGATGGACTGACCCCTGTCACTGCAAGCCAACATTACATCTTGCCCTAGTATCCCCTCTAATCCTCTAATACCCTCTCTCTTCCATCTAACTCTTTAACCACGGTCAATTGCGGCGTCAAAGAGCCTCATGGCCTTTGACGTTCTGCCTACCCTGTAAGGGAAAATAGGCGTGATTGTATGTTATGTATGTATGTATATTCTGTCTGTAGTGACTACCCGAGCTTACTTATGCGAGTGGGCTTGGATTTCAGGAAGGAATATAAACTTTTTTTTTTTTTACCTTTTTACCTCTTTTCAGAGGTAATTTTTTTTGTAATAATAATAATACATGCCTTACAAAAAATAAAAATACGTTTATTCGTAACCTCCAACGAACATATTCGTAATAAACAAATTATTTTACTAGAATTATTCAAAAAAATGCGCATTTATAATATTTTACAGCTATTTTATATATACATATTCTCACAAAAAAATTACACTCAACAGCGTATCAAGCGTATTGAAGTCGTAAGTTAGACAGCAGTAGTCGGGTATTTCGTTTTTCTTTTAATATATAATTTTTTTATCAGCCCTGTTTGTACAAACTGTCCCACTGCTGGGAACGGGCCATCTTCTCATTGGGAGAAGGGTTAGGCCATAGTCTGCCACGCTGGCCAAGTGCGGGTTGGCAGACTTCACACATCTTCAAGATCATTGAGAACTCTCAGACATGTAGGTTTCCTCACGATGTTTTCCTTCACCGTTTGAAGTTGGCGGCAATCAACAATACGCACATAACTTCGAAAAGATAGCGGTGCGTGCCGTGGGATTCGAACCCAGGACCTGCGGATCGCAAGTCAGACGGTCTCACCACTAGGCTGCCGGAAACTTTTAATATAAATACTTGTTATACGTGATCATATTTATTAGAAAAATGTATTCAAGTAAATAAATACTACGTATTTGGAATGCACTAATTCAACCCTTATATTTGATATAAAACATGGCATGATCACAACCATTATTTTTTTTAAACGTTTTTATTTTAATGTTAAACGGTAATAGACGAGCATTGTTGTTTTTTACAAGTTTTTGGTTTTACCGTAATCACTAAAAAGAGAAAGACTAAACCTTGATGGCTCATTCACAACGAATTTTCCTTCCAATACGATATATCCGCAACACTGGCCACACTGTTTATTAAATTCGCAAATAATATAAAGTGTTTTCCGTCCGTCCGTCGGTCCATACGGGTTATGATGTGTTCAAACAAATATTTATACAAACCGGGCAGCCGAGCCATCAAGCCGCCGCCGGTTTAAATTCAAACGTAAATATACAAAAACGTCTGTTTCCCACGGACGTATTTATTTTTGAAATAATATCGCGGTTTGGATTATGGATTTGGGGTAAAGATTAAAAGTGAAAGGTGAATATGCTTTTATACGATGAAGAATAATATTTTCAGCTAATTTTCCGGAAACTTTACCTCTAATATCTTGAGAACGAACAACGCATTGCTCTCAAACTCAATGTCTTCTCTTTGTATGTTTGTTACCTTTTCATGGGTAAACGACTGAACTAATCACTATTAAATTTGGTACAGAGATCACTTAAGAACTGGTTAAGGAAATGCGCTATATGCATCATCATCACCGCCCATCATCATCACGGCTTATCATCACTACACGGGTCAAATAAGATGTCAAGACATGAGTTTGAACCCAGCAACTCCGTATTGGAATTGAGATGGTTCCCCAATAAACAGAGTTTTAGACTTAATAAAGTTATAATTTCTCCTGAAAAGGCTTACCTGCGTAAATCTGAAACATTGATGCCAGTTATTAGGGTAGTTAAATAAAACTTTATCGCGTTGGTAAAGTATAAATTGGGCAGGTCGAACCTAACAGGAAAGTTATAAATATGGACTAATTCTATCATGCTGTTTTTAATGTCGCCCATGACGAACTTTATGAAATCAATAAAAAATCCGTACTAGTCAATAATGTCGTTCACATTCACGTCCTAGATGCGTTCTTCTCAGGAAGGGAATTCTTTGCCGCTTTCTGTTTCCTTAGAGCTAAAATCTTAGAATTTTCAAGGCTAGAGTGAATAGACATCTTTTAGATCGACGAGCTTCATCCTCGGCCACACCGTCGTTTAACATCAGGCGAGTTGGTGGTCAATATTAGATCTATTTAATTTAATATCTATTTTAGATATAATTATATTTTTAAAATATGTTTATATGGATAAATAGATACTTTTTTATATTTAAGTTTGCTTGTATTGTTTATTTGTTTGGTTGTTAAATTTTATATTTTAATAAACTTTTTTTGTACTTAATAATATCGAAAGTAACTCGGTTTGATTGTTACTTTGTCGTGACATGGTAACATAAGTAACAACAACTGAGATTGATTAATGTGAAATATGAGACTTACATTGTGTAATTTTTATTCTGGAAATATAATTAAGCTACATATTATTGGAAACCCTTGCCACCGACCTTGTTTCCTAAAACCTATAACCCGGGTGTCTTCAAGTCTAAAGTGAATAAATATATTTTAGGTCTACTTGATTCAGCCACAGCATCGCTTACCACGAGGCGTTCTGGTGGTCAAACGTAGAGCTACACATAAAAAAATAATCATCATGATTTTTCAAAAACCAGTAACAGGGACCGTTCCCCCAAAAACTCAATTACTTTTCCTTATCCGCTCCCACAGTTCAATATAATATCAGCTTTGGCATCAGCTATAAATAACAACTCACAAGTTCTACCTAATACGATTGGAATAAAATTCACCTCAGCCCGCTTATTTTCTGGTTCGTTTCAGATAATATTGCGATCAAAAAGGCGCACATTTGTCATCCCCAGCCTACGGTAATGTAGTCACCATTCCGAGCCCTTGAAATTGATAAATAGGTTAAACGTTCCCGTAAAAATAATCATTGGGAAGGTATGCTTGTGTCATTTCTATATGTATGAGTCATATTTTCTTAGTAATATCAAAAGTTATTTTTAATATGATGATAAAAGATTTTTTATGAGCCAATTTTAGATCTTATTAAAAGAAAAACAAAATACCCGACTGTAGAGAAGCAGTTTTTGCAGAATTACGAGTTCTTTACGCTTAATACTCTGTTGAATGTGACGTCAAAATCGTGTGTTAGTGTGTGTGTTACGTACATGTCTGGGATGCCCCAAGTAAGTGGAAAGTGCCTCCTGCACACTCGCTTATTCCCCAGACCAGACCCAGACTCTATTCGGAAAGAGAACTGATGCGGCACTGCTATCCTTATTTCATTATTTTGTTCAGACTAGCAACACAAGCGAGACGTCATAGTTCCCATTTTACCTAGTGCCTGTCTAAGACTTACAGTAAGTTGGTGATGGTGACCTGGCACCGACCTCAAAAAAAATGTTGGGGTACGTACAGACCTACTTAGATAGAGCAGCCTGTTTTGATTTTTAATTTTTCGATATAATCTAACAGCTGTTGTTATTTCGGGTACTTCGGCGTTTCGCACCGCAAGCGGTTCGAACCGCGGTCCGAATCACCCAAGAACTCTTTTTGAATAGGTTGTTTCGCACCGCGGTGCGAATCGACCAATAGCATTTTGGAATAGGTCGATTCGGACCGCAGTGAGGAATAAAACAGTTCTCTTTTTGGGTGAGTGGGTAAATTCAAGCAGAGAAGATTTCTCCCTTTTTATTTCATTGAATAGCTTTGAAGTCGATTTAATTTTTTAAATTAAATCTATTTTTGACGATAGATTATATTTTCAAACATATTCTAGCTTTATTTGCTTACACGTTAGCTCGTAGGACAAATGCCTAGGCGTACCTAATTCAAGCCTATCTCAATGCTATTTTCCCGTCTGACAAAACAGTGACGATTTAGACCATCTTCCATTCACAAAGTCATAATAACTTAGGGAAATTAATATATAGAGGGAATTATTCCCATTCTAGTAAGAAAATAATGTAAGCAGTGAATTAACAGCACAAAGGGTATCGTAGCCGTGATTTATCTTTCAATGCCAATGTCTCGGCTCCAGAGACGTAGCGAGGACGGCAGCAGGGTCATATGTAGATGGTAGATGCAAATATTTAATTAAAAAGAAACGTTCTAGAGTTTTGAAGGTTTACTGTGTAAACTAATGTGATTTCACTTTTTTTTAAGGCATCAGGAGCATCTTGTTTGGCAGTTTGCAGTGCAAACGAGATGAACGTCTGCGCTACTTTTTGAAACAGACCGTCGAATAACCATACTTTTGTCAGTTATTCAACTGCCAAGCAGTAGTGTGCATGCATTACTATGCTTTAGACTGAACATTTTAGTTTGAAACATGCTTAAAATGTTTTGACTGTACATTTTAAGCATGTAACATTAGCTAGAAAGAGCGGATACGAGTGCTCGAAAATATCTTTGGAGTCGTTGCCCTACTGCCATTCGAATAAAATAGTATTAGAAACTACTTTTTTACTACGTTTTAACATGAAATGGGCATACGTTTGACCTTGTCTAGAGAAAACTGGAATAAGACTTGTATTTCCAGTTGAAAAACTGGCAAAGGGGTGGTACTTCTTCAGGCAGATTACGAAAAAGTCCTACCACTACTAAGCAACTGGGATTAACTGATATGGAGGTACAACTTGCAGGAACACATAGACCATCTGAAAAACGTACACTTCGTGAATTCTAAATATCCACGACTAGTTATTAATATTTTAAACCAATTTCAAAAAAAAGGAGGTTCTCCATTCGATTGTATTCTTTTTATGTTTGTTACCTAATAACTCCATCATTTGTATAGCGATTTGGATAAATGTATTTCTTTTGTTTTTTTGTTATTGAAATAATATATTTTCAGATTAGTCCCGTAAAAAAATCACCAAAGTTGTTTCAGTGGTTTGGTTTTTAAAATAAATTTTTGCATTTGAGTTTCAGTTTTTTAAATTACAATATATTATTTATTCTCATCTAATTAAGTGAAAGTAGATATAATAACTCCGGTACCTAAACTTTACTTGCACCAGGTGACTAAAATACGTCAAATTCCATTAAAACTTATAAAAGAGTTACAGCGAACAAAATGGAAATCAAATTAATAGACTTCTTATTGAAATAAATTAATTTTCTAAAAACATTACTGAAACTAAAATGAAAACTGACTAAGTACGAGTCACGCCATAGTTATGAACTTGTGAACATTTATCAAAAGAAACGGGTGAGTCGGACTGACTCAGGACGGACATGAGGGGCGAAATAATAGTTAAAATGATGAGATCACTTCTAATAATGTATCTTTACGAACATTTGACTCGTTTGGCGCGCAAGTAGATTATCGTATGCCAAATTAGTAATAGGTCTGTTTTTTTAAAACTAGCCAATAGAATACTGATAATATTTCAAATTTACTATCATTGTTCCATAAAATATATAGACTTTTAATTACTTACACGTTTTTATTGGCTGCGTATATTTGTTATAACATTATAGCAAATAACTTTAGTTAATTTTTATTTTGTTAGAGCCTTGTAAAAACGACCCCCTATAAAGGTTAACGACCCCCCCTGGTCTGCGTACGACCCTGTGCCCGGTCCCCAAGTTCAAGGTTTGAAGGGCGATATCATCCATCATGTCTGCTTACAAAGCAAACGCATTTTTCTAGCTTCCCGTCGCGTGATCGATAAGTTAAGAAAAGCCCGCTTCTTTATAAGCTCTTGTTATTTATAGTTTGCAAAGGCTAAAGGAAGACGTTGTCGAGAAGTTAGTGTAATAAGTTTTTCTGTAAAGTTCATTGTTTTTAATGGTTTCTTAGGTTTCACGATCATTATTCATTGAAATTAAACGACTTTAACGGATTTGATTTTATTCATATTTTCATTTCATAGTTTTTTAATACACTTCATAAAAAGAAGATTATTTATATGTTATTACATCATACATACAACTTACGCTTATTTTCCCTTCTTTATCACTGACAAGCTTACTCGCCCGAAGTCTAGAAGAAACCTCGTTTTTTTTCTATTCATCCATTATTAATTATTATTTATTTATTTATTACAATTATTATTTATTATTATTTAAAGATTCTTAAGTTAAGTATACATTTGAGGGGAAACTTATTCAAATAGCACGACCACTTCAGAATCGGTATCAAAGAGAATATGAAGACGTTGAACACCATACCATCAAGTTGCTGGAGGACTACAAGGTGTATTAAGGCTTTTGATGTTTCAATTTTTTTTTCGTAATCTATTTTTCTCCAACAGAGGCTGACTGGACCTGATCAAAACCTTTTTGGAACCTAAAATATTACTTGGATTATTTTGAATTTTGAAATTTATCTATAATTTAATCAAAATGTTTTTTTTTTTTTTTTTTTTTTATATAAGATAGATCTACGATTGACCACCAACTCGCCTGATGTTAAGCGACGGTGTGTAATATTATCCAAGTAATACTTCAGGTCCCAAAAAGGTTTTGATCGGGTTCAATCAGGATTTAAAATCTGGTTAGGTTGCAATCCTTTCTAACTAATAATACAAAAGTGAAAGTAATTCTACCACTCTGTTTATTTGCTACATTTTCACTACCAAACGGCTAACCATATTGTTACAGGTATAGGTTTTTAGCTATCTCTGAGCTAAAAACCTGACGACGGGCACAGTCTTCATTTTATCATCATCACCGTTCATCACCATCGTTGCATTTCATCACTACGCGAGTAAAACCCCGAGACATAGCTAGTATACAATATACAGACACAGAATATGATATCATAGATAAGTCAATCCACACAATTAACATATCTGTATTAGTAGGGGAATAAAAGATCAAGATTGAATATTGAAATCGGCTGGAAGTACCTACTCCTACACACGGGCGTCGCCAGCCCATGGCCCAGGGGGGCAAGTTAATATTATGGAGGATGAGAAAAATATGAATTGTAAGTACAGGTAGAATTTTACAGCCTTAGGGCTTTGGTTGCTTTGCAGTTGGCTACATTTTTTTTAATCTCTAGGGGGGGTGGGGGGCAGCTGCACCCCTCCCCCCCCCCCCCTTTGGTGACGCTCTTGCTCCTACACCTATTCAATGCAATCTTAATTTATTCTCTTCCTAACAGCCCAGATCCTTACATAATAATTATAACGTTACTCCACGATATTTCTAGATAACCTAGACTTGTTTTGTGTTATTGATACTGTTGAAAATCTATGTTTATATCAAAAATTAATTTTAAAAGAGAAATCCCGCGATAATCCCGAAAACAGTTTTAGTCTTCGTTCACGAGAATACGAGAATAAGTACGCGTAACTAAATTCGGAACACCGCTACGAATAACATTCAAAGAATTTCTTTGAGAAAATATTTTTCGCAAGACACCGCACTCACTAATTCTCTATTTTATAAAACTTTTACGTGACGCTGTGGTAAAATTCCACGAAAATGATAACAAAATAAAATGTATATTTCAAGTGGCAATAAAACTTTATTTTCATTAGTCATTTCGGCTAAAAATGTTGAGCTGTAAGTTGACATGACGTTTTTATGTGATTAAACATTTTAGTATTAGATCATTTATAATTAGACCAAACAGATTTTTGATAAAAATATAGTATCAGGACAAAATTAAACTCTGGTGTGAAGCATGCATCTGACAAAAAATAGGTATTTAAGTAGATACTTCAAAGAACGTAATGATTTCTTAGATTTTTGCGACTGTTAGCCATTAAAAATAAATAACTTTTAAAGCTCACCCCCACATTTTGCATAACTGGAAATCCCATACAGTCAGGTTCTCACGCTCCTTCCTCCCGCGAACCAGCAAAATGTGGAATGTCCTTCCTCGGAAGGTTTTCCCGCCGAGCTTCAACCAAGAGCGTTTTAAAAAGGGTGTCTACAAGCACCTTTCCTGGTTAGCAAAGCAACAGTAATGTCAGTGATGTTGCAGTTGTCCATAGGCGACGGTTATCGTTTACCATCAGGTGAGCCGTCTGCCTTTTTGCTTCTCCTATATTATAAAAAAAAAAAACATTTTTACATTTTACATAATTTTACCACCTGACGTTTCGAACTCTTTGCAGCGACCGTGGTCACAGGTGAGCAGCTAGACTGTTGTCTTTTTTTAATGAAAATAATTACTATTACCTATATTTTTATGAAAACATGTGCAATAAATCCGTTAACAGTTGTTTAATTTTAAAGAACGTGTTCAAATGTCAGGACATTGTGTAAAATTTAGTATGTATGTACTAGAAATAATTTAAAATACGTGTAAAGCTAGTTGGGTGCCAGTGTCCCGTCTTTAACTAACTAGCATAGTCAGCGTAAAACGAAACCAAGAATATGTGGGTTCGAGATATATGTAATTGATTCTTTCCTCCTTCGCACTTCCCTGTCGAGCTGGTTGGACTGTATTCTGGTTGGTCGAGGAGAATTGGTGAGCGTCCTTGCACGTACTTAGGGTTCCGCCTGATATATGGCGCCCAACTCGTACCGTTCCGAGGGTTGCTGCCGATGCGACGTCGACAGTCTCCCATGCATATTATATCCCCTATTATCGTTATCCAATGCCATATTCATTATGGATTTCGAACAACCGCCACTGTTTGGACTACTTGATCAACTTTTTTACAGGTCCGCACGAAGAAGTCAATTTTGGGTCCATATGGTGGATGTGAGGCGCTACGGAGTTGTATGATAAAATCAGTTACCCTCCCCCCCACGCTGCATAAATATCCCCACCATTTTCGCCGTGCACTTTTTATTTGTGAAGAAATCGTACCAACACTTCACGCCAAACACATGAAGGTCTCGAGTGAAAGACAACAAAAAGGTTACTTCTCAATGCTTTACTTATTATAGCTGGGTTGGCGTTGAGTGCCTCTAACTAACTACACTCGAACTAAGTCCAGTGACGTATCGCGGAGGTACCCGGGCGGGGGGCTAGGCCCCGGACAGCTGCATGTAGCCACGAGGAAACTGGCCGAATCCAATCATCATTATATTGAATACCTCCAATGACTTTCCATCACGTGGACGTAAAGTTTAAAACAAAATTCACGAATATAGTTTCCTGAGTTGACCGATACTCATATACCAACAATTATGAACTTAAAGATTTTGATATAAAGACTCTATGTCGCCGCGCTAAAGCCTAATTTAGATTGAGATGTCTAGACACGTCTATTTTGCCGCTTCGAATTATTTTGAAAATCGCAATTATTTTAATCGTGTAAAGGGTCTAATTAGTTCTCATTGAGCTCGGACGTTTTTGAGGACTGACGCTACATCCCGTTGATACTTTATCAAAGAATACCTCCAATTTTTAAGATCGCTAATTTCAACTTATCCTTATTATTTTGAAGATTGGTAATTCAATTCAATTTGAAATAAAATCGGCGCTTATGTGTCTTTTTTGATAACTATTGAGTTCCATTTCCTAACACTCATCAAAAAAATCGTTTGTTTTATTCATTCTTTTAAATTCTTATATTCGTATATGAAACAAAACATTTGTTATTCGTATACAAAACAACACAACACAAAATGGTTGTGAAATTATATTATAATGTGAAAGAAGCTAAAAATTTCGCGCTCGCTTCGCTTGCTCATTCTACTATTTAAGATAATATTGTGTTTTTTGTTATTTTTATTCCTTTTGTGGTGTCAATAAAGTGTTATTGATTGATTGATTGATTGTTTAACTTGATTCTCCTATTGTTTTCTTTTTTACTGTCAAAGGGGTGAAAAAAACTTACATTATATGGCCCTTAAGTGATAAAATCTGTACTACGACACTGACTAAGCCATCTACGCTGTCCTTAGTCCGTAGTACTTGGGCAAGTTACGTATGGTACAACTTATTTCAAGTCCTTAAGATTAACAAGTAACCTTAGCAAGTTAACCTACATAGCTTGAACACAAAAACACTGGAATCAACATAATTTGTGTGCAAAAAATAAATGCTAAAGCTAAGCATTTTTAAAATTTTAAACTAAAATCGAATGACGACTGGAATAAGCACCACAGGATCGGAATTAGGTCCATTGAGGTACATAATACAAATATGTACCATGGAGTTACAGCGCAAATAGACCCAAAAACCTACTAATGTGCAGTCTAAGTATAATTTGACTGGCCTTGTGGCTCAGTTGGTAGTGTGTTTACGTCTACCTGCTGAACTGAAAGGTCGTGGGTTCAATCCCCACCCAGGGCAAACATTTGTGTGATGAGCATGGATGTTTGTTCTGTGTCTGGGTGTTTCTATGTATCATATGTATATATACACAAAAAAAAAAGTATATATGTATTCTATCAGCCATCTAGTTCCATAGTACAAGCTTTGCTTAGTTTGGGCTAGATGGTGTTGTGTGAAATGTCCACAAATATTTATTTATAAAAAAAAAAAAAAAAAAATTATGTAAATACGATCTGCCGGCCAGACCGGACACTTCAATACTCTGTCGTACGTCAGAAGAGATAGAGCTAGACGATAGAACGCAATCAATGCAATCAGAGATGCAATCAGTGATTGTAGGTTAATATAACATTTAGCGCCCGTACAAGCAGAATTGCTTTATATCACTTCGTAGTTAAAGTCGCTATTTTATTATGTCTTTATTATTTTGTGTCTTCTATAATTGTACTATTAAGTATTTTATGATATTACGTAGATATTAAAACTAAATAACCTAAGCTGGTTCAGCCCGCGTATTCAGAACTCTTTCGGATTCGATTCGCAATCTATATAACTAAACTTGTTATATGTTGTATAACTTGTATAATAAATAAATAATAATAATAATATCAACCTCTGTCATTGTCTATGGAAATGACAGACACGGAGATATAGATTTCTAATCCGAATCAGTCCTGAATACGGGGGCAGGTCTAGGCACTACTCCTTGTGATCTTAGCTGCAAAAAGCGAAACACCAGCAACTTTGGCAGGCGATACAGAACACTCCAAATACCAGGTATACCAAAATAGGTCCCATTCTGGACACGCACCAGAAGATATTAGTGAATGCTACAAACAAAACATCTTTCCACTTGTCTGTTTTATCGGCCCTTTTTCCTGAGCAAATGTGATGTTCTCTATACGCTGAAATTAAAAACCACAAAGGCACTATAAGCACAGTGTGTCGATATGTATTATTTATTTATTCTATGATAGGTTTGCGCTTGACCGCCAGCCCACCTGATGATAAGCGACCATTGCGGTCTACAATGATCGCGTTTTGACGTTAGAAAATAATTTATACAAGAACTTTTTAAACGACTTGCATTAAAAATGCGTTTATAAGTAATTAGTATAAATTTACAACAAAAATGTATAAAAGACGTCTGATGTATTATAATCTGTTCAGATAGATAACTATAAATGTGGCAATGAGGGCGTTGTTGTCCCTTATTTCTTTATTTTGTTCAGTCGAGACCACAGAACACCATATTAGTATTTAGTTGCTTTTTTTGCCACGATAAAACTATAAGTAAACAAACTCTGTTAGATAACTGGTTGGCATTGTACAACCTTTTCTTAGTTTGGAGCTAGAATTGTGGTGCTGTGTGAACAATATTTATATTTATTTAAACCGAACATGATCGTTATTTGTAAGAACTTACCCATTTTGAATCTGTAAATTGTTGATTTCAGTTATATATTGTTTTCCGAAGTATAAAATAATTTTTTCGTTAGAATTTAATTCATTCTTTGTGTTTTGTAAAGATTTTATTTTTGTGTTATTTTGTTTTGTTTTTCTGTTGAATTTAGAGGTTGAAGTTGAAATATTCTTAGACATTATACGTTCTAAATACTCTTTGCTCATGATTTTGATAAAAAGGAGTTTAATTTCAGAGTTTCAATCACTAAATGCGATTTTTTTTATAAAATTTTCTCAGGTCCTTTAATTGACTGGGTGAACGAACGAAGCCTACAATTTAAAATATGATTTCTCAATTCCAAACAATTTGAAATATGAGTAAAATCAGTCAAAAAGTTGTCGAGATACAAAATTTGTGAAATTTTGATTAATAAGAAGAAAAGTTTGCTACGAAGCCATTTCTCGGTATAGATAAGTTACTCTATGATTTCTCGGCCGATTTTGATATTTTGATTTAGAATATTAGCGGTAGACCTTGCGAGTACAGACTTTTAACAACAAGAAATTTAAAATAAATTGAGTTCGCCAGGTCCACTATTAGTAGACCTACGAGATAATTATCTAATTATTATTTTAGCTAAAAAAATCTGTCAAATTTGTCAAACGGAAGCCTGCGTATGAAAAATTTGACAGATTTTTTAGATCACGCGCGAAAATGGAACAAAACACTTTTTAAATGTTTATAAAAAGTTTATGAATAGGACGTTAGGTCTTGACTTCCGAGATAATAGTAGTGATTTCAGTCTACATTCATAACAATGCGTAGATTCCCGCTACTATTTATAGACCCACCCGCTCGTAATAGCAGCTGAGGAATTTCTTTGAGAAAGTATTTTCAATGAGGAGACCTGCTTAGTTTTCTATGCTGTATTTTCCTGAAATTTCGCGTGAAACCCAAACACAAATTGTTATTTCTAAAATATGGTGTAATTTATTAACATTGGATATTTCCTAACAAATATTTATCTATCATAGATACCTATATATAATTTGTACCTGAACAAATAGTAATATGGTGACAGTGACGATAAATAACAGGACAAAGCTAAACAAAAAATTATATTAAAATTACCATTAGGCAATAATTAGTTGCATAAATAGTTATTATGTAATTGCGGTGTAACTAAAGATCCGAAAATCTAGTTTCCAGCCCCGAATTCTATGGTCCAAGACCCCCTGAGACCCAAGCTCCATTCGAGTCCTGAGTCCTAAGTCCCATTCAAGTCCCAAGTCTCAAGTCCCATACAAGTATCAAATCCCATACAAGTCTTGAGTCCCAAGTCCCATTCGAGTTCCATGTCCAAAGTCCCATTCGAGTCCCGAGTCCAAAAGTCCCAGTCAAGGCCGAATCGAATTCCGAGTCTCAAGCCCCATTCGAGTTCCGAGTCCCGGTACTCTGGTAACTAGGTCACCGGTCTGAGGTCTTTCTACTTCTTGAAAGAACGAAATTTGATCCATTTGGATGTTTTTCATAAATATTACTATTTTTTTCATCCTGCGCACTGGCAAAATATAAAACAAATACCGCTTTGAAGAAGGGCACAACTAATTGCAAGTGTTATATAAATTAATATTGGTATAATGCTGAATACAGTGTAAAATATATTAAGAAACACTTTACAAGCTTCGTGACAATAATGACGCTTTTTGGGCATTTCATATTGACACATGTCAGGCTTCTTCTTCTTTTTGTTTTTGGACTCTGTAATTAGTTGAAAGAAAATACTTATAAATCAAGGACGTAGATAAAAAGGGACTAAATATGAATAGCAGAACTCTCTTTTGGTGTACGCTAACGTACTGTACAATGTACACCACGTAACTATTTAGTCGCTGGCAGTTTGCGCTAGCGTGCGGTGTTGTCTACTAAAAGTGGAAATGTTTCTTCGAAAATATACTGGGAAAATGTACGATAAATATAATATTTACATTTTAATGTAAGAATGTTAGTAGGTGTACATTAGTAGGTTTACATTTTAATGTAAGAATGTTGGTAGGAGATCTAATATTATTTGTTTTATTATTCTAATTTGTAATAAGATCTTTTAAACAAAATGTTCTTAAAAACGGCTGTTTTTTAAGTCAATTTTATAGAAGTTTTCATAACATTTCTTTTTGCATCGTCAATAAAATCTCGAAATTGCGTGTATCTAACTACGTGAAATTAAAGGACTAAGAGGCATGTAGATTACAAGTCAGACGAATGCAGATCGCCAGTCAGACATTCGGATTGCTAATCAGACGCATGCATATCGCAAGTCAGACGCATGGATATCGCAAGTCAGACGCATGGATATCGCAAGTCAGACGCATGGATATCACAAGTCAGACGCATGGATATCGCAAGTCAGACGCATGGATATCGCAAGTCAGACGCATGGATATCGCAAGTCAGACGCATGGATATCGGAAGTCAGACGCATGGATATCGCAAGTCAGACGCATGGATATCGCAAGTCAGACGTATGCATATCGCAAGTCAAACGCATGGATATCGCAAGTCAGACGCATGGATATCGCAAGTCAGACGCATGGATATCGCAATTCAGACGTATGCAGATTGCTAGTCAGACGCATGCAGATCCAAGATCATTACGTCAGATCGTCTTCCCTATAATTTGCTGTAACTTGCCGAAGTATGCCGAAATAAATTAAATTTACTTACGCCCCATTTTGACGTGTGCTAGTCCAGACTTAGAAGTAAATCTCTAAGAATAAAAATTCTTGAAAATTTCAGTGCGTCATTATGTTACATGAAGCTAGTTGAATCCGGAGGAGTGCGCTTACATGTTATTGTAAATATTTAAGAATTTTATCAAGGAAAAGTCGGTTACATTTTTATTACTGATTGTGGGTGATTGTTTTATTTTGTTTCTATTTTATATTTTTTACATTTTATTTCTGTTTTTGTGTTTGACTTTTGTACAACAAGATTCTGACATTAATAAAATAAGATTATTTTTAAATATAAAAAAGTAATGGCGGCTCTACATTTGCGTCGCGAACTCGCGCCATGAATTGATTTCCTCTCTACATTCACGGGTCACTCATTTGTGTCAAGGTCTCATTTTCTTGCCGTCCGAAAAAAAAGGCAGGATGGAATAAGAACATACAGGGACTCATCAGTTTATGAATCATTCAAATTTGATCGCATACGGATATGACTTTGTTTCGGAAGATATTCAAGAATTCGTTTGCTCGCAATCAATCACATCACTCGCTTATGTACCGAATGATCTCAACCATTCCAATTATAATTATATTAACAAGAAATTCCACGAAAATATTGTTGATATTGTTCGGAAGTCAGGCTAATTCGCATGTGAATTGTTTTAGAGATATTCAAAGATCGCACTCCAGAGCATGCGTTCCTTGCTTACCTTTTTATATGCCAGTATATTGGGGCCCTCTACCACAAACAGTTACAGCTCCAAACTTTCTGTCTACCACTGGAACGTATGTTACATAATTACAAAGTAGCACAGACGTAATGAAGACGACAGACGTGACAAAGCTGCCGGGGGCCCCGATCTATCAACACATGCAGACAGCGACAAATAAACCCGCATACCGCGACGCCAATATCCGCTAGTTAATATCTTCTCAAACTAGAGAAAAGGGCAGAAGGAATGGACGGAACTCGGAGTGAAGCCAACTTTGTAATACTAAGTAATTATTTTTGAGATATTACATAAGTATTACTACTAGACAGCGACCTTATTGGCTAACTTTTTTTAATGATTACATTTAATTAAATAATCTTTTGATAAATCTTAATTTGGCCGCAGATTTAATTTTAGGTAACTTATTCTTTGACTTTGGTTTTGGTTTTTAATTTTTTTTATAACTTAAGGTATAACACAAACTGCTTGAAAATATTGTACTTATGTCCGCTATGGGCGAAACTGTTGAGACATGTAAATATTCTAAGACCCTTTATTTGACAGGCCTTGTGGCTCAGTTGGTAAGTAGTATGTCTGCCTGCTGAACTTGTAGGTCGTGGGTTTGACCCCACCCAGGGCAAACATTTGTGTGATGTACATGGATGTTTGTTCTGTGTCTGGGTGTTTCTATGTATCATATATTGTATAGTATTTACAACAAAAAAAATAATGTATTCTATCAGCCATCTAGTTCAATAATACAAGCTTTGCTTAGTTTGGGCTAGATGGGGTTGTGTGAAATATCCACAAATATTTATTATTATTATTATTTCCTACACAGTTTGACAATAAATTTTGATTTGAACTTCAGTCGTAATGAAATTTATTGCCTGAGTTGCCTGACTGCAACAAGCAATATTGGTCGGAATCGTCTTTGGGCCGCGGCCGCGACAAAGTTTTATGTCCATTGTCATCTTTTGGCAACAAACATTGTTGCAAAAAGACGACAAGTTAGTGCTCACGAGGTCTACTATTCGTAGAACTAGTCACTAGTTAAAATAGTCACAGTACATGATGTTTTACTGACATAATGACATAATTTGGCGCCTTGTGTAAATATTTATCTCGCGATTAACATTCGAACCGTTCATTTAAAAATAATCATCGCGCGGGCCCAGAGACGAGTAGGTAACAACAACACTATTACGAGATTATTAAGAAGGACAGACACGATAAAGATGAAAACTATAAATAGGTATTGATTCGATCTTTTGAACTGTTCATTCGTGCTTTGTGATTGGTTTGCATCGTAGAAGTTGCGAAATTACAATTTGAGTTAATGAAGTAATCTTTTATATTAGTGAAACTAGGTGATTAGTCTAAGAAAACATTGATCATTGCCATTCAACGTGGTTAATTCTATCAGCATTCTGGGTTATTTCCAGCCCAGCACTCAAAAATTGCAAATTATTGCACTCAAAAACCCCGACAAAAAAAACGGCTGAACCAATTTTAATGCTAAACGTTTGAAAGAGGTTTTTTTTAAATGTAGAAATAGGTTTGCGCTTGACCGCCAACTCGCCCGATGTTAAGCGACGTTGCGGTCTATGATGGAGCGCGCTTACCTAGAAGAAACCAATTCACTCGCGATTTAAAGACACCCAGATTATATCTATCGGGAAAGACCTACTCAGGAAGCGTATTCCATATTCTAGCAGTCCGCACGATGAAAGTGGAAATAAAGGATTTCATCAAGAGTGTTCTTAGCTATGAACACTGTCGATGAAATCCTCTTTCAAACAAAAAAATAGATCAAAATCGGTTCATCCGTTTGAGAGCTACGATGCCACATACAGACACAGATACACATGTCAAAATTACAACAGCTCTCTTTTTAGGTCGGGGATTTTATGTTTTTAATAAAGCGTCCAAAGTATACAGGGATGCCATGAGCGGGTTTAGTCGGGACTATCAATCGAATTCGAGTACTAGTGTAAACAGTTTTTGCTGCAAAAAAGGGGGTAGCCCGTAGTGGGGCGGATGTAGTAGGTATAGGGATCTACCGCTATGTGCTATGTTAAGAATCTATCGGTCTGGATTTTTTTCAGTCTTGTTAACATGCTAAATGCTCCGAAATATAGGGAACTTAACAACTTATATTATTTTTTGTTGTAGTTAATTAATTAATTGGTTAATTTTTTACTGGCCGGCTGTTAAAAAAATAACTATGCATCCATAAAATCCGTATAAGGCTAAGGCTGCACTACGGTTAAGTTGCAGCGGTTTTTAACCACGTGAGTTTATGAAACAGGAAAACGAATACAAGCGGCCGCACTTGCGGTTTTTCCCCGCGATTGATTTAGTACCGTCTCGAGAGGTTTCGCGGTTTATAGCGGTTATCGCTCGCGGGAAAAAACCGTAGTGCGGCCTAGGCCTAACTACATAAAAATCATACAAATAGGCATATAAATAGTTATTTACTGCTTATATTATCAGAATCCCATCGATCTGTAATATAAGTACTTCAATGTATTTTCTTTTACAATAAGCAGAACGTTTTATCTGGCTTTAGCACTAAACTGCTTCTTTTATTTTCACAGTCTTAACAAAACCACTATTTTGATAAAATATGATCCGTTATTTACATCAAAAGTAAAACTTTTTATACCTTCACCGAAACGTTTGTCAAACCACACTGGCAACATCGTAAACCATTCTACGACTCACCAAAGGTTAGGGATATGTAAATAAACGTCGAATCACAGTTTTTAATACGCGACGGAATGACAGAACCAGTTTATGTACGGCAATATACGACGTTTATAGGACTAAGTTTTTATAATCCCCCATGGAAGCCGTGCGTGTGCATTTACTTCTATAAAAGTGATTTTTGTATTCTTTTGTTGCTCTTTTATGTTGCTAGCTCGGAAAGTTTGCCATATAAAATAACGTGTAGCAAATTGCATGCGATTTACATATGGGGGTTTTGACGGGAATTTGATAAAAAATGTCGAAGTAGTGTTTTGTTTTCCTAAAACGTAATTTTTTATATGTTTTAATTTAATATTTTAAACACAAGGCAAGTAAGTTTAGAAAACATAAAAACCTCTTACATAAATAAGATTTTGAAGAAACATAACTAAGCACACATTCAATTAAATCACCTTTTAGTAAAAAAAAAGTTTGTTTGTAAAGTCAGTTTACGGACGATAATTTTACGTGATAACGATGCGTCACAAGCCGAACGCTTCGGCCGATCGTGCCTCTCTATCGCTTTTTCCGCGCTCTCGCTTGCACGCTCGGCTCAGGCGGAACGTGACACTTTTTCGTGTATGCAGCCGGCGTTCATCGATATATAAGACGTTATCACGTCAAAAAACTAGATCACAATCGGTCCATCTGTTTTTGAGAATTCTATGATAAATGGGTATTTTGATATAATAGAAGTTGCGAGAAGTTGTTCTTTTGGCATACGGTCGTCTAAAGAATTTGTTATTTTGGAACGGATGTTTTGGGAACGAGTGTTTTGGTAAACAGATAGCATGTTCCGAAAGGAGAGCTACTGTTACGATGCCACAGACAACCACACAAGTACATACAGACATCAAATTTATAATACCCCTCTTTTTTGCGTCATGAGTTATGAAAATTAACTATCAGGGTGATCCATTAATTCAGTTTTAACTTCGATTTTTTCCAAAAATACCTTCGTAAATCTTATAAATACAGACAATCCCAGACATTCAAAGATCTATGTTGTTATTTTTCGCGCACTAACGGCTGTATCCTGAATTTTCATGATTAATAACTCTAAAAAGAGAGGGAGACATTCTAAAAATACACAAACAAGTTCACAGACGCGTTGTAAAAATAACTTTTGAGACAAACTCGAGGGCTTGATTTATGAAGAGTAAAATAGAACTGCGATTTTTAATTCTTGGAATTTTAATATTCTTGAACTGAACAACTTTTACGTAACTGATTCTATATATACTTATATCACACAATACATTAATAGCTTATAATACACATAATTATAGTTTGAAAAACTAAAACAACCGACGTCAAGATTTGCAAATTTTAAAACAAAATTGCGCATTTTGAAATCGTTTTTCCAGTTTTTAAACTAATTATTTTGATTATTTTTAATTTAAAAAAAACCTAGGGTTCGTCTTCTTGAACATGCGTAACTCAAAAAACTCTGGACTCAGATATAATAATTAATATATATAAGTAGAGAGTTTTGTGCGAACATAAAACTCAACGACGATACATTTTGTGAGAGTCGAGTTGAGTCGTTCAACAAGTATGTATGTATGTTAAAATAGCGATTGCATAAGAGCGTACTAAAACTTAACTTTTATTACGTTGGGCATGATATGGTGTTGAGTGTACGTTTTTGCGAGAAACCATGAACAAAGTTACGGTATAATTTATTGTAATGAACATTAATAACTAAATTTATCTTAAAATCATTTATTTGTTACGAAAAAGTTCGTTGAAAGTTAGGAGAAATACAAAAATAAATATTTACAAATGTTTAATGCAAAAATATTTTTTTTGTATGGTTATTAACTTGGATCAAAATATTTTTTGTGATGTTGATTTATAGTGTTTTGTGGGACTATTCTATATTTATAAGTTCATTTCGTTATTTTACATCTACAATAATGCTTGCGCGAGCGAGACGGACGATGATCGAACTACAGGTACTACGGTTGTAGGTATGTGATAATTAGGCGGACATTTCAAGTACGCCCGTCACATCTTCTTACCCAGTTAACCGCAAAAATACAACTCCAATAAATGTGAAAATACAGTGTCTATTTGCGAGACATGTGTCAAGGAGGATTGACGGGGACGGAGACTGAATAGTTTTTACGTGTCACGTTGTAAATCACCAACTTTCCGACTGGTTTACGAGAGTACAGTTACTGGCAAGGGAACCTACAAGATGAAGGGAATTCTGGGCCTAAAAGTTACCTCAGTAGTCTGAAAATCTCGGGGTGGGACTATGTCGTGGATACTATTTTAACCGAGTGTTTTTAACCCCTGACCAAAAAAGAGGTGTGTTATAAGTTTGGCGTGTGTGTGTGTGTGTATCTGTGTGTGTGTATCTGTGTCTGTCTGTGGCCTCGTAGCTCACAAACGGGTGAACCGATTGCTATAATCTTGAAACTTTCGAAATTTTCAAAGCTAGAGTAAATAGACATCTTTTAGATCGACGAGCTCCATTCTTGGCCAGGTCACAACAGTGAGTTGGAGGCCAATCGTAGTTCTATAATATATAGGTAATGTAAAAAAATATACAGTCAGGGTTCAAAAGTCCATTATCACCTTAAGGTGAATAATCACCTAGTAGCTTAATAATGTGCGTATACCTACATACATATGTGTGTATGCGTTGCTGCACAGCACATCCCATCATATGATGGGGTATAATGTATAAGTGCTAATCGACTCATCGAAGGTCACAAATAGCATTTTTTTAGCATATTGAGTTTTAAGATTGCTAATGGACTTTTGATCGTGACTGTACAATAACAGTTACGATATAAAGTTCTGCTACTTACTCTACCATAGTAAACAAACCTTTGACCTCTAGGGCATGAGAAATGCGCAATACTCCGCAAAAATATGCGCTTTAACGTTACTCAGTTGTTCACTCAGCCTGCCTTCAGGGATTCCAGGAAATAATAGAGGAATGAGGGAAGATCCTAAAGTTAGATTATGATCCGTTGCTTTCAGCGGTGACGAGGCAACGAGGAGACGGGATTTGGCTGGAGTCATACTTGGGCAGTTTTTCGGGTTTACTTGCAATAACAATAATTATGAAGAAAAAAAAACAAATGTGTAATTTTTTTGCCCAATTATCTACGGAAAATTGTAAAAAATCCACTTAGGTACATCGTGCAGATCGCTAAATTGTGAAAATACGCTTTCTTAAGATTGTATCTTTCGTTTTCGTATCTAAAAATACTTCTTTAGTTTTCGATTAGAGAAAGATAGAATCTTTCTCTTTAGCACTACCAGCTCCACTACTCGTATTATTATTAATTATTACCAATGACTTTTAATTTAATATCGGCACCATTATTTAGTGATCTAAAACTCATTATTTACAAATTTTTATATGAAGATGTAATGGTGATGATGATGAGATATAATCCTATGTCCGTCTCCAAGTTATCAGCTATCTCAGTACCAAATTACATAACAATCAGTTCAGGCGTTCGTGCCTGAAAAGATAACAAGCGGACAGGGAAACAGAGTTACTTTTTGTCATATAATATAACAAACGGAAAGAGTAACTCTGTCTGAATTACTTTTTGTTATAGTTAGGATTAGGATTAGCCGCTGTCTTCTCTACACTCGGAAAGCTTACAAGAAAAACGAAATAGTTTTTTGATAATGTTTTTTCTAGATGTGAGGCCTTTAGGCTACCAAAAACAAAATCATGGTATCGCTTATAACAACAGACTGAAAGACAAGAATTATTTTCATACGACACGAGAAATGTTCTCGTGTGATATACGATGTGTACGAATGAAGCCGTCAACACATTGTGCCATTTCCAGCGCGAGGCAAAAAGCACGCATCCATTTTGAAGTAACATTTTTGACGCAACATTGTACCATCCCAAAATAGGAGCGTCAAAGCGTACTTAGCATGTTATTTCATAAAAAAGCTTTTTTTTCGGGATAAAAATATTCATATAGCAAATGTTTCTTTGTTATAACTTGTTATTTTTAGCCGACTTCCCAAGAAGTCCCGTTGTAAAATCTAAGTTATTTTACTTTAGTCATGAAAAAGTACTTTTTTTTACTCATGTTAACCTCTTTCTAGCACAGTAGGGTAGATTCAATGAAATAATTTAAAAGCAAAGCCTAGGCAATCTCTTAAAGTACTTTAGCAAATATTAATAGATAGGACATTGACAGGCAAAAGGGTAACAAATGATCCCATAAGAGAGACATTATTTTATTTTGGGGTAGGTACGAAACCCTAAAAACCAAAGCGCGTGGTCAAATATTTTTTACTGACAAAGAGATTGCTTTCAAAGCGCAAAAAGATGTATCAGGGCAATGTTTCATTTACATAAAAGAGATAGCTGCAAACCCTACTTTCTGAAACATAAGATTCTTTCATTACCATGTTTGTACATACTTGAAACTGCAATTTTTGTTAAATCACATCCACATCTATTTGGCGAGTGGACAACTGCAGGTATTAGAACCCGTACACAGGAAACACTGAAACTCTGCCCTCGTACAGCTAAAACCGCACTTATGCGTAAAAGTATATTCTGTATGGCTCCACTTATATACACAAAAGTACCTAAAGATTTAAGGGATACAAATATTGGTATTTTTAAAAGTAAACTCAAATCTTTATTAGCACATAAATGTTATTATTCCATTGCAGAATTTTTATCTGATAAAACTGTTTTGACTTTAGATACTAATATTGACATACCTATAACAAACCATTATTCTTGACTTGCATATTCTACTTTAATTATTACTATTGACATACTTAATACCTGACATATATTGAATTTTCATTAACATTTTGCATAATATTATTTATAATTCAACTATAGTGACTCTCTGACATTGTACGTTAATGACATTGGTTTGATAATCATAATTCTGATTGCATAGTTTGTACGCCTCGTCGGGCATGGACATGTGTAACAACATTTCAAAAATCCATCTTGTATATTATTTTGTAATATGTGATATACTACCATTTTCAACAAAATAAAAATTCTGATTTCTGATTCTGATTTCTGATTTCAAATTTTTTTTTTTTTTGCTAACACTCGTGGCTACAGTAGCTGTTAACAATCGCTTCCCCTCACTTTATTTACTAAAACAAACACATTCCTCATTACAAAAGGGTTGAAGCACAAAAGTTAGACCCATTTACCCCCATTAACGGCAAAAAACGAAATTATCACCGGAATAATTTTAATAAAACGGCTCTAAACTGCCATTTGGAGCTGGTAACGGACTCGCGCTTCAGTGCCGGATTAACGCAGATTTCAAATGGAAAGAGTTAACATTTTTCTTCAGAATCCTACAAAAAAAAATTACGTGTTTTAGGCTTTTGTACCTAAAGGGACAGAATCCTAATATTAAGCCTTCGCTGTATGTCAGTCTGCAATACCTTTAAACGGCTGTGAGTTTGAAACCGTAAGCATTAAACATAAAATACTAGTAATATATTATGAAGCAACTGTCCCAGTAAGAAGTAACGCTTTCTTAAAATACCTTTAAACGACTAATTCTTGTATATATATATATATATATATAATCTGAATCTCGGTTTTTCTTGCGGTTCTCAACGATTTTTAACCGACGAAAAAACGGAGGAGGTTCTCAAGTCGACGCGTATATATACTATATATATTTTATTTTTTTAAATGAGATATGGTTTTTAGGTAGATTAGGAAACGATAAATCGATGTTGCTAGGTTTCATTTTTAGTGAACCCGGGTTTGCTCGTATTTTCAGTCATAAAAAATCCGAGTGAAGCTCGGTCGCCCAGGTACTTGAGGTTAATAGGTTAAAAATATACTTTCCGAAGAGAAGACTGACTCGTTTTGGCGGAGAAAAGGCAAGTTTTTGTCCAGCTTAATTTTTGGTTCTGTTTTTGTTTACCGTTTAGCGTTGGCTTTTGCCGGGGTTGACCCTTGGACCGGGAATGTACTTCTACACTTCTGTATATACATACCTAGGTATTTCACAAAGGAAGCTTTTATAATATTACTAGCAGTAATATGACAGTGATGAAAATCGTTTGTGATGATGATGATTATGACGTTAATAAAAATCGTATATCTTCCAATCTGTGTCCCGCGGTTTCATCTACGTACGATGATAAAATAAAGTCTATTTTCTTCTCCAGGTCCTAAAGAATCTCTGTGCCATTTTCATATGAATTGGTAAAAAAGGTAACAAATAGGATTTCGTCACATCTTGCCCACTATCACATATGTAGTTTTGCTTTTATAAAAGTAGGAAGTTTGATAAGTAGCGATGATCAATTGATCATTGCTAAAAAAGATAATTTCTGCGTTAGGTTTTCCATCAAAAACGTAGTCTATGTCACTCAAGAGATGAATCTAACGACGCACATTAAAATCCCTCGTAGTGTAAAGGTTACGGTTACCTAACGAATATACAAACATACGAGTACACGCTTTCACAACCTTATCCAAGTACTGAAACGTGTAATATTATGTTGTTTATAAAACACCATAGAAGCTTCTAGTAAAGTCGCCACCACTTTACTGAAGCAGGACTTTGGAACTTGACTATACAGTCAGTAAATGTTCTCGTCACAATCTATCTATATTCTATCTCGTCACGTATACACGTGACTTAGATTGTGACGTGAACATTTATAACTTGTTTTATTCAAGAAACTTGAAAAAATCCTAATACTTGCCATTGGCAAATACTTTAAGCAGGTCCAAATCCAATTTTAAAAAAACGGTCGTCTGTAAAGTTGGTTTACGGACGATAGTTTAACGTGACAACGTCATAACAAAACATTGATGAAATGATGATGATGATGATGTAACGGGACAATGAGTCATACTTTTTCGTGCGTGCAGCCGGCGTTCATCGATTTATTATACGTTGTCACGTCAAAAAAGGTTATAAAAGTTAAGCGAAGCAGCAGATTAAATACCTCCATAGCGCGATAGTATGTTACTTATGTAATTAAAATTAAGGCATAAAATACCATAAATTTACTCGATCCTTTCTGTGCCAATCAAAAGTTTTGGCGTCAAAATTTTATTGCCGCTTAAAAACTTTTCATTCCTGATTATACCCTCATACAGCTTAGGTATTCATAACATTCTACACATGATAAATTATAATATAATATTAAATTATGGCGTCGTTTGGTGTTCTGTAAATGTACATTGAAGTATTTATATATTACCAATATTTTTTTAGAATTATTTAACTTTATTGAAATGAAACAATAACTTTAAACAAGTATCTATATTAAAAACAAAATATCTGACTGCAGAAAAGCCGTTTTTTGCAGTCTAACTTACTTTTTTTTTTGATACGCTGGTGAGTTACGATTTTTGACAGAAAGTATGCGTAAAATCGCAGTAAAAGATTATAAGTGCGCATTTTTTAGAATAATTATAATAAAATCACTTGTTTGTTACGAAAAACTTCGTTGGAGGTTACGGAAAAAAGCATTTTTGTATTTTTGCGAAAGATGTATTATTATTATTACAAAAAAAATATAGCCTATTACAAACAGGATGTGAAGACGAATCTAACGACATCTCGGTAAATAGGCTGTAGGTAATAGTAGGTAATAGTGTATCATACCTATAGAAAGATACATACATACTCACATATGTACATACAAACATACATACACTCGTAAAACATAACCCTCCTTCTTACGATGTCGGGTAAAAACATTAAACCCTAAACATTATTTTTTTTAATTTATTCTATCCTAGCTCCATCGTCCACTTCGTTCTCGCGTAATGAAAACCTGATGTAAGTATATAGATAATATTATATGTATTCTGGATGTGTCTGTAGGTTAATTAGAGTAGACACTTAGCACCTATGTAAACTGACTTGCGCTTTATTACGCCGTAGCTAGGGTCGCTACTTAATATATGTGTTTGCGGAGTAAGTGTTCTGTTATTCTATTCTGGAAAAAAGTTAAGCTTTTCTTTGAATAGACACCTGTGTAAATTTAAACTGTTTACAAAAGAACGCAGGTATTTTATACAATATTAACTCGCGTCAGCGCAGTGTTCTATTTTCAAATCTAGGCCTTATGTCACAATACTGTGAATCTGCTTATATCGTACGATCTAAGAATTGAATTCTAGTTATATATTGCTATTAGTTCCGCTTATTATGGTTTCTTGATTGCATTGTGTTTTATTTTTTTATTTATTTTACAAAATCTATCTCCACAGACTCCGGGGTCCGTACCTTTTATAAACTAATATATGTATTTTTTATAAAATAAATAAATAAATGTATTTTTAACTACTTACATTTTTTTAAATAATGCATTAGCATAACCTTAAAAAATCAGCTCTATATTTGCGCTTTAGATTTGATTATAGCTTTATAATATTTTTTTGCATGAGTAACATTTATCCCTAAATATTTCTGCGTATTAAGTGTACCATATATTATTTACTTTGTATTGAGTACTCTATGATAAAACTTTGATTCATTAATGGACCAGTTATCAAATCATACCTAGGTACTATGTTATCAAAAGTAATTACCCCGATGTGTTGTTTTAAGCATACTCCATTAACGAAGCATTTGCGCTATACTTTGTTATGTCGGTTAATGGAGTGCTGTGGCAGCTAGTGGACAACATTTTCCAGTTTTTTTTTATTTATTAACCATTTAAATAGCAGCAATATATATATAATTATAATGCTCGAAATTTTTCGCACGCAGTTTTCACGAAGATTTTGTGTATTTGTAATAGGTCAATTCATGTACCGCTAAGCTCTACTTTGCTTCAGTGGAAACCCTTACCCTTCGTAGATTTTTCTTCACTTTGCGAGTGTTATTTAAAGGTTATTTTTTTTTTGTACATAATAAGAAAAATATTTCTTTCGCAATAAATAAAAACACTTTTTGTAGCCCTCTGTATCTAACAAATGAGAAGTTTTACAACATGCATCCTTTGAAGCCATGTTTTTTTTTCAAAACAGAAAAGGATATTTTATTTAAATTATAATTCACTATAATTATACTTTAAAAAACTGAAAAAATCTAATTTAAAATCACAGAATTCACCATATTTACATAGTTTAAAATATGCAATTCGTTTACTTGGATGAAATTTTTCAAGTTTTTTTTTTATCTGCCCTGTTTGTACAAACTGTCCCACTGCTGGGAACGGGCCATCTTCTCATTGTGAGAAGGGTTAGGCCATAGTCTGCCATTTTTCAAGTTATTTTGTTATAAACCAAAGCAATGTATCATTTTTGATAAAATTTATATGGAACCACCTCTGAGCTCCTACCAAATAGAAAAAAAATATCAAAAACAATTCATAATAACGCGTAACAAACATACCAAAAAAAACAGTCGAATTGAGAACCTCGTTCTATAAAGAAGTCGGCGCTTCATTCCGATCTTCGATTGCTATCTATATATTTTATTTAAGTTTTTATTAAAGTTTCTTTTGAAGTAGTGTCGTATAACTGTCTGGTACGCCCTGTACGTGACTGAAGAGATTAAAATAAAATGTTTAAAAACGTTTTTATATTCTGCACGGGACGTGAGCGGTTATCAGCCAGACCTCCCTGCCTCAGGACATGAATTATTATATACTGAGATAGTGGATGTACTTAAGGGTCAATGGTTAGTGGGCACATTTTGTTCAAAACACATAAAAGCGCTACTCATAAGTCATCATCATCATCATCATCTCAGCCATAAGAAGTCCACTGCTGGACATAGGCCTCCTCCATGGATTTCCAAAAAGAACGATTGGAAGCGGCTTGCATCCAGCGTCTTCCCGCCACTTGTATGAGATCATCTGTCCATCTCGTGGCTGGTCTTCCTACGCTGCGCTTGCCGGTACGTGGTCTCCACTCGAGAACCTTTCGACCCCATCGGCCATCAGTTCTACATGCTATGTGTCCTGCCCACTGCCACTTCAACTTGCTAATCCGCTGTGCTATATTACTCATAAGTAAATGGGTTCAAACACTAGAAAACTTTCAGATAGAGCTTATAGTAAATTAACTGTAAATACCTAACTATCTATATCGTGGAAATAATTATTTACACATCTATGTATCAAAGTTAAAGGCACATTACCTACTTATGATAAAATTTGGGTGCTTTCTTCCATAGACGCAACTCTCGACCGCTAAAGGCCGGATGATAAAAGACGCCTAATAGATATGTATCTCTTTTATCTATTCACGATTTCAAGACACTCAGAAATATATCTATTGGGAAGAACCTAGTCAGGCAGGGTTTTTGACATTATTTAAAATTGGAACCTTATTTAATTAATATACCTTACATTATTTATGTGGTTTAGGAAAACCACTATTGTAATGTGTCACCAGTGACACGTTAGATGTCTTAATAACATCTCCTTCAATTGAAAAATAGGAATAGATATATTTATACTTATTTTAAAAATAGGCCTGAGATTAACGTTAGCCTTACTTCGACGGTGCAAGGTTAAACAAAATCCCTACAAAAAGTTATTTCGGGACTCACTAGGTATTTTTCTCACAGCTAACTAATAATGTCACGGTCTTTAAACACTGGAAAATAAACTGTTCTCAGATGCCTCAAAGAGATCTCTTTTAGCGATATACCTAACCTCCTATTTTTACACCATTTTTTTTTGTCTGAGTATGCATATACAATATATCACAATAGCAAAATGACCTATTCACCAAAACGGTCTAATCATAAATTATGTATTAGCAGGTTGTCTTAATAGCAGAACGGCATTGTAGCAAATAGGATTAATTTCAAAACAACCATAGGATGTAAGTACTATATGAAACACTCAATAATCTATTATTTTATAGATAATAAAGCGACCTAAAGACCTCTGCTAAACAATCCTTAATTACATCCCTGGTGAGCATCAACCCAAACTCTGACCTTTCCACTTTCACTTTCAAGGGACAAGCCCTTGTGTTTTCGTGTATTTGAATTCATTAAAACTGAAATGGTCCCGCGCTCGCAAAATCGCCAAATTATGCAAAAATATGGGAAAAACAGCTAACAGAATTCTATCTTTATTGAATACGCATTTGTGTTTTTAACACGTCTCTTTCTGTTTCCAGCTTTTTGTAAATAACCAAATCTTGTTTATTCGCCATTTCACGAGATTTATTCACGCAGAGCTATATTTTATCCTTTTAATTTATTTTATTCAGATGCTTTTGATTACTCAAAAAATCGTAAAAAATAAAATTAGATTTGTCATGTACCGTAACTGACTAACTTTAAAACCATAATATAGCTGCTTTATTTGTTATCTAAATTACACTTATTTTATTTATTAAAATGTTGATATATTTAGCATTTCAGCAATTTTACAGAAAAGGGCGTTCATTAAAAAAAAACCCGATAGATACGTAACTACTTATTAATAAAGAAAACTTTTTAATCAATTTATATTTTAAAATTTATTATTACTTATATCATCATTATTAATCTATCATTTTATGTACGTTTCTAGAAAATGTCAACTTGGAAACAGTTACACACTGTTTGACTGCAAAAGACGTGTGTGGTCATAATGGAACGAGGGACCTCACTAGAAAAAGAAAAAAAGGAAGAATACTTACTTTCAAGAGCCGTGAATATTGCAGCACCAATTACACTATACAACGCCAGACTAAAAGTCAAAAACAAATGAGTAAACCACTTCTTGGACCACACTCTTAACTTGTTATACAACCAGAAGGCAGTCTTTTCACCAGCACTCAGTCCACTTTTCGCCGTGTTCATCGTAAAGTCCTTAAACCCTTCAAACTGTTTGAACATGAACTCCGAAGCTTTACTATGATACATGTGTCCAAAAGGGTTAAAGTATGGATGGTGAGGGTCCGACATATGCGACCCAGGAGTTCCAGGGGCTTTCGGAAACCTAGGGCCTCCATAGTAGATGGAAGCAGTTCTCGGCGTCATCGGCGCTGGTGCGTCAGGTATCTGCAGAGTGATTTTCGGACGTACCGGCCGGTTCGGCGGCGGAGGCGGCGAGTAACTGGGCGGCACATTTAACGATGCCATTTTTAATCGCTTTTAATACACAGACTTGTTTATTGACACGTCAAAAGTTATCCAACGAAGCGCCGGCGTCGAAATTCTTCGTCAATTTGACATTATCCGCATGAGACGTCCGTACAACTAAGTGGACACTGATTTTATAAATATAAACCACGTTGGAAGTGCTTCCCGTTGTGTCATCGAGTCTGAGGAAAATACTGTAGGTATAACTCGAAAATATATTTATATATACATTAGTAGATAGCTACTAAGAATAATTAACTACCTACTGTTTCTGCGTATAATAGTTTTTAGTCAAGTTTTCCTGACAAGACACTATCTGTACATGCATGATGCCTGTTGTAAGAGGTCGCTCTGAGCGATACGACCGCCAATTTTATGCTTTCACTGTACTTTCTTTTGTGTATTTTTAATAAAGATATATCTATCTACTTACTACATATTAATCAAAAGCGAAGGGACTGCGTCGACGAAAAGCCTTTCAGCAAGTATATTAAAATATATTAAAAACGTTTAAACTAATCATTAACTTTCCCGTGCCTTATTTTTAGCCGACTCGACGACTGCACCAGGAAGGTGTATTCATCATGTGTCATATACATAGCTGTAGACACGCGAGTTTGTAGGTTTGTACAGCTTCATAGATCTGGATACGCGAGATGTCGTGTCGTGATTCACATACATAGAACGTCTTCTTTATTTTAAGTCGGTTAAAAATATTCTTGTATAATAAAAACTTAATTCAATAGTCCGCCCACTCTACTAATATGAGTTATTTTTTCCTTCTCCATCGTCTGTAGTTGTTCGTTTCTTATTTTTTGTGTATCATTCTCTTATTTTCTTCAATAGAATTCTAGTCACAGTCAAAGTCAAGCAAAAGAAGTAACGGTCAAGCCCTTGTCACGTTTCAATAAAGTGGTGGTGATTTCACTGGAAACTTCTATGTTTATGTAAGTTTCGCCGACAACATGAAAAGACACGTTTCACCGCTTTATTTCACTTGCCTACACGTAACACATACTCATACTCATATATTTATTGCGTCATATGTACATTACAAATGTCTATATAAATATCACAATGAAAATACATATGGCCCTACGGCCTATAAGGGCATGGCAACACCACAATTTGTATAACATTCGTGTTCCTGTATTGTTCCCGTCAAAACTCCCAATAAGAGTTTCAATTAAGAAAATTACCTTCTAGCTGGCAAATGGTGGTATTTGCCATAGTTGGTATTAGAAGGTAATTTTCTTAATTACGTAAATCGTGAACTGAGATTAGCAATCATTGATTTTTAAATATTTTTTTTTATCAGCCCTGTTTGTACAAACTGTCCCACTGCTGGGAACGGGCCATCTTCTCATTGTGAGAAAGGTTAGGCCATAGTCTGCCACGCTGGCCAATTGCGGGTTGGCAGACTTCACACATCTTCAAGATCATTGAGAACTCTCAGATATGTAGGTTTCCTTACGATGTTTTCCTTCACCGTTTGAAGTTGGCGGAAATCAAGAATACGCACATAACTTCGAAAAGACAGAGGTACATGCCGCGGGATTCGAACCCAGGACCTGCGGATCGCAAGTCAGATGGTCTCCCGACTAGGCTCCCGGAAACTTATCATTGAAATCATTGATCTTAATCTTAATCATTGAATGCTCGATGTTAACAATACACTTTTTTTTAAAGAAAAAAAAACAATTTTACCATTGAGTATCTGTTGAAAACCAAGCTGAATCGTTTGCGATAAAGAGTTATCTTCCATCACAGAATAGCTATATTTTATACGAGAATTCATTTTCTGTTCTGTTTTCCTTTTCTCTCTTCCAAATGTTCGATTAAGAAATATTTTTCTTCTCGTAAGAATCAGTCCATCACAGAATACTTATATAGGTATATAAGTGGTATATAACACAGATCATAAATGATCTGTGGTATATAACATATGTATAGAATATTTAGGCGAGAATTCTCAGAATTAGCTATCAGTTTCTATCACGAAATATAATATTATATATATTTAGATGAGAATTGTTTTTTTTTGTGTTTTCCTTTTTTAAATAAGTTTACATCGCAAAATAGATTATATACTTATATACTTATCGTCTACGATCTTCATCGTTAGTAACATCAGCAAACTTAGACAAGTGGCAAACGTTTCTATTTCTACAAACGCTACGAAATGCTAAGAAACTGTGACGTAACGTCACGTCACATTTCGAGAGCTAATATCAAATACATAAATAAATAAATATTAAGAAATATTTTTGTGGACATTTCACACAACACCATCTAGCCCAAACTAAGCAAAGCTTGTACCTACTATGGAAACTAGATGGTTGATAAAATGCCATATATACTTTTTTTTGTTGAAAATACATACATATAATACATAGAAACACCCAGACATAGAAAACACATCCATGCTCATCACACATTTCTGTGACACATTTCCCCTAGGTGGGGATCGAACCCACCCCCTGTCAATATCAATCTCAAACATTTACTTACTTTTCTATTCTAGTTCACGAAACTAGAATGCCACTTGTCTAACCCAAGGTGAGCTGTGGTCAATCGCCAAGTCTGATCATAAAAAATGACTCATTTATAAAAATCAGGTTACCCTGAATCTGTTTTCCTGAAACATGCGTAACACCGAGCTCGAGTTTCGACGAACTTGGGCGATTGAATTACTAGTGGGTGGCGATTTAAGGAGAAATAAACACCAACTGTGTCAAGAATCAAATTGTATTTTTAGTTAAATGGTTTTATGATAGCTGGAAAATATCTGGAATATTCTCATTTTCTCTGCCGCAATTTGATTTAGGTACACAGATTTCAGTTGTACAAAATAAATGTACATTCGATAAATAGGTTCCAAACTCTTTTTATTGGGGGGCAATTCTAAAGGCACCATTTAATTAATTATTATTCTCAAAATTACTAAATTCAAAAAGGAACGAAAATGCTATGAGAATTTCATTCGTTCTTTTTTTTTAATGTTTGCCTTCAGAATTGAGAATATAATGATAAAGGTAAATATCTATTCTGAAAGCACCACTAAAGCTAATATTAAATTTGTTAAATAATAATAATTAAATATTCAAAAATCTAACGAAATGCTATTCAAACTTCGTACCTTATTGGAATTTAGTGACTTTAAGAATTTCAATTAGCTAAGTCATGCCTTCAGAATTTCCCCATTATTGTTATAGGTTGTTTGTTGTACTTAAATAGGTAATTAGTCAGAAACCCATATTCTAAGCATTACTTTAAAAATACAGTTTGTTTAAAAAAAAATCGTCGACACTGGGGATTCCACTCCACTCTTGTTAGTTAAGTTTGTACTTTCTAACAGGAAGTTCCAATCCATACACGCATATTCCATTATCGGATCAGCTCTTTCATCATCATCTTCTTCTGTCCACTTTGTGGCTGGTCTTCCTACGCTGTACTTGCCGGTGCGTGGTCTCCGCTCAAGAACTTTTCGATCAGCTCTTTGTTATAATAATATTGCATTTTCATCCAATTAACATATGAATGCTATTAAATCCGCCATAATACCGCATAATCTATGAAAATTGCACACACAAAATTCCTACACTTGTAATTACACTACATTCATAAGATTGAAGACAGACACCTTAACATCAGGAATAGGCTCCCACACCGTTAGTACGAAGTAGTAAATAAAAATTTAAACAAACATTTTCAAATTTTATTTAAACAAACATAAGTACGCTGTTAAAGTTCACATAAATTGAGATGTACAAATACGGTACCCTACTTTGCGTGTGGCCCGACACGCACTTGACTGGTTATTTTGTAACATATAACTATATGCTGGATGCAAGCCGCTTCCAATCGGTCTTTTTGGAAATCCATAGGGGAGGCCTATGTCCAGCAGTGGACTTCTTATGGCTGAGATGATGATGATGATGATGAACTATATGTTTATTATACCAAGGAAAATAATTTTCCGATCTGCTGAATTGAAAAAACAAACTGTACTAAACATATTTAATTGCACAATGTCACGCAACACCGAATCTTGGCATTGAAATTATTGCAAGCAAACGTACAAATTTCCCCTATACACTTTATTAGATAACAAATTGAATGAGTCTATAACTGAGTCATCCCGGTCTCAGATTTTATTTATAAAAACCAGCAAAAATGAGAATACAGCCAATGCCCTTTTTATATAGTTTGCTGAAGAAATTTTCTCAGAACGCGCGCTTAGTCATTTCGCCAAGTTTGTTTTAGTAAATAATTTTCTCCGATGCTTTAAAGTTACGAGCTTACGAGTAACAGCTGTTTGGAAGTTTTTATAAACAAGCTTAGGCTGAGCTGAGTGTAAGTAGTTTGAGGGCTGACTTGTTGAAATCGTAAGTGGTTGTGGACTTTAGTTGTTGTAAGTAGCAAGTAATAATAGAAGTACTCGTAGGTCTGCGGATAGCTGGTTTAAGCCATTAGCGCCAGCTATCTGCAGTCAAACCAACCCACTTCTCTTCCATCCAAACCTCACATAAAAAAAAAAACACATTAAATATATAAATATGTAATTTAAATATATGTAAGTACATAACACAATAATATTTTCTTCTTTGTTCTAAAGGAAATAAATAAAATATCCTTCATAAATCAATACCCGCCTGCAGCAAATCTAAAAGGAGGGCTAATTATAGTGTTTATGTTTGTATTTATGAATGTCCCACCGTAGCATCTGACTAGCACTACTTAGCCTATATTTATGTTTGAGAAGTCATGAGACTTATTATATTATAGTCCAAGTGGCATATCTGGTGAGTTGATGGTCAAGAGCAAACATATTGTATAAAAAATATTAATGTCGTCACTGAAAATACAATATGGCGGATTTGAGCAATTTTCTTGGCGAAATAGCAAATACATTCACCCAATCAATTTAGCAATTCTAAAGGCACCACTAAAATTTTATAATAATTAAATTCAATAAATTAATTATAGTTTAAAAAAACTGAGACAACCGACGTCAAAATACGCATTTTCGCTTACGTGCTTAAGATACTTTTCCAGTTATTTTGATTTAATACCAAACCACTGAACCGTTTTTGATGAAATTTCTATGGGATAAATCTGAAAGTATAGGTATTATATTTTTATTTTTGAGAAGTTTTTTTTTTCAAATCGGTTTCTAAATAACGAAAATAATTATGAGGTAACAATCACTTAAAAGGCAACCAAATCGATAACCTCCTCCCTTTTCTAAAAACGGTAAAAAAATAACAACATTCCAACACAATCTACCTACATTGGTTTTTTGAATTTGACTATTTTAAAAATCTTATTTAGTTTAGTGGCACCTTCAGAATTGCCCCTATATCAACCTACATACCTTATTCACACTCAGATACTTCTACGTAAAATACCTAAAGATCAGACGGATTTTACGACAGCCATCTGCCATTTAATGCGCCATTACTAGATTTACAAGGTGTTTATCGATCGATCGATCCATTAATAAGGTATTATAAATACTTGACTCTCCATGAAAAAGGTAACGAACAAGAAGACGGTCTATCTAAGCTCTTACCAGCGCTGGCGCTGGATACCTTTAAAACCAGTTTAATAATACGATCTACATAAGTCACAAAAAAATTAATGGTCTATTTCTCGCCTATCTAAATACGCTTTTATTATATATACCTATAAATACCAACTTACCCTTGTACCCAGGACCACAAGCTAAATAAAATTTTGAATTTGAATTTGAATTTTGAGTATCTTGGTACTTCTATCTAATTAAACAATTCTGTCTCTCACACAGATATGTCTTTGGTCACTTTTCTAATATCGCCACTCAGTGAATTTTAGCTGCGCACTTTGAGCCCAACAACCTTTTTTTTTACGTGGAGAAATACCTTCGCATACCGCACTGCCACGGGGAGACAGTGCGGTTATGTGGGACTTGAACCCACTAAAACTAACTCCACGGTGTCCCTCCTTGGCCGCGCTCAGGGCGGGTCATGGGTACCGTTTCTGATTCCATCCATGACCCGCCGCGGCCGTCCGTTTCCGGACCCTCCTCGGGGGGTAACGGGTGTAAACACCCACCCCATACAACACCGCAACCTACTGTGGCCGCTTCCCCTTGGGTCCAGGGGGGGAACCCAGGAAGCAGCCACGAAGGCCACTTCCCGTTGGGCTTTGAAGGCGAAAAGCCCGGGAAGCGGCCCCCCCTCGTCGGTCGTTTAGCCTCAGCAAGCGTTGCCCGGGGTGCACCACTAGGAGGCGACCGACACTACACCCCGAGCCCAACAACCTTCAAGGAACATTAGCCAACCTTAACAGGACGATCCTCTTGTTTGATACTATGAACATACAACCTATATAGGTATTTAAGTTTGAGATATATTATATTTAATTTCCTAACGGCGCATAGAACCACCAAAATTTGAACTTTTTTATTATTATTATTTTCTTATTTATTTGTAGGAGTTTTGTCGATGAAAGAACTTCATCATTATCATCGTACTTTTTATCCAATATTCCAAGTTATGATGTCATGGTGTGAATATTGAAAAATAACCATCCTTCGGCAGTCGCGTAAAAAGGGCGACGATCACGATGGAAAAATATTGTGGTGGTTCGACACGTCATTAGTTCAGTCGGTCAGTATATATCATATTATTTAATTTATCCAGATTCTAGTCTCTACAGAGTAAGTCCAGAATTAACTGACCGATCTTACCAAGAAACTACTGAATTCGGTTGAATGCAATGCTTTCTGTCAAACTAAACTGTCCTAATTGTAACTTCCTAAGTATCCTAATTAATTAATCAATTAATCGTATTCCTCACTATGTATCCCTTCTGTTTATTGAATTTTCATGACTAAACGGCCTAACGCGATTGTTAAGAAGATACAAATATCACAGACAGCAGACCTTGCGAGCTCAAACTTTTTACTACAATAGATACTTATAGCAAAAACTCTGTGCTAGTGAGGTCTAGTACAGAATTAAGTAGGTATCGCATATTTCTGCCAAATATTTATTAATATCGCCCAACAAAATGGCAAGTATAGGCTCGTAGCAAACTTCTCTTTTTAACAGAGATCTTACAACTTTTGTTTGGACAGCCCCTTGACCGATTTTGCTCATATTTAAAATCTTTGTTTAAAATTGACTATAGAACATTTCTAACAAATAGGTATTATAGAAATTAGAAAGTTTAAGCCTCACCAAGTCTCACCAGGGGGGAGAGAAGATTAGAGAGGGGTTAAAAAGTTGTTGAATAACATCACGTGGAATGGACCACACACTATAAAGGTGTATTGCTTTGGTTTCCCCAGGTGGACTATGCGAAAAGTTCCTACCACCAACTAGGTACTTATTTTTATGTGGTGTGTTAGATATTTACAGTTCCCGTCACGTGAAAAGAATTCGTTCTTTTTACGTGACAGGAACTATATCTATGCGCGTATACTATAGTTTATAGGTACAGTACTGGGCGACCTAACTCCACTTGGATTTTTTATGACTGAAAATACGAACCCGGGTTCACTAAAAATGAAACCTAGCAAGATCGATTTATCGTCCCCTAATCTACCTACAAAACAAATTTCATTAGAATCATTTCCGAGATTCGGATTATATATATATACATATACCTACACAACAATTGCTCGTTTATAGATATTAGATAGGTATAGATATCTGTTTTTCCTTCCTTATTATTCAGCGCCACCAACCTGTTAATTAGGTACATTTGTGAGAAGGGAATAATTATATTGTCATAACGATAGTTTTGCTAAACAGATGCAGCATGACCTTAGTCCTTCCTTCGCCCGCGCATACTACAAATGCGCATATGACGGGCCTCATGGCTCAGTGGTAGTACGACTGCTTCCTGAGCTATAGGTCGTGGGTTCGATCCCCACCCAGGGCAAACATTTGTGTGATGAGCATGGATGTTTCTATGTATCATAAGTAGATAGGTATGTATTTACGAAAAAAAAGTACTTATATATGTATTCTATCAACCATCTAGTTTCCATCCATAGTACAAGCTTTGCTTAGTTTGGGCTAGATGGCGTTGTGTGAAATGTCCTCCAATATTTATTTATTATTTATATCCAATCGACCCGACTGCGTAAGAAGGAGGGTAATGTTTTTCGAGTGAATGTATGTGGGTATGTATGTATTTTCCTCTATATGACAGCCTACAGCCTAAATAGCTTGACCGATTTTGATTTGATTTAGATTTGACTTCGCTTCCAGAGTGTCATGAGCTATATTTTTTCTAACAATAATAATAAATTGCAAAAATAAAAATACGTTTTTTCGTAACCATACTATTTCGTAATAAACAAGTGAGAACATAGTGAGTGTGGACAGTTTATTAAGTCTCGGAAGAATTCTCGATGAGACCTCTTGCCGAGACATCTCGGCGTGAGTCTGTACGGGGCTGAAGGGGACAAAAATACCGACACCGATCGGAGATCAGGCGAGCACGAGAAAGAGACATAGAGATTAATGTTTATAACTAAGATTGACGTTTAGAAAACAGTACTCGTTTGCGTATAGTCTGCGCATATAAAGAGGCAAATAGAATATTTTTGTAAATTTTTGTACCCGCGGACACCCCCCATGAGAAAGCTATAGATACGCCCATGACATAAGCTACTTATCATCATCATAATCATCACCGTTTTTCATAACTACGCGAGTGAAACCGCGGAACGCAGCTAGTCTATAAATCGGGGATTATTGTTGATCTATGATTTTCAGTTATTTTCCTATCATAATTCCAAAGAATCCCCCCAGTTGCAAATATTGTGATCTGCTCCATAGAAACGGATTTATTTTTACTAGACTATTAGGGTTTTTGGCGGGAACGTCAAAAGATTTACGCTCGCGCTAAAGATATTTATTTTGAATAATTATTGTCACTCCGGCGGGAACGTCAAAAGATTTACGCTCGCGCCAAAGATATTTATTTTGAATAATTATTGTCACTCCCAGAAAGTTTATCTTAGAAACTTAATTTAATTGTAATTCAAACAACGGTAATTCTCATCACGTTATTTTCAAAGATTATGTCTTTTACAATTTTAACAGATACACAATATGTGGCCTGAAATCTGGAAGAAAATTGTTCAAAACGCATTTTCATGGCAAAATTTCTGCTCGACGAAGAAACGAAATTTTACATTTAGATAAAATTTTACACATAGGCTCAATTTTTAAGAGCCAAATAAAATCAAATTCACTTATTGGCATAAGAACTGTGTAAGTATAGATATATAATTATAAACTTAATGAGCCTATATCCTGCAGTGCATTTGCACTGCAGGATATAGGCTCATCAGCTTCTGCTGCTTGCCTTTTATCAAATAAATAAATAATAATCTGCCAACAGAATTGAAAGCTCTGAATGGATATAAATTTAAAAAATGTAAAAAAAAACTGGTTAATTTCCAAAATGGAAGACTAACGCCGGTTGGAAACAACCGGCACCATGCTGAGCCGGTGCCAGCTTGTGGCTAGAAGTTAAAGTAATTATATATTATTGGGCACGACTGGCCTTGTGGCTCAGTTGATAGTATGTTGCCTGCTAAGCTGTAGGTCATGGGTACAATGGTCAATATAATATTCCAACTTAAAAATTAACAATTAAAATAAACAATTTAAAATCACTCGTCACATTACAATAATTTTATACCACTAAGGCACGTAAAATTAAACATTTTAGGGTAACCAGTCAACGGCCCAAAGAACAACCCGGCCGAGGGTCCTGGCTTTTTCTCTCAGGCGGTGTCCATGATCCAGGATAAATTCCCTCGCCGCAGAACCTATCTGTCTCCAGGTATTTGAAGCGTTTGCTTCGGGCGGCTGCTTCTGCTCCCGCGTCAGCAGACTGCTGGGTAACGGGGAAGTAGCAGACTGCTGGGTAACGAGGAAGTGGCAGGATGTGAACGTGCTCACACGTAGCATCCCACACGAGGCCACGCCCTCTCCGCCATGGAACCAACGTAAGACTGGTCGCTTGCTAAACCTGGGACAAGGGCACGCCTCAGATCGCTTATCGCGTGATGACAGGGTCTCCGACCTGCGCACCGGGTGCAACTTAGGCCGTATAGGTATCTAATTATTTAAATATTATTAAGAAGATTTTGCCACAGTAAAATAAATTGTCTATTGTCTACAATATCGTTTTTCCCCAGTATGTGTTCTCTTGTGTTGTTCTACATTGCTTGCTTGTGCTGCTTTATAATCACACATGTTACATTCATATGGTTTTTCTCCAGTATGTTTTAAATTGTGTTTTTTTTTTAATGACTAGCATGTGCTGATGTTACATTCATATGGTTTTTCTCTCTTATGTGTTCTCTTGTGTTCTACTATAGAGCTTGCGTGTGTGGCTTTATAATCAAATCAAACATATCACATTCCTATTGCTTTTCTCTAGTATGTGTTATCTTGTGTTGTTTTAAATAAGATGCCTTTGTAGATTTATAATCACACACATCACATTTATATGGTTTTTCTCCTGTATGTGTCATCTTGTGTTGTTTTAAATGAGATGCCTTTGCAGATTTATAATCACATATGTTACATTCATATGGTTTTTCTCCAGTATGTAATTTTTTGTGTTGGTTTAATTGTTTTGTTTGTGCTGCTTTATAATCACACATGTTACATTCATATGGTTTTTCTCCTGTATGTGTTCTCTTGTGTACTTTTAGAGTGCTCGCATGTGTTGCTTTATAATCACACATATTACATTTGTGTGGTTTTTCTCCAGTATGTGTCATGTTGTGTTGTTTTAAATGAGATGCATTTGCAGATTTATAATCACATATGTTACATTCATATGGTTTTTCTCTAGTATGTAATTTTTTGTGTTGGTTTAATCGTTTTGTTTGTACTGCTTTATAATCACACATGTTACATTCATATGGTTTTTCTCATGTATGTGTTCTCTTGTGCACTTTTAGAGTGCTCGCATGTGTTGCTTTATAATCACACATATTACATTTGTGTGGTTTTTCTCCAGTATGTGTCATGTTGTGTTGTTTTAAATGAGATGCATTTGCAGATTTATAATCACATATGTTACATTCATATGGTTTTTCTCTAGTATGTAATTTTTTGTGTTGGTTTAATCGTTTTGTTTGTGCTGCTTTATAATCACACATGTTACATTCATGTGGCTTTTCTCCTGTATGCATTAAATTGTGTATTTTTAAAGATCTTGCGTATGTAGTCTTATAATCACACATGTTACATTTATATGGTTTTTCTCTAGTATGTATTAAATTGTATATTTTTAAAAATCTTGCGTACTCTGCCTTGTAATCACACATGTTTTTATTCATATGGTTTTTCTCCTCCACTAACTAAGTAATATTTGGCAGCAATTATTTCCCCCCACAAACTACTAGAGTATAAAAGTACTCTTATAAGTTACTTTATGGTACTCTTTACTACTAGAGGTCACTAGAGGATACTACAACACATGGCCAAAGTGTGACCCATCCATACGATAACATAGACAAGCTAGACAACTATTGGAAAATGTATTGGTTAAACAATATTTTAAAATTCGAATTTGTATCTCATTTAGAATAAAAAGAAATAAAACCTTATTCCTAACACTCCTCCTTAAATAAGATACCTGGAACCAGTCCACTTCATTCTCAAACACTCATCCCTCTCAGGCATCTCTCATGTCTTTCTCTATTTAGTCCCTTTGTAAACACATCTGCAGGCATCTCGTTCGTAGGTAAATAACTAAGTTTAATCTTACCCGTTCGTACCATTTCTCTGATGTAATGGTGCCTCACATCTATGTGTTTTGTTCGGCGATGATGCATAGGGTTTTCTGCAATTTTAATTGCAGATTGACTATCACTGAAAATTTCTATTGATTCAGTGATCCCGGTCAGTTCCGCTAGTAATGCAGACAGAAAAACTGACTCTCTACTTCCTTCTGAAAGCGCTACATATTCTGCTTCTGCACTGGATAAAGACACCGTTGTTTGTTTTCGGCTTTCCCAAGAAACGGGACTTTTTCCAAATGTGAAAACAAATCCAGTGTAAGACTTCCTGTCACATACATCACCTGCATGATCGGCATCTACAAAACCGATAAGCTTCTTCCCATTTTTCTCGAAAACCAATCCTAACTCTCTGGTTCCATTCAAGTATCGAAGCACACGTTTTGCAGCTGTCCAATGAGTTTGATCAAAACAGCTATTAAACTGACTCAGATAGCTGACTGCATACGCAATATCAGGCCTTGAACAGACAGCGAGATACATGAGTGAACCAATTAATTCTCTGTATGGTAGTTCATTAGGTGGTTTATACTCGGCTTCTTTTGGTTTTACAAGTTTAATTCCATTTTCAATAGGCGTCTTAACACTTTTGCAATCACTCATATTGAATCTCTTTAGAACCTTCTCAAGATAATCGGTCTGATTGAGATATATGGAATTCTCTTCTTGTTTTATTTTCATGCCAAGAAAAACGTCCACTTTACCCAAGTCTTTCATTTCGAACTTTGTTTGAAGTTCTTTCTTCACTAATATTCTCTCCTTTGAGTTGTTCCAAAATATTAGAATGTCATCAACATAAACTGCAATGACCATCATCGAGTTTTGTTTCTTTCTTGTATAGACACAGGGTTCAGTTTCACATCTCTTGAAACCCATGCCCAACAGAACTTGATTTAATTTTTCATACCAAGCCCTGGGAGCCTGTTTTAGACCATAAAGAGCTTTTCTCAATAGACACAAATGACCTTCTTTACCTTTTTCTTCAAAACCTTTAGGCTGTTTCATATAAACCTTCTCTTGTAGATCCCCATTAAGAAATGCGGTTACAACATCCATTTGATCAATCTTAAGATTATTTTCTACAGCTAGGGCTAACAGTAGTCTCAGGGTACAGTGGCGTACTACAGGCGCGAAAGTTTCATTATAATTTAGGCCTTTTCTTTGCGTAAAACCTCTGGCTACGAGTCTTGCCTTGTACCTTCTTTTCCCTGCCTCCTTTTTTATTCTAAATATCCATTTAGAATCCACGAAGTAGCCATTAGCCTTTTCTACTAAGTCCCAAGTTTGGTTCTTCTTCATTGCATTAAGCTCTTCTTGAATAGCTTTTTGCCATTCATCTTTATCCTCTCTTGATAAAGCTTCCTCAATAGTTAAAGGAACATCCTGCATATCCATATCCTCTTCAGCATAATAGAGAACAAACTCATCAAAGTTAGTTTGCTTTCTTTCTCTAAGGGGATATCTTCTTTCAGGAACTTCATGAGTGTTTTCTACTCTTTCGTTGGGATATGCGGTTTCAGATTCATTCCTAATATCAGGTACATTTGTTTGCAACTCTTCATCTGTTATATTATCCACACATTGTTCTTCATCAGCTTCACAGTCAAAAAATTCATCATTTCTTCGAATTTCATGTTGAATTTGATGAACTTCACTAGGATTCTCAACTTCTCTGTTTAGTGATATAGGTTTCTCCAAGATGTTATCCAATGGCACCAGTTCCATTGTTTTATCAGTGACGTTTTCATATTTCGTAATTTGATTCTCAAAGAACACAACATCTTTCGCTATAAACAAGTTATGCGTCACAGAATCTATAAGTCTATAACCTTTTGTTGTTTCACAATAACCGACAAAGACAAGTTCTTTGGTTTTCGAATCAAATTTTTTTCGCTTTTGTTTCGGAACATGCATAAACGCCCGACAGCCGAAAACCTTTAAGTGTTTTAGATCCACTTTTGTGTTGGACCATGCCTCTTCAGGCGTCTTTCCCCTAACTGCGCGTGTGGGACATCTGTTTTTTAAATAAACTGATGTATTAACCGCCTCAGCCCAATAATTTTTGTCAAGTTTCGCTTCTTCAAGCATACTTCTGGCTCTTTCTACAATTGATCGATTGGCCCTTTCACTGACTCCATTTTGTTGCGGTGTATAACTCACAGTTAGCTGGTGAATAATTCCATTGTTCCGCAAAAACGTACTTACCTGTTTATTCACGTATTCTGTTCCGTTGTCTGTTCGAATTTTCTTTAGTTTTTTACCAGTCTGTTTCTCGACCAGTGTCTTAAATTCAACCAACTTCGAATAGACTTCACTTTTGTTCCTCAAAAAATAAACAAAAGTCTTTCTAGTTTTATCATCAATAAACGTCAAGAAATACCTATACCCATTAAATGAGTCAATCTCCATTGGACCACACACATCACTATGTATCAGTTCAAGAATTTCATTTGCACGCGTACTTGCCTGTTTTGGAAATGGTAATGTAGTTTGCTTACCTTTCAAGCATGGCTCACACTGCACTGAATTTGGATCCTTGAAGCTTACACCCTTAGCCAGTTTGTCACGTAGTAGTTTCATGTTTTGAAGTCCCAAATGCCCTAAACGACGGTGCCATAGTCCTGCATCATTATTAGCGTCTGTTTTCAAAGCTGCAAATATTTGAGGATCAGAATTAGATTTCACTACATAAATTCCTCTTTCCTCCTTGCATAATAACTCAACCTTACCGTCCTTACGCAACTCACAACCTTTCTTTGAAAATACTACCTCATAGTTACGATTCACTAACGTACTTACACTCAACAGATTCGCAGCTAATTTCGGCACATATACAGCTCCATTTACACTCACATTCAACTCATCTATACGAACATCACCCCGGCCTTCACCTTGCACCCTATTTCCATTCGCACATGATATTTGGACTGGTTCCTGTAACTTTACAAAGTTTTCTAGCCAATCTTTATGGTTTGTCATATGAAATGACGCGCCCGAATCCAAAATCCATTCGTTCGAATTATTTCCATAAGCTTTCAGCGCCGTATGAGTAGTGAGTGCTTGATTTGAATGCTTCTTTGGACAAAAACGTGCTTTATGGCTTTCTCCGCATACATAGCATTCAATTTTCTTAGCAGCTGTGTTTCCTTTTGCTTTGTCTTTGCTTTTATTATAGCTTTTCTTCTTGGTTGCGCTCAAAGCATTTTGTGTCGAATCTTCTGATGTTACTGGTTCGTCAATTTGTAACAATTTAGTCTTAACGTAATCTGTTGTTAATGTTATGTTACTATTTTCAATAGCCATTCTCATCGGGTCGTAACGCTCCCCAAGACCTTGCAACATTAATGCTGCCAGCAATTCGTCATCTACTTCCTTGCCAAGATCCGCTAACTGGTTTGCTATCAATAATATTTCAGTAACATAAGCTCGAGTGCTACTAAACATGCTCAACTTTTGGCTCACCAGTCGTCCCAGCAGACGACATCTATTATTCACGCCTCGGTCCTCAAAAGCAGCTTTTAGTGAGTCCCAGCTCTCTTTAGCTGTAGTACATTTCTTTACATGAACCAAACAATGTGGTTTTACCATTAAAAGAATTTTCGCACGAACCTTCTTATCTGTTTTGAGACCAGCGATACTAGACGGTGTGGTCTCCGTGTATTCCCACAAATCTTCCATTACTAGGTATAACTCCATCTGAGTCTTCCATGTCGCATAGTTAGTTGCGCCATCCAGTTTTTCTATACCTTGAAGCATTCCAGACGTGTGCTGCATACTTAAGCCAGCACGTGAATCTGCGTTACCATCTAGTATTTTTTCCATATTTTAGTTCAACGCTCTGCTACCATATTGGAAAATGTATTGGTTAAACAATATTTTAAAATTCGAATTTGTATCTCATTTAGAATAAAAAGAAATAAAACCTTATTCCTAACAGTTTTCAGAGCCAGTTTCATGTTTTTAGATAAGTTGATTCGTGATAGAAGTAAAAAAAAGCTTAATAATGACCAAATATATAATTTATTGCATAATATACATATCACTTAATCCATCAACTTAACTATGGTATATAATTCTTTAGTAAATTTGTAGCTTCAATATGTGAAGCAAGCTTCGAAAATACCTTGTTGGTTGGCTGTATGCATGTTGCGTGTGTGTGATTTTCTCCCTGCACTCGCGCATTTTATTTATTTAATGTATTTGCCATTTATTAGTAACAAGTATAAAATATTTTATATATTTAGAGCGCCTCGCGTGTAATCTGACTAAGCTCTCCAACTATAAAATATTACATTTTGAAACTTTGGAAATCATAATTAGGGGTATTTTAAGACCCGTAAAATCAGTACATTTGACTATTAGGTGAATATATTATGTCAAATTATGGAAAATGGTAATTGAAAATATCAAAAAAGTGCTCTTATATTATTAAAATGTATTCGATATGGCTCCCGACAGGATAAACCTGTCGGGAGCGATATCGAATTAGCTATCGAATTTATTTGTCAAACTCCTTCGGGTTCGAGTTTGTGAATCGGTCTATCCGAATCCCGGCGAATCCAGTTGAGGATGAGTGGAGATTGTCTTTGGTTTCTCGAGATTTCTATACTAAAAATGGGACCGACGGGCATAAATTCGAATTCGTGAATACCCATTGGAGTCGAATGGAGCTTTATTCGGTAGCCGACTCATCTCAGCCATAAGAAGTCCACTGCTGGACATAGGCCTCCCCCATGGATTTCCAAAATGACCGATTGGAAGCGGCCCGCATCCAGCGCCCTCCCGCCACTTGTATGAGGTCATCTGTCCATCTCGTGGCTGGTCTTCCTACGCTGCGCTTGCCGGTACGTGGTCTCCACTCGAGAACCTTTCGGCCCCATCGGCCATCAGTTCTACGTGCTATGTGCCCTGCCCACTGCCACTTCAACTTACTAATCCGCTGTGCTATATCGGTGACTTTATCTTGATCGCCGACTCATTACCGACAAAATCGGTTCGGTTGCAACCGAGTATGTGTTCCCCGCCGCATTCAAGATTTGTTATGTAATCATGTATATTTTAAGTCTATTTTTAAGTATATTGTAAATAGTATAGGTAAAATATAATTTTAGTTTAATTTTATGTATAATTTAGTTCAGTAGTGCTTAATGTACATAGTTTATTATGTCGACTTAAGGACTAGCTTCCATGGTCATGAATAAATAAATAAAAAATACTCTCAAATTCTCGCCTCGTTCCAGTCGTTCCTCACTCGTTCAGTGTGACCAGATTTAGCAGAATTCTGCGATTCTAGCAGAATTAGACCCCCATTTTACGGTTTAACAGATTGTGTCGCAGAATCTGAAAGATAGCAGTTTTTGGCAGAATTGTATAAAATATTCGCAGAAAATTATCAGAATTAGACACTGACTAATTTATCTGTGTTTCTTTTGGGTAGTTGTGCTACCGCGGCTCTACACTTGTGCCGTGAACGTCCGCGAACAGGCGTGAACATAAGTGTGGAGGGTTTTCACGGCGTTCGCGGGCGTTCACGCCTGTTCCCCGATCGAAGTCGGTATTTTGTCCCGCGACAAAGGGTTCGCGGCAGTTCGCGCCTCGTTCACGTGCGCACATACACGGCACCGTGCCAGTTTGCTCCTGACAATAGATGCGCACGGACGTGTAATGCGAGCTAAATGGCAGCGCATCAGATTAATATAAGTTGAGATAGTGAATTAGAAATTCGCTTTTTGAAATATTACCACGTTGAACGTATGCAATGGGACTCGAAGCATCCACATCATAATAATAAAAGGAAAATTATGACGCCTGGAGGATTTGTTACAGAGGTGCGAGGATCGTAACTACGCGCTGCTACCATGTTACTGAGGTTTGTATATCGTGGAATAATATTTAAATAAAAAATAATAGTCTTGTCAGATTCGGAAAAATATATTGCGTCTTCTGGAAAAGCTCTCTCTTATTTATTTAAATATTATTCCACGATATACAAACCTCCGTAACAGGATTAGTTTTCAAATTAATATCGATCGGTTACGATATATTTCAGTCATCCATCATCTCCTTTTTCTCCAACGCTTTCGAACGATTTTCTTATTTTGTAGGTGTAAATGGTTATATGTTGCCATATCAAAGTTAACGCAGCAGCAGATTCGACGTCCGTTTCACGGCATGTTTCACGGCACAAATGAGTGACCTCCGTGAATGTGGAGGGTGCGCCTCTGCCGCGAATTCATGGCGTGAATTCACGGCACAAGTCTAGAGCCGCGAAATGTTGAAAAATAAAATAAAAAATAATAATAATTCATAAATAATGTCGGTACCATTAAATAAAATAACTGTAGAGGCAAAGAAGGCTGAGATCAAGATGTGTGCATTTCTGGCAGAACATATTTTACCATTTCGAGTGATGGATCATTTTAGAGGCTTACTCGAAAAATGATTTCATGTTTCATAAATCGTAGTCGTTCTCGTGCAAACGAACAAAAGCTGCCGCAATAACATACAAAGTTCTAAAACCAGCAGGCCCAGCAGCTGTAAGAGAAATGCATTGCTGAATTTGTATGTATCACATTTATTTAACATTACATTTATTTATTTATTTTACATTTTCTTAATGAATTTTTATTCGTACAAATTATGAATTAAGTAATTAGCAGAATTTTGGCATATATAAAAAAATAGCAGATTTTAGCAGAATTTAGGTAAGCAGCTGGCATAATGTTCAATTTAAATCTAGTCACACTGCGCGCGCAGCCGTTAAATATTTAATAAAAAAAAAAAAAAAAAAAAAAATCGTTCGTTTTTATTATTTTATTTTTAAGGTTCGAGAAATGCTCAGACTAGTAGTAAGCAAAATGGAGAAATGAAAAAAATATTTAATTATGAGTAGCATGCAGTAAATTTCCGTATTTGGAATGTGGGATCTAAAGGCGTGTGTTGTGTGCTTAAGCACAAACATAAATCTCCACAGCTTAAACGTCGGAACTCTTAGAAATGATTTCAACTTGATTTCCGGACTGAAGGTATTCTTGTTTACATCCTTATTTTTAATGATTTTGTCGTAACTTTTGCACTATTCTAGCTATTTCGTGAATACAGCTTCGATTTCTTTGTTGCATGATGTTAATGTTACCAAACAATGCATACAAAATAAGCTGTCAAGTCCTATTTAATCCCTGGTCTACTGTATGTCAATTCTAGTAGGACCGCGTTTGACAATTTGAATCATATATGCCAGGCACACCAGTTTTGGTGTAATGCCACAAGTACTTACGGCCTGCAGCCTCTACCAGACTTAATACATTTCCGCGCGTCAGAAGAGATGAGACCTCCTTGACAAAACTAGATGCAATTCGAAGTGTCTGTGGATTAATTTAGGAGTAGGTAATTACTTAGCAAGTTGACCTGACTTTTTTGCCTTGTAGTAGGAATTGCTATGTATTCACTAATATTAATAGAGCATGTCTTATATACCTGTATTACATATTGTCATTAAGTACTAGCTGCGCCCCATGGTGTCACCCGCGTAGTGATTTATTTATTTATTTATTATTATAATAATAACGGCTTACGGCCAATTACAATTATTATCAAATTACTTAAAATACAATTATAATTATTAATTATTGATAGCTTAGTCAACGTCAAGTCCTTAACTTAAATGTTAATATTATTAAATATATCGTCAAACAAAATGTTTCTCACAGAAACTCATTAGAGGCCTTAGAACAACGGCCCATTTATCATAAAAAATGTCACATTCAGGGTATTTTTCTAAGAATGAGTTGAGAGCACGAGTGATGCGGCACATTGGGCTGTGATCGTGCGACTTCGTGCGGTTAACGCCAGTGTAAAATAGCTTATGCCTATGACTAGGCCTATGTCTAAGATAGTTTTCCGGTATATAGAATGTACATAACCGGTTGTGTAAGCTAGGCGAGTCTGAGTCAGTGATGAAAAACAGTGATGATTTTTATTATAGAATATACCTTAAGTCCTTCTCTAGGTCTTAAAGAATCTTTGTGCCAAATTTCATAACTTTTGGTTCAGCTGTGTAGCTGTGAAGAGGTAAAAAACTGACAGAGAGGCAAATGACAGACAGAGTTACTTTCCTTTTATAACATTACGATTCTGTGGTCTACCTCTTGTTCACCTGACTAAATATAATTTCACCATCCCAAAAATAAAGACTTAACAGTACTGAAAATTAATGGTTGTTCTCACTGGAACCCGGTATTTATAATTACTATGGTATAATATTGTTATACAATAGTATAATAACTAGATTTCATTAGGCCAGAATGTGCTTGGGTAGCTTCCATCATTTTGGATTTGTCAAAAAGAATTAATGTAATTAAAATGTAATCATTTGTAATGTAAATATTAATTTATTATTTGTTTTGACTTTGTATTTACAGATGAGACAAGGGAATGGAATGCCGGAGTACTTATGTGTGGAATGTACAGCTTATGTGGACAAATTTAAAAAGTTTAGAGACAAGTGCCATAGATCATACTATACATTGAGCCAAATACTTGCTAAGAATAAAGAGGTACGTTTCTCAAATTATATTTCTTCGAGTAATATCAGTCAGGTTGGTGGTTAAAGGCAAGATAACATAAAAGTGGTAATTAAAAAAAAATACTATATATATAACCTCCAACTAAGTTTTTCATAATAAATAAATGATTTTACTAGAATTATTCAAAAGAATGCTCATTTATAATATTTTACAGCTATTTAACGCATACTTTCTCATAAAAAGTATACTTAACAGCATATCAAGCGTTATAAAATTATAAGTTCGTGCAAAAACTTTTCTGCAGTTGGGTATTTTGTTTTTCTTTAAATATACATACCTACTTGTTATCCCTTATTAAATGAATTAATGAAAAATAAAATTGATTTTAACAGTTTTTTTCTGCTTTCTCTAAATTATAGACTTTCACTTACCGTTTTTTTAGTGACCCTTGAGATACAATGGAGTATGTTTGACTAGAAAACATTCATTCACTCACAACGTAAAGACACAGATTGCATAAGAATAGAATATAACTTTATTATACATCCATGTAGTAAAACTTAAAAATTTAAAAATAACTTAAACAATAGTACAAAGGTGGCCTTATCGCATTGAGCGATTTCTAGTATCTAATTAAGAAGTGGTTCAATTTTAATTCATTTTATTTATATTTTTTTTAGATTAAAGAGTCCAACTTGTCTCACATCAACCGTAAACAACTGAAAATAATGCCGACTTTGTCATTTATGAGTATGGATAGAAGTAACTATTCCCAATTCCAATTTGAGCTGGTTGATCACTGCCGTGATGGCATTTCACGGCCTGCCCACATTCCGATAGCCCATTGCAGTACACTGACATCTGAAGATACATTTGAATTAGAAATGAAAAATGTCGCTCAAATAGATTTACAGAAATCTATTAAGATAGAAATTGATCCGAACACAAATGGAATAGAATATCATGATAATATGAAAAAAGCACACAAACAAAATTGCATTAGATTAGACAAAGCAACAACAGTCAACTCTACAAATGATAATAATGTCGACCCCTCAAACTCTGCAACTGCTAAGGTGAATTTGTATGAGATGGATCAAAATGGTGACGATTTTCATAACAATGATTTTGAAGATGATTCAGATGATGATAACAAATTTGCACAAATTTCGTGTAAATTAGGCGATACGGCAGAGGTTAGATATAGTAATAAATGCGGAGACGTAGTGCCTATGACAGTTAAGGAAGCTAAAGCAGCGGTGGAAGTTTACAAGTATACCTCGCAAGGACCTTATCAGTGCCACTGTGGGAAAGCATTTGTGTTGGAGAAAAACTACAAGACACATTGTCGGAGACATGATTTGGTAAGCATGACCCATTCTGCAGAGGTCAGCAATGAGATAAATGTGTATTATTCCACTCAACAGGAAAAAAATCAGATATTCCAAGATGAATATCCAAATCAAAAAAAATATTCACTAGAAAAACAACACTTAAATTCATCTAGTGAATAAAACAACTAAATTAATATGTGGTAATATTCCAGCACATCAGCGGCACCTATCACTGCGAGATATGTGACTACTATTTCAAGACTGCATTCCTACTCCAATGTCACATGTCCGACCAACACATGTACAAATATTTATGTAAGATATGCCCCGAAGTAAGTTTCAACAAGTAAGTAGAGAAATCTACATTGAAATCTACATCTACATTATAATTATCCTGTGACCGTTGCACTATTTTAATTGTGAGGCCTTCTGCACATGGGACTACTCGGATGCGACTTCCATTTGACATTTGCAAACAATTGTGATCTATTTCATACATTTTATCATTTCAACTCATCAACAACAATAACATTTTATGGCAGTGACAGACCGAGTCGCCTTCCGAGTAGTCCCGTATTCGAGGGGCCTTAGATTTTCTTGTAAGATAGCAGCAGCTATAGAGAAGTTGGTTGGCCGGTGCACCCCTGTATGATACCCGATCATCGAAAAGCTGTAGCACAGTTTCGAATACAGCTCAAAGCATTTTAGGGTTCCGCAGTAACGTAAATTTTTAGTAGGCGAAAACGTCGAATTCCGCCGTGCCGGCTTTTGTTTCCGTACCTGCGCTGTGCCGAATGACATGGGGATGATTTGTCTCTCGATGAAATCCTCATTCATACAAAAAAAATACATCATAATCGGTCCATCCGTTTTAGAACTACGATGCCACAGACAGACACAGATATACAGATACACATCTCTTGGGTCAGGGATTAAAAACTAAGAACTGTCGTTGGTCACCGATCTGCCATCTTTGCTCACATAAAACTGACTTTATTTTCAGGCCAGTAGCTAAACAGCACTACGCGTCCCATGTGAGGCTGGATCGGGAACCTACCCTCAAAGCCCATAATAGCGAACCAATCAAGAAACCTTCCTGGATAACACCTACTAACCGAGGCGGTGCACGGATAAAGGTAACTAAACTGACTTATAATACTTCATGTACAATAATATTATATGATGTTAAGCAAGTAACAAAAGCTGATGTATAGTCAGGATCAAAAGTCCAATATCAGCCTCAAAATGCAATATGCCAAAAAAATAAATTTTGTGATATTTTATGAGTTGATTCGCACTTACTGTCATATCACGAGGTGTATATAAATTGTTGACATTAATGTGATGATGGACTTTTGAACCCAAACTGTACCTATGTATATCTCACAGTGCTGAAATTAAGAGCATATCTGTTGGGATAAATTTATCTTTCTTTATACATCCTTCCAACCTTTTGAGGGTCATGCACGCAAGAGATATTTGAATTCTAATAAATAAATTAAGTATGTAGCCATGTGCACTAGGACTTTTGGACTATTTAGTTGCATATTCAAAAAAGGTTGAATAACAGTGTATTATAGTATAGTTGGCAACACTTTTATTGAAAATATTAATTGGGCTGTCAACTTTACAGTAATTTCGAAGCATAATGATTACGATTCCAGGGTGTCTGCAAGGAAAAACCAAAGAGAGTAGTCAAGAAGTTGCCAAAAGACTTCCCGGTGTACAGTCCACAAAGCCAGCCAGAGCAGTACGAGATGGTCCAACAACGGAAGCTGACTAGAAACTATTTGGAAGCCAAATTCAAGTGTGAGCAGTGCTATAGGGGATATCGGTTAACTAGCACATTTACTAAACACATGGCTAAGCACGACTCGGTGAGTACAGGTTTTTGCAAGCTTTTGTTTACTCTCCTATCTAAAGTCTCCTAAAGATTCGATTGCATACTATTCGAATCCTTTAGTTGTTTAGGTTATGGAAGCCTCGATCTACGAAACAAATCCTTACTTGGCCTGATTTTTTACCCTTGACCAAAAAGAGGGGTGTTATAAGTTGGACGTGTGCGTCTGTGTGTCTATCTATGACATCATACCTCTCAAACGGAAAGCCGTGCGTTTTATAGTTTCCTAAACTTGTTGCCAACTTTAAAAAGAAGAATTAATAATAATTCTGCTGTTTTTTTTTTTTTTTTACATCATAACTCCGTCATTTATAAACAGATTTGAAAGCTTATTTTTTTTACTGACTTCAAAAAAGAAGGAAGTTCTTAATTCGACTTTTTGTATGTTTGTTCAGAGATTACTCCAATTAATTAATTATGAACTGTTTTTGATGATTCTTTTTTTGTTTGGTAGGTAATACCTCAGGGGTCCCATATAAGTTTTATTAAAATATATGCAGACAGATTTTAATAAAAATTATATGCTTTGGTTTTTATAAAATAATTCACAATTATGACAATAATTATACAACTCTATAGGTATGTATAATTTAGCTAATAGACTTGATACCAAAGTGGCAACACTGATTTCCAGGCAGTATCGGGCGTCCATCAATGCGACATGTGCAAACATTACTTCCGCGACACGCGACGCCTCTACAAACACATGATGATGTACCATTTGTTCAAGTACTCGTGCCCCCTCTGCGATTACGTCACCACTCACAAGTAAGTCGTGTTCATTTGCCGTTGTCAGATATTTTTCAAGTTTTTTTTTTTAATTTTTCGCTCCACATACACCGGGGTCCGTGACTTTAGAATTACACACTATTGTTAACTACAAATTGTTACGGAAGGATTACAGATTATTTTATGTTAATTCACTTAAATAACATATAAAATAACATATAACATATTGTGTGTATACCATGAGCAGACCAGCGACCCGCAAGCAGCGCCCGATCACGAGTATGACGCGTGTGCCAACCATCGCCCTCCTTAACCCCATATGTTAGGGAAAAGAAAAAAAAACACCCTCCACAAGTTTCCAAGTTTTGAACTCACAAAAGGACAGGCATCGTCAAACAAGTCACAATCTGAGTGAAATGTACCATATCTGAGCATCTGCTGAACTCAGGACCTAGTCATCATCATCATCATCATCTCAGCCATAAGAAGTCCACTGTTGGACATAGGCCTCCCCCATGGATTTCCAAAAAGACCGATTGGAAGCGGCTTGCATCCAGCGTCTTCCCGCCACTTGTATGAGGTCGTCTGTCCATCTCGTGGCTGGTCTTCCTACGCTGCGCTTGCCGGTACGTGGTCTCCACTCGAGAACCTTTCGGCCCCATCGGCCATCAGTTCTGCGTGCTATGTGCCCTGCCCACTGCCACTTCAACTTGCTAATCCGCTGTGCTATATCGGTGACTTTTGTACGTCTACGTATCTCTTCATTTCTGATTCGATCTCGTAGAGAGACTCCGAGCATAGCCCTCTCCATAGCTCGTTGCGTGACCTTGAGCTTCCTTATAAGGCCCATAGTTAGGGACCACGTTTCAGTGCCGTATGTCATCACTGGTAACACACACTGGTTGTAGACTTTCGACTTGAGGGACTGGGGAATATTGGACGAGAAGACGCTTTTAAGTTTCCCGAACGCTGCCCAGCCGAGTTGGATACGACGATTGACCTCCCTCGTAAAGTTGGACCTGCCTAATCGGACCGTCTGTCCTAGGTAGACGTATTCGTCAACAACTTCAAGAGTGAAGTTCCCCACAGATATTGGGGTGGGCACTACATGGGCGTTCGACATAACCTTCGTTTTGTCCATGTTCATTTTGAGGCCCACCCGTTGGGAAACTCTATTGAGGTCTTCGAGCATCGTACTGAGCTCTTCCATCGACTTTGCCATGACTACTATATCGTCGGCAAACCGAAGGTGAGTGATGTACTCGCCGTTAATATTAATGCCGAGCCCTTTCCATTCCAGAAGCTTATAGGCATCTTCCAAACCGGCGGTAAACAGTTTCGGAGAGACAACGTCTCCCTGCCTCACGCCTCTTTTCAATGAAATTGCCTCTGAGTTCTGGTCTTGTACTCGGACTGACATGGTGGCGTTGTTGTACAAGCACTTCAGCACTTCAACATACCGATTGTCAATACGGCATCGCTGGAGAGCCTCAAGCACCGCCCAGGTCTCGATCGAATCAAAGGCTTTCTCATAGTCCACAAACGCTAAGCAAAGGGGCAAGTTATACTCTTCGGTCTTCTGTATCACTTGCCGCAGCGTATGGATGTGGTCTATGGTACTATAGCCTTTTCGGAAACCGGCTTGTTCGGGAGGCTGGAAGTCATCAAACCTGCGTTCAAGACGATTCGTGATGACCCTTGAAAACAGCTTATAGACATGGCTCAGAAGCGAGATGGGTCTGTAGTTCTTCAGCAAAGTGTTGTCTCCTTTTTTGAAGAACAGCGCTACCACGCTTCTTTTCCATGCTTCTGGCGTTGTACCTTCAAGCACGACGGAATTGAAGAGCCTCTGAAGGACTTTTAGTACCGGTGTTCCACCCGCTTTCAGTAGCTCTGATGTAATTCCGTCGTCGCCCGGTGCCTTGTTGTTCTTGAGCTGTTTCAAGGCCATCCTAATCTCGTACAGGCTGATGTCCGGGATATCTTCGGTATAATGTCGAGTCAGTTTGGCTCTTGGATCTTTGCCCAAACTGCTAACAGGTTTTGCGACCGATGTGTATAACTGTCCATAGAACCTCTCGATTTCCCTCAAGACTTCTGCTTTGGTCGACGCTATACTGCCATCTTCCATCTTCAGCTTCGTCAACTGGCTCTGCCCAATAGACATGTCTCTTGCGAACACTTTGGAGCCTTTATTCCGCTCTATCGTCTCTTTAATACGATTAGTATTAAAGGTACGGATGTCGTGTCGCATAGACTTTGATATGAGTCTATTGAGCCGCCTATATGACTCGGCGTCACCGGAAGACTGCAGTTGCAATGAGCGTCGTTCAGCCATGAGGTCGAGGGTATGGCTCGAGAGTTTTTGCGGTCTATTTGTACGGTGGGGTTTATAAAACTTCGCGCCCACCGTACGGACAGTTTCCACAAACCTGTTATTGATCTCATCCACCGATGCGCAGCTCTCCAGGCACTCGAAGCGATTTGATAGTTCGAGCTGAAAGCTATCGGGGTTTTGGATATGGGCGCGAGTGGGTCGGAGTTTAGACTTCATCATACGGGACCTCTCCAGTTTAACATTAATATTCAAAGTGCCTCGTACCATTCGGTGATCACTTCCGGTTTTAACCATGTTGATCACAGAGACATCATTGAATATTTGTTTCTTGGTGGTCAGGATGAAGTCTATCTCATTTCTCGTAGAACCATCGGGACTCAACCAGGTCCATTTCCTATGAGGTGGCTTCTGGAAGAAAGAGTTCATCATGAAGAGTCCCTCTTTCTCCAAAAAGTCGGCCAACCTCTGTCCCCTGGGGTTCCGTTGTCCATATCCAAATTGCCCCACTCTCAACTCACTTTCGCATTTCCTGCCCAGCTTCGCATTGAAGTCCCCCATAACAACACTAAAATAGGTCTCAGAAGTGTGTATGGCCCTACTAATGTCCTCATACATCACCTCCACCTCGTCATCTGAGTGTGCCGAGGTCGGTGCGTATACCTGGATGACCTTCAACGAATATCTCTTGGATACTCTGAGTATCAGGTACGCAACCCTGCTCGACACACTGTCGATGGCAAGAATGTTGTTAACAAGAGACTTGTGGACGAGAAACCCGACACCACCTTGGGACTGTTGGTCGCCCTCCCGGTAGTAGAGTAGGTTACCGGATTTCAGGGTTATCGTGTCCTCACCCTCTCGTCGGACTTCCGATAACCCCAGGATATCCCAATGCAACCTACTCATTTCTTCTTCCAGCTCAGCTAGCTTCTCGTCTGTCCTCATTGTGCGAATATTGTGTGTTACCAGGGCCAGTCGTCGTTTATGCAGGGGGTGGTAGCCGGATCTCTTCCGGAGATTCTTAGCACCCCTTGCTCCGCCGTGACCGGGACCGCTACCGTAGTCCGGAATAGCGGAGCTGCCGGGGACTGGGGGCCTGGTATTTTTGTCGTCTGTCATAGGGGGGGTTTTGCCATTACTCGCCACGCTTGGCATGCGGGTTGGCGAGCGCAGTGGGTAGCGTTTTCCGCAGAGGATGCTGCTGCCCATCTCTGGTAGTATTTCCCTTAGCCGGTTCTTACGGCACCCACGGGAAGAGAGGGGGAGGTACTATTCTAAGCCGGTACCCCACGGCAAGGACCTAGTCATTGGCTTGAATTTGAACGCCACTACATACCTAGACTGGTGAAGCCTAATGGTGACCTAGAGATCTCAAAATGACAATTTAGGGTGATTATTTTCAACTTGCTAGTGAGTAAGTAACACTGGGTTAGTGTTAGGTTCCTTTAAAAATAAACATCAACGACAGCGTCCAAAATGTGTCAAAAATAGTGAGAGTGTTTTCTCGGGATTTTTGATGCAGACGAGTTAATAGTTTTCGAAGGCGTAGACTTAACTTCAGTTTGACCTTGAACATGGTACATGCCGCTGCATCAAAATATATAAATATATAACTCTGAGAAACCACGACTTGGGGATTTTGATACATTAATGAGGCATGCAAGAGATTTATAAATTTTTAAGTACCTATTTAAGCGTCTGCACTAGGACTTCACAATTTTTTTTTATATTTCGAAAATAGGCTTGCGCTTGAGTGTCAACTCACCTGGTGTTAAGCGACAGTTACGGTCTACGATGGAGCGCGCTTGTCTAGAAGAAACTACCAATCTGCATATTAAAAAATTTACATAAACCTCATTGCTGTTATTTTTCTATTTCTTTCAGAGGTCAAGCGGTATACCATTATAGGTGGCACAAAAATGTCACCTACGACTGCCCACACTGCGATAAGAAGTTTAAGTAAGTATACACATGTCTTAAATTAAGGCGCTAGGGTAGTGTATCACTTGTTTTTTAGGACAAAATTATTTGTGAGTAAGTACTTATAAATATGCGAGCCAATCCGTTCAATTTTCAGCAAAATCACGACGCAAATGACGCACATAAGGTTCAAGCATCCCGGCACAGATGTCTGCAATATTTGTGGACACAGTTTCATCAGCTCCAGCGGTCTCCGATTCCATAAGCTAGTGTCGCATAGTAAACGGGTATGATACATTATTAGAGCTTTATTTTGACATTTAAAAACTATTTTTTATTTATTTATTAGTATTTACATATGTACATTCATTCACTGAGTATGAACAAGCATGAACTTAACTAAGCACTTAAAATTAACACGTATCTATATTAAAGGAAAAACAAAATAACATACTACAAAAGTAGTTTTTGCAGTCTAACATACGATTTCGTTACGCTTGATAAGCTGTTGGGTGTACGTTTTTTTGTGAGAAAGTATGCGTAAAATCGCTTTAAAGATTATAAATGCGCATTCCTTAGAATAATTATTCTAGTAAAATTACTTGTTATTATCAAGTTATTATGAAATAGTTCGTTGGAGATTACGAAAAACGCATTTTTTTTTTGCAAGATAGCAATTTTATTTGCAATGTATTATTATTACAAAAAAATATTCGCACATCAAAATCGGTCAAGCAAAAGTAATTCGTAGTCGGTTTTTTCAGTTTTTTAAACTATAATTATTAGTCAATATAAACGTTTTAATTGCATTTACAATAAATTTTATACTAAAAAAAAAGTTTTTTAAAATATTATATTATATAGCAAATTTATTTTGTATTACATCTTCAATTATATTGTTGTGTTATTATTAAACATATTATAAATGTTACAGGAGATAGAGATAGGTGAGGCGATGGTGGTAAACCCGGATACCGCGAGCCCCTACCACTGCGCCGAGTGTCGAATGCAGTTCGTAACTGAAGAGGCTTACGTGACCCATCTCGGCAGCTCCAAGAAACACGTTGAAGTTAACGTCTCCTCGTAAGTAACACTCACGCACTCATATGTCCTAAGATGCCCTGTGTTGGAGATGATAACCTATCTATGATGCGAAACACATTTGTTTGAATTTTACTTGCCCGAATCCGTTTTGTAGAACTTTTTTTTTTTGTATGACAAACTAGGCCTGCGTTTGACCACAATCTCACCTGATGGGAAGCGATGATGAGGTCGAAGATGTAGCACGCCTGCTATTCACTTTTTTCTTAAACAACTGTCTGTCTGTTTCCAGACGTTTTACTTGACACGTGTTTATTATTCCATATTTTTCCATCCATATTTGTCCCGCGAATGTGTCGCTCATACAACGAACTTTATCGTAGTTGTGCTCGTCATAGCGAACATCACAAATTAGATCTATTCGGAATTAGTCTCAATCGTTTTCGAAACAATGTTTATAATTCTCTGTAAGCTAACTAATCCTAACGATAGCTACATGATTGTGCGATTTTATACTTGTTTCTTGTCTCAATTTCATCTTAATTAAGTATATAGGTAAGCTACATGTATTCATGTAGCATATATATGGATTCATCTACTTTTATGTTAAGTTAAATACGTAAATACGCTCTAAGAGTGCGCTCTAAGAGTGGATTACGGGATCGACCACATCAGTAGCATGTTATTAAACGCAATATTTCCTGTAATCTGTAATGAGTGCCAAATAAATAAATATTGTTTGTTAGCCATAAGTTTTATTTTCCCGAACAATTATTAGGTTAGTTCATTATGTTTAATTTTTATACACATATACTTTTTATTTATTTATTCGAAAATAGGCCCGCCTTCCTTATTACAACGATTCGGCTATCAGACGCGTTATAAAATGATCTTTCAAGATTTTAACAGTGTATTTTGAAAAAGATAAATTTCGTTTTCTGGTAATTATATTGTGTATTTCACAATTCAGATAATAGATAATCCAAAGCCCAAAGAAACCTCCTGTTTTTTTTTGTTTTTTATTGAAGTTCACAAACAGTGTTGTGCACAGTACTTACAAATAGTCTTCGTAAACTAACACTTATAGTAAACAAAATCTTCATAGTGAACCTAGCTTACATTCCCTCCGCTCATTATTGCAGACAATCGGTAATGAAAGGCAAAGCGAGATCGTTCCGTCGCGAGTCCGGCGTCAGTCCAAGGTCCCACGAGCCGGCTGCTGATATGATAACCAGGACGAAGAGCCGGCGCGGGCGGCGCCCTGGCGACACGGAAGTCCTTAACACCGGAATCTGCACTTCGACACACTGCACTGTTGTGAGTATGGAGGTTATAGAAACGGGCGGGGGGAGTTTGAATATAAATATATATATTGGTGGACATTTCGCACAACACCATCTAGCCCATACTAAGCAAAGGTTGTACTATGGGAAATTAGATAGCTGATAGAGTACATATATAGTTTGGGTTGATCACGCATGTCCACCTTGATCCTGAACACACCCAACCCTCTTCCACTTTCCCCTCACCCACTTACCCAAACCAATCAGTGGGAGATATGAAGCGAGTTCGACTCATAAACCTTCATATCCCCACCCCGAACCCCATCCTATGGCGGGGAACGGTAGCGTGTATACCGATAGCACCTTCCGCTCCCCGCCTACAACCCCCCCCCCCACATCCTCTACACAATTTCCAACGACCCACTTTTCCTAAAAAAAAAAAAACTTGATCCTGATTGTCTCACCTGCCCTGTACACTGCCACTCTAATCCGCTCATTGAAATAAAACAACTTTTAGTGGATCAGTCTCACCTGCGACCACGTAAGCTACAAAACTTACATTTATTTATTTTCATAATATTGGTAAATCTGGACGATATAAAAACAAAAACAAAATAAACAAGAGCCCTGACAACTTTCGTTGGGGGTTTATGGGTGGAGGAGGACGGATAAAAAAAAAGCTACAAAATGTCGTACGTCAGATAATAAAAAAATATGTAAAATATACGCGATAAATCCGTTAAAATGTGTTTAATTTCGATGGATAATAATCGCAAAACCTAAAAAAAACATTTTGCTAATCCGCTGTGCTATGAGGGAGAATTTCGTATGTCTGCGAAACTTATAATTATTCGGTCCCGCAGGAAGACTTCGAGCTTTGCCCTTTCCAAAGTTGCGTGATTTTGAAATATCATATATAATTCATAATTCATTTATTTCTTGTAAAATAGGTATACAAACATGTGGTCTTAAGATAATAATAACATTTGGTCCTCTATTTAAGGACCATGTAAGGATCATGCGAAATGATCACATTTCAGCGCCTTGCTACTAGTACCTCATACAAGAGGCAGAAAGACGCTGGATTCAAGCCGCTTCAAACCGATCTTTTTGGAAATCCATGGGGGAGGCCTATGTAAAACAGATGGCTTATTTTGGCTGAGATGATGATGATGACACCTATACGGGCACTAGTGATGTACAGTATGTAGGCGCGTACAGAATTTCACTATGCTACATTCTAATAAAAATATAAGGAAAGCATTTAAATCTTTAGATCTTGCTTGATGATTACTACTTTTTATCACCATCATCATCATCGTTTTTTATCTCTTTTTCATTTGTTTATATTGTTCGGGATCGCGCTGAATGATGTCGATCGTTTCAGCTTTTATATTATTATACTTGTTTTTATATTTGAAATGTGTGTTCTTCAGTGCGGTCAGTTCCTGGTGAGCGACGTAGAGGCGCGGCGGCACTACGAGGCGGAGCACCCCGGCACTGACTACCTCAAGCGGTACATGTGTGACGTCTGTGGACATACCACCAAGGTATCAACAAATACACCTAATACTACCCTCTTCTATTTATATGAATACGTTACTGGTTCTAATAGGGGCATGAATTTTATTTCACAGGAATAATAGTTTTAATTGATAACATACTAAAATATTTATTATTGACCAATTGATTTTTTTTAGTATATGTAATACATATACTAAAAAAATATTTCAATCGGTCAATAAACTTCCAAAATATAAACATTTAAAGTTTTAGGGGAAGAATGCTCTGTCCCTCTCTTGCGAAACAACAGTTTATATTGAATTTGTACGGCGAACTTGAACAATGACGTCATCATTCGCTTTCATGTGCTCTCTGTCTAGCATGAAATTAAATACTTATAACTTTCTTATTTTTTGTTTTGTGGAATGGATCTATTTGTGGTTAGCTTTTTTTATGACCAAATAAAAATAAATTATGCATATTCCTAATATATTATAAAATAATAATTATTTATTTATTTACATTGATTTAATAAAAAAAAATGATATTTTTTTCAGTACTTTATTATCACCTTAGGATCAAATTGAGACAATAAAAAAAGGGTGTATTATAATAATAATTATATTATATTGTATTGTTTGTTTTCAGCAATTCGCGAATCTGTTAGTCCACATGCGCACGCACACACGCGAGAAGCCCTACCCGTGTCCGCACTGCGACCGCAGATTCAGTATGCCGAGCAACAGAGACCGGCATCTAGTCGTGAGTGTAACGCATACATCTATACACACTACTTCTATACACACCACTTCTATACACACTTCTATATTATAATGTCTTCCTCTTGTAAAATTACAATATTATTATGAAAACTAACGTGGTTGTTACACATTTTTATTTGAAGAAACGGATTACTGACGTCTATTTTTGAGCGAAATCTTCGACTATAGTTTCAACCGCTTACGGCGGCCTTTTTCAAAAGGAGCAGCGCAAACTTCACTCCCGAAGGACGTCTCGTCTGGTACTGTCCTGCGTCCTGTCGTTCTGGTCTGCGCTGCTCCTTGAAAAAGACCGCCGTATGTGGTTGAAAATAGAGATTTCGACTCAAAAATATACATGAGTAACCTGTTTTTTTTTTTTTTTTTCAAATTAAAACCCCGTTTTATTGTTCTGTAAATCCATATCGCGTTCTCTGTGGCTACCAGGTCCACACGGGAGAGAAGCGCTTCCAATGCCACCACTGCAGCCGACGGTTTACACAGAGCACGGCAGTCAAGCTGCACATACAGACCGTTCACTTGAAGATACCTTACAAGCCGTGGGACAAGAAGAACAGGAAGCGGCGCAAAGAGGCGCAACAGAACTCTATTGGTATTATCTTTGACGGTTTATTTATTAATTAATTCTGAGCTGAGTTGGGTGTTAGCACGCAATACCTTTTTTCATATAATTATATGCAAAATTGAATCTACTTTTGACAAATATTGTTATTTTAACATGAGACAACAGTTTGAAGCTTGGTTCGGCCAACCAAACTTCAAACGGTGAAGGAAAACATCGTGAGGAATCCTACATATCTGAGAGTTCTCAATGTTCTTGATGATGTATGAAGTCTGCCAACACGCACTTGGCCAGCGTGGTAGACTATGGTCTTACTCCTCTCACAATGAGAAGATGGCCCACGCCCAGCAGTGGGACAGGGACAGTTTATACGAACAGGGCTGATTTTGTTGTTGTTGTACCTCATGAGAACATTAGTACAATGTATTAACAATAACTTTTTTTATCTGTTATTTTGAACTAAACAAATACCCTATGTAAGCATATTTATTCTGTTTTTTTTTTAAGTAAATGATATATCATTAATTTTATATCAAAATATTTAGACTCTTCGACATGGCGAAACTATAAGGTTCCTTGTTGACAACGGAACCCTGAAAATATGTTCGACTCATATCACGGTGTTTATACCGCAGGTACGGAAGTGGTCGACCATCCAGAGCCGGTGCCGGTGGCGCTGACGGCGGTAGCGGCGGTGCCTCAGAACAAGCTGCTCCTCGACCCGCAGGGGGAGTACCTCACGTACATCTACACTAACGAACAATAACTCTGCGAACTCGCAGGTGCATTTATACATATTATACTACACTGTAAGACGTGACTGTGCCTACAGTATACACTACACTTTTGATATTATAAATACATAATGGGGTATGTAAAGTATTTTTTAGTTAAGTTGCAATAATTAAAGTTCCAAAAAGGAGGAGGATCTCAATTCGTCGAAATCATTTTTTTAGGATTCCGTACCTCAATAGGAAAAAACGGAACCCTTATAGGATCACTTTGTTGTCCGTCTGTCCGTCCGTCCGGGTGTCAAGACCTATATCTCGGGAACGCGTGAAGGTATCGAGTTGAAATTAAAACCATATACGCAGATCCATAGTGTCTTGCTGCAGAAAGAAAAATAAAGTTTTAAGTTTTCGTAAAAAAAGTTACAACCGAATATATCGTAAAAAACGCACATTTCGACACTCGCAAGGGAATCAAAACCTATGGGGTACTTCCCGTTGACCTAGAACAATGAAATTTAGTAATTAGCATTGTGGTTGTGTTAGAGTACACATATAGGAAAAAATCCGAAACCTGGACATTTTTAATTTAATCACAAAAAAGAGTGTCTTTATGCAAGGAATGAAGGTCCAAATTTTAAAGTGCATTAACCGTATCATTTGGGTTATATGAAAGAGCTTCAGTAGCATAAGCTAAAACAGTCTTATTCAGTTTATGAAGGAAAATATAAAAAAATATATGATTTCCCCCTTTTATCTACTAGTTTGTACGGAATCCTCGGTGGGCGAGTCTGACTCGCACTTGTCCGGTTTTATTTATGTATATTCTCGATTACTGGAAGACACCTGTTGGCACCCTGCAGCAGGGTTAGCATGGAACGTAGACAAATAGTCTTTCCACCGTTTTATCCACCTTCCAGAGGAAATAAAATATGTACTGACATTGACAACTGACATAACATCGTGGATAAAAACGGTTTATCTACCTGCCATGCTAGGTCAGGGGGACCGATTTGAAACTTCCCAAGTAGTCTCATAGAAATTTTATCAAAATCCGTTCAGGATTTTGATTTTTATAACAAAATAACTGGGAAAATATGTCATCCAAGTAAACGAATTGCGTATTTTGAAGTCGTTTTTTTATTGTTATTTAAACGATTACTATCCTTCTTTATGCATCCGTCCAACCTGTTTTACCTAATTTTGAACTAATCTGTTACTCAGCTATGCAGTATTGGTCTGTGATGGACTGATGGTTAACCAATCCAAGTCCTTATATTGCTAGTTTACCGGTATTTATTTTTACAAAGATCTACGATTGTACGCAACGGTGTGGCCGAGGATGGAGCTCATCGATTTAGAAGATATCTGTTCACACTAGCTTTGAAAATTCCAATATTGTAGCTCTCAGAAAACAGAAGGCGGCAAATAATTCCATTCCTATACAGTACGCATCAAGAATGTAGACCGAAATCGTTGAGTACGATTTTTTGTCATTTCAGTGGGAAATGGGCGGTAATGTGCCAACTTTCTGCTAGTCCAGTAGTGAAATGAGCAGTGTGGAATAAAATCGGGAAGATATTGCGCACATCCGTCGAAATTAGACGTCGGTTGTGACATCACAGTAATCCCCACAACAAAAATATTAAAATATGTTTTTTAAATAGTTTGATGCTTCATATAAAAGCACGAAATAAATACCTAAAAATACTTTACATACCTCATTCATACTTACTGCTAGACATTAACTAGCGTGTGAACAACGTATGCATTGGCTAGGCCTACTCGCTGCAACAACACGCAAGACACTGTGTTTACGGAGGCTATAGATTTCAGATTAATACTAAAAGGTGTCCGAACCAAAGATACACAATACTTAGAGCCAAACGAAACTATAATAAACCGTTGTTTCGTATATAACTAGCTGCGCCCCGCGATTTCATAAATTAGAACCATTTTAGAAAAATGTTTAGTATATTTTTTTACTAAATATTGCTATTTTTATTTGTGTGAATATAATAAATTTTATATTGACTTATTCTTTTTACTAGATCTAATTGAGTGTAAAGTTAAATTTTAAAAACAAAAATCGTGAAATATTTGTTTTTCACCATATATTATGCGTATTTTTCTATACAACCGGGGTAACTTATTTCTACCCTTCATACAGTCTTTGTTTTTACTACTTTTATTTAGTTTCAACTGTCTCGGTCTCTAGTCAAATATTGCAAGTTTAATTTGACCTACTTCCCAGTTTCCGGTTGAGATGAAATGTATGTATGAATATTATGTAAATCGGAAATCGAATCAAAATGTATGTATGAATATTACAAAAATCCAATATTATTCTAAAGAAAGTGCTGATCTGATGATGGAACCAGGTTGTAGGGATTGGCACTTCGCACTAACTGGCCAACCAACAAGTGATGCATACCCTACTCCTTGAAAAGGACTGCTTAAAAAAGTTGAAAAAATAGTTTGAGATTTCAATTCACAATAAAAAATATAATAAATGAATCTTTAACTTCTGAAACCTGTAACTTTAATCCAAAAACGCTTGATAAATTGATTGTGTTTGTGTTAACTTGAACGAAATGCTGAATAATTGTGTGACATAAATGTAAATAGATTATTTTATAAGACTTACTTAGAAATAAATTAAGCAATATGTCAACGAACTTTTCAATGCTTAAAATAATAATTTTGTATTTATATAAAACTGTAATCTGGATATTTTAATATAATATAATCAAAATTAATTTGTTGTTTTTCTTTATATTGATAATTTATATAATTATTATTGCTGATCTTACCAAACTTAATTTATTTTTCATAATGTAAGTTCCCATAATACCGCATAAATATTTGTATGACCTCATATTCACGTAATGATTTAATTTGCAAGTATAATTTCGAAACAAAAAACAAGACCGGCTTCGTTTTGACGTCAAAATGATTAGATTGAGCTCCTCATAATTATTATACATAGTGTTTTGTAAGGTTTTCACGATCGTTATTTATTCATCATCATCATCTCAGCCATAAGAAGTCCACTGCTGGACATAGGCCTCCCCCATACTTCCAAAAAGACCGATTGGAAGCGGCTTGCATGCAGCGTCTTCCCGCCACTTGTATGAGGTCATCTGTCCATCTCGTGGCTGGTCTTCCTACGCTGCGCTTGCCGGTACGTGGTCTCCACTCGAGAACCTTTCGGCCCCATCGGCCATCAGTTCTACGTGCTATGTGCCCTGCCCACTGCCACTTCAACTTGCAACGTTATTTATTGAAATTAAACAAACAAAAAATACTGAAGTAATTTGTGGTGTTACAATGTAACTAGATAATATAAACAATACTTTATAGACACTAGCTTTTATGGAATGAAAGTACTTACGGTGACTAACAAATGAGCACAAACTCCACTATCACTGACATCTGTCACAATGTTAACTTAATTTTAATGAAACTGTGACAGACCAGTTTAATTAGGTGACAGCTGTCACTATACATTTTCATTTGTCTGTCACGAACTTTGTATTTCATCGAAACTACTTTAAACTAACCAGGAGTGAACAACTGAACTATTGTTTCTAAAAGGTAGTCTAGGTCAGTGTTTTGTGCCCACCGGACTATTGACACCGGCAACCAGACTTTATGGTAGTGTTCGTTCGGAACTACTGCTACTAAAACGTTGCAGTAGTTCCGAACGACTGCTACTAAAACGTTGCAGTAGTTCGGTAATCGGACTACTGCTAACTATAGGAAAATTCAGCCCAAAAAGAAAGTGGGACAAAATTGATTTACAGACAGACATCGTTATTGGAGAAACTAAATAATAGCTTGCGCTTAACGGCACTGCTTAATTTATTTATTTTTAATTCGAAAATAAGCTTTCACTAGCTCACCTGGTGTTAAGCGACATTTACGGTCAACGATAGAGCGCGCTGTAATTTAATGTAATATATGTAATTTCGTAGTATTCCTAATAATACTTGCACATTAAGTAATGTGACGTACCTACAATGATTGTCCAATTTTTTATTCCTACAGGTGAAAGTAATTAACAAACACATTTAAACATTCATACATAATTTATTGTGTTTAATAAGTACGACGTTAGATAGTACCGTGACAACAGTTACCTACATGTTTAATTCATACACTCACTTAATTTTAACAGGAAATTATTGTCTTGCTTTACATTACAAATTGACATTCAAGACGTTTGCACAGTGTATAATTCTATATAGAAATGTCCAAGATAGCTGTAGAGCAGGACAAGCATGCGTTAGACGCGAGTAGCACTCACAAATTTTGTACTCAGGTAGAGTCGCGTACCTACTCTAGCGTTATACGGAGTTTATTTTATCAATAACTTTGCCAAAACCTACGAATGACCGATTGACTTTGACCAAAAACATTCAATTAGATATCTTTCGTTTGATTATTTATTAGCAAAGTTTGTCACAAACATTAGATACATACTGGGACTGATTGACCTTAGAGACCACATTCAATCTTAGAGACCAATATCATTCGTTTCAGTTATAATTTTTGCTCAGCAAAGTTTGCCACAAACATTACAGCCTCAAAAATATCGATTTTAACTAATTTTCTAATAATGAAACAAAATTAATCTTTGGAATGTATTATTGCACAATATTACATTTTATTGCTAAAGCGTATACAATTATATTCAACGATAATTCACATATTATATTTGTCAAATTTTTACTTTGTACTATAACAATTTTCATCAACACCTACTTCATCCGTCAAAACGGTCAAATCATATAAAATAGCATTATTATATTCCAGACATTTTTAGAAAACGAAACTTCCTATTACTATTTAGGAAAAGTCGTTATCACTGACAAGTGTAATGGATCCGCGATACGATCATTTGCAATTGTCAATTACGTAAATAAATATTTCAAATGAAAGATGAATGTAGCTCCAATTGAATTAACCTTCAATTGAAGCTGTCATTTGCGCATGCTTCATTGCACCTCTTCTATGCTTAATTGCACCTCTTCTGTGCTTCATTATGTATTACTTGCGCATGCCTCATTCAATTTTAGGGGTACTCACGACTTGTCGAATTCGGAACCGGCTCGGAAACTATATATTCATCTCTGTCATTTCTATACACATTGGCAGAGATGGAAATATAGTTTCCGAATCCAAATAGTTCTGACTAAGGGGTACGATATCGCAATGAAACTGTTTTCGAACACAGAATTTCTAACAACAAATATTGCGATTTTAAATTACTTACGCTACGAATTCTTCATGTCTTCGTAAGTTCGAAGATTTTTATAAGCATCCGTCAGCCGGATGCATATAAAAATCTTGTAAGTCACCAGCCCCCGTATTCTGAACCCATTCGGTTTCGGAATCGATTCGATTTGTATATCTGCGTCTCTGTCATTTCCATAGAGAATGACAGAGACGGAGATATACAAATCGAATCGATTCCGAAACCGAATGGGTTTAGAATACGGGGGCAGTTCGGTAAAAATTAAAAGATTGTCATTTACTATCACTCACGTATGAATATTGACAGTCGCTTCATAAATAATAATGTAGTCCATCAATATGTATCAACATGTAAATGTTGACAATTGTAAATGCTTGTTTCGCATTCCATTAGATTCTGAAATATTTTCTATGAATTTGAATGTAGGTACTTCACCACAATTTTGTAACGATAGATAACAGAATTAGTTAAAATATCGTTGTTTTGTCATAGTAGTCTATAAAAAATAAACAGCAACAGTTAAAATCATCTAAAATCTTTCAGAAGCGATATACCTACCATCCGGTACAGCTTTAATTATGGCAAGAATAACAACCCTAGAAAAAAACCGAACAATTTAAACTAAAAATTAAGAATTTATTCCATGCGATATTTAAGTTCCAAAACTTTTATTTCTTTTATGTAATCATATTACCGATAAACTACATTTATGTCTTTCGCTATAGCGAAGAGAGATCGTTAATATGACAAATAAAAATTGTAGTGAAAAAGCGCAAAGAAATAACACTTTCAAATAGCTTCTTTGTGTAGGTTATTCGGAAATAAAAAAAACTTGATTCAATCAAAATAGATTAAAAATATAAACGTGTGTAATGTAGAAAATTGTTGTAAGTAGGTATAAAAGTTTAGCGTAAGCAGATTAAAAGTCCATTATCACCGGTGAATAGTGGTACTTACTTACTATACCTACATTCTGTGCTTTGTACGTTGACTATGACTGCGCCCAACAGTAGTCCTAGGTACAAAAGGACAATTGGGCGCAGTCATTTCTCGCTCTAAACACGTTTACGTTTCAATTTTGCAATTTGTAGTCAATTAGCGCTCTCCTTAACATATTTAATACCAAAATAAAGATTACTTATCGTAGATAAGATACAAAGAAAAGGAATTTGATAAAAAACGATATAGTACAATCACAACCGAATATTGAGCTTCGATGTATTGTTGAAAATTTTGTATAATATGTAAAAATTAAAACTAAATAAACATAACACCGCATTGATCTTATTCATTGCAGTCTATTAGAAAAGAATGGTAATTAAAGCACTGTAGGTTAGTACGTTTTTTGTCACGCTCGCGCATTAAGCTGTTTGAAGATATAAGTTTGCTGAATGTAGATATATTTATACACCATAAGGCCCGGTTTCCACCAAAGCGGAGACGAGAGGAGACGAGACGAGATGTGTTTTGATAAACCAATCAGATTTCGTTATTTCCACATATCTCCTCTTAGCTTCGGTGGAAATGAATCAAACGGAGAGGAGAGGAGATGTCTAATTTTCCTATAGAAATTTGTGCCACGAGCGAGCAAGCGGCGGCGGCGCGGCAGAGCGGAGAAGTGTGTAATCGGGCGGCCGGGCAGCGCCCGCACTTGCGCGTCCCTATCCCCGCTGCCTTCTCCCCGCGCCTCGCACACCCGAAAGCGTCACAGCTCACATCTCTGCTACACACAGCTCACATCTCCGCTACACATTTCCTTTCCTCTTTGGTGGAAATAACCTGCCAGCTTCGCAGCACAGCTCCTCTCGTATCCTCTCGTCTCCGCTTTGGTGGAAACCGGGCCTTAATCGGTAAAATAGAAAACTGGAAAACAGAGCTGATAAGCACACACCAAAAAATTATTTTGATTAATAAAAAAAAAATGATTGAAAAATGATTTAAAACGATTTTGACTGGCCTTGTGGCTCAGTTGGTAGTGTGTTTACGTCTACCTGCTGAACTAAAAGGTCGTGGGTTCAATCCCCACCCAGGGCAAACATTTGTGTGATGAGCATGGATGTTTGTTCTGTGTCTGGGTGTTTCTATGTATCATATGTATATATTTAAAATAAAAAAAAGTATATAATTATATGTATTCTATCAGCCATCTAGTTCCATAGTACAAGCTTTGCTTAGTTTGGGCTAGATGGTGTTGTGTGAAATGTCCACAAATATTTATTATTTATACAAGTTTTTAGTCAGAAAATGGATTCTAGTACTTTTTTTTATTTTCAGTCATATTTGCATGTATAAGAATCACACTATTTTTGTGCTGCACATAATGCTGTTATATTCTTTGCATACTCGATTTTCCGTAACTCTATATAGCAATTATATATCTTCCAATATGTAGGTATGCTCGAGCGAGACAGAATCGACTGCTCACAGTATCTTAACATTTAAAAGGATTGTGAAGTTGTGATTTATTTTCATTTAACTTTTTTTTTCATATAATAGGAATAGAAAACTGATTTGTATACATAAACATAATCCGGATTCGATATTTTATTTAAAAGATGACTTCGAAAATGTATTGAAAAAGAAGAGAATTTTGAATTGAAGAAGAATTTGAACAAATAGAAAATATTTATGCTTCAAAAATCATCGAAATCGAATATGAAGAGTATGATTGAGGGTAGAAATCAGTTTTTTGCCTTTTATTCACAAGATTTTGGTAGACTGTGAACTCCGCATTTGTTCGTCAGTCTACCAAAATCTTCAAACTAGAGAGCAAGTAACACACGATACATTAATATGGATTAATGCTCTACTCATACTTGCTAATTCCATAATAAGGCGAAACATTACTGAAATAATTTTAAATGATCGAATCATGCTAAAATGTTCCCATAATTTACATAATATCAATTCAATTAATTTACATATAAACTTGTCCAGTTTAACTGTTTCAAAGAAGGTTAAATAATTGTTTAAAACAAACATCAATATCACTTTACCAAAGATCACTAACTTAATTTTGCAATTTTTTTAAAGTATATGTTAAAAAATCCTAATAAATAATAAATTCCTAGTAAATTATTCATACCAACCAAAAACACCGTTCAATCCTACCAAGTTTAAATACAAATTGACTATATTAATAAAATGTAAAAACTATAAAAAAAATAACAACATTACAAACGCACACATTCAAGTCTTTCTATAGGAATGTTTCTGAATAATAGTTTATTATATGTCTAATAAATATAAATAAAGATAAAGAATACACATAATAAATATTTATATTTTTACAGGAATGTTTATACAGGGTGACCGTTTGAACACTAACAATATCTATACAAGGTATTCAGTACTCGATTCTCGTTCCATAAAATCAAACAAAATAGGGAGTAACCTAATTATCCCGAGCAAACACAAAAATACGGACACTCAAACTAAGAGCGCCGAGAGTATATGCAGATAGATAACTAGCTATTTATTATCTGCACGCTCGGTGTGTGAGAGTGCGCGGCGTCCATAAATTCAGGAATCTTGAGATAAACTTTAGCCGAGGTTTTCTTAGTTCTTGTTTAGATTTTTTTTCGTTTTATCTTTATACGTTTTAAATAACTACTAATTAACACGTCCTTGAATATTACTAGTATTTAAACATTGAGCCTGTATAACAAATAAATAATAGTTTATATGTATTCATTATTATTTTTATAGGAATGTACTTATCTATGTAAATAACAATTTGTATGTAACATATATAATATAACAATAAATTAATATTAATTATTAGTTTTACAGGAATGTATACATACATGTTATTATAAATAATACTTGGCATGTAATAAATAAAAATAAATTTGCAATTTGTATACACCACTACAATGTACGGCAATTTTAACAACGTAACTGCTGAAGAAAATGGTAAAAATGTGCTAAAAAAATATCTCTTGGTATTTTATAGTAAATCGCCTAGAAGAAAATCAATCAATATACTTCTATTAAAAACAAAATGTGTACTTATTTATTTTCATTTTGCACTGGCTTTTGTCTCGCTCTTTCTACAGTTAAGAGAGCAAGACAAAGATCAATGATATATTGAAATAAGATTGTGGTAACCACCTCATATCATTGTGTAATCTTGAACTTTCCCGGTTCCATTACCATTTACTTCAGCTGTCATATTTTTTAAATTATTAGACTTAGTGCATGGAACTGGACTAAATTATATTTACCCCCACAGCCTAGATGGAATATAAAATTATTTTTAAGAATATCTACTGTTAGTTATTTATTACCCGACTGCCTAAGAAGGAGGGCTATGTTTTTCGAGTGTATGTAATGTTTGTGTGTCTATATGATCTACATCCTAAACGGCTTGACCGATATTGATGTGCGAGGTGTCGTTAGATTCGTCTTCATTTCCTGAGTGTCATGGGCTATATTTTTTAGTAATAATAATAGAACTCACAAAAATAAAAAAACACGCTTTTTCATAACGTCCAACGAATTTTTACCAATAATTATTCTAGAGAATGCGCATTTATAACCTTTTCTCACAAAAAACGTACACTCAACAGCGAATAACGCGTGACGAAATCGTAAGTTAGACTACAAAAGTCGCTCTTCTGCAGTCGGGTATTTTGTTTTTCATTAACTTACATTCGAAAAAGCAACCAAGTATTCGTCCATACGAAAAACACCCCTATTGTTCTATAACCTTATCTATGTTAGGTTATTTCTTATTTTTGGTCGATATCTTTAAAGTCCTTTATTGTAGTAGACTTCTGACTCTTTTGGATACCTTTTCTTCATAAATTCCTGAAAAAAAGCATACGATAATGAACATATGTGGTCAAATTAATATTATCTCTTTATTTATTTAATAATTTCTTAGGTCTAAGTTTTTCACAATATAAATATGAAATATACATATTTAAAAAATTATAAAAAACTTAAAACTAGGGTGATGCCGGCAGCGGGGCAGGGCTCAAACTGCTGGCGGTGGGGGCTAGACTGAGGAATCTTCTGACAATGCGTGCCGTGTCCAGAACCACTGCCTTTTGTATCCAACCCTTGATTCAACTATCAAGCGAGAGCCTCTTGAAATTAATATTATTATTAACATTAAATTTAAAATTAAATTAGTTACCTATTCAGAATTTCCAAAATATATTTGCTAAATATATATATATAATTATAATCTAAGAATGTCTAGTCGTACCATGACTAATTACTCTTGACAATTTTTTATGGGAAGTTGGGAACCCCCGGACGACATCGAAGGGGTAGTTACAGGGCCAGCCGCGTTTCATGATAGATCTCTAAATTACATCTATCAGAGAAGAGGTACGTGACAGTTACCTGGATTTCTGGCTCGAGACTGGCCACTGTGTAAGGAGGCTTTCTGGTTGAAGAGAGCTGGAAGGGGACGACTGCTAGCGGGTAGTTACTGGACCGGCCGAGTTTCATGATAGACATATATATTACAACTATAGGGGAAGAGGTGCGTGACAGTTACCTGGATTTCTGGCTCGTGACTGACCACTGGGTAGGTGGCCTTCTGGTCAAAGATTCTTCGAAGAAACCTGGTGGGGGATGACTGCGAGCGGGTAGTTACAAATCCGGACGCGTTTCATGATAGACATATATATTACATCTATAGGGGAAGAGGTGCGTGACAGTTACCTGGATTTCTGGCTCGAGGCTAGCCACTGGGTAGGTGGCCCTCTGGTCGAAGAAGGCGCACGCGAGCGGCGTGGCGAACGTCACGCACAACCCGACCAGTGACAGCTGGAAGGGGATGACTGCGAGCGGCCGCCGACAGAACCAGCCGCGTTTCGTCGCCCAGTTAGTTATCGCGGGGGTTAGGACTGGAAGCAACACGTGATACGTTAGATCTACGAATTCTCATTTTTTCGGGATGAAAAAGTAACCTATGTATGTGTTATTCCGGGGGGAATAAGCTCTCCATACCAAATTTCTTGAAAATTGATTCAGCCGTTTGAGCGTGAAAGATGACGAAACACACAAACTTTCGATTTATAATATTATAGATTAGTGTAGACAAGCTGGTGTTACTTATATCAAAGGAAAAAATATTTTTCGGCATAAACAGTAGCATATGTGTTAGTCCAGGGTGTCAGCTACCTCCATACCAAATTTCATCAAAATCGGTTTAGCCGTTTGAGCGTGAAGAAGTAACAAACATACAATTACACTCAAAAACTTCGCCTTTTGATTAGTGTAAATTACATTAATTAATAATATAGATAGATCTGTGGATAAAACAATAGAGGTTTTCTAACAAAAAATATAAATCAAAGATAACCTAATTTGGACACTTACGAAAAAATTACTGAGAGTGAGACAGAAATAAAGCTATTTCGAGGGTAGTTACTTATTAACTACCCTCAAAATCGCTTTTCTCGGTACTAGAAATGAGAAAGTCGAGAAACAGGGCCACCCAATAGACAATTGGCTCTGTAGCCACATAGTTTAGTGTTCGAGATGCGTGATTATTTATGTAGAATGATAAGTCATCTTTAGGATGCATTAACATAGATAATAAGAGTATGACTGATATAGATAGGAGGCCTCTAACACGTAAGTATTACTTAGTATAAAAGCTTAGTTATTTGTTACAATAAATTAGACCGATACCATCATGTGTCATTAACACCAACCCTCCAGCCTCCGGCATAGCTCGATAAATCGGGTAGCGTAATAGGGTTTTAAGTGGTGGATGGTAAAAGAGTCGGTTACTCACTCATTCCAGGTGTAGCCATTCCGATCCTGGATAAGAGAACGAGACATATTCCCGTGCGCGCCGCCCTCGACGAGTCGCCCGCCTTCTCATTGGTAGACGACACGAACACTGGCGTACCGTTTATTATCTCGCTGAAATATTGTACTGTTTCAGCTTTCTATATACCATACACCAATACAGAACTATTACACAATGACAGTTTCAAACAGAGGGAGACGTGTGACGCGCTTAGAGTCTGTACATTCTAGTAGAAAGCCAAAGTTACGAATACAATCGTTTCGCTTTAATGTACGAAATTCTTGATACGCGACCGGTCTTTTGTTTTTTTTGTTTTTTTTATAGAATATAGATCTACGATTGACCACCACCTCGCCTGATGTTAAGCGACGGTGTGGCCGAGGATGGAGCTCATTAACTGTACTTTAGTGTACTTATCGCCGTGTTGTAACAAGATCGCCTCGAAAAATACCTTGCCGCTGTCCTTGTTTCCTGAAAACTATAACTCGGGTGTCTTCAAGTCTAGAGTGAATATGTATCTTCTAGGTCTACGTGCTTCATCTTCGGCCACAGTATCGCTTCCATCAGGCATGGTGGTGGTCTAAACGTATAGAGCTATTCTATACATATATTTAAAAAAAGTCGACGGTGAGCCAACCATGCTTCCCGTATGCTAGGCGCTTTGTGGAGCAAGTTTTTATTTTTAATCGATATATATATATTATTTTTATATTACATTATGAAATTGCCGCCCGGGGCGGGCGCACCAGTTTGCGGCCCCTAGATCCGGGGTTAATTATCTGCAATTAGGATGCTACCACACCATTTTGTAGGATTATCTACAACTTACCTGCTTCTCATCATGGGTATGTTGATACAGTTGGCGCCTGCAACGGCCGCGAAAGGCACCAGGCGCGCATACAGTGGGTTGCTCATAGACTGAAAATGTAAAAAAACCTCAGTGAACCCTTCGAGGTAAAGGTAAATAAGTATTAGGTACTATTCAATTTGAAAGGGCAAGCCGAGAGATACGGAGACGTAATCTCTCCGAAATTGTTGGAAGGTACCTTATAACTTCTAGAATGACAAGGGCTCGACTTAAATATTTCAATTTTGACGACTCTTGGCTACGCAGATACCACCAGAGAACCAAAATCTGATAGTACACAAACGGTAAGCAAAGTGGCAAGTTGTTACTCTTCGGTTTTCTGTATCACTTGCCGCAGTGGAAGTGTATGTACCACTTCCACTGCGGCTAAATTAAATTAAGTTAAATATACAATATGAGAGGCGAAGTGGTATAAGTTAAATACTATATGAGAGGCGAGATGAGTTTGTAGCTCTTCAGCTCTCAGCAAATTGTTATCCCCTTTTTAAAGAACAGCGCCACCCCGCTTCTCCTTTTGGCGCTGTACCTTCAACCACGAGTCACGAGTCTCTGTACTGTTTTCCACAAGATAGAATAGGTAGGTAATAGTTAAATTTAAACTTGAACATGTTTCACATGAATTAGGAGCCGAAAAGTTCGAATGGAGACCACGAAGCGGTAAGCGCAGCGTAGGAAGACCAGCCACCAGGTGGACAGAGGATATCATACAAGTGGCAGGAAGACGCTGGATGCAGGCCGCTTCCAACCGGTCTTTTTGGAAATCCATGGGTGAGGCCTAGCAGTGGACTTCTTGTGGCTGAGATGATGATGATGATGATGTTTCACAACTCCGCCAATGTCACATAGGGCAGATCATCAGACGTGGTCAGTTTGCCTGTTTTAATATTGTTTCACATTTGCCTGTTACATATTATGAGAATTTAAAAGATCTATTGCCTGTATGCACCTGATTGCAGAGTTTTTGTTATTCCACTTTTGCTTTCAGAAAGCAAAATATTACAAACCACCACCGGATCCGTATATCAAAACTCTTGTTTTGCATTGGGTACGTCAGTCATTACCTACGTTAGCTGTCATTTAAGACGCGTGTTTACTGTCCCAATAACAAAGTGCTAAACAGGCATTCATGTCGAGTTAACGCGATCTAAATCGGTAATGCATGATTTGTAACTCGTTACAGTGTTGTCTGAGGAACTTAATGTGGGTGCATTGAGTTTTACAAAAAATATTAACTTATGTCATTAGATTTATTTACGTAAGGTATAGTCGGGCAATACAATGTATAAATATCAAATTTTAACATAGGTGCATAAAATCACGCCTATTTTCCCTATAAGGTAGGATAGCATCAAAGACCATGAAATTTCATTTATCGGTGGATAGAGGGTTAGTTGCAGGGGAGAGGGTAGGAGTAAAAATGACACAAGGGGTATGTGCAGTGCAGGGGTTAGCCCATCGCCTATATTAATGCCAATTTCCTTCAAACCACACCGTTGCTTACCACAGACGAGCTGGTGGTCAATCGTTTTCAGAAAAAAAAAGACAAAAGCCAATTGCCTATTATTATGTCTTAAAAAATGATGATACCTTGAGTGAGACCAAAAATTGCCTACAGCGTCTTAGGCAAAAGTAGCTTAAAATTTTGCGGCATTTTTATAATTTCTGACACCTACAGCTATGATCATCAAAACAAACAAAATACTACCTAGTATTTACGGTACGTGACTACCACAAATAGTAAAACAAACAGATTGACACACCTCCGCAGAAACGTGTGACGTCATCGACAAAGAAGTTCAACGCGCGTTGTCAACAGAAAATATACGATAACAAAGATAATTTTGAGAGATCACGTTGAAGATACATTCCACGCCCATTGTGCTATCACGAATGTACTCAGTGATTACGTAAGATAGCGTTTTTATTTTGAGCGTGTTTATAAAATAATATTGCGTCTTGTTTTGCTATTTTTCCATACATATAATCAACATTGTTTAGTCCTGAAACCGGCATCTTAGAATATGGTATTCAATAATCCTTACCTATCGTAACCCGTCAACCCGTAAGAGAGGTATCTGAGGAGGAAACTTTGGGAACTGACTACATGCCCTGCTTTGAGTATGGATATATAATAAATTATCCATCTATTAATTAAAGGTGAAGGGACAATGGCTCTGCTAAATAAGCATTCCTCAGAGAATGCCAATGCTCTCTGTCAGACTCAGATACCTGCCAGCTTAGGCTTTCAGTGGTTGCAACTTCACGTGCATACATATACACTTCAAAGCAACCGGTTATTTTGCAAAGAATTGGTGTCTTCCAGTACACATGAGAACAAGGGTCCGAAGATGGAATTGGAAGGTTTCCACTGGGGGAAAGTTCTAAGAGTTTGAAGAAAGTAGATTTTGTGCTCATTTTTATCAGTTGCCGTGAACACTTTTCATTGCATCAATGAAAGCTAGGGTCAGAATAGAACTTTATGGATTACTTATCTTGTTTTCTTTCGATATAAAGCCCTAAAAATAGATTAATTGTTTGTCAACTGCCTAGATACATCGAATCATGTTTAGTGGTGACACATTGGAGCTTAAAAACCAACAAGTTGTAGAGAATCAACAGTGAAGTGATAGATTGTTGTTTGGAATCGCACTGCGACAGATTGTTGGTTTCCTCTAATGGAAGGCTCCAGCTTCTCAATGAATCAGCTGGCAGCTAATCTTATCTATGATTGATAGGTCTCAGTTTTCATTCAACGAATTTGTTGCCATATACTCTACCCTGCTACGCGATAGCCCCACTATTTTGTTGCTAAAACTGTAATCTGTGTTCTATAACTTAAGAGATATTTTTATTCAACATCTGAATTTTGGGGTAGACTCTGGGTAAAGTTTGGGGAGAACGCGTGACAGTATAAAGTTATCATCATCATTTCAGCAACAAGAAGTCCACTGCTGTATGTAGACCTCCTCCATGGCTATTGCCCATTTGACATTTTTGTATTGACATTTTAAATGATATTGTATTTATATAATGAATATTTTGTAATCCTCAGACATTTGTTTAAGAATAATTTTTGAATATTGTGAGATAATTGTAATTGGTCTTTTTCCGTTTTTATCTCAATAAACGAATTTATCATTTTTATTTATCATGGCTTTCCAAAAAATCTAGTTGGAAGCGGCATGCATCCAGCGTCTTCTTGGTAATTGTATGAGGTCTTCTGTCCACCTTGTGACTGGTCTTCCTACGCTGCGGTCTCCACTCAAGATTTTTCGGCGCTATCGGTCATCAATTCTACATTCTGTGTGTGAATAGATATATTCTAGATCGACTAGCTGCATCCTCAGCCACACATCAGGCGAGTCGGAAAAAAATTGTATTTTTTTGAAAATGGCAGAGGCCATTTCATCTTGTTAATCCGCCATGCTATCTGTACTTACCTTGACTTTATAGTTGAGATAGAGTGCTGTGCCCAAAGCACCGCCACACGCGGCCACGTAAGATAACCCCAGTTGTCTGCAAAAATATATCACAAGTTAGAAAATAAGTAAGTTCGTATAGACTGAGTGGCCAGCCCCAGTGTCAGAGTTATTAAGCCACCGATAGGTCTCAAGTTAGAAATAGATTTATATATATATATAATAGCTCTGGGTACGTTTGACAACTGCAGGTAGCTGGTGGAAAGCGACGCTGTAGTCGAAGATGAAGCACGAAAACCCAGAAGATACTTAAATACTGGATGGAAGCGGCTTGCATCCAGTGTCTGCCTACCACTTGTATGAAGGATTCTGTCCACCTTGTGGCTGGTCTTCCTAAATTCAAAAAGCTCAAAGAATGCGCCAACTGCACTCACCCCATGGAGATCGGCGCGTCGCCGGATCTATTGGTATAATTGACCACCGCGTTGAACGTCTGATTGATCCACTGCCAGAAGACCGTCGCTGCAGTGGTCTTGTAGAAGGTGATCATGCCTGCGGGACGATTGTGTCGTAAGTAACGGGTAGAAAACTTCCGCCATAAAATAAGGGCTGAACCGATTTTGATTAAACGTAACCAGGAACACTTTAGATGAAATCCTCTATCAAACAAAACTATTTTTTATACCTACGCGCAAGTCAAACGCAAATTAACCTATCTTAGGTTTGCGCTTATGCTCGCCTTATGCTAAGCGATGTTGCGGTCTAGGGTGAAGCGCGCTTACCCAGAAGGAACTGATTCACACGCAATTTACAGACACCCATTTTGTATCCGTCGGAAAAATCTGTAGTACAAAACTTGGAGACAGTTAAAGGACAGTCCACATTCCTGTTGCAAACTGCACAAGAATGGAATTCTTTGCCGCCATCTTTGTTTCCTGAGATCCACAAATCTTGGAATTTTCAAGGCTAGAGTAAATAGATATCTTCTAGATCGACGAGCTCCATCCTCGGCCACACCGTCACTTAACATCAGGCGAGTTGGTGGTCAATCTCGTAGATCTCAAGCAGACGCACTCTGCAACTTCCTGTACTGCACTGTGCCTTTACATACGACCTGAAGCCTCCATCAGATCGGGCGGATCGGGCCTGTCGATTTTATAAACTAAGCGACTTCGAAAGTGAAGTGAGGTTTAGGACCTCAAACTTGTATTTTTCTTATTTATTACTGCAGATAACTTCAAAACACCTAATCGTAAGTACAAAGTAACGGCAACTTCATGTGACCACTCAACTTTTTTGACATTTCTCTGCAGTTTTCTGTCCGTTCGTCCGGGTGTCAAGACCTTTATCTCGGGAACGCGTGAAGGTATCGAGTTGAAATTAAAACCATATACGCAGATCCATAGTCTCTTGCTGCAGAAAGAAAAATAAAATTTCTCAGTTTTCGTAAAAAAAAGTTAGAGCCGAATATATATATAAATATTTTTACAATGTATATTTTTCGGTTTATGAAGGAAAATATAAAAAAAATATATGATTTCCCCCTTTTATTTAGTTTGTACGGAACCATCGGTGGGCGAGTCTTACTCGCACTTGTCCGGTTTTATTTTCTAATTCCGTCGCCAGTATAAATGATATCTGATTAAAACTTTTTTTAAATGTTTCTCCTCTCTAAATAAACAAATTTAGCTCTAACTCTTCTAATATCCCTATTCAATGATTTTCTACGTTTAAAAATGTTGTGATGCGCGAGAGAGATAGCTGCGCGCTTTAATCTCGACCTTAACTTGCGCGGTCATTTTACTTAGAGAATCGACAGGCAGATGGGTGGTCACTGAACGAATACAAGTATAGACTCACATCCAGTGATGAGCGTATTCATGGGCGCCTGCGCAGACATGCGGCCGATCACAAACATCTTCTCCCCAGTGTCCGGGTGGAACGCGCTGTCGTACAGATACTTCGCAGCCCATAGCTTCTCCTCGTCGTAGCCAGCAGGCATCCGCTTAGATTTCCTGTTACATAAAACATATAGGTATCTTATATTAAAAGAAAAACAAAATAACAGACTACGAGGAAGGAAGCAGGGAAGAGACTAGTACATTGTAACTTACTATTTCGTTACGCTTGATACGCTGTTGAGTGTAGGTTTTTCTATGAGAAAGGTCATAAATGCGCATTGTTTAGAATAATTCTAGTAAAATCACTTATTTTTTACGAAATGCTTGTTGGAAATTACGTAAATTAAAAAAAACGCTTTTATTTATTTTTACGAGAGTTGTGTCATTATTATTAAAAATATTATGGCCTATCCCTCTCTCTCTCTCTCTCTCTCACTCTACACTCAGGAGGTGAAGACGATTCTAACGATACCTCGCATATCAAAATTTGGTCAAGCCGTTTAGGCTGTAGGAGGATGTAATATACACATACACTCTAAAAACACATCCCTCCTTCTTGCGCAATCGGGTAAAAAGATTATAAAATACAGCGGCACTACACATACCTACATTCCCGCGGAAATGTAGGTATGAGACCACTCAGTGGAGTTTAGGTGGTGCATGCATCGACCAATCAATGCATGCACCAAAATGCTTGAATTTTTTCGGGAGAGATTTTGATCTTTCTAATTGCTCTACTCTTACACAGCCAAGCTTAACTTCGCTTCAAATTAATACAGAACGGTAATGGTGCTTTTGCACTAGAGATAAACTAGGTAGTTAAGCTATACATAAACTTTGAAGATTCGATGCGTGAGTGAGATGGGATGTACGACTCGAACTAAATTAAATCCGGTACGCATTATGCCAAGGACGTGCCTTGGATAAATTTAAATTATACTCGAAAAATAAAATAATAATAATAAATATTTAGATAGATACTCGAAAAAATGGCTCCTATGTAACAGATAATGAAACCATAAATTACACTTCATTAAATAGATACAGTTTTGATATATACATAACACACAATCCGGTTTTGTGTAAAAGAAATTTAAGAAATCATATCTTTTGTTACGAAAACATGGAATCCATTACGATAATATCCGCTTAAATGTGGGACGATATTTTGCAAATGTGCAGTTCGCTCAAGCAGCTTGAAATTTGGTAAATTTTAGTGAATCTTTAAAACAATTATCAACATTAACGGCATTACCGAAAAACGTTACTTAACTTAGTCTACAGCCTAAGCGCCTTGATCGATTTTGATGTGCGAGGTAATAATAATAACACAACTCTCGCAAAAATAATAAAATGTGTTTTTTGTAACATCCAACGAACCTCAAAAGAATGCGCATTATAATATTTTACAGCGATTTTACGCATACTTTCTCGCAAAAAAACGTACACTCAATAGCGTATCAAGCGTAACGAAATCGTAAGTTAGATTGCAGAACTGCTTCTCTGTAGTTGGGTATTTTGTTTTTCTTTTAATATACATGTTTATGTAATTTAAATTATTATTCGTCTATGGTTTGCTTTTATCAAATTTCGTCTATAACTCCTAATTATATTATTATCTATAGATACTTATTACATTAAATGACTGTATTTCATTAATTTACTTATATTGACGATGTATGTAGCTGGTTTTACTGAAATAAATGATTTAATATGGAAACTAACGTAATTTTCACACGGGGTTTTTCGGTCGGTGACGTTTGCGCTGCTCCTTTGAAAAAGACTGCCGAATGCGGTTGAAACTAGGTATAATCGGATTTTTCGGCTCAAAACAGACGTGAGTGGCCCGTAGTATTTATTTAAAATGAAATAAATGTTATTTGATTTGATTTAAATCAAAATTAAATAAAAGCTCCAATTTTGAAAATATATCAAACAGTATAAATAGCTATTATCTAATGGTTTCCCACATAGATAACGCGTAATGTTGCTACTGAAGGAAGTTCTAGCAAGATGATTCTATGTCTGTCAGTTTGTTACCTTTTCACGGCTAAACGGTTGAACCGATTGTTATGAAATTTGGTACAGAGATAATTTAAAACACGGAGACGGACATAGGCTATATTACGTGATCATCATCATCACCATTTTTCATCACTACGTGGGTGAAGCCGCGAGTCGCAGCTAGTGTAATCATCATAAATACCTAAATTCTTGCACGACTCTCTGGGCCTCGTCGAGTTGGCTGGACGTCGCAAATACGTTGAGTGGATTAGTGAGCAGGAGGAAGTGCTTCGCTCGGCCCCAATACTCGCCCTGGTCCCACCGGGGCTTGTCCAGATCTATCTGCTTCGACATTTCAGGGTAGTGGTGCTGGGGGTACAAATATAACCATATTTATTGACAGAAGAAAGAAAAAACATAACCCTTCCTTGGCAGTCGGATAGTAAGTTAATTCAACATACATAAAATACCATCATCGTCTCAGCTACAAGAAGTCCACTCCTGGACATAGGCTTCCCCCAAGAATTTCTAAAAAAACGGTCGGAAGCGGCTTATATCCAGCGTCTTCCTACCACTTGTATGAGACGTCATACATTTGTCCATCTTATGGCTGGTCTTCCAACGCTGCCGCTGCGCTTACAGGTGCGTGGTCTCCACTACAGAACTTTACGGCCCCATCAGCCATAAGGAAAAATACCATAAAAAATAAATAAAACATGATTCGTGTCGAAAGATGGACCCTTTCGACACGAATCATGTTTTATTTATTTTTTATGGTATTTTTCCTTATGGCTGCATGGGTATTGTTATTTGTTGCTGATATACATCGGTACAGAGTCGATTTTCTGATATTATAGAACCTTTGTTCACCTATGTTATAGGTTTAGAAAACTTAAAACCCCCGCCATATAAAAATGGCTGCACCGATTTTGATAAAACATAGTTAGAGCACTCTCGATTAAATTATCTTTCGAAAAAAAATACTTTGATCAAAATTGAGCAAAAGATATAGCCTACATTCATACCAAAATATATTCAAATCCTTTCGCCGTTTTAGCCTGAAGGAAGAACAAACATACACACACTATCACGTTTATAACATCAGTGAGATGAAATCAAAGCAAACCTATACACACGTAACTAAATTATATTTTGTTATTTCATTGATAAGGAATGAGTAATTACAAACTAACAAAATGCTTAATCATATTTATTAGGCATTCGAAAGATAAGTAAGTAATTAGTCGACCTTGATAACGTTGGTAAAGAAAGAATCTATTTAAAATATGAATACATAGGTACATTGCCTGAATAAAATACTAACTTATATTATAAAAGCGAAATTAACTCTGTCTGTCTCACTTTTCCGCCACCAAACGTCTGAACCGATCGTTATGAAATTTGATACAGAGATATTTTATCATTGACGGTAATGATAAAATATAGCTATCTCTGTATCAAATTCCGTTATTAACCGTTCTTCATAACAACACAGGTGAAACCGAAGGACAATGCTAGTATTCATGCACTTGGTAGGGGAAAATGTAGCCCATGACATGACGCTCGGTAAGTAGAGATGAATCTAACGATAGGGCGTACATCAAAATTGGTCAAGCCGTATATAGGCTGTAGGTGGTAAACTAAAAACGTAATACATGCACCCGAAAAACATGACCCCTCCTTGTTACGCATTCGGGTAAAGGTATAGTAGAATTGAAAATCTCCTTTTTTTGCATAAAAATAATAATTAGAAGGCCCATACAGTATGGCCCATATATTATGTATTGGAAAGAGAAATGTCGTGGAAAAAATGGCAACTGACGTCTCGACTTGTATAATGAAATAAGGACAACAGCGCCATGAATGTCACATTAGTTCTCCGAACAAACTAATAATGTAGCTGGTTTAGAAAACTCCTAAACCGATGTTGATGATATATTTGTGCCACTACCTCCGAGTTATCCACTTTTCTAAAGAAAAAATATGTAAATTTAAAATCGGACAACTTGATAAAGAGCTATTAAGTATAAGTAATACATGAAAAAGAATCTTTTCGACGACATGAACGTTCGATCGTCCTCATTTGGAAGTCGAGTACAAAGACATCATAAAGGTAAGAGCTCTGCGCAAATCTCAGCATTTTATGACCATAAATTCGTTCTTGTTTCACACAATTTTAATTTTAATATTACATACTCACTGATAATAAAAAAGCAATATAAATTATATGATTTAAATATTTAATACATTAATGTAGCTATGAATATTGATAAGTACCTTTAGATCCTTTAATCATATGACAACGGTGGGAAGAGAGAACAAAAAGATAAAAAAATTAAATTAGGTAGGTACTAAAGTAAGAGTATAGTAGTTGTAATTCATATGCATGGGTAATTACTAATTATCGTGTTAGTGTGTGTACGGGACGGAGCGAGCGGCACCACTCACTCTTCATCATCATCATCATCATCTCAGCCATAAGAAGTCCACTGCTGGACATAGGCCTCCCCCATGGATTTCCAAAAAGACCGATTGGCGCGCGGCTTGCATCCAGCGTCTTCCCGCCACTTGTATGAGGTCATCTGCCCATCTTGTGGCTGGTCTTCCTACGCTGCGCTTGCCCAAAGAGTACTTTGTAACGCTTGCCGGTGCGTGGTCTCTCTTCATACTTATCTATAATATATGCACGCACACTTACGTAAATAATATGACTACAAAACACACAACTAAAGGCTGCGTGTGATCATTATTTGTAACAACTATAACTAGCTGGTAATCGACTTCTGAATTGTGTAATATACTGCGGGTGTGGATTTTCTCCAATAGATATAACTTGGGTATCTTCAAAACACGAGTGAATAGGTTAGGTTTCTTTGTATGCAAGCGCTTTCCATCGTAGACCGCAGCGTCGCTCAACATCAGGTGAGCTGGCGGTCAAGCGCAAGCCTATCCATGAATAAATAAAACCGGACAAGTGCGATTCAGACTCGCCCACCAAGGGTTCCGTACAAACTAGATAAAATAACTACCGGGCGAAGATAGTCATTGATTAAAGGGGGAAGTTATATATGTTTATTACATTTTCGGTCATAATCCGAAATTTACAAATCGTAAAAATAATACCCCACATGATACGGTTAACTCACATTTAAATTTGGACCCTTTTATGTAAGGAATGGGTATGATGAACGCCCTATTTTTTGTGTTGAAAAAAAAAATGTAAACTTTTTGGATTTTTTTCCTTTATTTGTACTATATAGGACAATGTTTATTGGCAAATTTCGTAATAGGTATAGTTATAAGTCAACGGGAAATACCCTATAGGTTTTGATTCCCTTGTGAGTGTCGGTCGAATTATGCGGTTTTTTGCGACATATACGGCAGTAACTTTTTTTTATGAATACCTAAAGTTCGATTTTTTCACAGCTGTTGGGGACTACGGATCTGTTTATATGGTTTTAATTTCAATTTGGTACCTCCACGCGTTCCGGAGATATAAGGTTTTGACAGACGGACAACAAAGTGATCCTGGGTTTCGTTTTTTCTTTTTGAGGTACGGAACCCTAAAAAATACACAATGTTCTGTTTCTCGATGTACCTAAAACCATGAAAAGGTTGGTTTGTTTCGAACTTTTTCAGACAACTTTGAACTCTTTAAAGTGAGTTTTTCTAAGTTTTAGGGGGCATAAAGGTATGGTTAAAATATTAATATGGATGAGATTTATGCAAGAAATATTTGCTTCTAAGTATTTGGGTACATGCACTGAGATTTTTACACTAGTTTATTATTTTATACGAGTAGAATCCATTGTGCAGTAGCGAAGTCAGTTTTGTTTTCTTTTTGCCTCGCGTTGCGATTATGGTCAGTGACGTCATATGCGGTGATGTGTAATTTTCGAATTATGACCAAAAATGTAAAAAAATATATTTAATTTTCTGCTTTTATCAATGACTATTTTCGCCCGGTAGTTATTTTATCTAATTCTATTATGTTCGTGTGCCTCATACTATTCCGTAGATTGGGTAAACGAATTCGAAGAATTAGGGTTTACAAACCTAAATCAAGTAAAAAGAATTAACCCTGCAACTCCAAAGAAAATTATCTGCAGGTTCCGTATCGCTCGAATATAGTGAAAAACGCCAGTAATGGAATTTAATTGATTTATTTTTATCACCATCTTAGTATGTGTATTTGCTCTCTCAAATATCTGACAGTTGTAATTCTGCGAATTATTAGGTAAGCGATTTAAATTACTTAAATTACTAATTTTAAAAGGTTTGATAATTATAAACATTTCTTAATCTGTTATTATTTTTTTGTTTTCATTTCTTATTATCTCAAACAGAGAGTCTGTTCTCCATATTAGAAATTTTTATCATCTGTAAAATCCCATAAAATTGTTAACTGATAAGGAAAATAGGTACGTACTCACTTCAAAACTTGGTTAGTGCATATAGGCTGTATTGTTTTCTGTCGAAGTGAATTAGCTACTTATAAACCACCATATTTTTGTGTTTATCTAAATTTCTAAGCTTAAAAAATCAATTTAAATTTACACGTAACTTAAAACTTAGTACTAAGTCGTTAAAACATTTTTTTTTGTCTACATTATACCGTATAATATATTATCATCTCTTTAATTCAACTACCCCATAAAAAATGTAGGTACTAAATATTTTTCGATTAAAAAAAGTACGTTATTTATATGTAGCCAAACTGCTTGACGGATTTTGATAATAGTGTCCTTAAACTCGTAATTTCCTACCATAATCCATAAGCTGTTTCAAGATAAATTTTATTTATCCTAATCTTAATAATATAAAAGCGAATTTAATTGTCTGTCTGTATGTTACCTTCTCATTATCTAAAACCGCCCGAACCTATCGTTACGAAATCATTACTGAGAGATACTAGAGAGAACATGTTTTTTTTTTGTAAAATCGCTCAAAATCCTAAAAAAGTACGTAGGCCCTGTGATTAATATTACAGGGCCTACGTACAAGAACAATCACAATTCATACTGTAGGAGATAATGTAGCAACACACATAATAGGTACATACACCCGAAAAACATCAAACTCCTTTTTAGGCAGTCGGATAATCAGATGTTGACTCTTCGTCAACAAAACCTGTACACAAACAGCAAAAAATATCGGATATCATTCCAAACATAATATTAAGAACCTCTTTTAAAGTGAATAACCTACCTAGGTACCTAGAAAATACCGATACAAATATATATACATCATGCAACTTATAAATTCACTTACATTATGTAACAGAAGTCTCAATAATTTTATCATATCAACCGCTCTAAAGTGTTGACCCCTGATCTCCTTATCTTTATTTTGTAAACGCTTATATATTTTGTATCGCACACATAACGTTAGATCAAAATACAGGTCACTAACTGATACATATCTTTTGAGGAGCAAATCAATACTTTCATGCTTAGTAAAAATCAAACGCAAGTCACTAACTGCAAAAAACGTTTCACTTTTCGAAAAACCATACTTTAACATAGGTAGTTAAAATTGTAGTAAACAAATTTAAATTGTACAGTAAATAATTAAATTGATTAAAGGTTTCAATACCATTTGTTTTTTAAATCACTCACCTTTTCTGTTGAAAATAAACAATTACTATTTTAACTTGTTTTCCAATTAAGCAAAATATTTTCGTATGACAATTATTCACTATACACTTTATATAAACATTTTTTATTTAGGATTTTGTGAATTTCGTAAATTTTTCGGCACAACTTGTTTAAATGTTGCGCCGTGCGTGACAGACCAATCAAAGTGACATAAAAAATAAAATCAATGCTTATCGTTTCAGGTGGCACCACTGGCGCTTGGTGAATGCTCAGAGGAAGCTGAGGGTGAATGCAAAGGAGGATTTGAATGAACTATTGTCATTATCATTTACGGCAACTAGATACTAGTTCTTTAAGTCCTTTAAATAATTTTTGCTTCTATTAGCTTAATTTAATTTAACGTTAATAGAGTAAAAGTAATAGATCATATTTAAGTAAAACAAGTCACAATCAAGTCCTCGTCACGGAACAGTAAAGCATTTTCTGCAGGCATTATATAAGCATTATATACGGAGTTCTGCCCACAATATGAAAATTAACACCTGTCTCTCAGCATTATTTTATAGTTTATAGTTGTAATACACTTAGTGCTACATATGATCGAAAATTTATTGAATAAAACACCAATAACATTTCAAAGTTTGAAAAACAACACACAGTGACGTCTTGCTTTTTCAACGTTCCCGCCAAAACTCGTAAGAATGTGACAGTTTAATGACAGTTGGATCCTTTGATATCTCAATTTTTCGACTATTCTCTTAAAACGCTGAACAAACGCATTTTAAATAAACAGTGTTTTGTTCCGTTTTCGCGCGTGACAGTTCTCGACAGAAAGTGACAAGTCCTTTTTCAGTAAATAAACATGCGTTTTTATGTAAGACAATTAATTAAAAAATACGACCATTTTTATACCGTTAAATAGCATTAATTTGGGAACGTAAAACAAAGCGATAAGATATTCCCTGTTGTTACGTAAAAATTTTGATTAAAAGTAATAATCACGTTCCAGTCTACGCACTTATAAAAAAATATCGTCATATAAAATAAGACATTCACTAGCTGTCATTCGTACTGTCAAACTTCGTGAAACGGACCACTTCAAAGTTACGTCTTTGATGAGCAAAGACGTTCCAAAAATAATTTTTCATCATTAAATCCTTAAATTAAAAGTTTCTCCGCTTTAAAACATGTCCCTAATCAACAGAAACGTATTCCGTGCCTTGGTTCAGGTAAAGTACCAAAAATGTCGAAGGATAATGTATTTGTTGTGTTCAAGTGTTTCGTAACCTCTTCTATAATAAAGTATACATATGTTTTTTGAATTAAAACGAGCAATTTTCCTTTTCATCCTTCCCTAATACGTTCAATTGGTGGCACTAAGTGGTTTTGTAAGGTGATAAATATAATGTTGTTGTATAGGGTTTGGTCTCACGTGATCAGTATGGCGAATAAAACTACTTCATTTCGATCAGCTGCTATAATACGATAATAGCGTTTTCTATCAGATTAATGCTGCTATTTTAACCGGTAAAGATTCTTGCTACAAACCAGTTACAGCCAGAAAATCCTAAGCCAACAATATTGTCATTTTCAGGGAGCTCAAGTGTCTAAAGGACTTCACAGCAGTACGGTAAACGCGAAGAAAAACGTACGTTACGCACCTATCAGTTCCATGGTGAGCAACTAACTGTTTACTAATAGCTAGTACCTGTACACATCTATTTTGGGCAAGTAATGAAGCAATTTCAATATAATATTGTGATGTGAAAAACTACAGCAGGTAATTATAGGTAGATGGAATGGTATACTACATTTCTACATTTCTGTGCTAAAGGTGAATCTAGTGTTGACAGTAGGTTCAATTAACAAAAATTCTTTATATAGAAAATTATGCTCTAGGCCCCTTATTCTATATTACCATTGTCCGAGTTACATGAAATTGATCTCAGTGCATAAATAATAATAAAATTTGACTTTAATATTTTAAGCTTAAAGTCAAATATTTATTGTCAATGCACGCACCTCACATTCACGTAAATTGGCCAATGGTCATACAGAATAAGGGCACAGTATTCTTCAAGTCTAATGCAGAATAATTAATAAACTTGTTTGAATTCTTAAAGATATTCTTTTTCTAGACAAATAATAAAACCAAAGCCCAAAATTTTTCACTGGCTAATAGTGCATTTTGAACTTGGACCCTGTGTGCTATGCAAAACATAGTAAACTATAATTTATTTTTCCTTTTTTTTATGCTTAAGTTTTTTGTTTCCTTGATAGCTGCAACATGAGAAGTACAGTGCCGAGCTATACATCAAATGTGGTTATTATACTAGCAACCAATTAAGTAAAAAAAATATGTAAAAAACCATGTGTTAGTCATGATTCATTAATACAACAGGAGAAAACTGTTTTCTGGTCCTAGCAATTATTTGATTTTGTTTTATATTTAATATGTATAATATAACATACTACTTGGTTTGCAAGGTTAAATTCTCATAAAAAATTATGAAATCAAATAATAAGTACGAGTAGGTATGTGTATTCTCCTAGTGTTTGAAAAAATACCACACTACTGGCAAAAATTCATCGTTCACATTTATCTTAAAAGTTGAATAGTATTAATAGTATAAAGTAATTAGTATTATTTCGTTTCATTTACATATCAAAATAGTACAAAAAGTAAATGGCAGTAATTATAGGTGGTAGACACTTAATTGCCATACTTACTAATTTAGTTTTTGTGTAGATATTTTATAATGAAAATTTGTAGTTAGTATTAAAAATTTATGTTATTAAAGTGCAGGAGTGGACCCTCCATGTGTCTGTTTAACAACAACAATTGTTTTTTTCAGATATAAAATTGTTACATTTTATTTTGATAAATAAACTAGCTATAGACTCATGAAAACAACAATTTTCTATTTTAAAATGAAAAAGAATTGTCATGCTAAGACATTTACTTTGGCTTTGGCAAAAGATATCAATAAAATAGATAATTTGAGTATTTCGTTATAATGTTTTCATGATTGTAAAGATCTTAAGATACTCAATAATAACATTCTATAATTTTGTATCTAAAAGCGTGTCGTGTGCAATCGAAATAGCTGCGGCGCTCACCCCTGCGCCTTAACATAATTTTCAGGTCTATTTCTGGCCCACAAAAATCTAGTAATTTGATATACATTTTTTATTCGAAAATAGTCCTAAGCTTGACCTTCAACTCGCCTGCTGTTAAGCAACAGTTATGTTTTACGATGGAGCACGATTGCCTAAAAGAAACCTATTCACTCGCGATTTGAAGACACCTATATTATATCTATTTGGAAAGACCCATTTAATATATTACAAATCAAATTCATAGTACACAGCATATAAGTTGAGTACTTAGCATCAAGGCTGCTATTTGAATAATGAATATGGATGGTAATTCTTGTCTACAAGTCAATTTAAAAGTAAAAAACGGAAGCTGTAATCAGCCAAAAATTATAATTCATCATTCAACAGCCATAATACCAATATTAATTGTGAACATTCAAAATTAATATAAATACAAATAATTTTATTGCAGTTTGTAGGTACATTAAGGATCTTAATATGGAATTATAACAATTCTAGATTTTCCCTATACAAACTTGCCTCTCCAGCAGGCATGCAATACTGGAAGTGGGCTCACCGAGTAACTTTAAAATTGACATTCCAAAAAAAAAAAAAATTATAACATAAAATATAAAATATAAACTTTAAAATGTGATATTTTCAATGTCATTTGATATTTTACTGCTCAACAGATCTTTATACCTGAGTAAATAAGCAATTTTTAGTAGTATATGTATTGCTTCATTACTTGCTCTATTTATTAGCATGTTGGTATAAACCACTCAAATTACATAGTAAAAACTTGCTTAGTTCTTATTTTGGTAAGTCAACCTTATGACGACAGTTACTGAAGGACTTTTTTCCTGTTATGGGATTATTACATTGTGACTGGTATATGGAGTAGATTTAAATTTTTAACAAATGAATTATTTTTGGAATGTAACAGTAAGTCTTTTGTTGTATAGAAAATCATACAGAACAAAGAAAACTAATATAAAGGGTGTAATGGTTAAAATCAATGTAATTTTAAATGGTCAATGTATTTCATTACCAACACCAAATCAAGTGCAAAATCCAGAAAAAAATATCTGATTTTGACAGAGACCAAAAATTTGGATGAAACAAATTCGATTACCACCAAGGACAAACATTTTGTTTGATTTGCATAGTTGTTTGTTTTATGGCTGGGTATATTATTAAAAAAATAATATGTTTACAAAAATAAGCTTTGTGGTTCCCATATCTGCTACGTTTAGTTTGGGGCTAGATAGGCTATGTGAAAAATATCCATCATTTTTTTTTTATTCTGTTACTCACTATTACATTCCGTATTCGTATTGTGATTTTTTCATGTGACAAAAGATTTTGATTTGTAACTAATTTTTTTTTATTTGATGGAATAATTGTTCTTTTTTAAACAATTAGATATCTAATCCACAGATCTATCATACTTTAATGATCCCATTTCTTGGAAAAATCATTGATATTTGAAAAAAAAATTGCAATCTGAATTTGTTTCTATTTTTAATTATTAATTTTTAAAAACAATATTTTTTGTAATCAATAATTACAAAAAAATATTGTTTTTTTAACAAACACTACACATTATTCAAAATTATTTAATTTGGCATCAAAATTACTTTTGTATATTTCAAGTTGTTTATTATTTCCATTAATCTATGAGTATTATTTTGAGTTGTATACAGGGTCAACATTTCACCTTCTGCAATGTAAGATTTGTATGTTTTGCATGATTTTATGTAAGTAGATGTTAAAAAAGTATGTATTAATCACTGCAGTAATTTTGTGTACACTTGTATGAAGTAATATCTGTAGCATGAGAATTGATGCCTCTTGTCTTAATTTAAGTACACATAACATACTACACTAATTGAAACGTAGGTACGCGACATGTAAGTTGTACGCTGATAGTGGAAATTCGCGGAGCCCCTTGCCTCACACCTTTGGGCCGCTTTTCGACCGCTCGTCACCCCCACTACCAATGAGGCCTGTAATGCGAACACTGCTCAGACAAACGCCATCGCTTATCTTACACGCCGACAGTTGTATATCATTATTATGCATTTTTATAAAGGTGTCAAATTAGACTGTAAAATAACTAGGCTTAAGGCGAGGCTTGTCCAGAAATTTAGGTATTTTACGCTACTTCAGTTTACGGCATAGTTCCGCGTTTTATGAGAGCGCGACGTCCGCACAAAACGTGGCGTACGTTTAGTGCGATACCGATCCGCCGCGCGCCGCGCCGCGCGCGAGTCTCGCCGCGCGGCGCGCGACTCGTCTGAGCCACATCTTCATTACATTGTAGTGGCAAGTAAGTTGTGATATACTGATATCAATCTATAAGCTTATTTCTTGAAAATCTATGAAATAATAATTTACTACTCGTACTCGTTCATTTTTCCGGGATAAAAGCTTAAATATGTCATATTATGTGGGTATATCTATCTCCATTCAACAACCAACTCACTAACTCACATAAAACACTAAATTATCACATTTATAAAATAATAGCTATGCTCCTGCGGTGTAACCTTCGTAGTGATGAAAAACGATGATGATTATGATAAAATATAGCCTTTGTCCTTCTCCAGGTCTTGAAGAATCTCCTGTCCAAATTTCATAAATATTGGTTAGAATTACATATTACAGGTCAAATATATCACGTAAATATCTTTGATAATAATGTAAAGGTCTATACAGGATGTTAGGTAATAAACACAAGCAGACACAACAAGGTTAATTTTATAATTATATTGCAATACCATTAGCTAACCGACTTCCAAAAAGAAGGAGGTTTTCAATTTGATTATGTTTTTTGTATGTTTGTTCACCGATTACTCCACCAATTGTGAATCGATTTTGAAGATTATTTTTTCTTTGGTAAGTGATTTCAGAAGTGGTCCCATATAAATTTTATCAATATCGGTCTAGTACTTTGGATTTTTATAACAAAATAACTTACAATTATTGTAGGTTTTAAAAAGATCCTGAGAGAGTTTACTACAAATAATATAAATAATAAGTTGTCTATTTTGTTTGTTTATTGATTAACAGATTTGCAGATTTACAGATTTACATATTTACATATTTACAGATTTACATATTTACAGAGTTACAAATTTAGAATCCGGAGTGTAACGAGGGATTCAAGCTCGCCCAAGACAAAAACACCTTTATCCCCGAAGTGCATACTCTACTTTTTACACCTAATGCGTGATTATAGAAAGAAATGAGTTTGAATCTACATTATTTAACAAAACAGAGCGCTTTGTTGTTATTTTTAACGTACAGCCTTGAAAAATTTCAGCATACGCTACCTGGACGGATTTTCTTTGATTCACATTATTATACCTACATTATGTAACAGAACGTCGCAATCGCAATTAAAATAGAGTTTTTCTAAGCAAACGCGCTCCATCGTAGACCGTAAACGACGTTCAAAACTAGCGGGATCGGTGGTCAAGCTAAAGTTTCCCATAATAAAAATATAAAAAACAACCGTAGTACAATATCAAAAAATTAACAGATCTTTCAGTTGTAGCATATTTCATCTTCTTTGGTTGCAGTATTCGTGCCTGTTTTATTTCTTTTTTATGTTCTATTCTCACAACTATATCACAACTCACATGTCGATGTTATTACTCTCACATGGTGGAGTACGGGACAGATTATGCGAGTTTTCATTGACGGTCGTTCTGTAATATCAAAGTAAACGTTTTAGCAACCACACATTTTATCATTACAACGAGGCTAATGCACATAAGATATATTTTAATTATACAAACAGGTGCATTATAATTTATTTTACTTTTTTGCGTGAGGTTTTCACATAAATTGCTGGTCTACCTACCAATTCATACAAATTTGCAGTTACAAAAATATATGTGCATAAACCTCATTTTTTGTAAAATAAATAAGGTTGTAGTGCTCACTCAATCCTAGAAGTATTCAAATCAACTGGCTCTAATGTTATCAAAGACTCGTTGATTACTTCAAGATGCTTCTTTGATCTGCAATATACAAGAATAATGCTAACAATGTCAATCACTGATAAATGTACCTAACCTAGCCTAACACCCTGTATTTGTGGTGGAAATATAAATGTTATGAAACTACCTATCTAAAATATTTTATACTCAAATACGTAATATATGTATACGTAAAATCGCTGTAAAAAGTTGAAGTGTGTATTTTTTATTCCAGTAAAATTACTTATTTCTTATTTATCACGAAGAAGTTCTAGGTTATGAAAAAACATTTTATTTTATTTTTGCAAGAGTACAAAAAATGCGTTACAAAAAATATAATATAGCATATGATATTCAGGGAGTAAAGACGAATCTAACGACACCTAGCACATCAAAATCGGTCAAGCTGTTTAGGCTATAGGAGGTAATCTAAAAATATGCATAGTACATACATAGATATACACCCACATACACCCTTACAAAAATACAAACATACATATACTCGATAAACAACCCTCCTTACGCAATCGGGTAAAAATTACCTACCTACGCGCGGCGCGGGCGGCGCGCGACAGACGGCGGTATACCTATATAGGTACTCTCAAAGTCTGTGACGCGTTCAAAGATGCCGCGCCATATGCCGCCTGCCGCGACCGCGGTGTATTTTTACCGGACTGTGCAAAAAGGTGGGTTATGTTTTTCAAATGTATGAATCATATAAGATTATAAAAGCGAAATTGTCTGTCGTCTGTCTCTCTGTCTGTTTGTTACCTAAACGGCTAAACGGCTGAACCAATAATTATGAAATTTGGAACTGAAATTCTTTAGGACCTGGAGAAAGACAGAATATATATATATATATATATATATATTATTATCACCATTTTTCATCACTACGCGGGTGAAACCGCGGGATGCAGCTAGCATCTGTATGTATGTTTATTTATACATTTATACCACGCTGGCCAAATGCGGGTTGGCAGACTTCACACATCTTTCATAACTGAAATATTTGAACATCAGGTAAGAGTAAGTACATTTTCTTTATACGAGTATGAATAGAACTCATAGGTTTATGAACTGAGTGCGAGTGATCTATATAAATACTTACATGTATATTTCTAGGAAATAATAACTTACAACTGGGTATTTACCTTTTTCGGGATCGCATCATTTCTATATGAGCCAAAATTTTGCGCTTACGCGTTCGCTTATTTTTTGGTTTCTTTGTTCTATGATTTCCCATAGTAATTTGTTTTATTTGGCGCGCGATGCAATCCGACACAGTACCGTCGCTGACAGTGGTCACCGACAGACTGGCGCGGGTGAACAGCTGAAGCAAGGCGGCGGGACGGTTGCTCGCGAGCAAACTTATTGTAAAATAAATTACTATAAAATAATGCACTAAACGTATCAAAAATGTAATTCTAGAGAACACTAAAAAAATGTAATAGCTACTTAACATGGTAAATTTGGTTTTGATGGCTTTAAACACTTTAGAGATAAATGGGAAAAATAAATAAAATGGCATATTTTTCAAAAAATAAAGCTATCGAGATTTTTTTCAGCAATCGTGTTTTTGTTTCTAGGGAAACCTAGCCAACAGATCAAAATTTTACATACAAAAAATTTGAGCTTGAACTAATAATACAAGTATTTTTTGTAAATTTTCAAAAAGCTTTGTTTTACTGCTTTTGCGGACTAGCCGGGCCTTAAATAAAAACTGAATTAATACAATCTTAAGGTAAAAGGATATATTAACTAAAATTCTTATCCATACTAATATTGTAAAAGCGAAAGTATCTCTGTCTGTTACCTTTTCACAATCAAACGGCTGAACCGATTTTCATGAAATTTGGTATAGAGATGGCTGAGACCATGGAGACGGGCATACGCTATATTTTACTTGTTTTATTTTATGTCTACTATCACCATCGTACTTAGACTTCCGTACTAAGGGTGCGGAAGCCTATTAGTGAGGCTACGGTTTATGTCAGTATGTCTGTCCTACACTTAAACGGCTGTTAAAAAAACGCAATCGTCAAGCCAGGTAAGAGGCCTTTCGGCGGCTTAATAACTCTGACACTAGGGCTGGCCACTCAGTCTTTACGAACTAACTAACGGCTGTATCTTTATAACGGTAATAGATACAAGTCTCAGAATTGGCAAGATTATAGGGTTCACTTTAATGTAAATTAACAAATGATAATTAAAATGACAAACACTATACATTATTAGTCTTTTTAAAAATGAAACAAATCAATTCACGTTGTCGTAAGACATAATCAAGTGACGCTAGATGACGCTTCGTCTATATATTATTAGTTTAGGTAGATATACTAGATAATTATGTAATGGCGCACGCCGCACAGGCATCTTGTTTTATCAAAGTCACGCTAGATGGCGCTTTTATCAATATTTACTTTAGATATGCCTACTTTCTTTAGATACCATTTCAGAATATTTCTTCTGAATAGAAAATATGTGAAATTACAAATATTCATAGATATATAGCACATTTTGTTAATTTGTCCTGTTTTTCGTCTTCATAATTAATTATGTTGCATGGGAGTCTGGAGGCCTTAGTATGCGAGTGAAACTCGCACTTTGCCGGATTTTCCACTACGCGGGGTGAAACCGCGAGGCACAGCTGGTTTATAGTAATAATTCTTACAATAAGCTACTTTCGGCTTAGTCTACGTTATTGTAATAACCTTGTTTGCCTAAAGTATCGAAGCACCTAACTTTATAAAAAGTTTTGCATTGTCAATATTTTATGTAAATTGTAATATATATTTGGCATGTTCGTATGCCTCTGTGTTGTCCAACCCTATTATGTTAACTTATCACTAAATACTACAAAAATACATGTTTTTATTATATATTTATATAGGTGTATTCTCCGCAATAAAGGTAAAGTATATTGTTTCCTAAGGTTTTTTATTAGTTGAAATGAAACAAATTTTAACGGATTTATCACGTATGTTTTTTTACATAATTTTATGACCTGACGTTACGAACACTGCAGCGTCCGTGATCACAGGTGAGACTAGATGACAGTTGTCTTTTTTGTTATGAAAATATAAAAAAATTGTTTCATTTCAAAGGTAAAGTTATGTAATAAGATATATATATTTCGCGAGATAATATAATTGTATGTAATTGACTGAAAGAGTGCATAAAAATATATTTATGTGATTCTTAACACAAATAAGACATGATATAAATAAATAATTAATTCATAGCTATAATTCGCCCAGCATGGGAAGCGTCTTTATTTCTGATGTACTAGTTATTTCTACTGTCTTGTTAACCCATATTGAAAGGGCAATGATACTATTCTGATATGTCTATCTCTCGAGCCTTGGACCTTCAGGTCAATATTACAATTGCAATCATACTGTCACAGTAGTCATAATATGACAATAATGACACAATAAAAAAACTTACTTTAAAAAATGTTATGATTTTTAAGGTTCCGTACCTCAATAGGAAAAAAACGGAACCCTTATAGGATCACTTTGTTGTCCGTCTGTCCGTCCGTCGGGTGTCAAGACCTTTATCTCGGGGACGCGTGAAGGTATCGAGTTGAAATTAAAACCATATACGCAGATCCATAGTATCTTACTGCAGAAAGAAAATAAAGATTCTAAGTTTTCGTAAAAAAAGTTACAGCCGAATATATCGTAAAAAACGCACATTTCGACACTCACAAGGGAATCAAAACCTATGGGGTACTTCCCGTTGACCTAGAACAATGAAATTTTGCAAGAAGCATTGTGTTAGAGTACACATATAGGAAAAAATCCAAAAACGGGACATTTTTTATTTAATCACAAAAAAATAGTGTCCTTATGCAAGGAATGAGGGCCCAAATTTTAAAGTGAATTAACCGTATCATGTGGGGTATCAAATGAAAGAGCCTCATTAGCATAAGCTAAAGCAGGTTTATATTTTTACGATGTATATTTTTCGGTATAAGAAGGATAAAAATATATATGGTTTCCCCCTTTTATCTACTAGTTTGTACGGAACCCTCGGTGGGTGAATCTGACTCGCACTTGTCCGGTTTTTATACATGAAATAAATCCATGATTGACCAGCAACTCTCCTGATAGTAAGCGACGGTAATTTTCTCACCATTCTCAGTTACTATTGAAGAAACAAATAAACAATTCATCTATATAATAACGATCTCGGAAACGGCTTCAACGATTTTGACGAAATTTGGTATAATAGATTCGGGGACGATAAATCGATCTATCTAGGTTCAATTTTTAGTGAATCCGGATTTGCCCATATTTTCAGTCATAAAAAATCCGAGCGGAACTCGGTCGCCCAGTTACCATTTATTATATATTGATAAATTGCAGTCTGCAGGCGTGTACATGAATATTTATTTGCACCTTAATTTGGCTTAATTCCCAATTGTTATTTTTATTATGTATTGTTCCACATCGTAACGTTCCTACTTTCCCAGTGCTGGGCAAAGGTATCCCCCAATTCTTTTCGTTCTTCTCTGTCTGTGGCTAGCGCTGTCCGGTATTTTTTAAACTTCCCGAATTTGTGGTGCCGTCTTATCGGGGCGCATCCTGGCGTCGTTAATTCCCAATTAATTTATTCAAATTCCCAACTTAACAAGCGAATAAAGTACGGACACCGAGCAGGAAGCAACGACCGGCACCTGTGCGAGCGCGATAGCAATATAATCACGCGGGAGCGACAGAGATAGGTAATCATAGGTCAATGTACGAAATTCTTCCTTCTCGGCGTCCGTACCTTAGCAAGTTTTTAACAAAATACAATTATATCAATTTTGGTAAAATTTTGCAATGACAAACCACTGTAATTTTTTTTTTGTTGGGAATACAACTTGAGCATGCATGAAAGAAAGGTGAGGTATGTCGTCTGAAGTAAAAAGTCAGTTGTAAAGTATGTTATTATATGTTACAGTCACCTAATGCCACAAAGGAGGGTCGTGTCAAGTGCACCCTCATCCCTGGCGATGGCGTCGGACCAGAGATGGTCTACTCCGTTCAGGAGGTCTTTAAGGTATAGTCAGTCATTGAAATATATTATAGAGTAAGATATGTGCACGCAAAAAACTTATACTCAATATACCATGGGAAACGTAGGCGTAAAGCGCAATACGGCTCGCCGACTATATGACGCCAACTTTATCGACATAGGCCCAACCTATGCAATAAAGGCCGCCGGGTTGTATCGGCGGGCTTAGTGTGCATTAGTTTTGCACTTTAGTTGCACTACGAAAGTCGCTCGCTTTTAAGAGTCCGTAGTTCTACCATCGTCAAACTCGCTCGCGCGTACCCATATTTTTTGAAGAGATAAAAAAAAAACAATCTTCAAAATTACTGGTTAATTATACTCATGAGTGTGATTATTTTGTTTTTTGTGACACTACCATTGACGCAAGTGTTCATGAGCAGTCACGACACTGGTCGAAATGTGACTAAACTTGAGTTTGTCCCGCTGAGTCCATGGGTCTCAGTATGATGGGTCCAAGTTTGAGCTTGCATCGCGCATCTTTTGTTTGAAACAATGATTCTTTAACATAGATACCTAGTTTAATGTTTTTAACCGACTTGCAAAGAGAAGGACGTTCACAATTCGGCTGTTTTTTTGTATGTTTGTTCACCGATTACATCGCCAATTGTGAAATGATTTTAATGTTTTTTTTTTTGTTTGGTAGGTCGTACTTCAGAGGTGGCCCCATATAAATGTTATCAAAATTGGTTCAATACTTTGGTTTTTTTTATCGTATAAGTTGTGTTTTTTTCAGATTTTTTATAACTATTATAACTATTTATTTATAATTATAATATATTTATAACTATAGTTATAGTAAATGTGATTGTTTGCTTAGGCGGCGGGTATCCCGGTGGACTTTGAATCGTTCTTCTTCTCTGAGGTGAATCCGACGCTCAGCGCGCCCCTGGAAGACGTCGTCAGCTCAATTGCCAGAAACAAGATCTGCATCAAGGTACTTCTCGCGCACACTACCTGACTACTTAAGGCGTTTAAATTAGGAATGAGTAATCCTGCGTGTGCGTGTAAATTAAAATCTGTTTTTTTTTTTTGCTGAAATTAACTTCAAAATATATCCGGACGAATATGAATCCCTAGTGTTGCACCTGCAAAAATTAGTCTCATGCGTGTGTGACTACACCACCTTACTTTGCGCCTTAATATAAAAAGGTGAAACGCACAGCTGTAATGAAGTTTATAAATGAGAATAAAAAATGCTTATTTTTTACCCAACTGCGTAAGAAAGAAGGTTTTCAAGTTATTTTGATGTACAAGGTGTCGTTAGATTCGTCTTCACTTCCTGAGTGTTATATTTTATAGGCTATATTTTTTTGTAATAATAATAATAGAACTCTAGCAAAAAATTTAAAAAATGCGCTATTTCGTTAACTCCAACGAACTTTTTAAGTAATAATTAAGTAATTTCACTAGAATTTTTCAAATTAATGTATCTATAGTCTTTTATAGCGATTTTACGCATACTTTCTCACAAAAACGCACACTCGACAGCGTATCAAGCGTAACGAAATCGTAAGTTACACTACAAAAACCGCTTTTCTGTAGTCGGTTATTTTGTTTTTGTTTTAATATAGATACTTGTTAATTAATGTATCAATTTATTGAAACCTTCCAGGGCATCCTCGCCACTCCTGACTTCTCTCACACTGGCGAGCTGCAAACACTGAACATGAAGCTTCGCAACGCGCTCGATCTCTACGCTAACGTGGTCCACGTGAAGTCCCTCCCCAACGTGAAGTGCAGGCATCACGACGTCGACTGCATCATCATCAGAGAACAGACCGAGGGAGAATATTCCGCCTTGGAGCACGAATCTGTGCCTGGTCAGTGCAATTGAAGCATTTAAATTAAAAAAAAAACTTTAAAAAAATGCAAATCATGAATATTATAAAAAATAAAACTGGACAAGAACGAGTCAGACTGGCCCACCGAGGGTTCCGTACAAACTAGTAGATAAAAGGGAGAAATTATATATATATATTATATTTTCCTTCATAAATCGAAAAATATACTTCGTAAAAATATTTAAAAACCTGTTTTAGCGTATGCTAACGAAATTCTTTCATATGATACAGTTAAAGAACTTTAAAATCTGGACCTCATTCCTTCTTTGTGATTAAATTAAAAATGTCCAGTTTTCGGTTTTTTTCCTATATGTGTACTCTAACACAATGCTTCTTGCCAAATTTCAAAGTTCTAGGTTAACGGGAAGTACCCATAGGTTTTGATTCCCTTGTGAGTGTCGAAATGTGCGTTTTTACGACATATTCGGCTATATCTTTTTTTTACGAAAACTGAAAAATTACTACTAAGAATGGACTACGGCCATTCTGAAGGAAAATGGCAACTGCAGCACAAGAATTATCTTAGGGCAGTTGCTACACGACTAATAGTACGAAAGATTTAAAAAAAATATGTTTTCTAAGGTTTTCGCGATTGTTATTGGTTGAAATTAAGCAAAACGGTATGCGCACGAGCTGAAAATAGACGGCAATAATGCCTTATCGTTGTGGCTTAGCCATCCTCTCGCTCACTCTCGTACACGTATTAATTTATACCTACTGATCTCACACACACACATATACCTACTTACATAGTGTGAGTGAGTGTATTGTGCTGTGGATTCAGACTAAGGTAAACGGTAAAATAATGCATTGAAACTGTGCGCTGTGTTCATCACTATAAAATCTTTTCCTAACGCTAAGAGCAGAAATCAGGATATCGACTGCCTCATCGTCGTAGAGCGCTTAAGAGGGCGTATTCAGTGTTGGATCACAGATTCAGATTCAGATATATTTATTGATAGCTAATACATACAGACATGCTAGGTGATAGTGCATTATATAGAATTATCAGCTTACCCTCATCGGGCATTCATCACGATTATGTCTAAGTCCTTCACTTCCTATAGCTCAGGGTTTCTCAAACTTTTGGCTCTACGAACCCATGTTAAAGTTTCAAGATGACAGCGAACCACTGAACTAATGTTTACAAATAACTATAGAAGTTAAATATTACGATATTGTTATAACCTACAAAAAAAATTTTTCGTTACTTATTTCAACTTATAACTTATATTCTTTGAAATACTCCACTCCTACTTCACGACAGCACTTTTCTCGTATGTCTTCTCTGATATGATAATTTTTTTCCTGGACTACTTGCTGTATGATTCTTCCAGGTTGAAAAAAAAAACATTTTCTACGCAACAAAATGTTAGTAATGTACTCGTAATATCTCTTCTAAAATAATAACAAGATATTCGTTTTCTTTTCAGTTGCTTCGTATTTTTATTTTTTTATTTTAACAATTTTGGAGAAGTCAGTTTTGGTCTCAATCAACAGAGTTATGATTATTACATGAACACGAATAAGCCATTTACAAGTTTCTACTATTAGATTCATTAAATCGTTATGAACGCTTTTGTAATAATAGGTATTTATATAAAAACGAAAAGAAAATATGTAGTAATGTAAAACCCTAAGTACCGGACATAGTGCACCTTATATAATCATTTACATAATTTTACTATATAACACTAATCTAGTAAATATATCTATTAAAAGTTGTCACCCAGTCACTTATTTATAGACCCTATACTTGAGTGGAAGAGATATATATCTGGATTAGACTAGTATTTGTAAACTTTGAGGTAAAGATAAACTCCAAACTATATTGAGGTTATGTTATGATATAGTTACTTGACGTTTGTTTGACATGCAACCTTTTTATGGCTTCGATGGAACGATTTGCTTTTTCTTTACAACTACGTTATAAAAATCGAATGAAGGTCAATAAATTATAAAAAATATCCGTAATTACATGCTATTGTTGAAAAAAAACAATGTAACATGATCAGGGAGCAAATTCCTCGAAATAGGTTTGTTATTGCAACACTATGAAAAAAATTAACTATCCCCATTACATGTGTTGGGCATAAACTATACATAGTGGAGATTAAGTACTTATTGTAGGGATTTAATAACAAAATTAAATGCTCTAATTAAATTGCTGTGCTGTTCTGTGTTATTGCATTCAAATGTAAATAATAAAATAGGTAAGGTAAATGTAATAGAATACACGTTGTGTGATGTAGAAAAAATAACTAATGGAAATGAATCATATACAAGCGTGACTGCATTGTCATCTGAGAGCAAATTCTGAACTCTGAATCGAAGGGCTAACATTCCGAGTACGAAACTGATATTGTAATTGCCTGTGATGGGGACAGTGGGTGATGTAAAATATAAAATACAGTTACAAAGATACAGTCCAACTCCCAAAATACAAAAACGAAGATGAAAAACGATGATGGGTAAGTAAAATATATGTCTTTAGTATGGATTTTGAACTTGCGGAATCCAAGATATATTTCGAGTCGTAAATAATATAAAATAAATAATAACATTTTTACTACAATATATGATCATTTGCTACAGACTTCTCTTTCTTTTATAAGTGTTTTTATATATGCTCCTCGGTTGCGGGTAATTTTGTTCTGACCTTTCTCCAAATCGTCATCAATACAGTCATGATGCTTTCGTCTAGAATCCGAGCCACCTCTTAAATTCGATGGTGAAATTTTAGAACTAAAGACAGGCCCGTCATTGCCCGCTGAAACATAGAATACTTAACATAGTGTGTATGGCGAAAATGCGATGGAAGCGCCGCGTCTATAAGAATTAGTAGAGTCCACGCCACCACTCAATACTCTTTGTAAAACTTTAATCAGTCTTATTTGAATATATTCTCTTTACATGTCAGAATCATCTAAGTATACATTTCTTTGTTATTGCCATTACATTACCTAAGACCTTAACATTGTTACTCACTTTGTTCTTAAAAATCACTCCATCTATACGCCTCAGACTTTCACGTCCACAACAAAAAAACTTAATAGAGATGTTTTACCTGTAAATAAAACATTTATTAAACATACTTACCTATTCGAAACCCAATTAAATATATGAGAGTAGCGTGCTTGACTAACATCCGAAATAGTCGTGCCGTGATTCGGGTCCGCTCGTTCACCTCCGGTTTTCTCGTCCAATCAGAAGTGACTCCGCCCCTTCTGGCCCCTTCCTTCCCCTCCACGTGTACCATCACCACAGGTAGTGCGCTGGGCGCAACTAGGATTCATTGGTTATCTCATATAATTAGGCCACCAGGCAGATATAGAAAGTATTGGGTTTCGAATAGGTAAGTATGTTTAATAAATGTTTTATTTACAGGTAAAACATCTCTATTAAACAACTGTACCGTAATTCGAAACCCAATTAAATATATGAGAGACTTGTTTGTTATCGCCTGGTGGTGATGGTGACGTTACGCCAATGTGATATATTTAGTTTGACTGTATAGGTGTAGTCAAAGACAACTAATATTTTGAAAGTGATGTATTAAAGTAACTACTAGTTAAGTAGTTGTAAGTACTCTTAGCAAGATCAAGTTATTATCAGGAACCGACTGTTATAGAATATTATTATTTTGTTATTACAATTGGTTGATGCCACTGCTAGACTGTAGCTACCAGGTATATTTGATTCAGTGTTTACTTCTTTTAAGCAGTATCAGCTATAGTGTATGTATGTATTTTACATAATTTTGCGATCTGATATTTCAAATACTTTGCAGCGTCTTTGGTAACAGGTGAAACTAGACCAATTGTTCTTGGTTTAGTAAATCCATTCAAATTGAAGTTGTTTATTATTACAATAATTATAGTACAAAACATTAAACTGCAGGACTAGCTCCCAAACTGGGTGAAGTTAAACACTTCTAGGCATAAAAGCATCTTATATTATTTCCATTAAACACGGAGTGATTGTTGTGTGGGGTGGAACTGTGAAAGTTCATATGCGATTATTTATGATGATAGAAATTTCTGGCTCCGGTACAGTATAAAATTAAAATATGTAACCACTATCATTTTTAACCAGGATGGAGTGCTTACAAGCTTATGCAGGTCAGTCAAAAAATATTCAGCTGAGACACGATAGGACTTTAGCATAGCCTGTCTCAATTCATACAAAGTATTGATACCTCTAAATGGCAGATATATGTCTTATTTTAAAACTATCAATATTATTCATATTAGTGTCAAATATCCACAAATATTTATTAATTTATTTATTTTTGTATTCATTTTAATTACTATCGGCGGTGGGTGGCCGGCCATGGTAACAACTGGAACTTGGTTTCTGAATTTTCCACTGGTTTACTAAAGTTCGTAAAACCTGGATACAATTATCATCAAGCCAAAAAGGATGGAAAGAGAATAGGGAAGTCTTTGCCCAGCAGTGGGCCGGTACACACTAAATTCAGAGCATATTCTACCAATTTACAAATGCAGGTCTGCAATGTGATTGGTTTTTAGGTTCATAAGTTGGTTATTCGTAAGTTGCGACAGTTTGTAATTTTTTTAATAAAGACGATAAAGAAATTATCCACTATCAGTTCTTTTGTTGACTTCTGTCCATTTCTCAAGTAATTTATTTCTTAGTTGTGTAGATGAAAAACAGACTAAGTAAGATTAAAGGTGTCTAACTCTATGTTAAAGAGCATCGTAACAATTCACCTGAGAATTTGATGTGCAATCCTGAAACCATTGCAGAATACAGGTTTGTTCGATGTGGACCTTAAAGTTTGATATTCTCTTCGTTTCAGTTGAAGTTTGTAATTCAGGTAGGTACTTTAAGAAGTTGTGCCGAATTCTGTACGGCATAAATGGCATATGCGAGTGTTGCGATTGTGTCGTAAATGTTAAATAATAGATTGATCATGTGAGTATTGCACTGACATAAGATTTTTTCAATGTCTTTCATTAACTGTAGTGTATTTAACTAGTCTATTGTGATAATAGGCAAGGGATGTACTTGAATAATCTAATGATATTGATCTTGCAAGTTCCCTTACGATTGCTTTTTCCTCCTTAGTACTAGTCGCTTCATTGTCATGTCTGTGTTAACAGTGATTGGTACACTTTGTATGTCCGAGGGCCAACTTTGTACCCTTGTATTTTTATGTTGAGCGCTTTGGCGCGAGAACACATAGCATATTATAGCAATAAATACATGTGTATATTTGTTTCAAACACTAGGGTCTGGAAGTTTATTTCTACTTGTGGGGCGACTTCATGTTTATACCGTCCAGTCTGATATGTATAGCACAGCCTTGGCGGAAGGCCATTGATACAGAGTGCAAGGCACAGGTACAGGTGCTCAAGGCATTCCCTTTCGATAATGCGCTTAATTTCTCCTCCTTTAAATCCTAGAATTAAGAAAGTGTCCGGCCGAGTTGCAAGTAGCCAGGAAGTATAGAGACTTGATGTTTATGAAATTAATGTTGAATCGATTTTCGAACATATTTTATAATATCGTTATAAGCAAGCCACATAAATGCAGTGACGGCTTAATGCAGTTGGAAAAAGAGGGTAGGTTTGACACAACGTTAATTAAGAACGCCCAGTGTTTTCATAAAAATAAAAACTCGGTATACGGTGGCAGTTAACAAATGAATTTATGATGGTGATACATTTGTAGCCGTTCTGTAAATAGCAATTACAGCAAAACAATTAATCTCATCGCACTGTTCTTAAAATACTGGATTTACACATGACAGCAGATGTGTGAATATCGTGAACGATTCATATTTGTCGTTGTAGAGTCGTAGGTTAGAATGAGTCTGGTCACTTGGCGAGACTGCATCGGCAAGTTGAAAAAAAAAAGGTAAGGTCGAGCCCTAAGCTCTTTTCAATGAGTAATATTTCTAAGTAATAGAATGGAAGGCGGGGGCTTCCGATGATCGTAATATTTATTTCAAAGCCTGAAAATGTTTGGCAGAGCCTTTAGCATTTTCCGATAAGCTTTCTTTAAAGGTTGAAAAAAAAATGGGGGCGGAGGCTTAGGTATTTTGCGATGAACATAACGCTTATTTAAAAAATTGAAAAAAGGAAGTAATCATAATTTTCTCAAGCATTTAGTGCTTATTTCGAAAAAGTGAAAGGAAGAGCCCCCTTAGCACTATTTTATGAGCGTAATACTTATATTAGATAGGTACTGAAAAGGTAGGGCGGAGTAATTTGCATTTTCTGATAAGCGTAATACTACTACTTTCAAGAGTTGAAAATGGAGGCGAGGCGCCTCGCATTCTTACAATGAGCGTAGTCATCGTTATAAGTTTGAAAACTTAGCCCTTAGCATTCTCTGATGAGTGTAATACCACCTTCAAATGTTAAAAATGTAGGATAAGGCACCTGACATTTTTAATATACGTATTCCTTATTTCAAGTACTGTAAGTAGTTTTAGTACTGGCATTTCTTGTTTTAAGTTCGAAAATGTAAGATGAAGCCTTAGCATTTTTTAATAATCAGATTATCTCCCAAAATTGCAAATGTAGGGCAGGGCCACTAGCATTTTTCTTTTCTGCTCCTATCCCGATGGGATGAGGGAGAAACTACATAGTCCACTTTCAAATGTTTAAAAATATAGGATAAGGCGCCTGACATTTTTAATAAACGTATTCCTTATTTCGATTACTGTAAGTAGTTTTAGTACAAGTTCGAAAATGTAAGATTAAGCCTTAGTATTTTCTAATAATCAGAATATTTCCTAAAATTGCAAATGTAGGGCAGGGCCGCTAGCATTTTTCGTTTCTGCTCCTATCCCGATGGGAAGAGGGAGAAACTACATAGTTTGTCACTTATTTCTTGGTTCTATGTAAGATGAAGCCTTAGCATAATCAGAATCTCCCAAAATTGCAAATGTAGGGCGGGGCCGCTAGCATTTTTCGATTCTGCTCCTATCCCGATGGGATGAGGGAGAAACTACATAGTTTGTCAGCATCTTCACTTATTTCTTGGTCCTATCCCGGTTAGATGAGGACGAATTTAGTTTTTTAATTGTCTTAAGTTATTTTGGTTCTTATCCCCGTCGGATCAGGACAGATTATATTTTATTAAAGCCTTCAGTTTTTCTGATCATATACTGATGGGATACGCAGAAATTGCAATGTTTGTAACACGCAGATGCATAATTTTGATGCGAAGCAAGGGTACAGCATTCTAGCTTAGTGTTGCTTTTTACTTATTTCGAATAAAGTCGCGTCAATTTGCTGTTTATTGCGATAATCAGCTTTTCTTGTTTCACTCTTAATCGTACATGAGATGAACGCAATATAAAATGTTACTTCTTAAAAATGCCGAGATTCTTAAAACCGATGTTTAAAGTATATATTTAAGCATATAGAACATTATATAAGGCATAATTGATTTGCTATAGAATAGTTGATAAAGCGAGAAGGTAGCTCTGCCACTGCTCTTTAGGTCCTGTATGTGAATATTCCCAACTCCTGTTTGGGTTTGGGCTTTCGGGTAAAGAATTTGGTAATAAATGTATTGTAGTATATGTCACAGCGATAGCTGTTTTATAAGTACTATTTCAATGGCATATTAAGCCTTATTCCTGCAACAGCTAAATCTTCATTTCCCAACATCCGTAGTATCCCTCGTTGGAGCGGAACCCTATTAAATCTATTTAAAATACTGGAATAACCTTAAATTCAGTATGAATTTATAAAATAACGAACGGTAACACCGTTAAATGTGGTAAAGTAAATAATTGTTCAGGACTTACCAATTATCAACCTCTTACCGGTTAACACTATTTGGTACTTTAACACTTTTATAGCACGACGCGGCCTATAAAGTATGTAGAAGGTACTAACGACCGCTTTTGGATGAAAATCCAAACGCCAATGAATCCTAGTTGCGCCCAGCGCACTACCTGTGGTGATGGTACACGTGGAGGGGAAGGAAGGGGCCAGAAGGGGCGGAGTCACTTCTGATTGGACGAGAAAACCGGAGGTGAACGAGCGGACCCGAATCACGGCACGACTATTTCGGATGTTAGTCAAGCACGCTACTCTCATATATTTAATTGGGTTTCGAATTACGGTACAGTTGTTTAATAAAAAATTGTCTGGCATTATAAAATAAATATCTATAACAACAACGTCAGTTTCCATAGTTTACGAGTATAAATAAGGTACCATACATTAACATCTGGCGAGTTGGTGGTCAATCGTGATACATGTCGAAATTAAACTCTTCACTATTTCGGCACAGTTGCTTGCACCGTTTCTAGACGTGTCCGATAAATCTACCCGATTTAGAATACTTGTCTACTTACAGACTCAGTATATCAAGCGAGTTTGCCCGAAGGCATCCCGAGGTTGCCCGATAGTGTCCCGAGTTTGCCCGAAGGTTTGCCGAGCTTCGGTTCAGCTCGACGGAAGCGAACGTTTCTTCCACCGAAGATGCTTAGACATAGAAGCGATGTACCGAAATTTTCGCAAATGGGTAGTGTAATATTTCGATGAAATTTTGTATTTATTAGTAGAGACGCATATTTATTCGCGAAACAAGTATTTCCAGGAAAATTTATTATTAATTTTTATTATAAATTTATTTTAAGATAGACAGCGTGCTTAAATTTCGCAATTTGCTCGTAAAATTGTAAATGTCTCGAATTCGATTCTCTACAAAAAGTCTTAAAAAACATACTATATATGTTTTTTTTAATTTTTTTGTAAGAAAAAAACATTTGATTTATGCTTAAAAAAATATGTTTTGTTTTGGATAAAGCAGTTTTACAAAATTTGTAGTAAAAATGACGATTATTAGACATAATAAAGATTTAACATGCCAAATGCCCAAAATAACAAAAATACTTATCCCATATCCAATAGTTATAAAGCATATTAATTTTAAACCATACCATATTATATTTTTGTACATAGCGCTATATTAAGAGAATTGCCTTTATTAACAATAACAAAACAATAAATAAACTACACATACATATTTAAACTACTACACAAGAAACAAATAGCTTACCCCAAACCAATAGAGGTTTAAAGATAATTCCAATTGCTCAAACCCACTACCAATTGGCAGTATACCCAGTAAAACTCTCCATATAATATGATCCAACGCATAAGCGTTGCCAATCAATGTGGCATTGCTTATGCGTTGGATCATATTATTGTTGTCACGTTCATATACACAGACACGCACACACGGAAGCGAGCACGCGACGCAGACGCGCACGCACATTATAATATATTCACACATGCACACAAAAAGTTACACGCTAAGTATGCCGAAATTATAAACTCGACAAATGGCAAATGTTAATGAAAGCATGATGCCAAAATCAAGAAAAAAAAAAGTATGCCGAACCTCAGCGAGATCGAACTAACCGAAGATTGTTTTCAATATTTTCACCATACATAGTAGTCGCAAGTATAATGAGTATTTATGATGAGCATAAAAATTGATGGCGGATTAAATTTTATCTCACTGTAGGACAAGCAGAAAGTCGACACATTGTTATTCATTTTTACCAACTTCAAAAAGGAGGAGGTTATTCGGCTGTATTTTTTTATGTTTGTTACCACAAACTCCGTCATGTATAAACCAATTTGATGATTTTTTTGTGGTTTAAAAGGATATAGTTTCAGTTTGGTTCCATAGACATTTCATCAAAATCGGTTCAGTAGTTTGATTTAAAAAAAAATGCGCTTTTTGATGTCAGTTTTTTAGTTTTACTATAATTATAGACTTTGCGACGTAGCGTATATGGAATTTATACCTTCACACAACGCTCATGACGTCAGAAACCGTATTGCTGTCGGGTATATTTTCAAAACCAGAAAGCGAAAATCTTTTCATTAAAGCCTACCTTTACCTAACATTTGTGACTTCTCTGGTGCGTGTTGACTTCGGGTATACTTTCAGTTTGGAAACGCCTGCGTAGTTATTTTAAAACATACCCGGCCGCAACGAAACGAGTAAAAAGAAACCTAACCTAACCTTAGCTTAGGTTAGGTTTTTTTTAAACCTAACCTAATCTAATGTATAATCCTAACATATAAAAATAACCATCCCTTTGTCTGTATCTGTATTCGTTGAAAGGCACTAAATCGAGTATAGATTACAGTATAGCAAAATTGAATGTACTACATGAAAGTATACTCCAAAAAAATGTTGCAGTCGGGTATACTTTGAAATCCTTAATACGGCTATATTTATTTTTATTGTACGTATATCAACACTATAGAACGTTGTGTGAAGGACATCGACGTAAAAGATGGTAATGTGTTTATCAGCCTATGTAAGTACTCGTATGTTTGTTCTTTGTTGCACTCTAAAGACTAAACAGGTAGGCTGACTTAGATGAACGATATTTGTCTTTATTACGCTAGAGTCACTGGGTTCATCGAATAAAAAAAAATCAAACTTGCGGATTTTTTAAGCCAAACTGTATGTTTTCGAAAAAAACTCTTAAGTTTTCTGAGACCTACATTCTTAGAATTTTCAAGGCTATCTAAATAGATACATCATATACATCGACGTGCTCCATCCTCACCCTCATTGATACTCGAACATAGATCTATTTCTTATAGAAATGACAATATCAAGTGAGTTATGATTTCGTTAAAAGTTTCTAAAATTATTGTCTGTATCCATTTCAGGCGTAGTGGAATGCCTGAAAATCATAACAGCCGTGAAGTCTGAGCGTATCGCCAAGTTCGCGTTCGATTATGCGGTAAAGATGGGCCGCAAGAAGGTCACCGCTGTACACAAGGCGAACATCATGAAACTGGGCGATGGACTCTTCCTCAGGAGCTGCGAAGAGGTACGTACATACTAGAATGTTTGGGTATCATCAGTTATCACATACTAGAATGTTTGAGTATTATTAGTTATCACATATTAGAATGTTTGGGTATCATAAGTTATCACATACGTATTATCAGTTATCACATACTATAATGTGTTAGTATTTATCACATTAGAATGTTTAGATATTTATCACATACTAAAATGTTTGGGTATTATCAGTTATCAACATAAACATTTTTGAATTGGAAATTTCTCTAGGCGCGCTGAGCAGTTTATTTTGTGAATATTAAATGAACTAAAACCGAGCTGTCGCGCTCGGCTATGCAACGCTCATTCTGGCTTCATTATCGCTATCTAAAAAAAAAAGAAAAAAATATGGATTTTTTGTCTATAATAGAGTTCAAGTTTAATCACGGGACGCTTTCGTCGCGTAAACTCGGTCGCGCAATTTCGGTTCGACCGACATTCTGCTGGGGTGCCAGACGGGACATATTTTCTCAGTTGCTATTCACAGATTCTATTGGGTGTTTGTGTCGTGCGTACAATGGATCCAATACAAATATTGTGCATTTACGAAGAATATTCAGTAGGTAATGTCAGTAAAAGAAAAATAAACTGGGTAAATCCACTCAATAGTGAAAGTGTCGCTTCCCCCGCTCCCCTCAACTCACCCCGAACGCAATTAGGTTGATACAATGAGCGCAAGCCAGCGTACAACTCATTTTGGGTCCCCGTATGGCACAAACCGGACTTTTGTATGAAACCGAAACCGTAAAATGCGCGGCGGATTATTTTATGTAGTATTACACTCGTTTGGCATCAGCCTAAAAGTATTCTGTGGTGAAATTGTAATTTCAAGGTTGCCTGGAAGAGATCCCTTTAAGGCCGCCTGTTGTTTTACTGGCACGTTAATAGTTTCTTATTGATTAGTGTTATAGCTAAGGTGTAAACAATAGAATTTTTATCTATTTTTAACTGATTGCGTAAGAAAGAGGGTTATGTTTTTCGAGTATATGTACGTTTCTGTATGACAGACTACAGCCTAAACGGCTAGACCCATTTTGATGTGCGAGGTGTCGTTAGATTCGTCTTCACTTTCTGAGTGTCACGGCTATATTTTTGTAATAATAAAATCTTTTGAAAAAATAAAAACAAAATGCGTTTTTTCGTAACCTCCAACTATTTCGTAATAAACATGTGATTTTACTAGAATTATTGTAAAGAATGCGCATTTATCTTTTACACTTTCTCACAATAAACGTCCACTCTACAGCGTATCAAGCGTAACGAAATCATAATTTAGACTGCAACAAATAGCTTTTCTGCGGTTTTTTTTATAATTTTTTTAAATCTTGTTATATATCATTTTAGTACCTGCGTGACCGAGCTCCACTCGGATTTTTATAACTGAAATTACGAGCAAACCCGGGTTCACTAAAAATTAACCTAGCAAGATCGATTTATCGTCCCTTAATCTATCTACAAACCAAATTTCACTGAAATCGTTGGAGCCGTTTCCGAGGTTCAGATTATTTATACAAGAATTGCTCGTTTAAAAGTATTTTATATACAAGTATTTATGTATCCAGATGGCGAAGCTGTACCCTCGCATCGAGTTCGAGAAGATGATTGTGGACAACTGCACGATGCAGATGGTGTCGAACCCCAACCAGTTCGACGTGATGGTGACGCCCAACCTGTACGGGAACATAGTGGACAACCTGGCGAGCGGACTGGTGGGCGGCGCCGGCGTCGTCGCCGGAGCCAGCTATAGCGCGCACTGTGCCGTCTTCGAACAGGTCACACAAAAAAAACTTAAAAAATTCTCGCTCACGCATTTTCACATTTTTAAAGATATTATCATTTTCAGCCTGTTATTGCTGAGCATAGGATTATCTTCTTTTACTCCACTCATATAAGTTCTGTCCAGAATCGCGGTCTTTACAATATCGTCGACACAAAGAGCTGGTGGACGCCCGTATAGAAAAAACGGAACCCTTATAGGATCACTTTGTTGTCCGTCTGTCCGTCTGTACGTCCGTCCGTCCGGGTGTCAAGACCTTTATCTCGGGAACGCGTAGAGGTAGCGATTTGAAATTAAAACCGTATACGCAGATCCATAGTCTCTTGCTGCAGAAAGAAAAATAAAATTTCTCGGTTTTCGTAAAAAAAAGTTACAGCCGAATATGTCGTAAAAAACGCACATTTAGACACTCACAAGGGAATCAAAACCTATGGGCTACTTCCCGTTGACCTAGAACTATGAAATTTGGCAAAAAGCATTGTGTTATAGTACACATATAGGAAAAAATCCGAAAACTGGGCATTTTAATTTAATCACAGAAAAATAGTGTCTTTATGCAAGGAATGAAGATTCAAATTTTTAAGTGAATTAGCCGTATCTTGTGGGATATCATATGAAAGGGCTTCATTAGCATAAGCTAAAACATGTTTTTAAATATTTTTACGATGTATATTTTTCGGATTATGAATGAAAATATAAAAAAAAATGATTTCTTCCTTTTATCTACTAGTTTGTACGGAACCCTCGGTGGGCGAGTTTGACTCGCACTTGTCCGGCTTTTTTTTCTAATGTAATATGATATACAGGGTGCTCGGCACATATTCTCCGGCGCGGTGGGCAAGAACATCGCGAACCCGACCGCCATGTTGCTCTGCTCCGCAAACCTGCTCGCACACGTCAACCTGCACCACTACTCCAAGCTGATCAAGAACGCCATCAACAAGTCAGTATAATCTATTGAAGTTGCAGTTACAATATATTGAAGTTACAATTACACTCTGCTAAGTTGCAATTACAATCTATGCAAGTTGTAGTCATAATCTGAGGAAGTTGCAATTACAATCTTTTCATATATTAGTACGATTGACCACCAACTCGCCTGATATACAGCGACGGTGTGGCCTATTTATTGTAGTTACAATCATAATCTGATGAAGTTGCAATTACAATCTGTTAAATTGAAAGTACAATCTATTGAAGTTGCATTAACAATGATACTGAAGTTACATTTTCAATATATTGAAGTAGCAATTACAATCTAATGAAATTTCAATAACAATCTATTGAAGTTGCAATTACAATCTGTTGAAGTAGCAAGCTTTAGTTTTTCGAGATTTGTATGATCATTATTACTAAATAAATAGTATATATCAGGGAGTGAAGACCAATTTAACGAAACCTTGTTCATATGAATCGGTCAAGTCGTTTAGCCTGTAAGAGGTAATATAGAAACATATATATACAGTTACCCTCCATGCGCAGTCGGGTATAACTGACGTATTCTTTATTCCAGGGTGCTGGCGGACGGTAAGGTGAGGACGAAGGACCTCGGTGGACAGTCGACCACTAAAGACTTCACCAATGCCGTCATCTACTGTCTTGACCATTAAACGCTACCGGTGCTGTTTTACTAACAAGTTGGACGTATTTTTGGCGTTTTTAAGACAATCTTTCGGGCGTTTTTGAGGCAGTAAGATTTTGGGCGTTTATAAGACAATAATTTTATGGGTGTTTTTATTACAAGAAGTTTAGGGGCCTTTTTAAGGCAAAATCCTTAATGTTTTGAGGTAAAAAAGAAGTTCACTTGATAGCGGAGCTACTTATCGATTTCAAGTTAAGCCGAATAACGCATTATAATGCGTTTATTATTCTTTTCAGCAGTATTAAGGGGATTGTGAAGCGACATTTGTTCATGTGACTGGGGACTACACCATGGTATAGAAATAATTTTTATTACCTGTTGTTGGAAAAATGTACAATCCACTGGTTTTAAAAACTTCACTATTCGCTTAAATGAATGGATAGCTGTTGTGCTATTTTTATCTCGAGTATTGAAATGAAAAGAAAACACCACCTAATTGGTTACCTCAGATCAGAACCAAGAACGCTGTCAAGTAACATCAAGTTAGCTATGGTCATCCACCTACCTAGTCAGCAATAAAATTAATGAATTATGAAAGTGATCAGAATGGATCGTAAAGTCGTAAAACGCCAAAAATGCCAGTTTCGGAGTTTAGTCAGATTGCTACTTGATTAATTTATAAGAATAATTTATTCATACATATAAAAATCTTTATTTTACCAAAAATGTGATCTGTTTTTTGAATGCAGCGTTCAGTATTGTTTAAGTATTTATTTATTTAGATAATCCACATGTTACCATCTGTTGTATATAGAATTATACGATTTAATCGTTATCTGTGTTTACTTTTTTAATGCTAATAAATAAATGTTTGACTACTAATTCGCATATGGGAAACCGTTGATGTATTCTAATATAAATCACACAGACTTTGTACCTTGAAAATTTAAGACCCATATTGTATCTCTCAGGAAAAAATAATATTTATTTATTTATTTCGATAATAACAGTTTTAATATAGTTGTAGAACCTGCGCAATAAATAATAAAACAAGAAAATTACAGTTCAAGCGTATATTACAATATTTAAACGGCATAATAAAATTAAGTTTATGGAGCCGAACCCAAAAAAACTTCACTTAGGCACAATTTACATCCACCGGGTCGGGCCGAAGCAAATCGCAGCGCATTTTGCAATGTGTTATAGAAAACTAAAGCGTATTAAGTCGGTCGTAGCCGGCTATTCTGCGGCATCCGGTCGGCTTCTGTGTATATTCCATGCAATTATGACATCTAAGCCGACTCAGTACGCTTTAACTTTCTATAACGCCCGAAATGCGCTTCGCTTCACTGCGATCCTACCCGGTCGCTATAACTTGACCCCGGTACCACGGTACGCGTCAGTATATTTCTGGTATTGCAGATTCTAATTGCTACACTCAACCGACACTGCCATAAATATAGTCTTTTATAATGGAGCATAATCGACGGGATGGGAGATAAGTAATTTTTCATCATAGATAGATAACTCTTTAAAAAATATAGGAAAAGTAAACTAGAGTTCGTAAAAATATTGCTTGCTTGAATTCAAACTATTTACGAGTCCTAATTAGGACTCTTATTATAGTTTGAATCCAAGCAAGAACCGCACAAGCGTGTAATTCGTGGAATACACAGAGTCGGCAGACGCGCTCGGGGGACCCAACGGGTGACGGGGCTATCGAAGTAGCCCGAGCGACTAGCTAGGCAAGACCTGAATACGAGTATATGCAAATACATGTGTTAACAAGTGCGATAAAGAGTATTAATTAAAGAGAACATAGTACGTCGCTCATGTTAGGCTCCCGACGAATTCGTTCACTCAATCTGTCATTCAAATGTCATTATCGCGCGAAATAGACCCTTGACATTTTTTTATGGTAAGAGTCAAATCTGCCAAATAGGTCACACTAGTCGGAACTCGGATACATTCCAGTGGGTTCGGCTCCTAAGGCTCCGTTTTACTGGTTTTTTTTTTGTAAAATGTTTCAGTTGCACGGAATTAGAACTATGTATTTCCACCTAGATAAGGTCTATAATTAGTCTTCTGGAGGAGGTAAAGCTCTCGGAGTTGCTAATACTTTGACTCTATCAGTTGCGACGTATTTTAAAGCATTCGGTGCCACCTGGAAAACAAGTGATTTTATTAAAAAGAAAAACAATTTTATAGAGTATATTGTCATTGTACGAGTATGCGTGAAGACGAATCTAACGACAGCTCGCTTTTTTATTGCGTATAAGTCCTCGTATGCCCACCAACTCGCCTGTTGGAAAGCGACGATGTGATCAAAGATGAAGTACGCAGACCTAAAAGATACTTATTCTATCTATTATTCTAGATTTAAAAAAATACCTATATTGTATTTCTCAAGAATTAAAGAAGCTGGCAATTTATGCCATTCTATGGCTGAACATGTTAGAAACGTAGAATTAAACCGTTTGATATGAAAACCCTTCAATGTATGGGTGGCAGTGGGCCGACTTTCTATTTGTCCTTTAGTAGAATGGGGTCATTTCACCTCGATGAAGCCATGTAGCGAATTATTTTCAAAGGAACAAACTGAAATTGGTGTCTTCGTCCGGTGATTATTATTTATTTCATTTATTATATTATGTTATTAAGACTTTTATAATATTTTCGTTGTGTCTAAATATTATTAAAATATTTAGATACAACGAAAATAGATAAATACAATTTTATTACAACTGCGATTATCTGCTACACTCACATAACTGTAAGCATATTATATAACAACACGAAAATTTATCTTGAGATATGTCGCTACGGAGACAATGCTGTGTGTACCCGTGCACAACCGCCGCCTCGCGTCCCGCATACCTTCAGGAGGGTCGACTTTACGGCGGTCAATGTATAGCAACGTGAAGACGGTAAAAACGTAATTTCATGTCATACGTCAAACGCAATGTCAGGTTGACGACGTGAAGTCGTTCAGTGTCGAATTCAAAGAGTACTTTGTGTAATATAATGGTCGAATTGTTGATTATGGACAGCCTTTGGTTTGAAGTCACGTACCTTTATTGGATCCCTATACCACACTTCCTGGGAAAGTCTTCTGTATTTTTTGAAGTCTGCAGGCTTAGAAATCTCTTCGATTCTATCAATAAGTTGCTCCAGAGGCTTGATCGATCCTCGCTATAAAAATTTATATAATTCTTAGGTTTCTTGACCATAGACTGTTTCAGTATGGAGCTACATACACTTCATATATATTTACTTATTTTTGCGATTGCAAAAAAATTCACGTATTTTTGGATGAGGTTATAATGTACATTTTTCTTTACCACAGAATACATGTCATTAACATTATTACATACAGAACGGACACTCTTCGGCATTTTTGCATTACATTGCATTTTTTATTACCCCTTTGCATTATACCACACGTCAGACACTCCATACAGCGGCGCATTATTCAGTGACACATAAGCATGTTGACCTCTATACAAGGCACACATATAAAGTTAGGGTCGCCGTCTGGTTGCCGCTCACTTGTGATATCAATTGGGATTCGATTTGAAGCACGCCTTCTCGAATGACAAATAAATGTACTATGCAGAAAAACTCCGACAAACGACAGGGCGGGAAGCGATTTAGGAACCCGAGATTGTCGGGAGGCGGTGAGTGACCGTTCTGTATGAAATACCTACCATACTATTAATTTATTCTATGACTAACTTGACATTAATAACATTGAATGAATTGATCCATGAACACCACGGTTTATATTGATGCTTACTGAAACAGGTGGCTGTTTGTATTGCTTCTTTGGCTGCGATATGTTTCCGATATACTCCATATGTTTCTTCCACTCGGACTCCGTCCAACCGCGCTTTCTCTTAGTGTCTTTCGACTCCTTCTTAAGATCTATTGTACAGTTCGCCAGTTTTGAGTACGGCGTGGTGTTGATAGCCTCGATCATCCGGTCTATGTGCTCTAGACGACTCAGGCTAAATTGGTTCTTATATTGTCGCTTTAATACTAGTAAACGGCTAAAATCGTAAAAAAATTAAATTACCTAATAAACATGGTAGGTATTTTTTTTATGTAGTAATAAGTTTGCGCTTGACCGCCAACTCGCCTGATGGTAAGCGACGTTGCGGTCTCAGATGGAGCGCGTTTATCTAGAAGAAACAAATTCATTCGCGATTTAAAGACACCCATATTTTATCTAATTATCGGAAAAGATCCACTCAGGATATCTATCTTGCGGCGGTGCTCCAGCCTTTCGAGTATATTGAGGTGACACGGCTCATGATCTTTCTCTCTCTACGCAAATGCTCGATCGTACACGTCTAGTGCTGTCTCTCTTGTACATATAGGAAAATAAAAAATGAAGAGCAGTAGTATTTGGGAGAGAGAACTCACTCTATATTTCAAGTGGAAATGATAGTCTTTGGTAACAGAATACCGTTGAATTTCTCATTGTCTTTCCTACTATTCTGCTTGCACCTGTCTGTACCTATATAGGTACATATTTATGAAACATGGATGTTAAGCCTTTGATTATGGTTGGGACTATGTTCAGAAAATTCCTAAGATATTCTTTTTATATTAACATAATTTTCCTAGAATCCATATACCTACCTACTCTAACTTGAATACAGCAATATCCTGTTACAGCGAAATACATTGAACTGGGTTGTGAAACCAAACCAACATTTTGGCATACCAAAAGAGCATGTTTCTGTACCACTACGTTCCTCTCCGCTTCAGCGGAAACGCAGCCTAAGTCATATTTCGTATATTCAATGTATATTCGCTCGTTTATGTCTTACCGCAAGTAAGGCCACGCAGCGTCGTTAAGTCTATCCGAGATGTGCGCCCTGAGTGCTGACTGGCGCACCCCTCGAGGCGTGTACGCAGGCATACCTTCCCCCTTGTCCACAATCACTGGTCGCGGAATACTCAATGCATTGAACCTTCTCTTGATCTTGTACGGAAAAGTAGGAGACGGTGGGTCGAACCTTGACATTTTAGAAATTAAATGTTTTTATACTTTTCATGGTTGTTTAGATGTCGGTTTGTTTTTGATTGCATGTTTTTTTAAGTATTTTTTATTTTTAGTGAGATTTTTCTTACATCTTTTTGTTTGGATCAAAGAGAATACAATACCGGTGTAGGAAGCTCTCGACAGAGAGTAAAACTTACTTTTTTTGAGACAAAGTTAGAGAGGAAAATAGGATTTTTTGGGTTGCATGTTGGATAACCGACTGACTTTTTTAGCGCGTGACTTGAAATTGTTTTTGTCTAATGTGACATGAAAGAGGTTAGATAGTATCTGTCGGCAGAGATGGAAACCCAATTTCCAAGCAGAATTACTGACACAAATAGATAGTTCTTGTGTTATGAAATTGAGAAGGACTTAGGCTATAATTTAACATCATCAAAACAATTTTTCTTCAATACGCGGGTGACGCGAGGCGCAGCTAGTATTGAATAAATTTGTTTCTTTAATGGAACAATTTTGTTCATCATTTTAAGATGGTCAATTTGAGCGTTTGGATTATCTTTGGACTTTCATAGGTTTGGGGCAATCTGTTTTACCGACTTCAAAAGAAAGAGTTTGACAATTTGTTTTTTATGTTTGTCTCCGCAGAATGCAGTCATTTATAAACTGAAAAAGATTTGAAAAAAAGAAAAGATTTTTTTGAATGGATATACTTTCAGATTTAATTTTAATTTGGGACCACCCATACACGTATCATCAAAAGCGCCTCGTAGTTCGGTTTTACAACAAAAGTGCGCATTTTAAGTCGGTTGTGTAATTTTTTTAAACTATAATTACTATCTATACTATAAACACTAGTGAAAAATAAAAATCAAAATAATTTAAAAAACGTTTGTATTTCCTTAACATAAACGGATCTCTCAAACATAACAGAATACTGTTGTTACAAACGCTAGCAGCCTTGTTCCACATCTGTTTCACCTATAAAACCAGTCATGTGAAAGCGACCCCTCGCTACTGGACTGAGATCTCTTATAAATATAATACAAGCGAAATTAACCTTTACGGGACGCGTTTTAAATATCAACAAAGCTTTTATTTTATTACCTATGAACATTAACAACGTAACGCGTAAACATATCGTTGAAAAGAATTTAAAATATACGGTGTTGATCATCTCGAGAAGCGAGCGTGTGCCTTGAAGAAGAAACTCTTAATGTCTAGAAACCGGTCTAAGACTCACTGAACGTATCATGAGTTTCCCTAACAAATATTATTATTTGTAGGTACTTAAGTTTTATTTTCAATTGTTTCACGCATTACGTAGTGTACAGTCATAGAAAACAAGTTTAGACTCTATTTTCACAATACCTTACGGAAATATATCAACAGCGGTGAAATTACAATGATAACTATTTCCGCTTTGTTGAAGTCAAAAACGCGCCCTCACGCGTGACTACTAGACTGAGCTCACATATACAAGAAAGTATATTTATATCAAGAGAAAAACAAAATACCCGACTGCATAACAGCGATTTTTCGTACTGTATCTTACGCGTGATATGCTGTTGAGTGTACGTTAATCTGGGACGGTATGCGCCAAGCAACCGTATAATTTGTTTAAATGAACTTTCTTGAACCTATTTAGCTCAGTCCGTAAGACATTCGTTGAAGGCAAGCATTTATGAAAGCAAAACCTATGCTACAATTACAAATCAGCTTCATCTCTAACGTTGAAATTTAGTGACAAACACTATCTACCACACATTGTAAATTGTAACAGAAAATACAATAAATAAAAATAATGATTTTTAGCTTCACAAACGACGGAATTTAGTAGTTGAAATAATTTTAATGTGTTTTTAAAGGCTTCCATACCAAAATCTTAACAGATTTTGCAATGAAACGTTTTTGTTGAAGCCAAGAATAATAAAAAACACTAAATGCGGTTGAAACTATAGCCGGTGATTTCTTTTCGAAATATACGTGGGTCTTTATCATAGAAACACTCATCATTGCCAACTGGCGTCGCATTTAGCATTTACAACCAGTTGTTACTTTCCATAACAAAATAAATGCAATAATTATCAAGAGCGATAAAATCCCGTAAACAAGTATCTATATTAAAAGAAAAACAAAATATCCGACTGCAAAAAAGTAGTACAACTTACAAGTAGTAATTAGTAACAACACCTCGCACATCAAAATCGGTCTAGCTGTTTAGACTGTAGGCTGTCATATAGAAACATACATACACACCCAAATACATACACTCTAAAAACATAACCCTCCTTCTTAAGCAGTCGGCTAAAAATGATACTACCGAACCCGATATTTCTCTCTCTCTCTCTCTTTAACTAACGTATCTTATCATTTTAAGGTATACGTAACAATCAAAACAGTTGCCGGTTGTAAGCGACTCCTGTCTGAATACCTGTAACATTGGTCCTAATATTTGATAACTACCTTTTAAAAATACTTTATTTTATTTATTTCGAAAAAACCGAACAAGTCCGTCGTTTGTGATAGCTCTTAAACACAGATTATCAACAAACAGATTTTAAAAAATCTATAGGAAATATACGTGTTTGTATGTTTTACAATATCATTACAGTAGGTATGCTGACAAGTGTGCGATGACCCTTAACCTCGCAAAATTAGTGCAATTGCAAATACATAATCCAGTGACCAATATTTTATAGGTGAAAATTTAATAATAATGACAAATAGGAATGTCATCCATAAACTACAACCGCCAAAACATATGAAGGCGTTGCAATTAATAAAAATATAATTTGTTCACAATATTTAAAAAAAACAATAATTTTGCTTGTATAGAAGCACCTTTAGAAAATGTAAGCGGTTTATAGAAAAATTGTTCCATAATATTTGTATAATCACGATTTAGATTTCAAGTAAAATATTTGTTAAAAACCCCCCACAAAATAAATAAGACCTGCTTAAAGGCGCCACATATGATTTTCCTTTTAAACTGTAAAAAAAATATAGTTCTATATAATTCCGCAACATGGCGAGGTCTCATTATTTCTGGACGGGATATAAAACATATTTAATGCATTGCTATTTAAAAATTGTAAAAATATTAATAAATTTATATGGTAAGTAGTAACCCCCACTGGTTAAAGTATAAAAGTGCTTAAAACAAATTTGACGGTAGAAAGATATTTATGTCGGGTAAAGTTACAAGTTAATTGGGCGGACTTATTTTATCACACACAAAAAGCAACCTTAGATAAACACAAAAAATATGATAGTAATTTTAGACAGAGACCGCGCTATCACGATTTATGAGATGACGCCATTTTTTTTTATCAGCCCTGTTTATACAAACTGTCCCACTGCTGGGAACGGGCCATCTTCTCATTGTGAGAAGGGTTAGGCCATAGTCTGCCACGCTGGCCAAGTGCGGGTTGGCAGTCTTCACACATCTTCAAGATCATTGAGAACTCTCAGGCATGTAGGTTTCCTCACGATGTTTTCCTTCACCGTTTGAAGTTGGCGGCAATCAACAATACATAACTTCGATAAGACAGAGGTGCGTGCCGTGGCGCCATTTATCACAATGCAATACAAATTCTACCAACAGTCGTTTTGAAGAGAAGGGACGGAGTAAATACTAAGCGCACCTTTTCTTTATAAGTAATTCGTAGCGTTGCGTTGCGTTTTAAAGACACATTGCGTTAAGCTCACATAAAAAAAAATATCTTCATATTATTATAACACAACGTATATTCTATTATAATACTCTAACGTTATTTAATTATGTTAAGCACAAAAAAAAGCACTAACAATATCTAGCAGTACAATGGCAGTGTATGACGTACTCTATTGCGTGAATTTATTTCAATTATTTTAAGCCGGGCGTGCTCTGCAGCGTTATTCGCGTATAAAGGGTGACATACACGTATACCTTAAAAAAACAGTCAATGCGTTTCACGCAAAAAAAATATCTCTAAATGACACAGACGCGAAAAACAAAGTGCCCTTGTCGTATGCGATTTCCGCATAAAGAAACGATGCGCTTTAGACAGAGTTCGCTAAAATGGTACTTTGTAAAGTATTATTAGAAAGGACCGAATTATCTAACATGATTTCTATTTAATAATTCTCATCCGTAATCGCTGTAGAATTTTCTTATGCAACATTACGAGGTTGGCTAACAAATTTGGACAAGTAAATGGAGACATCATGTGTTTACAAAATATACGCGATATATCTCATTTAAATTATGTACAATTACAATCAATTAACTAAACTTCGTTGAAATGTACTTTAGACATATGAAAATTATGTTACTGAAGTTGTTGAATGTTGTTTACGCTATTGTATGTAACTGTCGTTGTTGCTATTGGTTGCAATTGACGTTGTTGCTATTTTTTTTGTGATTGTTGTTGTTGATTAAACATTATTTTTGTCAATCGTGCTTTACCTTGTAACTTTACCAAACATAATCATTATCATCATCAGCCGACGACATTAAACGAGCTCGTTAGCGTTGTTTGGTGTCGACATCAATGGTTGCGACGACTGGGGGCTCGAGTCTCGGCTCTGGTACGGGGGTGTCGCCTTCTTCGACAATTTTCTTGGGCTCGTTTCGGTTGACGATGCTGGAAGATGATGATTTTTATTAGGATACAGTGATAAATTATACAGTGTTGCCGTCAAATGTTAATGCATAATCTTTTTTATTTAAACAGACTATTACAGTTGTAATGAGATGACTATTACAGTTACAATAGTCGAGACGACTATTACAGTTATAACAGCCGAGATGACTATTGTCAGACAATTGACAGTTGTAAGGTGATTTTGTACCAAATTTCAATGTATAAGTTAAAAAAAATAGCCATTGCAGGACACCTCGCAGATATGTGAAAAATTTAAACTAATTTGTTAAAATATATGCATAAAATGATCGCTTATCACATTTACATCTTTCTCATTCTTTTATTATCTGTTTTAAATACCTGCCTTAGCATCGCAACGCCATCAGGCTCATAAAACATTAAATATTTTACTTCAAAAATACATATCTTTTTAAATAAGTTTAAATTTGTTTTAAATGATCCAATTGTACAAAATGCAATTCTACCTTTTGCTTATTCTACACTAATTTTTATCATAAAATCAACAATATTAGTCACCACCACCAAAGCCGGTAAGTAACATTGCCCCTCCACAAAGCTACCAGGACGTATTTGTCGGTAACATTGACTGCTGTCATCTTTACCCACTATCCTGGTTTCAGCCCAGAGACGTATAGATTTAACAAGCTTACAATATTTTTACATACATTTCTAAACACGACGTGTGTCTTAAAGAATCAATAATCCTTTTATTACGTGTAAAGGATGATCTACATGATCATGAAGTTAAACAACTGCTAATTTTTTACGAATAAAAATTTTTGATTCGTAAAAAATACATTTTCCTCATCTTTATGTAACAGTTCGTACTTAACTTACGTTATTATTTGTTTAGCGATCTTGCCTTTGGTGGCATTCACGCGTGACCACGCCAATAATTAGATATCTCATATGAAAATTTCATGATTTTGGGATTTCAGGCATTTCAGTATTTCAAAATGCCATAAATTTAAAACTATGAAACTCTCACTGAATACAAATTTTAACAAGCGACAAAGTTTTAACATTATACCTCTATTTTTCCGATAATGTTTACTTTGAGAAATTGTAAATTTGAGATTTCCGAGATAAAAAATTACAATATTTAAATAACAAAAATATTAGAAGCTTGAGTTAAGACAAATGCGTAAATGAATGAAATTGCTGTTTATCTTTAATTTATTTAAAGGGCGTAATATCAATTAATTTCGCTGGTGTGGGAATATGCATGAATTTTAATTCATAGGAATAATAGTTTCTATAGATAACATACTGAAATATCGATCTACAGAGATATAAATATTTAACATTTTAGGGGAGGCATGCTCTGTCCCTCTCTTGCGAAACAACAGTTTGTATCGAATTAGTATAGCGAACATGAACCATGACGTCAGCGTTCGCAATCGTGTGTTCTCTGTCTAACATGAAATTAAAATGCTTGTAACTTTCTTATTTTTTAAGATCATCATCATCATCATCATCTCAGCCATAAGAAGTCCACTGCTGGACATAGGCCTCCTCCATGGATTTCCAAAAAGACCGATTGGAAGCGGCTTGCGTCCATCGCCTTCCCGCCACTTGTATGAGATCATCTATCTATCTCGTGGCTGGTCTTCCTACGCTGCGCTTGCCGGTACGTGGTCTCCACTCGAGAACCTTTCGGCCCCATCGGCCATCAGTTCTACGTGCTATGTGTCCTGCCCACTGCCACTTCAACTTGCTAATCCGCTGTGCTATATCGGTGACTTTTGTACGTCTACGTATCTCTTCATTTCTGATTCGATCTCGTAGAGAGACTCCGAGCATTGCCCTCTCCATAGCTCGTTGCGTGACCTTGAGTTTCCTTATAAGAACCTTATTCCTTCCTTATTTTTTAAGATATTTCAATTTTATTTTTGTGTAATGAATCTATTTGTGGTTTTTTAAGAATAAATAAAAATAAATCATGCATATTCCCTATTCCAAATTTTAAACAGCACTTAACATAATATAACAAAGGAGTATCTTTAATAAACTAATTTTCAAAGAAAGCAATTTAAACACATGTTTAATCTTAAAGTGAATGCAAAAGCGACCAAAAGCTAATGATAGAATGAAATTAGAAACACCGCCACCAACGATTCCCAATTTTACGATAAAAAAACACAATGTAACATACCTCCCTTACTGGAAGACATAACGTATGTAATGGTGACGGTATGGTTATATGGAAAAATAAAAACAATATAATATTACGTATCGGTAACAAACAAACCATTCATTGACCACGAAATGACGCTAGGAGCTTGCAGAGAGAGATAGAGATACTGGTATCTCAGTTTCTTTCTCAGAAAGCTCACCGATTGGTGTTCCAAGCTCATTAAGTGGCCGGGATAACATTCAAATAAACATCAAACTCAATTGCATTTCAATGATTTTAATTCAGATTATTAATCTCTTTTTCAGGTAAAATAATTTCTCAAGATTATATTCCGTCGTTTATTAGTGGCATTTGAAACAAAAAGTAGTAAAATACAGCACGACCACCGATGGTGGTAACTGAGTAGTGGTCAGTGAGTATAGGTAATGCACCGACCACGAAACAACGCTTGTTCGACCCGCGAAAGAATAAATACGAGACAGCAATATGACAGCAATATATCTGTTTCTGTCGGGTCAAGCGGCACGTATTGAGCGTGCTTTCATGGCCGATAAATACTTATTTAAGTTTGTTTTTCAATCAATTATATGCAATAAGAGTTGACGTTTTTTGAAATCCCATAAAACCGCATTTAACATTATATTTGTGACTGCCAATTCATATCCCAAGCAGATTATTTAAGAAACCAGGCTACAATTTAGCTGTAGCCTTTGGCAAAGCAGGATTCGAACCCGCTATTTTATTATCATATTATCCAAAATAATACTTTTGATACGTATTTGATAATGGATCCCACGATGATTGGGACATCACTCTCTGGCATCGACTACTTCCTATAGATTCCGTGTTCAAGATAAAGAAAACGCACCACACATCAGTTAACACTGACCTTTGATTGATGCATTGCGATGCAGTTAGTACTTTAAGAAGTAGTCTGTGCCATTACCCCCAAATTCAATATTGATTAATTGTTTAGTAAAATGTGCAATACAAACCACACAAAATTGCAAATTAACCAATGATAAAGCATTAATACAAATTTAAAAAACACAATATTTTTTTACCAAATAACGGTTTGATACCCATTCACATTTGTGCTCATATTTTTTATATGAAAAGACGTTGATATCTTAACATCTGTATATTAAACAAATGAGAATGGTTACCAAATAATAATACTCATCGCACTTTACTAAACAATCACAATAAATAATATCACTCAAATGAATGTATGTACCCATACAAACATGTCAATATCCAAACGAATGTACCACAATCTCTAACATGTAAATGAGTCTCGAAACATCCCATCTTTCCTTATGTACCTACATTGGAAATATATTTTCCGTAAAATCAACTTGTCATCACATTAGCGCAGAAGCGCATATAGACACTGCCAACCAATCATACATCACTCAGGATAATTAGTGTGAATTTAAGCTGACCGATCAGAATTCAATAAATAAATAAATATTTGTGAACATTTCACACAACACCATCTAGCCCAAACTAAGCAAAGCTTGTACTATGGAACTAGATGGCTGATAGAATACATATATACTTTTTTTTTGTAAATATATACATAAGATACATAGAAACACCCAGACACAGAACAAACATCCCATGCTCATCACACAAATGTTTGCCCTGGGTGGGGATTGAACCCACGACCTTACAGTTCAGCAGGTAGACGTAAACACACTACCAACTGAGCCACAAGGCCAGTCAATATGCAACCCTCGCAAATTGAATACAACAAAATCAACTTTCCATCATAAATAACTTCGTTTTCAAACTATACAATGACTCTAGAACACAGAAAATACTCAGGAGCAATGTGTTTATTACGTATAATTGTATGAATACAATTATGTTATTTAACAAACAAATTTTTCCTTGGAACGTCTATAAGGTAAGTCGATGGTAAAATATGATATGAAATGAATGGGTATTACTCACCAAGCTTTAATCTTCTGGTAAATGAAGATAGCCGTCATGGGGATAGGAGTCATGATGGCCACAGCTACAGGGATTACTGTAATAATGGAAGAAGAAATTTAATTTCAAGTTTTGTAGTAAAACAAACATAGATACAAATGCGATAAGAATTCGGCAGAAAGATACATCAAAAATAATAATGTTGAAAATACATTAGAACAGGGGTCTCATACCGAAAAGATAAAGGTTATAACGGTTAAGGGTATGACGTCATACCTTTTTGTTTTGATACCTGAAAATAAAGGTGTAGGAATTTTACGGTACCGATAAATAACGATATACGAGAAAATAAAGGTTTTGACTTTGACCGCCGCGCATCGCCATCCCCCGTTCGTATGCAAACGCGTAAGAGCGAGAGGTCCTATGCAACGCGGTGATTTCGGTACCAAAATAACAAAATATCGGTAGAGTTATTATTATATACCTTAACCGTTATTATCACCGTTTTCGGTCTACCTTTATAATTTATACCTCTACCGTTATTATACCGGTAGCGTAACCTTATACCTTAACCGTTTACGATCCCTGCATTAGAAGCGGTGAGCCGTAACGCAAAAGTAATCTAAAGACAACTTATTCTCAAATCGTCACTTGTTCTCAAATGGTCACTTTCTCAAGAGGGTCGTATTCTTAAAACGTCACCATCGCAATACATACAAAAATACAAAATTACTCGTGAAAAAAAAAACGATGCTGCTTCCAAATCGGTTATGGCAAGTGCAGGACCGTATCCGTATGCCCATCGGTCGCGTTATATGAAATTGACGTAGCTATGTGACAATGAAAATTAGACTTAAGAGTTTTTTACTTAAAGTGTAATTTTCATTGTCAACGTACCCATGTCAATTTTACGTAACGCGGCCGATGTTCACACGGAATCAGGACTCAGGCAAGGTTTGGATGCAGCATAGTTTTTTTCCACTAGTACTTGTGTTGTTATAAGAATATGGCGTATTGCGAATATGACATTTTGAAACGGTTTAGGCGCAATACGTCACGTTATCAAATCGCCACTCTTTCTCAAATGGTCACTTTCTCAGGTTGACATTCTCAAATCATCACAATTTCTTCACAAAATCGTTGCAATGTGACAACACATAAGTACCAGTGTAAAAAACGGTGCTACATCTTAATCAACTATGGCAAGTAAACGAAATTGCATATTTTGAAGTGATTGTTTAAATTTTTGAAATTATAAAACTATAAAGCTATAATTTGGAAAATATTTTTAAGCAGGTTAACTAGGTATATTTTACGTATTTAGCAAGCGTAGTGTTGCGATCCACAGTTGCCTGGAAGAGATCCTTTTTAGCGATAAGGCCGCCTGTTGTCATTGTCACACTAGTTTTGGAAGTTGTTTTTTTATTTTTTATTATACAAGATTGATCCACGATTGACCACCAACTCGCCTGATGTTAAGCGACGATATGGCCGAGGAACGAGCTCGTTGTTTGTAGTATTGTATTTAATTTGTTCAACGGTGTAGAGTTTATCTATCTAAAGTGTACGTTACCTGTGGTAAGATCAGCCTCAGGTTGCGGCAGAGAGAAGCGCAACATGAAGATGGCAATGCCGGTGTTGACGATGCCGGTCTCTATCGAGATGGCAAGCGCGTCGACGTGAGGCTGACGGAGCAGACGCGACACTAGGTACCCAGCACAGTAGCCCAGCCACGGCACGCACATACCGGCTACTATGATCTGAAAATATACCATATTATTATTATAAGAAACCATTTTACAATGAGATTTTATTTATAGAGAGGTTATACTCATTGAATATGAAGGTAAAAGCATGGGAAATCTCAGTTATCAGCACTTTAGAGGATAAGACCACATCCTTAAGGACTTTTAGTATCTGGCCTCATATATCTTGGTGTTGCGCTTTCTAAACACACAAGATGGCATTGTCACTGTTCACAAGTTATGTCACGCGTCTAACAGCGTTGCCCGACGTTTCGCGACTGAAGATGAGTCGGGCGATAACCTTACTTGAGACTTGCCACGCAGAGCCGGGGAAACCTATCTACGTATAATACATCATTAACATTTTATGCGTTGCGTGAAACGTATTGCAATTCACTACATACAAGGCTATCATGATATGTTAATATACCATATTGTTATTAAATCACATCATTTAATGCGTTATTCGTTGCGTGAAACGTATTGCAATTCACTACATACAAGGCTATCATGATATGTTAATATACCATATTGTTATTAAATCACATCATTTAATGCGTTATTCGTTGCGTGAAACGTATTGAAATTCACTACATACAAGGCTATCATATGTTAATATACCATATTGTCATGAAATCACATCATTTAATGCGTTATTCGTTGCGTGAAACGTATTGAAATTCACTACATACAAGGCTATCATGATATGTTAATATACCATATTGTTATTAAATCACATCATTTAATGCGTTATTCGTTGCGTGAAACACATTACGATACTTCTATCGTTTCTTCAATTCATTTTATATAAAGCAATTAAAATGCATTGATTTATTTACGGAATTCGTACTGTAAGACGCAACGCGTCTTGTGCAAATTAAACAAGTTTAGAAAACTTAAAAACCACCTACATACTAAACTAAACAACCGATTTTGATGAAACATAGCCAAGAACACTCGATTAAATCCTTTTTTAAACGAAACTTGATCAAAATCGGTCCATCCATCAGAGAGCTACGATGCCGCAGACAGATACACAAATACACTTGTCTAACTTATCGGTCGGGGGTGAAAAACTAATTCACCCAGTTCTTCCTCAAAGGTATGTATATATGTATATGTATATATGTATATCGTTCGACTGCTGTATTGTGGAATACGCTTCCTGAGTGGATCTACCCCAATGGATACAATCTGGGTGTCTTTAATTCGCGAATGAATCTGTTTCTTTTAGGTAAGCGCGCTTCATCGTGTAGACCGTAACATCGCTTAACATCAGGTGAGTTGGCGGTCAAGCGCAAACCTATATTGTATAAAAAAATCTATATATATTTAAGAAACACTAACCTGCCAATTGAACAGCGCGAATATATACAAGTTGGTAACAATCGCGAATATGATGATGAAGAGCAACAGAGTGGTGGAGAATCCCTTCAATATCCTGACCATGAAGGCGGCTATTTTAGGGGTCCACCGCTGCATGGCCAGCCCGATGCCGAGCGGGACAATAAGCCCGATAACGAACGTCACGATATTCATGTACGGGACCCGGATGTTGGCGTTCGAGAATACCACTTGGCCGAGGGAGAACAGCCATGCGGGGATTAGACCTGGAACCAGATAGAAGAGATTAGGATTAGTCCAGTAATAAATTAAAAAAAATTAAATCTCCGATATAAAAACACGGCTGTATAGATTTTTATGAAACATATCTAAGAACACTCTCGATAAAGTTTTCTTTCAAACAAAAACTTTAGATCAAAATCGGTCCATCCGTGTCAGAGCTACGATGCCACAGCCAGACACAGATATATTTTGGATCGGCGGCTAAAAACATCACTTACCAAACGACATCAATGTAGATATAGAGCTCATAGCGAGCGACAGGTTCAGGTTTCCCCCCAGGATGAAGGTCCAGATGTTGGAGGCGCCGCCCCCGGGCGAGACCCCCGTGAAGAACATGCCCAGACGCATCTCCGGCTCATTGGGGAATATCAGGAAACCTAAACCGAATGTCAGCTGGAACGAAAGAACGAAATCTGTCAAGATTAATTCCATGCGGGACTGGGGAAAAAACAGCTGTTTCTCTTCCCGGAAATACTGTAAGTCAGTCAGGGACATTGGCATTCTAATCACGGTCGAATGTGGCATAACGGCCATATGGTCGTTGATGCCATGCCTACCCGTAAGGGAAAATAGGTGTGATTTTATGTATATATGTTATTAAATCAAAAGTTAATTTACAAAGAGCATGAAGTTACCGTCCAGCCGAACATATAACGGGCCCTATTAGAGCTGGAACGGAAACCACGGAACATCGTAAAGATTAAACCAAGATTTATTTACAAGAGTCATGAAGGGTCCTAAAAGTCTTTTGAGGACTGCGCCCATAGAACATTCATTATCATCATCTCTGCCATAAGAAGTTCACTGCTGGACATAGGCCTCCCCCATGGGTTTCCAAAAAGACCGATTGGATGCGGCTTTCATCCGTTCTTATAAGTCTTTTTATGGCAGCTACCACGGAATATTATGAAGATTAAACCAAGAGTTGCTTACAAGAGTCATGAAAACGTACTGCCCCGTCAATCTTATAAAGGTTTCTATAAGCTTTTTCAGGGCAGCTACCACGGAATATTATGAAGATTACACCAAGTATTACTTAAAAGAGGCATGAAGAGGTAAGTACAGTCCATACAATTATATTAATGGTCCTAAAAGATTTTATGAGGACCGCCCCTAACGTAAGTTTATAAAGAGTTGCTTATAAGAAGCATGAAAAGGTACTGCCACGTATACCTTATAAGGGTTCCTATAAACGATTTTAGGGTAGCTACCACGGTATATTATGAAGATAGACATATAAATTGTATTCAAAAGTTACTTACCAGAGGCATGAAGAGGTACTGTCCAGCTAATCCTATGAGTGGCCCTATAGGCTTCTTCAGGACTCCTACCACGGTCGGCCAGTCCATGGCGCAACCGAAGTTAATGAAGATAAGCGACACCTATCAACAAGTACATATTATGTTTAGTTACATAATTATAATATTTGATTGGAGTATTTTTTAAATAATTGTAGGCGATATATTTTCTAACCTTTCTTTCCTGAGTATGGCAAAACCATCAGGAAGGATTAGAGTCTGTTTGGAAAGATAAATATCATTACAAAAAATAGGAACTGCTGTCTCGAGTGAGTTGGGAGCTGTTCGAACAAAATAATGAAATAAAAACAGTAACGCCCACAATTCCACATTAGTCCTCATTCCGTATTCATTATTAATAAATTCGATTACCTTTAAAACTAATTTTGCAGCAAGAATACATCTAGGGAATAAGGACCTAGTCCGGTTAGGTTTCAAAGCCTATATGATTTTATTACAAGCGATGTCATAGAATAAGTAGTAAATAATCAGAAGTATCACTTCGCAAAAAATAATCTTGTTATGAAGTAATGAAGTTGCGTTTCAACTTTAGGCATCGAGCACTTATTTATATTCACCTACAATGCCGACAAAGGGGACGAAAATCTAATATTGCACCAGAGGTTATCAAAGTTATTGAAAACATTTTGCAATTCAAAAAATTACTATTAGCATAGCGTGAAGGTGACCTAGCATAGGTTTGTACCTATAAAATGTATAAAACTGTAACGATGTATTCATCTCCAGTAAAAGTAGGTAATAAATAACTTATGAGGTGACACTGATACGAAATTAAAATACATGCTGATTTACCGCTTTACACTTCACATTTATTTATTTATTTATTTATACAAAAACTATCAGAAACTTACAGTCTAACTAAACCAAAACATTTCTGAAGCACTTTACACAGACTAAATTTAATTTACGAGTAAATACATAGCTCAGACAGCAGTTGTATACAATGTTGTATAAACATTTTATGATTAGTAAAAAATAAATCAATATCTGGTTGGCGGATAGTCAGAGCGTTGAGTAGTGTGAGTGCGTGGTGTGTCGGCGCGTGTCGCGCGGTCTCCGTGCGCGGGGCGACAAATAAGAACCTGTGTTCGACCATCGTCCGCGCAGACCGACACCAAAATTTTTTGAATTGACATTTTTGATTCTACGCTTTAAACGCTTTTCACTAGACGGCGCGCTTTACATGATATGAATACCCATGAAAAGACCAATTTTCAAGAGAGAAAATGTTATACACATGATGAAGGTGATGATGAACATATTACCAAAATTGTACTTACAAAAGTGGCAACACTGCCTACAAATATCCTGTCGATGACCCTCTCTGGCCGGATGACGATGACTGGCATTGTGCCATTCGTTATAGCGAATGATTCTGCATCGCGACGCTTTTCTAACGTCACAACCGTTCTACCTGAAAATTAAAAAAAAACTACGTTAGTTAAACAAAAATGAGCAAAAATATTTTTATTAGCAGGTTAATTATGACTAAAGGTTGCTTGTGAATCTGTACACGTACCTACGTCACATCACACAATACTTTTAACTTCAACAGTTCAAAAGCCTGAGCGATAATGCGCTGTGCTCGTCACTGTGTGATATTAAATGTTAAATCCAACAATGCCCAGAAATTTCGCACGTGAGTAGTTGACAATAAGTATATTATTATTATTATTATATCATTATAGTTGTCCATACTAAGAGTCGTTAGTTTGTATGAGCCTTAAGTAATAATCAGTTTAAAAAACTTAAAAATATTCACCATAAAACAGCTAGACCGATTTTGATGAAACAAATCCTAGAACACTCTAGATCTTATTCTAACACTCTAGAAATTATTCTTTACATAAAAAAAACTAAATCAAAATCGATCCATCCGTTTGAAAGCTACGATACTACAGATAAGATACACATGTCCAACTTATAACACCCTCTTTTTGGGTAGGTGGTTAAAAAGCTTCTCAGTGAAATACTGGGTTAGAAAAGAACGGAAAGAGGGGGAAGGGAAGCGTTTTTTTTCCTAACCCAGTTTCAACAGCGGACAAAGTCCTTTCCTTACCCAGGAACCTTCCCTCGACCTGCAGTCTGCCAGCCCACGACCCAGCGCTGGCCTGTTCCTGTGTCACCAGATTACTAGAGTTCCATACCACCCCAGCCACGCGCCCGGATTCTATAGTCGCGGTTAATTCGTCACCAGCTAGCATGTCCGCACCTGAAGCAAATAAAGAGTCACAATTTAGCAATTTCATTAAAATATTCTAGTCTTATTTAGGTAGGTAAGTACATATTATTTAGGTAGGTAAATAATCATTATTTTGGTAGGTAATTAGGTAGTACTTATTATTTAGGATTGAATTCCGGGTAATGATTTATAAGACGTTGTCACGTCAAAAACGTAATCTTCCTTCTTACGCAGTCGGGTAAAAACATTGTACTTATATGTCAAACATGTTTTGATGTTGCACTTATGAAATACGGTTACATCGTAAAACAACAATCCATTCATACACAACCTTCAGTATATAAGTAGGTACTAGTACATTTAAGTACTTTAGTATCGGCTATGTGACCTTACCGGTAGCAGTTGCGACATCCGAAGTAGGTTATTATAGGTATGTGCTATCGTTAATTAAACATCGTGACTTGACGAGTTATCTCAAAGGATAAACACAGTGCATGTTAAATTAACAATTTTTCGTGTGAAATTTCTTCAAAACAATTAAAATCAGATTTTTTTGGTGGGGTTTTATATATGTTTATTTATTGTTTATGTTGATTTCTTATGTAAATAATAAAATAATGGATATGAGATTTAAGATTTATAGGAATCAAATTAAGGTCAGGAAAATGAATAAAAAAAATCTAGTAAAACTTTTAAACTTTTTTTGTGAGGGATTTTTTTATGAACACAAGATCGCTGTTTTCAGCGAGCTCGAAAGCCGACCTAGCGTACATTTTCACTGTTGCACCCCATAGTTATGACATAGTATTGACTGAGAAGTATTATCCTAAAACAACATAAAGGCGACACGCACACCTGAAAAGCGGATCTAACGAAGGTCTACGCACACTTCGTCACTCGTCCGTCGAATAAATTGCATGGGAATTGTACTTTTATTGTATTATGGTGCGGCGTACGTGGCTCAAGTCGTGTGAATCTACTGAATGTAGCACAAGCCTTAAACTGTACGGTTACGGTTAGGTAACTGAATGATCTCATCAGGACCTCATTTAGTGAAAGTAATCGATCGGAAGTATATTATTATAGTAAATGTATTTTTAACCGACTTCCAAAAAGGAAGAGGTTCTCAATTCGTCGGTTTTTTTAATGCAAGATAGATCTACGATTGACCACCAACTCGCCTGATGTTAAGCGACGGTGTGGCCGAGGATGGAGCTCGTCGATCTAGAAGATATCTATTCAGTCTAGCCTTGAAAATTCCAAGATTGTAGGATTCAGGAAACAGATATCGAAATCTAAAGAGGATCGAGCGGCAAAGAATTCAAAGTTAGCCAAAAAATCGGATGCCTACTTACTGTACCATACATGAAAAAAAAAACACTACGCTCGATAGATGGAGGGTATATCTTTCATGTGTGTCTTTCACACCGTGTCTACTACTTATTGCCAAAATACATGGAAAGTAAACGAATTGCGTATTTTTAAGTCAGTTTTTAACTTGTACTTTTTAGTCTTCTTACCTGACAAACCGAAACCAGCGATTTGGCCTGACAAAGAAATCCTTAGCGATATTTACTACCACCGGTTAACACGGAAGCTATTGGATTATCGCTGTGGCCAATACTTCATATAAATATAACGACTTCATAACGAATACATCATATCCGACCAGACAGAAATATAATCAGTATTTTCCTCAGCGGTAGCGAATGACGCTTTAAAAAAATATTTCTGACGCTTTTTGTACATTCTACTTGAAAGTAAAAAAATCAAGGACATACTGCAAATTAAAACAAGTAAAAATATCAGAAAAACATTTTTTTGACTTGCCTCCCCTCTCCATAACACGTGTATGTGTGTGTGTGAATGTGTGTGTGCGTTATATTGCGTGTCTTTTACGTATTTCGAACGTGATGTTTAGATAATATAACGGCTCAAAAAAGTGATAATTTGCGGACGAGTGATGATGTGATGTATTGCGCCTAAAACAAACACAACCGATGAGCAAGCAATAAAATTACAAATATCTTGTTTGTTAGTTCGTATTATTGATTTTTTAGATAAAGCGAATGGATATAGTTCTACTGTGTTTGTTTTCCGATAATGAAACCATAGATTTCTAAACTGTACCTAGCATTATAGGTTCAGTGATCAGTATCATAAGATATGAATGATTTCAAAGGCTTGCAAGAATAAATACCTACAATTATTTTAGAGTTAGTAATTTTTATTTTTATCTTTTTGACATTTATTTCTTATTGACATTTAATATGTTTGACATGTAGGTAATAATACGAATGTTATTATTATTGTTTTGATTTTATAATTGTATAATAGGAATTTTACACAATGTCATATAGTTATTAAGTAATGACGTGTAAATTGCAAATTACGAATAAAATGAATTTGAATATCTAGAGTAAATTGTAAACTTTTTTTTTAAGTAAACAGCGGTTCGTGAAAAAGATCCACCATGGACCTGAGCCGATCATGGATGAGCCGCCTCTGCACAGTATAAATAACTCACCATCAACAGCGACGTCGATGATACTCATGTAATCCATATTTAGGGTGACCTCGCTGGGGTTGAAGGTAGCCGTCAGCGAAGGCACCGTCTGACACAGCACCCACAGGGGACATAGCGCCAGCAGATATATCACGATCAAATGCAGCGGCCAAATCGGACACATCGCGCCCGATCTCCTTTATATATGTACCTGGAATAGAGGACATTGGGGTGAGTACATTGCTACACACTTTATTCATTCGCCTTCACTTTATTCATTATTCACATCGCCTAGTAAATCAAAGCGATAAAAAATAAGGAAACAAAATAATTATAGTTTAAGAAAACTGAAAAAAAGACTTCAAAATACGCAATTTGTTTAATTGGTGTTTAGAGGATGTACTGGTGTCAATGTCAAACGGTTATAATAAGTATGCTATATAGTAAATAGCATACTTCATATAGCATACTTAATATAGCATACTTATTATTATAACCGTGAACAGCAAGTTGTATTGTATATAGCTATATACAATACAACTTGCTGTTCACTTTTCTACAGGCACTTTGTTGATATTTTACCAGTTATTTTGTTATAAAAACCAAAGTACTGAACCGATTTTATATTTTTATATGGGACCACCTCTGAAGCATGACCTACCAAATACAAAAAGAAATATGATCAAAATTAATGCACAATTGGCGGAGTAATACAAAACAACAAAAAAACATACAGACGAATTGATAACCTCATTATTTTTAGAAGTCGGTTAAAAACAAACAAAATATGAAACTATTTCTTTAAACCTAATTTTGCTAACTTAATTATGCCTTTCTCTGGCCCGATTCTGTTTTTGTTGGACATATAGAGATTTACCTCTACTTATATCTATATCTAAGTTATTAGCGCAGTGCAAAGTGCCCACACAGATTAAATTTTTTACCCGACTGTGCAAAACGAAGGGTAAGGGAAAAATGTTTTATTAGAATTTATGTATGTAAGCGTATATGCTCGTTTCTATCTGTGATTCCCATACTACCTCGTCTTACTTCACCGGCTAGACCAATTTCGTTGGCATTTTTAGGGTTCCGTACCTCAAAAGAAAAAAACGGAACCCATATAGGATCACTTTGTTGTCCGTCTGTCCGTCTGTCCGGGTGTCAAGACTTTTATCTCGGGAACGCGTGAAGGTATCGTGTTGAAATTACCATATACGCAGATCCATAGTCTCTTGCTGCAGAAAGAAAAATCAAATTTCTCAGTTTTCGTAAAAAAAGTTACAGCCGAATGTGTCGTAAAAAATGCACATTTCGACACTCGCAAGGGAATCAAAACCTATGGGGTACTTCCTGTGGACCTAGAACTATAAAATTTGGCAAGAAGCATTGTGTACACATATAGGAAAAAATCCGAAAAACTGACATTTTTAATTTAATCACAAAAAATAGTCTTTATGCAAGGAATGAGGGTCCAAATTTTAAAGTGAATTAACCGTATCATGTGGGGTATCATATGAAAGAGCTTAATTAGCATAAGTTAAAACAGGTTTTTAAATACTTTTTCTGTTTTCGAAGGAAAATATTTTAAAAAAAAACATGATTTCCTCCTTTTATCTACTAGTTTGTACGGAACCCGCGGTGGGCGAATCCGACTCGCACTTGTCCGGTTTTATTTTAAATTAATGGTAAAATGGGTGACATTGCCTGACAGACAAGTTAATGTTAAATAAATTTCAAAACTCATTTTAAAATGTCTCACATTAGTTATTAATGTATGTATGATAGCCGGCCTACTGATATTGCAAACCGGTTATGATTCCACAGGATATATTTAATTTTATTAGTCAACGATACTATGTAAAGCGAGCGTAAAACCCAGCTCCACACATCAGACTTGTGTAAATAACTGCGTAGCAGGTAAATTAGTTCGTGCACCAATGATGATGATTATTTTTTTGCTTTGTAGGTAGAAGGTAGTCCCATATAAATTTTATCAAAATCGGTTCAGTAGTTTGGTTTTTATAACAACATAAAACATATCATATTTTAAATGAGGCAAAAATAAAACAGTTTCTTGACGGATTACACTCATCCAAAAAAAAGTCTAATAATTGCTTTTATTGTTTAATAGATGACCCGGCGACCGGCGTACTTCGTATCACCTATCAATGAGTGGACCCTATATTTTCTCAACGTTTAAACCTTCCCTGGACTACGACAAACATTTCATAACCAAAATCAGCTAAATCGGCCCAGCCGTTCTCGAGTTTTAGCGAGACAATCGAACGGCAATTGATTTTTATATATATAGTGTTATAGAGATTAGGATTAACAAACAGTACACAACAAAGTAGGTATAAGGTTAATACAGAAGTCCAGCAACGTTGATCATGTCGACAATTTGATTTTGAAAAAAAATTCAAATTGTCGACAGATGACACACATATAATTATGACAGACACAAAACTATGAAAGGTGGATTCCGAACTACACATAATATTTTTTAAATGCATTTTTTTCTATTATTTGCATGATAAAATTTCTATCTCCAAAAAATATTCCGAAGTTTTTATAGTTCGATTCGTTCATTTGACAACATATTGTAATAGATATTTTCGAACGAAATCTATACATGTACCACTGTCTATACGTGAACAACGTAAGGTTTTCTTTTAATTTCCCTATTATTATACATATACTATATTACCCGACTGCTTAAGAAGAAAAACGTTTTTCAATTCACCTTAAATATAAAACAGCAAGTTATCTTGGAATTTTCAAGGCTAGAGTGAATAGCTATCTTCTAGATCGACGAGCTCCATCCTCGGCCACACCGTCGCTTTACATAAGGCGAGTTGGTGGTCAATCGTAGATCTATATGTATAAAAAAAAAAAAACAACCATACAACTCCGCAGCGCCTCACTCCCCTCGCCAAAAGGCAACTCATCTATGATCCGAAATACATTCTGTTTCTTGAATCTTGTTTGCTCGAATCCGTTTCATAGATCTATCTGATTCCAGATGTTTTACTTGACACGAGTTTCCGATTCCATAAGTTTCATTTGCCCGAAAAAATATTATTAGATTAGGTTCCTGTTTATTATAAGTACACATAAACTTTCTTGTTACAAAGATTCGGTTATCAAACGAGTTGTCAAATGAGCTTTCGGGATTTTGAGTGTCTATTGAAAAAAAAAAGAAATACGTTTCGGGGAAATTCTATTCGATTTCTCATCATTCTGATCAAAGATAAAGCCTGAAAGTTGACTATGGCGCATTTATGTCGCTTTATTTTGTGACAGGACATATTTTATAGGGTTATTTTTATTTGGGTTAACTGCACTAAGCCGATTTAAGGTTGTATTGATCGTTACAAAGAACTTTTACTATTACACAACAAAATTCGTGAATAAAAAAATTTTTGTTTCATAGAAGCCGTTGGCCCTGACGTGTGGAACAGCTGATTTTAACACGCTTTTATTAGGTCGACCTGTATGTAATGAAATCTAAGGTAACTAATTTAACCATCTTCCAAGGATCGTAGCGTCATGATGGAACATCGTATCATAGCTGTGTTTGGATTTGTTAGAAAAGTTGTAATGAACTTTGACCACAATAATTTGTAGCGTGTTTTTTAGTTTTTTAAACGGTAATTTATTGTTTGGGAATTATGAGTTGTGCCCATTGTAAAAGTTGTTCATAATGACAACTACACTTAAAAAAAAATTACCCACGATCCAAAAAGAGGGGTGTTATAAGTTTGATGTGTGTATTTGTGTATCTGTCTGTGGTAACGTAGTAGCTCCCAAACGAATAGTCCAATTTTGATCTAGTTTGATGTTAAGCATCACGTTTCCCCATAACAGTCCAATGTTACCCAAAAAGGATAACTTAGAACAGTTGAAAATCAAGTGTAGCGATGCACTGCGCTACCTACTCTTTTCAACCGACTTCAAAAAACGAGGAGGTACTCAATTCGATTGTATTTTTTTTATGTTTGTTACCTGATAACTTTCGACTGGGTGAACCGATTTTGATGATTCTTTTTTATTTGAAAGCTTATTAAGGTGCTTCCCGTATCGTCCCATTTCAATTTGGTCAAGTTCTGACAATGGCGTCCATGAGAAGTCGGTTGCTTCAGTTTTTAAACTATAATTATAATATACGTACTATGCTCTGCCACCCTCATAAGTTAATTAATTAGTTTTCTGTAATATTTTACCAAATTTTATCACAATTAAATCAGCCGAAAAAGTAATACTCGTACGATAAAAAAGAGCAATCGAAATGTATCCCTATTCAATATAACAAAATATTATACGATGTACATCCTGTATGTATCTTAAATGTTATATGCCCCTGTATGTAGCTAAATATCTTGACGGATATAAAGTGCCTGTTCATTTAAACACATACGAACTTGTACATAAAAACGTGTTATAAAAACGTATAAATAAAATCACAATATAAAAATCAAATTAATCAACTCCTCGTTAATTTACAAAATTATAACCAAAAAATAACATAACATAGAAAAATAGGCAATTATAAAAATTCTCACCGAATGAAAAAAAAAACAGCAGAAATATATAAAAATCCAGTAACAAAAGTTTTATAACAGTTATATTACACAACACATTTTTAGAGCGTGCACTTTCAACCAAGGTTAGGACGGGACTGCCTACAGGTCGACTACGGTACGTAACAAAACGTAATTCTGACGTATACGTATTATCTAATATTACTGTCATTGCAAAATCGACCTTATTTCAGGAGCGATTAAGTATAAGTAACTATATTCGAAGCTCACTATTATGTACTCGCTTATTACTATACGTACCTATCGAATAGTACTATCAATACAATTACAACCTTATTACTGTAAAGTTTAAATCTATATTCGAATGCTCATGTTTTGCACTCCCTCATTACTTCAACTATTACGTATTCTGTAATCTTATAAGTATTTCGGCCTTATCACTATGGGATTTAGGTTGATAATAGCACCGTTATCATCATTGAATAGAGGACCCACGCCGGTCAAACGAGCTACAAATTCCAATTGAACATATCTCGTGGTCCCAGTCACGTAGAGATAAAATATTGATAACAACGTATTAGCATTATATTATTAATTATCTTGAATCACCACATCACTTATTAGATTAATTACAATGTAATCTTAAACACATCTAAGCAACAATCTTAATCCAAGTCACAGAATACAAATTAAGTAATACTTAGTATGTACTAAACATGAAACGTAAGAGTAAAGATAAAATTAGTGATAATGTGAAGATGGTTATAAATGTTTGCGCCGGGTCAAGCTAGCCTTTTATCGATAAGAAATATCGTAGAATTCAACAATGCAGCATGGTATTGATAAGAGAGATGTATAGAGGCAAGGTGCTTGGACCTGTATTAAAATAATCTTCGATATCTACATGTAAACTTGATAAAAACATCTAAGAACAGAAGTTTGATGATCCATGATAAACAAACCGCCTTTAAAATTCGGGCCAATTTTGTTTTTTCAATTTGACACTTCACTTTTTTTAAATTTATTTTTAACCGTAGATACACGTCCATTTGCCAAATTTATCTACAAAGTTGCCTTTGAAAAGGATATCTCCCGATTTGATCGGGTAATCATGATTAAAGTCAGAATCGTCCATGGGAGATTCATACAATCATATAACTGAAATAATAGTAAATTTGAAGTCTGTTGTTTCAGTTTTTTAAACTATAAAATTATTATATTTGTTATTTTGACCGAAATTTAGGTATAAACGTGAAAATTTTGTCGTTTACACGTTTATCACGGTCGAAATATCACATATAAAATAACAACTATTGTTAATACATTGTAATAGTGTTCTTATGACTCTGAATGATTAAGAAAATCTGAAATCAAAAATGAAATCAATAATTTAAATAATTTTATATCTATGGGTGCCGCGTGCGAGTGAAACAGGCAGCGGCGCCACTTTCATCACTTTATAAAAGAATCTAACGTATTTTTATTTTGTAAATAAAAAATACAGTTCATGATGATAGTATTAATTTTATTAAATAAGTTTATACATGCAATTTACAAACTGTGACGTCATATAACTAATGTCACAACGGCAATGAATCGACTAATACCTCATTCATAAAAAAATAACTCAGTAGCTCAGTAGAAGTCATTCGCAGTTATTTTTTTCCAATAAACTTCATTTCATTTCAATTTGACTCTGCTATGTCATATTTTATTTTAGTAAACTTTAAGCCATTGTGGCTTTAAGTAATTGTGACTGGAAAGACTATATTTTTATGCTACGGCGAAACATACGTGTGTGTGTGTGTGTGTGTGTGTGTGCGCGTGATAAATGTGTACATAATGTAGGTTAAGATCACGAAGGTTCTTTTTGCTTTCGCATCAGTTGACAGTCAGGTAAACATATATTACGTTTTTTTTGTTGGAGTGCAATGATCCACGCACAGCTATTTCATTCGAAACTTCATTTTTGAAAATAGGATAAAACAGCAAATGTTTATTTTATTATAGCAGAGTTCCTACATTGTGGTTAACGTAGCACTATTTTTTGTCCTCCGTATTCATTAACACATTACTGCCTCTCGAAATCTAATGGATTTATCACAATACTTAGATAAGTATGTCAATGGTTAATTCGTAGCACCAGTAATGGACCAAATTAATTTGATTAAATTCTACTGAATAAATAAATTTTCACACCTATTTACAAACAATATAGTATAGGTAAATACAAATGATACAGGGAAATTGAGAAAAAATATACTGGCAATACTGAAATAAATAAAAAAAAACCTAATGACATTAAGCTAGAGATAGACCAAGAGGTATTAAAGTATCGATAAGTAATTATAGGTACCAATTTTTTCTTTTGATTTTTTTTGTAATGTTTCAAGAAACATCGTTTTATTAGGGTTCCGTAGTAACTACGGGGAACCCTTATAATTCCGTCATGCCCGTCTGTCTGTCTGTCCGTATGTCACAGTCATTTTACTCGGAGACTATTAACCCTATAAAAACAATTTTTTATACATAATTGTGTTTTGTGAGCCGCTACAAAATGTCGTAGTAAAATTTTCAAAAAAATTAAAAATAGAGATTGGGTTTTTCATATATACAATAAAGACTGGATAATTTTTTTAACCCCCACCCTATCGTGTCTCAGATGTGATATGTGCGAGATATAACTCGCTAAAGTTAAAAAGTTGTGTCCCCCCCCCCCCCCCTATATTTCTCAACTAAGACCAAAAAATTCATTATTAACCATAATAGTAGACCATATTAAATACTCTCAATGAAAATTATTTTGAACATTCTGTGATTCCAACTTCTCTATGGGACTATAAATTTAAATTTGAATTGAATAAATGTTATTAATGTCATGATTTTATAATTCAAAGTAACCTTTGAAGGTATTGCTCAATGTTGTACACGCTGGCGCCCTGTTTTTGTTATGTATTTACATTTATTGTGGAAATTCACTGAACAAATTGTTAAGCGAGAATTCGGTTTCCACCAAGGATCATTTTGACTTCGCCTTACTATATCTGCCCAATGTTCTGCTTGTACAGCATCAACTAGAAAATCTAAGCAGAATAGTTAGCATGGTGCTGTGTTAGTTTGAGAATAAAAAAAAACATTTATCGTAAAATCAAATACTATGTTTCACGTACAAAGGTCACCGACATAGCACAGCTGATTAGCAAGTTGAACGTAGAACTGATGGCCAATGGGGCTGAAAAGTTCTCGAGTGGACACCACGCTCCGGCAAGCGTAGCGTAGGAAGACCAGCCACGAAATGGACAGATGAACTTATACAAGTGGCAGGAAGATGCTGGATGCAAGCCGCTTCCAATCGGCTTTTATAGAAATCCATGGGGGAGGCCTATGTCCAGCAGTGGACTTCTTATGATGATGATTCACATATCATAATTATTATAGTTTACAAAACTAGAATAACCGACTTCAAAATTCGCAATTTGGTTTTAAAAACCAAACTACTGACCGATTTTGAGATTTAAAAGTAATTTTAAATCAATTTAAATGACGAAATCATGCGGGTAACATATAAGAAAAATATAAGCTAATTGATAATCTCATTTTTGAAGTCCGTAAAAATAATAATTGTTATCGATAACTTATATTACATCCACCCATCTCTAATTCTTTGCAGTAATTTGTATAAATAATAAAATCAATTTATGAAATGAAATGCATATATGCTTTTTATACTAATATTCGCGAATGTTATTTATTGAAATGAAATAAATTTCAACAATTTCATCGCGTATATTTCACATAATTTAAGACCCGATTTTTCAAACACTGGAGCATCCGTGGTCATAGGTGAGACACGAACATACGCTACAAATACGTAAAAATTTGTTTTATTTCGCTTTTTATACTGTTAGAAATATATTTTTGCTACTTAGAGATAATAATGATAATGTTTTCCATAGTTTTTTAAAGAAGTTTGTAATTTTTACAAGATTGCTTAACACAGTTCGCCATCTTGGCACCGTATGAATTATTGAGAAGTGATTGCGATGAGATGACGTTTAAGATTAAATGACGTTTGTGACCTGTCATTAGCAAACACCTGATTTTGGTGTTAAGTTTTTGGAACAATATTTTGTATCGCATTACGAGTCTTGTACGTCTTTGGTTTAAGTATAAGTAGAAAACTCAGAAACCCCCCGCAATACACATGTCAGTATAACACCCCTCTTTTTGGGTCGGGGGTTTAAAAAGATTTTGATTTAGAACAGTTTATCGTAATATAAACCAGTATAAATTACGGTAACCTATTTATGATCCGAAGTATTTTTGTTCGAATCTTATTTGCCCGAATCCAATTTCATAGAACTTATTCCATAAGTTTGGTTAATCATTTTCATTTGCACTATTAGATTATTAGATTTGCTTCGTTAGACTTATTTTTATCTGAATCCAGAAATGAGTCACAAAGGTGTTCCGTTAGTCGGATATCAGGCCAGTTGTCAAATGAGCTTTCGGCTAAATGATAATGAAGTTTCATACCTACTTCGAACCATAGATAGGTAACCATAAGCTACGTTAACGGACAACGGAATACAAGTTTTTGGTTAAAACAAAGTGGATAAAAAAACATACAGTCGAATTGAGAACCTCCTCCTTTTTTGAAGTCGGTTGAAAATATTCCTGACATCGGCTACCTGAAATATTTATGAGGACAACATCGATTTCGGTCGCAATTTCCAATTATAATAAGTAAAACACTTAAAATTCAACTTAATCCCGTTGTAAGGCGAATATTGTAGACGCGAATTGAATAATAAAAGTTGTATTGAATTTCAATATGACGAAGATTTTGCTGCGACGACGACGACGCGAGGCGACGTTCAGTATTATTACAAAATACTTTAATAGTACGTATTATTGAATGCACCCCGCGATTTCACTCGCTCTCCTGAAAAATCGTCTATTTTTAGGGATCCGTAATCAACAAGGAACCTTTAGAGTTCCGCCATGTCCGCCCGTCTGTCTGCGGCATAGCTTAAAGACTATTAGTACTAAAGTTGCAATTATATTTATTACGCCGACTAAAAACAAAATATCATTTTCATCTTACTAGCTCGTAAAGTTACGTTCCAAGGCTAATATTAGCGTGGAAAAGTTCATTTTGCTCCCTAGGGTGGAAAGTAATTTCAAAATTCGAACACGACGGAGCTCTCATTTTTCAATACAAAATGTTTCAAACCTCTTTGTATAATACCTTCACAAAATGAAGAAAAATAGTTCGATTCAAGGAGGTTGTTATCTTAGTTTAAAGAAACACTAAATATTATATTAAAATAACTTTTAAAAAATTGTAAAATAAGATTTTTCTACTCGAGAAAATAGGTGAACTAAAAAATTTCCTCGCTACGTTAAGATGAAATTTTTTGTATTGTACTCAGCTGTAAAGTTATTTTATCTCGTGTCTTCTTGAATCCATCGCTACGCTCAGGATTCTACACTAGACCGCTAGATTCGCTGCGCTCGTGGTTCAAACCTAGAATCCTTCGCTTGCTCTGGATTCAACTGTCAGACACTCGACGGTAAAATACAACTTTCCAGCCTAGTACAATAAATAACTATTTTCCCGAAAATTAAACTGTACATTTTTCGGCCAAATGAAACTTATAAAATCTGAAACTCGTGTCAAGTAAATATATAATTATAGAATCAGACAATTCTGTGAAACGGATTATTGAAAGTAATATTGAAACAAACGTATTTCGGATCATACCGAGTTGTGGTAAAAATCCTTAGTCTGCCAGTCCACCATAAGATAACCTTTGACATGTAATACAATTATATTAATATAATACAATATTAATACAGGACGATAATAGCTTCATAATCTTTCATCAAAGCATGACTATTATATACTATATAATATATATATATCCTCTATTTGCCTCTGTGTTTAATACTGAATCACCATAAGTGACGTATTTATGTAGGTTAAAGTGATTGAATCAATAGTGTCGGGTTAGCTTAATGTTGCGTAAAAACATGTAAAAACCGGTCAAGTATGAACCTGTTGTGTACGCAGAGGTTTCCGTACCCTGTTCTTACCTACTCAAGTTCGTAAACCTCGAAAACATGGCTCTAACGAAGAAACAGTTGAAATGAAAATTATTGAAAACACTGCAAGCATGTACATTCTAAATACTAGTTTAAGTTTAAGTAAGTAACTAAGTTTTTATACTGGGATTTTTATTAACAATTTTATACTTTTTATTTACACTGTAAGAGAGCGTATTTTTGATTTTGAGAAGTATGTTGAAAGTTTTGATTTACTTCGAATGTCAAAATATAAAGAACACATTTTCATTTTTAGGATTTCGTAGTTATCCTTATGCCATGTCCGTCCGTCTGTCGGTCTGTTTATCCGACCACGGCTTTGCTTGTAGACTATTATCACTACAAATATCTAATTCACGAGTTTTTGAGAAAAAGGGCTTCTCAGACAAACAAAGTGATCCTGATATGGATTGATGATAAGGGTTTTCCTTTTGAGGTACTGAACCCTAAAAAAATAAGTCACGACATAAACTAGCTTACCAACTAGCAGCAGGTAAGCGGGACTGTTTATTTTCGAACAATTGTCCAAGGTCAGGTTACGTTCAAGGCACCTACAGTGATATATTAGATATTCTGCAAACTCATGATTATAACATTAAGTCTTAGAAGCATCGTGTATGAATAAAAAAGAATCATATTAGTCAGAAGTTAGTTAGAAGTCATATTATACGAAACAATAAATAGAACAACAAGGTCATTTGTCATTATTACTACTTTTAGGGTTCCGTACCTCAAAAGGAAAAAACGGAACCCTTATAGGATCACTTTGTTGTCCGTCTGTCTGTCCGTCTGTCCGTCTGTCCGGGTGTCAAGACCTTTATCTCGGGAACGCGTGAAAGTATCGAGTTGAAATAAAAACCATATATGCAGATCCACAGTCTCTTGCTGCAGAAAGAAAAATAAAATTTCTCAGTATTCGTAAAAAAAAGTTACAGCCGAATATGTCGTAAAAAACGCACATTTTGACACTCACAAGAGAATCAAAACCTATGGGGTACTTCCCGTTGACCTAGAACTATGAAATTTGGCGAGAAGCATTGTGTTAGAGTCACATATAGGAAAAAATCCGAAAACTGGTCATTTTTAATTTAATCACAAAAAATGGTGTCTTTATGCAAGGAATGAGGGCCCAAATGTTTAAGTGAATTAACCGTATTATGTGGAGTATCATATGAAAGAGCTTCATTAGCATAAGCTAAAACAGGTTTTTAAATATTTTTATGATGTATATTTTTCGATTTATGAAAGAAAATATATAAAAAAAAAAGGATTTCTCCCTTTTATTTAGTTTGTACGGAAGCCTCGGTGGGCGAGTCTGACTCGCACTTGTCCGGTTTTTTACATTAATATGTTATGGACCAAATTGAATAATAAGGTTTCTAGGTGTAATAAAACAGAATCATAACAATCTTATGGAATTAGAAACTCATGTCAGACAAAAAATCTGGAAGCAGAACTTTCTATGCAACGGATTCGGCCAAGTGAGATTCGAACAAATGTATTTCGGACCATAGATACTTACGTTTAACAACTAATATCCTAACCTAAAATCGATCCAAGTTTCTACAATTAAAATTGGAAAATAGTGTATAGCGAAGACTATATTTCGCTTTCAAGGCTACCGGTCATAATATTCCGACGGAATTGGCTATCAAAATATAATTGAATATTCGTATAATTGGCCTGGAACGTTTCATAAACTTTTGTTTATTCACCTTTGAAATTGTTTTGAATGACGTTTATTTACATAAAATGGGAGCGTTCTCAGAAATAGCTATTTTTACCCGACTGCCGAAAGAGGGTAATGTTATTCGAACACAAGTATTTAATCTAATAATTCTTTAGCACGCACACCCTGGCCTCTAGTTGACAAGTAGAAAAAATCCTTTTTGACAGCTAGTTGCGAAAATCAGCTTTTCATAGACGGCCTAAAGCAAACTATCTGGGGGATTTCAAAATAATTGAGGCGTTATTAAATTAGCATTGATTGAGCAGTGATTATATTCTTAGATTATAGAATAATGTATTATTTACCCGCCTGACTATAATGACTAATATTTTGTTTTTTTCTTTTATTCACAGAGAATAATTGTGTAACTGTATGCTCCGAAATAAAATCTACATCTACATACACAATTTAACTTAGACGATTTTGATATAACATAATATATGTACATAGAATAAAACAGGGATCGTAAACGGTTAAGGTATAAGGTTACGTTACCGGTATTACCGGTATAATAACGGTAGAGGTATAAATTATAAAGGTAGACCGAAAACAGTGATAATAACGGTTAATGTATATAATAATAACTCTACCGATATTTTGTTATTTTGGTACCGAAATCACCGCGTTGCATAGGACCTCTCGCTCTTACGCGTTTGCATACGAACGGGGGATGTCGATGCGCGGGCGGTCAAGGTTAAAACCTTTATTTTTCGGTAACGGTAGCGCAATTTGTAATGATATCGTTATTTATCAGTACCGTAAAATTCCTATACCTTTATTTTCAGGTATCAAAATAAAAAGGTATGACGTCATACCCTTAACCGTTATAACCTTTATCTTTTCGGTATGAGACCCCTGGAATAAAAAACTTCGGCCGAGTCTGTCTGCGAAATGAAGAGAATCAATAGTAAAAAGATCCGTAGACGTACGAAAGTCACCGACATAGCTCAGCGGATTATCAAGACAGACGACCTCATACATGTACAGTGGCAGGAAGACTTAAAATGAAACCTCTACCATCAAGTATTTTTAGAAATCAGTGGACTTCTTCTGGCTGAGATGATGATAATGATGAGTGGCTGACTGACAATCAGCTTATTAAGAGTCTGTAGTCCGACCATCGTCCGTCTAGCTCGCGCATACCCAGATTTTTGAAGATATAAAATGACTAATTGAACTTTTAAAAAAAAAAGTCGTATAAAAAAAAAAAAAAAAAACAATTTGATCCAAGTCAATTTACATACATAAAATCATTTTTGCGTTACGAGTAATAATTTCTAAAAACGATTATTATGTATGAAAATTAACTTGGATCAAATTGAAATTTTTGTCGAATATTTGTCGATATTATTTTCTAGTTTCACAAACGACAATTTTTTATAACTTCATTCGGTGTTTTTATATTTTCAAAAATGTACGTATGCGCGAGCGAGACGGACGATGGTCGGTCGTTACAGAGTCATAAGCTAATGGACATATAGAAATTAAATTTGCAGGATGCCTTCTTAGTGAAGTGTTGGCAATATCTACTAAGGATTTCTCCTTCGCGGGTGTAACCGCGTGAGTACACAGTGCAATGATAACCCCCAATTTAATTCACATCTAATAGCAGAACAAACACCTGGTCTATCTTGTTTCTATTGTCGCAGACGTTAGGAACAATAGATGCTTCAATCGATTTGAAGTTCCTATTGTTTCCATAGATTAAATGGTGGACTGAGTCTTTCCGGTTGTTATAATATTTCGGCCTGGTGGTTGTATTCTTTCTCCACTGTGTAAAAAAGAGGGTTGTGGTTTTCGAGTGTGTTTTTATTTACATCCTGCAGTCTTGATCGAGCAAACCTTATACTCGTACGTGTACAATAATTATTACTCGCATACTTTAGATCATCCTTCACGATAAGTACCATTGTTAATATTTTGCGTACGTGACTTTAGACTTAATAATTATTATTTTACTTTATTCACTTAATTTGGTAGGTACTCAGTTATCGATATTTACCTATATTTACTGTGAGGCACAGTAGTATTTTCAACCGACTTCAATGTATTTTCAACAAAAAGGAGGAGGTTCTCAATTCGATTTTGTTTTAATGACGTCACATTTCACGGATGACGTCACGTTTCAGGAAATTCACATTCCATTTTGCAGATTGCTATATCGCTTGAGTATTTGTTATTGAAGAATCTGATAAGATCGAGATGAATACACGTTTTCAGATAAACGAATTTAGAGATATATATTTTTACAATTCGTCTCACATAGATAGCAACTGTACCATATTTATTTATTGGGACTTGAAGTGGAATTATGAATTTCGCCTTTTTTTTTATTATTTATTAATTTATTTATTGTTTTTTTTTTTGAGAACGTTCTTATCTTATACTTATACTTATTCCCGACTTCACAAGCTTATACTCGACTGCCGAAGAGCTATTTTACAAGTTTTATTTTTCAGTCTAACTTACGATTTCATAGTGATAGTATAATTATGACACTTAGGGCGTGAACACCAAACCGGCTGTAGGAGGTAATGTAGAAACATACACCAACTTGACGGACCTCCCAGCTCAGTTGGTAGTATGTTTGCCTGCTAAACCATAGGTCGTGTCGTGGGTTCGATCCCCACCGATCATAAGCATAAATCTTTGTTCTGTGTCTGCCTGGGTATTATAAGTACAAACAAAGTACATTTACAAATATATATATATATATATATATATATATTAAGTAATATGTATTCTATCAGCCATCTAGTTCCCATAGTACAAGCTTTGCTTAGTTTGGGCTAGATGGTGTTATGTAAATGTATATAATTTTGAATAGCAATTCCAATATTTAAAAAACATAAGTACATACCCACATAGGTACATATTACGTACACTCGAAAAGCATTTTACAAATATATAGACAGTTCAAAAATTACACACATCCGACGGGACTTAACCCGCATATCCCGATTTGTACTTGGGAGCCTTTACCATTTTGGCCCCGGAGGTGTCACGTGTGGGATGATGGAAACTTTTGAACAGTCTTTTTCGCTTAAACCAATAAAGCGTTAGTGTCGCCACCGTAACACACGTTTCGCTCTTATATGTTGATTTTACTCACATAGCGTAAGAAGACCAGCCACGAGATGGACAGATGACCTCATACAAGTGGCGGGAAGACGCTGGATGCAAGCCGCTTCCAACCGGTCTTTTTGGAAATCCATGGGGGAGGCCTATGTCCAGCAGTGGACTTCTTATGGCTGTGATGATGATGATGATGACTCACATACATTTTTTTTTTAATTGTCGCTCCACACTGGGACACGGTATTCTTGACCTTTTTAAAGTTTTTACATTATTATTACACACTAGAGGATCCGGCGTACTTCGTATCACCTATCCATGAGTGGACCCGATATTTTCTCAACGTTTAAACCTTCCCTGGACTACGACAAACATTTCAAAACCAAAATCAGCCAAATCGGCCCGGCTGTTCTCGAGTTTTAGCGAGACAAACGAACAGCAATTGATTTTTATATATATAGAGATATAGAGATCATTAAAAGAAAAATACAAATGTCATTTTAATTATACCTAATCCAACTACTATCATTCTACTATTATATGTTCATATCTACCTATATATACTTTAACCGATTAAATCGCCGACTATCGAACTTTTGACCGGACACTAACAAGGACAAGCGTCATCAAATACCTAACTAGTTAACATAAATAACTACATAAATTATGCACTTTCATGTAAATACCGATAAATGAACCTCGATGTTTTATTGCGTATTTATTTGATGCACAGATACCTGCCAAGAGCGAATCATGCGTCAGTGGCAAGGGTTCTGTATAATACTCACGTCACATTAAAAGATTTTTGTTCAACTTTTCCGCATATTAAACTTGGGTCTGTCAATAGAAATATATGAAGATATTAAAAAAATATCCATGGAAACTGGATGTTTATACCTAGCTGAAATAATAATATAGTTGTTTTTTGTTAAGATAGAATCGTGTATATCCTGCCTTAACAAAAAATTTTGATCATAAGAATGAAAAGTATTATGATTTCAATGCTTTATATGATATTTATGTAAACGTGTAATTCTGTGTAAGTTATTTCATAAATATGTATAAGTAGTCATTACACTATTATGTTTTGAGCTGTAAACGATATTAAATATCGTTTCATCTTATATTTTAAGATCTACAGAGTGAGGAGTCTCCTGACAATGCGCACCGTAGTGGGATGACTGCTTTCTCGGGGATTTTGATACGTGAAGTATTTCCCCAAAACGAAACAAAGTTTGCTGATGCGCTATTTACTGACCGATAACCCGATAAGTAATATTTTTTTGAAATGTTTGGCAACTTAATTCTATTTAAACAAAAATTACAAGTGAACTGGCCTTGTGGCTCAGTTGGTAGTATGTCTGCCTGCCGAGCTGTAGGTCGTGGGTTCGATCCCCACCCAGGGCAAACATTTGTGTGATGAGCATGGATGTTTGTTCTGTCTGGGTGTTTCTATGTATCATAATATGTATATATTTACAAAAAAAGTATATATAATGTATTCTATCAGCCATCTAGTAGTTCCATAGTAAAAGCTTTACTTAGTTTGAGCTAGATGGTGTTGTATGAAATGTCCACAAATATTTATTTATACTAGTAGTTCTACGAACAGTAGACCTCGCGAGAGAGCTTATTTGCAGCTCAGCTTGGGTCATCTGTACATATTACCTCCATAAAGTTGGCTTAGGAGGCCGTATGTAACATTTTAGCCGATTTCGCAATTTTAAGTGATTTTACAGACATTTATTTCACGGTCGAAAAACATTTTTTCCATAAGTTTAAGCACTTTGAAAGATCAATTTAATTTTAATACACAATTAATACAAAAATTAGGATATGTTTAGATGCCCTTAATTAAAAAAAACAATGTATATTCTTATAAAAACAAATAATAATTTTATAAATAGAGAAAACGTAAAATCAAGAAAATTATTCAGCGCTAAAATGCATCAAGCGCATCCATGCGCCCTCACTGTTACACGCAATCTGAAGTTGGTTGTCATATCTCGACAACCACTTGACCAATTTTGTTAATTTTTGCCACAAGTTGTAATAATTGTATACTTTACCTACCTACGAAATATAATTAAAATCGGCTTGTAATTAACGCCGCAATAAACTTCCCCCTTTTTTATGGGAACCACCCCTCTTATCAAAAATCGCCGACGATAATTTTTTTTTAATAATCCATAGCATCTATACACCAAGTTTTATCAAAATTGGTTCAAAATTACGCCCTGTACGCGAGTACGAACATACAAACAAATTATAAACAAACAAACTGACAGACGAAAGAAAATTTGCCCAGTTGACGCAGAGATGCTTCGCTCGCTCGGTCAATTAAAAGAAAAATAAAATACTCGACTGCATAATATCGATTTTCGTACTGTAACTTACGCTTGTGTTACGCTTAATATGCTGTTGAGTGTTAGTTTTTGTGAGAAAGTACGTTGGAGGTTACGAAAAACGCATTTATTTTTTATTGTTGCAAAATTTTTACTATTATTAGAAAAATATAGCCTATGACACTCAGTGAGTAAAGACGGATCTAACAAAATTGCGCACATCAAAATCGGTCCAGCCGCTTAAGCTGTAGGAGGTATTATAGATATATACATACACTCGAAAAACATAACCCACCATCTTGCACAGTCGAGACGAGCAAAATTAGTCAAGAGGTTGTCGAGATAAAAGATTATGAAATCTTGGTTGAAAAAATAAATAATTTTGACAAAAAAAATCTATACTCAATTTGAAGATGTTCGAATATGACGGTATACGGTTCGGTAGACCTCACGAGTACAGACGATGTGCTCGCGAGGTCTACTGTTCGTAGAACTACTAGTTGTACTTCGTCGCTGCATTCTTTGAGATTTTATATTCACCAGGTAGTCCACTCTTCAATGTGCTGGGCACCGAACACTCTCTTCGAATGCATCGACTCGTACAATTACGGTCAAACTACATTACAGGTGAGTTTGTTTAACCTTCAATTATTATTGCCTTTACATATAAACTTCTTTAATAATACAGATATTCCTTTATAATTTGGTAGGTACCATAGACTTCTATAGATACATTAAGTGTATATACCTAGCGTGTCAAAACGAGTGTGTCAAGTACGATAAAAAATCGCAGTTGACGACCAAGATTTATTTCATTTCAGGTGATGTGTACTTCCGATTCGATATTTTGTCAACTAGTTACTAGCGTACAAGCGCCCGGATGCATTGGGTTGAATAGACTTCGCGCGGATTTCGCGGGACTTCATCACGAAATCATTTGTAACGTCACAGTTGGTACCAAAATGTGGCAAGCAAGGTTTTCTTATAAATGAAATCGCATGCTCCATCTACTAGGTCTATGGTAGGTACACATGTGTATGTGTAATCATGACTTTGCGTGATATTGAGCCATATATGATGCATTGTTTAACAATAACTTTACAATTAGTTATTATAGAGCCCAAATTACAATTTATTATAATATGCTCGTTATCGTAAAAATCTGACACGTAAAAAATGATAACATTTCAAAATATTGTTTGTCATTTTCATCAATTATCCGTGTCACTAAATCTAATCAAATATCTGTAGTAGAAGAAAAACAAAATATTCGACTGCAGTATGAAGGTTTTTGCAGTATAACTTACGATTTCGTTACGCTTGATACGCTGTTGAGTGTACGTTTTTATGTGAGAAATTATGCGTAAAATTGCTGTAAAAGATTATAAACGAGCATTCTTTAGAATAATTCTAGTAAAAGCACTTGTTTGTTACGAAAAAGTTCGTTGGAAGTTACGAAAAACGCTCTTTTTTTGGAGCAATATGTATTATTATTTATTACAAAAAATATAGCTTAAGAGACTCAGGAAGTAAAGACTAATTCAACAACAACTCGCACATCAAAATCAGTCAAGCCGTTTAGGCTCTAGGAGATCATATAGAAATATACATACAAACATAAATACAATCTAAAAACATAGCCCTCATTATTATGCAGTCTGGTAAAAATACGAAGATATAAAGTAATAATGGCAGTATAATGTAAATATTTTTATTGCGAGACGTCTTTTATTTATCCACTAATTAAATCATTCACTTAGTCTGAAAGTACAAGTCGTGTGTCGTTTTTACAATCATTTCCTAAACCTTTATTTCTATGAAAATTATTTCTATGAAATAACAGGTTCAGTACTACGAGTAGGTACGTCTCTGAGTAAAATGACTGTGACACGGACATAATACGGACAGACAGACAGACAGACGAACATGGCGAAATTATAAGGGTTTCCTTGTAGTTACTAAGTAACCCTAAAACACGGTTAATAAACTAGTTGCGCATCGCGGTTTCACCCGTTTAGTGATGAAAACGACGATGTATTAGTTACTTAGGTATCTCCGTAACAAATTTTTAAATTTCATAGCGATCGGTACAGTCTATTTTACTACTACTAGTACTTTAATTTGTCATATTACCAGCTGTCTAATTCATTCACGCGTGATGATGATGATGAAGCCTATGTAAGTCTCCATGTTTGCATTCAAATTCATTTTCGCTTTTATTATATTACCTAGGATTGTTAGGAAATGTGGATTTATAATACTAAGTAGATTAAGGTCACTGTCAAGATTTAGTAGTACATCACATTGGTGGAACTTAAAAGTAGCTTCGCACAGTTCGTCTGTATATTGTTAATTGTAACGAGGTAAATGTTTTGTCACAATAGATCTGCAAAGGTCGCAGTGAAGTGCCGGGGCTGCTATAGCCCGTTTGGCCTCCTAGGTTTTAAATTAAAAAAAAAACGGGGTAAATGTAAATGACCGAGCGATCGAAGCGTCTCTGCATCAACTGGCCAAATTTTCTTTTATTCGTCAGTTTGTTTGTTTGTGAGTTTGTATGTTCGTACTCGCGTACAGAGCGTAATTTTGAACCGATTTTGATGAAACTTGGCGTTCTATGTTTTTTTTTTGTTGTCGGCTATTTTTGCTAGGAGGGTTGGTTCCCATAAAAAGGGGGGAAATTTATTGCGGCGCTAATTACTAACCGATTTTAATGATATTTGGTAGGTAGATTGAGTACACAATTATTGTGTAACTTGACGTAAAAATAAACAGAATTGGTCAAGTGGTTGTCGAGATATGACAACCAACTTGAGATTGCGTGTAACAGCGTGGCGCGTGGATGTGCTTTATGCATTTTAGCGCTGAATAATTTTCTTAATTTTACGTTTTCTCCATTTATAAAATTATTTGATGATCGAGCGAGCGAAGCGTCTCTGCATCAATTGGCCAAATTTTCTTTCGTTTTTAATACGGCTTGCTAAGCCAACTTTATGTAGGTGTTATGTACAGATGACCTAAGCTGAGCTGCAAATAAGCTCTCTCGCGAGATCTACTGTTCGTAGAACTACTAGTAATAATTACGTACCTTAGCAAATTCCAATACTTACGTTCTATTTCTATGTACGAGTAACGAGATCAAACACAAGTCGACAAGCTGTTGCGAAACAGTTATTTATTTATCAACTGGCTGGGCTCGTCGCGGCAAACAAACTTTATGATGCAACCTCCTTCCCTCCTTGGTCAGAGAAAGTTCACAAGCACCACCGGTTCCAAATTCAACTTTGCGCGGGAACACACGCTGACATCGCGCGCGACAACTCGATACTGGATGGTAAACTGGTAAAGTTCCGTTGCAAATTCTCAGACCACTATGTAGAGGTAGTATATCTCTCTTATAATACGCACCAGTGAAGACACTTTCAGATTACGCCATTTCGTAACTTAAGGGGTCCATCCACACGAATTTAACGCACACTTCAGACTAGAGAACGAATATTATTATTTTTAAAGGAGACTGCTCATTCTCGGCCAAGATCATTTCAAGTTTAATTAGCAAACTCAATGCGCCACAACATAGCTACGTGTATAAAATAACATATAAATAAATAATACAAACAGTATTTTACGATACTATATTGATACAGATTCATCATCAACAGCATTCCTAACCCTAAAAAGAACGAGACTATGCAGTACGGTTTGGCGCGAATACGCGTGAGCTATTTTGCTTGACTATTAATAGGTATTTACTTTACGTATCTCTTTTTAACTCGATTTTAACAGATCCATAAATATTCAGAAAACAATAAAAGTGTTTTTTTTTTGTTGTAACGCATGTTCTGTAACGCACATTTGGTTGTGGGGCAAACTAACATGCGAAATGGGCTGTCTTCTTATCCGAATTGTTTTTTACTCTACTGCACAATAAGTAGGATAATGTTTCTTGGGTGAATGTATATTTAAGTTTCTATATCATCTCCTGTAGCCTAAGCGCCTTGACTGATTTTGATATGCGAAGTGTCGTTCGAATATTCGACTATACAATGACACTCCACAAGGGGACGAGAAAAAAGGTCACCCTACTTTACGTGTAGGAGAGGACATTGTGAAACTGGCCTTCTGCACACGGGACTACTCGACTGGTTGTACATATTTCCTAAATATTATCATTAAGACACATCGTACCGTGTGTGAACAACAACGAAAATGTATGGCAGTGACGCCAGCGACTTACGAGTGACGTGATGGATACTCTTATCAAACTCGAGTCACCTTCCGAGTTGCCCCGTGTGCGAAAGACCTCATCATTCCTTAGTTACCACAGTACATAAAAACAACTTTTTATGTAGTTTTTTAAACATCCACCATCGACGTCCATCGCGCTTTTTGCCGTACGACAGTAGCATAGTATGAAAGTACAGTAGTCCGTACTTATTATTGTGTGATCACGTGGTCGGTCCCCTCTCGCCATCCAAGGCTATCAAGTATCCGGCTCAATATCTAGAAACGCGCGTTCATTCAAGCTAAGGTCATTCACTGCCTGATACATGACCACTAGGGTCTTACCGAAAAACTTACGGTTTACTGTAAAACAGTTACTCAAATTTGAGCAATGCAATACAGGAGTTTGTATCTGATGATGTGCATTATCAAGTTAAGGCAAAATCAGATTCATCAATCATAAGCAAAAAGGTCAAAATTGATGCAATTAAATTTATAATAAAGTAATAATACATATTTTTTCAATTATATTTAATATTTACATGTGTGGTAAGTTCTACTACAATTATGCCAGTATGGCTAGGCACTTATTACAAAAAGTATGTTTTTCCTGATTTTTTTAAGTAGCCTGTGATACTAAATGCCTTATCGGCTAACAACTTTGTAAGAATATACATATTTAAATGGTTTTTGATGCACTGTATTCATCATCTCAGCCACAAGAAGTACGCTGTTTATATGCTGGATATAAGCTTCCCCCATGGATTTCCAAAAAGACTTTTATGAACAAGGTTTTTTATAGTTTCAGAGTTAGAAAACATTTATTGCCTAAACTGTGTACCTATAGGGATGTTAAATTCACAGTTTGTATCAACAATGTTAAGTTATATAATTACCTACATTCTAAAATGAATAGCAATTCCCAAAAAATAAAAATTCCTTGTTTTGACAGCTCAGGAAAAAGCTGCAGCTATAGCACATTATGTTTCGTAAGACACAATTCTATGACCACATAAGTAAAGGTGCTTCTTAGGTACATTTTAGAAAGTATTTTGATTAAATCCAGTTTATTTAAATTATGCAGTTTTTATAACAAAATGTAAGCATGCCTCACTAAAGAAATAAGTATATTACCTTAGAATAATTTTAATAAAGTAACTGTAATTTGTAAAATTTAGGTACTTACTGCCTACATCAGCAGACTAATTATTATTTATTTATTAATTGTACATTCTACAACTACTACAATACTTACAATTACTACTTAAACTAAAAATTGTATGCAGTTATTATGGAGTATAGTAATCAATGTTATTAAATATCCACGATTTATAATAATTTTAGAAGAAATAGAGGAAATATTAAACTGTAATAGGTATAAACCCGACACGTGAATCTTACGAAACAGGGTCCCGTGTTATGAAAGTGGAAATGTGTACTCACCCTAAAGTTGCATTAAATGGCACTTTAGCTTAATAATATTGTAGTAGAACAATGCACTAATTTGTGTTTATTAAATTTGGAATTAACAAAATTAACGGGGAAAAATAAAAAAATGCACTCAACCAAAGAGTATTGTACTAAACAGGAAAGTATTGTACTAAACAGGAAAAGAGTGGCAACTCTGGCCCGTTTTTTGAAACACGAAGAAAGTAGCGCTCCTGTGAAATGATTTCAGAACTAAAGTATACCTACCTATCTCTACGTGTACTGAGCTATATAACCATACGTATCTATATACTCCTATATTTTTTATTCCTATAAATTTATTTTAATAAATAGGAATTACTAAAAGTAAATAAAAGAAATAATGGAGATTATGAATTTATTAAAAAGTTGACTATACAAAACAATATGCTACTGCTTATTACTACTAATTAAAATATGAGCACAAATTTTGCGTGCTAGGTATATGTAACGTGTGTAACACATCAGTATTAATTTTGTTTTATATAAAAATATTGGTGTACATTATATTGATATACTACATTAGCTAAAGCCTGTATTTTCGAAAACCTGTCACATATAAGTAAAAAATAATCACATAAAAAGGAGATGGATCATTTTCAAAATTATGAGTATTTATTCGCCACTCCGCTATATTTATTCTTGCTATAAGGTAGGTTATTTAATAGCTACCCTAGCAACAGGTTTACAAAAGTAAATAAATAGTATATAGATTTCTCGATATTTTAACTGCTAGCCCAAAAAGAGGGAATATTATAAGTTTAATTGATGTCTTTGTGAATCTGTCTGTGGCATCATAGCTTTTAAACGGATGGACTGATTATAATTTAGTTTTGATTTTAGTTTTAACAACTATAAGTTAAAAAAAACCCTCAAAAGCCCCCGCCAAAAAATATGGTTGAACCGATTTTGATAAAACAGCTAAAATACTCTCAATTAAATCTTTTTCAATCTTAAGAAAAAATAGATCAAAATCGGTTCATCCGTTTGAGAGCTAATTCTTATAACATTACTAAAACTAAAACTTATACCATTACTTGGACTCTCTGCATTGCAGTTGAGAAAAAAAATTGGTACGATGTATATTTAAAAATTTTGAATGCAGAATTAGCCACTTTTACAGCTCTTGCTAAACGCGTTTTGAATAAGTCTTCTTTTATTTTTAAGCGAGTCACTGTCTGCTTCAACTGTCTTATTAGGCGATTTTTTTCTTTTAACCCTTTCATCTTTAACGTTAGGTCGCAATTCACCTGAAAAGGAAAAATAATACATTAATTTAGTAAAGGAATAATTGAAATAATTCAATAAGTAAAAGAGAAGGTGAAAATTCCCGTTCTATTTATTTAGTAACAGGATTGAGTTTGACTGTTAACGGATGTTTTGAGTGACGTTCCATGATGGTGCAAAATAACTCAGTCTCTCTGTTACCATTTTAGGATCAAAAGGCTGAACCAATTGTTATATATTTAGTCCACAGATAGCTTTGACCTTGGAGTTAACATAGGCTACATGTTATTATGATCATCATTGTTTTACATCACTACAAGGATGAAACCGTGGGGCAAAGAAATCTAAGTTACAATATAATTTATACCTTTAGGTTTTTTCCCAGGTACATGGCATGTTTGGTGGCAGGCTTAGCTTGACAGTCCTGAAACATAAAAAAGTACAAATTAAGTTTAGTTACTATAATAGTATCAATTCACAAAATATTTGTTGCTCAAATATTTTGTGAATACAGTTATAGTATGATTTTCACTGGAATTACCAATGTCTACCATACTTAAGAAGAAAGAAAGTTTTATGATTACCAAAAGGTTTTTCTAGTTTTACCATTACAAAAACACGGGTGAAACCGTGGGGCGAAGCTATTTATGAAATGTAAGTTTCAATAAAGTTTATACCTTTAGGGTTTTCCCAGGTACATGGCATGCTTGGTGGCAGGCTTGGTTTGACAGTCCTGAAAAATCAAAAAAATACTAATGAACTATAGTACCAATACACAAAATATTTAGTATGATTTTCACTGGAATTACCAGTGTCTACCATACTTAAGAAGAAAGAGTTTTGTCATTACCAAATTATCATTACAAAATTTGGTTTTTTCAGTTTTACCATTACAAAAACATAAATAACAAGTATATAAAGCTTATATTTATATAATATGAAACAATGGTTCATCATATTTTAGTACATAACATACCTTGTTTTGTTTCATCAAGTAACTGATTTGGTTGGTCAAGTTGAAAACTAGTAGATTCTTGATTAGCACTATTTCTTGATGAGGCTGATCTCATTCATGGCAGTCAATAATTGTGTTCATTGTCAATTGACGTTAATCTTGTTGGCACTCCTGAAATTAAGTAGGCCATCAGAAATTTTGTGCGATAGGTATAAAAGCTAGGTCCAAGCACATATGAAGTGTAACGAACAACTTGGTTGCATGTCACTGCATGTTACTTAAATCCTTTGAACAGCATAGTGCACTCTACACTGAGTTTATGTAGTTAATGTGGCCCTAATAATGTTATTTTTATGTGAGGATAATGCAGCTTTGAAATGTATAGCTTATTCATTAAGTCAATAATATTTATTTCCTTGACCATTTGTCTAGATTAATATCAATAGAATTTATTTATTTATTTACATCTAATGTCATGTAAAATAAAAGATGTAATTTATCTTACCTATATGGAAAAGTGATGGTAGAGTGGAGTCTTGGTTAATCCATGTCCACGAGTCTTAAATTCTGGCTTAAAATGGTAATCACACATTCGATACCTTAATACTTTATTGGGGTCTTCGTTGCGTACGTTGTCTGGACTTGCTTTGACCCAAGCATTAACTCTCCTGAAACATAAGTAACTAAGGTAAATATCACAAGTGGGCTGGTTAATTTCACTAGTGGAGTATTTTGGGACTGATTGACACTACATGAAGCCGCTATCAGGGAGGCTAGCCTATTTGTACAACTGTATTCTTTTATGCCTCCTAATTATATAAATAACATGCAGAAACAAACGGTTATATTTATGTTAGTTCTACTGTGCAGAAACAAGACAATTTGAAAAGTAGAAACTTACCAAAAGTTTCGTATCCAAAAACACAGTTTACTTTCCGTAAACTCTTATGTAACACCTACCTAAACAACAAAAAACTTAACAGAAACATAACAAAAACTCCAAAAAAAACAACAGTAACAAGAAAAATGCTTAAAAACAATTAAAACTCGCCAAACTCAATTTCTACTGTGCGCGAACCGTTGAATTTTATTTACCTTATGATGTTGCCATTGTTATAAAATTAGGTCCCAAATTATATTGAAAAACTATTCTGTAACGTAACGGTGTAAGGATTCCTCTATTTCAATAAAATAAAGACAAGATATTTAATCGACTTTTATTTCTATAATATTCTTATAAAAATTTTACACACGCTTGACTAACACACTAGAAGGGACAAGAGCTATTATTTTTTATGAAGAATTCAAATAGATTGCATTCTCATAAATATGTATCATCATAATATTTTATCATATCGGTTCCAATAAGATTCTAAAATGTATATATAATAAATATAGAAAAAAAAAACAATTTAGTTCGTTTTCTAACAGGGCACTCACGTTTATTAAAGTACTAAATCATCTTACACCATTACAAAGGCAGAAAAGTTGTTTGTAATTTTTTCCTAAAATTTGTGTATTCCTTTATTTAACATGCAACACCTCAAAAAAACTAAAGTTGAAAAACACAGCAATGACATCTAGTAAGAAGGTAGGTAAAATTAGTGCTGCTGCACCGACAATACTTCTGTAAAATTTTCATTGGTGGCGATACTAGTATGTCAATAAGGGCGAAATTTGCTTTAGTTCTAACTTTCACCCCCCTGCACTCAACTCACCAACGAGATAAACGAACGAGACTAAAAGTGTTACCAGATACCAGATTTCACATTACACCACAGACCACTCAACTCAACCAGACAGTTAAAACGCCTAACACAAAAAATAGCTAAATCCTGCTATTTTTTCTGAGCAAAATTCGAAACACTTAAAAATCGATTAAAATACCAATTTCGAAAATTAAAATGTCATTTAAATTAATGTAAGTAGTCTCTGAATAAAGTAAAAGTAGGACTATGAGCTCTAGCACACAAACAGCCAGACGGACAGACATGACGAATTTACAAATATTTCTCGTACTTATAAATAAACCCTAAAAATGGTAAGGTATATGAGAACTAGCCAAGTCAGACCTTAGGTTTCAATATATTATCCTAAGTTATAAGAAGAAATGATATTTGAGGTTGAAAATATTTTACGTTGCTATAAATAAATTATTGAACTTGGCACCACTCATTTAGATCTCACTTCTTTTGTCGTTGAAGTCAACAACTCAGGTTATATATCATAATTTGAACATGGCTCTTTTTTCACATTTATGTTTTTGATGGGATATCATTACTTTTTGTACAGAAATTATTAGTAGGTAATTATTCATAACAAAATTAATATCAAATGATTTTGGTTAATATACTGTATTTTCCTGCGTTTACGGGGTATAATTGTCTTTTTTCCTATATTATCTGTTATCTTTGAAATGTTCAAATTTTCCAGATTTTTAATGCATTTTCTGTTTATACTAATCTGAATCGAGAGACAACAAGACGGAGCTCGCGCTTATAAGCGTGGCTGCCGCTCACTCGGGCAGTTCAGGCACGTACGCATCAAGTTTTTAGTGCACCGCTCCCCACGCGCGCTTATGATCTTCTTCATTTCGTATATTCGTCGATGTAGCTGAAGGCGAAATCATCCAGGCCTCTCAGCACCTGGTGCATTGAAGCGAATTACGTAGCCCAAATGTCATTGAAGTGAATTCAAACAAGCCGAATGGAGTAGTGAGTGACGGCTGTTTTCTCAGAATCTTGCTTGCTCGCCGTTGGGATCCAGTAATAAGCCTTCTTGATATACATTTTTGAAAAAATCTTCATTCCGTGTAGTCTAAATGTGAAATCTTGAAATCGTGGAATGGAATATCGATCGGTGTCGTTATCGCATTTAGTTTGCGATAATCGCCGCAAATACGTAGTTGTCCGTCTTTCTTTCTGACAATGTGCATCGGGTTCGCCCAGGCGCTATTCGATGGCCGACAGACACCCATGTCCATCAGGCGCTCAAACTCTTTATTTGGCAAGCGCAAGTGGTCGCGGAATCAATTAATTGAAAAATTATAATAAAATGATAAAAAATTACTAGTTTCGGGTTTTTTCCTTTGTATTCACCCAAATACCTATCTGGACGCCAAATTTGAAACTTCTAGGTCATCTGGAACTGGGTTAGAATTTTGATCTATAGGTCAGTCAGTGATAAAAATGGCGATTTTTGGACGTTAATATCTAAATAGCCGATTGAGGTGTGTGTATGAAAATTGGAGCACATATGTACCTTGCCGCTTTCAATATATGAGCCAAAATTTTCATGTTTATGTGAAGTAGTTTTTGAGTTATGAGAAACTCAAAAGTGGCTCCAAATGGTTCGAGATTAATATACACACGGTGGTGCACACCAGTTCTATTAGCTTGAACATGGCTTGACCGCTACCGCGTGTCTAGATAAAGTTTCTAAGTTTTCTTTAAAAAAAAGTTACAGCCGAATATATCGTAAAAAACGCACATTTCGATACTTACAAAGGAATCAAAACCTATGGGGTACTTCCCATTGACCTAGAACAATGGAATTTGGCAAGAAGCATTGTGTTAGAGTACACATATAGGACAAAATCCGAAAACTGGACATTTTTAATTTAATTACAAAAAAATGGGGCTTTATGCAAGGAATGGAGGTCCAAATTTTAAAGTGAATTAAGCGTATCATGTATCATATGAAAGAGCTTCAGTAGCTTAAGCTAAAACAGGGTTTTAAATATATTTTACGATGTATATTTTTCGGTTTGAAGGAAAATATAAAAAAATATATGATTTTTCCCTTTTATCTACTAGTTTGTACGGAACTCTCGGTGGGCGAGTCTGACTCGAACTTGTCCGGGTTTTTAAGATAGTGAGATTTAGTTTAGACATACGAAGACTAATTTTACTATCCTAATGACTTAATTGATTTTGTGAACAATTGTTCGGTGGTAGGTATCCACTATTACGAAAAATGTTTGATCTGTAGTCCTAGTCTTTTGGTCAGAGTTGGGTCGTTTTTACTTTATGTAAAACGAAACAAAACGTTTTTTTCTTGGAAAAAAGCGTTTCTAGAAACGGTTGTAAATAAAACGGTTTTTTCTTATTTCAATCAATATTAGTCTTTATTTAGTTACGTTAAAGAATATTTTGCCTTGTATCATTATGTGGTTAGAAAAAACTGGTTTCTAATTTCAATTAATAATAGACTTTATTGAGCTGAGATAGAGAACTTTCTAACTTGGGCCAAAATGTAGTTACAAAAAACGGGTTAACTATTCAATCAAAAATAAACCGTATCCAATAGAGATAGAACATTATACTAAATTGGCTCATAAAGACGATCCGTTTTCGTTTTTTCGTTTCGTTATTACTGCTGCACGCAGCAGTCGCGCGACGCGAGTTCATTTCGTTCGTTTTTTTTTGTAACTGGTTGTGTCATATCGGCATAAGCGTTTGTTAGTTTTTCATAGAGTAACTAGTTTTTAAAACCGTTATAGGAAAAAACGCCCAGCACTACTTTTGGATTCACTCATAAAATAATTAGGGAACACAATGGATTACTTAAATTATCATGTCATGAATATCACTCATTATCACAGCTATGACGAAAAGAACTACATGAAAATTGGATGCGGTGGCAAATATCTTGTCATTTCTAATATTATTTACGAACTGAACCCCGCATCATAGATTACGTTGTTAAAGTACATGCCGTCGCTGCTGTCACCCGGCGCGAGTTGCTCCTCAAAGGATTGTTTCGCCTTTAGGCAGTACACTGGCTACGCTTACGACTTTGCCGTATTGCACATTGAGGGTGTCTCTGTGTGTGATATATTTTCAGGAATTTGTGTTTTATTTACTTTAATTTACTTATGCTTCAATAATGCTATTAATAATGTAAAGTATATCTAACGACCCTAAAGACACTTCTCAGTCATTAAAAGTTAGTGGTCACATTTTACTATAAATTAATAAAAAAAACTACGTACTGCTTACATTGTAATTATTGATTTTCTATCCTCACGATCGCTTCTTAAAGATTCAAATTGATCTGTATATATAAGACTTTTGTTGTTTGATATTTCTATTGAATTTTCATTGTGATATTTGTATGTAATTGTTTCGTAATTCTGTATAATTTTCCCCTCCCACACTCGGGTCCTTGATTGTTTTTTCAAATTTACAATTATTATTACAGATTATTACGGCAAGAACTATTCTTACATAATATTGGTAAATATGTTACATTTATTTATTATTATATGCCTAAAATATACCTAATCTTGTTAAAAACATTGTAATTTGTCATAAACATACTTTTCCTCAAAATAATGGAAATTCATCAAATTTGGTAGCACAGCATACTAAACACTTGAAGGTAGCTCAAAGGACTCAGAATCCAGAGCCGTTATACAGTTAAAACAACAACACTTGAAGGTTTGAATGTGCCAATGTCAGCAGTCTGTAGGACAGCTGACATTGGCACAAAGATATAAAACGACAGTGACTTAGTAAATTCATTCGTTCGCTATAGATATTCGTTCATTCAAGTTTACTTGCCAGTCTGTAAGAATTTTCTCTTTATAAATCATACAAAATTGGTATTCTATTGAGGGGTTATAACTGTAATTTTAAATTGTTTGTCATTAGTAAGTATTTGAAATGTAATCATCTAACCCAGGTGCAACTGCGTTTGTTCTAAGTTTTCTAACAACAAATCATTTCATATAAAATCAAATCATTTATTTCAACCACAAATAATTATGTGGTGACATACGACACCACGCACACACATGAGAGCGCGGGAGGGCGAGTGAGGCGAGCGTACTTAGCCCGCGTCGGGATACGCATCCGGCCACGTGCCATGGGATTGCTGACAGATGGCTGGACTGGACTGGCTGACACACACGCGGAGGGAATTCTCTTGCGGTACAAGAGACACGCGATCGAACGACCGAAGAATGCCGGTTATCTTACTCGTCTCGGTCTCCTCCCACGCTGCTATCATATCTCGTGCTTCGCATTCTGTCATTTGTGTTCGTTTTTTCTAAATACACTATTATTTGTGACATGGTGTTTTATTCCTTGGAACCGGCCGCCTAAGGAGGCTGGTTCCCCACCATCCCGCGTGCCACGGCTGGCTCATACAAGAAAGGATCAGGGACCATCGGGCCCCCGCCGTATCAGCATTCGTCGGTGGCTCCTCCCTTTCAAGTATATCACGGCACTAATCATCAAACTGGGTGAATTTAATCACCCGTGTCCTGATGGATTAGTCATCATTGATAGTGACCGTGTAAGTACATGTCAAATTAACATTAATTAGTACAATACAATGTCAATCATTACAAATTCAAATAAAAAAAATAATCGGCCAAGTGCGAGTCGGACTCGCGCACGAAGGGTTCCGTACTATCATCTATAATACTACAAAGTTTAGTTCTGTTTATAAAATAACGAGAAATCAACGAAATTCCAAAAGTAGTAAATTGCAAACTTATAGGTAGGTTTTCGATACACATCCGGGCAGCACGACGACGCTCGCGCAAATACGCGCGGCTATGGCTCGCTCCGTGATGTTACCTCCCCCGCTACCCGCGTGGCCGTTGCTTAGCAACCGCCTCGTACTCGCGCCACCACCACACCGCGGCGCGGCGCTCGCACCGCGTTTAGATGCACGAATTATTTTCATTTTGTGAGTTTTTATGTATTAGATTAGGTATTTATTTATATAGTTAGTATATTTCTAAATATTTACTTACAAATATTCAAGTTTCTACCTGTTAATTAAGATCGAGTAAAAATTGCTTAAATATTACGTTTGTTGTATGGGAGCCCCCCTTTAATATTTACTTTATGATTATTTAATTATTTATTTTGAAAGGTAATATACCAGTAAATATTCTGTGAAAATTTGAAGCGTCTACCTGTTACCGATTTTAATATTGAGCAAAAAAATACGAAAAAAACACGTTTATTGTATGGGGACCCCCCTTAATATTTAATTTTTTTAATTTTTAGTATTTGTTGTTATAGCGGCAACGGAAATACATCATTTGTGAAAATTTCAGCTTTCTAGCTATCACGGTTTATGAGATACAGCCTGGAGACAGACAGACAGACAGACAGACAGACAGACAGACAGACAGACAGACAGACAGCGAAGTCTTAGTAATAGGGTCCCGTTTTTACCCTTTGGGTACGGAACCCTAAAAAGTCAAAATATTATCAATATTTATTATTTTATTTTAAGATTACGAAAAAGTCAATAGAATAACATTAATTACATTAAATTTGATGTCATATTTAATAAGGAAGCAAACAGAAGTAAGGTAATTAAATTGAGTTGGATTGAGATAAGTAAAATAAATTGAATTGAGTTGTATGATATCATTAAATTGGATCAAATAAATTATGAATCAATTATTTATAACAACTTTAGTGTTCAATAAAATCCATTCATTTATATGTGTTGCTGGTCTAAAGTATATACCCACAGAACATTAAGGTATTATATACCCTGTTTTTCGGATTTCAAAGAAATTGCATCGATTTGATCTGTGGATTTGATAAGTATATGTGTGTATGTGTTTATTGTGTGCGTAGAATTTTATGATCCGGAACCAAATTTTTTCTATTCTTTTTCTTAATATTACGAAATTTTCTAAAATATTGTTGTTCCCTAATTGATTATTATAATTATTATTATTGTGCTAGGTACATATCTTGTCAAATGGGTAACAGTTAACAGTGGGTCAAGGGGAGGAAGCTAATATTCTCATTTACTGATTTCGAAATCATAATTTTGGGTAATAGTATAATTTGAATTGGCAGCACTAAACTTATACAATGTTCATTCATTTTCTTTCAAATCGTCGTTGTAGACGCGTAATTTGTTATTCGTAAAAAATATAATTACGAATACGTCGTCTGAGAAAGTTATAAAACATCTGTGTTGTACCCTTTAATTCCACATTTATTTGTTTGTCTTGTGTGAGGCTAAAATTATCACACGTGCGTGTTTCGTTACTATAATAAAGAAGACGGTTGGTTGTTCTTAGTTGTGCTAGACAATCGCGTGGAAGTTTATTATCGGATGTTTTTTTGATAAGGCGTAAATATCACGAAATATGGAGAAAGGAGAGAAGGTTGACTCTCAATCTGGAAGCTCCCAGGCATTGCAGACAGTGGACGAAGAAAATATAAAATCGTGTTGGGTGTGTTTTGCAACAGAAGCTGATGACAGACTAGCAGCCTGGGTGCAACCTTGTAAATGCATTGGAACTACAAAATGGGTAAGAAACTCGTTCTGGGCAATCTGGACTTCGTTCTATGAAATTATCTGCAATTTTATGCCCTATTCTGTACTTATTGTTATAATGACCCAACGTTTATAAATTACAGCATAATATTTGTGTTTTTTACTATTTTCTATTTACAGTACTGTTATTTTCCCAAAATATTTCTCCAGTTAATATGGTCTGTGAATAACAAGTAACTTGGTTGATGGTTTCTTTTAAGCAACTGTTCCATTGTATGAAATGGGTATGCATAACATTAAGCAGATTATTGGTCAACTGTAAGCTTATTTATGAATAATAAATGAATTTGTAGACTTAGAAACCTTTATCAAACAGTTCAAAATGAAAGTTACAATTGATAAAATTTTGGAGTATGCCAGACTACAATTGAAATGCATTTAAAAAAACTAAATTTTGTAATTTGTTTTCACTAAAGAACTTCTATTTGTAAGACTTCCAGGATATGCACTGGCTCGTATGATTTGCAATAGTAATTGGTGGAAAATATATTCAATAAACTCAGGAAACTGTATGAGCAATAAATAATAGAAACCAATAAACGCTTAATGTACAGAAATTACACTAGAAGTTATTTAATAAGACAAACAAAATTTATAATCTTTCAGTGAAGATTGCCACAGTTATTTTGTTAAAAAAAGTTTGTGTCCCTTACTTGCTAATTTCTATTATTTTTTTTATGTGATATATTTTTATATTTTTTCATACTTGTATTTGGCATCTAAAAATTTTTTTTTAAATAGGCAAAATACCAAATGTTTTTTTGCATTTTTGGCCATATGCGTTAATCCCTCTGCATTTCCATGTAAAGTAGTAAAAATCAAGCAAAGCAATGTAAGTAGGTTTATATATAGACTGAGTGGCCAGCTTATTGTCAGAGTTATTAAGCTGGCGAAAAGACTCTGACCTTACTTGACGATAGTTTTTTTTTTAAGAACAAATAACCGGGACCTACAATTTAACATGTCATCCAACCCACAAAGAAAGAAATTCCACTCACGCTTACCCATCTGAAGACTGATTGGCCCCTCCAGTGCTTAGTTGCGATTGTTCGAGAACATCTCTTTTTTTTTATTCATGCACACTTTATATGTACACGTAAAGTAGGAATGTTTTTTATTCTTATTTACTTTGTCATGTGGGGTATTATTGGATAAGTAATGTAAAAATATTGCAGTTGTATGAAATCCATTTTATTTTGCTCAAAAGTGATCATTTTTGCTAAGAGTCAAGTGTCAAAGTCGTACCCCCTGCCAGCTAAACGGTTGGCTTTGAAGATGTGAAAAACTTCATGCTAGTATTTTTTTTAATTTAAACTTTGGAGGCCAAATGGGCTTAAGTAACCCCGGTGCGTCACTGCGACCTTCGCAGATCTATTGTGACAACCCCTTCCTTCTTTGGAACCTACTTAACATACAATGTTTTTAGTGTGATTATCACTAGAAAAACATGATCTTTGTAAGCACATGTTGAAGTACATAAGTATAAAATTTACATATTTTATCAATAAATACATATTTGTTAGTTCATTGTACTTGTAAATAACCAAATGTAGGTATATTTTGACTTTGATTCTTTATCAATATTTGTTGACATTGAGTGCAAATAATTTATATGCTCTCTAATATACCTATAAGTCTTTCATCGCACAACATGATTCATGTTACACCTTCAGCATGTTATTTGCTGAATCGAAACATTGCGAATGAATAGTAACTTAGGGTAATGTACTTGTATGACTTTCATTTAACATCTAATCCATCACAGTTTGTTATTGAATTGACAGAAGGACGAGGTACGTCTATGTGACCACACTTGAAGCATTTATAATAATTATACTTAGAGTGTGTTTGGATAGAGAACATACTATCGTAGCAAAAAATGGGAACTAACATCTTCATAAACAAAATACTATGAAATAGGACTGCAGCACCCTCATTGTCACATTAGTTCCCTTTTAGAACAGACTACCTATTTATGGTTTTTCCTGAGTGACTGACTGACAGTCTAGCTACAATCTGCTGGTCCTAACTAAAGACAAGAAAAGGGTTTGAACATTTTCCTTTGGAATCTGGCATATCCATACGCTGCCGCCATTTGACTTTTTTTTACCCGACTGCGTAAGAAGGCGGGTTATGTATTTCGAGTGTATGTATGTTTGTATGTATTTATGTGGGTATGCATGGTTAGTCCAGCCGATTAGTCGTGAAAAGGTAACAAATAGGCAGTTACTTTCGCTTTTATAGTATTACAAAGGCTATTTACGTCCGGCATAGTTTCATTCTACTTTCAGGGACAAGTGACACTAAAGTTACGCACATAGTGTAGAATTTAAGTATATTGTAAATTTTGCAATAATCTACTAATGACTTTCATCTCGTAATGTATAATAGTTATAATTTATATTCAATAATCGACTGACTTTAAATTATAAAAACTTTTTCAATATTGGTCATTTTTTTGGATTTTAAATTATAAATAAATAGTGAACTCTTATTAAATGTACTGCACAGAATAATCTTAATTGTAACTTAATCTTAATTGTATCTTATGTAACTATAAAATGTAAAATTTGTATAACCACCATTGTAAAATGACTTGCCTAATATGACAGATATGTTATAAAATGCAATAAAGAATCAAATCAAATAACAATAAGGAACGAGACAGCTTAGGGTACCATCCACCATAGGGGGTAGGGTTTAGGGGATGGTGTAGGGGGTAGGGTCATTTTATTTAATATGAGTGTTCCTACTTATACATATAAATAAATATTTTTAATTGTAATACATTCAACGACATCCACACACTCAAATAAACCAGCCAGTGCATGTCGTGACACGCGCAAAATAGGGTTCCCGTAGTTGCATATCTGGGGGCACGGCCGTGCCCCCGCCATGTGAGCCAGCGGGTACGGCCGGCCGGTCACAATATATGTGAACTGAAAACAAGATCTCCTGTTTGATACTATGAACATTTACCGCCTTACCGAAAAACGTTGCATAACTTTAAGCAATGATTAACGTATTTTCTTCTCTTTATTAACTTCTCGCTCACTAGTAATGACACTTGCGGAAAGAAGACAGAGAATTTAAGACGATGGTTAAAGTTAAGTAACGTTTTTCGGTAAGGCCGATTATGATTAACTTAATGTATTAATTATAAATATAAAATTTTCATACCTTGTTTCTCTATGTACATTTTTCAAGTTGATCATCTCTCGATTACTCATTAACTTGTAAAGCCTATTTAGCTGAGATAGTTTAGCTTTTTAACCGACTTCCAAAAAGGAGGAGGTCCCATATATGTTTTATCAAAATCGGTTCAGTATTTTGGTTTTTATAACAAAATAACTAAAAAATATGTCATCCAAATAAACGGATTGCGTATTTTGAAATCGTTTTTTAGTTTTTTTAAATGATTACTTGTAATTTCTACATATATGCTACAAGCATGCATTTTTTCATATCTCCAAAGTCAACTGTTTAGCCGGTGGATGGGGGCGGGCACTTGACAAAACTATCACCTTAATTTAAAGCTTAATATTACAACGTACTAATAGTTCGCCAAAACATTATAGTCTAAGTAAGATCCGGCTGCAGAATCAGTGCGCTCATCGAGTATTTGCTAAAAACCAAATATTTACGCATATTTATGATTAGGAGAATATATATCTACTAGGGTGCCTATCAAAATGTGTCCGTAAGTATTTTTAATTAATTTATTATTAAGTAATTAAATTTTGGGACGTTTATACGTTCATAATGTACATTTATTATTTATATATCAAATGAAAGCTATTTTTTTCTGTTTGTTATGATATAGGGGTGCCTAATTAAATCTGGCCGCAAATTAGGGGTGCCGGCTGTTAAAGATGGTAAATAAGCCATTGCGCATGCGTCGAATGCTAGTGTTCTCAACCACCGGTGCAAACAGTAGTAGGGACGACTTAATAAATACTCTAAAAGAAATGTCTTCCTTTTCAAAATGACAAATTTGAGAATTACAACCAAAAATTAATATTGACGTAAAATAAAAATACGGCTGAACCTTATTTGATGAAACATAACTAAGAACACTCTCGAAGAAATCCTCTTTCAAACAAAAAAAAAAAACTAGATCAAAATCGGTCCATCCGTTCGAGTTTTATGATGCCACAGACAGACACACACGTCAAACTTATAAAACCCCTCTTTTTGTTTTTGTTAAAAAACAATATAATTTTAGGCAATTCGTTAAAAAGAAATGAAGGTTGATTTTGAAAGTAGGAACTGCAACTATAGACACACACACACACACACATATAACTACCATAACACCTACATACATTACATTAAACCAGAATCGTTGCCTTATACATTCTTGTATTTTAGGTTCAATACCTACGAGACTGGTAACTTGAGCAATATGCTTGCTTTAACATGAATAACAGCATTCTGGAGCTACAAATAACATGGGAATTCTTTTTTACCCGACTGCGTAAGAAGGAGGGTTATGTTTTATAAAAAATACTTTTATATCTATTGTAACGATGATGATGATGATGGTGATATTTCTAGAAGGAAATGCTCCTCGACTATTTAAATAAAGAATCTCGTCAACATTCTAGAAAGTTCGAAACAAATGATAAAAACAAAAGACGAGCGAAAAGACGATCGAAATTGAACATTCTGGAACGAAACAAATGACTATCGAAATAAAAGCTTCTAGAAGGTTCTGCGGGGTATATAAGGATCTTCAGTCGCGGACAGAGGGCAGTTCGGATACAAATAGCATACAGGAAAGAAGAAAAAGTTACATGTGAAAGTGAAGTGTTGAAGTGAACAGTATAGTGAAGAGACGTTATAGTAGTAGAGTGTTGATCGGAACACGGTCTCTGTGTGTTTGCAGCGCGTCGATTCTGTAATTATTGTCGGTGTTCGTGTTATAGACTGTGAGTGCTCTGTAGAAGATACCACATGTCAGTGAATTAAACGGGTTTGAATAACATCGTTGTTTCCTTCCAATCCCTATACCCACTTCCCGTAACATTTGGTGTCAGAAGTGGGATTGGAAGGAAGGATGCCAATCATGCCTAGAGATGGCCCAAACACCCGCTCAAGGGGAGCCGCTCAGCAACAAAGCGGCGGAGACCAGGAAGCCGCTAGTACGGGAAATCCTCGGACACGTGAGGAAGCCGGTGAGGGGACTTCCGGCGGTGACACTGTGAGTGCTCCAGTTCCTCCAATGAACCCTCATGAAGGAACCTCTGCCAGTGCTACTGTGAGTGCTCCAGTTTCTCCAGTGGACCTTGGTGCACTACTACAACAAATGCGCGCTATGCAGGAGGAGCAGGCACGCCGCCAAGAGGAACAGCTGCGTGCCTTGCAGGAGGAGCAGGCACGCTGTGAAGAGGAACGCCAGCACCACCAGGAGGTGCAGCTGCGTGCCTTGCAGGAGGAACAGGTACGCCGTGAGGAGGAACGCCAGCGTCGTGAGGAGGATCGCCAAAGTGCTATGCAAGAGCGTATTCTAACGGCTATCTCTGAGGGGGCAGTAAAAGTCACAGAAATACAGAAGACTGTAGAGATGCACGAAGATCGTCTAAACGAGTACCAGGCCCGTTTCGAATCAGCGGAAGGACGTCTCCAAAGACTCGAAGTAAGCGGAACCAGCGGTCCAGCAACTGCAGTCACAGCTACTTTGGGTGGCAGTTTCAAAATTCCCACATTTGACGGGACCTCTTCATGGGCTGCATATAAGCGACAGCTTTCGGCTGTTGTCGAACTAAACAACTGGAGCGAGGAAAAAGCAAAGACAGCTCTCACTTTGGCATTGCGTGAACAAGCCACGTCGGTACTGGAAGCCGTAGAACCTAATGCCTCGTACCAGGAGTTGGTGGATGCTTTGGAGTCCCGATATGGCGACTCGCATCTGGAACATGCCTACCGGGCTCAGCTTCGTGATAGATCCCAGAAAGCCAACGAAAACCTGCAACAGTGGTCACTAGAAGTGGAGAAGCTCGTAAGGAAGGCATATCAATCTTCACCAGCGAACCTAGTCGACAGTATGCTGTTGCAGACGTTTGTCGATGGAATCAACGACAAAGAAGTGAGGGCAACAGTACGCTTGGCGCACCATGAAAACATCAAAGAAGCGGTGGCACACGCTCTTGAGGTGGAGGCGGTACGTCGGGATTCCAAGAGCGGCTCTGTGCGTAAAGTTGTTTCAACAGAAGAGCGGGAAATACCACGGCGGACCTTTGCTCCGCGTTGTTACCAGTGTGGAGAGCGTGGGCATTTGAGATATGGTTGCCCCAATCGTAGCTCGGTAAGGCGAACCGACGCTGGAACACAAGCGTCGGAGAATTCGGAAAACTAAAGCAGGCCAGAGCTACGGGGTGGGCGCTGGCCAGTAATCAGGGAACCCCAAATTTTATGATCTATCAAAGCTCAGACGGAAACAGCTTAACCGTCGATGGAAGAATAAATGGAACTGCATGCCAACTGACTTTGGACACAGGAGCTTCGCGTACGGTAGTGGGGGTACAGATGACACGGAATAGTAGAAAATTATATTCCTGCAGAGAGACTGTGCAGTTGAAAACGGCTACCGGCCAGCGCATACCTGTAAGAGGGGAGCAGAAGGTGGCAATTAAGGTTGGTGACAAGCTTTACTGGCATTGGGCGGTGATAGCTGAAATTGTGGATGACTGCATCATCGGTTTAGATTTTCTGAAAGAACATCAGTGCAAACTTGATATTGAATCCGGAATCCTTAAGTGTGGATCGATTGAGGTTCCAATGAAGGGAGCCAGGGGAGGTAAAGTCTACTGCCTTAAGGACACTAAGCTACCACCACGAACTCAGACTTTGGTACCGATAAAGTTAGCCGAAAATGTAAGCACTGATCGACAACATTGCTTAGTTGTAGAGAGAGTCAAAGGAGAAAACGCATGGTTACCGGCTAGAACGGTTGTTGGAACGACAAAAAAAATGGCGGTACCGGTCTTGAATTTGAGTGATAATCCTCAAATACTGAAGAAGGGGTGTCTGATCGGTGAGAGCGAAGAAATAGTCTGGCTTCGAAACTGCGACGAAGTGAAGAAAACTCACTCGAATGCGGTTGATTTTAGTAACGTCCTAGATAACTGCAAGGGGGATTTAAGCACAGTGGAGCTGACAAAAGCGAAAAATTTACTGCGACATTTCGGTGACATTTTCTCCAGAGGGGACGCGGACATTGGAAGAACAGGGCTATTTCGACATCGGATCAATACCGGGAACGAGCAACCAATCCGCCAACGGCCTCGGCGGATTCCGTTCGCTAGAGAAAAGGAAGTTGAGGACATGTTAAAAGAGATGGAAGGTAATGGAGTCATTGAACCATCTTCTAGCCCTTGGTGTTCTCCAGTTGTCCTAGTTAAGAAGAAAGACGGGTCAACCAGGTTCTGCGTCGATTATCGGCGATTAAATAATGTGACAAAGAAAGATAGCTATCCACTACCAAGGATAGACGACACGCTGGACACTTTAAATGACATGAGATGGTTCTCTACGCTTGATCTCAAAAGTGGCTACTGGCAGGTGGAAATGGATACCAGTGACAAGGAAAAGACGGCATTCTCCACAGGGAAAGGGCTTTGGCAGTTCAAGGTGATGCCATTTGGATTATGTAATGCTCCAGCCACTTTTGAGAGATTAATGGAGCGTATACTAGCCGGTCTGTTAGGGGAAGCTTGTCTGGTGTACCTCGATGACATAATAATAGTCGGACGGAACTTCGACGACCATCTAAAGAAGTTGGAGAGCGTGTTCAACAAAATAAGAGGAGCAGGCTTGAAATTAAACTTAAAGAAGTGCTCTTTCTTCAAACGCCAAGTTGAATATCTGGGGCATGTTATATCTGAAGAGGGCGTGGAAACTGATCCAGCAAAGATTTCCGCAGTGAAAGATTGGCCTACTCCAACCGATAAAACTCAAGTAAGAGCATTTATGGGACTATGCTCGTATTATCGTCGTTTCGTAAAGAATTTTTCCGATATTGCCAAACCACTGCATAGACTCACAGAAGAAAAACGGCCATTTGTTTGGGACCAAGAATGTGAGGCGGCTTTTAATGAACTGAAAGGGCGGCTATGTGAAACTCCAATTCTCGGATATCCTGATGCGAATGGTGATTTTATAGTTGACACCGATGCGAGCAATGTAGGCATCGGAGGAACATTGTCACAGAAGACACAGGACGGGGAAGTGGTCATAGCCTACTTCAGTAAATCGTTGTCCAAACCTGAAAGAAACTATTGTGTGACGAGAAGAGAACTACTAGCTGTAGTAAAAACGTTACAACACTTCAAGAAGTATTTGCTGGGGCGGAAGTTTCACGTCAGAACAGACCACGCGGCGTTGAAGTGGTTACTGCAGTTCAAGAATCCGGAAGGCCAGGTTGCACGTTGGATTGAGCAACTACAAGAATTCGATTTTGAGGTAGAGCATCGAAGTGGAAGTTCCCATAGAAACGCTGATGCTTTGTCAAGACGGCCTTGTTCTGAGAGTTGTAAGCATTGTGGAAGACAGGAAGCAAGAGATGAAGTTACAGTCCGACTGATTAGAACAGATGCCCTTGATGATGACTTTAGCAACGATGCTATGCGTAGAGCTCAAAATGAGGATGAAAATTTGAAACCAATTCTGGATTGGATGACAAGTGGAACTCCTCGTCCCGGGTGGAGTGAGATATCTGGTATGAGCGCAATCACTAAAAGTTATTGGGCACAGTGGAATAGTTTGGTCCTCTGTGATGGAGTTTTGCATCGAAAATGGGAAAATGTGTCTGGAAACGACACCCATCTACAAACTATTGTACCGAAAGCAAAAATTTCGGAAGTACTAAGAGTTTACCATGACGGAACATCGGGTGGGCATCTCGGAGTAAAAAGGACACTTATGAAAATACGGCAACGTTATTATTGGTTACATTGCAAGGAAGATATCGAGGACTGGTGCAGGAAATGTGAACGATGTTCTTCGGTTAACGGACCCCATACACGGAGTCGAGGGGCGTTACGGTTGTATAACGTCGGAGCTCCTTGGGAACGGATAGCAATAGACGTTGCCGGTCCATTTCCCTTGTCCAATAATGGAAATCGTTATATTCTCGTGGTTATGGACTATTTCACGAAATGGCCTGAAGCGTTTGCGTTACCTAATCAGGAAGCTGTCACTGTAGCGAGAAAATTGGTGAACGAGGTCTTCTGTCGATTTGGGTTACCACTTGAAATTCATAGTGACCAGGGAAGAAATTTCGAATCGCATGTGTTCCAGGAAATCTGTAAGTTAATGGGGATACATAAAACGCGAACTACACCATATCACCCACAATCCGACGGAATGGTGGAGCGTTTTAATCGAACTTTGGAGCAGCATCTGGCAAAAGTGGTTGATTCACATCAGAGAAATTGGGACGAGTATATTCCTCTGTTTCTTTTGTCATATAGAACGGCTGTTCATGAAAGTACTTGTACTACGCCAGCTCGAGCGAACTTTGGCAGAGAGCTTCGACTTCCAGCAACGCTTTTGGCAGGGTGTCCTCCGGATGCACCAAGATATGTCACAGAATATGCAGATGAACTAAGAAAGCGTATGGAAGACGTACATCAACACATGAGGGAAGCCAATTTGCGTGCCAGCGATCGGATGAAAACTCGATATGACAGAAATGTTAACTCAGGAGGATTTGAAGAAGGTTCTTTAGTTTGGCTACACAACCCTGTGCGAAAGCTAGGTAAATCACCGAAGTTACAGCCAAGCTGGGAGGGACCGTATCAAGTTATTACAAAGCTCAACGACGTAACTTACAGAATTCGGAAAACGTCACGAAGTCCTGCGAAAGTTGTGCATGTGGATAGGTTAGCACAATACTACGGCTCTAATGATGCTCGAGACGAGCATGTCTAAGGAGGGGGTAGTGTAACGATGATGATGATGATGGTGATATTTCTAGAAGGAAATGCTCCTCGACTATTTAAATAAAGAATCTCGTCAACATTCTAGAAAGTTCGAAACAAATGATAAAAACAAAAGACGAGCGAAAAGACGATCGAAATTGAACATTCTGGAACGAAACAAATGACTATCGAAATAAAAGCTTCTAGAAGGTTCTGCGGGGTATATAAGGATCTTCAGTCGCGGACAGAGGGCAGTTCGGATACAAATAGCATACAGGAAAGAAGAAAAAGTTACATGTGAAAGTGAAGTGTTGAAGTGAACAGTATAGTGAAGAGACGTTATAGTAGTAGAGTGTTGATCGGAACACGGTCTCTGTGTGTTTGCAGCGCGTCGATTCTGTAATTATTGTCGGTGTTCGTGTTATAGACTGTGAGTGCTCTGTAGAAGATACCACATGTCAGTGAATTAAACGGGTTTGAATAACATCGTTGTTTCCTTCCAATCCCTATACCCACTTCCCGTAACACTATTTTGAACAGCAGGGTTCGAACAAATATTCGTAATAGTACGAGATCCGGCTGCAGAATGAGCCGCTTAAGTTATAGTTTTATAAACTCATACTTGGTCGTGATGTGTATGTTTGTGTGTATGTTTCGTTTCTACACTGGTTCTTGATATCATAAACGTCTTGACAGAATTTTACGCACCACCGTCTACGCGTCTGTACCTCCTCAGTACGTGTGCTACATTTTACGGATGCAATTAGGGTTGTCAACATTTCTTCAGTTGATTATAGTATTTTCAATGTAAGTTTTAATAAAGTATAGAATACTACACAAAAATATAATATTTCTTGGAAAATTAAAAATGAAGGTGGTTGCGTGGTTTTTACCTATTTATTTTTATAATAACTATATATATATGTATATATATATATATGTTTTGCACGTCTTGCATCCTTTAACACAAAGACAGCATGAAATGCTTTGTAGCATTCAACATTCAATTTAAGCTGTAGGGTTCGATCCTCACCCAGGACAAACATTTGTGTGATGAGCATGGATGTTTGTTATGTGTCTGGGTGTTTCTGTATATCATAAGTATGTATTTATAATAAAAAGAGTACGTACTTATAAGCTTTGTTTAGTTTGGAGCTAGATGGCGAATGGCGTACGGTAGTGTGAAACTGTCCAACAATATTTATTTATTAAATTTAATACTTCACGACCATGTTTTATGAAAATGCAGGATAAACCGCGGCGCAAATTCTAATATTGTAAAGGAGAAAGTAATGTCTGTTTGTTACTTTTTCACGATTCAACGGCTGAACCAATCGTGAAGAAATTTGACACGGAGAATTTTATGGTCTGGAGAAGGCTATTTTCGTCATCATCGGCATCGTTCACAATACTCGGGTGAAACCGCGGGCACAGCTTATATACGTGTAACAGAATATTCCGTTGTTGCAGGTCCATCAAAGCTGCCTCCAGCGCTGGGTGGACGAGAAGCAGCGAGGCAATATATCACGTAAAGTCCTCTGTCCACAATGCAAGGCGGAATACATAGGTAGGTACGATATATGTAGGTTCTTAGGCGTGAACTACACCACACGTCGGACACTCCATACAAAGGCGCGCTATTCAGTGACACATACGCGAGTTGACGTCTGTTTCCCACATACACACACACACGTGTACGATTTTGTCTTTGTCTTGACTATGTATGAAGTTAAGATCGTCGTTTGTCGCTTGCTCGTGACATTAATTGGTATTCAAACGTTTGTAGCCCGCAACGCTTGTCACGAATGACAAATGAAAGCGCCGTGCCGTCAAACCTTAGCAAATGCAGGACGAGCGCGGGGAGTAGGTGAGGAACCCGAAATTGTCAGGAGGCGGAGAGTGTCCGTTCTGTATACATATAATACTACTAATCGGATGTGTAAAGGCAAAGAGACGCAAATTGAAAAAAGTTGATTCGAGAAAATAGCACTCAAAATTTTTATAGCCAAGCGTTTGTATACTTTTACGGCACTTGGTCCTCCTAAGATCTCAGAGATAAAAATTCTCAATAAAACGTCAAGTATACTATCATATTGGTCGTGAAGTGTAGATAGTGCTATAAAGGCAGAAAGCCGTAAATCAAGTTGCGGCTCTTTGTCTTTACACACCAGTAATGACTTCTGTGATCTCACTACAACTAGGTAAGTCTTGTGTTTAACACAAAACTTAGGTGTAGTAACATCACATTTAGTTGTACGCCACGATTTCACCTGCTATCCTGCAGGAACGTTATTTTTAATAGTAAATAAATCCTGTACCTGTAGCTATTTCTAAATATTTCGATGTCTATCTATGTTATAAAATATATGAATGATTACATCGAAAATCCTTTCTCTGAAAACATCCGGAATCAGACAGTCAAATTGTCTGAAACAGATTCGGGTAAATTAAATATCAGCAAGAATATTTCGGATCATATATAGGTTACTCAAATATTATCCAAATCTAAGCAGTTATGATTTTTGTATAGAGTACAAGTGCATTTTATATATTTCAGTGGTGTTCCCGTCGATGGGTGCGTTCGTAGCTCTTCTGGACACAGTCGAGGAGATGACACACAAAATATGCCCGTTCATAGCGGGCGGGGTCCTGCTCGGCTCGATATACTGGATCGCGATCACTTACGGAGCCGTCACTGTCATGCAGGTAAACTATACGTTCGTAGCGCTTCCATTCTAAGGTTGCCACTCGGGAAATGAAAGGCAAATATAAACCGTGTACATCAGAATCGGTCTAATAAAGAAATATCCATCACACATAGCCACCCGAAAAACATAACCCTTTTTGACCGATTAACCGATTTTTTTGCACAGTCTGGTTAAAATAATTTAGTGGACTAACCAACTGTGATGACATTACTGTGACTTTGTTTTTATGCAGAGGACTCGAGCGTTTTGCTACGCCACCAGCGTGAAAATAACAATAATTTACATGCTTAAACAAACTCACATTTTGCGGTTGGATTATTCATAATTTTAAACATACCAAACGCTAAACCACCGTGAAGAACAAAACAAACCAATATTTAGCTACATGGTTTTGGTAATTTACATTTACAAATACTTGTTTATTTTGCTTTGCTCTGTCCTAACTTCTATAATTAATATATAAAAAAAAAAAAAAAAAAAAAAAAAAAAAACAACCGACTATACGCAATTTCGTTAGCTTGAATGGTTCTTTTTTTTTCAATTATTTCGTTTTAGAAACCATACTTTCTTTTGAAATTTCTTTTTTTTATGTAGGATATGATCTACGATTGACCACCAACTCGCCTTATGTTAAGCGACAGTGTTCCCGAGGTTGGAATTCGTCGATCTAGAAAATATATATTCTAGAGTGAAAAGATATTTTGAAAATTCCAAGATTGTAGTTCTCAGGAAACAGAGATGGCGGCAAAGAACATACTTGTGCAGTAGCCACAAGAATGACCAATCTGAAAGTATATCATTTCAAAGTTAAAAAAATCTAAATCGGTTTATAATTGGCGTAGTTATGCGGTAAAAACCAGAAAAAGAAAACAACCGAATTGAGAACGTCCTGACTTAGGTTAATTTATTTATAACAAAGTTAAACATATATGTATTAATAACAATATGTATGACTAACTATATACAAAAAATAAAAATTAAACTACTATACATACTAAACTCTAAACTAAAACTAATCTAACAAACTACTACTAGCAGTAGGCATTGTGCCCAAAATGCTGGCCGCATTGCCACGTTGAATAACAATGCTAATTCTTTGTGCAAAGTAACTTCGACCAATCGCGGAGCAAGCTCTTTATAAATTTTCTTTTGCACCAGATCTCCACGGACCCAGTGTTTCGACTCCAAAAGGCTCAAATATACATATAACCGCTGTCAAGGGTACAATAATGTCCTCCGAAAATATTAAAAAATAACGTTTATAGAAGTCGTTTAAAAAGATAGGTTTGATGTGACTATGTCAAAATATGTCCGCCATTAGTCACCAATAAATACATGTACTAACTGTACCAAAATAAACAATTTTTTCCGGTCATGTTTGCCAATTAACACTATTTGTGTCCATAACGGGAAGATGATACGCTGACAAATCTTTAAAAAAAACCGTTATGGTACGCATGTACTTTGTGTTTACGTAGTCTACAGTTCTCATAACCTATTGACTCACTCGCATACGTGACTTTAGCAATGTTGCCGGGGTACCTTTTACCCGATTACACAAGGATTGTTATGTTTTTAACCCCCGACCCAAAAAGAGGGGTGTTATAAGTTTGTATGTCTGTGTGTTTGTCTGTGACATGGTAGCTCTCAAAAGGATGGATCGATTATGATGATCTAGTTATTTTTGTTTGCAAAAACATCGAATGTTCTTAGGTTTGTTTCATCAGAATCGGTTCTGTCGTTCATTATCTAAAAACCCCCGAGATTTTTTTAAACTTACTTGTTCGGTAGTTTGTATGTAGGTATCTATGCTAGTTTACCTCCTACTTACCGCTTTTTTATCGAGTTTGACGTACAAGAATTAAGAAATATACTTAAAAGTAAAACCACTAAATAGTAATAGTATTTGTGAGATAAAGTTTTTTTTTTAATCGTATTATCGTATATTTGCGAATGAGTCAGTGTTGTTTGAGAATCAATATCTGTGAAGCCCCCCAAAACGGTTTTGTTACGAATTGGAAACTTAATATATTACTCATAATTGATTTTAGAGTACATCTGGAAACCCGAAAAAGTAAAAACCTCTGTTTCATTCAATTTAACTTTACGTATGTGTGAATTGCGTAAGACCGCAGAAGTTGTTCATAGGAAATGTTCAATGAGTCACTAGTACATAAAACAAAATAAATAAAACCGGACAAATGCGAGTTAGACTCGCCCACCGAGGGTTCCGTACAAACTAAACAATAGGGGGGGAATCATTTTTTTTTTTATATTTTCCTTCATAAACCGAAAAATATACATCGTAAAAATATTTAAAAACCTGTTATAGCTTATGCTAATGAAGCTCTTTCATATGATTCCCCACATGATACGGTTAATTCACTTTAAAATTTGGGCCCTCATTCCTTGCATAAAGACTTACTTACTTACTTACCATCAGGCGAACCGTCTGCCTTTTTGCTTCACCTATTCTATAAAAAAAAGACACTATTTTTTGTGATTAAATTTAAAATGTCCAGTTTTCAAAGTCAGTTGTCAGTAGGTCAAAGTACCCCATAAGTTTTAATTCCCTTGTGAGCGTCGAAATGTGGGTTTTTTACGACATATTCGGCTGTAACTTTTTTTTTACGAAAACTGAGAAATTTGATTTTTCTTTCTGCAGCAAGAGACTATGGATCTGCGTATATAGTTTTAATTTCAACTCGATACCTTCACGCGTTCCCGAGATAAAGGTCTTGACACCCGGACGGACAAACAGACAGACGGGCAACAAAGTGATCCTATAAGTGTTCCGTTTTTTCCTTTTGAGGTACGGAACCCTAAAATTATATTTAAAAAAAAAAAACTGGAAAAAAACGACTTCAAAATACGAAGTGAATGTAAGTTTTTGCAGGAACGTATGCGCAATGCCTCTGCGGTTATTAAGTAGTACTTGGGTTTGAGATGGTTTCGAGTAGCTTAGATAAGTCTTTCACCCGAGGTAAACTTTAACTCCGTTAACTTTAAGGATAGTAAATAAGAAACTAATAATTAAACTTATTCGAATTGGCTTGCGCTTTCAAATATTTTTAGTTAAATTACGTATAATTTTCGGTTTATAAAAGAAAACATAAAAAGTGTAGATAATTTTTCTCCTTTTATCTACTGGTTTGTACGGAATCCTCGGTGGGCGAGTCTGACTCGCACTTGTCCGGTTTTTATTTTAACATTAGATAGATCTACGATTGACCACCAACACGCCTGATGCTAAGCGACGGTGTGTTATTTTTGACTCTGCGGAAGTGACTAACAATTTAAGTTTGACAGCAAATAGTGTTTGAGTTTTTGGCTATTCGCGTAATTTTTTTTTTAATAAGCGAAAGGGCAAATTGTCTTTGCCGCTCTTGGCCATATGCGTCGATCCCGGTGAGGATGGAGCTCGTCGATCTAGATTCTAGATAGAGGCTAGATTGAATAGATATCTTCTAGCTATTCACTCGTAATCTCTATTCTGTCGTCTGTGAAGCTCTTCAAAGTTGTGTACATTTCTTATCCTTATTAATCTTATTATATCACCATTAATCCGAGTATAATCACGATTGTTATTGTTTTTCATTGATATGACAGTGGGTTAATGTGTTGATACCGACTGTGAATCATGCCTATTTTTATCTTGCAGAAAAAATTGTTTTCCATTGCAGTCTTAATGTTCTGTTACATGCGTTAGTTTATATATAAATAAAAAGTAATGTTGGTTGGTTATGTACATTATTTGAAAACGGGTCGATTGACTGGTTTGACTGTTTTTAGGGTTCCGTACCTCAAAAGGAAAAAAAACGGAACCCTTTTAGGATCACTTTGTTGTCCGTCTGTCAAGACCTGTATCTCGGGAACGCGTGACGGTATCGAGTTGAAATTAAAACCATATACGCAGATCCATAGTCTCTTGCTGCAGAGAGAAAAATGAAACTTATCAGATTTATTATAATGAAAGAAAAATTGTAAATGTTTTCCGAAAATTTTGGAAATTCAAGAAATACTTAATAATAGATTGTTAACACAAGAGTGGATAGGACACGATTTAGCCACGAGGTGGTGCTAATATGGCTCGAGTGGCTGAATAGACCTTTCATCCGAGGTTAACACTGCTTTTCATTTCCAATGTAAGGAACGTATATAAATCTGTGTATGTAAACAAAATCCATATCTGAATCTAATAAACTCATTCTATACAAATCTGTTATACGTAAATAATTAGTACTCGACTGTACACGAAGATCGAATTGCCGCTTTCGCGTCTTTTAGTGTTTTTTTTGTGGCAATTTACCATCCATTATTTTTTTTTAAATATTGCAGATGGTGAAATAATATAGAAATGTCAAAACAGGTGTTTTATTTTAATAATTGGACAGCAGGGAAAACGTTTTCCAGGGACGAAAAGTACTGTTTTCATCCCTGTGTTCAGATAACTTGCAAGCGTACTTTCCGAGTGTGAGAAATGAAAAATATATTATTTGATAACGGTGTAAAGGGCTAAATATATCACATGGACAGAAATAAATAAAAATTAACAAATACTTTTCCTCGTTTTATATATAGTACACTTATATAGAAATTTCATCAAAATCGATTCGAATCGAATAGTTTGGTTTCTAAAACAAAATTACGCAATTTGTTTCCAGGTTTTAAACTTTAATAATAGTTACACAAAGGAAAAAAAAACCGAAAACTGTACTTTTTTTTAGTTGATCACAAAAAATAGGGTGTTTATGTAAGGAAGGAGGGTCTACATTTTAGTGCTTTAACCGTATCATGTGGGATATCATATAATATAACTTCATTAGCAAAAGCTAAAACAGGTTTTTAAATATTTTTACGATGTATATATTTCGGTTTATGAAGGAAAATATAAAAAACCTTTTATCTACTAGTTTGTACGGAATCCTCGGTGAGCGAGTCTGACTCGCACTTGTCCGGTTTTTTTTGTATGTGATTGCTTCGCCAATTATGAATGAATTTTGATGATTTTTTGTTTGATACTTAGGTCATATTTCAGAAGTGGTCCCATATAATTTTTATTAAAATTGGTTCACTACTTTAGTTTATAAAACAAAACAACTAGAAAAAATATGTTATCCAAGTAAACAAAATTGTGTATTTCGAAGTCGGTTGTTGCAGTTTTAAAAAATATTATTTAATATTTTATTTGTATTATATTTTTATTTATTTTTTGAATATATATTTTTTTCAAATATTTATTTTACCACCTCAGCGTCATTAATATAAGAATTATTGTATACCCGTGCCAAATTACAGTTTTTTAGTATTAAAAGTCTTTGAGCTAAGCCGTGGACAGACAGACGAACGGTCAGACATGGCGAAATCACAAGAGTTCGTAGTTGACTACGGAACTCAAAAAAATGAATTAGTAAATACGTAGCGCCGTAGCATTAACCGCCTATATTTGACAAATTCGCTATTCTTACTTGCGTAACGGCAAGCTTGTATTTTCACAGTGTTGCGCAACATTTACATTTTGCATCCGCAATCATGTGTAGCGATCATGGTAATCTCCTTGATGTCATATCTTGCCGCTTTCACCTAGCCCTTTCGGCCGTGGCAACTTCGACAAGCTTTCGAATGGAAAGCTAAACCTATTACGCGCAGGCGGAAGGATTTTTGATAATGGCCGGGATATTTCCGGGGGGTTTGGACCCCCAAATCCCCCTGCCTACGGCCTTGGGTCACGGTAATGATCGATAAGATCTTTTCAACCGACTTCAAAAAAGGAGGAGGTTTTCGTCTGTTCGTCAATGTCAATGTCAATTCGTCTGTTTTTTTATGTTTGTTACCTCATAACTTTCGACTGGGTGAACCGATTTTGATGATTCTTTTTTTTTATTTGAAAGCTGGTGCTTCCCGTGTGGTCCCATTTTGGTCCAGTTCTGACAAATCTAAAGTCGGTTCAAAGTCTGTCAAAGTCGGTTGCTTCAGTTTTTTAAACTATAATTATTGTTATTATGTACATAATAGGCTTACGCTTGACCGCCAACTTACGATTTTAAGTGACGACGTTGCGGTTTACGACGGAATGCGTTTGTCTAGATTTTTTTTACGCAAGATAGATCTACAATTGTCCACCAACTCGCCTGATGTTAAGTGACGCAGTGGCAGAAGATGGAGCTAGGATGGATCGATCTAGAAAATATCTGTTCACGCCTTGAAAATTCCAAAATTGTATTTCTCAGGAAATGGAGATGGTGGCAAAGAATTCCATTCCTTTGCAGTACGCATCAAGATCGTAGACCGATACCAATTCACTAGCGATTTAAAGACACACACATGATATATATATATATGTGAAAAACCCGCTCAGAAACCGTATTTACAATTTCGCAGTCCGCATGATAAAAGTAGAATTAATCCAATATAAAAATATTACTGCCATTTCTTATTGGGGGCTTAAGATCATCAACATGATTTGAGAGCCAGTTGACTTCCCAGGCAAGATGTGTGTAAATAGGTAGGTAAATATGTAAATATTTAGAAAAATAATGAGTTTCCAAAAAGTGGAAAAAAACGGAGGAATTTTGTTTGTATCGAAGGCGGTTGACCGCGTCGCCTCTTAAATGTCACAAATTCAAGTTTTAGCAGAATTTTATGTGAATACTTCATAAATAGAACATTTGTAATTATTTGTCAATACCAGCCTGGGTTTGTAGGCCTACTTGTATTTGTTTCCATATCAATAAACACTTTACGGTTATTTACTTAATTTCAAGTTATGTATGCATGTAATTTAGGCTATGTACAGACAGAACGGTGGTTGTCGCGCCGCGAATGTCTCGCTTTGCCTTGCCTCGCATGCCCCACGCTTGCGTAAACGAATTATTCAGGTATGACGGGTTTCTCCCTGACACTCCCGATCCCGGAGGGCCCCGATTTATAATTGTTTCGATAAAGTCGATTAAAAGTCAATTTAACATACATGCCTTTTTCTCACCGAGGTAGACAGTACCCTTAGTGCAAGTTTTATGAAGAAACGCGGCGATGAAAGTTTTCGTACGCCTCCATAAATTTTTTGAAAGCTTGTTAACTGAAATTCTAATTCCAAATCGTGGAATTTTCAAGGCTAGAAGGAATATCTTTAGATCTAGGATATTTTCTAGATCGACGAGCTCTATTTCGGCCACACCATCGCTTAACAACAGGCGATTTGATTGTTAATCGTAGATATATCTTGCATTAAAAAAAAACTTGGTCAGAATTGAGTAGCAAATGTATCTAACAAATATTATCAATATCAGTATACTTACCGAGCTTCCTAAAGATTGGTTGAAAAATACGACTTCTACACGAGTTCCAACAAACATCCGGCCGGACAGAGGAAAGAACATTTTGCCAGTTGTCGTGAACTACGCAAAGCAAAATAAATAGGCATATTAGTCGTTACGTTAGCTAACAATATGTTAAAGTCGTGCTGGTATGATCTATATTTTTTTTTTTATCAGCCCTGTTTTTACAAACTGTCCCACTGCTGGGCGCGGGCCATCTTCTTATTGTGAGAAGGGTAAGGCCATAGTCTACGCTGGCCAAGTGCGGGTTGGCAGACTTCACACATCTTTCAAGATCATTGAGAACTCTCAGACATGTAGGTTTCCTCACGATGTTTTCCTTCACCGTTTGAAGTTGGCGGCAATCAACAATACGCACATAACTTCGAAAAGACAGAGGTGCGTGCCGTGGGATTCGAACCCAGGACCTGCGGATCACAAGTCAGACGGTCTCCCGACTAGGCTGCCGCGAACTAGCTTAGCTTTCATTAGCTTATGTTAATCCTATACTGATACATTTCCTTTTCTATTCTACTGACGTTCACGAACTTAAAATGCCACTTGTCTCATTATACTGGACTCGATCCTATACCCATTGAGCTAGAATATTTGGAGTCATAATGTTTAAAGGTAAGTGCTCAAATGATTGAAATATCTCTAAAGCTGCTAGTTTATCGTTTTTTAAATTCATTTATGTGAGTGTGTATCTGATTCCTCTAAAATCTGTAAATAAATTATCCGCGATAAAAAGATATTTAGATGTTAGAATTTTGCAGGTGTTACGATAATTTAATTTGGATTGTAGCGATAAAAATTATTCATTTTTAATTAAAGGCATCAAAAGCATTACATCATTATGTAATGCTTAAAGTGAGACGACAGAGCTATAAATGAACGCTAACAATGTTTCAAAAAGTTAATTTTGCACTTAAGAGTCCGTAGTCCGACCATCGTCCGTCTCGCTCGCGCATACTCACATATTTGAAGATATAAAATGACTGCATGAACTTATAAAAAAATTGTCGTTTGTAAAAGTAGAAAACAACATCAAAAATATTCGACAAAAATTTCTATTTGATCCAAGTCAATTTTCATACATAAAAATCGGTTTTTCGTTAATAATTTCTAAAAAAGATTTTTATGTATGAAAATTTAGTGTGGGGACCGCGTATCGGCGCGTGTCAAACTTTAATGATAGGTCGCACTGAGACACGATGGAGTGACGATATGTGGTAACTGGCAGTGTCTGGAAACGGAGAGCTGAAGATCGAGCTGTTCAATGGGAGGCATATGTCCAGCTGTGGACTAGTGTGGGCTGATAATGATTATGAAGAATGTCAGCCATCAGCATGACTTGGACGTGTATTTGCTTGCACCTGGTATTATCATGAATAATTTTGCCAGTCATGTGCTCAGGTGTATTGATTGATACCCTATCTATATTTTATGTGTTCGAATTACAATTGAATTACTAAATAGATACATATCTATTTTTTGCCCGACTATATGAATGTTTGTATGTATGTAAGTATGCATATATGTATGTATGTTTCAATATGGCAACCTACAGCCTAAACTGCTTAATGGATTTTGATGTGCGAAGTGTCGTTAGATTCGTCTTCACTTCCTGAGTGTCATCGGCTATATTTGCACTCATTGCGTGGTCCGGTTCGGTTGTCCGGTTAACCGGCCCCACGGGAAAAAGATTTTTTTCCATGGTACTGTGACCGTACCACGGAAGATTTATTTTTTCTATGGTACGGTAGACCGAACCACGGAAGATTTAAAATGGATTTTATTTGGCCTTTTTAAGTTGTATCATGTTGCAAAAAAAAAACCTAACCTAGCTTTCGACATTGGCTAAACATAGTATCAGCCACTAGGGTTTGGTTGGACATAGTTCTAGCCGGAATGATACCAGCTAGACTAGCTAGAAAGGTTAAACTAAATAAGAATTGCTTAGAATCACAAAAATATAATAAATAATAAAAATAATAAAGTTCCGTGGTCCGGTTAACCGGACCATGGAAAAGAATAAATCTTCCGTGGTTCGGTTACAGTACTAAGGAAAAAATCTTTTTCCCGTGGTCCGGTTGACCGGACAACCGAACCGGACCACGGGCAAGGAATTGTATTTGTTTGTAATAATAATAATAATACACATCGCAAAAATAAACAAAATGCGTGTAACCTCCAACGAACTTTTTTCATAATAACCAAGTGATTTTACTAGAATTATCCGAAAGAATAAGCATTTATAATCTTTTACGACTATATTAAGCGTTCTTTCTCACAAAAACCTTACACTCAACAGTACATAATATATCAAGCGTAACGAAATCGTAAGTTAGACTGCACAAACAGCTTTTCTGCAGTCGGGCGTTTTGTTTTTATTTTAATATAGATATACTTGTTCAATTTAAAGATCCATTTGCGAAATTTTAAGCTTGAATCAAGGAGACTGTTGATTGTAACAGTCTTAACAATCGGTGACAATGACACTTTATAGATCTATTGAATTTATATATATATTCACCTAGCTTGACAATGACATTCAACAGCCTGAGACGCGCGCCGCGACAAAATTTTGGTTTGGTTTCGAAAATCGTAATCAATAAATATATTATCTAATGAATATTAGTGGAAACCGCACAAATCGTGGGTCAAGGCTCAACTCATTGAAATCGCTTCCAGTTGGCCGCGTGCCGACAATGGTCGCCTTATTTACTGTATTTAAATACAATCGTACTTATTGCATTTTATTACTTTAATGCACGTGCAAGGATGTCGATGTAGACTGTGCCGCATGAAAATACTTAATTAGGTACCTTAAGTGTTCGTAGTTTGACCATAGTCCATCTAGCTCGCCCTTACCCAAATTTTTTAAGGAAACTGACTGAATGAAATTATAAAAAAACGTCGTTTGTAAAATTAGAAAACACCATCACAAATATTCGATACAAATTTCAATTTGATCCAAGTTAATTTTCATACATAAAAATCATTCTTGCGTTAATAATTTCTAATAAAACCGGTCAAGTGCGAGTCAGACTCGCCCACCGAGGGTTCCGTACAAACTAGTAGATAAAAGAGGGAAAATGTATACTTTTTTATATTTTCCTTCATAAACCGCAAAATATACATTGTAAAAATATTTAAAAATCTGTTTATAGCTTATGCTAATGAAGCTCTTTCATATGATACCTCACATGATACGGTTAAAGCACTTTAATATTTGGACCCTCTTTCCTTGCATGAAATCCCTATTTTTTGTGATTAAATGAAAAATATTCAGTTTTCGGTTTTTTTCCTTTACGTATACTATAAGACAATGCTTCTTGTCAAATTTTACGGATATAGGGTCAACGCAACGGGAAGCACCCCATAGGTTTTGATACCCTTGCGAGTGATGAAATATCCGTTTTTTGCGACATATTCGGCTGTAACTTTTTTTAATGAAAACTGAGAAGTTTGATTTTTCTCTCTGCAGCAAGAGACTATGGATCTGCGTAACTGGTTTTAATTCACGCGTTCCCGAGATACAGGTCTTGATAGACGGACAACAAAGTGATCCTATAAGGGTTCCGTTTTTTTTTTCTTTTGAGGTACGGAACCCTAAAAACAGCTATTCCTTTAATTTTATTGAATTCTAGCCCGTTCCATCGGTTTTAAACCCTTAGTGGGTGGATGTGTTACCCACCAAATTTTCCTCCCTAGGACCATCGGTTGGGCCATTATCTATGAGTCATTCACCCAAGACATTATTGAAGTGAAAACTTCTTTAGCGGCGTTGGACATTTTTGGGATGGGTAAAAAAAATTAAACTCGCGTCAGATCGTCAGATGGACATTCAGAAACCTATTCTAACGTTCTGCAATTCTGCATTTAAAGTTCATTATTGTATGTACAAGAGCCGTACACGAAGCGTTAGCGTGTTTTTCTTAATACTCTTGTATACAGCGCCATCTAGTACGTTGTTTTAGAACTAACTTTATTATATGAAGTGTTCATACAATAAAGTTAGTTCCAGACCAACGTACTAGATGGCGCTGTATAGTCTTAAAACACGCTAACGTTGCGCGTACAGCGATGAGTAGGGGTTGTTTGTAAAACAATATCTTTGGTCAAATCCTTCACGAGTCAGTCTTGTTGCTATTTTATTTTTTAGTTTTCACTTCTGTGAACCCGTTGTTTATTTTTGTACATAAATGAATTAAGTTATTTTACAAATTAACTACAAACAGATGAATTGTTCAAAGTTGTTTATTATGCTTCCAACCTGTTCAAGAGCACCGTATATAAATCGACTTGATATTCTCGCAAGTTTCTGGTAAGTACAAACTAGACAAAGTAAACGTTTTTCACGGCTGTCACTGTCAAAGTTTGTCTCGTTACTTTGTGAAACTCCTGCGTCAACATTCAACCTTAAGTTAATAGTGATGTACTCTGACAGTTTAACAGCTTCATAACTACACTGTCAGTGCAGTAAATATGCATTGACGTTAGCGACTACATTGTGCCTTGTTTATATTTCAATGGAAAATGTAATGAGGATGTAGACGTTTCTAGGGTTCCGTCGCTATACGAGGAGCCGAAGGTATAGGTAAAAATAATTATAGTTTAATAACAGAAACAAGTACCTATATTAAAAGAAAAAACAAAATGCCCGACTGCAGAATAGCAGCTTTTGCAGTCTAAATTACGATTTCGTTGCGATACGCGATGTTGAGTGTACGTTTTTTGTGAGAAAGTAAAAGCGTAAAATCACTGTAAAAGATTATAAATGAATATTCTTTAAAATAACTCTAGTAAAACCACTTGTTTACTACGAAAAAGTTTGTTGGAGGTTACAAAAAACGCATTTTTTTATTTTTTGCGAGAGACGGCACGGCACGGACGGATCTGGGGGCACGGCCGTGCACCAAAAACCAAAAACCCGCCATGTGAGCTAGTGGGTACGGCCGGGACTATCTTTTCTCGAAGAGATTCGTCGGATTTTTAGACCCTCATATTATTATTACAAAACAATATAGCCTATGACACTGGAAGTGAAGACGAATCTAACGACTCCTCATACATCAAAATCAGTCATGCTGTTTAGGCTGTTGCCGATCATATAAAACATACATACATACCTACATACGCTCGAAAAATATAACCCTTCTTCTTAATCAGTCGGGTAAAAACGACTTCAAAATGCGCGATTTTGTTTTAAAAACCAAACATCTGAACCGATTTGTATATTCCAGGTGGTAGGTCACAGAGAAGGGCTGGAGATGATGGAGTCCGCCGACCCGCTGGTACTCCTGGTGCTGCTGCCGACCATCCCGGTGACGCTCATCAGCGCCAAGATGTACAACTGGGAGGACTCCGTGTTGCTCTTCCTCAGGAAGTACTGCACCAAGATACCGGCGCTCAGCTATATACTGCCATTCGGGAAGTAAGTATAGTTCTATATCCTACTGCCCATGAAGAAGTGGGTATGGATGGGTGCAGGTTGGATGAAGTGGTGACGGCTCTCGGGAACAATAGAGTTCGTGTGTGCACATTTTTGCCCGACTGCGTAAGGAGGAGGGTTATAGAGTAAATATATATCTTCTAGATAGGCGAGCTCCATCCTCGGCCACATCGCCGCTTAACATCAGGCGAGTTGGTGGTCAATCGTAGATCTTGCGTAAAAAAAAAACTGTATGTTTTTATATGATCGCCTACAGCCTAAACGGATTGACCGATTTTGACGTGGAGTTGTCATTAGATTCGTCTGCACTCCCCGAGTGTCATAATAGTACATTATGATACAAGTGTGCTAAGTTGGTCATTACAGTCGAGGCGGAATTGCAGCCCGAGCCGAAGGCGAGGGCGTAATAGAGCCGAGAGTGTAATGACCATAATGCACACGCGTTTCATACGACGTTTTTCAACACACTTGCGAGGAAAAAACACCCATTTATAACTGAAATATTTAATTATTGAAACAATATCCAAAAATCAACAGATGTTTCAGTTGTAGCATATTTCATTCTCTTTGGTTGCAATATTCGTGCCTGTTTTATTTCTTTATGTTATATTCTCGGTTGCCAGTACGATTTTCGAGTGAATTATTTTTATTATGGGCCGAAGTATTCATCTCTGATTGGACTCTGACAATCTAGTAGGCTTAGATTGTGCGCACGCAGGTGCCCTTGCATTGGTTGAATTAATTATACGCGTGCAGGTGCCCTTGCATTGGTTGTAAACAAAAGACACTAGTGCGAAATAGAAAAGTCAAAAGCACGCGTGTTTAATAGGATACTTTTCGACCATAAAAACGGTTGAATAAGGGCCACTTTACGAGCAAGTGTGTTGAAAACTATATTTTTAATAATAACTAGATGACCCGGCGTACTTCGTATCACCTATCAATGAGTGGAGCCGATATTTTCTCAACCTTTTAAACTTTCCCTGGACTACGACAAACATTTCAAAACCTAAATCAGCTAAATCGACCCAGCCGTTCTCGAGTTTTAGCGAGACAAACGAACAGCAATGGATTTTTATGTATATATATATATATATAGAGATAATATACGACTCGTAAAAATCTTGTACTTTTACGTAAGTATTATCAACATCATCTCAGCCATAAGAAGTCTACTGCTAGACATAGGCCGCTTCCACGGATTTATAAAAATACTTGATGGAAGCGGCTTCCATCCTGCGTCTTCCTGCCACTTGTATGAGGTCACATGTCCGTCTTGTGGCTGGTTTGTATTACTTGTAGTATAAGTGATTTTACAAGAATTATTGTAAAGAATATACATTGAATATTTTTAACAGTGGATTTGTTTATACATAGTTTATTAAGTATGTAAATTACATCACATGCCAGACATAGTGAAACTTATTAGTTGACAATTACAAAAACAGTGATAAAGTATCAACGGGATGTAGCGTCACTCGGTCCTCAAAAACGTCCGAGCCCAATGAGCTCTAATTAGACCCCTTACACGATAAAAATAATTTCGATTTTCAAAATAATTCGATGCGGCATAATAGACCGTCTCTAGACTTCTCAGTCTAAAATAGGCTTTAGCGCGGCGACATAAAGTCTATATATCTATATATATATATTTGAAAGGCCTTGTGGCTCAGTTTGTAGTGTGTCTACGTCTACCTGCTGAACTGAAAGGTCGTGGGTTCGATCCCCACCCAGGGCAAACATTTGTGTGATGAGCATGGATGTTTGTTCTGTGTCTGGGTGTTTCTATGTATCATATGTATATATTTACAAAAAAAAAGTATATATGTATTCTATCAACCATCTAGTTCCATAGTACAAGCTTTGCTTAGTTTGGGCTAAATGGTGTTGTGTGAAATGTCCACAAATATTTATTTATTATTTATTTATTATATCACACCCTTGAAGTTCGTCATTGATGGTATATGAGTATCGGTCAATCCAGGTCACTATATTCGTGAATTTTGTTTTAGACTTTACGTCCACGTGATGGAAAGTATTTGGTTGGTTATCTAATGATATTGTTTTTCTTATTTCCAGCGTGGAAAGCGACCGTGGCGCCATCGTGGCCGGCGTCCAGACACCCCCCTCCCCTCCCAGCCACAGCCCCGCAACCAACCACCACCTCTCCCCCACCAGAATATTCTGCTCCGCCCTCCTCCTACCCACCATATCCACGATCATGGGCAAAATATTCTTCAGATCCATACAAAATAACCTGCACCGGACTATATTAGGCGGCCTCACATACATCACTATAAAAGGAGCTCTAAAAATATATCATAAACAAATGTTATACATCAGACATTCCAGTAGAAAGATTTTAGACTACACAGAGTCGAATCTGAGACTGTACAGGGAGGTGGCCGCGTCTATAAGTGACGCCATGACTAGTACTAGAGATGATACGGAACAGGTGGTTTGATTTTGTTGACTTTAATATGATTATGGGACGTAAAAGTTGGTTAACATGTGACTGAATTATATTAATATGATGAACTTTATAGTAACTGGTCTCTCTGTCAGTTTTTTGCTTTTCCACGATTGAACAGAAGAACTGCGGGGTACGGGGTGCGGGGACTCTCAACTCTTATAGCGATGCAAAGTTCGCTCAGCGCCCGGTTGTTTTTCTTGCTTTTTCTGCAATTAAGAGTGTGAGACAAAAGTTCAAATGAGCCTATTTTTTATTGTGATATTTTTGATAATCGCTTCAACTTTTGTGTCACTCTCTTTATTGCAGAAAATGCAAGATATAAACAAGCGCTGAGCGAACTTTGCTTCGCTATAAAAGTTGATAGATAGTACCGCTGCTGGTCGATAAGAAAGGGGTGGAGCCTTTATGGCTTAAAAAAATAATTACATATCGATTTACAATTATTTTTTTCCAAGTTTTCGCGTACGATTAATGTAGTATTTTTTTTATACTAGATAGATCTACGATTGACCACCAATTCGCCTGATGTTAAGCGACGGTGTGGCCGAGGATGGAGCTCGATCTAGAAGATATATATTCACTCTAGCCTTGAAAATTCCAAGATTGTAGGTCTCAGGAAACAGAGATGGCGGCAAAGAATTCGCAGTACGCAACAGGAATGTGGATCGATATCGCTGAGTACGGATTTTAGGCATTTCAACGAGAAATGGGTGGTAATTTGCCGACTTTCTGCTAGTCCTGTAGTGAAATGGGGAGGGTGGAATTAGGTCGTGAAGCTCTTGCGCACATTCCCCGAAATGAATCCTGTATAAAATAGATAGAGTAAGTAACAGGTATCATAAATAAAATGTCACGTTCAAAATATTTGGAAATTTGCATGTGTAAACTGCACCTGTAGGATTGTTCGAACTAGTTTCAGCTTCAGGTATTGGAATTGAGGAACGTGCCAACAAACGTATCGGTAATGAGGCCCTTGTCCAAACCAAGCTTCAAAGTTGGAGCTTCGCCGCAAAGTCGCTAGTTTATTGGTTTTTTATCAGGTTCATTTCGGTGTGTGTGCTTCTGAGGTGCATGATCTTATTCCCTCTTGCTCGTTTTACTATCAGACGGCTAAGAGTTCTAACAAGCGTCATCGGTTCATAGTAGACACGACATATTTTGTATGTATAACTGGCCCCTACCCATATATAATAATACAGCTAAACACAATAGCGGTGGATGGATATGCCAGCCTCCATAGAAAAATTATCGAACCCCTTTAATACAAAGATAGCTTATAACCTGGAAACGGAGATAAGCTACATTTTTTCATAATCATGTTTATTGTCATTCATCATCACGCGGACGAAGTCGCGGGGCATAGATAGTTTCTTTATAATAGACGTTGGTTTTTTTTTGTTCATTAGTAGGTTTGCGCTTGACCGCCAGTTAGCCTGAAGTTGAGTGTGAAATTTATGGCAGTTTTTTGAATTTCTACCCTATTAGCCACGAAGGAGGGCAAGTACTCGTTAGGGCAGATCGAGCTTTAGAAAGTGATAACAGTTCGATACAACGATATAGGACGCCATCCTTCTTGCACACTGCACGAAGATATGAAAAAGAAACGACACAAATAGAAATGTCCACAAATATTTTTTTATTTACACTGTGCGAAGTCAACTTCTCTTTCTAAAGCTCGATATTCTAAGATTTTCGTATACGAAGTTATACAGGATTATAATGTACGAATAATTTTATCATATTTTATTATTCGTAGAAATTAAATAAAACACGATATTAAATATATGCATATGAAAATGTAAAAATGTATAGTTAATATGTATTGGCACAAAAGAGAAAATAATAGCGGAATTTAATTAATAAACGCAATAATTAGTCATTATTATTATTAAAATAGAAATCTAAATTATCAAAGAATCCTCAAACTAGAAAAAAAAAGGTAGATAAACTAAAAAGTGAAGCCAACTTTGGACAATATGATTGAATAACTAGCATTATGCTGAGCTGGGACTGGATTGTGACAAAAACATAATATATATTTTGTGTATGATTTTTATTTTGTGTATATTTTTTGTCACAATAAATTTCTGTCTATGTCTATGAATATAAAATCGTATTTAGCTTAAGCTAGGATACTGTTACGGATCCCAGTTATGACCATTTGAAATTAACAACATGGACGCAGTATGGATATATTCTCCGATCATTCTAGGCTGCAGTCGAAATACTGTAGTTTTTTACTGTAGGAAATGCTAAACTGCTAAATCAACTGCTAATACAGAAAATCCTTAATAATATAAATAAAATGCAAATTCCCTGCAGTAAAATGCTATTGATAGCATGGTTTATTTGACATTTATAAAACTGCTACATTTCCTGCTACAAACTAAAATAGCAGAGATCCTGCTAAATGCTCACTCTGGAGTATTATAGTACAATATTTCTTGTTACATTATGTAATAGGGAATATGCATGAATTTTATTTCATATGAGTAGTAATTTTACTTGATAACATACTAAAATGTTATATCTACATATACTAAAAAAAATATATCAATCGGTCAATAAACATCCGAGATATAAACGTTTAAAGTTTTAGGGGAGGGATGCTCTGTCTCTCTCGCGAAACAACAGCTTGTATTGAATTTTTACGGAGAACATGAACTAGAACGTCATAATTCGCGATCGTGTGCTCTCTGTCTGACATGAAATTAAAATGCAATCTTTTTTATTTTTTAAGATATTTCAATTTTGTTTTTGTGGAATGGATCTATTCATGATTAGCCTTTTCATAAAAAAAAGAAAATAAATCATGCATATTCCCTATTGGGCGTTTCTGGTATCCTATATAACCAGATATTCATACGTATTTTTTAATTATATCTACTTGTTAACAGATTACAGAACAATTTGTAAAATTGGATGTTTAATATCTAATCATTACCTATCTATGATTGAGCTAAATATGTTTTATAATTTTACTATTCTTTGCAACAGTTTGCTTCACTTAGAGCGCTTCGTCTGCTTTTTTTTTTCCAGTCTGAGACTTAATAACAGACAATATAGACATTGGCTATATGGATTATATCGTGGTATGAAATGGGAACTAACGTCTCGATGTGTTACTAGTCGAAAAACATAATGAAATAAGGACAGTAGCGCCCTCAATGACAGACACATTAGTTCTCTTCCGAACAGGCTAAAATTTTATACGATTTTTTCTTTACTCTAATATTTCAGTAATAAAAACGGTTTTCTTTTGCCAAGGTGTAGAAAGAGATTGCATTTATTTAACTATAATGGCATGATGAGAAATATATGGAAATAATGATGTTTGAATTGTATACTATCTACGTGGGTAACTTTGACTCCGTGTCAAACATTGTACAGACCTTTATTCTTTGAGCTTTATTTTTTCAAAGGATCTTGATTTCCTACTAGTAGTAAGTATATATATACTTTTTTTATTACACAGTAATTTTTTTAATTTGATTTTTATACACGCAGTTAGGCTTGGTTTAATTAATCCTCAATTAAAGTTCTAAAATTAAACAATATTTTGTCTATTAATTAATAAATAGCAGTCGTTTTGACTACTAATATGTAGGAAAAAAAAATCAAGGACCTTCAAATAAGGCTATGTACAAATTGTTCAATGTTTGACACGGAGTCAAAGTTGCCCACGTTGACAGTAAGAATACCAATGTCTAGCTTAGATAGCTAAAATGCTATTTAAATATATTCTGACAGATTATTTTGACATATGTATTTTAAAATTTCTGCGCTTCCTGTTAATTACAGGCTAAATGTGGGCCTAATCTTGCTAAAATAACAGAATCCCACTAAAATGGTTTGTCATTTTATGTGAAGTATGTGAAGTAATTTTTTAGGTATTTATTTTATGATTTCAATAAACTATTGTAATAAAATAATTTCAATATATTTGTGGTTGATGACGTTTGCCGTTTTTCGATTGATTGAACCTCCGACCCAAAAAGAGGGATGAGTTCGACATGTAGGTATATCTGTGTGTCTGTCTGTGGCATCGAAGCTCTCAAACAGAGGGACCGATTTTGATCTAGTTATTTAAAAAGGATATCATCGAGAGTGTTCTTAATTATGTGTCATCAATTCCTGTCGGAGTTCGTAAAACAATCTTCCCATAACAATATGTAGTTAACATATTGTTACGGGTAATCGGGGAATATACATAAAAATAAAAAGATTTCGACAAATTAAGAACCTACTCCTTTTTGGAAGTCGGTTAGTAATAAAACAATAAAAATAAATGTACTCAACACATAATTGGAATCATTAGTCAAAAGTACTAGGCGAACCTTGTGACATCACAGCACCAAACAAAAAAAAAACGATTAAAAATATAAAAATACACCTAAAAATTTACTTTACGTACCGTATTGCAAATGATAGATATTATAAATCCTTAATGGAAATGAAATAAATCCCTTAATCTTTAATTAGTGATATATTAATCAACTTTTGCACATTATAGATATTATTAAAATTGTACCAAGTATGTACATAATATTTGTAAATATTTTTTTAATTCTTGTAAAATCGTTTAGATAGGTTTCTCGTGGATTTCGTATATTTTTTTACGTCGTTGTTAATTTGTGTTCTAAATTTAAAAGAATATAATTAGTGATAATGTTGTATAGTTTTGTTTTATTATTAATCCTGTCTTTCCATACAGGGGGGCAATTCAGTTAATCAGAACCGATCCGTAACTGAACCTTTTGCGAAACATTTCCTGCTGGCTGCTATCATTTTAGGGTTCCGTACCTCAAAATAAAAAAAAAACGGAACCCTTATAGGATCACTTTGTTGTCTGTCTGTCTGTCCGTCCGTCTGGGTGTCGAGACCTTTATCTCGGCAACGCGTGAAGGTATCATGTTGAAATTAAAACCATTAGTCTTGCTGCAGAACGAAAAATCAAATTTCTTAGTTTTCGTAAAAAAAGTTGCAGCTGAATATGTCGTAAATAATGCACATTTCGACACAAGGGAATCAAACCCTATGGGTTACTTCCCGTTGACCTAGAACTATCAAATTTGGCAAGAAGCATTGTGTTAGAGTACACACATCGGAAAAAATCCGAAAACTAGACATTTTTAATTTAATCACAAAAAAATAGTGTCCTTATGCAAGGAATGAGGGTACAAATTTTAAAGTTCTTTAACCATATCATGTGGGGTATCATATGAAAGAGCAATTAACATTAGCAAAATTAAATTAAGAGTAATTAGTATTAGTTAAAACAGGTTTTTAAATATTTTTACGATATATATTTTTCGGTTTATGAGGGAAAATATAAAAAAATATATGATTTCCCCCTTTTATCTACTAGTTTGTACGGAACCCTGGGTGGGCGAGTCTGACTCGCACTTGTCCGGTTTTATTTGATTTAGTAACGACCGAAGGACGTTTCATCAAATGTGTCAATAGGCTTGTTGCCACTAATAACAAATTGCTTGGTTTATAGTTTCTGATTATAAATGAAGAGACGTAGATAAGAAAAAAAACAGTCTATTTCTCATAAAAGTTAAAGATTATTATTTTTTTAGAAAATAAATTCGTAAAAAATAGGCATATTGTTTAGACACTTGACACAGATGTAAACAGTTGGATTTCGCACACTGTGACGTCATTCAAGACACCATGACACTATTCATCGTTTTCAAGGGAAATCTAAATTATTGTTTTTAAATACAAAATACGTAATGTAAATATTAGTTTTTCTTTAAAATATAGTTTTTTTGGGATAAAATAGATATTAAAGTATATAATTAAACAAGTTTTCAAATTTAGGCAACTAGCCTATTGTATAAGGCAGAAATGACTGAATCAAAAAAGATGGCGGCCGATGGGAAAAGGTTCACATAGGGTTCAGCTACGGAGCGGTCTTGAATAACTGAATTGCTCTGCTGGTCAACTAAACCGACCAACTAGTTGTGCCGAATGGAAGCCGATTAACGCATTATTATCAATTGAATCAACTAGTTGATCAGTTTTGTTTTTTTTTTCTAAAATTTGGTTTCTAAGTAAATAAATAGACTCAACTATGTCACTTGAGTTTATTTAAATCAACAAAAAGTTTTTACTTAATCAGCCGTGGCGTAGCGTGGGCTATTGGCACCCGAGGTTGCATAAGATTTTGTTCCTATTTTTAACTGACTTCCAAAAAGAAGGAGGTTACCAATTCAGTCTGTACGTTTGTTCACCGATTACTCAGCCAATTATGCATTGATTTTGATGATTATTTTTTATTTGGTAGATCATACTTCAGAAGTTGGTTCCATATAAATTTTAACATAATCGATGCAGTACTTAGATTTTTATAACAAAATAACTGGTAAAATATCATCCAAACAACTGTAGAAAATTGAATAGCAAGTCGTGTATATACGCGACGCATATGCGTGTATTCCCTTTTCTGCAGGCGTTATACATATTGCGTATTTTGAAGTCGGTTTTTTCAAATAAAATAAATAAATATTCAGTATTTATTTTTAGGTAAGTTTTATATAGGTTCCTGATATTCGGGCGGATTATTGCTTTTCTATTTCTACGGGACTCCTAGTCCACTCTGTCTGACATGAAATTAAAATGCAATCTTTTTTATTTTTTAAGATATTTCAATTTTGTTTTTGTGGAATGGATCTATTCATGATTAGCCTTTTCATAAAAAAAAGAAAATAAATCATGCATATTCCCTATTGGGCGTTTCTGGTATCCTATATAACCAGATATTCATACGTATTTTTTAATTATATCTACTTGTTAACAGATTACAGAACAATTTGTAAAATTGGATGTTTAATATCTAATCATTACCTATCTATGATTGAGCTAAATATGTTTTATAATTTTACTATTCTTTGCAACAGTTTGCTTCACTTAGAGCGCTTCGTCTGCTTTTTTTTTTCCAGTCTGAGACTTAATAACAGACAATATAGACATTGGCTATATGGATTATATCGTGGTATGAAATGGGAACTAACGTCTCGATGTGTTACTAGTCGAAAAACATAATGAAATAAGGACAGTAGCGCCCTCAATGACAGACACATTAGTTCTCTTCCGAACAGGCTAAAATTTTATACGATTTTTTCTTTACTCTAATATTTCAGTAATAAAAACGGTTTTCTTTTGCCAAGGTGTAGAAAGAGATTGCATTTATTTAACTATAATGGCATGATGAGAAATATATGGAAATAATGATGTTTGAATTGTATACTATCTACGTGGGTAACTTTGACTCCGTGTCAAACATTGTACAGACCTTTATTCTTTGAGCTTTATTTTTTCAAAGGATCTTGATTTCCTACTAGTAGTAAGTATATATATACTTTTTTTATTACACAGTAATTTTTTTAATTTGATTTTTATACACGCAGTTAGGCTTGGTTTAATTAATCCTCAATTAAAGTTCTAAAATTAAACAATATTTTGTCTATTAATTAATAAATAGCAGTCGTTTTGACTACTAATATGTAGGAAAAAAAAATCAAGGACCTTCAAATAAGGCTATGTACAAATTGTTCAATGTTTGACACGGAGTCAAAGTTGCCCACGTTGACAGTAAGAATACCAATGTCTAGCTTAGATAGCTAAAATGCTATTTAAATATATTCTGACAGATTATTTTGACATATGTATTTTAAAATTTCTGCGCTTCCTGTTAATTACAGGCTAAATGTGGGCCTAATCTTGCTAAAATAACAGAATCCCACTAAAATGGTTTGTCATTTTATGTGAAGTATGTGAAGTAATTTTTTAGGTATTTATTTTATGATTTCAATAAACTATTGTAATAAAATAATTTCAATATATTTGTGGTTGATGACGTTTGCCGTTTTTCGATTGATTGAACCTCCGACCCAAAAAGAGGGATGAGTTCGACATGTAGGTATATCTGTGTGTCTGTCTGTGGCATCGAAGCTCTCAAACAGAGGGACCGATTTTGATCTAGTTATTTAAAAAGGATATCATCGAGAGTGTTCTTAATTATGTGTCATCAATTCCTGTCGGAGTTCGTAAAACAATCTTCCCATAACAATATGTAGTTAACATATTGTTACGGGTAATCGGGGAATATACATAAAAATAAAAAGATTTCGACAAATTAAGAACCTACTCCTTTTTGGAAGTCGGTTAGTAATAAAACAATAAAAATAAATGTACTCAACACATAATTGGAATCATTAGTCAAAAGTACTAGGCGAACCTTGTGACATCACAGCACCAAACAAAAAAAAAACGATTAAAAATATAAAAATACACCTAAAAATTTACTTTACGTACCGTATTGCAAATGATAGATATTATAAATCCTTAATGGAAATGAAATAAATCCCTTAATCTTTAATTAGTGATATATTAATCAACTTTTGCACATTATAGATATTATTAAAATTGTACCAAGTATGTACATAATATTTGTAAATATTTTTTTAATTCTTGTAAAATCGTTTAGATAGGTTTCTCGTGGATTTCGTATATTTTTTTACGTCGTTGTTAATTTGTGTTCTAAATTTAAAAGAATATAATTAGTGATAATGTTGTATAGTTTTGTTTTATTATTAATCCTGTCTTTCCATACAGGGGGGCAATTCAGTTAATCAGAACCGATCCGTAACTGAACCTTTTGCGAAACATTTCCTGCTGGCTGCTATCATTTTAGGGTTCCGTACCTCAAAATAAAAAAAAAACGGAACCCTTATAGGATCACTTTGTTGTCTGTCTGTCTGTCCGTCCGTCTGGGTGTCGAGACCTTTATCTCGGCAACGCGTGAAGGTATCATGTTGAAATTAAAACCATTAGTCTTGCTGCAGAACGAAAAATCAAATTTCTTAGTTTTCGTAAAAAAAGTTACAGCTGAATATGTCGTAAATAATGCACATTTCGACACAAGGGAATCAAACCCTATGGGTTACTTCCCGTTGACCTAGAACTATCAAATTTGGCAAGAAGCATTGTGTTAGAGTACACACATCGGAAAAAATCCGAAAACTAGACATTTTTAATTTAATCACAAAAAAATAGTGTCCTTATGCAAGGAATGAGGGTACAAATTTTAAAGTTCTTTAACCATATCATGTGGGGTATCATATGAAAGAGCAATTAACATTAGCAAAATTAAATTAAGAGTAATTAGTATTAGTTAAAACAGGTTTTTAAATATTTTTACGATATATATTTTTCGGTTTATGAGGGAAAATATAAAAAAATATATGATTTCCCCCTTTTATCTACTAGTTTGTACGGAACCCTGGGTGGGCGAGTCTGACTCGCACTTGTCCGGTTTTATTTGATTTAGTAACGACCGAAGGACGTTTCATCAAATGTGTCAATAGGCTTGTTGCCACTAATAACAAATTGCTTGGTTTATAGTTTCTGATTATAAATGAAGAGACGTAGATAAGAAAAAAAACAGTCTATTTCTCATAAAAGTTAAAGATTATTATTTTTTTAGAAAATAAATTCGTAAAAAATAGGCATATTGTTTAGACACTTGACACAGATGTAAACAGTTGGATTTCGCACACTGTGACGTCATTCAAGACACCATGACACTATTCATCGTTTTCAAGGGAAATCTAAATTATTGTTTTTAAATACAAAATACGTAATGTAAATATTAGTTTTTCTTTAAAATATAGTTTTTTTGGGATAAAATAGATATTAAAGTATATAATTAAACAAGTTTTCAAATTTAGGCAACTAGCCTATTGTATAAGGCAGAAATGACTGAATCAAAAAAGATGGCGGCCGATGGGAAAAGGTTCACATAGGGTTCAGCTACGGAGCGGTCTTGAATAACTGAATTGCTCTGCTGGTCAACTAAACCGACCAACTAGTTGTGCCGAATGGAAGCCGATTAACGCATTATTATCAATTGAATCAACTAGTTGATCAGTTTTGTTTTTTTTTTCTAAAATTTGGTTTCTAAGTAAATAAATAGACTCAACTATGTCACTTGAGTTTATTTAAATCAACAAAAAGTTTTTACTTAATCAGCCGTGGCGTAGCGTGGGCTATTGGCACCCGAGGTTGCATAAGATTTTGTTCCTATTTTTAACTGACTTCCAAAAAGAAGGAGGTTACCAATTCAGTCTGTACGTTTGTTCACCGATTACTCAGCCAATTATGCATTGATTTTGATGATTATTTTTTATTTGGTAGATCATACTTCAGAAGTTGGTTCCATATAAATTTTAACATAATCGATGCAGTACTTAGATTTTTATAACAAAATAACTGGTAAAATATCATCCAAACAACTGTAGAAAATTGAATAGCAAGTCGTGTATATACGCGACGCATATGCGTGTATTCCCTTTTCTGCAGGCGTTATACATATTGCGTATTTTGAAGTCGGTTTTTTCAAATAAAATAAATAAATATTCAGTATTTATTTTTAGGTAAGTTTTATATAGGTTCCTGATATTCGGGCGGATTATTGCTTTTCTATTTCTACGGGACTCCTAGACCACTGCTCAAGTCTTATACACGTGGCGCTTCGATCGCATTCCGGGTATTCGGTGTACCAGCGGACAATGGCGGGCCTGTCAAATTTAGTTTCAAAATTTCACCAAGACTTCAGTGGTGGCGCGGCCTCTGGTAGTATCCTTTGTATCCCTTAAACCTAAAATATGTGTACTGCGCAGCCACTTTCGGTAGACTCCGACACCTTACAGAATTTTGCGCGTACCCCATCATAAATTCTTAAAATTAGTTTGAAATAAAAGATGCCCATACCTACTACTTAGCTACATCGGCTTTTGCCGCTCAATGCAATACTTTCCAAACGGTCGAGATCTGAACACAATGTTTTGAATAGTTTTCACAACACATGGTTCGAAAGGGTAAACAATACTCGCAACTGGCGATAGAGTTTAGTTTCAGTTTCTTTATTTTTAATTTGTAGGTGTTTTCGTTTTTGTTGAATGTATGTACCTATAATGAGGGAAAGAGCACTGTTCCACTGCTTATTTGGTACCTTGACATGTTTTTTCGTTATATCGGCAAAATCTCAAATTGTGTTTAGATATATCTCAAACTCTTCAGAACGATAAGGCTAAATTTGGTTTTCATGCCATGAAAACCAAATTGACTAGGTGTTCCCGAACGATCACCAAAGTTAAGCAACGGACGGACCGGTCAGTCTTCGGATGGGTGACCGTGAGTGGCATTTCTTTCAGAGTGCTACCGTGGGTCGGATGTCACGTTAAATTGTAGGTCCCGGTTGTTCAGCAATCGTCAAGCCAAGTTAGAGGCCTTTCGGCGGCTTAATAACTCTGACAATAGGGCTGGCCACTCAGTCTATACGAACTTACTTAGGTACTTATGCCATGAAAAACAAATTAAAGTATAGTCCTCGTTCAACAATTCTACTGGTCACGGCAGAAATAGAGATATTTTTTTATGTGAACAAAGAATTAGATTTTTACAAAAAAAAAGAAGACACCTTGTTGAAATCAGATTGTAGATTGAAATCAGTCTAGCTATTTTAAGCTTCAGGAGGTACTAAATACAGAGACATACAAAGAGTAGGTGTACCTACATAAGGAACATTCTAATTCAAAATATAGATTAACCCTCCATCTGGGCAGTCGGGTAGAAATATATATTCCTTCAATATTTTTGTAACATTTTTTGATTTATGAACAAGATGTCAGTACTCAGTAACTTGATAATAAATGTTTTGTGAATGCTACGTGTATTATAAGGATATATCTCTAGATAAGTAGGTAATGCATTTATGATTATTAGGCCTGGAATAATCTGATAATTTAATGTTGTTTACGATGGCAAGTTACAAGGTGAATTTCATCATCATTCTGGAGTCCACTGGAGCATAGGGCCTTCCTCATTGATTTCCAAAAAATAGTTGTGCATCTGCAATTCCTGCCACTTGTATGAAGTCGTCTGTCCATCTTGTGGCTGGTCTTCCTACGCTGCGCTAATGTCAGTGCGTGATCTCCACTCGAGAACTTTTGGGCCTCATCGGCCATCCGTTCTACGTGATATGTGCCTTGCCCACTGCCACTTTAACTTGCCAATCTACTGTGCTATATATGTAACTTTTGTAGGTCTACCGATCTCTTCATTTCTGATTAGATCTCATAGATCGCGCTGCGCTTGCTGGAGGAGGTTTGAGGATTATTATAACCTGTAACGTGGTCCATCCAGATGTACCTACTGTCGGTAATTCACCGACAGTAGGTACATCTGGATGGACCACGGTTACAAAAAGGTTCCTGCGAGTATTTTTTAAATGTTGAAAACCGGATGATATCTGTTAGTGTTTGTTATTTAGTTATTTATTTATTGATTTACGTAAAAGTAAACTCCTGAATCTTGCCAATTTTGAGACTTGTATCTGTTATATTTTAAAAGATACAGGAGTGTGTAGGATAGACAGACAGGCAGCAGACGTAGCTTCACGAATAGGCTCCCGCACCCATAGTACGGAAGTTTAAAAATTAACAGTGGAATACCTAGTAGTGTCACTGATGCTTTGCTAGCTCAGAAAGGTGCTTCTGGATACCTACCCTTTTTGTTGATGCCGAACGGGATGACTTGGAGGAACAACATTTCATGCGACTTTTTTTCTTCTAAATATATCAAGTCCCCTCCGTTAGACACGTAGACCACTGAATACGCTTCAGATGATCTCTCACGTATCTACATTATGCTTCTTCCAAATTCTATAGCAATCTTATTACTACATGTCTTGCTGTGATACTACGTCGGCTATGTCTCGTTCATTCTTTGATAGAGAGAGCAAGACAACAAATAATGTAAATAAAAATAAGACGAGCCACACCTTTCTTAATTAGACTGATTAACAAAATCACCAAAATGCATTATTAAAATCAGCAAAAAAATTGCAATATCGCCAAATCAAATTAACATCACCTATTAGTCGAAAGATAACGAGTATTCAAATAGTTTATCACAAAAATTGGTATCGAATGATAACATTATCACCTTATCTTATCACTAGATGAAATTATGGTAAATAATAGTCGGCAGTTGATCAGTGCAGTGTTGTCTAACTACCTAGTAATTCGTATTGTTACTTTGTTTATCTTTTTATGTGCAGTTTAACAAGCTTAGGTACTTATCTAGTGTTCGTTTGATACGAGACTCGCTGCCGTGTTTCTAGACGGATAGTTTATCTAAGTTTTAGGTCGACTGAATTGCCATTGGAACATTTTAAGGTCAGTCGGTATATATTATGTTAGTTTTTTGTAGGAATTGTTTTAATTTATACTATTTTACTCTACTATGATATAAGAGGTCTATTTTTTGATAAAATACATCGCCCTTTTTACTGATGAGGTAAGCTTAAACTGTTTTTCGTATTCTTGGATGTAAGATAGAGATGAGGGTTTTCAGAGAGCATAGCTGCTAGTATTTTTATCATTACGCGTTTTTCATACAAGGAATACCATTTTCTACTTCTAAATGTAGGTACCTATCTGATTTCGATAATTTTTCAGGTATACGGAATCCTTAATGGCCTATACGGTTAGCTTTTTCTTTAATCTTAATTTTAAAATAACGGAATTTGAAAAATGTTAATCTTAGAGACACATGATTCCTATCAGATAAAAAATAATCATATTAATCAGGTGATGTTTCGGGGTAGAAAACATGGGACATATATGGGTAAGTTAAGAGGATACATTTTCCATTTTCTAAGATTGCCTGATACGATTTTAGGTTTTGCCCACAGCCCACCTCATAAACGCTTGTCTATAGCTGATGCCAGTTGATTAAATATAGACTACGTGTAGTAGGGCACAGACTTTAGCTTTTATTCCTAAGATCTGTGCTTGTAGCCTATAGATATCATACTAGAGGACTCAGACTCAATAAAGAAAGGGTTAGCATTATGACATTATGTATTAAAACCCATAGTGGTCTGAGAGTGGAGAGAACTATGGCCTTACCGAAAAACGTTACTTAACTTTATGCAATGCTTAACATATTTTGTCAACTTCTCGCCAACATGTAATGACATTTGCGGAAAAAAGATAGAGAAGTTAAGACGTTGGTTAAAGTTAAGTAACGTTTTTCGGTAAGGCCCCTAATGTTTTCCGAGTGTCATTTGCCTGTCTATCTAGTTGCTATGGAGAAATATACCTAGTAAATATTAACATATCTACATAGATAACTCACAAGTAGGTACAGATATTGTAAGAAAAAATATTATTATAGTTTAAAAACTTAAAAAACCGACTTTAAATACGTACTTTGGTTTACTTGGATGACTTGTTTTGATTGTAAAGCGATTTTGCATTTTTAAATTAAAATCAGTTTATAAATAACGGAGTTAAAAGTAAAAAAAAAAAAAAAACAACCGAATGGATAGATTACCTCCAACAATATCCAACTATGTAGTAGGGTAATTTGTTTTCCTTTTTTTATTCATTTTTATATATTAAGTATATAGGTTTGCGCTTGACCGCCCGCGAACTCACATAATATTAAGCGATGTTGCGGTCAGGAAGCGTATTCCACAATTTAACAGTCCGAACGATAAATGTGGAATTAAAACGTTTCGTTCGGCCTTTTGGAATAGCCACCATGAAACGATGACGCTTTTTTGTATTTCTAACCGTCCGATAGAAAAAAGGGCTAGAGGGAATTAGATCGTGTAGATCAGATGCACACTCACCGAAATGGATCCGGTAAAAGACCGATAAGCTAGCAACCTCGCGACGAAGTTCCAAACTTTGGAGATTAGCTTTTGCGAGGGATTCGTCGCCAATTAGCTTCCGGGCACGCTTCTCTATAGACTCCAACGCCTGGAGTTGGTATTTAGCCGATCCATGCGAAAGATGCGAACAATACTTACTCCATGCACGACCGAACTTGTGCTTGGTAGATATAGCGTGAGCAACTGTTCCGGGTTCAAGTACCTGCGCACCTTCTAAGTGATACTTAGCTTTTTGGCAGCTAGTTGAGCTTTAGACTCAATATAGGAGCCAACATAGATATATCCTTATAATCTAAAAGCAATGTGTGTATTGTAACTACCCTTATCCTTGATATGATGTTGAGTATTCGTTTTAGTGAGTAAGTATCTAAAGAGCCATGTACAATTCACTTAGATGAACAATCTTATGGATTCATTTAAAATAACTTATTCGCCATAGAAGTATATGTAAAAGTACATTATTAGGCTTGTTTTATCGAGAGATGTAGGTACAAATATTATAAATAGGTACGTAGCCTAAGTATATATTAAATATGTTACTAAGTATCCAACTCGTAAAGAGGAATCCAATGACACTACGCACATCAAAATTGGTCAAGCCGTTTAGGCTGTAGGAAGTAATATAGAAATATACAAACATGCATCAAAATTTAACTGGGTCTTCTGTTTGCAGAAGACCCAGTTAAATTTTGATGCTTAACTACAGAACTCTACTTTGGGCGTGGCACGACAAGCACTTGGTCATTTATTTAAACTAGGTTTTCAGTTTTTTATTTAACTTTTCAACCGATTTTTTTTTAATAATTACCCAAATGTGCAAGGAGGTAGAATGTATTTGGATTCTGCAAACAGAAGACCCAGTTAAATTTTAAAGTTTAAAAGTTAAAGTAGAGTTCTGTAGTTAACAGAACTCTACTTTGCGCGTGGCACGACAAGCACTTGGTCATTTATTTAAACTAGGTTTTCAGTTTTTTTATCAAAATACTATGAACATACGTTAAATTAAATTTGCACAAAATTTTCAATTCTTACTTCATAAGTTGATCGACTATTACTCGTTAACTTGTAAAGTTTACTTATCCGTGATAATTTCTTTTAATTTTAGTACATGTGCTACTAGTATGAATTTTTTCATATCTCCAAAGTCAATCGTTTAGAGCTTGACTCTAACAAAAATTATCACTTCAAAGCTTAATTTTTTGCAAATGGATACTTAAATTGAAAAACGGATTACGCACACCTCTAATGATTTTTGATTACTTATCCAACGATATCCAACGCGACATTGAAGAGAAAAAAAAACCCGGCAAAGTGCGAGTCAGACTCGCCCACCGAGGGTTCCATACAACCTAGTAAATAAAAGGGGGAAATCATATTTTTATTTATTTTCCTTTTTATATCGAAAAATATACGCCGTAAAAATATTTAAAAACCTGTTTTAATTAATGCTAATTAAGCTCTTTCATATGATACCCCACATGATACGGTTAATTCACTTTAAAATTTCGACCCTCATTCCTTGCATAACGACACTAGGTATTTAAAAAAAAAAACTATTTGTGATTAAATTAAAAATGTCCAGTTTTCGGATTTTTTCTTATATATGTACTCTAAAACAATGCTTCTTGCCAAATTTCATTGTTCTAGGTCAACGGGAAGTACCCCATAGGTTTTGATTCCCTTGTAAGTGTCGAAATGTGCGTTTTTACGATATATTCGGCTGTAACTTTTTTTTACGAAAACTTAGAAACTTTATTTTTCTTTCTGCAGCAAGATACTATAGATCTGCGTATATGGTTTTAATTTTAACTCGATACCTTTACGCGTTCCCGAGATAAAGGTCTTGACACCCGACGGACGGACGGACAACAAAGTGATAAGGGTTCCGTTTTTTTCCTATTGAAGTACGGAACTCTAAAAAGAAACCTTAGGTATAATATTAACTACTTACCGCTTTGTCTTTGTATTACAGTTTTTCTGCACAATAAACCTCAACGACTTAATTAGGTCCCCGATAACGACTAATAAAAGTCAAGATTAAGTATCAAACTGATTAGGTTCGATTAAACGATTATTTAGCTTTGAAACTACAAAGAAAACGGTGCATGTTTTCCGATGCAATATAGCAGAAAATAACAGTATCAAACATCAACTAAAAATAGAACTAGTCTTATTAGGGCGACGGAGTGCCTATATAAGAGTCATGACTGACAAATTAATGAATTTGCTGTCACAGCGGAGACTCGATTTAACTGGACCGGACCGGAAAAACTAAAACAATCGACTATAAATATGCAATTTCGTTTACTTTAATGACTTATGACTTATTCAGTTAATCTGTTTTAATAAACGAACTGCAAAACCTAAGATTTTGATGAAATCTGTTATCCTTTCATTTCATTCCTTTTCATTTGAAGCATATTCTTTTTCAACTGCTTCATCTGTATCAGGCGCAGGTCCGATCGTGTATGGAGTACTGCTGCCACCTTTTTGATGGATCAGCCAAGTATCAGCTGGAAGCTTTAGAATCAGTGGACCGGCGAGCTGTGAGGTTAATTGGTTACGATAAACTAGCTGCCAAGAAGCTACTTAATTAGTCTCGAGCACCGCCGTAAAGTAGCATGACTGTCTATTTTCTACAGGATTCATTTCGGGGAATGTGCGCAAGAGCTTCACGACCTGATTCCACCCTCCCCATTTCACTATATCAGAAGCAGAAAAATCGACGAATAGCTACGGACTAGCAGAAAATCGACAAATTACCACCTATTTCTCGTTGAAATGCCAAAAATCCGTACTCAGCGATATCGATCCACATTCTTGTTGCGTACTGCACAAGAATCGAATTCTTTGCCGCCATCTCTGTTTCCTCAGACCTGCAATGTTGGAATTATAGATATCTTCTAGATCAACGAGCTCCATCCTCGGCCACACCGTCGCTTAACATCAGGCGAGTTGGTGGTCAATCGTAGATCTATCTTGTAAAAAAAAATCGACTTCCAAAGAGGTTCTTGATTCGACTATATGTATTTGTTCAGCGTTTAATTCGCTATTTATATATTGATTTTGATGATTATTTTTTGTTTGGTAGCTCTTACTTCTTAGGTGGTCCCATATAAATTTTATTAAAATCGGTTTAGTACATTGGTTTTTATAATCAAGTAACTGAAAAAAATTGTCATCCAAGTAAACGAATTGTGTATTTTGAAGTAAATTTTTTCAGTTTTTTTAAACTATAGTTATTCTTCAAAATAATTTAAAAAACGAAAAATTAAACGAAATTGCTTATTTTGCTTTCCTATGACTTTTGTTCCAGATAGATTGAAGTCGGTTGTTTCACGTTTTAAACTATCATAATGCTGTCTTTGCTCAAACAACAAAAACAAATAAAACTTATCAACAATATTCCATATTTATTAAGAGATTATACAGTTGGTACAGTTTTATAGGTATATGCGAAACGTTTATAGCAAATATTATTAAAATCGTCAAATGGCGCCACAGCAAACTTCCCCCTTTTTGGGGGTACTCCCTTGTTAAAAAATCTCTAACGACAAAAAACTGCACAGGAATGGAATTCTTTGCCGCCATCTCTGTTTCCTGAGACCTACAATCTTGGAATTTTCAAGGCTAGAAAGAATATATATTATAGATATCTTCTAAATCGACGAGCTCCATCCTCGGCCACACCGTCGCTTAACATCAGGCGAGTTGGTGGTCAATCGTAGATTTATCTTGCATATAAAAAAACTCTCATCATCATCATAATCATCTCAGCCATAAGAAGTCCACTGCTGGACATAGGCCTCCCCCATGGATTTCCAAAAAGACCGATTGGAAGCGGCTTGCATCCAGCGTCTTCCCGCCACTTGTATGAGGTCATCTGTCCATCTCGTGGCTGGTCTTCCTACGCTGCGCTTGCCGGTGCGTGGTCTCCACTCGAGAACCTTTCGGCCCCATTGGCCATCAGTTCTACGTGCTATGTGCCCTGCCCACTGCCGCTTCAACTTGTTAATCCACTGTGCTATATCGGTGACTTTTGTACGTCTACGTATCTCTTCATTTCTGATTCGATCTCGTAGAGAGACTCCGAGCATAGCCCACTCCATTGACTGGCCTTGTGGCTCAGTTGGTAGTGTGTTTAAGTCTACCTGCTGAACTGGAAGGTCGTGGGTTCAATCCCCACCCAGGGCAAACATTTGTGTGATGAGCATGGATGTTTGTTCTGTGTCTGGGTGTTTCTATGTATCATATGTATATATTTACAACAAAAAAAAAAAAAAGAAGTATATGTGTATTCTATCAGCCATCTAGTTCTATATTACAAGCTTTGCTTAGTTTGGGCTAGATGGTGTTGTGTGAAATGTCCACAAATATTTATTATTATTATAGTTCGTTGCGTGACCTTGACCTTCCTTATAAGGCCCATAGTTAGGGAGCACGTTTCAGTGCCGTAAAAAAAACTATAATTGTAAAACCTTTATACTTATTTACCGATTTTTTTTTATTTCGTAATGATTATTAAAAAATACGACCTGTTAGCGAGTTGACGCAGATACTTCTGTTCGCTTCGCTCACTCGGTCAGTTATTATCTAATAAGTATATCTAATCTAATATAAAATGCGCATTCTTTAGAAAAATTCTAGTAAAATCACTTGTTTATTACGAAAAACTTCGTTGGAGGTTACGTAAAAACGCATTTTTTTATTTTAGCGAGTGTTTTATTATTATTATTACAAAAAAATATAGCATAAGACACTCTGGAAGTGAAGAGAAATCTAACGACACCTCCCACACCAAAATCGTTCAAGTCATATAGAAACATACATACATACATAACCCTCCCATAACTGGAAAAACATACATACACTCGAAAATATTATACTCTCTTTTGGGCAGTCATGTGTAGGAAACATAACAAGTATCTACATTCATTGAAAACAAAATACCAGACACCAGAAAAGCTGTTTTTGCAGTCTAACTTACGATTTCGTTACGCTTGATACTCTGTTGATTGTACGTTTTTGGGAGAAAGTATACGTAAAGCCACTGCAAATTATAAATGCCCATTATTTTGAATAATTCTAGTAAAATCACTTATTATTTACGAAAAAGTTCGTTGGAGGTTACGTAAAAACACATTTTTATTTTTATTTTAGCGAGTGTTGTATTATTATTATTACAAAAACCTGTGACACTCAGGGAGTAAAGAAGAATCTAACGGCACTTTGCACATCAAAATTGGTCAAGCCGTTAAGGCTTTATGAGGTAATATAGATTCATACATAGAAACATAAATATACTCGAAAAATTTGTTGTCTGTAAAGTGGGTTTACGGACGATAGTTTAACGTGACAACATGATAACAAAACATTGATAAAATGATGATGATGTAACGGGACAATGAGTCATACTTTTTCGTGCGTGCAGCCGGCGTTCATCGATTTATTAGACGTTGTCACGTCAAAACATAACCCTCCTTGTTACGCAGTCGGGTAAAAAAATCACGACAAACATACAATGCCTAATCATTTTACTCTTTCTTTACAGTTTTCTCAGCTAAAGCAAGAGAAGCCGTGAGCGTTACACAAACAATAAGACCAGGGATACAGAAACATGGAAAAGTTCATAAAGTCCATATTTTCTTCTTCCACCCATGAAAAGAGAAAGAATACACGTGAACATCCCGAGCACGAGGGAGACGGCGATAACCCTATAGGAGACAGGAGAAAGCTGTCAATGTCAAGATCTGGAAGACTGAAGCATTCCTACAAGAAACGCCATTCGCTATCTTTGGAACTCTATGGAAACGAAGATGTAAGTTATTTCTTAACCGACTTCAAAAACGCAGTTTCAATTCGACTGTATGTTTGTTATGCTTCTTAACCGACTTAAAAAAGGGGAGGGTCTCAATTCGACTGTATGTCTTTTTTGTGTGTTTGTTATGCGAGAATTAATTTTCATGATTAATTTTCGTTCTTGTTATCAAAATCGATTTAGTACTTTAGTTTTTAAAACAAAATAACTGGATAAAATATGTCATCTAAGTATACCAAATGGGAAAAAATATGTCTTTCTGCGTTTCTAAACTATATACCTATGAATATATAATTCATGATTAAACACAGTAGTACCTAGCCCATAAACGTTTTAATGAAAATTATTTTAAATACTCTATGATTACAAATGTTCGAGATACAGCGATAAATACCTATGTAAACACGAAATTAACTCTTTATGGTAAAGAAAAAAGTTAGCCTTTTTGCAAAGTGATATAGCATTATCTACGGAACCCTACTATACGCGTGTCTCGAGACGGTCTTGTCCACTTTTTATTCAAACTGTCCCATTGGTGGTCACAAGCCTGGGCATATCGTGTGAAGAGTAAGGTTGGGTATATAAAATCCCTTTTCTTCGGCGACAACCCTACAACCGTTTGTAGGCCTTAGACTCCTAAACGACATTCTTCCATTTCACTCCCTCCCTACAATATTTTCTTCCATATTCTCCTAGTCTTCCTCAGGCTGTGAAGATGATTCGTAGTCCTCAGGCTATATCTTCATGTTGGTCAAATACAGGTTGTATTGAGTGAACTTCGTTGTACATCTTAACAAGGGAGGGATTCCGTTCGAAAACTATATCTCCATCTCCGTCATTCTGTATGAAAATGTTAGAGATGAAGATATTATAGCACTGCAAAATTTTCACTTTCCCTTGATTCCGCGACATTTGTTTGTTGTGACATAATTTTATTGCAAAAAAAAAGAATAAGAGCGATCAAGGTTTTTTTATTCAAAAATAGGCTTGCTCTTGACCGCTAACACGCGACACAATGATAAAAAAGAATTTTCACACGCGGAGATTTTCTTCCATATAACCTTTTGATGAAAACAAAGTATGTTTGATCTAATTTATTCCTATTTCAGGATATGCCACAAACTGAGAAGCCAAAATCACTGGAGTATCACGTCCACCAGCCCATGCCGGATACTAAAGAGACGAGGAGAAGAAGCCTAGATGCCACATCCTCGACTACGAAGAACGGTGCGAAATCGCCTGAGGAAGAAATTGACAGCGCCTTCGAGATTATAGACAAGTCGTAGCAGTACAAGATATTATAGATTTATAATTATAATGAGATGTCGGGAAAGTTGAAAGCACCTAACAGTGTGGCAAGTCTTACTACGGTTTCCATACAACAGTATTTTTGCCCGACTATACTTAAGAAGGAATGTTATGTTTTCGAGTGTACGTATTTTTGTATGAAAGTGTGTATATTATGTATGTTTCTATATGAGTTTCTACAGCCTAAACGGCTTGACTGATTTTGATGTGCGAGGTGTGTCGTTAGATTCGTTTTCACTTCCTGAGTGTCATAGACTATATTTTTTTGTAACAATAATAACACGTCTCTCGCAAAAATAATATATGCGCTTTTTTATTGTAAAAATATTTTTAGGAAATCTACCACCATAAAGTTACCAAGTCTATGGTTGCCATGCTCGGTGCGTTGCATAACATTAACCTAATTCATATTTAAGTACTTAAGGCTCTGTCGGTCTGTCTCGCTCGCGCATAGAAACATTTTTGAAAATATAAAATTATTAAAATGACTTACGAAAAATCTGGTATGCAAAAATCTAGATACAAATATTACAAGCACTTACTAAAATACATATTTGTATGTATAAGAATTAATATATCAAAATTATTCTTTTGTTGAATGTTTGTAGGTAATACCCGATATTCTGTAAGTCTATCCAATGTTACAATAGATCTGTGACACGCGGGGGCTGATAAAGCCCCGGCGGAAAGTTTGGCCCCTTACATTTCGAAAAGTCTAACCAGTAATCTTCAAAAGTGTAATGTAAGTATGCGTAACGAGGTTTTACTATCTACCAACAAAGCCTGGAGTCAATTTCATAAGTATACGCGTTTGCTTTACCTGCTTTTAGAATTTGGTTTTTCATTCTTTTTTTAAAAAAGAATAATTGTTAGAACATGTTTTTTTCTGCACCCTCACCATATCTCATTAGAGTATATTTTTCCATAAAGATAAGAAATAAAACTGTTTTCTACCGATTTCGCAATCCTTTTAATGATTGGACACATTCGCCCGATTAATTTGATTTTTGCCGCTCTATTTGAATTATCGATATCAGGCAGGTTGTCTGTCCGGACAGATAACTAATGCGACATTATGGGCGCTGCTGTCCTTATTTTTTTTTATCAGCCCTGTTTGTACAAAATGTCCCACTGCTGGGAACGGACCATCTTCTCATTGTGAGAAGGGTTAGGCCATAGTCTGCCACGCTGGCCAAGTGCGGGTTGGCAGACTTCACACATCTTCAAGATCATTGAGAACTCTCAGACATGTAGGTTTCCTCACGATGTTTTCCTTCACTGTTTGAAGTTGGCGGCAATCAACATTACGCACATAACTTCGAAAAGACAGAGGTGCATGCCGTGGAATTCGAACCCAGGACCTGCGGATCGCAAGTCAGACGGTCTCCCTACTAGGCTGCCGGAAACTTTTTTATTAAATATTTTTATTGTTCGACTAATGACAAAATCGAGACGTCAGGGTTGCATGTCTCGACTTTTTGTATCGACCTAACTCCGTTGAAAAGTTGATTCATACAGCTAGTATAGATATGGATAATGTGGTTAGTGAGTTAGTATCACTTTATCTATGTGTGCTCTCCAAATTATATTGATTTGTTGTGGAATAGACAAATATAAACAAATATCACTGAGATAAATAGACACTATCTTATTATGTGTTAACTATACTGTGTCCATACTGACTGCCGAGACTGGCATCTCAGTTCCCATTTTTTCCCACGATAGTTTCCTTTCCAGATTCTAACGTGTAGGGGTAGAGATTAGTTTTATCAGAAGCAATCATCACAATAAGATCCTTATTCCGTCGTCCATCTATTCGGATGGTATTGGTAACATTATTTATTTTCTTCAGCTATAGTAAAACCGAAATTTACCAAGTAGTACTTCTCGCTTACTCCCGACGCACAATCAAAACGCTATTTTCAATTTAGTGAGACTGTATTATCAATAGGAATGATGATTACCTAAATTATTATAAAACATAAATAACATAGTAAAAGTTCTGGGTTCGTCTATGTCATCATCTAGATGATTAGAATCTCGTGAAGGATGAGAAGGACAAGCTATGCAAGCATTCGAGGTGGTCCTGGTGGTAATAGGTCCTGCACTGACGTCCCGATTGGGGTGTATTTTGCATATTATTTTGGGGTGTATTGTGCATCTTGGGGTATATTGTGCTATGCAAGCATCTTGGCTCACGAGATAATCGCCATGTGGGATGTTGACTTGACGATCACTGTTCTGTATCTGTAGTTGTATCGGTAAACGATCTTTTAGCGACGAGTCTTGATCAGTATTTCTAGAGAATATCGTCAAGGATCAGATACAAAAGGTATCCTTGGACACGCACACATTATCAGGAACTCTTTAGACTGTCGCTTTTGGATCAAGACCTGGCTAGTTGCTTGCGATATAAGTGTTTCAAAATATTTACGACTTGTCTATACCTATGTATATTATCTTGGATGTTAAATTTAACTGTCAAGTAATTTCAAAGTATAAATTTGGTGGGGCGGGACTCGGCGGGAGTGAGATTAATGCTTTCTAACTTTCTCGACCAATAAATGTAGGTACTTACATATACAATTTGTACGACGCATCTAAACCTAGTTTTTGTCTATCGGCAATATCAGCTCTAATTATGATTATCTTTTTAGGAGAAATTAAAAATAATCGGTCATCATTCCTATTTAACAGTGGCAATCACTGTACATAAATTAGTACCTAATAAAAACTTCATAGATTAAGTTAGTTAGATAGGAATTAAATTATATTTTAATTGTTTAGATTTCTCATTGTGATATTTTAATTCATTTATTATTAAGATTATAATCATTTGTGATTTTAAACGTAAGATTGTGTGATTGTTATCTATGCTAGGTCACATCTACCAGTTTTCGCTTATCTGCTTATCTATGCCGACAAAGGTCTAAGAGCTTTAAGATAAAGTCATATTGCAAATATTAATAGAAAATAAGCATATATATGTACTTACCTATATCTTACACATGTATGTTTCTTATGCTTATTTTTCTGTAACTTCCGTGTTACTTAATAATCGCAATATAATGTTTCAGGGAATAATATATTAATTCGAAACTTTGTCAAAAAGTAGTTATTTTATACGCGATGCCCATTTACGACAGATACCAATATGTTGTCAAATCCAGATAAAATATAATTTTCAGTAGGTAACTAATGCTTGCATGCACAGAATGCGATGTAATACTAGGTATATGTCAATGTTTTTTTACGCAATGGTTAGTTGTTACAGATAGGGCAGGGCACCTAATATAAGTAGGTAATATATAGGTACCCGATTTCAATATCCCTGTGTGACAATATAGGATATTTTATATTTTTAGTTTTTGTTTTCGGTAAGTTAATTATGTAATTTTATCATGCAAAAAGCATAGAGATGTTAATTTTGTATTTTTTTAATTTAATTTATTTTTGATTTGACACTCGATCGCTGGCTATTTTGTATGAATAAAGACTGATCGTATATAGTGGTTGTTTTTTTTATTTGCCTGCCCCGTTTATGTTGAACGCTAAGTTATGCATACGGCGCAGTGCCGTCAGTTTTTTAATTCGTTTTTTAGGGTTCCGTAGTATAAGGAACCCGTATAGTTTCGCCATGTCCATCTATCTGTCTGTCCGTCCGTGGCTTTGCTCAAATACTATTCGTACCAGAAAGCTGTAATTTGGCATGGATATGCATGTTATAGCGAGAAAGTCGAAGAATAAAAAATTAAAAAAAAAATTTTTTTTGGTTTACCTCCCCTACACGTAGTGTGCGGAATCGTTGGTTAGATAATCAAAAAACATTGGGGGTGTGCTAAAACCATTTTCCAATTTAGGGATCCGTTGCAGGGAAGGTATCCCAAAAAATGTATTCTACTACTTTCTCGGCATTATTAACATATATACTAAATTACAGCTTTTTAGTACCTACTTAGAGTTTTTGAGCAAAGCCGCGGACGGACAGACAGACGGACATGGAGAAACTATAAGGGTTCCTTATTTACTACGGAACCATACAAATTTATCATATGACACTCAGGGAGTAAAGCCGAATCTAACATATTAATATCGGTCAAATAGTTTAGGATGTAGGAGGTAATACACATAACCCTCCTTCTGGTGCAGTTTCGTAGAGATTGTTATCAGTAGTTTCCAAGTGGAAGTGGGCCGCCCCCCCCCCCCCCTCCCCACTCCCTGCCTGCTTGTGATAACGATTAAGCGGAGATTAATCACTCGATAGAACGACTAGACGATAACGAGGATTAGTAGATTCGAAGAAACGTGCTAACGTAGCGGTACTTTTTATTTATAGCGTCCGCAGATACAAAAGTTGGGTTAGACAGAAAGGGTATAAAGTGGTTTTTAAACACCGTTACTTAACATCAGACAAGTTGGTGGTCAATCGTAGAAAAAAAAAAAAAAAAAAAGAAGCAGGATATCGAAAATAACGAAACACTGATTGAGATTTTCACCACTAGTTTTATTTTACTATAAAATAGCTTAATTATTAATACCAAAACTTAAATAAACATTACAGCTTAATTTTCCTTTTCTTCGTCGGTTTAGGCAGCGGACCTCCAATCTTGAACACCGTACTGTAACAAATAATATTAATATAAAACTAATACTGTCACTGCCCTTCTTACAATGGGAACATGGCCCGCGCCCAGCAGTGGGACAGTTTGTACAAACAGGGCTGATAAAAATAAAACCGGACAAGTGCGAGTCAGACTCGCCCACCGAACAAAAAACAAACAAACTAGTAGATAAAAGGGGGAAATAATATATTTTTTTATATTTTCCTTCATAAACCGAAAAATATACACCGTAAAAATATTTAAGAACCTGTTTTAGCTTATGCTACTGAAGCTCTTTCATATGATAACCCACATGATACGGTTAATTCACTTTAAAATTTGGACCTTCATTCCTTGCATAAAGACACAATTTTTTGTGATTAAATCAAAAATGTCCAGTTTTCGGATTTTTCCTATAACTATGTGTACTCTAACACAATGCTTCTTGCCAAATTTTATTGTTCTAGGTCAACGGGAAGTACCCCATAAGTTTTGATTCCCTTGTGAGTGTCGAAATATGCGTTTTTTACGATATATTCGGCTGTAACTTTTTTTTACGAAAACTTTGAAACTTTATTTTTCATTCTGCAGCAAGATACTATGGATCTGCGTATATGGTTTTAATACGATACCTTCACGCGTTCCTGAGATAAAGGTCTTGACACCCGACGGACGGACAGACGAACAACAAAGGGATCCTATATGGGTTCCGTTTTTTCCTATCGAGGTACGGAACTCTAAAAAACTGTCAACGTGGGTAACTTTGATTCCTTTTTTTACTAAACTTGGTACATTCAAGCCTTATTCAAAGATTCTTGTTTTTTTTCCAAAAGATTTGTAGTGTTATTACTTCAAACATTAAATTAGTCGTTTTAACTGCCATTTTTTGGGGAAAAAAACCCAAGAACCTTCGACTAAGCACCGTCTTTACATATATTTTTCTATCACATCCCTAGGTTGTCTGGAAGAGATCGCTTTTAGCGATAAGACCGCCTTTTGTGCCATTTTCTCATGTGTTTATTGTCTTATTACTTTATGTGATGTCAATAAAGTGTTATTGATTGATTGATTGACTAAGGTACAATGTTTGACAATCAAATCAAAGTTACGTTGACGGTACTATTTTACTAACGATTTTAATTTTGAAAATTGCCGATAGATGGCACTCTAAGTGCAAAACATTCTATTTAAGGTGGGTTCCCGATAAGATATTTTTAAAATGACTTTTTTTCTATTAATTAATGATAAACATCAGGGTTAATCATTCTATAAGGGTTCCGTTTGTTTTCCTTTTTAGTTGCAGCACCACAAAAAGTATAGATAAATATTTATATGTGCAATAAAAACAATGAATACTCACTGACAGGTTGTGCATATCGGGCTAAACTTGCAGAACACTGAAATCAAAGACAAATGGTTTTAAGAAACACATTTAAAGTGAATTACATCATTGTAACACTTTATGTAATTCACTTTATAACACTAAATGTTTTTCAGATTTTTTTTTATTGGTAAAAATATTTTTGTATGGAAATTGAGCCATTTTAAAGATCATAAATTAACACGCATTTGTCCAAACGAGGGAATTTTTTTTCTTCTAAATAATTTTAATTTGTCTATTAAAAAAATAAATTTAATGTACTGTTCAGAAGACTTTCCCTTATTTCATTTCTTTTTCGTCACCCTGGTAACACCAGCTTGTACAGACAGTGTGACATATACTCACCGCTCAGACAGACAGAACACACATATCCTATAGTGAGCAGCTCCCGGTGACAGAAGCACGCGGCGCGGTAGTCCACGCGGCCGCGTCCTGGCAACACCAGCTTGCTGCGCTCCCACGCCTCGGGGAGAAACACCCACTGGCAACAATAACGAACTAATTAACACCGACACATAACACTTCCAGCCTTACCGAAAAACGTTACTTAACTTTAAGCTATGCTTAAAAGTTATGCTTTTAAGTTATGCTTAATTTTCATTTCTTTTAACATATTTTGTCAACTTCTGGCTGACACGCATGGGCGTATATAAGGGGGGGGGGGGGGGTCCGGACCCCCCCCCCCCCCATGGCATTGGCCGAAAAAAAAATTAAGTGCTGTCAAAATTCCGGAATAAGTATCGCGGATGGCACGTATGTTACAAAATATATATAAAAACCTGATGTGCGGTAATGTGGGTGCATAACTACAGCTTAGCTAAAGAGATGCAGTATGACCCATGTTCGTCTTTCGCCCGCGCATACTACAAACGCGTATATGAAATGGAAACTATATATTTTTACCCGATTGCGTAAGAAGGAGGGTAATGTTTTTCGAGTGTATGTATGTATGTTTCTATATGACAGCATGAACGGCTTGACGGATTTTGATGTGCGAGGTTGATGTGTCATTTCAGTCGTCTTCGTTTCCAAAGTGTTGAAGATCTTCGTTCGTAAAACTAGAAAATAACATCGCGAAATATCAGGCGAGTTGGAGATCAGTCGTAGATCTATCTTACATAAAAAAATCACAAATATTCCATGAAAAATTCAATTCGATCTAAGCCAATTTTACATAAAAAAATATTTTTGCGTTAATAATTTCGAAAAGATCGAACAAGACTCTTAAAGTGCCGTGCTTAAATTTGAAATCAATGAATTCAAATGCTTATATTTATATTTTTTGATAGCGTAAGTCAGTCTTACTCATCCAGTCGGATATTTCATTTTTTTAAACACTTTATACTTGTTTGGTTCACCTGGGCCATTTTCTAACACGATCAATGAATTAAATTATTTCCAAGATTTAATTTTAAAAACCTTAAAAATTTGCGCGCTCGCTTCGCTCGCGCATTATTAGGTACTATTTTGTCATGAAAATACTGCGGGCTCACTAGTACGAGAAATATATCATATTACTATAAAAACACTACTAAAATGTTCGCGCTCGCTTCGCTCGCGTATGCTTATTGTCTATGTTTTTGTTTACTTGAGTCATGCAAATGCTGAGCGCTCGTTAAAACGGGTGAAGTCATAGGGTACATCTAGTTTAATATGAAATAATATTGTTCCGACGTTACTTTTACACTTTATTTACAGTTATACGTTTGTCCGTAATTTAATTTTCGTGTATTTAAATGTTTATAACTTATAATTATATAAACATTGACGTTTAGAAACTAGTACTCGTCTGCGTATAGTCTGCGCAAATAAAGAGGCAAATAGTATATTTTTATAATTTTTTGTACCCGCGGACCCCCCCCCATGAGAAAGCTATAGCTACATGCTGACACGTAATGACACTTGCGGAAAGAAGACAGAGAATTTAAGACGTTGGTTAAAGGCCGAAGCTATTTACTTGTCTAAAATTCAACCTGCATCGGTTAATTCACATAAATGACATTCATCGGTAAATGACATAACCGAAATCTCGGAACAAAACGCACTATGTGTTCCCCGCGCATCCAGGATTTGTTGAATATTAGGGCTATTTTTAAATACGTTGTAAACAGATTAGGAAAAAATGGTATAAAAATAGTGGTGTTTTATTTATTCATACATTCATTAGTATTCCAGTAAGTCTGTGTGTCGGCAGATGAAATCAAACGGTGAAATGTATCTTTTCACGTTGTCGGCAAAACTCCATAGAAGCTTCCAGTAAAGTCACAACCACTTTACTGAAAAGTGACCAACAAATTATTAACCGTGACTTTGACTACGACTCATTGACGAAAATAAGAGAATAGAAGAAAAAAATGAAGAAATGGCCTAGAGGACTAATATCCGATTGTCGTTAACCTTTTAAAACAACAATTAACACCGAATATGTGTTGACTAGCTACGAACGAGTGTATAAAATAACTTTTACGGAGTTATCGGGTATATCTAATACAAAAGTGAAAGTAACTGTCTCTTGTCTGTTTGTTACCTTTTCAAGACTAAACGGTTGAACAGATTGTTATGGAATTTGGTATAGATATAGCTCAGACCCTAAAGACGGACATAGGCTACATTTTATCATCATCATCACCGTTTTACATCACTACGCGGGTGAAACCACGGGGCTTATCTAGTATTATTATAAATACGAAATGAACTCTGTCTCTTTGTAAATGTGTTATCTTTTTACAACCAAACGGCTGCACCGGTCATTATGAAATTTGCACAGATAGTGGAAATCCTGGAGACAGACTTAGGCAATATTTTATAATCATAATCACCATTTCTCATCGTATTGCTTGTGAAAACGGGAAGCTCAGCTAGCTTGCAGTTACTCTGGTAGCGAGACAAGTTTCAGATTGTCGTGTCAAGTTTTAATTTTATTTTTATTCAATACTAGGCTTGCGCTTGACCATACGAATACTAACTTATGTTATGCGATTGTTGAATACGTTGCCGCCATCTCTGTTTCCACAGAACTACAATCTCCGAATTTTCAAGGCTAGACTGAATAGATCTTCTAGATCGACGAGCCTCCATCCTCGGCCACACCGTCGCTTAACATCAGGCGAGTTGGTGGTCAATCTTAGATCTATCTTGCGGAAAAAAAACAACTATAAAACAATGCCGTTTTTAATTACCAGTAAGTATTGGAGCAGGCGCTCCAGCGAAGGTACTTGAAGGTAGAGGCCTCCGGTGATGTCACAGCCCTGCTGGAGGAGGCTCAAGTGCTTGTCCAGAGAACACACGTCGATCAGCACTTGTTGCTTCTGAAAAAATGCATAAGAAGGGAAAATTAACATCCTATTTTTTTGTGAACACTGCCCACTGCTGGGGAAAGGGGAGAACTTTGCCCAGCAGCTGTGCCCACTTCCTTCCTAAGTCGCGGTCCTGCGCTACCTGGTGCCAGTTTTTCTGGAATGTGTCAAGATCGTTACTTTCCTACTAAGCTGTCGCTGTAATTTAGAGAAATATTGGCAAGCATTTGTCCATATGAAAGGAGAAAACTGTTTTTCTGTGATGTGATTGGAATCAACCTTTACGATTTGCTTTGTTCAAATATAACTTTACAATTCTAAACTTATAATAATAAATAAAACCATGTAAAGCATTTATCATTCCCCTAGACTATCACCAAATGAGTCCTAGACAGCCACCGACCTCAAAAAAATAGGTGGGTACGTATGACTTAGATAGGCGCCCAGCTTTGATTTAATTTTACCGTATTATGTAACAGTCGTTATTTCTCCTTGTTCAGTTGATTGGATTGTTTTGAAGTCGATTTTTTTTAAATTACTTTTATTTCAGTAATAATAATAATATATCGCTAAAAAAAATGCGTTTATTCGTATCCTCCAACGAACATTTTCGTTATAAACAAGTGATTTTACTAGAATTATTCTAAAGAAGGCGCATTTATGATTTTACAGCAATTTACGCACACTTTCTCACAAAAAACGTACACCCAACTGCGTATCAAGCGTAACGATATCGTAAGTTAGACTGCAAAAAATTTTTTTTCTGCAATTGAGAATTTTGTTTTTCTTTTAATATAGATACTTATTTCAAAGATTAGACTTGTAATACCTGCGCAGTGAAGAACACATTCATATAGTTGATGTACTGCGCCGCTGTGTCAGAGCTGCCGGTCACTATCAAGATACGACTGCTCATACGCAACCCCAGCGACGCCTGTCGACGGATCTGAAAACATTATGAGATATATCAAACCCATGTCGCAGATACGCATATGAAAGCGTAATGACGCTCACGAAAGAGATATTTTAATTTTAAATGTATACCTGTCTGCACTAGGACTTTCAGACTATCTTATTTTATTTTAGAGAAATACTCTTTCGTTAAGAAATAAAAAAGTTATTGAAGTTTTCTATTCGCCTCGTTTAAAATGCGACCGCTTCGATGTCAACGCCAGTGACGTCAGGATATGACAGTACACTCACACTACATCAGTAGGTATGCATGTGTGAGCTGAGCATAGTATACATTAATAGGATGTATGTGCAGGAAAATAAGCGAGAAGATGACTATGTCACTGTGTACGGTTGCCGTCTTTTTTCAATCACTACAAATCCGCATAATAAATAAAACATTTGCATGGAATCCATTGCGGAAATTCCAGGTTGATTTTGACATCCTCATCGATATCTGTATCCGAAATAATTAATGCAAAGGTTTAAAGTGGAAACTGATTTCTGTGCACTGAAAGAGACTGTTGCAAAAATTGTTTAAATTTAAATAAATAAATATAAATATTGGAGGCCATTTTTCACGCAACACCAAGCCCCAAACTAACTTTTTTTGTTTCTACATACATATAAACATGGAGACACAGAACAAACATCCCTGCTCAGCAGAAATGTTTGCCCTGGGTATTGAACACACAACCTACAGCTCAGAAGGCAGACATACGACCACTGAGCCATGAGACCTGTTTGCAGAATGACTAGTACCTATACCTATGTATACAAAGAGGAACACTTACTTTAGCTATAAAACAAAGCGCCATCGCGAGGGCTCCTGCCAGCAGGGACTCGCCGGGCTTCTCATCCAAGGGCTGGCTCTTTACCAGGTTTACTAACCTGAAACATAGTAGCATATATTATATTTTTGGGACGGTTCAGTTCAAAAATAGTCCAGCTCTAAGTATTGGACTCCATCAAATAATATTCTAATGTTAATTATCAGCTATGGCCCTTGTTTAGACTAACAGCTAGTCCACACGGCGCGTTGCGTTGCGTTGCGTTGTCGCAACGCAATTATTTTAACGCATAGACGGCCACACGGGCGCTGCGCCACCGCAGCGTTACTACAAGACAGTCGTGACGTTCCGGCGTCGCCGCTGCGACGAAGGAAAAAAACTAAATGAGCTTGCGTATATCCTCCCTCCCTATCAACCCACAAACAACTGAGCGCTGCCGTTCCGTCGTCGCAATGAGTACACCCCCGCCCGCTTCATCTCGGGGGCTGCAGTTCAGGCGTGTGTGCGTTGCGTCGACGCAACGCGCCGTGTGAACCGGCTGTAACTCCTACAGTACTTCAAAATAATTGCTAGTTCTAAGCAAAAAAATAATCGCGAATGAATTGGTTTCTTCTAGGTACGCGCTCCATCGTAGACCGCAATCTAGCTTAACATCAGGCGAGTTGGCGGTCAAGCGCAAACCAATTATTTATATTGAAAAAGCGCTGAATTAATGCTTACCTTGTTTTAATGGTTTTTTCAACTAGTGTAAATAATTCATATTGTCCATCTATTTGTCTCACATCCAGAGGTTTGCCAGGAGACGGGTACAGATATTCGCTGAAATTCAATTATTCACATTTAACTTTAATTTAGAGCAAATTCGCAATTAATTTTTTAATGTTTTGAGGCTTTGTTCCGAAACTGATATTGATTTATCGGGTAAATCTTTACAGATAAATGATGATTTCAGAATCAGATTTGTCAGGGTGTTATTTAATTTGAGCGAATTCTTGCATTCGAGATAGCTTCAGTTATGATGCTCTCTCTTTCATTACAAATGATACGAGTATATAGTATAGGAGTGAGTGCCTGTGACTTCTAATAATTAATCTTGAGTGTTTCAGAATAAGCTCGGATAAAAATTTACTCTGGCCTTTGAGAGTGGAGCATTGTATGTAGGCATCTATCTATGGGACATATGTAATACAATATATGACTGTGATAACATTATCACGATAACATTTTTTATTTTATTTTTGGCAGAATGCTTAATGAAGAATCCTCACAAATAAAAAAAGCATAACACACAAGCTCACTCTCAATTACTCATGGACATACAAATTTTGAATGCATTATTAATGACCTACACTTTAATGAAAAAAATAAAAAAATTGTAAGAAGGTAACTACAATGTTGTATGCCCAAAAGGTTAGCTGTTGATACTTTTTTCTCAACCACATGTATTGTGTATCACAGCTGACAATAAGTTTTGTATTTGCAATTTTTTGTCTAATATGGCTTAGAATTTGATTTTAACTAATCTGATGTTAAATGATTATGTGACTGAAAATATTATGAATGCTGAATGCCGAGCTTGTTTTACAAAAAGGGCTCTCATATTTCTAAACATATTGTGATGGTTTTTTATCTAGCTATTAGCTGGATGTATGTATAGATAAAAAAACTACAAATAACACAACACTAAGTTTGTCTCAAGTTTCTAATATCTATATTCTCATCAGGTGAACCAAGCTATATTATAATGCAATATAACAATTCTAAGGTTCCACATGCAATAATATCATAAGTGTATAATATAAGTTTTATTTCTATTCACTTTCACATTATTAGTTTGGTTTGACAGCTAATATTTTTTTCCTGTCAGTTGAAATTTTGCCATTTACCTAAGGCAATGAGGCCATTAAACCAAGAAGTGAAGCGAGGTGAAATTTCACCATAATTGTACTGTGCCCTAACGCAGTGTGTAAATAACCTGATACGTTTTGGAAGGGTACTACATCTTCTAATTTAAATAATAGCTTGATACTTACCTTTTATGGAAGTGGCATCCAATAACAGCAAGTTGATTTCTAGATTTTTGCATCAAATGCGAGTTTGAAAATGCTATGACCGCATCCAGACAACTTGTAAGCAATTTAGGATCCTCTGTAATGTATCTTTGGTTTGGGTTTGTGTCAACTATTACCACGAGAAGACTGCTATCCGACGGAACTGTGAAAAAAGAGGAATTTTGCTGAATATATAACCTCACACACATATTATTATTGCAATAAAAAATGAAAAAACTCTACAGTCGTAAATGAAAATTACTTGATAGCAATAACTTTTATTGTTAAGTATCTTTAAACCGTTGAAAAGACGGTTTATTACTAAATTAGTGTTAAGGTTATGTTTAGTAATTACCATCGTCGTCTGCAATAGAGGTCATTTTCCTGCTGATCTGATCAAAAAGTAAGCTGCATTGACAGCGGTATTTATTGGAACAATATTAATGCGATATTTTAAAGATTTTAATCATTTTATGCTTCAAAACAACCTTCCGTCACAAGAAAAACAACAAACAAACAACAAGTTGACACCTGACATCATGACACTGAAATTGAAAACAATGACAGTGACAGCCAAACATTTCGTTATTTTTTCTCTAATTTTGGCTGTATGTCTAATATATATTTTCCATTGCTTAAAATATACATTCGTACAAACACTGGAAGTAAGTGTGATCATAATGGTAAATTCTATGGTAGGAGTATAAAGCAAGGCCGTAGCCAGGAATTAATTTCGGGGGGAGTTCAATGGACCTTGGGTATAGGAGGGGGGGGGGAGGGGGCGTGGTCAAGTTTGCGCATTGCCTAAGTAAATAAAAACATGGGTAATAATATGCGCGAGCAAAGCGAGTGCGAAAACGTTTATAGTAGTATGTATGTATTAGTGAGCCCATAATACTTGTTAAATTAGTAAAAACTCGCGAGCGAAGGGAGCGCGAAAATGTAAAAGGTTTTTTTAAATAAAATCTGGGAAGTGTCCTAGGTTTTTGTGGCTTGTGGCCCAGATAAACCAAATAAGTATCTGTGTGTTCAAAGAAAAATTAAATACCTGACAGGATAAGAACGACTTTTATGTTATCGAAAATTATAAACTACTATTACAACCATTTGAATGCATTGATTGCTAATTTATTACCTATTCCTAGTTAAATTTAAGCACATGACTTTATAGAAAATTACAAAGATACGTTCTTATAAGAAAGAAAGCGCAAAACCGCTGTAAAAAACTATAGATGCGATTTAGAATAATTCTGGTGAAATCACTTATTTATTACGAAAAAGCTCGTTGGAGTTCTAATAAATCTAACGACACCTCGCACATCAAAATCGGTTAAGCCGTTTAGGCTTGTAGGGATCATATAGAAACATACCCACATACATACATACACTCCACAAACATAACCTTCCTTCTTATACAGTCGGGTAAAGGAGAGGAAGGAGAGGAAGGATTATGTTAATGGCCAGGATATTTCGAGGCCCCGTACCACAAGCGTTCAAGCAGTCTTATTTCAATATTATTTTGACTTTTGTCTCGCTCTTACTATAGTTGAGAGAGTAAGACAAAGGTCAAAGTAATATTGAAATAAGATTGCTATTAAGATTCTAGTGACCGCCCAGAATGCACATGCATGTACCTTGCGAACTTTACGCAACAGGCGCATTAGATAGAAGCGTAAAATAACAACAGAAATAATCATCGAAGTTTTGCGATTTAAATACCTACTTAAATAATATGATTGATTTTGATTGAAATGATTAATAGTCTTGGTTATTAATATTTAAAATTTAATTTAATTCATAGAATTTCCTTTCGAATTCAACAGACCATCAAAAACATGACATTTAAGCATTAGCTATTCGACAGTGGAGGGTATGTGCCAAGCGTAGCCTTGAATGAAGATAGCAGGCAGGGGTTAGTTGAAAGAGGGTTAGTCCGATAATCTTTTAACTGACTTTAACTACAGTGTGACTGGGAAGAGAAGTGGCTGGTACTGGTACATTATTTACTTTCTTTTCTTCCCAGTCCAACGCGGAAGGGTTGATATCTATATGAAATTATTTAATTAGTTTTTTTAAAATAATAGATAAAAAGAATAAAGTTTTTTTTTCATTGTTGTTAGATTGCTTCCTCACTTTGCTGAACCATTTCAAAACTACACAATAGATTTAAATACGTATCCAGTGGCTATTTTAACCAGTTGTAATAATCAATAAGCACAAATCAATAAAATTAATTGTTTAGAAAGCACCTGTGGACAGGTGTCCCCTCGTCATAGATACGTATTTGTCAAAGGCGCATTCCACGCATTACTGACGGTCAGTGGTGCTATGCATCATAATTTGAGCCTGACAGCTTGACTCGTGCTTGACGGTGATAGCATCAGGGATTAAAGGCAATGACTTATTACACACAGATATATTTTCCGAGGCTCGGCGTAGCAAGGCTCAAGTAAGGTATTTGCCGGACTCGTCTTCAGTCGCGATACGTTAGGCAACGCTGTTAGAGGCTGTGACGTGACTTGTGAACAGTGACACTGCTATTCTGTGTGTTTAGAAATTGCAACACCAAGATATGTATTTAGGGCCCTTTAATCAATAAGTATACAAGTATTATAACCTCAGTCGAGATAAAATGGCATTTCATTATAATTAATAGGTATATGCTAAGTATTATCATGTTTTTTTATATCTCTAAAGTCAGACGTTTAGCTGGCTGTTGTTTTTGTGTGCCGAGGGGCACTTGACTCTAACAAAAAAGCTTAATATTTCGGAACCGGACCTACTTAAATTGAAAAATGATTATCTCACACCCTGTTTTTACATTACCTATCTAACAATAATCAATACGTCCGGGTATGTGAGAATAAAATAATTCATTCCCTCTTTACGTAGGGGAGGTTACCCTGCTTTTTTTCTCCAAAATTTTATTCTACAACTTCTTGGCGTAATTATTATGTACTTATGTCCAATGTCCAGCCCAAATACAGAGAGACTGACAAGGCGAAACTATAAGGGTTCCTTGGTTACTACGGCCCAAAAAACACGTGATTTTGGGAAATATTATTATTACTTTACATCAATTTGATTTCCCTTTTTAATTGTGCATTTTTTTTTTGTTTCAAAGACACGTTTTTACCTACATTAAAATCTTTCCCGTTTTTCAGAATAAATGGTTGTTCGATCACACCGAGACAGGGCCGTAGCCAGGAATTCATTTCGGGGTTTCAGCAATGGACATGGGCATAGCTTATAGCCTTCTCATAGCGGGGGGGCAGAATCTGCGGCCATGTTGTCCCATATCTTACGTATAATGTGCGAGCGTAAATAAAATGAGCACTTTAATGTCCTAAATGAATACCAAGTTTGTCATAGCAAAATGTGCTAGTAATAAAAAATAATTTTTTTCGTTTTAACGAGCACTCAGCGCTTGCATGACCTAAATATAAACAAAAATAGGTAATAAGTATGCGCGAGCGAAGCGAGTGCGAAAAATGTATAGTAGTGTTTTACAGTAATATGCTAAATTTCTCGTATTTGTGAACTCACAGTACTTCTATGTCAAAATAGTAATAGTGCGCGAGCGCGAAAATTTTAGTGGTGTTTTATAGTAATATGCTTTATTTCTCGTATTAATGAACCCACAGTACTTCCATGTCAATATAAAAGTTTTTTTAAGGTTTTTAATATTAAATCATGGAAGTGATTTGATTTATTGATCGTGTTAGCGAGTCCTAGATTTTCGTGGACCAGATGAATCAAACAAGTAACTGTGTTGAAAGGAAATACCCGACTGGTAAAGAGAGACTTAACGCTATCAAAAATTATAAATACAACCATTTGAATGCATTAATTGCCAATTTAATAATCCTAAATATAAATATATGACTTTATAGAAAATTACAAACATACCTACAAGAACGCGCAAAAAATTTTGGTTAGTGGCTATTTTTAGTGAATTATTTGCTCGTATTAAAAAATTCACGGCACTTTAATGATCAATACAAATAAAGATCAATATGAAACAATCATGCGCGAGCGAAGCGAGCGCGAATGTTTTTGAAGCATTTTATAAAATTATTGAAGCCTGGAAGAATTTTTATAATGGCCAGGATTTCGGGTGGGGGGCTTAGACCCCCCAAACCCCCCCCCCCCCTGCCTACGGCCATGCATCGAGATACTCATCATTCATGTGTTCAAAATATTCTGCGTGGATTTAAATTTTTCTTTGTGAAAAATATTTATTATTCTGAGAATTGTTATCCAAAATTAGGATCTTGATGATAGCTATCACTTTTGTGAAGAAACTACTAGTCTAGTATCAATAGTTTATGAAATAGTCTAAAATTATGGTCTCGATGAGATCTATCACTTTTGTAAATAAGTTGCCAAGGCCGTGTCGAAACACGTAAGTAGGTATAATAATATGGTGGGGTCCGGTAGCTAATGCTGTAATCTATAATAATTATAGTTTAAAAACTGAAGCAACCGACTTCAAAATACGCAATTTGGTTTATGGATGACATTTTTCAAAATATTTTGACATAAAAAACAAAGTACTGAACAGATTTTGATGAAATTGATATGGGACCACCTCTACTATTTATTTACCTATTTCCAAATAAAAAAAGAATGTTCAGAATCAATTCATATTTGGTGAAGTAATCAGTGAACAAATATACCAAAAAAAAACAGTCGTATTGAGAACCTCCTTCTCTTTGGAAGTCATTTAAAAAGAAAACTACTAACCAAGTACTGCTTGTTTAGACTACTTTGCAAAAAGGACAATGACCTTTGTACTGTAATGACTTAAATGTTTTAAATATGTATCGCTATATCTCAAAAAGTTATAATTACAGAATATTCAAAACAATTTTCATTTAAATTCTTTGATATTTTGAGTTCAGAAATGCAGGGGAGACACATTTTTTTTCAAATTTGGCGGGCTTTCTCTCAGAGATCATACCTGAGAAAAAATAACGTCTTCTGAGTTCTGAGATCTGAGAGTAGGTAAATAAGACTTTTAAAATAAGTTCAAGGTTAAGAACCTTGATCTTATTTTAAAAGACCTATTCAACAATATACAAAAACACCACACACGATAGGGTGGGGTTGAAAAAATATTTTATCCCTTTATATATTTTATGGATTTCTATTTCTTTGAAAATTTTATTACGGCTTACGGAACACATCTATATGGTAAAACTTACAGTCTCTGAGTAAAATAGCTGTGACATAAGGACATACAGACAGACAGACAAACGGATAGACAGACAGACGGACATGGTGAAATTATAAGTGTTCCTCGTAGTTACTATGAACGGAACCCTAGAAATTCTAGCCTAGAATCAAACGTTTCTGAGATTTCTGAGATATGAGCCTGTCAAGTTTGACAGCAGTCGTCTCTTGATGAGTGAGAATATTTACGTTTTCGCGATTGTTAAGACAGTCACTTTGACATGTCACATGTGACATTTTATATTCTTTGGTTTGCGTTATTGCTTATTGGCCCGAAAACTTAACTCTGATTAATCAGACACTGGATGATATGGCCCACTGTACCTTTTAGCTTTCTGATTCTATCGCCCCCTTGACCTTTTGGGACTTATCATTTTGGCTCACTCACTCATTGAAACTTTTGGCTCACTAGACCTTTGTGATCCTGAGCATTTTTGAAGAACTGACATGACAAATTCTTAACGTTTCCTCGTTGTACGAAATCCTAAATTCAGCATTAAAATATTTTTTTGCTATTGACATCGATTAATTTAGGAAGAAGGCTTTAAAAAAATATTTTAAAAATTGACGATTCATGGCTCTAGTATAAAACTCTCTTTGAAAGGTGCGTTCCAATTCAATCCAATCCACGTTACATTTTTAAAATTATTTTTGTTTCTGTATGAATATGAATAATATAATTATAACTAGTAGTTCTACGAACAGTAGACCTCGCGAGAGAGCTTATTTGAAGCTCACCTTGGGACATCTGTACATAATACCTACGTAAACTTGACTTAGCACATCCACGCGCCCTCACTGTTAAGTACACACAATTTCAAGTTGGTTGTTATATATCGACAACCATTTGACCAATGCTGTTCATTTTTACCACAAGTTGTAATAATTGTGGACTTTATCTACCTACCAAATATCATTAAATTCGGCTGGTAATTAGCGCCGTAATAAACTTCCCCCCTTTTTATGGGAACCACTCCTCCTATCAAAAATCGCCGACGACAAAAAAAAAACAGAGTATACGCCTAGTAAAAAAAACAGAGTAAGTATACGCAGAGTATACGCCTAGTTTCATCAAAATCGGTTCAAAATGACGCCCTGTACGCGAGTACGAACATACAAACTCACAAACTGACAGACGAAAGAAAATTTGACCAGTTGATGCAGACTTCGCTCGCTCGGTCAATAAAAAAATATGTTACTGCAAATTTCAGTTTTGTCTTCAAAAAATATTCCGAATTGTTTACATTTAGGTAGGTAGATACTACATTCGAATTATTCATTGGACCACGTAATCAGAAGATTTCGAACGTAGTCAACGCAAGTTGTTAGACTTGACAGCTGAAACGATCGAAGCGCCACCTAGTGAACAAAGTATTTTTTTTAAATTCCTCAGTTTTCGAAACTCTTTGTTATTTACTCATTCCTTTCTAAAATGTAAATACATGTTTATATGTTACTGTAAAAGCCCGAACATTGGTAAATCTTAGGTTTTACCAGTAAATCTTAGGGTTTACCAACACGAGTCGGTAAATGTAAGAATATGTAAAAAAGAAACGATTTTATCGGGCTTTTACCATTAGAATTTAGTACATGCTAGGTTTTACCAGTGACGGTTGGTAAATGTTGGTTTTGGAAATAAAACAATGCATAATAGACCAGTTTAGGCTAGGCCAAACTAGTTATCCTGGTATAGGTATAAGCAATAATTTCTTCAGAGATTAGGTTATGGTTTTCTTTGTAATAAAAAAAAAACATAACCTAATCTCTGAAGAAATTATTGCTTATACCTAAGACTGCGTTGCACCAAGCTACATCGTTCAATCAAACAAATGTTATTATATATGTTACTGTAAAAGCCGAATACAGTAACATATGTATTGTTTTATTTCCAAAACTAACATTTACCAACCGTCACTGGTAAAACCTAGCATGTATTAAATTCTAATGGTAAAAGCCCGATAAAATTGTTTCTTTTTTACATATTCTTACATTTACCGACTCGTGTTCTTAAACCCTAAGATTTACTGGTAAAACCTAAGATTTACCAATATTCGGGCTTTTACAGTAACATATATACTCAATAAAACATAAACATGTGTACCATAAACTAAAACAACCATATAATTTCACCATACAACTATTTCAACTCGTACACCAACTAAACCATTAAATATTACATTGATTTACACACGCGTCTTTATCAGTCGACGTAAGACGGGAGCTTATTATTATATCCGAATTGTTATTTCATCGTACGAGATGACGTACCGAAGATAAGGCGCCAAACTTATGTCATCTGTCAAAATATATGTTAACGGTAGATCGGGTCACAGATATCATGAATAATATTATACGAAGGATGTGACAACCTCTACTGCTTGTCATTTTACGACATTGTTTATACACAGCTAATGATATGCCTCATTTGAATACCGCGGTGGTCTGGCTGGTTAGAAAAAACTATACAGTTTTTGTTGACATGTTGACAACATTGCTCATGTAGATACGCTTATAAAACCGCCAACATGACGACGTACTTGGTACTTTACATTCAGTCGCATTCATCCCTTTTTGATCCTGCGAGCGAATTCGCGAAACTAATTAAAGAAAACTAATCAGTTTAATAAAAGTAAAGTGAACGCGCAAGGTAATTGAATAAGATTTTACGAGAACATTGTTTACAAGACTTCGTGCCCGAGGGCGGAGACGGTACATTAGCGCGGGCTTTCGAAAATCGAACTCTGAATAAGAAAAAAAGGCGGGAACGAAATAATTATGCACGTTCCGTTTCGTAATGGGCAACGTGCTACCGTTTCGCTTTAATAGCTCGCTTGTTCTGAGAATTTAATTACGTCGAGCGCGCCGAGATTAGCCCAGCGCGCGTTCCGTTTTGTTAATAACTCTAATAATGGATGACGCCCGCGCACACAGCTCCCTTAATGTTATTTATTCCTTTTATAGCCATCATTTTATTAAAGCGATAGATCAAATATTGCTCGTGTAGGTATTATCATTTTATTTTTGGTTATTTTATTTCTTCCCTGTCATGTCGATAAGGACCACAAAATATCAATATTAATAATTCAATAACGAGCTCTCCAAAACAAATTGTCTAAACGATAAGACATTGGGCCCGACACAAACAAAACATAAACGATTCAGCCTTAATAAGAACCGGGGCCCAGAGATGCACACAAAAGAAAAAGATAGCCGCCTATTGTTTTTTATCATGTTGTCAATATCGCGCGGCCAAATTTTCAATATTGGAATGCCACGATTCGCCAATAAGAAGCGGGGAAGAATTGATTTATTGTCCAATTAGCGTCGGTCAGGTGTGCCAACTGCCAAGATAGCATCAGGCTGGCCAGCCTAACCCGGTTGCAGCTACCATTTCTTTTGGCGCGTCCCAGTTAAATGGCATATTGGAATCAAAAAAGAACCTTTACACCATGCTGGTTGGGTTTCTGGAAGCGAATTTGAAATTCTGATCAGTCGCGGCGAACGCTGGCGTAAGTGGAAATCGATTTGAATTAATTGTCAGAGTTTTTGCGACCCTGGAACTTTAATTTGATAGGAACCAACTTATTTTGTCAATAGCGTAAATATAAGCATAGTCTAGATGTAAAAAAAAGTTTGTTAATAGAACCTATTTTACTAAATAGGCACTTAGTATAAGTGCCTCATTGTTTTAGTAGATGGGGAAATTTATATTTGGTTATCCAGTGCAATGCTCGCTCAACGCTTGTTAGGGTTCCGTACCCAAAGGGTAAAAACGGGACCCTATTACTAAGACTTCGCTGTCTGTCTGTCTGTCTGTCTGTCTGTCTGTCTGTCTGTCTGTCTTCAGGCTGTATCTCATAAACCGTGATAGCTAGAAAGCTGAAATTTTCACAAATGATGTATTTCCATTGCCGCTATAACAACAAATACCAAAAATTAAAAAAAACAAATATATTAAGGGGGGTCCCCATACAATAAATGTGTTTTTTTTCGTATTTTTTTGTTCAATATTAAAAACGGTAACAGGCAGACGCTTTAAATTTTCACAGAATATTTACTTGTATATTACCTTTCAAAATAAATAATTAAATCACAATAAAGTAAATATTAAAGGGGGGCTCCCATACAACAAACGTAATTTTTAAGCAATTTTTACTCGATCTTAATTAACAGGTAGAAACTTGAATATTTGTAAGTAAATATTTAGAAATATATTACTTAACTATAAAAATACATACATAATCTAATACATAAAAACTCACAAAATGAAAATACTTAATCCGTGCATCTAAACGCGGTGCGAGCGCCGCGCCGCGGTGTGGTGGTGGCGCGAATTATTAAAAATATCGCAATTTAAAGTACTAGTAAAGGCTCATTTGAACTTTTGTCTCACATTCTTAATTAAGTACAGAAAAAGCAAGATAAAACCGAGCGCTGAGCGAACTTTGCATCGGTATAAGAGTTGATCTGCTGATCAATATTGTTCTATAAACTTACAAATTGTGTTTCGCATTTGAGTGCTTTCATCCGCATAGTGATGAAAATGGTGATGATGATGTAAATATCCTACACCCATATCCAGGTTTCGGCTATCTCTATCTCCAAATCGCAAACGATCAGCCGTCAGAGTAAAAAGAGAAAGATCGATAGCCAGCAGAGAAACAAGAATATATTTTATTTTTATAAATTATGTAGGATAGCGTAAGTTCAGGTCTGTATGACTACCTAGAACATTAAGTATCTATATTAGAAAAAAAAAACACAACGCATAATAACTATTTTTGTAGAATTGTGATGATGATGATTTCCAGACCGTTTTCAGCCGTGGCGACTGCCACGACTGTAAAATATTAGGTTACTATAATTAAAGTATTGCATTTTTAATTTACGCTTTACATTTATGATATGTGTATGTTTTCGCGAGAAATGTGCAAAACTGCTACTGTAAAATGTGTTTATATATAAGTGGATTCCTTTGAATAATTCTTGTAAAATCACGTATTTGCAACGAATTTTACGAGAGTTGAAATGTTAATAAGTAACAATAAAAAATTAAATTCTAATGAAACTTCGCACATTAAGCTTAATCAAGCCGTTTAGGCAGTAGGAGATAGTATAAAAAACATACCTACATACATTCATACATACCGTCATACATCTAAAAAATATAACCTGCCTTCTTACGCAGGATGTAAAAAGAGATTCAGACTACTAAAATTACAATAAAAATAATGCCATTTTATAACATACACTATTGTCCTAATAGTGGCGCCCAACTCGGGTACGAATCTGATTTATTTTCAATCAGCTTTAGGTGTTTCTGGATCTAAATGTGGATTTGTTGCTTTCAACTATTAACATATTTTACGTAAATAGCTGATAGTAACATACCTACCTAGTTACAAGAGGTAATTAGACCAACAAAGTAATATGTATATACCCCGGGAAAATATTACGTTCCTTCTGGCTCAGTCGGGATAGGAGCTAATTCAATTGATTAAAGTATCCATGATTTTATATTTAAATAAAAATCATTTAATTTTCTAACCAATATCGTGAATCGTGGCGCCCAACACGGGGCTGAAGCTGATTTATTTTCATTTAGCTATAGGTGCTTACAGAATGCGTTAATAGCTGATAGCACCGGATCCAGTTACGAGGGGTGATTAGACCAATAATGGCTTTCGATTATCGTGCGATTTTGGGTAAATTTACTTTAGTGATCTTAATAGCGTTTTGGGGTATTAGGGTAGAGTTTGGTGTGTTTTAAACGAAAATAAGTTCATTTGTTTCTTAGATTTTGTTACTATAAGTCATCTAAATTAAACAGTTTTCGCGTATATTTTAGGTAGTACGTACCTACGTCTGTAAGTATTCCAACAATTTTTATGAGGTCGGTGCTTGTCTAAAACTTAAAAAATATGGTGATAGTGACCGGGCGGGCACCGACTTCAAAAAATCATTGGGGTAGATATCTACAGTAAATAGGTCTGGTAGACGCCCAGTTTTGATTAAATTTTTCGGTATTATGTAACAGCTGTTATTATTTCTCCCTTTTCAGTTCATTGAATAATTTTGAAGTCAATTTTTTTTATTACTTTTACTCATATATTACTCACGTTACATACTCATAAATTACTCACGTTACCTCATAATATCTACAAAACATTAAATCGTATTCGATATTATTGAACAGACTGTATCACAAAAAAGAGTATGACTACAATGAAATTAGAAGCATCTCTACCAGGCTATATTACGTCACAACCCTAGTTACTATACTATAATAACGTTAATTTCACAACCAAAGTAGTTCAAATCGAATAGAATGCCGTCAAGTGAATTGTGCGCGGGTAGTCGATAAATTCCGGTCGCGGTGACGGAACTCGGTCGAAGCCGTCATTTGCTATTGAACGCTCGCCCGGCGCAGACGTGTCGCGATATTGCCACTCAATAATGCTCAATAAATGCTAGGAACGAACACTGAGTAAATAAATAAATAATAAACAAATATAAATATAGGAGGACATTTCACACAACGCCATCTAGCCCAAACTAAGCAAAGCTTGTACTATGGAAACTAGATGGTTGATAGAATACATATATCTACTTATACTTTTTATTTTTTTCGTAAATACATACTTAAGATACATAGAAACACCCAGACACAGAGTAGTCTTGATACTTGCTCAATTATAACATTGATTTAGGTTCAAAAAATGTTTATTTAATCTCATAGACGTATTTATTCACTTTAGAAGTCTTTATATTTATACCTTACTTACTTTACCCGCTTTAGGATATATTTATGCGGTAAAGTACGAATTTGTTTCGTACACCGAGGTTTCCGTACCGTTTCTTCTTCCCTACCTAAGTTCATAAACCACGAAAACATAGTCTCATTTGTAAACTCTTACAAAAGAATAAAATTAATTTTGTAGTTAAAAATTATGGTCGCCCAAATATTTATTCATTCAGGGTAAATTTGTAAACGAAATAAATATCGTGTAATTTAACTACATAAAGTTTTTTTTAAATTCGGAATAATATGTAAAATCCACGAAGTATCACTGGTATAAAACATTACTTATTCTGTATAACATTCACAGCACGAACATGTTAACCCGAATCAATGGTACCCAAACAAACCAAATCAGTACGAGTTTCCATTCTATCGTACGTTTTATAACACCCTATTAAATAGTAAGCCGCTTCACGCTAGAAAAAGACGGTGATATGCCACCCTAGAACGCATTCGCCGCAATAAATGTACGGGAAAGAAAGAGACGTAGTAATAGCCGGAAATTAGCACTCGTCTATCTTTCATTTTACACCCCAAATTTTCTTATTCCAATTTCCTCTCCGCGCGAGTGCCGCCATTTTACGGACACAACGGAGTAGCTATCAATTACACGAAAATAAACCTAAAACTCTCGGATTTAGAGTTGACTCTCGTGTTGAATGAGTGAGATCAATTGTGTCGTTCTTATTAGAAAACGCTTTAGAACACTCTGTCATTTGAAATGAGTCATTTTCTGATAAGAATGCCCTATTGGCTCAGACGTGTGCGCGTCGGGGCCCGCGGCCGATAATGCTATTTCCGAACGAAAGATAGCGAATAACTTGGTGATGCTTTTTGCTCGGAGTTTTAATAAAGGTTGTAGCATAAGGGACCGAGATATGGAAATGAGCGTGTGGTACAGAGGAAATTTGAATTTATACACGAGCTAGTTTTATTCATGAGGGGCGTCGTTTTAGAGATTATAGGTTAGAAATTTTCGTGCGAAAATGATGTGCCTTTTAGATTGTGATTTATGATGTTTGAATTGGGTTTTGATTTGGGTTTATATTCTATCGTGAATGTATGCGTTTGTTTTGGGCGAAGATGAAGTACTAGGTACTAATACAAAAAACTTGATATTAATTTTCTTCTAGAAAGTAGTCTTACTACAATCCTAAAAATTGTTTTGTTTAATTAATTGTTTCTTGTGAGAAATATAGGTACTTATTAATCAATAATAAGTGCCTATACCTTACAGTTTAATTCGTATGATAATAAAATTATATATTCTAATGTAGACCTCGCGTGCATATTTCTTTAAAGCTGTGCTCACCCTGTACAAGATATATTACATGCATAACATGGAAGGGTAAAGTTTTCAGCGAGTTTTCGAGTGACGAGTGCAGCTTACTGCCACACTGGGTTTCGAATAATTGAATAACATTGGAGTTTTATGGTTATGGACAAATTCGACGATGGACATCAGTTTGAGGAGTATACCTAATATGTACTTATTACTTGTCAAAATTATTTTGCAAAAAGGTCAATGACCTTTGTATAACAGTTTAAATGTTTTAAATGTAGGGAGTAGGCTTTATTATCTATAAGAAAGTGGTATTTGAAACTTTAGTTTCATTTTACAAAATCTATTCAACAATTACCCACACAAAAATTATTCTTACAGGTAATCGTAAAAACGTAGTAAGTACAACAGAATCCTAAAACAACCATATTTCCTGACAGTCAAGTAAAAAACAACAGTTATGCAATTTTTTTTAAATAACTCAAACTCAGCTGTCTTCCACCAGTGAAATACTTACGTGAGAAAATCCCACTTTATCCAAAATGATCAAATCGCCGTGACATCAAAAATGAATGTCATTTTAAAAATTAACAACCCGTAAAAATATCGATAAGCGTGCATTTTATTCGGTCAGGTGATGACAAAATGACGGATATTTTTGACCATCTCGTGAGTTTTTTGCGTGGGAAGACGGCCGACGACGTCTTTTGTCAAATCATTTTTCGGGTCATTAAATTCCCGTGAAACGATTTTGTAAAAATATGCATTTGATATTGTGGTTAAGCTTTACACAATAAAGGTACAAAATACGCTAACTCCCATCCCGCAATTTTATCTGAGAAATCTATTCTTAGTAGATAAGTACCCAACTTACACAGCTCTCTTTAGAATGAAGGTTTATAGGTTCAGAAGGTTTAATATGCACTGCGGTTTAGAATAGAATATAACTATGTAGGTAGTATTACGCTGAACGTTCTGTTATTTTTTTTATTGAATTTGGACCCGCTTAGAGCATTTGCCCATGTCAGGTTCTGTTATTCAGTATCTGTTATCGTTTGTTTTTTGCTTGATATTGACATCATGCTTCTCATTTGCGGTTAAGCCGTTCTTGTCTATACTTTTTATCAGTAGATTACATACTTAGTTTCCACTAGTACGAGGACAAAACTTTCGAAAGATAATTTGTCTAAGCATTTTCGTAAGCATTTTTAGCCCCCGACCCAAAAAGAGGGGTGTTATAATTTTGATTTGTGTATCTGTATATCTGTGGCATCGTAGCTCTCAAACGGATGAACCGATTTTGATCTAGTTTTTTTATTTGTTTGAAAGACGATTTCATCGATTGTTCTTAGCTATGTTTCATCGAAATTGGTTCAGACGTTTTTGTTTGTCGGGGGGGTTTTGAGTTTTCTAAGCTTATACTTGTTTAACTCGCGAATGATTTATTCTTTTGAATTAAAGCTCAGGCCTCAGCGTAAGCCTTAAAGCCGTTGTATTAATAAAACCGCCCAAGTGCGAGTGGACTCGCGCACGAAGGGTTCCGTACCATTATCTATAAAAACGGCAATAAAATCACGTTTGTTGTATGGGAGCCCCCTTAAATGTTAATTGTATTTTAATTTAAGTATTGATTTTTAAAGTAAATAATATAACTTAATATTCTGTGAATATTTCAAGCGTCTACCTGTTGCCGTTATCAATATCGAGCAAAAACGAGCAAACAATCACGTTTGTTATATGAGAGCCCAAATAAAGCTTAAATATTTATTTTATTCTGTTTTTTAGTATTTGTTGTTATAACGGCAACAGAAATACATCACCTGTGAAAATTTCAACTATCTAACTATCAGCACGGTTCATGAGATACAGCCTGGTGACGGACGGACGGACGGACGGAAAGACAGCGAAGTCTTAGTAATAGGGTCCCGTTTTTACCCTTTGGGCACGGAACCCTAAAAATGAAAATTTAATTTAAATGTTTATTTAATGCTTAGATTAGATTTTTGTTAACATTTTACATAAGTAGATATTAACATTTTTGAAATTATTCTTCATAGAGTTAAGTAAAAAAACTATCAAACTACTCAATACAGCCAGACAAGTTCTTCAAAATGAATGGTCACTTATTTTTTTTACCGACCCTCAAAAATTCTACACCCCCATTCATAAAAGGATCCCGAGATCATAAATAATAAACACATATAACAATACAAATTTTTATCGTCCAAACTTGAATATTCGAGTACAGGTTGAAAAAAAAACCTATTCATTCATTCAAGAGTTCATTCATTCTTTTTTTAATGCAGAAAAGTGCCTCTGCAAGTTGAATGAGTTAATCTATTACGACTCTATATTTTTTTATACTCGTGGGATTCCAAAATACGATGATAAATATCTATTTATTATAATATATTTATCGTGAAATGGGCAACACATTTTAATTTTTGTACCTCTATAACAACACATATTTTATATGTGTTCAACTTTAAATATCATTGGCTTTGATAAAGTACCTAGTCCTTAAAAACGTCCGAGCTCAATGAGGTCTAATTAGACCCCTTATACAATTAAAATAATTTCGATTTTTAAAATATGTAATTCGAAGCGACAAAATAGACGTCTCTAAACTTCTCAATCTAAATTAGGCTTTAGCGCGGCGACATAGTCTTTATATCAAAATCTTTATTCCGTCATTGTTGGTATATGAGTATCTGTCAACCCTGGACACTATTCGTAAAGTTTTTCTAGACTAGTTACGTCCACGTGATGGAAAGTCATTGATTGTTGGACATTCATTAATTTCCAAATTTAATTGTTTAGCAGCACAAAGTACTTACATGGAAAATAGGTAGGTAATTTGAAAGGATTTCCCATACAGCAAAAATAATAATATATCATGGTTCTAAATAAAATTAGAACCTGAAATGGGATAATATCGGATAAACCGTTTTCTCTTGTTGTATGAACAAATGAGCCATAAACAATAAAATTATTTTCAATTAAAATAATTAATTGACAATCTAAGAGTCAAATCAGAATCTATATTAATGTACCTATTTAAACTATATGCAAAATAATTTAAAATTGAATACCTAATCGTAATTTATTAAAATATTATAATTTATTGAAACACTGAAACGTGGTCCCTAACTATGGGCCTTATAAGGAAGCTCAAGGTCGCGCAACGAGCTATGGAGAGGGCTATGCTCGGAATCTCTCTACGAGATCGAATCAGAAATGAAGAGATACGTAGACGTACAGGAGTCACCGATATAGCACAGCGGATTAGCAAGTTGAAGTGGAAGTGGGCAGGGCACATAGCACGTAGAACTGATGGCCGATGGGGCCGAAAGGTTCTCGAGTGGAGACCACGTACCGGCAAGCGCAGCGTAGGAAGACCAGCCACGAGATGGACAGATGATCTCATACAAGTGGCGGGAAGACGCTGGATGCAAGCCGCTTCCAATCGGTCTTTTTGGAAATCCATGGAGGAGGCCTATGTCCAGTAGTGGACTTCTTATGGCTGAGATGATGATGATGATGATGAATTTATTAAAATTATATTATTCTTATATAATATTATAACCGTAATTTACATTTCGTCACAGTTTTTGAGATATTAATACATAAATAAGTATTAATTACCATATTCGTAGAACACTTATCTAATCGCTCCCGAACGATCTTAGTTGAACGCTCCGTAGAAAGCGTTTTGCTTTGTGCGACTTTTCAGAAATCTGATTCTAAAATATACATCTATCAGATTTCTGAAAAGTATTCATCCATACATATATAAGTGTCTACGTCTGCGCTAAATAAAGCAGCTCTGCTGTTTATACGTTGTCCTGATTTGGAGCCGATACCGATAGAACAAGTTCTGCGAACATTAGACTTCGCGAGCCTTTGATAAAGGATCAAAGAATCAAGGCTCAATGAGATCTAATTAGACCCCTTACACGATTAAAATAATTTCAATTTTCAAAATTATTCAAAGCGGCAAAATAGACTTCTCAATCTAAATAATTAGGCTTTAGCGCGGAGACATAGAGTCTTAATTTATATCAAAATCTTTAAGTTCGTCATTGTTGGTGAGTATGAGCTATGGAGAGGGCTATGCTCGGAGTCTCTCTACGAGATCGAATCAGAAATGAAGAGATACGTAGACGTACAAAAGTCACCGATATAGCACAACGGATTAGCAAGTTGAAGTGGCAGTGGGCAGGGCACATAGCACGTAGAACTGATGGCCGATGGGGCCGAAAGGTTCTCGAGTGGAGACCACGTACCGGCAAGCGCAGCGTAGGAAGACCAGCCACGAGATGGACAGATGACCTCATACAAGTGGCGGGAAGACGCTGGATGCAAGCCGCTTCCAATCGGTCTTTTTGGAAATCCATGGGGGAGGCCTATGTCCAACAGTGGACTTCTTATGGCTGAGATGATGATGATGATGAGTATCGGTCAACCCAGGACAGGACCCAATAAGTCATTGTCGCAAGCACAATTTTTTGAAGCAATTGTGTATATCTCTCCTATCAGCAAAGTATATCTTGATAGGAGAGATAAGTATAGGTAAGATATGCTGGATAATTAGATATACTTACGTAGAAGGTATACGGTATTTAGGTCCAAGATTGGTCGATACTTACAATGCAATTTTTCACCCACGACCCAAAAAGAGGGGTGTTATATAAGTTTGACGTGTGCATCTGTGTCTGTTACATCGTAGTTTTCAAACGGATGGATTGATTTGATCTTAGTTTTTTGTTTGAATAAAGATTTAATCAAGAGTGTTCTTAGTTATGTTCCATCAAAATCGATTCAGCCGTTCTTTTTGTCGGTGGTTTTTGAGATTTGTAAACTTATACTTGTTTACATCTTTTAAAAATCACGTAAATATGTAGAAGAATTTTTCTTTTATATAACATTGTTGGTCTAACAAAAAAATTATAAATAAAACGAAAACATGTTTTATCTGAGCAGGTAAATATCACTAAAATTATCCAGTACATCAAATTTTATCTACACTCATTATTTAAATGTTAGACTTTCTTAAGTTTCACGTTTGTACAATAAAATAAACTACAGTTTAATTAAGTTTATAACCTTACGGAGTCATTATGGGGACGGCTTCATTACTTTCGTAGTTAGAAATAGATTAATCAAGTTAAAAAAAACTATGTTAAATAAAAACTCGGCGGCATTTAGACTGGAGGTAAGTACAGACTGCAGTGTTGCCAATAGTTAGAGAAAAGCTGTAGATTGGCTATAGAAACTGTAGAAAACTATAGAACTTACAAAAAATGTAAGTATAATTTTTTTTACTGCGGAAAACTATATAACCTGCTAAAATGTGTAAATTTGGTTTAATTGTTTTTTTTTTATAAAATGGTGAAAAATAGCACTTTTTACTCGACAATATAATATTATTAAGCCACTGTCTAATTCTTTGAGTGAGCGAAGCGAACGAGTCTCTGCAACAACTAGCAAAATTTTCGTTCTTCTGTCTGGATATTTGTAGGTACTCGCGTACAGGTCGTAGTTTTCGACCAATCTTGACAAAACTTGGTGCACAGATTTCTCAAATTTAAGGAATTTTTTGTCGTCGTGAATTTTTGATAAGTGATAAGATTTGATTGATTGAGAGATTGATTTGATTGATTGAGAGAATTTGATAAGATTTCACCCAAAAAGGGGAAAGTTTGCTGCAGCGCCATTTACTTTTTAAAAACTAAGCAACATAAGAATTTTAAAAACTAAGAGCAATTTCGGTCAGGAGGTTGTCGAGATAGGTTATGAATCTTAGTTGAAATGAGAAGTGTGATTCGAGGCCATTTTGTCAGCCGATTTTAATAATATTTTGCAGAAACATTCAATACAGATTTCTAAACAAGAATTCTGAATATGAGCAGTAGACCTCGCGAGTACAGACCTGAATTGCTTAGGTATATTTGAGTATGATCGGGTTATAAATATATTTCTTTCTTTCTACGCTGCAAAAAAAAAACATTTGGAACAAAATTGTATCTATAATAAGGTAAAATAGGAAACTTCTAAGCCACTTACAAAAAACTGTAGATCTACACTTTATAACATAGGGTTGGCTACCCCAACAATAACTATGTCGTATCTTTAATTCCGGTTATAAGATCAAACTCCGGTAGCAGTACGTCTCTAATTAATCTGTGCACGTAAAGTACTTTATATGCACCCACCATGTGTCGGCGTCGGAATATTTTCATCCAATTAACTTGTTACATTCTCGCTTCCGAAAATGTCTACCATAGTTGTCGAAAAAAAGTTTAAAGCGTTCTCCGAAATTCGACCATTATCGACCGTTACCTCCCAAATAGTGAGATCAAAACCGGAGATAAACCCCTTCACGTGGATTCTACTAATTGGCGCAATAAATTTTGGGATGCTGCGGTGACAACGGAATACCTATTAAGTGCCCGTTCCTGATTTAATTTAGGGTCTGTGTTTTTTTTTACGTTCGGCCCTGAGGGCAGGGCTAAGGTCTATAAAACTAATTTAAAAAAAAGCAAAAAAAAACGAAATCTTATACATTACTGTGGTTGACGGTGGACCTCAAACTCGGTATAGCCTGTAAGGTATAAAGCTATACTGCCTTGTCTTTTAGGAACTAGGTACTTACGAGTTTTTTATATGCTTTAAGGGTAGGCTAAGGTCGATAATGACATGCAGTCCTATCTTTTTTTATGGTTTCGTTACTACGAACAACACGTACGTTACGTGTTTACTAACACACAAGAAACCTTTGTTGTATTCACCATGTCCGTCTGTCTGTCCATCTGCCGCTTTGCTCAAAGACAATTAGGTATTACTAGAACGCTGTAATTTGGTACAAATCTACGATTATTATTCGTAGGTACAAATATACAATAAGTACATAATATTAATCACGTCAAAAAATAAATAAATAGGGTAAGTATAACAATTCGGCTATATTTTTAGGGTTCCGTACCTCAAAGGAAAAAAACGGAACCCTTATAGGATAACTTTGTTGTCCGTCTGTCCGTCTGTCCGTCCGTCCGGGTGTCAAGACCTTGGGAACGCGTGAAGGTATCGTGTTGAATTAAACACACATACGCAGATCCATAGTTTCTTGCGGCAGAAATAAAAACCAAATTTCTGAGTTTTCGTAAAAAAAAGTTGCAGCCGAATATGTCGTAAAAAACACACATTTCCTATGGGGTACTTCCTGTTGGGTTCTAAGTCCACGGATTTACGGAACCCTACACTGCGAATGACTCAACAGGCACTCGGCCGGTTTTTTAATTACATTTATCGTTCTCTTATTTATTTATTGCATTTGGTTCCGTAATGTTTTTGCTACCGTGCATATAGAAACGTCGGGCGCATCCAAATTAGGCCAATCGTGGTTTCGATGGATGCAAATGCCTTCTTTTGCATACGAGAGGATAAAAAAGTCAGACTATATTTCGAATGAACTCGGATGAAAACATCATTAAGCTATGTAAAGGGCCATGGGAAGACATAATATTATGTACATTGACTCTTATTACAGGTTAAAAACACTCAACGATATCCTGTCTGGATGCATCAATCAAGACGAGGATCGATATTAAATACTTAAATTCCGTTCTAAGTTTCTTTTTATATCTGTAATACTGGCTGACTTGAGCAGTTTTTAACAGACTTAAAAAAAAGGTTTGTTATTTTTTTTTTTATGTGAAACTTCTAACTGAAATTTTTACACTGATTTGGATAATTCTATTCTTAGCCCCGACCTAAGAAGCGGGGTGTTTTAAGTTTGACGTGTAGGTATATATGTTTGTCTGTTTGTCTCTTTAAATATACCAAGTTTTTTTGTTTAAAATAGTATTTTATCGAGTAGTACTGTTCATCAAAATAGGTTCAGCAGTTTTTTTGTCGGGAGTTTTGAGCTTCCTAAACTTGTTATAAGAATATACAGATAGGCCCCATACATATTTTGACAAAATTGGTTCAGTAGTTTGGTTTTTGAAACGAAATAACAGGAAAAAGTATGTCGTCCAAGTAAACAAATTTGCATATTTTGGAGTCGGTTGTTTCAGTTTTTAATGTCCAACTCAACAAGTATTATACCTAAGTTTGACGTGTGTATCTGTGTCAGTCTGTGGCATCGTAGCCGTCAAACAGATGGACTGATTTTGATCAAGTTTTTAGGGTTCCGTACCTCAAAATAAAAAACGGAATCCTTATAGGATCACTTTGTTGTCCGTCTGTCTGTCTGTCTGTCCGTCTGTCCGGGTGTCAATACCTTTATCTCGGGAATGCGTGAAGGTATCGAGTTGAAATTAAAACCATCTACGTAGATCCATAGTATCTTGCTGCAGAGAGAAAAATCAAACTTTTCATTTTTCATAAAAAAAAGTTACAGCCGAATAAGTCGAAAAAAACGCACATTTCGACACTCGGAAGGGAATCAAAACTTATGGGGTACTTCCCGTTGACCTAGAACTATGAAATTCGGCACAAAGCATTGTGTAAAGGTAGGTACGCACTTACCGGTTTGCTGCAACGCGGCTGCCCGTCCGGCTAGCCGCAGGACGCGGTTGCAACTGCGGCCAGCCGGACGGGCAGCCGCGTTGCGGCAAACCGTTCAGTGCGGATGAAAACGCTCCGGTTTCTCGACTGATCGGCCCATTCTCAAAATTAACGTTGAAGAAGTTGCAGCTATTTATTATATTTGCTTGCGCTATATAAAGAAAAACAAAAAGGTACTGGGTGCATGGTGTCTGTTTTTAGCGCGTCAGTACCTACACATGTCATATGCGTCGTGTCGGGCGGCCAACTGCAAACTACTAGTAATTGCGTAGTGTGTATAGCAACCGTCCGGCTGGCCGTCAGTCGGGCCGCAGTGCTGCGAGCGACCGCAACGGTTGAGCGGCAGCCGCATGACAGTGCGCATAAAAACTAATTTTTCATACATATTTTTGACTGCGGTCAGATTTTCAAAAATTTTTATGATGTATATTTTTCGATTTATGAAGGAAAATATAAAAAAATTATATATAATTTCCCCCTTTTATCTACTAGTTTTTACGGAACCCTTGGTGGGGCGAGTCTGACTCGCCTTGTCCGGTTTTATTTATTTGAAAGAGGATTTTTCTTCGCTAAGAACACTCTCGATGCAACATAGCTATATGTTGCAACAAAATGAGTTCAGCCATTTTTTCGGGTATTTTTGAGTTTTCTAAACTTATACTTGTATAATCTAAAATGATCATTGATAGGCTTGGCAAGAATATTCGAATCAGGCTATGTACAATGTTTGACACGGAGTCAAAGTTACCCACCTTGTCAGTAATGTATCAGTGAACTGACGTACACAGCTCGACAGGTTTTCCCTAGTTACGTTTATTGATCGGCCAATAAAAAACCATAGATAAGGCAGACAGGCTCGAGATATTTGCAAACAAAGGGCCTTCAATACCATCCAATAAAATCGAGATAATCGAAATGTCTCGTCACTCACTCGCGAGACAATGTAGAATTGCGTCGAGTATGATACCTATGTAAAGTAACATTTTAGGTATTGTTTCTTTATTCGTAACTTTGAACTATTTTAAGAAATTGTTTTCAATATTTCAATTGATATACAATTATGTAGTTTTTAATCGACTTCCAAAAGAAGGAGGGTTATGTTTTTCGAGTGTATGTATGTTTCTATATGATCGCCTATAGTTTAGGCTGTGTTTAGGCTTGACCGATTTTGATGTGCAAAGTGTCGATAGACTCGTCTTTACTCCCTGAGTGTCATAGCCTATTTTTTAGTAATTAATATAATAATACATATTTCGTAGAAAAAAATGCGTTTTCTCGTAATAAAGAAACGATTTCACTAGAATTATGCATATTTATAATCTTTTACAGCGATTTTACGCATACTTTCTCACAAAAACGTACACTCAACAACGTATCAAGCATAGCAAAATCGTAAGTTAGACTCCAAAAACTGATTTAGAACTCATGGAAATTGTTACAATTAAGTTTCAAATAATGACTGCAGTAGGTATAAATAACTAAAAAGTTACTATAGCACATTGCATCGAGAATTGCCAACGTGAAAACGGCAAAATTATTATTCTGAATTCATGCTAGTTTTTGTGATCTTTATTGTTATTTGTGACATTTATGAAGTCAAAAGTGAAATTGGAGTCCATATTTCACAATATTTGGTTAGTAATGGTAATAATTCGTCATCGTAAGTAATAAATCTCCGACTTTTGCTCACATTCTTTATTGCTTTGCTCTGTGGGCAACTGTCGTCATAACATTGGACATTGAAAGATTTTTATTTCAAATAAAGGCTACGTGATTTTATAAGAAATAGTGCGACTGAGATATTTTGATACTTGATGAACAACGACTTAAAGGCGACGCGGACGGTTATTGCATACCATCAAGCAAACCGTTTGATTGTATGCTGTTTCTTTTTACTAGAAAAATTGATTTCCTTTACACTTTTTGTACTTTAAAATAAGTTATTAATAGCCTATAAGACTCAAGAATCGAAATATCTCTAAATAAATATAAACCTGACTGCTCAAGGAGCAGGATAATGTTTTCCGGTGTATTTACGAGTATGTATATTCAGAGCAACTTAGTTTGTCAGAGGTACCTACTATAGTTTTATAATGGTTAGATCAAGTTTAACGTTAGATTTATCTGTTTTCTTGGAGCGCTATACCTACATTATATTTTTCAACCGACTTCAAAAAAGAAGGAGGTTCTCAATTCGAATGTATTTTTTTTTATGTTTGTTACCTCATAACTTTCGACTGGGTGAACCGATTTTGATGATTATTTTTTTATTTGAAAGCTGGTGCGTTTCGTGTGGTCCCATTTCAATTTGGTCCAGTTCTGACAATGGAATCCATGAGAAGTCGGTAGCTTCAGTTTTTTAAATTATAATTATTTCACAAAAGTTTTAATTTGTCGTTCAAAAACACTTATCTAAATTTTTTGCCATGCACGTTATAAGTTGAACACTAAGCCATGATTTGTTGTTTTTTTTAGTCTCAAGCACTTGTCAAAGAGAGCTTCAATTAAAGCTTAATAATTAAATAACGACTATTTAGACCACGCGATCAAAAGTATCAATATTTTAAACCATAAGTACTATTCGTATACCTTATCTGTCAGAAGATCATACTCTGTGAATGAGTGAGAGTGTTAATGAACGACAATGTCTCAGCGGGATCGAATTCAGAATGAGCGAACTTCGTGGAACACACCCTGTGGTAAAGAATCTACGAGCTACGAGTAATCGATATACATTATTAAGTAGATCTTCATATAAGTAACGTAATTTGGAGGCTCTGCGGACAGTTTTCGCAGGCACAACAATGCATACAACAGGCAAACGTTATGGTAAATTAGTTCAATGTATGGTTGTTAGATGGCGCGCTAAGCTGGAAATGTCTACCAATCCACATACACAAATAGTAAATTAGATTCATACATATTATTAAATATATGCTCGCTTACTCGTTCGGTCAGCAACGATTTCTGTTTTTGCCCTGGTGACCAAAAAGAAACGTAATTGTTTTGTTACTAAGAAAAACTTCTAAATGGATAATGGATTTCTTCTGAATGGATGGAACTTCTAATGGATGGTAGACCCGTCGAGCTTATTTTTGTCACTATGAGTATCATAATTAAAGCGTAAAATTGTATAATAGTAAGTTTTCACTGAACGGTAATGAAATATTTCAAAACAAAAAAAAAATTGGTTGTCTGTAAATTCGGTTTACGGACGATAGTTTAACGTGACAACGTCATAACAAAACATTGATGAAATGATGATGATGATGATGTAACGGGACAATGAGCGTAACGTAACGTGACGACATACTTTTTCGTGTGTGCAGCCGGCGTTCATCGATTTATTAGACGTTGTCACGTCAAAAATATTATTCGTCATAATCATCCACTGCTGAATATAGAAGGCCTCGCTATGGATTTCAAATGAAAATTTCAACTGTCTAACTATCACGGTTCATGAGATACTTACCTACAGCCTGGTGACAGACGGACGGACGGACAGACAGCGGAGTATAGGATAGGGTCCGTTTTACCCTTTGGGTATGGAACCCTAAAAAGACCGGTTGGAAGCGGCTTGCATCCAAGAAATAATTACATTTGAGATATTATGGATCAAGAAATTATTTTGTTTGGGAATCTCACAATAAGCAATCTTTGGCAGGGTAGGTACTGTTTACAAAATTAAAATAAATCGATTAGAGAAGAAGAGGAGAGAGTGAATGAAGGAAGATGAGCCAGGAAGTCAAGTTGAGCCATTAACGCAAACTGAGCTCGAAATTGCAATAAATAACTTCAATCCAAAGAAAGCGCCCGGCTCCGAGGATTAGAAAAAAAATCAGCAGATTATAAAAAAAACTAATTCTCTCGCAATTTACCAGTTGTATCTTACCGTTCAAAAGATATAGCCGTTTAAGTGTAGGATAGAGAGACAGATAGACAGACACTGTAGCCTCATGAATCGGTCCCACACCCTTAGTATGGAAGCCTAAAAAGAGTTTTGTGCGATGCGTATTTGGAATTTATACTTTTACACAACGCTCCATAGTGTTGAGTTCGGGTATACAATAAAAATATATAGGTATAGCCGTATTAAGGATTTGAAAGTATACCCGATTTCAACATTTTTTTGGGGTATACTTTCAAGTAGGACATTCCATTTTGCTATACTGTAATCCATACCCGTTTTAGTGCCTTTCAACGAATACAGAGACAGACAAAGGGATGGTTATTTTTATATGTTAGGATTAAACGTTAGGTTAGGTAAGGTTAGGTCAGGTTTTACAAAAAAAACCCTAACCTAATCTAGGGTTAGGTTAGAGTTTTTATTTACTCGTTTCGTTGCGGCCGGTTGTATGTTTTAAAATAACTGTGCGGGCGTGTCCAAACTGAAAGTATACCCGAAGTCAACACGCACCAGTGACGTCACAAATGTTAGGTAAAGGTAGGCTTTAATGAATAGATTTTCGCTTTCTGTATTTGAAAACATACCCGACAGCAACACGGTCTCTGACGTCATGAGCGTTGTGTGAAGGTATAAATTCCTTGTGCGACTGGTTGATATGAAACTGTTTCTATTTTTCCCTCTAAAATGTCTTTTTGTTCCTTTCTTTATCCAATTATATGGGGTCTCCTCATTTTTCAGCGCCAAGGCCCAAGCCAGACTATCTTGGATCATATGAAAAACAAATACACTTCCGGTTGGAGCGTATGAACGACCTGAATGTTCTAATGCAAGCGACATTTCTATGCGTCGACAGCACTTTCCATTTTAAATAGTTTCCCTCCGGTTTTGCTGAAATCTACGTCGCTAATAACGATTCACATATATTAGTTTAATTACAAGCAGTACTTTTTACATAGTCATCAAACAAATGGGTATCGATGCACCTCTACAATGCGAAAGAACAAATAAGCCCAGTGACAATTGACCTCCCACGGTAGGTGATTAGATTGAATTCTATTTATTTATTGCAAGTCATGACTGCGTGTAAGCATCGGTTGTGTTCGAGTCGCGGTTGTGTATGCATGAGTAGCCACAGAATAATTAATAGAACAAATTGACAAGCCTCATGGCTCAGTGGCAGTACGAGTGCCTCCCGAGTTGTAGGTCGTGGGTTCGATCCCCACCCAGGGTAAACATTTGTGTGATGAGTATGGATGTTTGTTCTGTGTCTGGATGTATCTATGTATCATAAGTATGTATTTACAAAAAAAAAGCATATATGCATTATATCAACCATCTAGTTTCCATAGTACAAGCTTTGCTTAGTTTGGGTTAGATGGTGTTGTGTGAAATGTCCACCAATATTTATATTTATATTTTATATGTATTAAGCTACGAAGCTTAAGTCAACTTGGCTTGCACAGGTGCTGGGGCTAGGGATGTTATGGATATAAAATTTCGGATCTAGATCCAGTATTTTCGGATAGTGTCGATTACGGTTATTAGATTTTTAATAGAAATAATAAATGATGCTAGGGACGCGTGTGGCTCAGTTGGTCAAAAACAATAACCTGTCATAACATTTTTTGTCTTATTTAGACACTGCCTCTATCCAAAATTATTCGCAACTTATTTATCAGATTCAGTTACGGTTACGTAAAGATTTTTATTTCGGATATCCGATAGTTTCGGTTATGGTTCAAAACGTCTCTAATGCCTACTCATATTAATCTAAAGACACTCACAGAGTGCTTCTCGTTCTATCGTGGAACTGTCATCTCTGCTAGCGTGCAAGACGCTTGTTGCGGCAAAGTAACGCTTGTTACTTGGAGATTTATACTACACGTTGGACACTACATACAATAGTCATAGCGCACTAATAAGCGATTATATGCAAGTTGACGTGTGTTTATAACACACACACACACACACATGTATGTAGTTATGGTCGTTGTTTGATTATTCGCTTGTTACGTCAATTGGAATTCGAACGTTTGAAGCTCGCAACGCTTGTCTCGACTGACAACCGCGTCACTACGTCCGACAAACGACAGGGCGACAGGGCGAGCGCGGGTAGCGGGTGAGGAACTCGAGACTGACAGGAGGCGGATATTGTCCGTTCTGTATGTCTTCTCTGATTATTCCTACATTGCAGGTTGTGTCGACCTAATACAACCTCACGCTCCTTCCCGAACACACACTATGGTATTAGGCATGTAAGTACACTAATGATATATGAAATTACGAATACTAGTGAAAGTTGTTTGCGCTTGTGAATTGCAACAGTTACTAAATGCAACAGTTACTAAATTGGTATTTGATTGTTAGTAATTGTGGAAAGTTAGAGTACAAAGAAACAATTAAATCGATTTGCTTTTTGTGTAATAGTTTAGTTAGTTAAGTATGTATAGTTTGTACATTGTTTCGTTATAAGTAGTTAATAAAGGCACGTGGCCATAAAAAAAAGGAAAACAAATAAATAGATTCATTGCTTTGTGTTATCTTTGAACATAGCTGTAGATTATAGGCAATTGAATTACACGACGATGCCAAAATGGATAACATTTTTAATTATAGTTTACATAAATACGGAGAAGATTTGCAGAAAGTTAAAATTTATATGCAACTACCCGTATACCAAACCAAAACTTTTATTGGTATGTGATAAATGTAATAAGAATTAATCGAATTACAGTCATAATCATAATCTATCTCTGGGTAACAACTTAGTAAGTATTTATACATAAGTTGCTTGTGTTAAATTCTATCCCTATTTCGAATTTCATACAAATTTGTTGAGCCGCTATAACGTGAGCAACAAACCATACTCATACTCACAAACTTTAATAAAAAAACCGTTTTGACTTTATTTTTTACTAAAACGCGTAAACAAAATTATGTTAAATTCACGTTAAATTACAAAGACATAGCGGTGATTAAAAATATATTTTTATCCGCCGCAAAGGCCGCCATCTTGGAGGCAGGACAGAATTCACGAATTTTAATTTGGACGCGCGGCCTCCACTGATATTTCTTTTTGATACGGTAGCCTGCTGCAAGCAGTACAGGAAAGTGGATATTTAGCGAAGTGGCTGGAAAAATGATGATTAGGTGAAAAGGTGAGGAATACGGTAGATTGACTAAATGGCGTAAAAGAATGGTTTAATATCATATAAAGATTTAATATATTTAAGTTAAACGACGAAAAAAAAAAAAAAGTTTAACGACGAGAAAAAATAGTGATTTGGGGAAATGGCAGGACCAATTATAGTTTAACGGAGTAGCAGATGAAATGGTAATTTGGCAATGTCGCTGGAAAACATCCGTAGTGATAGAAAAATGAAGTCCTTCATATACCTATATACCACGAGATGGTTTGAAGTCTACAACCATGAAATAAATCTTTAGCCATTTCAAATTAAAACAGATTTCTCACACTCTCCCTACATCATATCTGAATTCAGAGAGGTGACATTTTTTGTCCAACCGGTAGTAGAAGTACCTTGTCACATTGACAATTTTAATCCTCACTAATGTTTTTAAAGAAATTTCGGATGTAGTAATATGAACAAGGTTCCACGTCTTGTCTGCCTATCTAAAACTCCGGTAGCTAAAAGTAATTTGTGAAATTACCTTCTTAGAATTCGAAGTCAATTAAGGCTGTAGAGTTTCTGCAGTTTTTTTAAGGGTCTTTTAAGAGGAAAGGTGTGCGAAATTAGGACTGTCTCATTAGCGAACGGAATGGTATTTTAAAAGCTGTATATACATTTAGTTAGGTAGGTAATTGTGTATTCACGCTTGCCTGATAAGGGAGGCTCACAAATTATGCAGGCAACTTTACATATATTTTTATCAGAGAAGTACCGCTTTTCGGGATTTTTTCTGTGACCAACTAGGCACTTGACGGATTTAAAGTGACGATGTGATCCAAGATGGTAAATACTTGTGTATTGGTGTATTTACCACGTAGTAACCTTAGTTACTACGAAGACGGACATGCCGAATTTTTATGGATTCGTTAAGACGAATCCTTATATTCGCCATGTCCGTCTGTCTGTCTCTATGTCATAGCCATTTTGCTTTACAAAGGTGATTTTTTTTATCCCTCCATGACTTGGAAGTTCTTAGGTAATTATTTTGGTCCATATGTGATGACAACTTTTCGAGACAGCGATAAATATATAAAAACAGAGCTCATTGAACTTTTTGCGTATGAATGAGGGTTATATTTTTCGAGTGTATGTATGTATGAAAAAAAATTAATATGCGAAGTATCGTTAGGTTTGTCTTTACTCCCTGAGTAATTTTTTTCGTAACAATAATAATAAAACTTTTGCAAAAATAAAAAAAACGTTTTTTCGTAACCTCCAACGAACTTTTTCTTAATAAATTCCCGAGAATTCCAGAATTAATCTAAAGAATGCACATTTATAAATTTAAACAAAAACTTTGCGCATACTTTCTCACAAAAAACGTACACTCTAGAGCCTCTACACTCTAGACTCTAAGAGCCTATCAAGCGTAAGGGCTCTTTTATTGTCATGCGGAGCAGGCCCGCACGCGGGCGCAATCCCGCATGACAATAAAAGAGCCCTAACGAAATCGTAAGTTGGACTGCAAAACTCGTCCTTCTGCAGTCGGGTATTTTGTTGTTCTTTTAATGTGTATACTTATCGTACTGTATCTTTACTAAGTAGGTATATATAATCTTTACCTACGTGAACATAATATACTCGATTTACTCGTGAAAGAAACAACAAAGCTCCAAAAAGCATTCTTAATGCTCGGAAAACACTTTAACTGTATTATGATAGGGATCTTTATTGGTTAAAAATTGTAGAGTAAGTGAGCAAAAAGAGGCCGGTACCGGGAACCGAACCGGCTAATTAGCGAACGAAGGCTCTGCACTGTGCAACGTGACACTTGTGTCTGAGTTGTACTGAACGCATATGAACGAGATAATAAATCTTTACAAGGAAACACATTCTTGAAGTGAAAACCTCTTTAGGCGCGTTAAGCACTTTATTTTTAACCGACTTCCTAAAAGAAGGAAGTTCTCAATTCGACTATATGTACCTATATTATTTTCTATTTTTTTTGTATGTTTGTTTAGCGATTACTCTGCCAATTATGTATCTATTGTATCTTGTTTTGTTTGGTAGGTAATATTATACCTAAGAAGTGGTCTCATATAAAGTTTATTAAAATCGGTTCAGCACTTTGGTTTTAATAACAAAATTTCTGAAAAAATTTAGTCCAAGTAAGCTCTGTCCCTTTGTCAGCTTAACTTTAAACGATCAAACGGCTGGGTCGTTTTTGGTACAGTGACACTGTGAACCTGGAGACGGACATTGTTTAGTTTTCATCATCATCACCGTTTTTCATCTATGTGCGGTGAAACCGTGTGGTGCAGTTAGTAGATAATAAATAATATAAAATAACTTTTTTGCTACATTAAGATAGGTACAAAATATAAGTATAATACGAAAATTAAACATTTCGGCAATAAGGAAACAAACTATAGGGAGTTATTTAAAAGTTTTTTACGTTTACAGCTTTGAAAGAAAAGTATACAAACAATGGGGCAACCACTATCGCAAATTTGGAAAATTAAAAGTTTCGGAAAAGTAGTATATTATTTGAATTGAAAATATTAATTTTAATAGGCGTCTTAGATAAATCTCAAACATCAATACAGCGCTAGATCCACTTCCGATCACCAGACTTCACGTGATCACGCCCTTTGAGTCCATTTGTGTGCCTCAACCATCCTGTATCAGTTTGTACACCTAAACCATCCTGTATCAGTTTGTACACCTCAACCATCTTGTATCAGTTTGACCATCATCTTACCATTGGGAAAGTGACGTAACGATATGGCTAAAGGTTAGCCAGATTTTATTTATTTGTACGACAAGACTTAGAGCTAAAGCAATCCCGAGAGTTATTGCGACCTTTGTAAAATTTGTTGTGACAATGTCGTGTCAAAAAACAAAATTTCTAGCGTTTTAAAAATTTGTTTGCTATCTCTACACTGTAGCTACGTGGAAAGCTTGCAAACAGCATAGCATAATATGGAGCCCTCATTGGGCCAGTTTTTGTTACTGAATTAGTCATCTGTGAGAAAGCTTGTAAAAGTTTTATGAGCTTTTTCTTCTACATTGTATAAATGTTTGAGTTTGTTATTTTCTTGAGAAATGCAATTATAGTGTTGTAGTGTCAAATATATAGTAATAAAATAGCTACTTAGTCCTTTTTTTTCATTTCTTAGTTAATTTATTTCCTGGCTGTTATAAATACAATAGAGCATATTTTATGAAATGGCCCCATATCTTAAAAAATAGAGTCTAACCACAGAAGATCTCCACAGGACACTCAAAATTCAAATTCTTTATTTTGCTTGTTAATAGGTATAAGGTATCTCTGCCTTTCGTCAATTTCGGATTCTTCACCCACTCCTCGCGTTCGACCTGATCTTTGCCGGAGTTTAGCGACGTGGTTGTCAATCGAGACAAGCGTTGCGGGCTTCAAGCGTTTGAATTCCAATTCATACATATGTGTGTGTGTGTGTGTGTGTTATATACATATGCCAACTTGCGTATGTCACTGATTAGTGCGCCATTGTATGGAGTGTACTATGTGTGGTCAAATTTAAAATTTCACTGAGGCACCATTAACGTAATTTGAAACAAACAAATACTTAAGTCACAAGTCTATAACCAATGAAGTATCTATTAATTTGACAGATGACTATAAACGAAGAAAGTACATTTTTTTAAAGAAATTAATTTTATTTACTTACAAGAAAACGTTCCGTTAGTGTTAAGCCAAAAAAAAACGTATAAGTAGGTATGACCCCCAAAAAGTCAAATTCGATTATCGAACACGATAAACAAATAAGCATAACTCATCGGGCAGTGATCTGCATCTGCATCGATTATTAAATTCGCGAATGGATTCGATTAATCGCGAGAAGTAATCGGCCGAGGTAATTGGTTTGGTATAATACATCGGTCTGATAACTCACTCGTCTGCGATTCAGGTTTAATTACTTACTTTGAAGGTGGATTAATAAAATGTTATCAATCGATTATTTTACTGTTAATCGATTCTTTTGCAGGGCGACGTTTCGCGATTTAACGAAATTTAAATTTCAGTATTTAAAGGGGACCAGTGGCTAAAGCAGGCACGGCTAGTCATTGTATTTGTGAATTTGTGTCAAAAGTAATAAATAAATAGCATCAATGTATATTTTTGGGTTTATGAAGGTAGATTATGTAACATGATATAAAGTACATTGAATTAATTAACACAAATTTATAAAAGAGCTAAAAACGAACTACATTTGACTCAGTCAAATAACCCGCCGCTGACTGTTCCTGGTGCAAAGGTACCCATAATACTTGCGGCGTTACCGCGCTGAATGGCGATTGCCAGTCTTTGCACCAGAAACATGCCAGAGCGGGAGTCACCTGTCCTATCAAATATTCGGTGCCCCAACTCACCTATGAGCTGTTTGGCCTCACTACCCCAACAACCCATGGTCTCCACTGCGATTGGAGACAATTAATATTTATCTATTTTAGTAATAGGTATTTATTTAATTAACTTTTTTTAGTTATTTTTTTATCTAGTTTAAAAGAAAAAAAAAACTCGACTGCATAAGAGCGATTTTGTTGGTAGGTATTCTTTCGCTTGCGTTATGCTTTATATGATGTTGAGTGTACGTTTTCCCGAGAAAGTATACCCAAAGCCGATGCAAAACGTATTCAAAAGCGCATTGCTTTAGAACAATGTAAATAAAAACAAAACCCATCTTCTAGCGCAGTTGGTTAAAAAAATATATAAAAAAGATTGATATTGAAAATAGTACCTTCCTACTAATAAGTAGTAACTGTTCGTTCTTAGTTTAAATCTTTTTGTTTAAATTATTTGTATTTGTACCATCAGTCGGACTGCCTGTTTGCTTTGCTCCTCTTTACATAAAAATATCCCCGAAAAATATTTTCGTGTTTCAGTAAATCAAAAAGGTTAATTTGTAGTTGTCAGTTCGCCGCTGCGGCGCTGCTTTCAATTTGCCTTTCCGATGAAGAGGTCCGCAAACACTGGAAAGGCGTGAAATAATTTCTACAGCCCCTTAGCAATAACTAACCAAGGCCAGTTTGAGTAGGGCTGTCCCTCCATTTAGTGCTATTTTTATGGTAAGCTGGGTGGTAATGATTATCAACCAAATTTATGTATTGCGAGAATTATTGACCGCATAATTTAAACAAATATCTATAAATAGCAAAATTTACATTAAAAAGGGTAGAATATTATTTACACATATTATTTGAAAAGAAAAATATCGATCAAGTCACATTCCAAACAAAAAATATGTAGCTAAGATAATTTTCGATAAAAAAACATGTCAGTCACAACACATACGTAAAGCTTATAAAAATCCTCTTTTTATCCGACTCCGTAAGAAGGAGGGTTATGTTTTTCGAGTGTATGTATGAATGTGGGTTCATACCCACATGTGGGAATGTTTTTATATGAGCTCCTATAGGCTATACTTACGGCTTGACCGATTTTAATGTTCGATATGTCGTTAGATTCGTCGGAAAAAATAACCCTTCTTCTTACGCAGTCGGATAAAAAGGAGAAAATTGCTTTCTATCACAGATCTGATGCAAACTCAGCAAAATGGAAACCTATAAACTAGCAACTTTTCAAATGGCTAAATACAAAATATTTTGCCGTCGCAGGACAGATGTGAAACATCAACAGCCGATCTAAGAAGCATACTTCTTTCTCATTATATTGTAGAGCACTTTCTTTGTTTTACTCCTGCCGACTCAACAGTGGGCTCCGCATCACAGTTGCATTAGATATTTCGTATCAAAAAAGTGGTAGCCCTATCTTTGCCAGCTCAGTCTCCAATCGGCAGTCCAGCTAACTGCCTCGCCTCGGGTCTAATTAAAACATCAGCGGGGCAGCCATGTTGCGACAGATAATCTTTCATATTTTGTCATAACTGTCCGCCACTGCGCCTAAGGGCCATACTCTGCCAATCTCCTATAAAAACACTCGTTATTTTGCATAGCGTTTGCGACGCTGCTGAAGACGTTCTTCGGATTATTTCGCGACTTCATTTGACTGATAAATTAAGCTTTCATGTTAGTTAGTTTTTTCATGTTCAGCTTATGTTTTTGTTCTCCTCTGCAAGTCATATGACTTTCAACGCAATAAATAAAAAATGCAAAATGCCAATGACGAAAAATGGTAAGCTTATAACCAAATATGCCATATACGCAAAATACTAAATGCGAACCCTGAAAATTTTTTAAGCGAAACGCCAAATACTAATAACGCCAAAACGCTTTAGCGTGAAACAAACGCATTTCTGCGAAATGTCAACGACCACCGCTAGGAGGACAGTGCTCTACAATTATTTGGATCCTTGACGTAGCACCCCTCTTACTTTTAGGAAAACTGGGATATCTGTACTGGTATGTATGTAATCAAATTACCCAAAATTGAAAAATCCGACTTCAAAATACAATACATACCTACGCCACATGCCTTTCACTTTTCTACAGGCACTTGGAAGATATTTTACCAGTTATTTTGTTATAAAAACCAAAGCCCTGCATCGATTTTGATAAACATTTATATGGGACCACCTCTGAAGTATGATCTACTAAACACAAAAAGAATCATCAAAATCAAAGCACAATTGGTTGAGTGATCGGTAAACAAACATATAAAAAAAAACATACAGACCGAATTGATAACCTTCTTTTGGAAGTCGATAAAAAATGATCCAAATTGCCTTTATTTACCTCAATTTACGAGGAATGGCATTGAAACGAGTCGGCACAGCAACAAAATGGCGCGCACTAATATAGGAACCGATTGCATGCCATTGTTTCTAGTTTAGGCTAATAAATAATTAATTACTTAAGTTATATAATCGAAAAACACGTTGGCTGGATCGCTTCATTTACGTCGTATAATGTTCATTAATTTAACTAATGTGCTATCGGTGAACTTTTTTTTTTATAAAATAGGTGAAGCAATAAGGCAGACGGCTCGCCTGATGGTAAGCGATAACCGTCGCCTATGAACAACTGCAACATCACTGACATTACTGTTACTTTGCTAACCCGGAAAGGTGCTTGTACACCTTTTTAAGGCCTTTTTAAAACTCTCTTTGTTGAAGCTCGGCGGGAAAACCTTCCGAGGAAGGACATTCCACATTTTGCTTGTTCGCGGGAGGAAAGAGCGTGAGAACCTGACTGTATGGGATTTCCAGTTATGCAAAATGTGGGGGTGAGCTTTTTGGCGGTTACAATAGCTTTAGACAACAATAGACAATAGGGCTAGAGTCTGTTCAGTTAGAGAACTAATGGGATATTGGGGGCGTTGCTGCCCTTATTAATTTTATACGAGATAAAAACGAAGTTCAAAAACTAAAACCCGACTACTGAAAAATCACGCTCTAAAAAGGTACTCGTATGAAACGAAAAATGCTATAAGTAAATATTTTAAAGTATTTCATATTACATAATATAGATATTCATAGTGGTGTTCAGAGGATCACGTGCAGCCTGTGGGCTCATTATACTGAAAAATCCTACAGTGCCCTCCGGGTCCAGTTCAATAATGCGTTCAGGACGGTTGTGGGGCTGCCCCGGTTCTGCAGTGCTTCTGGCATGTTTGCAGATGCGCGCACTGACTGTTTTAGCGCGACAATGCGTGAAAGGTGTGCGTCATTGGTACGCAGAGTCAGGGCCAGCTCCAATGCCGTCCTGAGCATGATCGCTGCACGGCTGGATTGCCCTTATCTTCGACATTGTTGCGACAGACACCGCCCTGTGCCGATGCCGAAGAGAGGGTAGAGGCAGAGAGAGACGTTATCTTAAAACTTTATTTTAATGTAACATTGAATTTTATTGACTTTGAATTTAATTTTATTGGGTTTTAATGTACTGTTATATAATTTTATTTAAGTGTGTAATTGAATGCGATGTTTTTGATTTAATGTGATTTATTTGATGTATTTTTAATTTGTTTTATATAATTTAATATGTTTTTTTTTGGTTTTATGTATATACCTAGTTAGGTATAAGTTGTATTATGTGTGTAATAATTACTGTCACGACTTTGTAAAATGAAATTTTCTTGTCTATGGGTCAAAAGTTACTCGAAATAAATTGATAATAAAATAAATAAAATAACCGTGGTCGTATGCTACCTACAAAACAATACATTCTGCAATGTAGCACACGACCACAGTTATCATCTGAACACCACTATGAATAATGTATGAAATACTTTAAAATATTTATTACATTTTCTTGTTTCATATTTTTTAGAGCGTGATTTTTCAGTAGTCTGGTTTTAGTTTTTGAAACTTATTTTTTATTTAAAGTATTTTTGGGTTTTTGACAAAGGATTATAAATGCATTTTTTTATCAGCCCTGTTTGTACCAACTGTCCCACTGCTGGGCGCGGCCCATTTTCTCATTGTGAGAAGGGTAAGGCCATAGTCTACCACGCTGGCCAAGTGCGGGTTGGCAGACTTCACACATCTTCAAGATCATTGAGAACTCTCAGACATGTAGGTTTCCTCATGATGTTTTCCTTCACCGTTTGAAGTTGGCGGCAATCAACAATACGCACATAACTTCGAAAAGACAGAGGTGCGTGCTGCGGGATTTGAACCCAGGACCTGCGGATTGGAAGTCAGACGGTCTCCCGACTAGGCTGCCGGAAACTTAAAAACATACATACATACTCCAATAAATGATAAATGCATTCATACACCGATCAAGAAATATTTAGGCTAGACGGACAATAAAGTGATCCTAATAAGGGTTCCGTTTTTTCCTTTTGAGTTACGGAACCCTAAAAACGCACATTTCGACACACAAGAGAATCAAAATCTATGGGGTATTTCTGTTGACCTAGCACTAAGAAATTTGGCAAGAAGCATTGTGCATTGTGCATAGTACACATATAGGAAAAAGTCCGTACTTAAACTGGACATTTTTAACTTAATCACAAAAAAATAGTGTCTAATATGCAAGGAATGAGGGTCAAAATTTTAAAGTGAATTAACCATATCATGTGGGGTATCACATGAAAGAGCTTCATTGGTCATCATCATCATCTCAGCCATAAGAAGTCCACTGCTGGACATAGGCCTCCCCCTAGAGCTTCATTAGCACACGCTAAAACAGGTTTTCATCTGCCTATCTCGTGGCTGGTCTTCCTACGCTGCACTTGCCGGTGCGTGGTATCCACTCACCTTTCGGCCCCATCGGCCATCAGCCTCATACAAGTGGCGGGAAGACGCTGGATGTAAGCCGCTTCCAATCGGTCTTTTTGGAAATCCGTGGGAAAGGCCTATGTCCAGCATTAGACTTCTTATGGCTGAGATGATGATGATGATGAAAACAGGTTTTTAATTATTTTTACGATGTGTAATTTGCGGTTTATGAAGGAAAATATAAAAAAAAATATATAATTTGTCCCTTTTATCTGCTAGTTTGTACGGTACTAACCCTCGGTGGGCGAGTTTCACTCGCACTTGTCCGGCTTTTTTATTTTTAGATTAACGGGGGTATTTTTATAGATATGTTTTAGGCTTGCTGGTTCCCCGGGAAATATGATCGACATTATCATACATTGTCTTTAAATTCTCGAATATTTAAGTTGAAGCGGTAGTGGGCAGGGCATATAACATGTAGAACTAATGAGCAATGAGGCCGAAAAGTCCTCGAGTGCAAATCACGTCCCTGTAAGCGCAGCGTAGTAAGACCATAGCCACAAGGTAGACGACCACATGCAAGTAGCAGGTAGGCACTGCATGCAGTACGTTTCAAACCAGTGTTTTTGAAAATCCATGGAGGAGGCCTATGTCCAACTGTGAACTTCTTGTGGCTGAGATGGTGATGGTGATAATGATTCATCTGTTTTTAGAGAAGCTTACTTGTATTTGGCTCATGTGTAGAAGTATAGTTTACTCTGAGGGTTTATTAAAAGCTTGTACGCGTCTAAAAGTTATTTTTTTATTTTATTTGTTTATTAAGCAAATCATAAAGTAGAATATGTCTTACGTCTACGGACTTCGCAATATCCAGAAGGCAAAATATGAAGTCATATATAGAACCAGTATACGACAGACGCTTCCATCGCCGTGGGCGTGTGAGCATTAGTTATAGGACTTGGTGGCACTCGCACATTACCTGGGTCCGCCTACTCACAACTGAATTTAAATTGACTTTGAAATTACTAAGGACTCGCAGTGGCTGAATGAAAGATACGTGCCAAGCCAATTTTTTATTAGGCGGTATGGGCACGAATCATTAAGTTTTATTTACATGCACGAGTTTAGTTACGGGTAACCTATCTATAATCCGGATTACATTAGTTTGGATCTTACTTGTACGAATCCGTTTCATAGAACTGACTGATTCCAGAAGTTTTACTTGACACGAGCTTCTGATTCCATGTTTGTTAGACATGAGTTTCATTTGCCCGAACATTTATTAGGTTAGATTCGTTAAGTTTCCGTTTTATTATATCCAGGAATCTTATTTACAAAGGTTCAGTTATCAGATATATCAATTAGATTAGGTTCATTAGGTTTCTTTTTAACACGCTTTTATTAGGTCGACCTGTATGTAATGAAATCTAAGGTAACTAGTTTAACCATCTTCCAAGGATCGTAGCGTTATGAAAATTGGCAGCTGTATGTAGTTCTGATGACAATACAATAATATGGTACTGTCGAACTGATCTGATGATGGAGCCGGAAGATATGAACTAGAACTTCATGATGGAACATCGTATCATAGCTGTGTTTGGATTTGTTAAAAAAAGTCTTGTACTTAATTAACTTTGACCACAATTGATGAAATGACTTTGACCGTTACAAAGATTCATTTATCAGACTTCTATCATTCTCTGCTAATCTTTGGATTGGGATTGAATAGTCGTATTATATATTATATTAGCTTACATGCAGGAAGACGTTAGGAATCGAGATACAGAATATCTAGTTCGGGTGCTAACACGCTGTATTATAACATCTAAAACCTATAAACGTGCAATTCTTGTATATATGTTTATATATAATCTGAATCTTGGAAACGGCTCCAACGATTTTAATGAAATTTGGTTTGTAGGTAGATTAGGGGACGATAAATCGATCATGCTAGGTTTAATTTTTAGTGAACTCGGATTTGCTCGTATTTTCAGTCATAAAAAATCCGAGTGGAGCTCGGTCGCCCAGGTACTTGTAATTATCAATAAAACTATTTCTTTCATTTTTCTTGAACATCAGGAACGTGCAACGAAGTCATTGAATATGGGTTTTGGCATTTCAATGAGTAATGGGTGGTAATAACTACCACCCATTACTCTAGTTAACTTTCTGTTAATCTTACGGTGGGATGAAGGGGTGAATAAGCTAAAGTGGACTAAGACTTGTTGGTCATTATTATGACAAAATCCAGGTACTAGGTAGCAATATATAAGGTGGGTACTGAGTACAATATTTAACTGTATGGTGAAAGCGACTTCCTTGTCTCAACACACATAAAGCACTTAGTTGCATTCAAAATCTTGTTTTCATATATTTTTTATTTATTGTATAGTTTGACCGCATTTAAATCGCAAAAGAACAACGCATTGTTGAGTACCCTAGTCCGAGTACAGGGGATCGAAGTGGAATAGTAAGTGTTGTACAATCTCCTGGGGGAACTAGGGGATTCAAGTGGAACGAGCGCTCAAGAAGAATATTTAATTTTATATAATTAATTTAAAGAAAGTTCTGGTGCAAAGACTGGCAATCGCCATTCAGCGCGGTAACGCCGCAAGTATTATGGGTACCTTTGCACCAGGAACAGTTAGAGGTGGGTTAATTCACTGAGTCAAATTTAGTTTGTTTTTAGCTCTTTTATACATTTATGTTACTTAATTAATTTAATAAATCATTTTTTTTTAAAGTAATTCAATGGTAGGGGTAAAATCTCAAGGAATTAATTGATCAGTGAAGGTATCAGATGATTAAGGACTTAATCTCTCCCGAACGAGATCTGGATAATCTTATTTGTTTTAAAATAGATGTTCGCCAACTTGTACTTTATAATTGCTCATCAGTATTAACATGTCGAGTATCAATGCTTTATATCTAAGATACAAGCACTTTAACTGGTCTCTAATAAAGGGTTCCTTTTTTGACGACGGGGAAATCTTCCAAAGATACTCGGCTGTTTTGTACGTTGGGGATGCAACCGGGTTATGTGGGATTGTACTCACTGTACCTACCTACGTAGGCTAGGTTTCCACATCAGAATTTTACAATTTGTTATATTTTGAATTAGCTGTTTATGACTATTCATAAGTGTATTGTTTCAATACCTAAGTGAAATAAATGGAATCGGAATTGAATTGAACAATTCCTGGGTCCGGACCCAAAAGTCCTCTTTCAGTAGGCTCTTACTTCCAAAAAAGTGGTATAATAAAATCTTGAAAAATATGTTTTTGGGTACCTCCCCTAAATGTAAAGTGATTTTTCTTTCTCGTCCACACCATACCGGTGTGTTCTTGTATAGGTGATTTAATAGTTAGGTATTAATAGTTTAAAAAAACTTAAACAACCGACTTCAAAATACCTAATTTTGTTAACTTGGCTTGGATGATTTAACAAATATAAAAAATACCACCAAGAAAGTCCTCAACCAACCTGAGAAGAAAAAGAGGATTTTTCCTTCGTTGTTCTTTTTAACTAGTGGCTACCGAGTTTAAGAGAACTAAGAATCACCGCCCCTGTTTGTACAAACTGTCCCACTGCTGGGAACGGGCCATCCTTCACCGTTTGGAGTTGGTGGCAATTAACATTACGCACATAACTTCGAAAAGACAGAGGTGCGTGCCGCGGGATTCGAATCCAGGACCTGCGGATCGCAAGTCAGACGGTCTCCCGACTAGGCTGCCGGAAACTTCTAGTAAACTTAAATACTTTCTATAAACTTGACTGGTCAATCCAAAATGTAACATTTTATTTCTAAAAGTACTATTACGAATCGATTACGATCAGTCCATTAAAGGTCGGCCGACTCGTTCAAACGCGAGGGTGAAACGTTAGGAATCCAAATTAGAACGAAAGGGTTACACTGGCATGTTATCAGATAGTTCAAATATGTACCATTCGTGTATTTAAAAGCGGTTATACTCGATCGTTGAGGCGGAGTTTTATGTTTAATTATGACAAATTATAAGAATAAAGAGCATGTTTTTGGGTATAATTAGCGAGCAAATATTAAGTATGGTCAATGATAGCGAAATTGGGGCCGCTGGTAATATTTATGGTCGAACAAATGTTTGAAAACATTCCTGTTCAATTACGACCAGAAATGTTTTTTATTGTTTATTCTTGTTATACTTACCTCCTAGTAAGCTGGAGATTTTACTTACCTTAGGTTCTTCCGTTCCTTTTTTCATGGTCCAAAAAGATGTCGAATGTCTTTCATATGAAAAGCTTCCCGCCTTGTTTCAGCAAAGAGCGTTTAAAAAGGGTGTATAATGAATACATCAAATAATATGAATGAATACGTCTTATTGAATAGTACATCAAAGTTGTTTCCTACAGAAGTTGCCAGACAGAATTGTGCAATCAAGAGATACTTGTACCTGGAATAGGTATTACTGGCTTTTTATGGCTGAGATAATGATGATGATATATATAAAAATCAGTTACTTATCATTAGTCTCGGTGGCACTCAAAAACGTCTTGACTGTTTTGATTGTTTTTGTTATATTTATGAGGTTTGTATGAAAGAAAATCATCATCATCATCACCGTTTTTCATCACTACGCGAGTACACGGGTGGGACTGTGTGACATACCTAGCTAGTTACTCATAAAAACCCCGGGCAGTGTCAGGTAGACGCAATAAAATAAAGCAAAGGCTCCCTGTAAAACTAGATTGGCCAGCACTGAAATGTCGTGCGATCTTGTAAAATGACTGTAGCTCATAATTTCCTTGTAAAGTCGTTCATTATAATCATTAACAAAATATTAATTGCCTTAGCGGTTCCTACTTTGTGTAAATAAGATTAATTTTAAAGCAACATTATTAAAAACGGGATATTTACCGTGGTTCGCGTTAATTTTGAGCTCCCGGTATTTCATTTATAATAATAATAATAAAATAATTATAATATTTATAATAATAGTGCTTAGTAGTTACAAAACGATTTATTTAAATGTTGACCTTGGTGACGGGGGTGACGTCACCCCCGTCACCTTGTTGTATTGTATTATCATTTACGTGATTGCCCAAGAAAGAAGGTACTATTTTGGATGCCTGTATGTTTGTGTAAATTTTACTTTATGTAGCTTAAATTGATGGACTGATTTTTATGTGTTATTCCTTTTTATATTTTAAGAATTTTAGACTAATGATAATTAATGCAATATGTACATATTTTACAAAAAAGGAAAACCTATTTAAAGAGTCGGTTTTTCTTTCATACACAGACAGCTATTATAATGAAGAGTGGTCACGGAAAGGGCAAGCGCTAATCAGTAAATTTTAAAATATTTTCGATTCCCAATTTGTATAATATTTGTATTTTATCTCTATAAAGAGTTGATAATTTAGTTTTTAAATTAATAGTTCTTAAATGGTATGCACTTGTATCTTTATGTTATGTTATACATATAAAACAAACAAAAAAATAATCTAATAATGTGAAATTCAATCGCCTGATGGTCAGTGTCACGCTTGTCTTTAACTAGAAAAAAAAAAGAATTTGCAATAGCATGTGTGGTAATGCAATGCACTCGCACTCGCAATCCTATGACACTTTTATGCCGCATGAAATTTACCAACTTTATTGCTTTCTATCCACATAAAAGTTACAGCTTCATATGTGAAGGAAATGATAGTGAATTACGAATCCCTTAGAAGTACTTAGTCACCATGGTATTCGTATTTCGAATACGGTGGCCCAATCGCGATCAACCAACTTTCATCGATTTCCAACGATAATGATCATCTATATTACAACAAAAAAATCCTACCGTTATATATCAACGAGAACTTACAGTAATAACCTATTTACAGACGTAAGAACCTCCATCCACACCATCTATTATCGATAAAAAAAAAACAATTACATTCCATAACCAATTTACCCAGACACATCGACAACTATCCTACCCTCTTTTACTAAGATTTTTTCTGCAAAGGACGCGCGACAAAGTTCAAGTTACGCTGGTTACTGCCATAATATGTAAGAGAAGTGCTCATCATATGAAATAAAATGACCAATTACAATAAATTACTCGTGGTGAAGCTATAGTCCATAGCAATAAACGGCCATTTTGGTAAGTAAATAAATAAATGTGTAATTAATGATCTCGCAGCTCTTGACAGTGAAGGGTAATAGTGAGAGGCAGTTTTGTAATATCAGTCTGGAAATAATCGGACGGATTTTCAGAAAATAATTGTCATGTTAATGAGACTTTGATAAACGTATGTAACGTATGTATTTAGAAAATATATTAGTTTGAATAATTGACGTCATAATAAATATTTCATTAAACCACCTCAGACAACAGTCCAGATGGGAGTGAATTTTGTCGAATTCAAGATCAAGACTACATTTTTCCATCACTAGTAGCCAGCTTACTTGCAGCTGTCACATAGCAGCATACAAATCTGTGCATTAAAAAGTATTAACATCAATTATGGACTGACCAGTTTTTATTTGCTGACGGTACCAATTAGCGGGGTAGGGACAGCAGGAAAATGGTTGAAGGATTGGATTCTTTTGCAGGTGGCTTCAAAAGTTTAAACAATAATTAACAAGTAAAATAATGATATTTGCTAATAAGGAATTAAAATGGTTTATTTATCATATAGCTGACCAAGCGATCCACGCGTTATTATTCCAGAAGTGGCCGATTTTGTTTTTCTCTTTGAGTATGTGCTCTTTTGCCGTCATACTTTCACAACTTTATTGTTGAAAATTGGTGAAACAATTTCACCACGAAAAGTGTAAAAATGTAAGGCCTTCCGATGTATTTCATACAATAAGTAAATCATTTCAACCCATCGCACGTGGATTCGCTTATTAAACTCGAGTCGTCTTCAGAGTAGCCCCGTGTGCGGAAGGCTTAACTGTTACGCTTGATATGAAGTTGAATTCATGAGAAAGTGTGTGCAGAGTCGTTATATAATTTAATTATGTTGATTCTTGTAAAATATTTATTTTTTTCCTCAGTACACACCACAAAAAATTGTATTTTTAATTAACGCAAAATATGTGCTGTTATTATTATTTAAAAAAAGATTGCCTCACTGAGGAGGCAAAGACAAATCTAACTACATCGACATATCAGAATTGGTCAAGTTTTTTAGTTTATATGGGTCAATTTAGAAATATACATATATACCTACATACTCACATACACATGCAATATGCATACACTCGAAAAACGTTACTCTTCTTCGTGCGGTGCAGTAGGGTAAAAAATAAATGTCATAAAAAAAATTGTTAAATTTTGCTGCTAAGCTAGAAAGAATTTCAAATCTAAATATTTATAGCGTGGCAAAGGGGCCAAAATCTAAAATGTATCTATACTTACTTATTGTCAAATTGTTTTAAAATTCTGTTATTGGTCCTAAAAATGTTACCCAGTGGTTTTGCCGATTATTTTATTTTTGGAGAGGAATAATTTAACCCTAACAAAAGTAACGTATCGCTGCTTTGCGCATAAGTACTACCTTGCATAAACGTACACTCAACAGCATGTCAAGCGCAACTCCAGCGTAAGTTGTATTACGAAAATCGCTCTTATGTGCAGTCGGATACTTGGTTTTTCTTTTTTAACCGACTTAAAAAAGGAGGTTATTTTAATATACATGCTTGTAATATGTGTGCATATGTAATAAAGAATAATTAATAAAAAAACATCGCTAACACCGAACTTCTGATACTAGAGGCGGATCAAAAGTTCGGAAAATGACAACCGGACTTTTGAGCCATAAAACTATCAGTACTTAGTTCGGTTAAGGCTAGATAACACAGGGCTAGTTTACAAGCTACAAGCCAGCGAGTTCGCGAGTGCTTGTAAACTCGCTCCGTGTCATCGAGCTTTTTTACAATCTGCTTTTCACTAGCCGATTGTAAAAAAGCTGCTTGCCAAATAGAAAGCCGGGCTAATTTACTCGCCACTCGCTGGCGTATTGGCTTGTAAGCTAGTAAACTAGCTGTGTGTCATCATTGCTGCTAGCTGCTAGTGAACTAGTTACGAGCATCTTGTCATTTTGGCAGTTTAAAAAACGTGGTTCCATCTCGCTAGCTAGTTCGCTACTGAGTTCCCTATATTACAAAGTACTCTTTGCTACTGAGCGAGTGTTGTGTCATCCGTGTCATCGACATTCGCTTACTCGCTCACTCGCTAGCTTTTAAACTCGCCGACTAGCAGCTCGTAAACTAGCCCTGTGTCATCGAGCCTTTAACCCGAGGACTTTTGAGCCTTAAAAATACCAGTAGTTCAGTAACCGGACTAGCAATCGAACTATTTATATTAATCCATAATCAATTGTAGTGACATTTATTTTATTTGTATGTGTGTAGTTATATTTTAATGAAAAGTTAGACGTGTATAAGCAAAGTATATATATAAATATTTAGTATCAATAAAACAATACAGTTACTTATTCGTATTTATAATTTAATCAATAATTTACAATATTCGTGAACGTTGCAATAGGCTAGTATTTATGCTTGGGGATGGACTAAGAAACATTTAATTTAGAGAATTAAATTAAACTTGTTATTATATCTATGTTTACTTTGTACATTAGTAAATATATAAAAAAACAAACCGAGGGCATTTTCATTATTTTTCTGGTTTGTGAGATATTTTATTTTAATAAAAATAAAACACGACGAAGTACAAAGGACGAAAAAGACTAGCTTAAAATAAAAATATTCATTATGCCAAAAAAAATAAAAGAAAAAAAATTGAAAATATGTTTTTCATTTTTATGACAAAATATTGACATTTCAAGCTACGGTTCATAAAACTGTTAAAAAGTATTTAAATATAAACTCTGTAAATTTTAGAAACCAGCAAAATAAAATTTCGAATACACAATTTTGTCGAGTAAGTATATGTCATTGTATGTTATTTAAAATTATTTTTATGACACATGAAAATTTATACTCTTTATTGCTCTGAATTTATTCGAACTAATCTGCTTAATTATTCTAAGCCATTTTTTTTTTGTCTATACAATTTGTAATAAAAAATCTACAATCTATTAGTTACAGACTACAAGCTTAACATAAATCCAATATCAGTTACAAATAATAAATAATATTTACATGATAAAATAGTTTAGGTATCAGATAAATTATAACAACTTTAGCACAGTAGTAGTTTTAACATTAAAAGTCTCTTGCTTAGCACTTTTCACTTAATTTAATGATCTACTGTTTTATTTTTCTTATGAAAAATGTGGTAGTCACTTTCTATTTACCTGCCACAGGGTAAAGATTGATTGAAAAATCATCTTGAAATAATAAAATTTAACCTATTTACAACTGATATTTTTGATAAAAATGCTTTTAAAGCTTTTTGAGCCCAGTAAAAGTTATCTTTTGTAGTATATATTTAAGTCTACAATGACTGTGCCACAGGAGTCAGTAAAAGAGTTGAAAAACTACATAAGTTTAAACGTTCTCCAACAATAAAACATTACAGTTTAAAAAACTGAAAAAAACCGACTTCAAAATACACAATACAATATATACGCGACTTGCTGTTCACTTTTCTACAGACACTTGGATAATATTTTACCACCTCTGAAATCTACGAAATACAAAAATAAATAAATAAAGAACAAACAGTAGGTGAAGAAACATACAAAAAAAAAATACTTACGGACCGAATTGATAACCTCCTTCTATTTTGGAAGTCGGTTAAAAAATAAAAATAAAATGAAATTAAATGAATATTTAATTGTGCAAAACTGTGTACAATTTGGTGTTAGGTATAAGAAACCAGTAGGTACTTATTAACAGTTTTGCCCTTACGGGCATACAATTTTTTTCAACAATATGTCAACATCAATCGAGTATCTACTACATATAATTTATTATAATAATTATAATTTGTTAACTATGGTATACTATTCCAGAAAGTTCTTAAAATTGAATAGAAAAGATTTGTAGAACAGAGGGCCGATGGGGCCAAAAAGTTATCGAGTGGAGACCACGCACCGGCAAGCGTAGCGTAGGAAGACCAGCCACAAGGTGGACAAACGGTGGCAGGAAGACGCTGGATGCAAACCGCTTCCAATCGGTCTTTTTGGAAAAAAGGTTCTCGATTATTTTTTCAATAGATTAGTAGTCAAAACGACTGTAAATTAATTAATCAAGTAATTTGACTACTAATCTGTTGGGGAAAAAAATTACAACCTTCTAAAAAGGCTATGGTCAATGTTTGACGCAGAGTCAAAGTTACCCACGTAGACTGTATTTAAGGTTATTGATTATATACATAAAAAGGTCTATTCTAATTCATTGAAGAATGATCTTATTCCTTGTTTAAGGTAGTTTAAGTATTTTACATAAGAATAAAAACTGGTCCCACCCCTGAAAAAGAGACATTTTTTCGAAAGACACTGCCACATTGGCTCAGCAGTTGCTTCACAGTTTCTCCTCAATTATGTGTTTTTCACTTAGAGGAGGTAGCGCAGCTCTCGGCGCAACTGTCCAATCGAACGATGTCGCACAATATGAAGCCTAAATTCGCTGTATTTTTTTCACGAAAATTATGGAATAATGAAGGAATTGATAATCCATTAGTTGTTATCCATTGATAGTTAATAGTATTTTTAAATTTAATAATTTTTATATTAATTTATATGTTTTTGTCTATAAGCATAGGTCAAATTTTGGAAACTAAATTAGAACCATTTCCTGCTTCGTTTGATTGGGCTTTTTAGTATACTTGCATTTCTTCGGTGACAATACAATAAATTAATATGGTATGGAGTTAAACAGTGGCCATAGGAACTTCTAAAGTAATAAAGATAAACCCATCGAGTTTGGGCTCATTTGTCTTGGAAACTCTGTCACTTTCACTTTTTTATGTTTGTTACCTCATAACTTTCGACTGGGTGAACCGATTTTGACGATTCTTTTTTATTTGAAATCTGGTGCTTCCCGTGTGGTCCCATTTCAATTTAGTCCAGTTCTGACAATGGCATCCATGACAAGTCGGTTGCTTCAGTTTTTTAAATTATAATTATATTTAGTAAAAACTTGTTTAATTTTTTTTATTTATTTATATTTATTATTTGCAGTAAGTCTCTGTAGCATCGGAGGTGCGACATATTTTATTTTCTATGGGGCAGCTGTTTTCTTTGCCATTTGGAAGTTAGCCTTATAAATATTTACTTAGTCCGTAATGAGTGCAATGACCTTTCATCTTAGCCTTCTAGGTTAAAGATAGAAGCCTGAATTCACGCAGGCGGTTCCTCACGCGTTTCCGCGTGATCTAAACGTCAATGTGGCTGCAGAGAGTTCAGTATATTCATGTTGATAGCGTGCTGATGGCTCGGGGGCCCCCCTAGGAAGCTAAGCTGGGGCCTCGTAGCCGCCGCCATGGCTGCGAATAGCGGTGGGGCCCCTCCACCGCCAAACAATGCGAAGGAAGGCGGCAGAAGGGGCCTCGCTGATAACCGTAGTTTCTCGATCTCAGCCTCTTGTAGACGTTTCGCTTTCGCGCGCCGGTTTTGGAACCAGATTTTAACCTGGAAAGAGGAAAGGCTCTATCATTATTGCAAAGAAACTGGGCGAGTTTTATAATATTGAAGTCAAGGTCTCCGAATATGACTGGCTTCCCTAATCCTTTTTTTTCAACATACTTTAAAAAAAGGAGGAGATTCTTAATTTATGCGTTCTTGCTTACTAGGTACCTGTTTTGTTAATCTGAAGTCCTTACGTAAACTTATTCTAATGCCTACCCCAAAAAACAGAACGACAAAAAATATGTCGTGAAACTAGCATGAAATTGTCAGTTATGACATTCTTGCAATGAGTGTCGCAACTTTGAATGTTGATTTTATTATTTTTAACCCTGTCCGAAAAAGAGGGGCGTTATAAGTTTGACGTGTGTGTGTCTTTTTGTGGCATCGTATCTCTCAAACGGATGGACTGTTTTTGTTTGAAAGAGGAATTTATCCAGAATGTTCTATATGTTTTATCGAAATCGGTTTAGCCATTTATTTACGTTGGGGGTTTCTTATATTGACTAACTTGTTATTATTTAAGTCACAAATAGCGTAACTCACCTGTGTTTCAGTGAGCCGCAAACTGGAAGAGAACTCTGCTCTCTCCGCGATGCTCAGGTACTGCTTGTCGCGGAACTTCTTCTCCAGCGCCAGCAGTTGCTGCGTGGTGAACGGCGTCCGCGGCTTCCGGTTGGGCTTGTGCTTGCGGAGCTGGCAGCGGACGACTGGGGGCCCGGAGGGGGGACCCGCTGTGGAGAAGAAGAAGAATTAGAGCGTGGTCTTGGCCACTGTATTCAATGATGCCCTTCCCTTTGATACTGAACATTTTATATTCTTATTATGAAACTATTTAATAATTTCATAATAATATATATATATATATTTTACATTTACATTTAAGCCGTAATTTCTTTTAGCAAAAGTTTCTAGTTTTAGGTGACCTGTAAGCTATACTATAGTGGGTAAGTACAGTATGTAAGTTTAGTTAGGTAACGCAGACCACCTAGGAACCTCTATCCACTTAGTTCTATTCTGGTGTACTGTGACAATGACTGTGAAATCAACGGTTAAGATGCGGACAAAGAAGGGACAGATGGCGATGTATCCCACATAATATTATCTTGGGAACTTAGCTACTGGAACTTGATAAAAATGAAAAATATCGCTCTCCTTGGTGGTGACAGGAAAGGTTTTAGTTCCGATTGCCACCAATTCTGTCAAAACTGGGGCTGTTGAAAGACGTCATCAATGCCATCATCGATAGTGACAGGATTTTGTTTCCCAGATTGATGGCAGTGATGGCGAAGTAGTTTTGGTTTGTTAAAAGACGCTATCAACGTCACCATCGATGGCGTCTGAGATTTTTTTCTCCAATTGCTAACAGTGATGGTGAAGATAGTGGTGGCTACTGCGAAATATTACGAAGCATTACCTCCTTCTTCTTTATAGTCATGTAATAAGTGTAACAAATGGTGTATCGGCTCCATAACGTTCCCTGTAATGTTTCGGTGCTTGGTCCAAATTGAAACGGTGCGTGGTATTTAGGTACGGCAAACTTCCTTATTTGCGTAAATTAGATACGTTTCGGCTTACGTTTTCGTTTTACAACTTATTTATGTTTTAACTAGCTATAACAGTTTTGGGTTAGACTTCGTTCAGAGACTTTAGTCTCTGACTAAAGTCTGACTGAAATCTAACCACTAGTTCATAAAAAAATGACTAGAATAAATTATTTTCAAAAGCTTTAGGGTTTTATAGTCAACTAGGAACTTTTATAGTTTAGCCGTGTCCGTTTGTTTCTTTGTCCACGGCTTAGCTCAGACTCTTAGTGATAGAAAGCTATAATTTGATATGGTTTTTGATTTGATATAATTATTAATTACAAGGCTATGCTATGCTATACTTGCCGTAATTTCTATTAGGTATGTGTAAGGGCACCAAGCACGTGGAACTAATGGAAACTGTGCACCGGCAAGCGCAGTGTAGGAAAACCAGCCACACAGTGGATAAAAGACCTCATACAAGTGGAAGGAATGTGCTGGATCCAAGCCGCTTCCAACCAATATTTTGGAAATCCCATAAGGGCTTTTTGTGGTTGGAATGATAATGATAATATTAATTACGCTGATGCATAAAACGCATGACGCTGAACGTATGACGTCGCTGACGATGACGTTGTGATAGAATAAAATCTTTTATTGTGTAGATAATGTAAATATCATGTAAAATGGGAATAAATTATATTTTTGTTGTTTACCTCATGGTATGGTGAGGTATAGAATTGGAGGTGTGCGGAAACTATTTTTAATGTAGGGATCTGTTTGTGAAATATTAAGCCTTAAAGTGGTAATTTTTGTGTCTGCAAGTGATGTGCGCTGTTGGTTGGAGGCCACGCGAAAACTGGATTTTTTGAATATTCTTGACCTATGTCCAGCAGTGACTCATGAGATTGATTTGATGTTGACGATAACACGAAAATTACCATTTCATCACTTTAATTCACATGTCCACAGTGAAATCGAATATTGAATGAATAAAACACCATCATCGTATACATTTAAATTGAAATAATATAAGTTTAGGAAAACGACGAGGTAGCATAACCAATATACCAAAGAATACCCCTTAAGTCATAAAAGTAAGTAAGTTCGTATAGACTGAGTGGCCAGCCCTATTGTCAGAGTTATTAAGCCGCCGAATGGCCTCTGACTTGGCTTGACGATTGCTGAACAACCGGGACCTACAATTTAACGTGTCATCCGACCCACAGTAGCGCTCAGAAAGAAATGCCACTCACGGTCACCCATCTGAAGACTGACCGGTCCGTCCGTTGCTTAACATTGATGATCGTTCGGGAACACCTAGTCAAGCTACGCCACTTAAGTCATAGAAAGAGAAGTTGTATATACCTACCTAATTAAACTTCCGTTAATTAGTAATTAATCCGTAAGTTTCCGGCAGCCTAGTGGTGAGACCGTCTGACTTGCGATCCGCAGGTCCTGGGTTCGAATCCCGCGGCACGCACCTCTGTCTTTTCGAAGTTATGTGCGTATTGTTGATTGCCGCCAACTTCAAACGGTGAAGGAAAACATCGTGAGGAAACCTACATGTCTGAGAGTTCTCAATGATCTTGAAGATGTGTGAAGTCTGCCAACCCGTACTTGGCCAGCGTGGCAGACTATGGCCTAACCCTTCTCGCAATGAGAAGATGGCCCGTTCCCAGCAGTGGGACAGTTTGTAAAAAAAATATATTTAAGTTACTACCTCTATGTTGTAAGTTGTGCGTAGTCATGATTACCTAGCCCTAAAATACATTACAAGAAAATCGAATACGTAATCATCAAAACAATACAATACCAAAATGAAATTACCATCAAATGGGGAAAGTTAATTAAAATTTAACTTTAATTCGGACCGAAACTGGACAATGGGCGATAAAATCGATTAACCGGCCGGTTAAATCGATGTTTTGATATTCAAATCGATCGACTGGATTGGACCGCATTATGCAGCTAATGACGATGCATTATTGTTGTTAATGAATGGCGTCATCAAACAAAGGGCAGCTTTAATGTTGTATAAACGATGGTACTGTTGTTACGGTGTGTAAATGCGTTTTTATTTTTGATCCCCGACGCAAAGAAATACGTGTCAAAAGTTTGATGTGTGTATCTGTGTATTTATGTCTGACGTCTTGAGTCAAACTTAAGTTGACTTAACGACTTGAGTCTTAAAGTACTGAACTTAGTTACTAAGAATTTATGACAACGATTAAGTGTTAGATTGAGCTAACGTAATGATATCCCATTCCAACCTTTACATGGAGTTTTTTTTTATTAGCTATTATTAGTTATTCTCTTTTTATGGTCCTGTGTCAGATAATGGTATGGAGTAAACCAATTGCTTTTTTGTAAGTGACCAAGGCTTCAACAATGCCTTTAATTTCTGACTTATAAATTAACCTACCTTCATGAAATTTGAATATTTCGTACTTAATTTTAACTACATGTTTAATAAAATCAATTCATATGTTAATAATTCAATTTCCTTTCCCTGATCGAATACTTTGATAAGAACTGACCCTGAGAACTTAAAGTTTGGACGTTCATTTATAAATAAAAGAAAGGGAATTAGTTTGGACCTTCATTTATTTATAAATAAAACAAAGGGAATTCTATTTATCGACGATGAGTCAGTGTTTAATTGCCTTGATTAGGTGTTTTAATGATATTTTATTGGTGGCTACGATTCGATTTTTGAATTTACATTGTGTTCTAATATGTTTGTTATGGTTAAAGGTCAGAAAACATTTTTTTTAAATACAGGTCGATGAACAGTTAAGTTAGTTTTTAGGGTTCCGTACCTGAAAAGGAAAAAACGGAACCCTTATAGGATCACTTTGTTGTTCGTCTGTCCGTCTGTCTCTCCGTCTGTCCGTCCGTCCCAGTGTCAAGACCTTTATCTCGGGAACGCGTGAAGGTATCGTGTTGAAATCAAGACCATATATGCAGATTCATAATTTCTTGCTGCAGAAAGAAAAATCAAATTTCTCAGTTTATCTATTTATATATTTTCTATAGAACCCTCGGTGGGCGAGTCTGACTCGCTCTTGTCCGGTTTTTTTATTATACAAAATAGTTCTACGTTCGACTATCAACTCGCCTGATGGTAAGTGACGGTGTGCCCGAGGATTTAGTCGAATATTTGTGATGTTGTTTTCTAGTTTTACAAACGACGACTTTTTTTAAGGTCATTCATTTACTTTGTATACCTATCTTCAAAAATGTGGGTATGGGCGAGCGAGACGGACGATGGTCGAACTATGGATACGGTATTTTAATTTTAATAACCTTATCGGTGATATGTGAAATATGCTTCAATAGTTGTTTTTTTCGACAGGTTATAAAATGGGATTAAATGGAAGTGAAGCAGTTTTTGACGTGACGTCTAATAAATCGATGAACGCCGGCTGCACCCACGAAAAAATTGGTTGTCTGTAAAGTCGGTTTACGGACGATAGTTTAACGTGACAACGTCATAACAAAACATTGATGAAATGATGATGTAACGGGACAATGAGCGTAACGAGACAATGAGCGTAACGCGTAAAGGGACAATGAGTTATAAAAGTACTTATAACTCATTGTCCCTTTACGCGTTACGTTCATAAACGAAAAACTAAACAAACGTTACTAAAAAGTTAATGCGTGCAGTAAACTCATTGTCCCGTTACATCATCATAATTTCATCAATGTTTTGTTCTGACGTTGTCACGTTAAACTATCGTCCGTAAGCCGACTTTACAGACAACCAATATTTTTTTTTCTAAGAAATAATAACGTACACGTAGACCATAACTATTGTAGAGTTGTTGGTCAAGCGCAAGCAGCGGTAAAGACAACGATAGCCTATCCAAGAATAAAAATGAAAAAGTCATAAGCAAACAAAATTCACTCGATTCACTACCCTATCTATACCCTTTCTCGCTTCAGTGATAAAACAACAATTTCAATGGACCCCACCTGCGGACATATCAATGCGCCGCGCACGCTAATGAAGATATAATATGCATCTTTGAACATATTTATTTTCCCGCTCACGCCATTTTGACCATAGACCAGACCATAGAATATTCAAGCAATGGCCGCCAATTAAAATTGCCGTTTCAGCTGTATGTTACGATTTAGTTGTCAATGTCCATTAATTGGTATCTAGATCTCTATATTGGATCGTTATTTTTTGTTGATTAAATTTATGTTGTAGTTGCATTGTATTGTAGCTGCGATCTAGATGTTGTAATTTATTTTTACGAATGTCGATATAAAAAATAATGTCATTGATTACAAAGTTAATATTGAAACTTAAATAATGTTTTATCTAACTTAATTTATTTAATCATATCTAATAAATGTGTCTCTTAATATGACTAAGCGAAATTGACAAATTAACGACCAACGAGTAGTAATTTCGAAATTAAGAGATCTCATTTGCCATCAATCCAAAATCATTTAAGTACTTAGGTCATCTTTATAAATTAAATCATTTTTTGTTGTTTGGATCTGTTTAAGAAATACTTCATAAAAGTTTTAACAAAACTCGTAAAATTGTGTACATGTTAAATGAGATCTGAAGACCATAAACTTTTTCATAAGATCATATTAAGCTTATTACTGTTTTTCTTGAATTCCGTTTAAAATGCTATAAACAACTAATAATCGCATAATCATTCAGAGCACGAAGATCTTGAAATGAGATTCTTAACACGCATCAGGTCTCCGTGGCATCGGCCAATTATTGATTGAAAATCACCAAGCGATTAGCGGGAAACTGGTATCTTGGACTATTTTCCGGTAAATATTAGATTCTCTAGCAAGCAATTAATGGTTTTTGTTTGATGTTTTATGTCTTGCAGCTTCACTTAAGATACGAGAAGAACGTAATGTTATATTTCGTGTTGTGAGATTTTTTTACCGACTTCTAAAAAGAAGGAGGTTGTCAATTCGGCCCGTGTGTTTTTTTATGTTTGTTCACCGATTACTCCGTCATTCGTGAACCAATTTTTGTGTTTCTTGAATTGACATATAGAGGAAGCTCCCAAGTTGGTTCCATAATTATTTTATCCATAGACATTGCTTTATTATTTTTTGAATAATATCTAAAAATCAAAATTTTCATTGTATTCCTGAGTGAAGTGCGTCAGATTACCTATAGAATCGCAGAGTTCCACCGACACGTTTTTCTTTGCAAAAGTGTCAAATGTTAAGGATTATCGTTTACATCTGGTCATTTTATAATCTTTGAAGACGAAGCATTTGACATTCAATGACAAATCTTATTCTTGACTAAAAATAAACGAGCGGCTGAAGAGAGGTTTCTTTAAAAAGTTTACAAGATTTAGTAAAAGTAAAACCTTCTTACTCCTCATCCAATGTGTTTAAGGTGAAATAGAGTTACTGCGACGATTAAGCGATTTGTTTAATTAATACCCGACTGAGCATGATGATATGAACTTTATGCATCCTAATCCTTTTTAATATTACAAGTAACGAAGTAGCGTACTTTATAGTCGGTTCTTTCCGTTTTTAAAACTATAAAATTATTTGTAAAGTGTTCTCTAAGAACTCTTTGATTCATGAAATTTTACTGAACTACATATATTAAGTATTTAAGTTGATATTTGAAGGCTTGATAGGGGTTTCTTTTTTTATAAACAATCTGGTGACGGTTTTGGGTTTTAATTTTTTTCTTAAAATTTTGAATATTTTTTAAGAAAATAATAAAATATAAATATTTGCTACTGGAAAAATAAGACTCAAAGCATCAAAGCAGCAAACAAAACTAAACAATTTTTTATGGATTTAACCACAGAAATCAATCGCGAAAACCTTAGAAAACATTATTCATCATAATTATCATCATCATCTCAGCCATAAGAAGTACACTGCTGGACATAGCCCCCCATGGATTTTCCAGAAAGACCGATTGGAAGCGGCTTGCATCCAGCGTCTTCCCGCAACTAGAAAAAAAAACATTATTAAAACAACATATTTTTAAATAAGTACATTCAACTTCTTTTACGTTCATCCTATTCCACAATTCTATTCCTGTCATCCATCACGACAATTGATTAGCGTGATTGCAACAGAAGCAATTTCGATTGCATTACTGCCAATCTGCTGTAGATACTTAACTTTTTTAGCTAAATTTCTTAGAATAATTACTTAGCTCATACAGGAGAATTATTAGCTATCTCGTAAGGAGATGTTTTCCTAATAACGTATTTCTGAGAACGGTAAGAAATAATTGTCAGTGAACGGTCGGAAATTGAATGTGAAAAACCTTTGTAGATTCTATATGCAATCGATAGCGTTTGCTATTGCAATTTGTTTGTATAAGTGTGTCTAATATTATATTTCCTGTGAATCAGGTATAATAAATTGTATAGTTATTAAAATGAATCACTACTACCAAATTACTACAAAAAAAATATTAATTTATTGATGGATGCCTTAAGCAAGGCAGCATCGTAGGCCTTTAAATTTTAATTGCTTATTAATTGAGCTTCATGATACATTTTAATTTAAAATTTTAATGTTTTCATAATCATTAATTTTCTAAATTTTTATTGTTTTACGTTTAAGTTTATTTTATTATTTTAAGTTTAAAAGTTAATTTTATTATAAAAAAGAACATAATTATTGCAAATAAATAAAAAATCAGGATGTCCTGGTGCTGACAGCGGGGCAGGGCTCAAACTACTGGCGGTAGGGCTACACTGAGAAATCTTCTTATAAAGCGCACTGTGTCCAATACGATAATTACTGTTATTACTATAACACTACTTAACAGGTGTTAGTTTTTTGTAATGGATCTTTATTTAATGGTTTATCATAAACATAGTTTAACGAATGAAAATAATAGTAAAACAAGATAGAGTGGCCGTTTCGTTCCTGTCCACAATCAGCAGTAAAGAAGTTGGAGGTAAAAAGTTGATAATTGTTATGTGCATAAGTAATTTTGAATTGAATGTATCTTGGACGAGTCAGAAGCGTTGGACACTAATTACTGCGAAGACGTTAGGGTTGTTGAGTTCTTGTAGACAAAACATAATATGAATTAATTTACCATAGACTTCTAGAATTTACCGTTAGACATGAAAATATACACTACAATGTAAGCTTGTTACTCGTCAATAGGTGTGTTAAAAATAGCGTAATTGAAACTGGAAAGCTGTTTTAAAGATAAATAAGTGTGGAGTGAATGACGAAAAAATATCCCGTTTTGATGTCATAGCAACAATGGAAGATAGTCTTGCTATTGTCACAGAAGACAATTAATCTAATTGATTTCTTGGATTAGTATTAAACAGACAGAATCAGATGATGAAAGCATCTAGTTTAAAAAAAATAATTAATCAGAAGTCAATCAATTCAAAACTTACTTACGTAAGTATAGTAATATCATGTAATACAAGCTAGGTAAGCTTATTTTTAAGAGTGCCGGATTGAAATTGTGGGGCCAATTTCAATCCGGCACTCTTAAAAATGTGATTTGCTTAATATAACTACAGTCAACGTGGGTAACTTTGACGCTGCGTTAAACATTGTACGTAGCCTATTTAAAAGGTTCTCGATTTTTTCCCAATAGATTAGAATTTTTAATAGATTAATTAATACAGTCGTTTTGACTACTAATCTCTTGAGAAAATAATGAGAACCTTCTAAAAAGGCCTCGTACAATGTTTGACGCACAGTCAAAGTTACCCACGTTGACAGTAAAACAATAAGAATATAGCATTTGGTTTGAAACGCAGCCCTATTGGACATAAATATCAAGATCGTACCCGTAAAGATACAGCTCCATGAAACTGTCCGTTCAAAAAATATTAATAACAATTTACAACCAGATTATTGTTTGTTAATCACTGGCCAGCCACCAAGTTTTAACGACGCAAAAGATAATTAAGACATAAAATATAATTTCTGGAATTACATGCCAATATTCGCCCGGAGGTTTGTGAGTGTTTAGGGCTAAATTGAGTTGATTGGTTCGTCTTTTGTTGATGAGGTTTTTGGAATTAAATAAAGTTATCTCAATTAGTAAAGAATATAATATATCGTTTATCGCTTATTGCCTAAAAATATTCAATAGAAAAAAAAAGGAAATGGGTTGGTAGTGGATCGACAGCAACGATAATTGCATCAATTTTTTGAGATGATATTGTTATAGTTTGTTTTATTATTGCTATACAGGTTATAGGGATAGGTTTGATATCTTAATTTTAATGATCATACTTTTAAGATATTGCTTCTATTGATATTATAAATTATATCATAGTTTAATCTCAAAATGATATTGTTTTACCTAATTGTAATAATTCAAATATAAACGAAATGTTAAAAAATTAAAACAAAATGCAAATAATCAGTGAAAAAATATTAGATTATTTTTTTCTAAATATTGCCTTACTAGTCTAAAGAAAAGAAAGAGATAAATAACGAAACCAAACTTATCCACCATTTGCCAATAACTACAGGAAATGTAGAAACCTAACCTTTTGTAGCATTTCTAAATACAAATACAAAAATAATCGGCCAAGTGCGAGTCGGACTCGCGCACGAAGGGTTCCGTACTATCATCTATAATACTACAAAGTTTAGTTCTGTTTATAAAATAACGAGAAATCAATGAAATTCCAAGTAGTAAATTGCAAACTTATAGGTAGGTTTTTGATACACATCCGGGCAGCATGACAACGCTCGCGCGAATACGCGCGGTTATGGCTCGCTCCGTCATGTTACCTCCCCCGCTACCCGCGCGGCCGTTACCTAGTTACGCCTCGCGCTCACGCCACCACACACCGCGGCGCGGCGCTCGCACCGCGTTTAGATGCACGGATTATTTTCATTTTGTGAGTTTTTATGTATTAGATTAGGTATTTATTTTTATAGTTAATATATTTCTAAATATTTACTTACAAATATTCAAGTTTCTACCTGTTAATTAAGATCGAGTAAAAATTGCTTAAAAATTACGTTTGTTGTATGGGAGCCCCCCTTTAATATTTACTTTATTGTTATTTAATTATTTATTTTGAAAGGTAATATACAAGTTAATATTCTGTGAAAATTTGAAGCGTCTACCTGTTACCGTTTTTAATATTGAGCAAAAAAATAAGAAAAAACACGTTTATTGTAAACACGTTTTTAGTATTTGTTGTTATAGCGGCAACGGATATACATCATTTGTGAAAATTTCAGCTTTGTAGCTATCACCGATTATGAGATACAGCCTGGAGACAGACAGACAGACAGCGAAGTCTTAGTAATAGGGTCCCGTTTTTACCCTTTGGGTACGGAACCCTAAAAAAACAGCAAAGTGCGAGTGGGACTCGCGCACGAAGGGTTCCGTACCATTATCTATATAAAAAAAACATGTCTGTTTTGTATGGGTGTCCCCTTAAATATTAATTTTATTTTAATTTAATTATTTATTTTTAAAGTGAATAAAATAACTTAATATTCTGTGAATATTTCAAGCGTCTACCTGTTGCCGTTATCAATATCAAGCAAAAATGAGCAAAAAATCACGTTTGTTGTATGGGAGCCACCTTAAATATTTATTTTATTCTATTTTTAGTATTTGTTGTTATAGCGGCAACAGAAATACATCTTGTGTGAAAATTTCAACTCTCTAACTATCACAGTTCATGAAATACAGCCTGGTGACAGACGGACGGACGTCCGTCCGTCCGTCTGTCACCGTCCGTCCGTCCGTCCGTACGTCTGTGGACGGACGGACGGACGGACGGACGGACAGACAGCAAAGTCTCAGTAATAGAGTCCCGTTTTACCCTTTGGGTACGGAACCCTAAAAACATAACTATTCCATTCTTTTGGCGGTCGATTGAACATAAGAATTTAAAAGAAGTTAAATCGGTAAAAAAGCTATTGCCGTATACCTATTCAGAAATAGATGCACGCATCTATTTCTGAATAAGTTACCAAGAAAGAAGCTCAACAATGTAATTGACAACCGACCCTCCACCGATGCTTGTCCGCTTTCTAAAGACATAAATGGCAATGGAATCCCCCAATTAAAAATAACAGTCGAATATAATAAATTGCCACAAAAACCCACTTTCCGCATAGGGCACTACATTATCGTATTTATTATCAACTAACGACCTCAACACCAACTGCAATGGCGACCGAAAAGCATTATATATATACGGTATGCGAATTGTGCCCAAAAGCGTCTACGAGTCAGTGGATATTAAATAAATAATTACACATTTGTCAGATGGTTCTAAAAAGTGGTACAGCGTGACAAATTTATCTTATCCGTCATCTGGAGGACTCACAATAGTAGATTCTGAATGTAATCGATAGAATTCAGCGGGCTACTTTAGTTTGTGCATTTCTGCAACAGCAAAGTTAATTTTGTCTTGGAATGACTCGAGTCTGGTTGCCATATTTGGCTGGGCTGTGGTGCAGGTGAGTGCCAATTACCGCGGCTCGCAAAAAGCGCGAGAAGACAAATTGTGAAATTGTAAGGGCTGGACGCTTAGCCAACCGGTGGTGCTGACCTATTAAGTAAGATGGACGTTGATGCCAGCTCACGTCTCCAGCTTGTTATGTTGATTTATGCGGATGCGTCGTTTTCAATTATTGCTGTTTTATTTTTCCGGTGTGGAATTGTTGGATTTTTTTTAATATAGTTACCTTATACATTTGCTGGACCATCGCTCTGCTTTTTACCCGATTCAACATCTCTGATATGGCACATATTCTGTGTGATGGAAGTAGACTGGCCCCATAGCTAAATTGAATGTTGCTGTCTGTTCAATAGGGAATATGCATGGTTTATTTTTGTTTGGTCATAAAGAGGCTAACCACAAATAGATACGTTCCAGAAAAGTAAAAAAATAAGAAAGTTAAGCATTTTAATTTCATGTTAGACAGAGAGCACACGATAGCGTCGTGCATCATGTTCGCCGTACAAATTCAACTGACAACAAACTGTTGCTTCGTGAGAGAGGGACAGAGGATCCCTCCTCTACAACTTTAAATGCATAATGTCTCGGAAGTTTATTGACCGATCGAAATATTATTTTAGTACATGTAGATATAAAATTTTACTATTATTCCTATGAAATAAAATTCGTGTATATTTCCTATTCCCATATAAGACAAACATGCGATGTGATGAACATGGATGCTTTTTCCTTGTCTGTGTGTTTATATGTATCATAATTCATAAGTACTTATATAGTTCCAAACAAAACTACACAAGTAAGTATATTAATACAATTTAATACAATTTTCGCTTAGTTTGAGGCTAGATGACCATGTTTGGAAAAGTATCAATAAAACATTTATTTATTTATCTCATCACTTTAAAGTTTTTTTTCACTTTGTCTAAACTGGATACTTGAATATCATTGAATATATTACGCTTTCGGTATTTACTCAGAAAAAAAATGCATTTTTAGGGTTCCGTAGTAAATACGAGGAATTCTTATAATTTCGCCATGTCCGTCTGTCTATATGTCCGTATGTTATAGTCATTTTACTCAAAGATTACCAGCCCTACATAAACGAAATTTGGCATGTACATAGATGTGTTCTATGAATCGCTACAAAATGCCGTAGTCAAATTATCAGAAAAAATAAAAATAGGCGTGGCTCTCCATACATATAAAGGAGGGATGGGATATCATTGAATAGGTCTCTCAAAATAAGACTTTGGTTCTCTAAATCACTTTTTTTCAGATGCGATTTGTGCGAGATATAGCCCGCCAAAGGTGAAAAAAATTGTTCGTTTTCTAAAGGTTTTCAAGGAGCACTAGCTATGACCTGCGTTGTTATAAAAATGGTGGTGTTATTAATGAAACTTAATTACACCACCATAATGAAGTTAGCCTAGCCGACAGCCTAGTCGGGAGGCCGTCTGACTTGCGATCCGAAGGTCCTGGGTTCGAATCCCACGGCACGCACCTCTGTCTTTTCTAAATTATGTGCGTAAGTATTGTTGATTGCCGCCAACTTCAAACGGTGAAGGAAAACATCGTGAGGAAACCTACATGTCTGAGAGTTCTCAATGATCTTTAAAGATGTGTGAAGTCTGCCAACCCGTATTTGGCCAGCGTAGTAGACTATGGCGTTACCCTTTTCACAATGATGATTGGAGATGGCCCGCGCCCAGCTGTGGGTCAGTTCATATAAACAGGGCTGTTAAAAAAAATGATAAAAATATAAATGATTAAACCTGAGATCTGTGGATAAAACTTTATATCTAATTTTACCTTGACTCATTCAGCCGTTTAGACTTGAAAATTATAGAAACAGACACAGATACTGAGGGAGCTACTTCCACATTAAGTTTAAAATAGGTACTAGATTTTAGTTCTCTCATTTGTCTACCAGCACTTCAATGAAATGAAGTTGTTCGTAGAGATTGATATTAAATCTCGACCACTCGACGGAACACCAAGCATATTTGTCAACGTAAACGGTAAGGCTCTCAGAAACGGTTTCTAGTACCTAAGCTTGGTATCCGTAATTGGATGGTGAAGTGATTTTCTAATTGCGTGTGAGTTGTAGATAGATAGATAACTCTTTATTAAAAGACCACAATATACACGGAAAAAGATACATAGAAAAATAAGGTAAGGTTGTAGGTAAATGATTTTATTTTATACCGGCAATCGCTGTAGTATAGCCGAACCGCTTAACTGAGTCTGTTTCTGAGGTATGGGAGCGGCACGGGAGGGTTCACATGTAATAGCAACGCTGACGTCACGCGTCATTTGATGTACCGTAATATAACCCCTCCCGTACCACTCCCATACCCCGGGAACAGACTCGGTTAAGCGGTTCGGCTGTAGTAGTAAGACTATGCGTGGCCACATCTGCGGGAAATGCCATTTGTTATGGCAATGTGCATAGGTGTAGCCACAACTTGACTTGACAGGCCTCATGGCTCAGTGGTAGTACGTCTAACTTCTGAGCTGTAGGTCGTGGGTTCAATCCTCACTCAGGGCAAACATTTCTGCTATGCATGGATGTTTGTTATGTGTTGGGTGTTTATATGTATGTATTTACAAAAAAAATAATGTATTGTATGCATTCAATCAGCTATCTGGTTTCCATAGTACAAGCTTTGCTTAGTTTGGGGCTAGATAGTGTTGTGTGAAAATGTCCTCCAATATTTATTTATTTAATGATAACTTAATATGATCGGCATTAGTTTCGGGCTTAATAAAGACTCAATCTCATCTATTTACGCCCTAGACTTCGATGTAGGTTTAGAATTCTATAAAAACCTTTAATATTTCCGGCCTTCACCTGGTATAACTGTAATGATTGTCTTTTATGTTTATCTTCATATATTTAAATTCTTTACGGGCTTGTCTTACTTCACCAGTATTCTCGATGTATATTCTGAGGTTTGCTATTATTAAGTTTTCACTTTCGTCGTGTGGTCCTAACATACACATTTATATATATATATATATATATATATTATACGTAAAACAGAGTAAAGCTTTTGTCTATTGTCTAATTAATTAAATAACAAGCATTGTATTCAAATTTACTCGTACTTAACCCCTAATGTCGGTACGATTCCGAATGTGTGCTAAAATAAAATTACACGCGTGCATATTCTAATTCCATCAATTATCATTTCAGTAATTTCAGTTTGCGGAAGTGATCAAGGTCTCAAGTCTGTTCTTTCAATATTTAATTACAAATGTGATTTGTGACATTTGTTATCATTTTGGCATGTAAGCGAATCAAAACTAAAAGTTCTGGTAACAGTAGACCTCGCGAGTAATTTTTTTTGTTGAGCGTTCACGGCCTTGACAACATTTTTAATTCATCATCATCATCTCAGCCACAAGAAGCCCACTGCTGGACATAGGCCTCCCACATAGATTTCCAAAAAGACCGATTGGAAGTGACTTGCTTGCCGGTGCGTGCATGGACTCGAGAACTTTTCGGCCCCATCGAGCATCAGTTCTACGTGGTATGTGCCCTACCCACTGCCACTTCAATTTGGTAATCCGCTGTGCTATGTCGGTGATTTTTGTACGTCTACATATCTCTTCATTCCTGATTCGATCTCGTAGAGAGACATAGATACATAGACGAAAGCATAGCCGTCTCCATAGCTCTTTGCGTGACCTTGAGTTTCCTTATAAGGCCCATAGTTATAGCGACCACATTTTAGTGCCGTATGTCATCACTGGTAACACATTGGTCGGAAACTTTCGCCTTGAGGGACTGAGGTATATTGGACGAGAAGAGGCTTTTGAGTTTCCCGAACGCTGCCCAGCCGAGTTGGATTCGACGACTGAGCTCTTTCGCAAAGTTGGACCTGCCTAGTCGGACCATTTGTCCTAGGTAGACGTATTTGTCAACAACTTCAAGAGTGGAGTACCCCACAGATATTGGGGTGGCACTACATGGGCGTTCGATATAATCTTCTTTTTATCCATGTCCATTTTGAGGCCCATCCGTTGGCAAACTCTATTGAGGTCTTCGAGCATCGTACTGAAGTCTTCCATCGACTCTGCCATGACCTTTTTAATTATTAATTAACTCAAATTTTAAAAATATCTGTAGATAAATAAAAAAATAAAAAACGATAAGAAAATCGATTCAACCGACCGAGCGTATCCGCTCTATATTTGCGCCAATTATTTGATTGGAGGCGACCAATCAAACAGTGGTTTGCTATCGATATACTACCAAAATAACTCTTAAACTTCTTAGGAGCGCCACTATCGAATTCGCCGATGTAAACTGGTAGTTTTTAAGGGAATTTCCTTAGTTCTTTCATATGGTCGCTACATTAATATTAGTCTATTTTTGTTAGCATTTTGTCGACTCAAGCGCAGCCGTGGCCAGTCGATTCGATTAGGTCATGCTATATCAGTAGTTGTGGTATATAGGTAGGTAATATTCCGAGGCTAACTTACTATTTAGGTACATTGATTACTAGGTAAGACGTTGGTCACAATTATCGATATTAGCTTATGGTGGACTTCAACACGCGCACCTATCTCTCTCGTGCATACAACCTTTTTAAGCATATAAAATTATTGATCAGGGATATAGAAAAGTGAGATTTTTTTTTATTTAGATAGGAGAAACGTTTTAAAAAGTTTTTATTCAGATATCACCTTATACTGGTGATGGAATAGTGAAAAAAATGTTTTTTAATATAAAAAAAAATGTTACTTATATTTATTAATTTTTAGGGTTCCGTACCTCAAAAGGAAAAAACGGAACCCTTATAGGATCACTTCGTTGTCTGTCAGGACGCAAGGGAATCGAAACCTATGGAGTACCTACTCCCCGTTGACGTATAACTTTGGCAAGAAGCATTGTCATATAGTACACATAAAGGGAAAATTCCGAAAACTACATTTTTAATTTAATCACATAAAATAGGGTCTTTATGCAAGGAAGGAAGGTCCAAATTTTAAAGTGCTTTAACCGTATCATGTGGGGTATTATATGAAAGAGCTTAATTAGCACAAGCTAAAACAGGTTTTGACGAAGTTTTGAAGTTGTTGACGAATACGTCTACTTAGGACAGACGGTCCGATTAGGCAGGTCCAACTTTACGAGGGAGGTCAATCGTCGTATCCAACTCGGCTGGGCAGCGTTCGGGAAACTTAAAAGCGTCTTCTCGTCCAATATTCCCCAGTCCCTCAAGTCGAAAGTTTACAACCAGTGTGTGTTACCAGTGATGACATACGGCACTGAAACGTGGTCCCTAACTATGGGCCTTATAAGGAAGCTCAAGGTCACGCAACGAGCTATGGAGAGGGCTATGCTCGGAGTCTCTCTACGAGATCGAATCAGAAATGAAGAGATACGTAGACGTACAAAAGTCACCGATATAGCACAGCGGATTAGCAAGTTGAAGTGGCAGTGGGCAGGGCACATAGCACGCAGAACTGATGGCCGATGGGGCCGAAAGGTTCTCGAGTGGAGACCACGTACCGGCAAGCGCAGCGTAGGAAGACCAGCCACGAGATGGACAGACGACCTCATACAAGTGGCGGGAAGACGCTGGATGCAAGCCGCTTCCAATCGGTCTTTTTGGAAATCCATGGGGGAGGCCTATGTCCAACAGTGGACTTCTTATGGCTGAGATGATGAAAACAGGTTTTTAAATATTTTTACGATGTAGGTATATTTTTCGATTTATGAAGGAAAATATGAAAAACTATATAAATTCCCCCTTTTCTCTAATAGTTTGTACGGAACCCTCGGTGGGTGAGTCTGAATCGCTCTTGTCCGGTTTTTTATTTGCTTGAAACTAAAAAAAGTATTCGCCGAACTTCACTAAGTTCGTTTAATTTTCAAACACACTTCACTAAGTACTGACTATTGTAATGCTTAATTTTTGTGTTATAAAATATGCGAGATCCTTTTAAATAGTAATGATAAGCCGACCAAATTTCGAGCAAAGTAGTTTATGATGGCGTTGTTGAAACGTTCATATTTTAAAATTAAAAAAGTCCATATCTAGAAAGCTACTGAACCGATTTTGATAAAACTTACATAGTTTCCTAAGTTGGGAGATAATTTATCCAATATTAAAAGTAATTTAAACATATGAAACTGACTTCAAAACAATCTAAGTAATTAACTGAAATAACACGAAAAAATCAAAACTGGGCGTCTACCTAAGTAGGTACGTAGACGTAACAGGACAAGCATTTATGTGATGAGAATGGATGTTTGTTCTGTATTTGAATGTTTCTATAAACATAGTACATTTACAAAAAAGTATATACTATGACAGCCATCTAGTTCTCATATCTTTGTTTAGTTTGGGCTAGATTGTGTTGTGTGAAATGTACACCAATATTTATTTTACTAGAATTATTCAAAAAAATGCGCATTTATAGTTTCCCTCGCAATACAGCGTGGCAACGCAGCGAGCGTGATGGGAACAGTTAGCGTGAAACGTTAAATTTTGTTTTTGTGACGTGCCATAGTTTTTAAGATTTTTTTAGATTATAAGTCATTATATTTTACCTATTACATAACTTTGCTTGCTTATTGCTGCTTAGGGACTTTGCGCATACTTTCTCACAAAAACGTACACTCAATAGCGTATCAAGCGTAACAAAATTTTAAAGTAAACTGCAGAAATCGCTCTTATGCAGTCGGGTACCTATATTGTTTTTATTTTAATATAAGAAGATACTTGTTTATGTAGTCTTGAGGAAGAACACACATTTATCAACTATTCAAAGGCATTTTGGGACAGAGAAAAATTTAAAACGAATCTCTTCGTGTAAAGACAGTCCCGGCCGTACGCACCCGCTCGCTCACATGGCGGGGGCACGGCCGTGCCCCCAGATTTTGGTTAAAGAAAGCAAAGGTCAACACTGTGTTGTTGTACCGGACTCTAGCTCATTCGACAGGCCTCATGGCTCAGTGGTACCTAATACGACTGCATCCTGAGCTGTAGGTTGTGGGCTCGATCTCCATCCAGGGCAAACATTTGTGTGATGAGTATGGATGTTTGTTCTGTGTCTGGGTGTTTCTATGTATCATAAGTATGTATTTACAAAAAAAAAAAAAACGTAATACGTATTCTATCAACCATCTAGTTTCCATAGTACAAGCTTTGCTTAATTTGGGCTAGATGGTGTTGTGTGAAATGCCCACCAATATTTATTTATTTATTCTCTGGCAAGAGGTCCATTATATGTTCTGTGCTAAAGGTGCGAATAATTTACGGAAGACATATTTTTATTTTGTAACAAAAACAACTACAATAAACTACTAAATACTAATCGTACTTCTGACTCGATTATTCCCGTTGTCCCCCAGTTCCGTGTCCCCCACTGGGGGACAACGTAAAAACAATGTAAAAAGTTGTGGCGTTGTCCCCTAGTGGGGGACATCAGTACAACTTTTTACATTGTTCCCATTGTCCTCCAGTGGCACACAGTGATACATTTTTAAAAAGTTTTCCTTTAGAGTCACAAGGTCTAGTGAGCCAAAAGGTCCAATGGGCAAAAATGACAAGACCCAAAATGTCTAGTCTGAAATTCAGTTGTCAATCAAAGCCGCGGATAAGTCTTAAAGTTGCGACTACTTCTATAGCAATTTATGTCGAAGAACATTTTCTACAGTGATAATAGTTATTTATTGTACTAGGCTGGAAAGTTGTATTTTACCGTCGAGTGTCTGACAGTTGAATTCAGAGCAAGCGAAGGATTCTAGGTTTGAACCACGAGCGCAGCGAGTGGTTCTAGTGTAGAATCCTGAGCGTAGCGATGGATTCAAGAAGACACGAGATAAAATAACTTTACAGCCGAGTGCAATACAAAAATTTTCATCTTGACGTAGCGAGGAATTTTTTTAGTTCACCTATTTTCTCGAGTAGAAAAATCTGCTTGGCATTTATGCAACTTTACTGGTCCTAAAGTTACATTATAATCACGTGAGTTCACTTACATGTACACATTTCATTAATTATGAACATTATTTACAACAAAATTCCATAGAAAGAAAAAAAAAATAGAGTAAATAAAAAAACTTTGTATTTTTTATTCACTCTATTTTTTTTTCTTCTATTAGGCTCTTGACACCTCTCGCATAGGTCGCATTCTTCTGTAATCATCCAAACCTTTTTCGTGTATTGGTTCTAAAATTCAAAACACTGCTAAGAGAAAGTAAATTGTAAATTTTTATTTACATTTTACGTAAATATACAAAATACCTAAGTTATTTTAATATAATATTTAGTGTTTCTTTAAGCTAAGATAGCAACCTCCTTGAATCGAACTATTTTTCTTCACTTTGTGAAGGTATTATACAAAGAGGCTGGAAATATTTTGTATTGAAAAGGAAGAGCTCCGTCGTGTTCGAATTTTGAAATTACTTTCCACCCTAGGGAGCAAAATGAACTTTTCCACGCCAATATTAGCCTTGGAAACGTAACTTTACGAGCTAGTAAGATGAAAAATATTTTACAATCGTGATTGAATTTCTACAAGTAGGTTTATAATCTTATTTGTCACGGATTGATTATAATTTATTCTCTAGGTTCGATTGCGTGAATAATAGCGGCTGTTATTATTCCGATTATTATTTTATTACCATGATTATATTTTTATTAACTTTCATTGAAAATTCTAAATTTATTTAGCATGAGCACCTAAGTGCGCATTTAACTTTTTTTTACTTCATTAGGTACATAGATCTAGGATTGAGTACCGACTTGCGGTGTTGGCGAGGATGGAGCACGTCGCTCTTGAAGATACACATTCACGCTATCCTTGAAAATTTCAAGATTAAAGTTCTCAAGAGACAGAGAAGGCGGCAGACTTGCAATCCTGTGGAGAACTCATCAAAAATGTAGACCTAAATCTTTGTGCAGATACTTAGGAATTTTGGGCATTTTAATGATAAATAGATGGTAAAGTACAGACTTCTTGTTTGTCTTATAGCCAAACTGGAACGGGGAAAGTGTAATAAGGTCTTGATCTGATGCTCTTGCACTCACATGCAGAATCCATTTTAGGGGTAGAAACTCACATACGAACTGGTACCTAACCTCCTTTTTGAAGTTGGTCATAATACAGCTTTCCAGCTTAAGTAGAATGTTTAGTCTAGTAAAAATAAGATTTGTAACAACATAAAAGACAACATAGTATATTGTTATTTAAATGAATGTACTGGTGTTTTGAAAACCATTTGACACAATTTCATATAGATAATATAAAAGCTTTGTTACCTTAACACGCTTAAACAGCTGAACCGATCGTTGTGAAAATTCGTAAGTATAGAGATAGCTTTGGACCTGGAGACGGACATAAGCTAATTCTCATCATCATACCGTTTTATCATCACCGTTTTTCATAACTACGCGAGTGAAACCGCGCAACGCAGCTAGTCTATAAATCGGGGATTATTGTAGATATATGATTTTTAGTTATTTTCCTATCATAATTTCAAAGAATCCCTCCAGTTGCAAATACTGTATCTGCTCCATACAAACGAATTTATTTTTACTAGGCTAGTTGCTTTCATTCTGTACATACTTAGTAACATTTTGTCCGTTAAAGGATAATTAGGGGTAGAAATAGTTTGTTTCCTAATCGTTAGGAAACAAACTATTTCAGTAAGCACTGTTTGCCCTATCTGTCATTGGTAAAATTGAACAGGAGAAAATTTTAATGCTGTATTTTTTGAAAAAGCAATTTTTATAAGGCTTGAAAGTCTTTTTTTTATACATGAGTTATATATATTCATGTATGAAAAAGACTTTCAAGCCTTACAAATATAGCTTTTTGAAAAAATAGAGCATTAAACTTTTCTCCGTGAAATGTAACCAATGGGACATGAGGCAACGTAATGTATTGAAAACGCGTAAATTAATGGCAAATGTTGCCGCTACAACTATACCTACTCATTAGCAACATTTCACCTAAATTTAGAAAAAAACATTAGAACATTTTAGAAAAAACATTACAAAAATATTTTAATGAACAAAATGACAAACGATGTCCTGACAGCGCCATCTAGCGGCCGAGTGTTTAATTATAGTTATTAAAGGAAGGCGTGAAGAGGTATTTGTGCTTATACTAATGTATGTTTATTGAAATTTGTTGTTACTCGGATTTTTTCAGAACTAGTTTTATCAACTGACTTTAAAGAAGGAGAATGTTCTTAGTTTTGTTGTATTTTTTAATGTTTGTTACCTTATAACTCCGCCAGTTACAAAACATTTTGGAAAATTATTTTTTCTCCTCACAACCTCGGAACGATTCTGTTTGTCATTAGAAATCTGAGTGCAAAAGTGGATTTGTCCGCAAGCGTGGAAAAAGTTTTTAACAATCGAACCTTCCTATTCCATACTTTTCTATACCGCAAGTGCACTGAAAATGCATTAAATATGTACTTATTTCATGTCAGTGCGCCAACCTCATTTCTTTGAATAATCGCACTGGCCAGCCACAGGTGGCAGCACTGGACTGAATTAATTTCCTCGCTGTAGTGAGGTGAAAAATTTTGTGTTTCACTCGGCAGCAAAGTTATTTTGCATCTCGTACCTTTGAGACCCTCGCTACGTTCAGGATTCTACATTTGAAACACTCGCTTCGCTCGTGGTTCAATCCTAAATTCCTTCGCTTGGTCAGGTTTCAATACAAGTACCTACTCGCACCAAAAACCAACTTTGCAGCCTTGCATATGAAATAACTATTTCTTTGAAAGGTTATACTTTTAGTTTGATCTTGTCAAGTAGTTTGTTTTCAAGTCAGAATATCTGGAGAAAGTGTCATCCAAGTTAAAAATATACGCATATTGTACGATTGTTTCAGTTTTTAGGGTTTCGTAGTAACTACGAGGAACTCTTATAAAAAAGCAGGGCGTTACAGGGCGCCATATTCAATTTAATGTGACATCACATAGCCTATTATCATATATACAAGCGGACAATCAAGACGCTTAGAACGACACCTCATTCTCAAATAAGGATAAGTAGTTTAGAAGTTATGAGAACAGATGACCATACATACCCACATACATGCATACATACACACACTTACACTTACAGGTCAAAAACATAACCCTCCCTTTTGCTTCGCCGTAGTCGGGTAAAAATAAAATACGCGACTATAGAAGAGCGATACTTTGTTTTTTATGAGAAGGTACGCGCAGTCGCTGTAAGAGATTATTTAAATGTGCATTATTTATAATAATTCTAGTAAAATCACTTATTTTTTACGAAATAGATCGTGGGAGGTTACGGAAAAGCACATATTTTTATTTTTACAAAAGTTGTATAATTATTAATCCAAAAAAAATTATAGCATACGACACTCAGAGAGTGAAAACGAATCTAACGACACCTCGCACATCAAAATCAGTCAATCCATTTAGGCTGTAGGAGGTAATATAAAAACATAAATGCATACATATGTACATACATACGTACATACACCCTTACTTACATATATACATACATACATAAATACGTACACTTGAAAAACATAACCCTCCTTCTTTTTGAAGTCAGTAAAAATATGGGTAGTGGGTTTGAGCATTTGGATTGTCTTTAGACCTTTATCGGTCTGGGGTAATCGATATGCTTTTTGTGTAGTAGTTTAGTTAGTTGAATTTGTATATTGTTTTGTTGTAGTTAATAAAGGCACTTGCCCGTTAAAAAAAAAGTAAAAATGTAGCAATAAGTATATATTACTATATTAAATACATAAGTCGTTATACGCTTTTTAATATTCCATCGACTCATAATAATGTAGGACGTAATAATCCACTTCATCGTATGTGTGAAAATTACAACGAAATCTGCTCCGAACTTGACATATTTCAACTGAACTTGTATAGCTTTAAAATAGTACTTCACAAAATGTATAATATCACCATTTAGTCTGATGTTGTTATTTTAATGTCATAATACCTATGGTTAAAAGCTGTGTACAATATTTAGATTAACAAATTTATAGTGTTTTTATAAGGATTCGTTTTTTTAAGTTAATAGGTTTGGTTTGTTAATTGCTTTTGTACCTAAATAAAATAAAATACTTAGTACAGCTAGGCAAAAGTTTCTAGTCATAGACATCGTAGCTTACAAACGGATGGACTAATTTTGAACTAAGTACTTAGTTTTATTTTTTTTTGAAAGAGGATTTCATCGAAAGTGTTCTTAGCTAGGTACGTTTCATGACAATGGGTTCAGCCGGCGTGTTTGTTCGAGGTTTTTGAGTTTTCTAAACTTGACTTGTAAAATATAAAAACAGCTAGAACGTTGAATTTTTTTAAAGTGGAAATTATGTGACCATTCTATTTGCTCTATCTTCTCTTCCTGTGATACAAATTACATTTGTTTGAATCTTACTTGCACACATCCACTTCATAGAACTGCTTATCTGATTTACCTTGACTCGAGATTTAAGTAAATTCCATAAGTTTGTCAGCCATAAGTTTAATTTGCCCGAACAATTATTAGGTTAAGTTCGTTAGATTTCTGTTTATTACTGCATAGAAATTTCCTTAATATATAGTTTTGATTAATAGACTACTTGTAACATAAGTTGTCATAAGAATAATTATAAGTAGTTTAAAAAACTGAAAAAAACCGGCTTCAAAATACGCAATTCGTTTACTTGGAAGACATTTTTGCAGTTATTTAAAAAACAAAGTACTGAACCATTTTTGATAAAACTTATAGGGGCCATCTCTGAAACCAGACAAACAAACCAAACTAAACGAAAAAAATAATATCAAAAACAATTAATAATTGGCAGAGTAATCGCTGAACAAACATACAGTCGAATTGTGAATCTCCTTTTTGGAAGTCGGTTAAAAATAATTTCGTGTTCGGGGAAATAAGTACGTCGAAACGAATTGTTAATTATTACCTAAGTATAGTAACCACTTCAAATATATATTCATTGGTTTATTCTGGTATTTAGGTATATTAAGTACGAGTATGTAGTTTGACACTGATTATTCAAAATGTTAATATAAGGTTAAATGTCTTCCAAACGGAAGGCATTAACTAAAACTAAATTTTAGAATATTAGTTTCCTGGGCTTAACGCGAATAAATAATTAACATATACGTACCTACCTACGTGCACGAATTTACAAAAAATTGACTGTTTCGTAATGCACGAGTACTTACGTGGTTAAGAAAAATATTTTCTTACGCATATATATCCGGAAAGTTTTTAGGGTTCCGTAGTTAACTACTCTTATAGTTTTGCCATGTCCGTTCTTCGGCGGCTTATCTCAAAGACTCTCCGTATTAGAAAGCTGTAATTTGGCATTATAATAAGTACTTACATATTAATTTTGCCGAAAAAGTGGTAAAAAAATATTTTTTGATGTCTTTTCTTGGGTTACCTTCCTACACTTAGTACCTACACATACAGTAGGAATTATTATTTTTCCACTTCTAATCCAACATGTGGGGCGTCTCGTTAGACAGGTAATTTAAAAGTATTGTGCAAATTTCACTCAAACTAATATAAGTATATTGGGGCCGAAAGGTTCTCGAGTGGAGACCACGTACCGGCAAGCGCAGCGTAGGAAGACCAGCCACGAGATGGACAGATGACCTCATACAAGTGGCGGGAAGACGCTGGATGCAAGCCGCTTCCAATCGGTCTTTTTGGAAATCCATGGGGGAGGCCTATGTCCAGCAGTGGACTTCTTATGGCTGAGATGATGATGATGAATATAAGTAAACTCTTATGTTCGTAGCATCAAACAAAGTTTATTACTCTGTATATTAAGTTCACATAAATTTTGATGTGTAACTATGGAACCCTAATTTGCGTGAGGCTCGACAAGTACTTTGTCCAGTTTTTCTTATAAAACCCAGACCCACCCCTCTCTAAAGGTTTACTTTGGAGGAATGAAAAAATTATGCTAGTAGTATATACAATGAAATTAAAAGAAAACATATCACACCTAAGTACACTTTACAAGTAATAGTCGATCAATTAAAAAAAGTTCTTAGAGAAGTGAGAAATAAATGTTTTGTGCAAATTTCATTTAAACTAATGTAAGTTAACTCGTATGTTCGTGGTATCAAACAGAAGGCCCTGTTTCATGTTCATATAAATTATGATTTGCAATTACGGAACCATGCTTTGCGCATGGCAGGACACGCACTTGGCCATTTATTCATCACTACGCGGGTGAAATCGCGGGAATAGCTAGTTATCATATCACAGTCAAGTAAACCTTCGGGTGGGTTCGGGGCCTATAGAGACTTGAAATTTATATTGAATTTATATTTGAAATAAATATCCTTTATAAGCAACGAGATTTGATCTATGGACAGGTTAAGTATACTCATTAAATATGAAGTAAAATCATGGCAAATCTTAGTTCTCAGTGTTGCACTTTCTAAACACACAGGATAGCATTGATACTGTTCACAAGTCACGACACGCGTCTAACAGCGTTGCCCGATGTGTCGCGACTGAACACGAGTCGGGCGATTGCCTTACTTGAGACACCACGCAGAGCCGGGGAAACTAATCTACGTATAATACATCGTTGTTTATAAGATGTAAACATCTGTTAAGAAAGATTTTCACGGTAAAAACCGTGGTGCACAGCTTGTTATGTCTAATAACATTACTGAATGCATATTTATATAAGTTTAAAACTATGGAAACTAGTGAAATAAAATTTAAATTTGCTTGGAAACTGTTTCAATCGGATGTAATAAATTGTAAATTCAAATGATTTCAGCACTCATACATTTTCATACAACAATAATAATTTAAATTCGTGACATTGAATAATTAAGAAATAAATGCGTAATTCATTGATTACGTATCTACCTACGGTGTTAATATTCAGTATTGTCAAATCGTCGCTCGCATGACTAACTGTCCTATCGCATTTTTTCAAATAATAAAAACGGGTAGTTAGAATGCAAAAACATTAAATGTATCAAAGTGAAATTAAAATATAATTAATCTATATGAAAGCTAATATCATGAGGTATGCAAAACATTCGATTTTCAATATTTTTGATAAATACAATTTAATTTCAGAACCGAAAAAGGTTTGTCCTGAACAATGACTGAAATGAGATAGGACAGTTAGTCATGCAAGCGACGAAATGTGCCGACCAATACATGAAATAAATTAATGTAAGTATTTAACTGATTGAATCCGTTAACTATTACCTACTACATTTTTCCCTGTACATAGATTATACAGACATTTTTGTCAATAATATACTTACATAGGAGATAGTCACCTTCAAGGCCAACGGCAGACATGCGGCGGGAAATTCAGATAGTTTTTAGGGTTCCGTAGTAACTACGAGGAACCCAGCCAGGAATTTCAGCCCTATACCTATAAATGAAATTTGGCATATGGACCTATCAGCTCTATATAAATCAAATTTGGCATATGAATGTGTTCTGTGAACCGCTACAAAATGCCGTAGTCTAATTTCCAAAAACAATTAAAATAGGGGTGGCACTCCATATACCTCTAGGTATATAAAGAAGGGATGATTTTCCCCCTATCTTGTGGGTTGGGGTTGAAAAAAATATTATATTCCATATATATATTTTTTATTGTCCTTATATTATTTTTTCTCAGATGTGATGTGTGCGAGGTAGGTACTTATAGTCCGCCAAACGTGAAAAAAATGTCACCCTGCATTTCTAAACTATTGGACCTAAAAATTTATGATTAACTATAATAGTAGACCATATTAAATATTTTCAGTGAACACTCTGTGATTATCTACCACTTTTCGAGATACAGCGATAAATATGTAAAACACTTAAATCATTACAATACTTGAGTTTCCGGCAGCCTAGTGGTGAGACCGTCTGACTTGCGATCCGCAGGTCCTGGGTTCGAATTCCACGGCACGCACCTCTCGAAGCTAAGTATGTGCGTACTTATTGTTGATTGCCGCCAACTTCAAAAAAACGGTGAAAGACCTACATCATGAGGAAACCTACATATCTAAGAGTTCTCAATGATCTTGAAGATGTGTGAAGTCTGCCAACCCGCACTTGGCCAGCGTGGCAGACTATGGCCTAACCCTTCTCACAATGAGAAGATGGCCCGTTCACAGCTGTGGGACAGTTTGTACAAACAGGGCTAATAAAAAAAAATTACAATACTGATGTCATTGACCTTTTCGTAAATTTTTTCGTTTTCGAAATATTCGTTAAGTAGTTTTATTTTTAATTACAACATTAGCTACGGAACCCTACTATACGCGTGTATCGACACGGTCTTGGCCGCTTTTTGTCCTTGCAGTTAGCTCTGGCAACTAATGTAAATGATCATAATGTTTGCGACAATTTAAAATTATACTTTAAATTGTCATGTCAATATACCTACTTACCTAACTATCAACAATGCACCTCATTGGTTACATAATTATCCCGAGAAGTTGCTTGAATTAGTAAAAGTTGTTTTCTAGGTTAATAAAAGTAACACGATGTAGGTATTTTACCTATTAGTAAACAAAATAACTTGATAGTATAAAAGTAATATTGAATTGTCGCAAACATTTATGATTGATTAGTACTATACCTACACCTATAACTACATTTATGATTGATTACCTTACTTGGCTACAATGACAAAAAAGAACTGTTTGAATTTTGAATTTCCCGCCGGATACAGATCGAATGCACGATCTACGGATCTTATACCGAGAAGATCATTAGGTACTGCAATTTTAGCCGCGCGCAGGGTGTGCAACTGTTTCAATAATATCAGGATTGGCTGTCACTGCTGTCAGAATAGGTATAACAGAGTTTTACTCCAATCAACGTAGGTTAATTAATTAAGTAATTTGACTACAATTCTTTTCGGGGGAAAATCAAGAACCTTCTAAATAGGCTACAAATAATGTTTAATCGGTCCTATGTAATAGGGCGAATTCTGTGGTTTAATCATAGAGGCAATTACTATTATAAATACTACAGGTACTATTGTCGTTTGACAGCTCGGTTTGACAGAATGATACATTATTAATTTATCATTCTTTCAAGAGATTCAAAGCAAGAGATTCAAATAATTTGGGATGTATGGGCTTCATTTCTTTTGCTTTTCCTTAAAAGGAAAAACCAACCAAAAAAGATTCTTTTTTGTTTAAACTACGTAACTTGCACTTTGATTTCCAAATACTCACTATTAGGCGAGCCCGTTCTGAACATAGGATTTGGCGCCATCCAAGGGAAAGCTCCAAAAGGCCACGTCGGATGATGAGCTGGACCTTGATACAGCCTTGGCAATAACGGTTGCGGCACCACGACCCCACTCCTGCCCTCCATGTCTTCTCCATCGGGACCGTTATCTCTTTCGTCTCTGTCATCTCCCGCATTGGAATCAACGTCTTCGATGTCAACGTCACTGTCATCTGACTCCGGTGCAGCGTCAGTGCTTTCCGCGTCATTGCTGTTAGCATCATTTATGACCTCTTTAGTCGGTGTGTCAGTTTTCCCGCCTAATAACGAGTCTACGCTGAAGGATATTCGGCCTTTCCCGCCGGTTTCGGCGGTTTCGGCGCGCTCGCATTCGAGCGTCGTCTTCATCTCATCTACTCGATGGCATTTCAATTCTAGAACGTTACGTCGGTATGTTTTCGGATCTCCATATTTTATTTTGAATTTTCAGGTGGACGGGTTTTGCGGGTTATTTTGTTTTCAACTTTTTAATTGTCGTTTAACAGGCTGTTTTGACATAATTAGTTAATCTTTTTTTCTATAAATAAAAAAATAAGAAGAGAAAAATGTGTTGATGGAATTTTTATTTGATTAGTGGTGGGAAAATTTGTTTTATTTTTTCATATCAATTGAATCTCTTCAATTTTACTCATCAAATAGGTAGAAAACAAAATAAACGTTGGTGTTTACCAAAAAATCACTTGTACAGTCACAGTTCAATCACTATTTGCAACACTAAATGAGTAAATAATGAGAACGCGAATCGAATTAGAATATCGTTTGAATTTGTTAAACGTCGGCAATGGAACGGCGCGTTCAAAAACTTGCGAATGCGTTCGAAAATCCGTGTTCACCGCAAGCGTTTCGCGTCGAATCGCGGTGAAAATCGCGCTAATATTGGGGCGCAAACAGACGTCTGCGGACCGCCTCTCCTCTCCGCATCGAGAGAGACGCAACTACCCACCGAGGAATTTTAACAAGCGGCGCGGAGCGAGCGAGACGGCAACACAATCGGACATGTGTGGAAACGCGATATTCAGTAGGCGGGGTCCGTCGCGCTCAAATTAATACTCTCCACGGAATACGCCTTATAGAAAACCACAAACACTTTCCAATTGCACTCTTATCTGTTCGAAACAGAGTTGAAAATTTATCGATACATAAAGTAATAAAGTGACGTAACGTAACTGAGCGCGTCAGATTGCAGCGGCTATTGTGTTGAATGAAAAAGGAGTAAATAGAGTTGTGCCGTAGGCGGCGTAGAGGGGACTTTACGATTTAATTATTCGCGAATACGGAGGCATTTTGTAGCGAACTAATGTCTCATTGTCTCATTAATATCTCGGGCGGGCCGGCCATGTTTGATTTGTTTATGACAGGTGAGTAGTGCGGAAGTGTTGCTAAATGGTGGAGGCAGGGGTTGTGACGGTACAAGTGTACCATTACGTACAGGCTATAGGTACGTAGTATTATATGTTCTGGGGTACAAGCTTGTTGCGTAACGGACTTGGACGCTGTGTAGAGCTAATTTAGAGGCAATATCGATTTGGGAGGCTCGAATTGGGCGATCTATGATGTCTATGGATGTTGTGTGTAATGCGCGAGCGAAGCGAGTTTATATAGTTTGAAACTGATAAATGAAAGAGTTGGCATTTCTTGTATGTACCTACCTACTTGGACGTCTACAAATCCACACCGGGTTAGAAGTCCTTTATGTTTCGCGAACTGATATTGCTGTCTAGCGAACATATTAAAACTATTAAAAATATCATAATCTCCTGTTATCATTGTCTCTTGTGTGTATAGTACCTACTATGTGTTTGCGAAGTCGACTGCTCGCAGTGGCACTAGTTGAAGTCGATTTATAATTTTATTGCAATTTACTTGGAATACAATGACAGGCATAGAAAAAAGCTTAGGTCATATTTAACATGACATATTATGACAAGACTGCTCAATAATGGAATATATTTGACGGAAAGAAAATTGAAGTGTAAAGGTACTTGTCAATGTAAGTACTTACCTAAATGTCAAATATTTTTAGTAGGTAATTAAAAAATATTTTCTCACTTATTACATTTTACCGCAAGCAGTAGAAACAAGCTCCTAACAAAAATCCCATTCTTATCCCATTTCATAACATAATCAACAATTTGTTTCTAAATTAATAATTAAAAGCGAACCATTAAAGCCAATGTGCCATTAAAAAAAAGAAATCAAAATCATTAGCGCCATGTCACTTAACACCGAGTTAATCGCATTTAACTGCTATCTACCATCTTTTTGTGCATCTAAAAATGATTTTCTCCTTTCAACAAACAATCTTCAACTTTATCATCCTCTATATAAAGTTTAAAACAGATTGGAACGCCATAAATTGATATCAATTCGCAAATATTGACATATATTCTTGTTAGATGAAAATAGCACTTATTTCGTTGTAATAGAGTGTTATCGGTTAAGGGGGAGCTTCCCCAGCCAATTAATGCAGCGTAATCGCACAGAGAGATTACGCGTCGCCTTTAATTGAAAGAGCGTAATGATGGGTTCATCCTAGGGCGGTAATAAAAGTCGCCGGATTATATTTTTCCCGTGATTTATTTTTATTTGAATTTGGAATAGAATAAGGGCGAGTGTTGCTTTTATATATATTTTAGATAAATATAAATGTTTTTATGTTGGAAATTCCGGCAGCCTAGTGGTGAGACCGTCTGACTTGCGATCCGCAGGTCCTAGGTTCGAATCCCACGGCACGCACCTCTGTCTTTTCGAAGTTATGTGCGTATTGTTGATTGCCGCCAACTTCAAAACGGTGAAGGAAAACATCGTGAGGAAACCTACATGTCTTAGAGTTCTCAATGATCTTGAAGATGTGTGAAGTCTGCCAACCCGCACTTGGCCAGCGTGGCAGACTATGGCCTAACCCTTCTCACAATGAGAAGATGGCCCGTTCCCAGCAGTGGGACAGTTTGTACAAACAGGGCTGATAAAAAAAAAAAAAAAAAATGTTTTTAGGGTTCCTACGAACCTTTATAGTTTCGCCATGTCCGTCCGTACATACGTCCATCCGTCTGCGGCTGAGCTCTAAGTCTGTGAGTAGTAGAAAGTTGTAATTTCGTATTATTATACATATATATTTATTACGCCAACAAAATGATAGAATAAAATCTTGAAAACAGTTTTTTTTTATTAAGGTAGGTACCTCCCCTGCATGTAAAGTGGGGATGAATAGATTTTTCTCTTCTGCCCCATCGTATGGGGTATCGTTGAATATGTAATCAAACAACATTGACCATCCTTCGAACCGACGAGAACATAATAACTACCTAGGCTTTGCCTTATTAAGACTTTTCAATAAATAAAATAATTTAAAATCATAAATTTCAATCACCAATCACTAACAATTCTATTTTTAAAACGTTTTCATGTTAAAAGAATCATGACTAGCGCATCGCATTGCCATCATCGAACCGACGAGGACATAAAAACTAGGTACCTAGGCACATTATTTAGACTTAAAAAAAACAATCACCAAACAATTTCAGTAAACAAGTACGTATTAATTCAGATTACTTTGCCAACCGCATAAAAAATATATCATAAGGTGCCATAAAAAGGGCAATAACAGAAAAATGGTTTCCCTCCGCAATCCAATACCCATTTAATTAAAACCTTACCTACCTCTATTATGATATAAATTGCATGCAAACACCAAAGAAATCCTTCCCGGCAATAAAACGCTGGAAATGTAGATACGGCGTTTCTCAAGAGGGCCGACGAACGAGGCTTTACTCAAATTTATACTGAAATAATACGAAAAAGAGCAATTTTTTAAAATAATGACTTTCATATTCTCGAGTGCTAGTGATGTACCGGTCACGACGAATATGGTACTTACAACAATATTCGCGCATATTCGTTATGTACAGACTCATTATAGTAGGTATACCTAGTACAGTAGTAGTGATGTGACAGATCTCGTGAGCACAAACTTTTGACGTGATAACGTCTTATAAATCGATGAACGCCGGCTGCACGCACGAAAAAGCATGACTCGTTGCCACGTTCCGCCCAAGCCGAGCGTGCAAGTGAGAGCGCGGAACAAGCGATAGAGAGGCACGATCGCCCTAAGCGTTCGGCTTGTGACGCATCGTTATCACGTAAAATTGTCGTCCGTGAACCACTTTCCACTTTGAAGTAGGTTTTTTTTACAACTATTGTGTTCAGATTGCGCATGATTTCTTAATTCAACTCAGCTTCCACATAAATGGCCTTACCGAAAAACTTTACTTTGATCAACGTCTTAAATTCTCTGTCTTCTTTCCGTAAGTGTCATTACGTGTCAGCGAGAATTAACAAAATATGTTCAGCATTGCTTACAGTTTTCGGTATGTTACTTCTATTAGTACCTACTTATGTTGTGTACTATATTTAAATATGAATTTCCCCAAAGTAACGCCCGATTCGATAAATTTCCTAAAGACAAGTTGTTGATAGGTTAGCCTTTTAGCAAATATAGTTGTATATTATACTATACTATCTAGGTAGTATAATTAGTCTTCGCTGTTAGTGCTGTTAGATAATGATTAATTTTTGCGCATATTTTATTTTATTTTATTGGGAATATACCTAAAGTAAAGATGAAAAAATCTTGGAAATTATAGATTAAAAAACGGAAATTAACGTGGTTTTCACACATTTTTAAATAAAAACTACGGGTCACGGTCGACGCGCCTCGCGTCACCGACCGAGAGTGACGTGTGTGCTGCTCCTTTGAAAAAGACCGACGAATGCGGTTGAAACTATAGTCGGATATTTCGGCTCAAAACAGACGTGAGTGACCCGTAGTTTTTATTAAAAAATTAAAAAACGGATTAGGCTGGATTTCTCCTACTGTGACCGACGTCGGTGTAGAAAGATATAAAATACCACCATCCTATCTATTATATCCAGCATTTCTATATACACTATAATATTAAAATGTGATAATACCGTATGTGATATTTCGGCCAAAATCCTACACCGCAACACTAGTCTTTGCTAACAATTTAGCGGAGATGAGTTTTTTTTTAATAAAAACTTGGCGCGATAATGTTCTAGTCAGGTTCGAGGGTGCCCGGACATTACGGGAAAACGCCGAGAAATGAGCTCCATGCGACCTTTTTGGTACCTTTGTGGGAACACAGGATGTTACAAACATACTTTGGCTCAAAGGACTCAGAATCCAGAGCCGTTAAATATTAAAAAAAAACAAACATATTTAACTCGAGTTTTGGCGGGAATATTATAGAAACATGTCGTCGCTCTGTTTTATTTTCCTAAACTTGTGTTATTTGGTGTAAAATGGTGGTGTTTTAGTCATTATTTGAGTTAAATCAAGTGTATAAGTTTGAACAAGTGAAATAAAGCGATGAAACGTGTCTTTTCAACTTCATAAGCTATTGGAAGCTTATGAAGTACCAGCCAGTACTTAGTCACTACAACTTTATTGAAACGTGACGAAGACTTGACTGTGATTTCTTTTACTTGACATCAACTTTGACTAGAACTATACACGAAAATAAGAGAATAAAAAGAAAGAAAAATGAAGAAATGGCATAAACGACTAGGATCCAATTGCCGTTAAAGTTTATAAATATAAAACAATATAACACGAACATATCTCGTTGGATTAAAATATGTAGTACCTATCATATAACATTGATATAGGTATTTTGAACATCTTTATCATAATGGTCAAGAAGGAGTTAAGTACGTAAGTAATGTTAGATTATGTTTGAATACTTACTGAACTATCGTGGCAAAAACTAGGATCTGACGATGTCTCGATGGAACAAAATAATGAAATAAGAACAAAGAGATAGAAAGTCTGTTCAGATTACTAATTTTTTTTTTTTATAGAAGATAGATCTACGATTGACCACCAACTCGCCTGATGTTAAGCGACGGTGTGGCCGAGGATGGAGCTCGTCGTTCTAGAAGATATCTATTCACTCTAGCCTTGAAATTTCCAAGATTGTAGGTCTCAGGAAATAGAAATGGCGGTAAAGAATTCCATTCTTGTGCACTACGCAACAAGAATGTGGATCGATATAGCTGAGTACGGATTTTCGGCATTTCAACGAGAAATGGGTGGTAATTCGCCGACTTTCTACTAGTCCTGTAGTGAAATGGGGAGGGTGGAAGCAGGTCGTGAAGCTCTTGCTCACATTCCCCGAAATGAATCCTGTAGAAAATAGACAGACATGCTTCTTTACGGCGATGCTCGAGACTAAGTAGCTTCTTGGCAGCTAGTTTGTTTTTTGTTATTTGTGTTTGCTAGTGTTTTAGTTTGTTATTATTGTGTATTTTGTTGCGTGTATGTACCTATGGGGCTATTAATGTATTCGCTAACTGTACTAAAACTCCTGTGCTGAGTTTGGGACTCTGACAGTTCCGAGACCGGTTGGAAGACATGGCTCTTTTGACCAATTAATATCGTGAGTTTTTTTCCGGTTAATCAAATAATCTAAATGTATCCTCTATGGAGCTATGGAGAGAGCTATGCTCGGAGTCTCTCTACGAGATCGAATCAGAAATGAAGAGATACTTACGTAGACGTACAAACGTCACCGATATAGCACAGCGGATTAGTAAGTTGAAGTGGCAGTGGGCAGGGCACATAGCAAGTAGAACTGATGGCCGATGGGGCCGAAAGGTTCTCGAGTGGAGACCACGTACCGGCAAGCGCAGCGTAGGAAGACCAGCCACGAGATGGACAGATGACCTCATACAAGTGGCGGGAAGACGCTGGATGCAAGCCGCTTCCAATCGGTCTTTTTGGAAATCCATGGGGGAGGCCTATGTCCAGCAGTGGACTTCTTATGGCTGAGATGATGATGATGATGAAATGTATCCTCTAATGAGTCGAATCACCATTACAACTTTTGCAATGAGCATAACTCTGAAATCGCAAAAATCTAAAAAATCTTATGTCCCATTAAGTCTGTAAGTAGTTCCCCTAAAATAATAAAATAATGTGCGTTGTGTAGATAGATTTATTTTTTAATCTTCAGTACCTACCATAGGCCAGGAGTTCCCAAAGTGTGTGCCGTGACTTCGCGATCGATAAAATATTAATCGTAATCGATAATCGTTAGTTGTTAGTTATGCGTTAGTTAAGTATGTTGTTCGAATGCGGTTGAAACTATAGTCGGATATTTCGGCTCAAAACAGACCCGTGAGTGACCCGTAGTTTTTATTTAAAAAACGTTAGTTACCTAAGTACTCGTATCGTCGTAAGTATTTTAATCTTTATTATTTTTGGGCAAAATGTTAAAGTAAAATAAAAACACCCTGTATGTGTGCTGCAATAACCAGCGACAATGAAAGCTCGCCTGTCGTCGTAAACACATCCCCGGTTTTAATATTCTGAAATTGCTCTCCGCTTAATGACTATATTTGGGTAAATTATCACATTTCTTTAGAAGTTAAGACCTTTCGTGAGTGCCCTTAAAAAGACTCAAAATCTCAGTAAGTATATGTATATAGGTAGGTATAATAGTATATATTTTTATGAGTCCTTTCGTATGTTTTAGAGTGAGTAATTCACTCTAAAACATTCCAATATTATATGTATATTTATATAAGAGTAAGTAGGTTCGTGAAGACCGAGTGGCTAGCCCTAGAGTCAGAGTTATTAAGCCGCCGAAAGGCCTCTGACCTGGCTTGTCGATTGCTCAATTTAACGTGTCATCCTTCCCACGGCAGAAAGAAGTGCCACTCACGGTCACCCATCCGAAGACTGACCGGTCCGTCCGTTGCTTGATATTGGTGATCGCTCGAAAACACCTAGTCAAGCTACGCCACGAGCGCTACGTATCTATTTTTTATTAACTCCCGACCCAAAACGAACGTATAAGAACTTATAAGTTTGACGTGTGTATCTCAAACGAACGTATAAGTTTGACGTGTGTATCTCATCTGTATATCTGTGTATGTTTGCTGTGGCATCGTAGCTCACAAACGGATAGACCGATTTTGATCTAGATAGTTTTTTTTTGTTTGAAAGAGGATTTGATCGAAACTTAGCTATGTTTCATCAAAATCGGTCCAGCCGTTTTTATATCAGGGGTTTTTAAATTTTATAAACTTTCTAGTTTCTGCCCAATTCCAATTAATCATAAAATATAATCCTTTTCAAGTAGCTCATTATAAAAAATAAATAAACAAGCTCATAATAGTTTGTCAGTTTGTAAGTAAGTATTCCGAAATATAGTACCTAAGTATTTATCAATATGCTACATATATGTGTAAATTGTATTTTAGAACTTTTTGTATATAATTTTTATTCGGTTTTTATTTTACTGAGGATTACCGTTATTTTGCGCTAAAAGCTCGACAACAAGTGTATAAAACTGGACAACTCATTACCATCCAAAAAGCTGCTCAAACAAAACGCTCATTTTTTTCCACGCGCATTGTTTTCTTGTCTCATAATCGGCTACCCTTTCTTTTCCTGGCAGATAAAAATAAACCTTGTTAAGGCGCCTCGAGGGCAAACATCGTCCTAAAACAACCAAACATCAAGTTGCCACTTAACCACATCACTTAACAAAACCATTTCACAAAGACCCCTTGTATTTAACAAGCTTTTAATAAAGGCAGCTCAAGTGATTTTGGGGGTATTATACTAATATTGTAGAGTCAACTACCGAAATTTAAACTGTTTAGAACTTTGCCGTTATAAATTACAAAAAATAATATGTTGTCTACGGTCTTGAGTTGAGTCAAACTTATTGCGGTAAGGTTCTAAAATACTACAGAGATTCTACGGTTGACTTTATCGAACGAAGTACGCGTAACAATATTCGAAAATAGAATAGGGAAGTAACAAGTTCGATTTTTAAATAAATGGGGCGCCACTACATCTTTGAACAGATTATGAACGTTTATACCATTGTGGTGTTTGTTTTCTTTTTAAAAATGGTGAGTGTGATCTTTTAGCATTAACACCTTTTAGTGTGTGCGCTTTTAAGGAGGCTTCGTGTGTGGTCCGTATTGGAAGATTTTGAGTGTTTCTGAGTTAGCAGCCTTTTAATTAGTTATCACGGTAATTTTTTGAAGCTAAACAGTTTTGCCGAGGCTTTTATAAAAAATAATTGAAATGAAAATATGACTAAGTAAATACTGGATTTCTGAATAAAAGAGGCAACTATATAAGACTACTAAGTATAATACTATATAAATATATAAGAAAACAATCTAAAATGTAATATTAAAATAAAAACAAAATATTGTATAATGTATAATGTTGACTGTACGTTTTCGTGAGAAAGTATGTGCAAAGCTACTGTAAAATATATCTAAATAAACATTATTTAGAATAACTCTTGTAAAATCATTTACTTGTTATGAAAAAGTTGGAGATTAGGTACGAAAAAGTACAATTTTTAATTTTTACAAGAGCTGTATTTATTATCTATTGTTATTACAAAATGTAGCCTGTGATACTCGAGAAGTAAAAAAATATAACAACAAAATCGTGACTGCTAAGAGACAGGTAAAATAGAAGCATACATAATGTATGTACCCACATACATACATCCGAAAAACATAACCTTCCTTTTTGTGCAGTCGGCAAAAAAAACTGATATATTAAATTTTCAACGCGTGCTTGGGAACACGTGCAAAAAGTAAGCTTTTGTCCAATTCGCCTTTGATATCAAACGCTTTATAAATGTGGCGCGAAAAATTGACAAATAAAATGTTAAATTCGAATTTAGAATTCTCTATTTTCCTTATAATAGAGCTGAAATTGGCAAACACTCTAAAAACCTTATAATATTTCTGTGTGACATCTTAATTCAATGCAGCAAAAAGAGTTATCTATTTATTGCCTTCACCTTTGTTCCTTTACAAACGGCACAAAATTCACTGAATTTAAGAAAAAAAATTGTCTACGACATTTAACTTTTTTTTCAAGGATATCAAGATAACATTAGTGGCTTCTAAACGTTCGTTTTAATAGTGAAGAGGTTCCATTCAAATGTCTTTGAAGACTTGAATGGCTGACGTTTTTCCATAAGATGGTTTTATGTTGATAAATACGGTACTAATCAAATTATTTATGGTATTAAATTGTAATAAAATTTTTGGGACATCTGTTGACTTCGTTGTACAGCAGTTTTTTTGGAATCAAAAGGGGTTTAAAAAGTTTAAAAAGCGAAAAAAAATTTTTACATAGAAGTTGTACTGATCTGGATCAGATCCAAAGGTGACGGTAATCCGAAAATTGACCAAGTGCGAGTCACACAAATCTTTCCGGCTCTCATCTTGTGTTTGGATAGTATGTATAAAAACTATATTAAAATACTAATAAAACCTCTGACTGTATAAAAACAACTCTCGGCAGTCAGGTAACAGGACGTTTGAATGGTTTAAAAAAAAAAAAATTGAATCAAAATGACGAACATTTTATAATATATTGCTTCTATTCTTTTGTGTTATTCTTTTGCTTTTTTTTTTTTTTTTGTCTAAGATATCACGAATTTCTCATTAGTCCTTGCAGTCATTTCATAACTTCAATAAAGTTGATACAGGCGAGCGAGACGTACAATTTTGCGTACAAAATCCAAAATCCACAATATTCAAAACATTCAACATAATTTGAGAGTAGAAACCATCCTCCATATTACCAAATCGATACAACATTAAGCACCAGTAAGCGCGGGTAACGGGACCCGTTTGCACCTCATTAAGCCCGAGTTAAGGACCCTATTATGTACTTTATGTATTCCTAAATTACCCATCACTTAATAGGCTGCTGAAAATGGGGAGTTTACCCTTCGACCAGAGTAAGGAGGCCTCTCTTCAGATTCTACTGTGGATGTATCCATCTATCCATGTGCGGCGTGCGTTATGTCATGGAGTAATCTAATCATCATCATTAGTTTATATTCATATTGTAGGTTTAAACATAGCGAAAAATAATTGAGAATTTACTAAAGCTAAAAAAAAAAAAAAAAAAAAAAAAAAAAAAATTACGACGTTTAGCAATAAATAATTTAAAAAAATGTAAGTAATTTCTTGTAATTTTCTTGCGAGAAAATAAAACATCCTTAACCAGAATCATTTTTAACTGTTATTTTGAAACAAAAAAATAGATTAATTTTCAAACCTAAAATAAAAATAACTAACTAAATTTTAGTTAGTTATTTTTATTTTAGTTTTGAAAATTAATCTTATTTTTTTGTTGTTTTGTTGTAATTGTAATAAATAGAATAAAATTAATAAATATCAAAACTATGCAATTCAAAATAATTTATTGCAAATTGGAACCTATTTGCAATAATATATTAAAATATGTCCTTATGGCAACGAAAGACAGTGGTGATTAAAATAAATAGTAGGTACCTGGGCGACCGAGCTCTACTTGGATTTGACTGAAAATACGAGCAAACCCGGGTTCACTAAAAATGAAACCTACTAAACTTCGTACGATGGTTTCAGCCGTGTGGTTACGTAAGAAACAGATAATGAGATTTTTATTTTCATTATGCACACACAGTTATACATCCACATAATTCGAGGCCCTATTTACAACAACATTATTGTTTGTGTTTATTCGCATAGTCTGGTGATTTTTAACACACTCACTATGTCATTTTTTTTCTTCATTTTATGATGTTTTGAGAAAAGCAAGTCGTCGAGTCTTGCCTGTGGTTTCGGAAGCTTGGTAAAGTGGTGCCTCGAGAGCTCATTGTATACTGGTCTATCATTACGTAGGGTGGTTTAAACAATTTTAAGTGTTCGTATGATTACTGGCCTGTTCAGATTTAATGCCGGCGCCTTAATCGAGTACAAGTTTGGGAATTGGACAACTCATTGTATCTTAATGGGGGGGATGCTGTAAATTGGTACAGAAGGCACGTGATTGATTGAAATTAAAAGTTTATTTCAGTGCGAGGCGCGTCACCGACCGAGAGTGACGTTTGCGCAGCTTCTTTGAAAAAGACCGCCGAATGCGGTTGAAACTTTAGTCGGATTTTTCGACTCAAAACAGACGTGAGTGACAGTATCTACTAAGTATACATTTAAAAATATGGAGAAAACGGTTATTTCCTTATACAGCTCCATTTTAGTTTCATGCGCATTTTCGTTGCAACTAGCTTCATGGTATATATCAAAAATCATCTATGAGAACCACAGATTAGACTCAGTCATAAAAAAGACAAATCACATTTAAAAAAACCACTAAGTTTTTTTTTACCATCTCGACTTCTAATGTCATGGCGTCCGTCTGTCTGTCACCTTTTCTAACTTTTTCTGCTTAAAAGTAAATCATGAATGAAGTTCAAATAAATTGATAAATTAGCCAAACCACATTCTGAAGACGAGAAATGACTTAGCAAAAATCGAGCAAAAAGAGTAACGTGGGGTAAAACCGGTCGATTACAGGCCCAGATGTCCAAACAGCGGCCGATTTCGCCTTTTGTGCCGTATGACAAACGTACCCTATTGTACCCCAGTCTATTATAGGGAGTGCTTAATACACTACTAGTTAGGGTGACTACACGGTTGGTTTTGTTCAGGATATTTATATAAAAAATCTAATCGTACCGGCTGCTGCCACGAGAGAAAATAGGTACTCTATAAAAAAATTAAAAAATGTATACTTAGGCCGAAAGCCGTTACTTAACATTTTACATTAACGTCTCAAATTCTCTGTCTTCTTTCCGCAAGTGTTATGACGGCAATGAGAAGCTTACTACCCACATTTTTTTAACTTCAATGATATTACAACAGCAGACCGTTGAGTATCTAACCAAAATAAGGTTGAGAAAACATGATCTAGAGTAATCTAGACGGTTTGACAGATTTTAATGGTTTTATCACAGAATTGCGCATTTTGAAGTCGGTTTTTCAGTTTTTTTACCCGACTCCGCAAGAAGGTGGATTAAGTTTTTCAAAAATGTTTTTTCCCATCCCATGATGTGTGGTATCATTGAACAGGCATTTTAAAATAAAGGTTTGAAAGAGTTTGTTACATCATATTTTGTCAAGCGTAGGTACCGTTTGCGAGATATATTCCGTCAAAGTAATTAAAACTATTTTTACCCGACTAAGGCGTATTATACAAAAAAATAAGTTCAAAAACTAAAACCCGACTACAAACAATCGTCGTCTATTACTACTAAAATGGCGCTCTAAAAAGTAAGAAGTAATACATATTTTATTGTATTTCATACAAATATTCATAGTGGTGGTCAGAGGATAACTGTTTTAGTTTTTGAACTTATTTTTAGGGTTCTGTACTTCAAAAGAAAAAAACCGGACAAGTGCGAGTCAGACTCGCCCACCGAGGGTTCCGTACAAATTAAATAAAAGTGGGAAATCATATTTTTTTTTATATTTTCCTTCATAAACCGAAAAATATACATCGTAAAAATATTTAACACATTCCTTGCTCACCACTCGGATCCGAGTGGGCCGGCGCTATAATAGCGGCGCCTTCCACTCGGATCCGAGCATGCGTCCCGTTCATTTTGTAGTAGTCAGTAAACCGCCGGCGTTTGAGGCAGTCAACGTTGCTTTGCGCGGCCACTCTGTACTTAATCAAAATTCGCCTAAAAAGTTTTGGTTCCCAGCTGAAGTGAAGGGTCTGCAGGGGGCGAAGAATGTGTTAAAAACCTGTTTTAGCTTATGCTAATGAGGCTCTTTCATATGATACCCCACATGATACGGTTAATTCACTTTAAAATTTGGGCCCTCATTCCGTGCATAGAGACACTATTTTTTTGTGATTCAATAAAAAAATATGCAGTTTTCGGATTTTTTCCTATATCTGTACTCTAACACAATGCTTCTTGCCAAATTTTAGAGTTCTAGGTCAACGGGAAGTACCCCATAGGTTTTGATTCCTCTGTGAGTGTCGAAATGTGCGTTTTTTACGACATATTCGGCTGTAACTTTTTACGATTTGTAAGATACTATAGATCTGCGTATATGGTTTTAATTTCAACTCGATACCTTCACGTGTTCCCGAGATAAAGGTCTTGACACCCGGACAGACGGACGGACAGACGGACAGACGGACAACAAAGTGATCCTATAAGGGTTCCGTTTTTTCCTATTGAGGTACGGAACCCTAAAAACGGAACCCTTATAGGATCACTTTGTTGTCCGTCTGTCCGGGCGTCAATACCTTTATCTCGGGAACGCGTGAAGGTATCGCGTTCCTTTTATCTACTAATTTGTACGGAAACCTCGGTGGGCGAGTCTGACTCGCACTTGTCCGGTTTTTTTTTTAACATATATACGTGTTCCTTTTATTCCTTCCAATAGTGTATGTACCTAGTCACCCTACATCCACCCAGCGTCCCGTGTGCCATTCACACCGCTTTTAATGACCGGCTGATAGCCGTTTAAAAACGAATTTGCTCACTTCTGGTACATTTAGCAATCGCACATCTATCGCAACGTTTCTGAACGAAAGATATTCTCGATTGTAAGATATAATGTATAGTGTTGCCAGTTTAATAGAAACGAGTAAAGGAACTTTTATGTTTTTTACAAGTAAAATTGCAAGCCAGAGTAAAGCTTTTCGTTTCAGTTTGGTGAAGGTCCACACGTAGAGAGAGAAGATTATACAAGCAATACTACGTTCTCTTTTCCACTTGCATGACAGAGCAGAGTACCTAGGTACTATTTGTCACGAAAAAAAGCCAGACCTTATCATTTTTTTGACATTGCGTATGAAGGAGGGTTATGTTTTTCGAGTGTATGTATGTTTGTATATATGTGGATATGTATATGTTTCTATATGATCACCTACAGCCTAAATGGCTTAACCGTTATTGAACCCCCAACTCAAAAAGAGTGTATATAGTTATAAGTTTCAAGTGTTTATGTGTATCTGTGTAATTGTGTGTTTGTTTGTGGCATCATAGCTTACAGTTGATTTAGTTTTTTTTAAAAGAGGATTTGCTCGAGAGTACCTATTCTTAACTGTTTCATCTGCAATGATTCGATAAATTTTTTTAGTCGTGGATTTTTAAGATTTCTAAACGTACTTTTTATAACATATATTATGTATAAGTACACATAGGTAATTGTTTAAATACGTTTAATCTACAAATTTTAATTGCCTGTTATCTGGAACGGGAAATACAATTATTAAGTATCGATATCAGTAACCAGTTGCTATTACATTTTATGGTTACATTAGATGATAACGATTTCCTTTAATTTAATTTACGCAATAAACTATAACGTAGAGTTGGAATCAACAAATAGTTCGTCTATATTTAGTTACTTATTGACTGAGCTACCAAAGCGAGTCCCTGCTAATAAGCAGTGTCTACATCAACTCATGGCTCAGTGGTAGTACGACTGCTTCCTGAGCTGTAGGTCGTGGGTTCGATCCCCACCCAGAGCAAACATTTGTGTGATGAGCATGGATGTTTGTTCTGTGTCTGGGTGTTTCTATGTATCTTAAGTATGTATTTACGAAAAAAAAGTATATATGTATTAAGTATATCAACTATCTAGTTTCCATAGTACAAGCTCTGCTTAGTTTGGGCTAGATGGCGTTGTGTGAAATGTCCTCCAATATTTATTATTATTATTCACATTTATTTATTTCGATTCTTAATTTAAAAATTTTTACAATACAAATATAAACATATTATTATTATTATTTAACTGGAAAAATTTGCTTTTGTCTGTCCGATTGTTACTTTGGAATTTGACACTATAAGGTCATATTTTTTAATAAACCTAGACGAAACTATGTATGTTTTATAATTTCTAGGTTTTTTTTTGTTGTTAGCGATTTATTGATTGTGGGGGTATTTCAATAAAAAAGTTTGTCACATAATGAATGTAATTTTTCTAAACAAAAAATTTATTTATATGAGCAAAATAGGCGTTATACTTATAATAGTATAAGTAGTTACGACTATAATAAGTAGAAAGAAATAGAACCATTTTTCAATAATTATTTTTGCCTAATTTTAAACAAAGTAATTTAAAACCAAACAACAAACAAAACATTTTTTTTATTCAATCCAATGAATACACCACCTATCACTTTCAAATAGACACCCGAGCAGTCAATTGTCCCATTAGAAAGCAGCCAGCAATTTAATTCAATAAATTCACAGTTTAATATTATTGTCGAATCATTCAGTGAGCATTTATTTGTCCCCTAGTTTATAAATAGATGAATGGAATAGAACTGCGGGCAGTTGTCGGGAGAGAAGCCACTGGGGGAGCCGGAGTGGCTTTACATCGCTATGACATGGTGGATGGATGATATAGATTGATTTAGGAAGAAATAAAAAGCTATTTATTGGTTTTAATATACTATTAAATAGCGAATAATAATAACCATTATTTTATTTTATGTAAAGGGCCTCTCAGTGTTGGCTTCGGCTCCACTGATGCCCAGACTGCGACCCAAGATTTTAGTTAAATAGTGGTAATAGCATATGAAAACTCTTAATTATATTATTAATAAGATTTAATTTTGATGAAATTTACTAGTGCTTTTTTGCTCCTTCAGTTTTTTGCTTACTATAAACTGTCTTTTTCATTCATTAAAAAACTATTATTATTAACGGGATATTTACCGTGGTACGCGTTATTATGGTGCATGTAACTGTGCCGAAATATCGGGAGCTTAAAATGAACGCGTACCACGGTAAATATCCCGTTATTAATAATAGTCTTTTACTACAAAATTGTTTTCCAGTGTCGATATACAATTATGCAAATGGCGACCTCACATGATTTAGCAACTATCCTCGTACTTTTACTAATAAAATTGGGTATATTAGCCATCCGAGTAGAAACCAAGTGACCTAATATATTTATATTTATTTAATTAACCGGAAAAACTCACGATATTAATCGGTCAAAAGATCGATGTCTTCTAACCTGTTTCGGGACTGTTAGAGTCCCATTCTCAGTTAAATATTATAAATGAATACTTACGGAAGTTTTAGTACTGCCAATACTTATCTTTAGTTATAATAAGCAGTAACTGAGGCCGAAAACAGCTTTTAAATCATCATCATCATATAAACTCGGTCTCTTTTCTGTTGACTGGCCTTGTGGCTCAGTTGGTGAGTGTGAGAGTGTGTTTACGTCTACCTGCTGAACTGAAAGGTCGTGGGTTCAATCCCCACCCAGGGCAAACATTTGTGTGATGAGCATGGATGTTTGTTCTGTGTCTGGGTGTTTCTATATATCATATATTGTATATATTTACAAAAAAAAGTATATATGTATTCTATCAGCCATCTAGATAGTACAAGCTTTGCTTAGTTTGGGCTAGATGGTGTTGTGTGAAATGTCCACAAATATTTATTTATTTATTTGTTAACACTTTGCTCGGTCTATCAACTAACCACGCATTCTTTTCTCTGTATCCCTAAATTCCCTAACCTCCCTAACCGACACTTAGCTGTATTGAGTGTAGTATAATCAGATCAGTCACGGCTGGTTACTGTATATGTAAATGTACGTGCGACATATTTTAATAACTGTTATTGGGGTGCCGGTTTGATTCCCGACGCTGCGCGGTGGCGGCGGTTAATGTGATATTTTTCATATCACTGCAGGGTTAGGGGAGATGAGGATGGTGTTATGCAAGTGCTTAACATTTTAACCGACTTTAAAGAAGGAGGTATTACATTCGACTGCAACTTAAAATAATATATATTTTTGTGTCGAATTCCATAATATTTTTCAAGCCTTGTTTGACCACGCTTTGATATTATGCGACAATATGGTCGAGGATAGAAAACGTCGTTCTAAAAAATACCTATTCACTCTCAGTTTGGAAATTCTAATGGTGTATGTATCAGGAATCAGAGAAGGTGGCAGGGAATCCCACTCGTGTACAGTACGCATCAAGATTGTGGATGTGGGAAATTGTTGTCTACGGATTTCGGACATTTCAATGAGAAATGGATGGTGTCGGTTTCTTCTTCGTCAGATTTTATCGATTACTTTTGTAGTGGTATGGCTCTTTGGCTGATTCTACGGAACTACCACTACTTTGCGGATTTATTCAACAATAACATTTCACACACAGTTCAATGAAATTTCCAAGTATAACGAGATTTAACATACTGATATCTCACAATGACGAGCACAATACATTACCACACATAGGTTATTAGAGTTGTTGCACACATTCGTCCTTACAGAGGGATAACCTCAGCTTAGCTCGGTTTAACTGACAGCCAATAAGCAGGGGGCCGTTTGAATTCATTAGTGCATTTGTCGCGAGCCGGTTATTGCTTCTCATATTACATTTTTAATTTCCTGGTGAAAGTTATTTTGTATTTTTTTTACGCAAGATAGATCTACGATTGGCCACCAGCTCGCCTGATGTTAAGCGACGGTGTGGCCGAGGATGGAGCTCGTCGATATAGAAAATATCTATTCACTCTCGCCTTGAAAATTAATAAAATTTTAATTTTAACTGGTAACTGACCTTATATCTAGAGATTTTTTTATATGAAATATAAAAATAAAAAAAACAACGTTAGATTACCAATTCGCGCATAAGATATATGTAATTGTAAGTATATCTTAATATAATAATAATGTAACTAATTTACTGACTAATAAGATATATTATTTAAAAAGTTATAATTACTTATACAAAATTCCAAGAAGTCGAATGCAACGATAAAGGAGTAATCGATTTTCAACACATCAAAATCGATTAAGCGGTCTAAGAGGTTAATACGTTAATAAGGATTACTGGATTAAGACGTTAAATTATAAAATTAATTCCGCAAAAATTCACAAATGGAATATGAAATAAAGTTAGCATAAATTGTTAAAAAAACACATTGTGTATTTTCCTAATTATTGCAATTAAGTAAATATCGAGATAAATTTAGCTGGCGTATCGACGCATACTTATTACATTTCCATTTCTGCGGCTTTGCGAATATCATCAAAAACATCTGATGTAAAGCGTTACGAAGGAAAAAAACTTTATTTCAACGCGAAGAAAATAATAATGACATAATAACCGACTAAATTCTTCTAAAATGGGATGTAAACTACCATTTAAATGTTCCAAACGTAGTGTGAAATTATGAATGAACATCCCTTGAGGCAACCCCTAGAGTCAATGAATAACACTCAGTCACCATTCCGTTTAAACTGAGAATCATTTACTTACTAGAAAATCATTTAACTATTCAAAATTGAAAATCATTTCACACCTAGATCACAGACTGGCCGACGCCACCCAAAAACTGAAACAGTTTAAAGCAATTCAAACCTTATTGCTTCTACATAAAGCCCGAATGTAACATCATTCATAAATTCATAATACTGGTTTAACAATTTAACTCTTTCACGTTCGTAAACGCAATTAATCATTAATTGTATCATTCCCAATACTATTTACACTCAGCTTCATTTTCCTCTCTTTAAGTCATTCGAATGATTAATAGAATGAAATGATAAATGATTGGTGAGCGATGAAATGACTGCCGAGCACATGTTCCTAGTAGAATGTTAGATCTTTAGAATTTTAAGGAGTCATTCATAATATATTATTAATGATGTTGATTTTGGCGATAATAGATTTCGAGGACTATTAATTTATTTATCTCGCAACTGTTTCGGATCAAAGATGTTAAGATTAAAGTGTTTAGAAAAGGAGCTTTTTAATTTTTAAGGAAAGCTATACTAAGCTTTTTATCAGCCCTGTTTGTACAAACTGTCCCACTGCTGGGCGCGGGCCATCTTCTCATTGTGAGAAGGGTAAGGCCATAGTCTACGACGCTGGCCAAGTGCATTATGGCAGACTTCACACATGTCATCTTTCAAGATCATTGAGAACTGTCAGACATGTAAGTTTCCTCTGATGTTTTCCTTCACCGTTTGAAGTTGGCGGCAATCAACAATACGCACATAGCTTCTAAAAGACAGAGTGCGTGCCGCGGGATCGAACCCAGGACCTGCGGATCGCAAGTCGGACGCTCTCCTGACTAGGCTGCCGGAAACTAGTATATTACATACATGATATTAATAAGTTATCACATATTAAATAACTTATGTTATTGTAACTAATATTATGTAACTGCGGTCTCTATGCCTTTTACATTTCACGACCAAACGAGCGAACCTATTGTTATGAAATTTAGTAAGTAGAGATATAGCTTAGAATCTGGAGGCTAACATATGCTTTTATACTAATTTTTTAACCCTCGACCCAAATTTAAATTTCCTCTTTTTACCCAACTACGGCGAAAGGACAGGGGTGCTATAAGTTATAACCCTCCATCTTCGCAGTCTGGTAAAAAATTTGGGTATGCGCGAGCTAGACGGACGATGCGATGGTCGAACTACGAAGATATTACTGATGAACGTCGTATAAATCGGGAACTAAGGTTACTAAGTGGACATTACCTAATTCACACACACATTAGAATCTCGTTTCCGCATAGTTACCTACAGTAACTGTTTAGTGAGTAGCCAGCTTTACCTAGGCAGTCAAACACTAGAAAGTGCCCTACCACTGTTTACCCACCTATGGTGTCATAATATGGGTCTATAACTAACAAATCCAAGGGTGTTGCCAAGGGGGGGGGGGGGGCAGTGGGGGCAGCAGAGGGGGCAGCTGCCCCCCCCCCCCCTAGAGTTTTAAAAAATTTAGCCAACTGCAAAGCAACCAAAGTCCTAAGGCCGTGCAATTGTACCTGTACCTACAATTCATATTTTTCTCGTCTTCCATAATATTAACTTGCCCCCCCTGGGCCATCGGCTGGCGACGTCCTTGAACAAATCTACTGATTGCATACAGACACTCGGATAATGTTACTAAGTAACGATAACTGAATATATTTATTGACTCTCTAGTACAAAACGTATTAAACGACTTGATCGTTAGAATCCATTGGTACGGATGAGTGGGCTGCAATCCAATGACTTATGGATTTAAGTACTGTGTTGTGATTGGTCGCCTTGTTGTGCTTAACTAGGTGTCATAAATAGGTATTGGGTACAACTGGATTACCTTAGGCCACAGATTTCAAGTCTTTCACTGATCGCTGGATAGAATAATCAAGCGCATTTTGGAACAGGTATAATTTGTAATAACTAAAATACTGAAATAACCGACTTCAAAATATGTAACTTCATTTACTTGGATGACATATTTTTTTCCAGTGACTTTGTTTTAAAAACCAAAGTAACAATTTTGATGAAATTCCTACGGGACCAATCTGAAAGTAGGTATATATCCTTTCAAACAATTTTTTTTATCGGTTTAAAAATGGCGAAGATATGAAATAACAAGCATTAAAAATAAAACCGAATTGATGACTTCCTCTTTTTTGAAGTCGGTTAAAAATAACATCGGTTGAATAGTTTTAATTTTTCTATTTTCTTTGATCAACTCCAATTAATTTAATATTTTGTTCGTTTAGTACATTATTTATTATCGCTGAAACAAAGGTAAATAAGTAACTAAATAATTTAAATTATTCACATTTTGTCGGTAAATATTATCTATACTTACTTTTGTTAATAATTAAATGACATCAAAATTGGCAATGTGCTTTATTCATTGGAATGTATTAGTTGCTAGGTAGGAATTTTCCTGAATAAACTCAATAATTACCAACAGTTTTTGAATTTATCATACAAGCATAATTAATACTACTAAATATTCGCATATATTGACGTAAATGGAATTGGGTCGTTTGAAGTTATTTTAACCGACTTCGAAAAATACAAAAATTGGTTCACGAATGACGGAGTAATTCATGTACCTACTTACATACCTACATAAAAAATATATATACGCTATTCGTATAGCGTATTAGATATATATATTTTTCATATACCTATGTACACGAATTACTCCGTCATTCGTGAACCATTTTTTGTATTTTTTGAATTGGTGTATTGAGAAAGCTCCCAAGTTGGTCCCATAATTATTTTATAAACATTGCTTTATTAATTTTTTAATACATATCTAGCAAAAATACTCGTATCAAAACCTCCAACGAACTATTTCTTAATAAACAAGTGATTTTACGAGCACTATTCTAAAGAATATGCATTTATAATCTTTCACAGCGATTTTACGCATACTTTCTCACAAAAAACGTATACTCAACAGCGCATCGAACGTAACGAAATCGTAAGTTGACTGCAACAACTGCTTTTCTGAAGTCGTGAATTTTGTTTACCTTTTAGTATAGATACTTGTCACCAATTATTACCTTTTAGTATAGATACTTGTCACCAATTATTACCTTTTAGTATAGATACTTGTCACCAATTATTACCTTTTAATATAGATACTTGTCACCAATTATGGTCGACATGAATATTGTATAGATACTATCAAAGAGTCTATAATATTGAAGACTTATGAAACTTGATAACTTCTTAACAGAACTGTAGTGTGTTATAAGTTCTTAGTTAGGTACTTACTTGCTTAAGTCAGTGGTTGCCAAGTTAAATAGCTTGCCACTTCGAAGCGTAAAGTTTGTGAACCAGTGGCGACAAAAGCTATCAAATAATAAGTGGCTAATGCTCAACGGTAGCACAATGGATGATGTTCTATAAACTGTGAAATATTGTCACGGGGCGCAGTATGCGGACAAGTTACAGATAGTGCCGGGCGGAAATATTATGTGTTCAATATTCAATAGCAAAACATTATATCCTGTAAATATGTAATATTAAATTAGGTTTTGAAGGTGACATTTCGGAAGGTGATGCCGAAAAAAGAGATAAATAGCGTAGTTTAATTACTTATAATGGAGGTACCTAATTTAGATAGACAAACAGTTTTTTTTATTAAAACATCACAATACGCAGAAAAACATTATTCAGAAAATATTATCATAATAGTACTTTATTATAATAATACTTACCCATAGGTAGCTTTTTAATTGGTGTCTTTATCGCTTGGAGCGATTTATACCAGGCAACCCTGCACGGCGGATTGGAAGGACGGAATTTGGATCACAGACATAATTTGTTTTCCCTACGCTTAGTTCTAAAATCTTTGATTTGGACAGCTTATACGGCTTATAGTAAAGCTGTCCAATCAAAGACTTTAGATCTAGAAAAATTGTCCGTCTCGGTCGCACATACCAACATTTTTGAAGATATAAATAACTAATAGTTTTTTTTTTTAAATCTTCACATCAAATAGTACAAAGCAACATCACAAATTTTCGATAAAATTTCATTTTGATGTAAATAAATGTTTATACTTACGTATGCTTGTTTTATTATTATATCAGACAAATGTGCTCACGAGGTCTAAGTACAACTCACATAAATACTACTTTCTACATCTTATTTATTTATTTTAATTTAAAAGTTGTGTAAGTTTCACATATACTGTAACACAGGGTCCCAACAGATGTTTACTGCTACAAAAAACTCACAATAACTCGTAAGTGGAGTCAGTCACTAAATAATAAAGTTTAACGACACCTTATTAAGGATTTATTCCAACTACTACCGAATTATTCTCTAATTTATTATTGTTATATTATGTCACTAGCTCACGCTACAGGATTCACTTGGAGTTAACGTTATTTTAAATATAAATAAACGATATCGTATAGACACAATGGGGTACGTACGTTTTTTTTTTCAAGATTGTGGAATACTTACGCTTCCTGAGTGGGTCTTTCCGATAGATATAATCTGGGTGTCTTTAAATCGCGAGTGAACTGGTTTCTTCTAGGTAAGCGCGCTCCATCGTAGACCGCAACGTCGCTTAACATCAGGCGAGTTGGCGGTCAAGCGCAAACCTATTTCTACATGAAAAAAAATAATTGGTAGATAACCCATCATTTAAAAGTAATTTCAATATTTTTGAATTCTGTTTAGTACTTAGTTGTTTTTTTATATTTTTTTAAAGAAAAAGTCGTGATGACGGCACAAATCCGTCTGAAAATAATAATATGTACCATGATTACTTACCTACAAAAAAAATCGTACTAACTTTGACAGTGACAGTTTTTGTGAGTTTGTGTGCCAAATTATGAGGAATTGTTTTCGATAATATTTGTTAGAAGTTAGTTTGGTAGTCAATCGAAAAGGCATCGAGCGAGACAAACCAACATTCACACAGTCCCATGCGTTTTATGTACAGTTTTACTATTAGTAGTTTATATTACGTTATTTATTACAAATAACTCATAACCCTCGTGAACGTTAGTCAACAATGCCCTCCTCAGCAGTTGAAGTACATTTTTTACTTGATTTTCTTTTAACGGCCACACATTCGAGCTTCTCATTCAACTATCTAATATATTGGGTAATTTTTAATGGGATTCGACCGGGATTTATTTATTTTTAACAGTTATATTTACTACTTATTCATGGTGGTTTTTATTTGGTAACTATTATGGGTTTTATGGTGTCGTGGGTGATTTTTAGTGTGCTGGTGGTATCACTATGTAATTAAATACTAATATAAGATCTAAATTTCATGCGTTCTACGCAATAAACTGTTTTTATGGTTAGAAATCTGATTGAAGTTCAATTTTTGATCAAAGATGGATATTATGACTCGTTTTTTTATGAATGACCGTGATAGCTTAAGAGGTTTTTTTTTTTTTTTTTTTTTTTTAAAGTTTGGAATGGGAACGGATTCTCATGTTATATCTATTGATGTAAAAATCCATCAATTTCCTTTTACTACAGCAGATTATTAATAGACTGACCTCACAGCTTTGTCTTAGATAGTGTGTCTGCCTGCTAAGCATTGCTGTCGTGGGTTCGATTCCTACTAAGGAACAATATTTGTGTGATGAGTGTGGATGTTGGTTCTGAGTCTGGGTGTTTCTATGTATCATAAGTATATATTTACAAGAAAAAGTACATATGTATGAGTATTCTATCAGTCATCTAGTTTCCATATCTTTGCTTAGTTTGGCTAGATGAGATGTATGGAATGTCGACTAAAATTTATTTATTATCAGATAAAACATAGACCACAAAAACCTAACCCTCCTTCTTGAACAGACAGGAAAAAAATAATTCACCGCACAGCAAAACAATTCGATAATTATCCAGATAATAAATCTAAAATGACAGAGGACAGTACAAAAACCATAGACAAAGTTGTTATAAAAACATCGGAATCTGGAGACGTTGCGCTAATTATTCTAACGTGTTCTAGAGCAAATTAAGCGTCGATTTTGACACTTTGCTGTTCGCAACGTAAAAAAAAACGAAAAAAATCTGAAAGGTGTTTTTAGGGTTCCGTAGTCAACTACGGACCTTTATGGTTTCGCCATACCCGTCCGGGGCTTAGCTCAAACACTAATAAAATTCTGGAAAAAAAATCTTTAGGGTAGGTTTATCTTCCATACTTATTTAAAAACATCATCCCCACTTTACGTAGTGGGGATAATTTTTTCTTGTTTACCACATCGCGATATCATTGGACAGGTAATTTAAAAATATTGCGGGTGAACCATTTTTCAATTAAGGAGCCCGTTTTCAAAATATTAAGCTTTAAAGTGATAATTTTGTTAGAATTAAGTTTAGTGTCCCTCCCCCTGCCAGCTAAACGGTTGGCTTTGTAGATGCGAAAAAAATCATGTTAGTAGCGTATATAATGAAATTAAAAGGAAAATCATCACAATGGTTATAGACAGAGCTATAGACAATCAACTCATAATTGGAGAGTCAAATTTCTTACAAATTCCATCTCAAAAACAACTATTATAATGTGAGTAAATAGCTCTATTCTAAGTCAGCATATAGTGAAGTGCAAGTACGGAACCCTACCCTTCGCGTGGCCCGACACGTGCTTGTCCAGCTATTATTTTGCTACGGAACCCTAGAAATGAATTTTTGTTATTTAAATACGCACAAGTATATTTTTGTCTTGCCTTAAGACACGGATGAGTTTGTTAAGCTGACGACAAAGCACTAGTAGTGGAAAGTACTGGAGAGGCACCAAGTGATGATGATAAAGCTTATAAAAAAAGATTTTTAGTTTTCTAAACAAAGAACAAACAAGCAGACGGTATGTGTGATGGTAAGCGTTGGCCACTGCCTATGGACCATGCAACTAAGTAATGGTAATGCAACTAAGTTCAGTAGAAAGGTCTTCGATGGAAGGATATTCCACATCTTCTCTTTGGTCTTTGGAAAGAAGGAGTGGAAGACCCTGATTGTATGAGGTTTTCAGCTATGTAAAATCTATAAATGGGCTCTTTAATTATGTCGAGAAGAGTGATGATGTAATTTAAAGACGGGGACGAGAAATATAAAAACCTTGCGAATTACAGACCAACAAACAAACACACAAATATTTTCACTTTCAATTTTAGGGATTGTCTAATTGGATTTATAGGCTATTTATAAGTCTAAAAATAAGAAGGCCCCATAATTAAAATCTTTTAAGATTAGTTCCGCATTATATGCAACCTAAAACCATACCCAATTCATCAAAACAACCGCTATCCCGCCTCCTAGAGACGCAGACGCCAAAAAACCGCTGGCGCCAGAGGTCACAGGTCACTTGGCGTCCTGACGCCTCCTCGAGGCGTTTCATGGCGCCGACATCTAATGACCCGTGCTACGCTTGGAGGTTACTGTATCCGCTCCGCGGTAATTTGTAACAGGAAATGCGACCTTTTGGTATTAATTGCCTAATCACGCTTGTATTTGGTGATATTATATTGGAAACTAAGTATAGCTCAACTCTAGATTTTGTTGATGTATATGTTTATACACAGGACCGTCTGACTAGGCAAGTCCAATGTTGGGAAACGTGCGAAATATCATCATCATCTCAGCCACAAGAAGTTCACAGCTGGACATAGGCCTCCCCCATGGATTTCCAAAAAGACCGGGTGGAAGCGGCATGCGCCCAGCGTCTTCCTGCCACTTGTATGACGTCTTCTGTCCACTTCTGTAAAAAAACTGCCATAAAAACGGCTGAACCGATTTAGATGAATTGTAGGTAAAAACACACTCGATTAAGTCCTCTTTCAAACAAAAAAAACTAGATAAAAACCGGTCCATCCGTCTGAGAGTGAGAGACGATGCCTAGGCAGATATACATGTAGGTACGTACATGTCAACCTAATAAAACACCTCTTTTTGATTGGGCAAGTTAAACTTTTTTAATCGACTTCAAATTAATTTAAAACTGCAAATCGACTTCAAAACAATCCATTTAACTAAAAATAACATCTGTTACCTACTACGTAATACCGAAAAATTATCATAACTGGGTGTCTACCTAGTTATGTAAGTACGTACATAGGTACATAAATTTTTTTGAGGGCGGTGTTAGGCCCTAAACGGTCTCCTACAAAATTCGAGACAGATGCCGACCTCAAATAAACGGTTGATGTACGTACCTAAGTACTTAGGTAGACGCCCAGTTCTGATATAATTTTTAACCGACTTCGAAAAAGGAGGAGGTTATCAATTCGTACCGTATATTTTTTTCGGTATTAGGTACGTAACAGTTGTATGGAATTTCAGTTATATGGACTGCTTTGAAGTTGTTTTTTTTTAATTACTTTTATTTAGACTGCTAAAATTATAATATTAGTTTTTCCGTTATCGGGTAACTAGCACGTGGTTTAATAGTCTTTAGAGCATAATAGGTATTCCAGAAATGACTGTATTCTGACGTAAAATATAGTGTAAAAATAAAACATTATTATGTTAGCTCATTAATTAAACACATTTGACGGTTTACCTTATTAATAAAACAATCGGTCACCGCAATTGTGTTCGAATGCGGACAATCTGCGTAATAATTTAATCATGGGAATTCACGTAAATTATTGTAAATAAATTAAATACGTTACTTACCTAATTATTTATATTTCAGGCATGGATAATTTAAATAGTTTTATTTTCAACCCACCTTATAAAAGGAGGAGGTTCTCAATTAGGTTAAATTTTTAACCGTCGACCAAAGAAGAGGAGTGTTATAAGTTGGATATATCTGTATATTTGTGATATACCTACCTGTGTATCTGAGTATATTTGTGTATTTGTGTGTCTGTCTGTGGTATCGTAGCTATCAAACGGATGGATCGATTTTGATATTTTTTTTGTTTGACAGAGGATTTGATCGAGTGTCTTTTTTTTCTACGATTGACCACCAACTCGCCTGATGTTTAGCGGCGGACATTTAAATCGGTTCAGCCGTTTTATATGTCGCGGTGTTCTTTAGTTTTCTAATCTTAATTATTTTAAATATATGTTACCTCATAAAATCCGTTATTTATAAGCTAAATTGGAAATTCTTTATTTGAAATGATAATACTTTTAGAGTGGTTCTATAGTCATTATATATATATATTTGTTTCATTAGATCAAGAATGTATAAATCTTTTCAATTAAGAAAATATTTTTTTCAAATCGGTTTATAAATAAATAATTGAGTTATGAAGAAACAAACCAAAATAAAAATACAATCATATTGATGAACTCCTTCTATTGTGATGTTGGTTAAAACTGAAACAACTGACTTCAAAATACGAATTTTCGTTGACATGGATGACATATTTTTTCCTGTTATTTTGTTTTAATAACCAAACTACTGAACAGATTTTGATGAAATTTCTGTGGGACTAATTCTTTCAATTAAAAAATAATTTTCTAAATCGGTTCATAAATAAATGACGAAGTTATGAGGTAACAAACAAAAGAATACAACAAAATTGAGAACTTCCTTTTTTGAATTCGGTTAAAAAGTAGAGGATAATTAAGTACCTAAAATGTAATAAGAATTTTTTCACTACTCTTGCTCTAAAAGTCCGTCATTGTATCGTAGTAAAACGGGGATAAAATAGCATTAAGCATTAAGCTCTAGGGGATAAAGTTTTTTTTTTTAAATTATTATCTGTTACCAAAGAGCCTACATACACGAAACAGTCTTTATTCAAAAGTAGAATATAATCTCTTTGGAATATATTTACATTCTCTTTGCAAACATCTCGTTAAATATCCAGAATTGTACAAATTGTACCTACATATCATTAATTGTAATAAAATAAACTTTGAATTATTGTATTGAATTATTTTATTTTCTCGCACCCGTAGTGAAAAGTAGAGTGTAGCACACGGCGCTAAAAACAGTAAAAACACATTGTAACTCGGTTTTTATTTAACTCGATTTCTATAAAAATCTACCTCGTTACAATGGGTCGTTTTAGCCCCTTGTATAACAATATACTATTATGGGATAAATGACACATTCTAGTTACATATATGTTTCACTGGATAAAACGTTAAACCCATATTCTAATATGGTAATGAATACAAAATAGGGAATTTTATGCCGATAGGATTAATGTAGACAAATAGGTATTAATAGGTATTAATCGGATATGAAGTCAGAATGATAACATGGTGACGTATTTAGCCCATAGATTTCGGATAAAACCGAATTTAATTAGGTAATGGAAGTAAATGTTAACAAGATATGTATTCTAAATAAATGTGTATTATAAAAATATATAAGTAAGTAAATCGCTTTTAGCGAATTATTTTACTATAGAAATTATGTAATTAAACTCGACAAATTAGATTTTTTGTGACGTCATACAGCCACGCAAAGTGTGAAGACTACAGACATTTTTTTTCTTTGGTGAATACAGACGTGTTGATAGTCACTTTATTTGTGGAAGTCTGTTAATTTTGAATAAATGCAAAAACGTGAACATATTAATATAAATACGTATAAATCTACATTTTTACGTAGTTGAGTAAAAAGTTCTAAATTAAATAAATCCGAAAAGTTCTCGAGTGGAGACCACGCAGCGGCAAGCGTAGCGTAGGAAGACGAGCCAGTGTAGGTGGACAGTAGAGAGAATATGGCCTCTTATAGAACACACGTCATATAATTATCACATAAATATTAATTATAACACAACCTACAGCTTAAAATTAAGAGGTACTAGCAACTGAGATGCGAGGCCTGTAAAAAAAAGTAACATTTTTTTTTATTATTTAATTTTCAGCTCCACAGACACCGGGGTGAGTGACCTTTGTCAGAATTATAAACTATTGTTAATTACAGTTAACGTGGGTTACTTTGAATCCATGTCAAACATTGAATGTAGGTTTTTTTGAAGGTTCTTGATTTTTTTACCAAAATATTAGTTATCAAATTACTCATAGCAGTCGTTTTCAAATTTGATAGTTGATACGTTGATAGTACCTACGTTGAAATTGTTACGAGAAGGTTACAAGCCACATGAAGCTGCCGTAAGATGGAGCCTTCGATGGTGAGCATGAATGCTCAGGGTGTACACACAATCATTTAACAATTTCAAATATTTTACTTCAAGCCATTTTGAGGACACAATATATCCCGATGTCTAAAGATTCCAACAATACCACCAGCCATAATTCAAATTTGGAAGCCGTTTCGCAAATTCAATAACGAACCGTGTCTGCACGTGAGTGTGTGCGTACGTAATCAGTATTGCCATATTAATAAAAAAACTCCCATATTGTTGCCACCGTCCGGTTTCGGGTGGCAAAAAGGTCCCGACAATGCAGTTTGCAGTTCAAAAAGGTTAAACGTTAAGCCGACTTTCATAAATTAAATTTATCAGCGCATTTGTGAATATTATTGGGTATTAGTTAGCACCCAGTGAGGTATTGCTTTTTGATGATTTTGAAAGGTTTGCCGACAAACAAGAAAGATGACTTGGAAATTGTATATTGCCGATTTATCTGAGTATAAGTATTTTCATAGTAATTTATTTTGTGTTGCCAATATTGAAGAATAAATATGAATGGCTGTAGTTGCCAGAACCATAGATCGTTTTCAAAAAGGTGTCTACAAGCACCTCTCCGGGTTAGCAAAGCAACAGCAATGTTACTGTAGTTGTCCAGGCGACGGTTATCACTTACCATCAGGCGAGCAGACTGCCTTTTTGCGGCTCGTTTGAGAAAAAAGACATTGAAAATATACTACCTATTTAAGATTTAATGTGACCTCAACCTCACACACACAAGTAGCAGGAATACGCTGCGGGAAGCAGGCCGATTCAAACTGATTATTTAGGAAAATGATTATTTTTTAAAATTTTACCAGGATTTTTTTTAATAGTCGTACAAACATTTTGTACAATATAATATCTAAATGTAAAATAATGTCAACAGTCAAATGTGGCGTCAAACAACCTTATGGTTTTTAATGATATGTCTATGTTAAGGGAAAATATGCGAATTTTGTATACTTATTTGAACAAAAAGTCGTTTCATTATTAGTACTTAGGTGATAGATCTGTGAACCTACTAGGTATATAGAAGCAGAATTATTTTCATTCCGAAAGAACTGGTCTTTTCAAGGTCAGAGTGAATAGGTATCTTCTAAGTCTGCGTGCTTCATCTCCGACCACATCTTCGCTTTCTAACAGACGAGTTGGTGGTCAAACGTGGACTTATTCATGTTAAAAAAAAAAAGAACTCCACACAATCATAATTTTATGGTTCAATGGCTCAGAATATTAATTACTTAGCTTTAGCACCACGTTTATCAGTAGCGAAGGCTTACAAAATAGACCACGTAGCAAAGGATTCTTTGAAAAGTTTTTGATAAATGTTTCGTTTGGTCTCCTCGATGTATTAATTTTAGAGTCTGTTCGGAAAGAGTACTAATGTGGCATTGAGGGTGCTGCTGTCCTCATTTCATTACTACGTCCCTTTCTTCTGACTTCTACACAATATTTTCGTTTGACCTCCTCGTTCAATGATACTTGCACTTGCATGACCATGAATCAGCGATGAAAAGTTATTTTTACTGTCTAGGGCGCAAAATCATCTTCTCTGTTTTAAATTATCTACATAAAGGATTTAATCTTTACCTTGAATAAAAAATATATATTTTAAGCGCCCTTATCCAGGAAGTAATCCTAGCTTTCCGAATAGGAGAGATAGATGAAAAATATTTTGCACTAACTTACCAAGGAATGCTATTACCAACGTTTTGTGTTTAAAGCTCTGCTAAATTACTTTCGCCATTGACAATAATCTTCACACAAGATAGTAATTGCACAGTATGCAGTTAAAGAACGTTCGCAATTTGCAGTAATTCGCGGCGTGTAGAGTACAATACAGCTCGTATTTCATCTTCATTATAACACGACTGATTGTTAGCCAAATGGGATGGCGATACCGCATTGAAATCATTTCATAATACTCGGGATAGGGCGTCGGTACACGAGTTATGCGCGAGCCGCAACGACAAGTTTTTGTTATGTGTGTGGTTTAGATGGACATAAAAAAATCTTTCTCTCCTGAAAATAACGATAACGTCAGGAAATTCTATTACTATGCAACAAACATCACATATGTAGGACGTATGGGTGTTTACGTGATTTTTGGTTTTTCAAGTAAAATGAAATCAAATTTTGCCAATTGATGCAGATTAAATGCATGAATCATATTGAGTAATCTAAATCAGCCCTGTTTGTATAAACTGTCCCACTGCTGGGCGCGGACCATCTTTTCATTGGTGAAAAGGTTAAGGCCTTAGTTTACCACGCTAGCCAAGTGCGGGTTGGTAAACTTCACACATCATCAAAAGTTCTCAGACATGCAGGTTTCCTCACGATGTTTTCCTTCACCGTTTTAAGTTGGCGGCAATCAACAATACCCACATAACTTTGAAAAGCCAGAGGTACATGCTGCGTTTTGAATCTGATTAATGCACTTGAAATTGATTGATGAGGAGAGTGATGTGCTGGCTGGTACCTAGAACATGCCTAATTATTTTTTGGCTTTTAGTACATTATCTTTCTTTTCAATAAAACCGTTAACACATTCCTTGCTCACCACTCGGATCCGAGCGAGCGTCCAGTTCATTTTGTAGTAGTCAGTAAACGGCCGGCGTTTGAAGCAGTCAACGTTGCTTTGCGCGGCCACTCTGTACTTAATCAAAATTCGCTTAAAAAGTTTTGGTTCCCAGCTATTATGGGATCCGAGTGGCAAGCAAGGAACGGATTATCATAAAATGTTTTTTTACTTATTTTATTTCAAGTTTTTAATTCGTTATTTATTGTTCATGAAATAAACAAATGAAAACTAAAAACTTTAGAATTGTTCATAGTTTATTGTATTCTACAAGTCAAGTCCTTTCATTTTTAATCCATATAATGGGGTATCTAAAAAATATCTAATTCACCACTTTGTGGCGGCGAGCCTCTTGCATTTATAATGATACTGAATATATTTTATTATCAGATCTATTTGCCAAAGGGAAGGGGGTAAAATTTCGATTAATTAATTTGACCCAAAAAACAACAAATAAGGCAAGCTAAATAAAACGGTTTAATTATCACCTCGAGATAGGTACTCTTCGTTGGCTAAATATTGGATTGTTTTCACAACTCTGTAAATATCTTAGTCGTGACTTTTGCAACGTACAAAAGACGAAAAATCAGGACTGACTGACGTCACACATTCGTGCTCAAAGCGTTTCGTCGTTTCTAAGTCGCAGTTAGTTTGACGCTGCCTTTATCTGCGTAAAATTTATGAAGATTAACCCCGACAATCACACCTACTTCACCAACGGTCTCACTGACTATGGACTGACTCCACTGAAATCAATGGTCGCGCTGCTCCAAGATTTATTATTCCCTATTGGAAGGTAATCTCAACTAATTCACTGAGGAAAAAGGAAGATTTTATAGCCATCCGGACAATCGGCCTTTTGTCGTCCGACTCAATATATTTTAAATGACTTCGAGACGGCCGCTCGCGGAGCGAGACCCATTGTGACTGACGATGGAGTTCCTTTTTCGAAATCGAGAGTATATTTATTTTGAATTAAGAATAATTTCTTTTTTAGCTGCCGTCTGACGTGTGCCGCGCATTAGTGGCCTTTGTGGATGTTGTATTAATGAAGGTTGGTATCGGGATGTGGCTTTTGAGGTTGGACTACCGCATCGTTGCGTTTGAAATACTCTATACTGTATGGTAACTAATAAATATTTGTGGACATTTCACACAACACCATCTAGCCCAAACTAAGCAAAGCTTGTACTATGGAACTAGATGGCTGATAGAATACATATATACTTTTTTTGTTGTAAATATATACATATGATACATAGAAACACCCAGACACAGAACAAACATCCATGCTCATCACACAAATATTTGCCCTGGGTAGGGATCGAACCCACGACCTACCGCACAGCAGGCAGACATACTACCAACTGAGCCACAAGGCCAGTCATACCACTACTAGGCCACTATAGTACTTAACCTATCTATGATCCGAAATACATTTGTTTAGTTCTTATTTGCTAGAATCCGTTTCTTAGAACTAATTCCAGAATATTTAGCTTCAAACATGTTTCAGAATTAATTACGTTTGTTTGCCATAAGTTTCATTTGCACAATTATTAGGTTACTCTTCCATGCTGGACTGGGAGAAAAAGAAAAACATAGAATGTGCCAGCTTCTTCTCTTCCCGGTCATACTGTAAGAGTCAGTTAAGGGACTTGAGGGAAATTGGCATTTCTGTAGACGATAGGCTGATCCCCTGTTACTCCAAGCCAATATTACATCTTACCCTCGTATCCCCTCTAACCCTGTAATACCCTCTCCCTTCAATCTAACCCTTCTAACCATGTGGCGTTAAACGGGCTCATCATTGACGCTCTACCTACCCTGCAAGGGAAAACGTGATTGTATGTATGTATTTACTAGGTTAGGTTTGAATATGTTCACTTTGATGTCATACCGAACGTCCAAAGTAGACATAGACATAGACAGACATAGACATAGACAGAAATTTATTGTGACAAAAAACATACAACACAAAATAAATATTATTCCAAAAAATAAAGTAATAAAGTGTTAGCCATGTTCATCAAACTTCTGTAAGCACAGGAAAACATTTAAGTTTCGCTCCGAAAACATTTGCTCTAATATGCTCACTGAGTGTATTAGTTAGTATGTTGGTAAGTTGTTAAGTAGTGCAATGGCATGTGTGGCATCCCCGTGCAAAGAAATGGATCTGTACTTTATCCTAGATCACATCATTTTCTAATTACAAATATATAAATAAGATGTGGTCAAATGCAAGATTCTTTTTAAAAAACTACATACATATAAAATTAGTAGTAGTCGGTAGTAATATGTCAAAAGACCACCTCAGTCCTATTTGTGATAGCATTACCATAAGGCAGTGGACGCAACAAATGCGCTTATCTCTGCTCCGGCCAGATTGCAGCGTACAAGCTTCTTAATTGAGCACCTATATGCGCCCTAATAATGAAGGCACGGCTGGAAGTAATTGCTAAGCGAAAAGGGAGGAAAGTTAGTAGTAATAAACAAAGGAAAATACTTGTTTCTATGTACCATACATAGGTACATGTAGAATGCATAATGTACATTATGTACATTATATTTAATACTATAACACACTAATACCACAGAAGACTTTATTAGTACTACATACAAATACGTAGGTAAAACTACCCAACTAACGCTTTATTAGTTTAAACTAAGTACTAAGACTATTCAGAAGTTTCCTACAGCCCAAATGACACACCTGTGGCTGAATTGGTTAAAACGAGATCAAAAACAATTATTATTTTGCGTTGATGTTTTACTTTGAATTTAATCTAAGAAAGTCCTTTCTCATAATTTGAAGATGACTCATGCCCAACGATGGGACAGTTTAATATTGTGTAACAAACATGGTCTATTATTATTTTACCCTAAAAGAGTTTTAAGTGATAAACTCTCTGCTAAAATTTTTATTTGGTACACCAGGTTGGAAGGAATTTATTTTCGATATGCTCGTATGTAAAGTATTTTATATATTACAGGCACAATCAAATAAAACTTTACCCAAGACTGTATACCACAAACCCCAAACCCCAAAATCCCCTAATAATACTAGTAGTTCTACGAACAGTAGACCTCGCGACAGAGCTTATTTGCAGCTCACCTTGGATCGTCTGTACATAATACCTACATAAAGTTTGCCGTATGTAAAATTTTGGCCGATTTCGCAATTTTAAGTGATTTTACAGACGTAATTTCACGGTCAAAAACATTTTTTCCATAAGTTTAAGCACCTTGAAAGATCAATTTAATTTTAATACACAATTAGATAATACAAAAAATAGGATATGTTTAGATGCCCTTAATTTAAAAAGAATAACAATGTATTTTCTTATAAACTTCTATTAATTTATTAATTATATAGAATATATTAATTCTTAAAACAAATAATAATTTTATAAATGGAGAAAACATAAAATCAAGAAAATTATTCAGCGATAAAATGCATCAAGCACATCCACGCGCCCTCACTGTTACATGCAATCTGAAGTTGGTTGTTATATCTCGACAACCACTTGACCAATTCTGTTAATTTTTACCACAAATTGTAATAATTGTGTACTTTACCTACCTACCAAATATCATAAAAATCAGTTGGTAATTAACGCCCTAATAAACTTCCCCCCTTTTTATGGGAACCACCGCGCTTATCAAAAATCGCCGACGACAAAAAAAAAATTATAGAACCTATACACCAAGTTTCATCAAAATTGGTTTAAAATTACGCCCTGTACGCGAGTATGAACATACAAACAAATCACAAACTCACAAACAAACTGACAGACGAAAGAAAATTTGGCCAGTTGATGCAGAGACGCTTCGCTCGCTCGGTCAATAAAAATACAAAATAAAATTGCACTACATGCATGGCCATAACATACTATACACACGTACGTACTACATTTTATCGATATTACATTAGGCGAGTTGGCGGTCAAGCGCATACCTATATCTATACATAGGTAAGTATATAAAAAAAAAAACTCCGGAACTAACGTTGTAATGTGCAAGCGAGCCGAGTGTATTGCTCGCCTTGCTTTTTATAAAAAATTTAAAAACTTACACTTTTTCGCTCTATTATCTTCAGTCTAGACAAGTGGCAAATGTTTCGCCACGCCTCTTTTCACCTTACGTAGGTATCGTACGATGAGGAACTTCGTTCCAAAATAAAAACTGGAATTAGTACTTACTTACAGCTGCAGTGAGCGGTCAGTTAATGAAGATGTAGGCAGAACGCGGCCCATGTCCGCTAACGAGCTGCTAAACACATCCGCTGTGCAGCCTGCAGCCGGGAACACACGCACTATGTATCGATATACATTCGATACACGAACGAAGCGCTTTAAATTCACTTTTATTGTGGATACCATCAAATCCTGGAATACGCTTCCTGAAAACTTTCAAAATACTTAGAGTAAGTAATGGCACTTGAGTGATAGTTTCATTCGAAATTCCATTCATAGGAATTTTAGGTGAAGCCAAAATATTTTTAATTATGAAAATTTGTTTGTTACACTTTTTTTCAGTTTTTTTCCTTTTGAAAAACCATATGCGGATGAAACTATAGTTGGAGATTTCGGCTGAAAAATAGAAGTGAGTAACCCGTTTGTTCAAATAAAAAATAGCCAACACTACTACGTACTTATTAACTGTTAGCGTACTTATTTACTGCGTATTTAACATACACATGAGCGTTCGAATGATGTTTTATTTGAGTAGACATTTTTTTAGGCAAGTTAAATCTACGATTGACCACCAACTCGCCTGATGTTAAGCGACGGTGTGGCCGAGGATGGAGCTCGTCGATATAGAATAGATATCTTCTAGATCGACGAGCTCCATCCTCCGCTACAATTTCACTCTAGCCTTAAAAATTCACTGATACTGATTTGAATTTTGCCAAATTTTGCCACCTGTGTGTGGTGTGTAGCGAAAGCGACGGGAATTTGCTTGAATATGCACGCAAGCAAATGACAAGTAAGCTTTGGAATCCAATGTGGCAATGCTGCCAGCATTCTGGCCACTTGTCAAATTCAAATTTTTCTAATTCAAAATTGTTTATTGTCAGCTATGTCGAAATGGTCTTAAGATTAGCATATAAATATATAGGTACCAACAGCTGTGTCTGATTAAGACATACAATAATTGTTACATTTCAACTAATAATATTAAAATTGCATTAGGATTACAAATTTTATTTTTTGATATTTTTTGATAGGTTTAGCGTAATGCTAGACATTTGTATGCGTTTCTCGGCTACTTCTTAAGTATTATTATTGTTATTATTGTAATTTGTTATTGTTATTTATTATTGTAATTTGTTATTGTAATTTATTATGTAATTATTGGCTGCTGTGCGCTTTGGTTCTGCTGTAAGCACAGTAAGCATTTGAATAAAAATAAAATAAAAATAAAAATAAATGTCAGGAATTTAGAAATTATCTTAACAATGTCCGAAGAGCTCTGGCTATGTCAAAAATGTTACCATGTCAAATTAAATTTATAAAATGTCAAATAAATAATCAAAATATTATGTCATCAATATATTCCTGAATTTTATAATATCCTTTCATTATTAAAAAGTCAAACAATTTCCTTTTAAAGACATTGATGCACTCCGTTTCCAGCAAAGATTTGGGCAAGTGGTTATAAATCTTTGGACCCATTCCGTGAACGCTTTTATTAAAAAGTGCAGTAGAGTGAGGAGGCATGCTGATTTTATTCTCATGACGTTTACCTTGCATGTGTTGAAACATATGTAATTTTTTCTTTATCAATAACGCCATTTCGTAAACAAGGAAATGGCAATATTTTTAATTCTTTAAAGTAAGGTCGACAAGAGTCCATAGTTTTTAAATTATAAGCAGATCTCAGACATTTTTTTTTGTGATTTAAAAATAGTTTCTTTTCTGTACAGTTATTGTCCTACAACCAGTGGACTTTTTGAGTAAATTTTTATTCATTCATTTGTTTTCTGTATATATATATATATATTTTAAAATTGTTTTTATGTAGTCTTAAAGTAAAGGTATAGACATAGTTCATAGTTAATTTTTTTTACATGTCCTTTTTGAGAAGGTAATTAAATCCACATTATTTTGTCTCTAGCAATTGACTAAGTTCTAATAAAGTAAATAAATACTTAAATCAATGATTTTGATTCCAAAAATTATGCTTCCCATGTGATCAGTAGTTAGGATGATCTTGAATTAGATTCACCCCGTATAACATTCTGTCGAAATTTCGTTTATTAATCAATCTCCATCAACCGCAGCGCTACTGTTGACAAAACAAAGGGTTAGCTGGAATCACTTAAGTACTTACCTAAGTAAAGTAAGTTAAAATAAACAACACCCTTAGTAAGCCCATGCTAATTGTGAAGACATGACAAACTGAGACAAAGATCATGATGACATGATCGTGGCTTTAATATTAGCTAGCTTTTAACGTAGTAAGGTTAAGCTTTTAAGATTTTTTTGTTGGTTTTGGAGACAAGAAAAAATAAAACTAGCAGTAGTTTATTTTTGATTTGCACGTCTTCGTACCTACATAAGGGAAATACTGACACCAGCGCTAATTATTTGGCATAAATAAATTTTAATTTGATAATTATAATTATTTTTTTCTACTCAAAAATAGACCTCCGACACGGGTCAGATAAGTCATTGATCGAACGCTCATGTGTATGTTAAATACAGTAAATACGTGGTCAATTCTAAGATTTGGCCAATTTTTTATTACGCAGTTCTATTTTTCAGCCGAAATCTCCAACTATAAAAATAGACCCCGATACGGGTCTATTTTTGAGTCAAAATGGTACTCAGCCACAAAGTGGACAGACGACTTCTTAAAAGTGAGAGGAAAACGCTCGATGCAAGCCGCTTCCAACCGGTCTTTTTGGAAATCCATGGAGGAAGCCTATGTCCAGCAGTGAACTTCTTATAATTGAAATGATAAATGTTCACTATTATTTATTTTAAACCAATGATAATTATAAAAGCAAACTTACTCGATTGCGGTTAAAAATAGCTCCTATCTTCCGTCACTACGAAGTTTCTGAGAAACTCACACACGCTATTTTACAAAACCACGATAATTACGTTCAATTAACGAGGACAAAACACTGTTAATGTAAAAACAGGCAATTTTCAATTGCAAGTTTAAATAGTTAAAGTTCATTTTGGAACAGAACACCCTTTGCGAACCTTTGATGATCGAATCAAACATAAAATATTTAGTAACTGTTTGATTCAAAGGTTTTTAATGAGATAAACACACAATCTGACTATTGATACAGCTAGGTTAGTATGGAGTTTGATGATTCACAACGATTTATTATTTGAAATCATCATCGTATAGTTTATTGTAGATACACACTTAAGTTCGGTAAATAGATATTGTGTACTGCTCGTTCAAATTTGGGTCATAATCTCCTCTAAATATAATCATAATTAACTACAATGCAACTCATAATGTCAAAATTTATACAGTTGATGTTTGCGGTTTGGATATCCAACTTCCATATGATATAGATGATTTTCCGGCCGTATACCGCCGACGCTAGACTGGTTCTTTCTGAAGTGTGATATCTTCGCATAGTCAGTATATAATAACCGAACTTGTTCAAAAAATAAATTACGAGTAGACCTCTGAATTCAAATTAGGTACTTACCTACTCTCAATTAATGATCAAAATTGTTTGTATTCTTTTAACCGACTTGGAAGTCGGCTAAAAACCTCCTTTTTGGAAAAAGGAGGTTTACAATTACTCGATTGTATGTTTTTTGTGTAAATTCTATGTTATAATTAAGCTTCGTTTTAAGTATTTGTGCTGTATAAATTTTTTGAATGTACTTAGTTTATAGTTAATAAGAGTCTCACTTTTGTATCATTATTATTTATTGAATTGTCTTAGTGGTAGCGTTGTTGGTGTAACAATAAAATAAAATAAATAAATTACTTGGGATCATACCTCCATAAATTTTACTGTCAATATCTACACTTTATCCATGCTTTTCACTTCTTGTTGACCTTATTACGAGTTTCCCAGGGTTGTTGATGTATTATATTATCAATACAAAGAGCCTGGACCAGTTCTAATTTTACTAACAACTGTTAATGCGCCTCTGGAAGACAACTTACGGCTGGACTTACACGCTTACAAATCATTTTGAACCTTATAATGACACTGTTGAGTATCATTTTAAACTTAAAGGAGTGAACTGGTTTACGAATTATTATTATTGACCTTATTACGTATGCGATAGAGTTTAGTATACATTGTTATTGTATTAACGCATAAGCTCGGTCAAGCTTATTTATGTAGGTAGTCGATAAAAGAATTGAACTAGAACTTCCAACGGCGATCGATTAGGTTTATTAAGAAACTACGCTTGTGGCTCCTTCAGACGATTCTTCTAGTATGTTTGGGTTTACTTTAACAGGTGCGTTTATCGTAAGTTAGAACCTATGTCTGGGAGTATTGTCTACACGTTGGAAAATCGGGATAGAAGAGTGTTAAATAGGTATTAATTACCTAATAGTGATATATAATGATACCAGGGAATTCAAGGCCTTATGATACGTTTCTTAGGGTTCCGTAGTAGAGCAAGCAACCCTTTTAGTTTCGAATTCTTTAGTTTAGGACCGTATAAAATCTTATAATTTAGGAGACCCTCTGATGCATGTGATTTTTTGCTGCACCCCTTAGTGTGGGGCATCGTTGAATATGTATTTTAAAATTAAGGTAGGTACAACATCATTTTGTTTACAGAGTGAGTCTTATGTACTATACTGTTAAATATTCTATGACATAGGTTAATTTTTCGTAATCATCATCATCATCTTCGTTATTTTCATAAACCGCGGTATGTAGCTAGTAAAATATCATTTAACCTGCCGCTGAGTCATACAAGAGGTATATGTTAGCATAGCATCGTTGAAAACCTAGGATTCCCATAGGAAAGATGAAAGGATATTGCCAAGTTTACTACAATACGGGCATTTTAAACAAACTTCCTATATGGGAGCCGATACATTGCTATTGGTCGGTCAGCATGAAACCGACTTCGCTTTCTTGTCAACAGTACCTTAGTTCTAAACAATACGGTACTTCAACGCGTGCAATTATAAAAACTAAAAACTAAAAAAAACCGGACAAGAGCGAGTCAGACTTGCCTACTAGTAGATAAAAGGGAGAATTTATATATTTTTTATATTTTCCTTCATAAATCGAAAAACATACATCGCAAAAATATTTAAAAACCTGTTTTAGCTTGTGCTAATTAAGCTCTTTCATATGATATCCCATATGATACGGTTAAAGCCATTTAAAATTTGGACCCTCCTTCCTTGCTAGACCCAAATTTTTGTGATTAAATTATATATGTCCCGTTTTCGGATTTTTTCCTATATGTGTACTCTAACACAATGCTTCTTGTCAAATTTCATAGTTCTAGGTCAACGTACCCCATAGGTTTTGATTCCCTTGTGAGTGTCGAAATGTGAGTTTTTTACGACATATTCGGCTGTAACTTTTTTTACGAAAACTGAGAAATTTGATTTTTCTTTCTTCAGCAAGAAACTATAGATTTGCGTATATGGTTTTAATTTCAACTCGATACCTTAACGCGTTCCCGAGATAAAGATCTTGAGACCCGGACAGACAGACGGACAACAAAGTTATCCTATAAGGGTTCCGTTTTTTTCCTTTTGAGGTACGGAACCCTAAAAACAACGCGAAAGGGGCTAACCGAGTTTTTAACAACAAACACTGAATAATCTTAACTAGTAAGAACGAACAGCATAGACTTTTAACAACAATACTTGCTGAAAAAAGTTTGTGCTCGCGGGGTTTACAGCTCTAATTCAAAATTGAGTATCGAATGTTTCTACCAAACATCAAAATCGGTCGATAATAATTTTTTCTAATTATCTAAAATCTAAAATTCTAGCAAACTTTCCTCTTTTTTCCGAGATTTCGGAGCTATTTGTTACGACAACCTCTTGAGCAGTACTTACTAATTTTTTTATCATCCCTGCTTGTACAAACTGTCCCACTGCTGGGAACGGGCCATCTTCTCATTGTGAGAAGGGACTTACTATTATTTACTTATATTTATTTTTTTTGTTTAGAATTAAGTATCTAATCGTAATCTAATCTAGTATAGGAAATATTATCAAAATCCGTCAGTGAATGACGCACGCGACGCGTACCAAAAAGGAAGATCTCGTCGATCTAGAAGATACTTCTCGCTCCATTCTCGGCCACACTGTCACTTAACATCAGGCGAGTTGGTGGTCAATCGTAGATCTATAATGTATAAAACAAAAAAAGAAAGTATTTTTGCTAGTTGATGCAGACCTTTCGCTCACTCAGTCAAATGTGTCACCATTATCATACCATTGACTGAAGAACTTTTTTTTTGTAATTTTTACTTATACACTTACACACACACTCTGTATGTGTTTAAAACTCTGTAAGTGTGTATCTGTAGAGAACACTTACTCTGTAAGTTGTAATGTAACGTGAAATAGAATATGATTTGACAGCCGGTAGTCCAGTTATAATGACAGATATCAGTGACAGTATCCGTCTGTTCTTCGGACATCCGTCACTGCGTTGCAGTGTTCCATGGGCAGTACTACGAGTACCAAAGTAAATTACATTAGCAAATTGTACAGCTAAATGGTGTGAGAGTCGAGCATGGGAAATGAAGATAGCTGGCTACCCATGCTGCAGGCGGAGCTATCGACCTGATTTGAAGTGTACACACGGTCAGACACGACTTACCCAACTGCCGGATGGAGGATAAAACAGCGTTTGAAAGTTTGTTTGACTGGTATGTGTCGAGTGGCCTAAAAGGCTACACCGATTTTGAAACATAAAGTGGTGTTTGAAGGTTTGTTAGGAGTCAGTATCTATTAAATCATCTGGTAGTCTTAAAAGATTTTACAGATTTTGAAACAAAAAGCGGTGAAAGATGTTTTGTTTGACTTAATTTGTCTCATTTAGTAGCTTAAAAGGCTTCAACGAAAAACTGTGTATGCTAGTTTGTTTGACTGTCTCTATAACATATAATAACATATAATAGCCTATAAGATTAAATATATGAAAGTTTAGTCGAGTTTCTCAAATGGCCTACGACACCATTGTTTACAAATAGAGGACATCGCTAAGTAAGTAAGATTTTTCGTCTCTGAGCGACGTATTTTAGATTTGTATTCCAATATATAGCTTATAACTCTCAAAAAGTAAATATTAACTCAACTACGCTCAATGTACCTCGCACATCAAAATCATTAAAAAAGTTTAAGGATACAAAAACAGATGTATTAGGATACTACATAAATAAATACATTCAAAAAACATAATCCTACTATTTAAGTAGTCAATCGAACTTGTAACTATCCTAGTGTAAGTAAACCTACCATTACTAACCAATGCATCAGTTGCAAACTGTTAGAAGTGTATGATGTGGTATAGAGGTCGTATAAGGGGCGTGAGTAACACGGCAGCTCGTGTACCGGCCACTGTCTCCACTCTAATGAGCTGTAATAACTACCACCCAGAGAGACGCTCGTGCGGAACGCTTACTATGGAGATGGCTTCTTATTCTTTTATTTCTGCCAATAAACTATTTTATAGTTTGGCAGAAAATTTAATATGTATTATTGTACTTTTTTCTGGAATAAATGCTTTTTTTTTTTACGGACAGCTAGATGCACGATAAAGCGTTAAATGGCGGAAATGACAAAAATTATAAAAGAAACGAAATTGTGGAATACATTATTTGGGTAAATTTTGCCTGAATGTAATCTGAGTCATAAAACGCAACGTCGCGTCGCTCAAAATAAAGCAGTTAGTGGATTCAATGACAAAAAGTATAACTTGAACTTTTCTTACGATAACATACAAAACTGTGACTGAACTGCATCCCTTACGAAAACGAAACAGGTTTTTTTAGTGTAATTAATAATTTCATTTGCTGAGATGATGACAATGAAGAACTATCAAAACAAAAACAAAAAAATATTAAAAAATAAAAACAGTCACAAGAAGTCCACTGGCGAACGTACTAAGTAAATAACTTTATAAAAATACTAGTTGGCAGCCAGCAGGCCTGTAACGAAAGTTTTCCTGCATGCCAGTCTTATATAGGTAAGCATTTTGTAGCTTATTGACCTATGCTGAGTTTGATACATGGTCTCAATCACCAACTTTTTCATCCGCCGTGCTATGTCTGTGACTTTTGTCCGTCTTCAAATCACTTCAATATTGATTCGATCTCGTAAAGAGACTCCAAGCACAGCCCTCTCCGTAACTCGGTACACGACTTTGAACTTCCTTACAGTTACCATGAAATTGCAATACTCAATTGGAATTACTCTCAATTTACAGGTTTTTTAAATATATTTTATTATTCATGTAATGACATTGTATTTAAATTTTTGATTTGTAATTAAATGGATTATTTTTATTTGACATAATATTGTATATTGCACTTACTCATTATAATCATCTCAGCCTTAAGAAGTCCACCGCTGGACATAGGACTCCCCCATGGATTTCCAAAAATACCGATTGGAAGCGGCTTGCATCCAACGTTTTCCTGCCACTTGTATGAGGTCATCTGTCCATCTCGTGGCTGGTCTTCCTACGCTGCGCTTGCCGGTACGTGGTCTCCACTCGAGAACCTTTCGGCCCCACCGGCCATCAGTTCTACTATTAATGTCTAATGTCTATTAATTAGTTAATATTATTAATGTCTGTGGCATATAATGTCAGCGTTGTAGTCTAGTAAAAATAAGATTTGTGACAACATAAAACAACCAAGTATATTGTTATTTAAATAAATGTAGGTACTGGTGTTTTGAAATACATTTGACACAATTTCATAATTATATTATAAAAGCTAATTTTGTTACCTTTACACGCTCAAACGGTTGAACCGATCGTTATTAAAAATGAGTATAGAGATAGCTTTGGACCTGGACACGGACATATCCTAATTATTATCATCATAATCATCACCGTTTTTCATAACTACGCGAGTGAAACCGCGGAACGCAGCTAGTCTATAAATCGGAGATTATTGATATATGATTTCTAGTTATTTTCCTATCATAATTTCAAAGAATCCTCCAATTGCAAATACTGTGATCTGCTCCATACAAACGGATTTATTTTTACTAGACTATTGCTTTATAAGCCTTCTCCGCGTTATCCAGCTCCGAGTGGTATAGTCGTCCCGACGACTTCATTAGAGCGCGTCAACTGTCCGGTCACGACGCAACTCGAACCAGCGTCCATTCCATTGGCTCTTTACTTTACCGATATATTGTACCATTTTATTCAGGGAATTGATTCATATATACATACGGAGCTCTGGTATTTCATGTGGAGGCCTCCCATGTTGTTTTACGTGGGTTTTATCAAGTTTTTAGGGTTCCGTACCCAAAAGGTAAAAACCCTATTACTGAGACTCCGCTGTCTGTCTGTCCGTCTGTCTGTCCGTCCGTCCGTCTGTCACCAGGTTGTATCTCATGAACGGTGATAGATAAACAGTTGAAATTTTCACAGATGGTGTATTTCTGTTGCCGCTATAACAACAAATACAAAAAATAGAATAAAATAAATATTTAAGTGGGCTCCCATACAACAAACGTGATTTTTTTGCTCGTTTTTGCTCGATATTGATAACGGCAACAGGTAGATGCTTGAAATATTCACTAAATATTGAGTTACATTATTCACTTTAAAAATAAATGATTAAATTAAAATAAAATTTATATTTAAGGGGGGCTCCCCTACAACAAACGTGATTTTTTTGCCGTTTTTATAGATAATGTTATAAAACCCTTCGTGCGTGAGTCCGACTCGCACTTGGCCGGTTTTTATTTAGTTAAATGAAAAATGAATCTTCGCCAAAGAATATAATTTTAACGTCTTTAGGTCGCGAGTGAATCGATTTCTTCTATGCAAGCAGGCTCCTTCATAAACCGGAATAAAAGGGAATTAGTGGTCAAGTGCAAGTCTATGAAAAAAACGTACTAATTCATATACATAATGTTTAATTATTAGTTTGAAACTAATAATAATTACAATAATTTACATGGTTTGAGAAGAATATGGCTCGATATACTCGCCAGGTCTACTGTTCCCAGAATTATTACCTGCCAGTTATCGTCATTTATTTTACAGAACAGTGCAATTTCTTACAATCGATATTCGATCCATCCTAACTCAAGCATGGAAAATTTAATATTCTCTAACGACTAGCAAACCGCATATTACAACAACATACTTCTCCCATTACTGACGACATGCGTGAAATTGCGAATCTATCTACATCTACCCAGGCAACGACATGAACGTCAATGTACCCATGACGACACCATAGACCACAGACAGACCATATGATCGACAACGTGAGTTAGTATTGTTATCGAAACTAAAGTAGTTTTGAAGTGAAAACTTCTTTAGCGGCGTTGGGCATTTTTGGGATGGGTAAAAAAATTAAACTCGCGTCAGGTGTCACGTGACCTGATCGAAAATTCGTAGTCCTAAGACGGCGCAGGGCGCTTGCTAGTAACAGACCAACGTACTAGATGTCACTTCTGCTTCTGAGTGCAACCCGTTATTTATTTTTGTTAGGCGTGACACTTGCGCAATAAATACAAATCTAACAAAATATTCATCAAAATAGATTCGGCCGTGTAGTAGTTTCTGGTACGATCTTGTCAAACATTTAATCCTCCTTTTTTGCCTGCGACGTGGCTTTGCCACATCTGCGGCTTTGCTTTGCCTGTACTTGGTTGAAAATAATTAGTATTGATTCAGTTAAATTTCGGTTTCTGCCACACTGGCGCTTACCATTAGGCGAGGCGGAGTTGTCACGTCAAACGTAGATCAGTTTCGTATAAAATAATAGTATTTTAATATAGAAACACCAAGCACGATGTACTAAAAATAAATCAGACCACACCATTCCCTACAAAGCATACAACTCTTGCTCATTTGCTGTTAGTCCTTTCTTAACAGTCTATTACAATATTATCACTGAAATCACGAAGCACACCAATCATTATAAAGACTTCGTTAGGCCCTAATAGACAATTCTAAAAGCTCAGATAAAATACCTAATAATCCCTCTACAAAGAGCAGAATAATAAAGAACAGAAGCGTAACCTCCATAAATATTGTCATTTTTATGGTACCGTACCGCAAAAGGAAAAAACGGAGCCCTTATAGGATTACTTTGTTGTCCATCTGTCCGTCTGTCCGTCGGCCAAACGTCGGGTTTAAAAAAAAATACGATGTATATTTTTCGGTTTATAAAGGAAAATATAAAAAAATATAACTTCCCCCGTTTATCTATTTGTTTGTACGGAACCCTCGGTGAACGATTTTAATCGCATAAATAAGTCATGGTTAAGTTTATTTAGGTATTTATAATCATTTAGGTCTTATTTATATACATACTTACGTAAGTATGTGGTAATGTCATGACATTTGTTATTAATATTTTTCGAAGTTGTCCATCTGTGTCCTATCTGCAACAAAACTAACAGGTAAAATTACGTCGGGACACCTTGGGTACTTAAACCCATTAAGGATTTCTGCAGATCGTGCGCGTTCTAGGGTTAGGACCCGGGGGCATTCTGAAAATAAAACTTTATTATTTTTTAAAATTACTAAAGTCACGCAAAAATGCCTAAGTAATATGAATTTAAAATTGATAGACTAACTTGATTAATTTTGACTGTCGCTAATTTGCTGTTGGTGGTGGATCCGGTAGTCTTATCTATATATATATAAAAATGAAACCCGTTTTCCGTTGTCACGACATAACATGAAAACGGCTTGACCGATTTGGCTTTTTTTTTTTTTGTAGTTTTCTAATACTCTGTACAAGGTTCTTACGGAAACAAATATTAAGAAAATCTCTCAGAAAGATTGAAAAATATACATTTAATTTTGCATATTTTAAAAAACGCGCGTAACGAATGTCAACGTCATTCAATTTAAAACAAAAGAATCTGTGGTAATCTGTGACAACACATAACCGCGTTAATAATAATTTTATTATGTTTTTGATAAAGTTCGTTTTGTTTTAAAGACTAAGTAGTTTTTTGTTTGCTAATAAGTGTTTGTTAATCACGGTAAGTTCACTTCACTTCATATCGATTTTTGGTAACTTTTGGTGACTACACAATATCACCGGGTCAACTATCTGAAATAATTTGACATGATAGACGTTTACGTAAACTTTACAGGAAAAATAAAACGATGTCTCTAGGTAGCAGCACTCTTGACAATTATATGTACTTGATTGACGAAATTTTGTTCAGCCCCCGTATTCTGAACCCATTCGGTTTCGGAATCGATTCGATTTGTATATCTCCATCTCTCTCATTATCCATGGAAAAGACAGAGACGGAGATATACAAATCGAATCGATTCCGAAACCGAATGGGTTCAGAATACGGGGGCAGAACTCTCCGACTCTCTCTTGGTCGGTTTTGTGACTATTGACGATGATTTGACATTCGACTTCTAGGCGAAACGAAGTTCGCCGGGTCCGCTAGTATAAAAATAATAATAAATATTTGGGGGCATTTCATACAACACCATCTAGCCCAAACTAAGCAAAGCTTGTACTATGGAACTAGATGGCTGATAAAATACACATATACTTTTTTTTTCTCGTAAATACATACATATGATACATAGAAACACCCAGACACAGAACAAACACCCATGCTCATCACACAAATGTGTTTGCCGCGGGTGGGGATCGAACCCACGACCTACAGCTTAGCAGGTAGGACATACTAACAACTGAGCCACAAGGCCAGTCAATATCGTCAATGATAACTGGCCCATCTACAGTTTCAGTCTTACTCTGGGCCTTTGTATAGTGATACTCCATAACAATTTATCGTGGTTTTTACCTAAGCTTTACCCGAAACTTTAAGCCACACGAGCGTTACATAGCCGAGCGTGACGGCTCAGTCTCTTGGGTGTCTCGCGCGCTTCGTCTTACATCGCAACGGTTACTTAACAGCAGCTGGCGGTCAAGCACAAGATTACTTACGAATGATAAAAAACCTGTCCGTGTATTGTTGTAGTTATTTGCAGGTGTTGCAGAATGCCCCATCCCTCACTATCTCCCGGGCTATCGTTAGGCGCGCGCCTCGCGCCTCTAATTTGTAATTACGTGTGCTCGCTGGCTATTAAGCCATTACTGGCTCCACTTGTAGATTGCTAGCTATACTTACTCGCTGGTATTTAGTACTGGAGAAGAATCTACTTATTTGCCAGTTGGCGTAATCATTGGTTAGTAGGACTTGTGCTAGCCATGGCACTATATTTATAGTAATATTTCTTTTGTTGCTATAACTGATATTGAGCTGGTGACAAAAATTGTTCAGTACACAGGTGCACGAATTGGTCGACGAGATGGTATGGTGGACTTTATGGTTAAAGTCTTCGTCGTTGGTTAAAGTGATCTTTCGACATCAGGCAGCATATTTAGCACCCTAAAACTTGTTACTAAGTTACTAAATTCGAACAGCTGTAGACCTCACATGTTCAAACTTTTTGCAACAATTGTTTAGCTAGGGTACTAGCTAAAAAATATATTTCGTCTATTTCAAAAAGTTTATGCTCTCGAGGTTTATTGCTGATATTCTAAAGTTATATTGAGAATTTAATTTCGAATATGTCTGCAAAATATTATCGGTCGACAAATGAAATGACCTAATAGCAAATTTCTCCTCTTTTTAGAGATTTCAGAGCTTTTCGGTTTCGACAACCTTTTGGCCTATTTTGGTCATAATTTATGTATTTAAACTTTTTATTTAGACTTGCTTACCAAACAATCCTTGCTACATTATCCAAATTGGTAAGTAAATGGTGCCACACTAAACTTTCCTCCTATTTAAAGAAAATACACTTACGAGTGTAATCAAAAATCCCCAACGGCAAAAACAAATCTATAAAAATGTACCTATACCAAGTTTCGTCAAAATAAGTTGCAAAACACGGCCGTATGAGACTATCAAGGAACATCCAGACAGAAGAAAAAATAATCCAGTTGGTCGAAAAACCTATATATTGCTTCATTCACTCGGTCAATGATGTGGGTGAGTGAAGGGTAATGACTTCTTAAGGTAGGGTAATTAATAAATTGTCTAAAGTATACTTACCCTTCATCCTTTACAAAATAATTTTACAAGCAAAACCCCATGCCTATACTAGTTTCACACAAACACAGCTAATTGGCAAAATAGTTCCCTCGATCGTAAATCAGGGATTCGAACCCGCTACCCTTGGCCCCGAGTCCGGGTCGGCTGCTTTGCATTTCGGCTTAATTAAATGGTTAATACATTTGTTTCGCGACCCGCCCTTATCACACAAATACCAATTTAAATGCCACCTACATGGCTATAGCTATAATTACGAGTATTATAGTCAGTATGCACATCGGAAAACTTAGTAAATACAACACATTTTTTTATCTTATTTTTTATATTATCTAACATTAGTTAACTAAAAATAGTTGTTGTTTAAAAAGTAAAATTCGTATTGAGGGTTTATGCGCAGAATGCTGAATTCTCAAAATGATTTAGAAGGACTAGTTCTCATAGTGGGATTTTCTATAAGTGCCTGGTTCTAATAATAGCCAATTCTCAAAATGGGCAATATTAAAAAGGTTAAGTAAACTATGCTAGCTGGGCTCCGCAGTTATACCCGCGTAGTGATGAAAAGCGATGGTGATAGGGAACAGTGGTAATGAAGTGATGATTGTAGCCTCTGTCCTTTCCGGGTCCTCAGCTACCTATATCTGTACCAAATTTCATAACAATCGACTCCGCCGTTTGGTCACGTAAAGTTAACAAACAGACAGACAGAGAAATTAATTTTACTTTTATTATAGGTATTATTATTTTAGATTAGTTAGAATGTACATGATAATATGGTGTAGGTGTGTTTATGAGGTTGTGTATATGAAGTTTATCTGACCGTAATCCACAATTAGTTTTATTTTGAACCGACTACGGCGAAGGAAAAGGGAGGGTTATGTTTTTGACCGGTATGTGTGTATGTACCTATGTATGTTCATCTGTTCCCTCGTAACTTCCAAACTACTTATCACAATTTAACAAATGCTGTGTCATTGGAAGCGTCTTGTTGACGTCTTATCGTCTTACGTCTTGTCGTCTTGCGGATTTTGAGAGACCTTTGTAAAAGTTGCCATTCTGAAAGTAGACATATGTATGTTAGTATGATAAAAATCGTATGCCATTTGACAATGAGGCATTATGCGCCTAAACCGTATTTAGGAAGCTTAGAGGTAAAACAGTTGTGATCGGACTATCCACAGACACAGTATACTAGATAACAGCAGACTTCTCGACGTAGTCCACAAGGACGAGCCGTACTAATAACCGATGTGTGCGACAGACGAGGTTGAAATTGAGGACACCTTCCGGCTCGATACAGTGGAGCCTGTTCTGTGCGTAAAATATCTTCTACAAGCCGAATCAGTTTTAACCCGACTGCGCAAGATGGTTATGTTACCGAGTGAATGTTTTGAACGGTTTTTTGTTTGATGGTATATATGTATATGTATATAATGTGGGTATATAATGTTTCTATATTACCTCCTACAGCCTAAAGGCTTGACCGGTTTTGATTTGTGAGGTGACATTAGGCTCGTCTTCAATTCCCGAGTGACATATTTTTGTAATAATAAAATACTTAGTACAACTGTTGCAATATATTTAAACTGTTCAATTCACTTTTTCAATTCAATGAACTTTTTCAACTTTTAACAAAACTCTTGGAAAAAGTGTTTTCACAAGAACAATTTTTGAAGAATGCTTGTTTAAATACATTTCATACAGGCTTTGCGCATATTTTCTCGCGAAAACGAGGCAGTTATTTTGCGATCCAATTTTAATAATTTTCCTCTCTGAGTCAGTTTTTCAGGTTCTTAAACTTTAGTGTAAGAACCTGAAAAACAGACTTTAATTTAACGATTTATCGTTAACATCTTGTATAACATCTTGTATACATTCTTTACACAATCTTCATAAACATCTTTCATCCATTTGTTATTATTTCCATGACCTAATTTATATATTTAGCAGTTTTCCTTTAAAAAATAAAATATGCTACTGATTTACTACTTGTACTTATTCAAATAAACGCCAAACTTACTTACTTACTTACTTGATTACTTGTTGGGAATTTAAATTAATTCCCAACAAGTAATCGTTTAAAAAACTTTAAAAAAAGCCAATACTTACGCAAATTCAAAATACGTAATTCGATTACTTGATTGACTTATTTTTCCAGTTATTTTTTTAAACCAAAATACTGAACCGGTTTTGATACAATTTCTATGGGCCCAACTGGGAAGTATTTCCTATCAAACAAAAAAAGATTTTTTCAAATCGGTCCAGGTTTACTCGAGTAATCGGGGAACATACATAAAAAAATGATTCCGACGAATTGTGAACCTCCTCTTTTTTGGAAGTCAGTTAAAAGCGCTGTGAGTTTTCCAATCGAGCTCCATCACTATGCAGTCGACGTAACATCCAAAACGAGTGCCTCCTTCCAAAAAGGTTTTACCTGGTTTATTGTAATAATGGCCGCCAGCCGCCAACCGGACGTGCTTAGATAATTGCCTAATTGATCGCAAACTATTCATTAACCGGGGACGCGTTATTACAACACTGGGTAAGCTTTGGACTTGGGACAAATCAGAAACCTTCAGTCTCCTAGCCAGATTTTGACCAATCCGAACAGAACCGAACATTTTTGCTCCAAACTAAAAGGAAGCGGCTTGCATCCAGCGTCTTCCTGACACTTGTATGAGGTCGTATGTTCACCTTGTGACTGGTCTTCTTACGCTGTGCTAGCCGGTGCAAGTCATCTCGCTCGAGAACTTTTCGAACCTCATCGACCGCCAGTTCTACGTGCCATATGCTCTGCTCACTGTCGATTCAACTTGCTAATCCATCGTACTATGTCGGGGATTTTTGTACATCTCGGGATCTCTTTATTTCTTATTCATCTCGCCGAGAGATCCCGAGCATAGCCTTCCTCACTTCCTCATAATTCGTTGCGTAACATCGAGCTTCCTTATAAGAGTCCCTTAGTGAGTGGCCACGTTTCAGTAGCTGAGATGATTATGAAATCTTCAAAATGTTCGAGGTCCTCATCACCAGCGGTCGCGTGTCGGTCAACCGTAGCAGGCGCGGCGTCAGGAGGTCACGGCGGCTTCCACGACTAATTGCCGTGTCTATACCAATATTTGACATCAATTAAATACCACACGCGGTTTTTTTAATTATTTGAATGCGGCGCCGGCTTTCTTTGCTTTATGCTTGCTTGGTAATCCTGGGACAAGAGGGCGGGCTTAGAAAGGAATCTTGAACATACAGGATGTAACAATGAGTGGCTTAGCTTTTTTTAAATTTAATTGAAGGTAAACTTTTTGTATGCAACAGCTCATTTTTTCAGGTTCAGTGTCATTATAAAATCCTAACTGATGTTATAGGTAAAGGCGAAAGTACTGTCTCTATGTCTGTTTGCTACCTTTTTACGACCAAACCGATTATTATGAATTTTTGATATAGAGATAGCTAATATCCTGGAGACTGACTTAGGCTACATTTTATCGCCATCATCACCACTGTTTACCATCACCATCGCTTTTCCTATTGCATTTTCACAAAATGCTGTAGTAAAAACTTTCAGTTTTCAAAAATTTGTTTTGAACTCTGTGATTACAACAAGTACTAACACTGAGAGACTATCTGAATTATTAATACTCAATACAACAAAATATTTAATAGAACATACATGTACAAAAAATAAGAACATTAAATTGAACTACCTCTCCTACGTCAGTCAAAATTAAAATAAAATCAGCAGCAATACCTAAAATATTAATAAGCAAGGGCGTCGCCAAGGGGGGGGGCAGGAGGGGCAGCTGCCCCCCCCCCCCTATAGATTTAAAAAAAATTGCCAACTGCAAAGCAACCAAAGTCCTAAGGCAGGTATTGTACAGGTACAATTGCATGTTTTTCATGTTTTTCTCATCCTCCATAATATTAACTCCCCTAGGCTATGGGCCGACGACGCCCTTGTTAATAAGTACATCGAAACAAAGCAAACAGGCCAGTGTGACAGAAGCGGCCTCGAGCGCGGGCGCCGTCAGACAAACAGACAAACACGCCGGCTTTGAGACGCGCCGACAGACGAATTAGCCGCTCTCTGTTTATACTCACTGCTCACTCACTGTGCCACTTGAGACGAGAGGTTTTGGACTCTTGGGCTCAGTTTGGTTTGACCACCTACAACTTACAAGCAGGTAAGTATTTTATAGTTTTGGCGTGGTTATACATTTACAATAAGTGGCCAAGACCGTGTGGAGACACGCATATAGTAAGGGTTCCGTAACTAAAGATGTACCCAATCTAAAAGAAACTAAGTGCTTGACGAGTATTGTTTGTTTAGACCACTTTGCAAAATGCCCAATGAGTTATATACAATAATGATTTAAATGTTTTACATAGTTATCGCTGTATCTCGAAAAGTTGTAATCACAGTGTTCAAAACTGTTTTGTTGAAAGTATTTGATTTTGGCCTACTGCCATGGCTAATGATGAATTTCTAGAACTAATAGTTTATATTTATACATGTAGGGGACACAATTTATCACTTTTGACGGGCTATATCACGCAAACATCACATCTGAGAAAAAAAAACAAACTTTAGTCTTATTTTAAAAACTTATTTTACTCTTATTTTTGAGAGGTTAAAAAATTCACCCCCCTTCTTTTATACTCGTATGTATGGACTACCACCCCTATTTTCATTTTATAGCGGTTCACGAAACACATATAGGTAGGTACATACTAAATTTTGTTAATGTAGAGCTGATAGTCTCTGAGTAAAGTTACGACTTACGAACAGACAGACAGACGGACTTGGAGAAATTATAGACGGGCTTCATGGCTCAGTGGCAGTACGTCTGCCTTCTGAGCTGTTGGTCGCGGGTTCGATCCCCACCCAGGGCAAACATTTTCTGCCGAGCATGGATGTTTGTTCTATGTCTGAGTGTTTACCTATATGTATCCTATATAAATACTTACGAAAAAAGTACTTAAGTATTCTATCAGCCATCTGGTTGCCATAGTACAAGCTTTGCTTAGTTTGGGGCTAGATGTTGTTGTGTTAATATCTTCCAGTGTTTTTAGTTACTACGGAACCCTAAAAATAGATTTTTGGTACCTTTATAAATCAGTATTCAAAGAAAGATAGCTTAGTATGAAGTACAATAAAGATTATTAGGGATAATTACTTGTGAAACTACACACTGTGAAATAATTATAGAATAAAAAACTGGAACAACCGACTACAAAATGCTCAATTTTGGTTTTAAAAACCAAACTACTTAACTTATTTTGGTGAAATTGAGACCATCTATGGAAGCAATCTCAGTGTACCTATATCGTTCAAAACAAAAAATAAAACGGCCAAGTCCGAGTCGGACTAGTGCACGAAGGGTTCCGTACCATTATCTATAAAACGGCAAAAATCACGTTTTTTGTATGGGAGCCCCCTTAAATATTTGTTTTATTCTGTTTTTTACTACGTATTTGTTGTTATAGTGGCAACAGAAATACATCATCTGTGTACAAATTTCAATTGTCTAACTATCACTTGTTCATGAGATACAGCCTGGTGACAGGCGTACGGACAGACAGACAGCGGAGTCTTAGTAATGGGGTCCCGTTTTACCCTTTGGGTACGGACCCTAAAAAATACAATTGTTAAATATAGACCTAATTCTACAACCTGCATGTAGAAATATAAACATTATCTTACAAATATAAAGTAAGAAACCCTTTATGATCGGGTTACACTCGTCAGGGTTTTTAGCTTCACAATTATTATTAATCTTCAATGTTTCTCAAAAATGGCTGTTCAGCTTCTTGCCTCAAGCGCCAATTACTAAATCGTCCTGAATCTAACTGGCTAACTGGCATAACTCTGTTTTATCAGCCAATGGTATGGCAGCTGTCGTCAATTTCCGTCAATTTCGCGAGGTATTCGATGTCCACTTCAAAGCTATTGAAGGTGATCATTAAGGAGGTATACAAAAACAGACAATGCCTCGTGCCTCGTCTTGACCACCTTTACGGAGCTTTCAGACTACGCTATTGTATATCAAAGTTTCAGAAAACATAGTTATTCATGCTCTCAAATTCAAGACGGTCTTTTTAGAAGAAAATAGATTTATTTTATTGAAATAGGTTCAGTTACAGATATTAGGCTTTATAATATGCAGTATAAATAATAATATATACTCAACTAGAACATGTACAGTAATTATAGTTAAAAAAACTGAAATAACGACGTCAAAATGCGTAATTTTGATTTAAAAATCATATTACTGGACTGATTTTGATGAAATTTGTATGGGACCACCTGAAAAGTGGACCCTTTCAAAAATGTAAATAATTTTCCAAAACGATCCAGGCGTCTTGGAGTAATCGGGGAACAACATATAAAGATTCCGACGAATTGAGAACCTCTTCCGTTTTTACCGACTTCCAAAAGGAAGTCGGTTAAAAACATTGTGAGCTTAAAATATTCTATTTTGCTGAGTGCTTCCTTAAACAGCACCTTTTTAGCTCCCTGCAACACATTTGAGATCGTTACACCGAGCTCCAAGGATTTTATCGAATTAATTAATTACAAGAAAAGTATGGTTATCAAAAGCACAACATTTGGTTTGGTCTATTCTCAAGTTTTAGGAGCCAATATGAAATATCTGCGAATATGAAAGCTATTCATTGCAGTTGTACACAGTTTAAATAAAAGCAATAATTAAAAATAAATGATAAGAGTAAATATGTTAATAGCATAATGCCCAATTCTCAAAATGATCAATCAAAAATTAGTTATGAAAGGACTAATTATACACATAACAATTTCTAGGAGTTGCTAATTCTTACAATGACAAATTATACAAATGACAAATTCATGCAATAACCATATTTAACTAATGCCTAATTCTCAAAATGGACAATCACTTCTATGACAAATAGTATCTCTTAAAAGTATTTCTCTGACGCATTCGAAAGTGTTCTTCCCATCGAGGCTCATTGATAAGCTTTATATGACTCAGTTGGAATTCGTTAAGAGTAGAAATCATAGACTTTTATAGATACCCCAAGTGTGTGTACCTAGCGTGTCTACAGTAAGATAAAAAATCACAGTTGCCGACCTAAGATTTATTTCATTTCAGGTGATATATACTTCCGATTCAATATTTTGTCAACTAGTTACTAGCGTACAAGCCCGCGGATGCATTGGGTTGAGTAGATTTCGCGCGGATGGAACATTCCATCACAAAATCGTTTGTGTGAACGTCACAGTCGATACCAAAAATGTGGCACGCAAGGTTTATACATAAATGAAGTCACATGCTTCATCTACTATGTCTGTGGTAGAAATATACCAATTACATATAAACGATCTTCATCACATGTGGAGAGAACCCATTTTAGAATATACTTAGTTTATTAAGAATATGAAGGCTTAAAATAAGAGAAGCCTCTAGCTAATGTACTACATGCTATATTTTTGTTTATCTGTAATCTTTCTTCCAACTATAAATAAATAAATAATTGTGGACATTTCACACAACACCATCTAGTCCAAGCTAAGCAAAGCTTGTACCTACTATGGAACTAGATGGCTGATAGAATACATATATACTTTATTTTTGTAAATATATATATATATATATATATGGTGCATAGAAACACCCAGACCCAGAACAAACATCCATGCTCATCACACAAATGTTTGCCCTGGGTGCGGATCGAATCCACGACCTACGCTACCTATGGTGGCGTGTTCTGAAGAAGTCTCACATACACCTGCTTATGAAGGACAAAGGTGGCTAATTCGTTTTCTATTGCGCAAAAACATTTAAATGTGGCTCAAAACTATTACAAATGACAAAGAGTCAAAAGACCACCGTCGAAGCGGAGCCAAAATATCGGCCATTCAAACTATTGTGGTCGAAGAACCAATTGAAACTACACATAAATTTCGTTTCAATACACTTAAATATAAATTATAGCTGTTAAAGAAAACCATTCAATCTTTCTGTATATTATTTAACCGTTATTTTTTATTTATTTTTATCAGCCCTGTTTGTAAAAACTGTCCCACTGCTGGGCGCGGGCTATCTTCTCATTGTGAGAAGGGTAAGGCCATAGCTACCACGCTGGCCAAGTGCGGGTTGGCGGACTTCACACATCTTTCAAGATCATTGAGAACTCTCAGACATGTAGGTTTCCTCACGATGTTTTCTTTCACCGTTTGAAGTTGGCAGCAATCAACAATACGCACATATCTAAGTCAAGTGCTATCCATCTTTTCTTTAGCTGTTATTGAATTTTAATAGTAATGTGTGTTGTCTCAGATTAGGGAAAAAACTAGATGGAACGTATAGGTGCCAAAAGTAAAGCAATTTTTGAAAAGACATGGTAAAGGACACGACCTTTACGAAGGCACTTCACTATATTTCTCATTGAAATGCCCAAAATTCGTATAGGTACAATGATTTCGTTCCACGCACAGGAATGGAACTCCTTGTCACCTTTTTTCTCTCTCTCTCTCTTCTCTGTTTACTGAGAACTATACTTAATCTTGGATATTTCAAGTCTAGAGTGAATCTTCTAGATCGACGTGCTCCATCCTCGGTCTCACCATCGCTTGCCATTAGGCGAGTTGGTGGTCAAACGCACTTCTATTAAAAGATATTATTCTACAGTTCAGACTGCTACTGACTGTGTAATTCACGTTAAAACATCTGTTCTTCATTAACAATGAACTTCACACAATGCCCTTTTAAAATATCTTCTTAACTTCGTACTCTGTCACAATAACAAACCCACTAAGTCATATAACTCTAAACTAAAGTTATAGTAAATGTTATTGTGGCATGGTTGTAAGTGTTGAAAGTTGTTTAATGGTCTAAAGATGGCCCATGGGCGTGAAACACGATGATTTTCTGTCATATTTTAAAGATTTAGCGTGAAGTTGGCGCCATGTGGCTCGAGTTGAGCTTTCATACGCCGGCGATGTAGTATATGCAAAACCATGACTCATGGCTCAGTGATAGCACGTCTGCCTTCTAGTTATAAGTCATGGGTTCGATCCCGATCCCGATCCAGGACATACATTTCCGCTGAGCGTGGATGTTTGTTATGTGTTTGGGTATTTATTTGTATCATTATGTACATAATATGCGTAATAAAAGTGGAGCTAACGTTTTATACGAGTTCTTGGAATGTCCACCATTAAACAATGTCACTTTCTCGTGCTTCTTGCCATCCGCTAGAAATAAGGGCAGGGTGGAATAAGATGAATAAATCCGGCAAAGTACGAGTTTCACTCGCACACCGAGGCTTCCGGACTCCTATGCATGATACATAAACCTGAAAAATGACACCAGAGTTGAACTGAACGCTGAACTCAACAAAATGAGATTTATATCTAAGAAATAAAATAATTTCACATATTTTCTACAGTAGGAATACATTTAAATACTAAGTGTTCACATTCAATATTAAGTTCAAATAATTAAATGTTACAGACCTATTTTCTTTATCTAAATTTTTTAACACTAATGTACTTGCTTTATTTTAAATTTATGTCACATGATATGGACAGACAGTCAACGAAACGTTCACTTGTCATTTTTCATTTTCTTTTTTGTGGAATCAACAAAAATCATCAATCTCACAGTTATTGCACAATAAATTCCCATTTTTTTCCAAAAACTATTTACATAAGCTTGTCCCGCACTTGACCAGATTTTAGTGTTTGTTGATTTACATTAAAGTAAACCCTACAATCTTGCTAATGTTGAGACTTGTGTTTATTACTGCTCAAAAGATACAGCCATTTAGGACAAAGCACGCACCCTTAGTATGGAAGCCTAAAAAATATACGGTACGAATTAATAGCCTCCTCCGTTTTTGAAGTCGGTAAAAAGCAGCATGTAGATCTAGTATGTATGTTCAGTTTTCAAATATACTATGGTGGCACGGCGAGCGAGACACGGCGGCAACGCTGTTTGTAGTCAATTATAATAACAACACAATGGGATGAATTTGTTTCTAATGAAACACCATACACGCCCACTTCAAGCTTTTGTTGAAACGTGGACAGTAAAAAATAAGAAGCCATTTCAATTTCAATGTATAGTTGACAAAATGAAAAACCAAACTATTGAGTAGTATGTTCCATTTACATTGTCAAGTTCTCAGTGGGTTCTTCACGGAAGATGTTATACTCCTAGAGCTAACAAATGCTCTCGTGACAATATTGATGCAGTCTGGGAACATTATTTGGATGCAACAATCATACTCACACTAATAATATTACGAAAGTTTGTGAGTGTGTTTGTATGTTTGTTACTTCTTTACGCTCAAACGGCTAAACCGATTTCGATAAAATTTGGTATGGAGATAGCTGACATCCTAGATTAACACAGAGGCTAAATTTTATCTCGAAAATCAATATCTCCTTTGGCATAAATTATGTAAAACAACGTGTAACACCGCGGGGCGCAACAAGAATAGAATATAGTTTACTTTGATGACATTTTTTCCAGATATTTTGTTTCAAAACCCAAAGCACTGAACGGATTTTGACAAAATTTATATGGGACCACCTCTAAAGTATTACCTACCAAACAAAAAAGAATCATCAAAATAGTTTCATAATTGGCGAAGTAATCGCGTTACAAACATGCAAAAAAATACATACAATAGAATAGAAAACCTCATCCTTATTCGAAGTCGGTTAAAAAAGCCAACTTTAAACATACACAGTTACACACTCTGCATGACATGACGTTATCCGTTTTTTCTCGTCTCCAAAATGGCGGAGCGAAGGAGCCATTTTGCGTTGGCAATGTTAATTGGCCGATAAGAGGGCTCCCTGAATATTTTACTCGCGCAAAAACTTTTATCTTGGAACGATTAAAATGCCGTTCGGAGATCGAACAAATGACTTCATGTATAGGGAATACAGTACACAAGGTTAGTTAGTTACAGTTGTGCTGAGTAGCGATCGAACCCGTGACCTACAACTTAGAAGTCAGGCATAAATATTACCAGCTGAGGTGTGAGGCCAAACAAGTGACAATGACAACTTTATCGTTTTGTTAAATTTCGCTTATTCATATAGCTTGACAGTAACAATAAAATAATGACGATATAAAAAACTAAAAAACACGCTTCAAATTTTTGTATTGTCATCAGTCCCCGATAAGTCTACAAAGTTCGAATGAAATCTGACCGTTTGAAGTGGGTCAAAATCAAGTTTAAAGGAGTCGGTTACAAACAAACAAACAAACATGCATACAGGTGAAGCTAATAAAAGCGTGTTAAAAATGAGACACTTTCAATTGAACGGAATATAAATAGAAATGCTACTCGTACTTCCAACTTCCAAAATTGTGCCTTTTACTTACGTAACATGAGTGAGTAGTGACAAGAAGACTGATGTATTAGCCTGTAAAGGCTTACTAAAAGTTGCTCCATTGAGCTAGAGGCAACTTGCATTCTAAGCATATTACTTCTATATTCTAAGGCTACATTATTTACTGTTTTCCACCGTCATGATATATTTTTTGTTTGACCACTCCTGTGTAGGTTCGCGACACCTTTTGTTATGTCAATGTCATCCTTCAAAATGGCGGATAGCAAAAGACTAGCTTTTGTAATAATTACGCTAGTAAATTAATTGGGTTTAGTTTAATTCTACTCAAACAGACGTACAAAATGATACAAAACAACTTTTAAGACTAGTGATTAGATATCTACTAGATCCATGTGCTCAATCCTCAGTCACGTCACAGCTTACCATCATGCAAGTTGGTGGTCAAACGTAGATCTATCTCGTAAAAAAAAGTAAAAAAAATAAAAAATCTATTCATTACTTTCCTTGCTTCCTGAAAGATTACCTCAGTTTTGTTATTAATTTATTTTATATGATATTAAACTTTATACGTATCAATAGAAAACCAAAACATACAATACAACTTCCTCCTTTTATGAAGTCAGTTAAATATACTTAAATTGTATTCAATTGTTTCGAAATCATAATGATGTCATCGCGATACACCCGTTGTCTTAGTTACCATATACTTAAACACATACGTCATTTTCTTCCGCTGTAATGTAGCCCAGATTTATTCTTAAAAAGCCCATAACTCTAGTTCTATGTTTAAAAATGACATTAAAATGACAAATGTCAGTTATTTACGCGCTACGCTCTATCAAACGCAGAGCACATTCATAGAGCACATTCCATAGACACACCTGCGCACGATTAACACGAATGTCAAAATAGAATCCAATGTCAAAAACGTTCCGTAACAGAGCAAATAACTAAATACATCATTAGACTAATATTTCCATTTTAAATTGGTGACATAGTGAGGTGCTTTATGCACGGAAAACATTCTTATCGATATTTTTTGTTTTGACATACGTTTTGGTAAGCTTAGTCATAATCAGTTTAGCCGTTAAACTTTTTAGAAATACGACATTATTTAATGTACTTAGATAGAATTAGTTTTAGTAATTGTAAAGTTTTTTTTAGGTCAAGATTGAGCAATTGGCATATTCATAATAAAATGTTCACAACACGTCTATGTCCACAAATGGACTTCTTATGGCTGAGATGATGATGATGACTTAAATCTTTTATAAATACTATATAGGTGCTAAACAAAAAAAAACTGCCTGAACTACGCACAGCAATTGGCTATAATGCCTACATAAATAATTACAAGTAGGTACCTACTATAAAAAAATCAAAAATACGACTTCGAAATACGCGATTTCTTTTATTTGGATGACGTATTTTTTCAAGCTATTTTGTTTTAAAACCCAAAGTACTGAACCGATTTTGATAAAATTTATACGGGATCACCACTGAAATAGGGCCTATAAAAAAATTATATCAATTTATAATTGGCGAAGTAATTACGTAACAAACGTACAAAAAAAGAAACATATAGTGTCTAATTGAGACCTCCAGCTTTCTGGAAGTCGGTTGAAAATAAGATTATATTAGAAAGTAAACACCATCATGTTATGAAAATCTATAAAACGGTATAATTCTCAACTGTTGTAAATTAATTGTAATAATAAATTGAACACAAATTTATTTTGCATATAGAAAAAAATATCATAGATAATATATCGAATTTGATATTCAAATTAGATAATATTTTTCCAATAGATCGACATCATATTATCCCATCACTAGCTAATCATTACCAAATGCCATAGACAATTTGTAACATCATAAATGGTCTCACGTTACATGACTCATAAAAAAATTAAGAGTTCGTTCATAAATCATATTTTTTTCGACGGCAAAAAACAACTAACGGCGAACTTTGTGATAATTGACGTGTTCCTGGTTACATTAGTGTAGTCACAGAAAAAAACTGACAGTAGGACATTTTGAATAACTTCATTTGTTATTAGTCAACAACGCCGTAAAACAGGTACTCGGTTAACTTTAGTTTTAGATTTGTTAATGAACATTTAACCTGTTAATTATTTTGGATAGAAGCGATAAGCCATACACTAATATGCTCTGAGGTATTAAAAATAATGTTACAAAGAAGGTTGTTATAATTTAGACGCATGTTGACATCGTTGCTACAAAACGAATAAACCTATTTGATTTTTCCCACCTTTTTTTTTTCAAAGTGGATATTATCATTAGTGTTCATTGATTTGCTTAAAAAATCGATTCTCAGGTCTTTTTACGTCGATGACGGTGTGTCAAAAATGATATTTGCTAGTTATAATGTACCTTCAAACTGAAAATTTATTCCGAAGTAGGTTCTTTCCTAGGTGTTTTTGCAACCTCACCAGACGGTACCAAAAAATCTTATTATTCATGTAAGGTTAAATTCCGATCCCTGGAAAATATGTGCACCAGTAAATGATAGAGTTCAAAACATATTGGATCTTATACACGTAGTTTTTTTTTTTAAATTAATTGTATTATGTATATAATTTGTTTTTTGTTTTTTAATTGTTAAGTAAGTGTGTAGTCAGGGTAAAACAAAATTACAGTAGGCAATCTAATTTTATTTCATCTACATGAACTAATGACACTGTTTCAACTGAACTGTGTCAGTGAAGTTTCAAAATGTAAGCTCATCAGTGCATAGATGAGATATTTGCTAATTAGGAACAAACTCATGTATAGTACCTATACTGAAGATTTATTCCAAACTTTATACAATCTCACAAGCACAAAAGAGTCCATAATGGTCCAACCAACATAGGGCCAATTCTGTGAGTCCAACCATTATAAGATTTGATAAGGTTATACAATCAACTATTTATTTAGACACTGAAATATTATCAGGCACTACATAAACTTAGTTAATAGTTTCAACATAATTCGGTGTTCTCCTTCAGCAGAAATAGGTATGCAGTACGCATTGAATTGAAATTAATCAATTTTTTTACGGATTTATCGTGCATATTTGACGTAATTGTAAGACCTGACGTTTCGATGTATAATGTCATCGAAACGTCAGGTCTTAAACTATAATTAGGTATAGGGTTTTGTAAAATTAGATCAACCCAAAAAAAAACGATATTAATGATATTAGAACCCGAAATGAGTAGCTAGCCTTGGTTAGTCTTTACCTTGGTGCAGTACAGACGCTTCGGCGTGTGAGTCTAACTACGTAGAATAAAAAAAGATCTAAATAAAATAACCATAGCCTATTAAGGTTCAGGTAATTAGGAGTTAAAAATCGACTCAGCATTTCTATTCGCCCGTTTCAGTATTTTGTTCTTTGAAATAAATTATTAATTTACCGTGATTTTCTTATATTATTAATTGACCGGATTTACCGTGTATATTTTACATAATTTAAAATGTACGCGATAAATCCGTTAAAAGATGTTACATTTCGTTGAAGTTATTGTTTTTATTTTGGCCCGATTAATTTTCCCGTCTTTTATTTAAGATTAGAGGTTGATATCGAGTTTTGTTTATCTCATCTCCATATTTGGAACTATCGGTATTAATTACTGCTAAAATAATATTGCCTGGAAAACCGGAACCGACGTAACGTGAACGTCACCAGAAGTTGTAGTTTTGCAGGAAAAAGTTATAATTAGTTGTTTTTGTAGGATGTATGTACGTATGTGTATGCCCAGATCCTGTTCCGGGTGTATTGTTAGAGTTTTGTTTTTGTTAATTAAATACTTATAAGTAATTAATTCAACGTGACAATGCTGGCAGCATACTGGGTACACTGCTAACCGGTAGTGGGTTTGAGCGTTTGGGTAATTTAATTGCTTTTTGTACTGCTTAGGTTCAGTCATTAATTCTTCGTGTCGATGTTTTTTTTTTTTAATTATTTGTTTAGTATGTTAGGTAGATGTACACATATATGTAGCTTGCAGGTATAATATTTTGATGAGTTAATATATAAATTCAAGAACATAGCAGAAACTAAGAGATCCGTAGACGTACGAAAGTCACCGATATTACAAAGCGGACTAGCAAGTTGAAGTGGCAGTGGGCAGGGCACATAGCACGCAGATCTGACGGCCGCCGGTGGGGCCGAAAAGTTCTCAAGTAGAGACCACGAACAAGCGCAGCGTAGAAAGACCAGGGACATAGACCTCCCCACATGGATTTCTTGAAGACCTGGAAATCCACGTGGAAGATTTATGTCCACAGTGGACTTCTTCTGGCTGAGATGATGATGATTGACGAAAATTCGCCTATTAACGTGTTATATATTCATTAAAGGGGAAAAAAACAACAAAATACTCCATTGTTCAATGTAGGTGCTAATAATATTTTTTCCGCTGTTGCTAAATTAAAATAATAAGTACTTAAGTACTTATGTCACTTTTTTTTTAATATATTATATATCTACGATTGACCACCACCTCGGCGACGGTGTGGCCGAGGATGGAGCACATCGATCTAGAAGACATTCTATTCTCTAGCCATGAAAATTCCAAGATTGTAGACTTCCGCAAGTTTCACGAACCCATGACTAATTATGACGTCATTTCATTTTTCTAGTAGGCACTAAAAACCTTATAGGGCAGTTGTAAGTATGTACAAAACTACTTACTTAAAACCATTTATATAAATTTCTATAACCGGATGTTAGATTATTAGGCCGGAATATTGTAGGTTTTAGAGATAACCTTTTTTGTCGAATATATTTTGTTTCAATTAGCTAAGTACGTAATTTCTATTAACACGAAAACATTTTACAAAGAAACATGAGATTATCTTTTAAAAATAAATTTTGAAACTAATTCATTTAACATTTTGTCAATAGTTATGTACACCCCGCGCATTCATAGCACCCCGCGTGATGCGATAGACAGATTGTCTGTCTCGCTTGCGCATACAAACATTTTCATAGATATAAAGTGATTGAATGAACTTATGAAAAATATAACCCCACAGAACACTAGAAAGCAACATCCAACTTTTCCGACAAAAATTTCATATTGATCCAAGTTCATTTTCATACATAAAAATCATTTTTACGTTAGTAATTTGTAGAAATAATTTTCTTGTGTGAAAATTAACTTGGGTCAAAATGTAATTTTTGTCAAAAACTGTGATATTGCTTTCTAGTGTTCTGTTGGTCTATTTTATCTACTAAGCTTTTGGGAATTCAATCAAGAACCTTCGAAAATTATTTATTTTATTAAAAATATAATAAATTAATAACTTTCTTTTTGCATATTAAAGAAGAGTTTGACATATTATATCAAAGATTATTAAGGAATAGAGATTAATATGTTTTTATATCCTTTGCAAAAATACCTACACAGACTAGACAGAGACAGGCTATAGACAGATAGGTAAGTGAATTCTTTATTGTTACACACCTTAACACTTACAATCAAAAGAAATTAATTTAAAAAGTAGTGTAACAGTGGCAGCCTTATCGCTAATAGCGATCTCTTGCAGGCAACCTTAGGATGGACAGGAACGAAAAGAAAGAAACATGACGGGGCGTTACAATTATTATAGTATATATTTGCCTTGTAAGCATAAACAACGGGAAGGGCAAGAAAACCCTCAAAAAATCACCCAACAGCTCAGTAACCAGATGTTTGTACAAAATCAATACACACCCGTCGCGTCCATAATAGATTCGTATTAATATCGCGTCTACCTCATTCATCTAATAAGAAAAACCAAAAAACAAACCACAATCACTCCTGTACACACAATAATAAACCTTAACACGCTACAATAAAAGATACAGACACGGTAAATTGATAAAAATCGACATATACCATTTTTCTTCGCACCCTACGTAATTAACTGTCTCCCTTTCGAATACTAAACACCTATTTAGTACCAACTATCGTTCGACAAAGACATACTTATGTGGATGTGGAGAGAGTAAAAGAGAGAATAGATCCAGGGGTAATAGAGATCACCCCAAGTTTTCACGCGTATATCGCTGGGGCGTTGTAGACGCATCGAATATTGTCATGTCCCCTTGTTAGTTTATTTTAGGAGAAACCGGGTGTGAAGTGATAGGAAGTCGACTGTGTCTAATGTAGTTAAAGATGTTTAAAAGGGTCTATTAAATCTATCTAAATGGGGATAAGTGGCTGGTAAAAAACTAAAACGACGTGGGGAGCATTAACGGACATCCGAAAAGAAAGAAACAGAAGTACTTATTCGATGAGTTTGCTGAACTTTGCTGCGATTCATTTCTGAATGTATTATTTTGAAATCAATTTTGAATACTTTTCATTGAAATCTAAAAAAAAAAAAAACAATCAGTGTATGTAGATAGTAGACAGTATGGACAGGCCCCATAGCTCAGTGGTAGTTCGTCTGCCTCTGAGCTGTAGGTCGTGGGTTCGATCCTCACCGAGGACAAACATTTCTGCTGAGCATGGATGCTTGTTCTGTGTCTGGGTGTTTATATATATATATATAGCATATGTAGGTATGTAAGTATTTCAAAAATGTGTATACATATGTATTATATCAGCCATCTGGTTTCCATAGTACAAGCTTTGCTTAGTTTGGAGCTAAGTAGATGGTGTTGTGTGAAAATATCCTCCAATATTTAAAAAAAGGGACTAAAATAAAATAAAAGATAAAATTACGCAAAGACAAAAATACACGCCAAGAAAATACAAATTATACATATTTCAAAGATAATTTATGATAAGTAATTTAAAAAATTTCAATCACCGACTTCAAAATACGTTATTTCTTTTACTTGGATGGCATATTTGTTCAAATAAAAAAAGAAAGAGCGCAAAATTCAATAGGTAAGTAAGTATAAATGTGAATATTGAATAAGTAGAAATTGAAGAAGATAAATCTAAACAGAAAATGTATGGTATAAATTGTATTCAGTTAGGTATAAGTATCTATCTGTTAGATAAAGTAGGCACTTCAATAATTATATGGATTGGTCATTTCATGATGTCTAAAATAAATAATTTACCATTAACAATCTATCTGATTAGGTGAAAGTAAGTACGTTAAAATTTTATATTGTATACAAGCCCAACGAAAAAATAGGCGAAGAAAACGAAAAAGATCAACAATACAACCAAGAAAGTTAATTTAAAGAAATTGGAGAATAAACGTCAGCTATACGTTACAGTAATTCAACATAAACAAATCAAATCACAAAATAAACGTCACCAAGCAACAGTAAATCACGAACGCTAATTTGAAACGGATCCGAACGCCAAACTCATCACAAGGCTCTCCCTTACTAATCCCACAAAGGCAAGATTCGCTCAAAAGGATTTAACAAGCATTCATTATATTTTTATACTTGAACGTAAAGAGCGCGATCAAAACGCGCGAACCCCTACAAAAGGTAATTATGTTTTGATTCTTACAAAAAAAAATCGAGTATCACAAAGGAGACTAACGAGATAAGAGCGTGCTAAATCGCGGCCCCTCCGCTCCCCGCTCGGATCAAATCGGTCGATTGGCGGAGCGGGACGGACCGAGGACGAGGCGGGGCGAAGCTGGCGCCGCCTCGCGCGGAGCGAGGGCACCCACCGGGGCCCGGCCGCCAGTCAGCCTCCAACCGCGCCCGCATGCGTACACGAACCCACCGCGACCGGTACTAGTGCACATGGAACACAATCAATGTTAAAGAAACAAAACTACGACGAAGTGAACATGGCGATACAGAGCGTCTCCAGGTATCCGAGTAGCCCAGCTGAAGCCACGGAACCCCCCAAACCTAACCGCATCAGCTTCAGCGTCGCCTCTATCTTGGCTGATACCAAAGCGCCCACCGCTGAAGAGACGGCTGAGATAATTAGACATCACAGAACGATACCTGAGTCTCCACTTCGGCAATCTCCTTCAGCTCAACCAGAGCTGCCCGGCGGAAAGTCTCATTCTCCACGACCATCATCCAGCACGCCTCCGCTTAATTTAAACGCATCTGCTGCTGTGACTTCCTCTGATGATGATGAGTACGAAGATTCTGTACATCAGTATGATCAAGAAGAGTTGATAGATGTGGAAGATTTGAGGAATAGTAGACAGAGTGACGATGAAGAGAGGTCTGATAAGGGTAGAATAGTGAGGCCGACGCCGACGCAAGCGGGTCTGAATGGGGCACCTTTCAGCGCGTTAGCGGCGGCGGCAGCGGCGCGGGCGTACGGCCTAGGGTGGCCGGGAGCTCCTCCTGTCGTGCCTTCTTACGGACCTTTGTTTTCGACACATTTCGCTGGACATTTAACAGGTTAGTATTATTTTTAAATAATCTGATTTTATTCCTGCATATTCAAACTATTTTGGAGCGACATTCTGATCATCACTTTTGGTAGGTAAGTATATAAACCAAATATCACTTTACGTTGGTATATTTTGAAAAAAATTATTGAACAAACTCAACATATTATTTATCATCAACACGCTAAGCATTTGATCAAAGCTCACCTGTTGTTTGGGGAATAAAATCTTTAAATTTATCATTGTTTGTTTGATTACATATTTATTCAATTAGCATTGTTAATTTGGCCTGCTTGGAATTTTTAGCTTTGCTGACATTATTGTAAGCATTTTTCAGCATTTGATTTCCATATCAACTTTTATAAAGCCTATATTACCTATACTTAGTAAATTTTTATACTATACTTACATATAAAATTTTAGAGAATTATCAATGCGCAATGAGCATTAATTTGCACAATGAATTCTACGACTTTTACATTGTTTTAAATATTGATATTATTTTAGATAGTTTATAAATAAGTTAACAAATTATCATTTTATAACTCTTAAATATATTTGTATTTAGTTATTTTTGTAATTAAGACTACTTATCGTCATACTAAATTAAGTAAACAATTATTACTTAAATATTGTTCGTCTATTCTATTCTTTGCTTAATACTTAAGTGGATTAGTGATTGAGCTGTTGTTGTGGTAGGAACAAAGTTGTTCTGCAGTATTTATACCTACTTCCGTTTTCACATAAAACCGTAGGTTCTACCACTATAGGTATAGGACGTGCCCGCAAAGGCTATGAATTAGAGCTCGACCGCCGTAAAGTCGACCCTCCTGATGGTATGCGGGACGCGGGGCGGCGGGTGTGCACGGGTACACACGGCATTGTCATCGCAGCGAGATATCTCATGATAAATTTTCATGTTATTTAGGAGATAATAAAATTAGAGTTATATGAGTGTAGCAAATAATAGACTTTGATTCTACAATTATTTTTATTTAAAATGTTCATGAACGACTTTGGGATAAAAAAATATATACAGTGGTCATTGACACGTAGTAGCCAGTAGCCTCTGAAATCAACTTATTGATATTCATGTATTCTACTTAAAAGACAGATACTTATAAAATTAAATTAATGAAACCCACTTCAAAAACAACACACAATATGGTGCTACAACAAAGAATAGGTAACGTTGACTTTTGGGATGTCTTATATAAAATATTATTATTTTATATAAAACATCCCGGTAATTCCATATTTATTGCTGGACGTGAAATAATCTCGTGTGTCTCGGGCACAAGGCTACAACCGCGCGAACTCCAACTGCCAAAATGTCGTCCGATGTCAGCATCCGACATCCGATTGACTGATTGGTCGAGCGCACCCCGCCCCCGCGTCCCGCATACCATCAGGAGGGTCGTCTTTACGGCGGTTGAGCTATAGATAGATAGTAATTTTTTTATTGTACCACCTTAAAAGTAAAAACAAAGAACTTCTTTAAACTAGTGCAGCAATAGGCGGCCTTATCGCTAAAAGCGATCTCTTCCAGGCAACCATGACTATTGTACGCATCTGTAAGTAAAATGTGTACTTACAAAGCGTAGCTATGTTTGTAGATTGTACTGCCTACAACCCTAATATTACAAAAGCGAAAGTAAGAATAACAAACAATACATAATACAGGTAAGTCAGAATTACAAATATGATAAATTAACTACTTATGACTCTCTCTCTCTCTCTCTCTCTCTCTCTCTCTCTCTCTGTCTGTTTATTACTTTCCTTTTCACGGTCAAACAGCTGAACAAATTGTTCTGAAATTTGCTATAAAGCTAGCGGAGTATCTGAAAACGGATATATGCTATGTTTTATCATCATCATCACCGTTCACCACCATCGTTTCTCATCACTACGAGGGTGAAACCGCGCGGCGCAGTTAGTTACATAAAGCGTGTGTCGCGTGTCTGTATTTAAGTAATGTAACAATTAAAGTGCACCTAAAGTGATATTATTTCTAGCGCTTTACAGCGGCAATATGTATTGCTATAGATCTTCAGGTTCATGTTTGTTTTAACCGGCTTCCAAAAAGAAGGAGGTCTCAATAACGCGATTACTCCGCCAATTATATGACTTGATTTTGATAATTTTTTGTTTGATAATGTAATAGTTCAGAGATGGTACATATAAATTTCATCAAAATCGGTTCATTACTTTGTTTTATACAACAAAATAACTGGAAAAATTTCATACAATAGATATCTTCTAGATCGACAAGCTCCATCCTCGGCCACACCGTCGCTTAACATCAGGCGAGTTGGTAGTCAATCGAAGATCTATCTTCTATAAAAAAAATACAAGTAGGTAAATGAAATTGCATATTTTGAAGTCGGTTACTTCTTACTTTTGTTACTTTTAAATGTAATTATTGTATCTATTATAACTTGTTAGTACTAAGTAGTTTGGTTTTCCAATAAATGTGCAGGTATTGTATAAAATTAATCTATGACATTATCTAGCTAAGTTATGTTTTATTAATTCTTTTTTTTATTATCTCTCTACGGCCTACGCACTATTTTCCGCTAATAGACCAATAAGTACTTACCCGTACAGTTAGAGTATTATAATAATGGTTTTATCTCCTTAAGTGTAGATACTCTTTTGCAATTAGATTAAAAATATAAAAAATAAAATTTTGCTACTGATTTACCTATAGATAACAATTGCTTATACTTAATAAAACTGAAACCAGCTACTTCAAAATGCGCAATTTTGTTATAAACCCCAAACAACTGGAACGATTTTAGCAAAATTCAGTTTATAAATGACGGGATTATGCGGAGATAAACATAAAAACAAAAACAACCAAATTGAGAACCTTCTTTTTTGAAGTCGGTTAAAAACAAAATGAAAAAAATGACAGTTTGCTACGAATTTATCTAATTACGAGAAAAAAGTTTTAATGAAATATTCGAAAACAATTTATCGTGAAATTTAACATTGTATGTAGAATCGATCAAAATCCACATGGATTTTGATATAATTGTTAACACATACCTATAGGTACAATAAAATTGGTATGTATAATAGCTAATTATAATATAAATAATAATGAGCTATATTTACCGTTATCCCTAATCGCAATTGGGATTTTGTAACAAACAATATTAGGAAATTCCCATATTTATTTACAATGGCGTTATAATAAGGATAATTATATATAACCAATTAATTGATTAAAAGCTATTTTTCCACAATTTATTGTTATTTTATCACAGTTTCCTGTTGCTCACTCCATTAAATTAATGTTATTCATTAATCCAATGTGTTGAAACAACCATTGTTAATTGTGCCAATGTAGGTATGCATATTATATCTAAACATAACTAGGTATTTATTGTAATGAATTTATAATTATTACATATCGATATTTAGTCTAATTGGATTGGTAATTGGATAAAATTTAGATCCATTTAATAATTTTTCATGTACTAATACACAATTCTGATAAGAAATTGAGAATAGGCATTAACAGTGCTAAAAAGTACATAACATTTGATATTAAACCATGTATAATTGTTATTAAATTTTATTTATTAACGAAAATTTTAAAAACAACTTTCTGTAAACGGTTTCAGCAATAAAACATTATTTTTCTGACTTTAATCATAATTATAAAATCATTATTTCTATTATACAACTTTAGTGCAAATTCATATTATATAAAGTTAAATATATACTTAATATAATTGAATCACTACAAATATAAGGACATGGGTATCTATAAATAATTTTATTATTAATTACCTAGTCTTTCTGATGTGTAACTGACAAAAACTATCGAAGAATAGATAAGATGGACATAACAAAACTATTATGTAAAATGTAAAATAAATTATAATTTATTCATTCTAATTACCAATTGGCCATAAACAGTAAATAAAGATACACTTAGACAGAAAATTTATAGAACGCAGCAGTTTAGTAATCAATACCATCAAAAATTCAGGTAAGTAGGTACCTAATAAATTTAAAAAAGTTTTACCCAAAATAAACTCATAATAAAATATTCCCACAATAATTATTATAATATAAACATCTTAATGCACAAAACGAACATTCTAAAATCTGAAACATACAAAGTTTATACTTCTTTAAGCCGATGGAATCCAACCCTTCCGAAACCGGTCGAGTCGTCGAACAACTGAGACAATAAGCCATACATAAATAACGGATCAGGCGAAATACGTAAACAATACCCATTTTGTGTAGACAACTTGGCGGGATCAACACAAGATGGCGGATTTTGCATACTTTAGCGCGAGAAAACTAAACATTCAAACGATAAAAAGTTTATCCAGTTTTGGTTTAGTTCCAGTTTTTCATATAGTTTATTATAAGTCAAATTAATGTAATTAGTTATGTAATTTGTTCATAATAAAGTTTTTATCAATTTTATATCCAAAGACTGACGCGCCATTCGGCTCGAAGGACCAAACATTTTTACATTAGTATTATAATTATAATAACAATAATGAATGATTTTGGAGGTCAATAGCTCTCATAATAGGCTACTATTGTAAAGTGTACATCTATCAGCCGCGTGATTTGTTCGTCTTATCAGTTACATAAATAAAATATATAATTAATTTAGAGCCAAAAGTATTAAAAGTATATATCACTCCACTCAATCCGTCTTATTTGACATCGTGATTTATTCTCAATAAACTAATTGACATTACGTATGGTTATTTGATACTAATAGGTACACGACTGCATGTAATTGGCTGATTATCCTCAAATGTCGCCAGTGTAATTTATTGATCTAAAATAAGGTTTCTAAGAAACCGCAAACGCTCATAGAAGAACCTTGTATGCGACGATTGTGAGAAATCCTTTACTAATTTATTAATGTTAGAATGATATTCGCAGAAATTGGGAACTTTGAATTTGTTATTTGTTTTCTTGTATTATTATTATTTCGGATGTCGTTTACTTACTCTGTGAGGATGATAATGAGTTATTATAACATTTTAAGTTGGATGACCAAATATTAAACTAATAATAATATTGGGGAAACTTAAAAGCGTCTTCTCGTCCAATATTCCCCAGTCCCTCAAGTCGAAAGTTTACAACCAGTGTGTGTTACCAGTGATGACATACGGCACTGAAACGTGGTCCCTAACTATAGGCCTTTTAAAGAAACTCAAGGTCACGCAACGAGCTATGGAGAGGGCTATGCTCGGAGTCTCTCTACGAGATCGAATCAGAAATGAAGAGATACGTAGACGTACATAAGTCACCGATATAGCACAGCGGATTAGCAAGTTGAAGTGGCAGTGGGCAGGGCACATAGCACGTAGAACTGATGGCCGATGGGGCCGAAAGGTTCTCGAGTGGAGACCATGTAGGTACCGGCAAGCGCAGCGTAGGAAGACCAGCCACGAGATAGACAGATGATCTCATACAAGTGGCGGGAAGACGCTGGATGCAAGCCGCTCAATCGGTCAATCGGTCTTTTTGGAAATCCATGGAGGAGGCCTATGTCCAGCAGTGGACTTCTTATGGCTGAGATGATGATGATGATGACCAAATATTATTTATTCAGATACATTATTTCATTGCTTAGCTATCCCATACAACTTGACGATAGGTAATGGAAAGCTAAGTGTCGGTAAAAATCGTTTACCTACGTTTAAGAAAACTGGAAAAGTCAATTTGGTTAGTTTTTTTTTTCTTATTGTGTAGAGAACACAACAAAAAAAAACTAACCTATACTTACAACAGTACACAGCAGTATAATAAGCCTACATTTTTGTATATATCATAAATATAATAGTAAAAGAAAAACTGAAACAACCGACTTTAAAATATAAAACTTCGTTTTCTTAGATGACATATTTTTTCTATTAATTTGCTTTAAAAATCAAACAACTGAGCTGCTTTTGAATAAATTAATAATATAAAAAGTATACTACTTATTATGCTTTCAAACAATAAATAATTTTCCAAATCGGTTTATAAACGACGGAGTTATGAATATGAAGTAGCAAGCATTAAAAAAATACAGCAGAATTGATAACCTCCTCCTTTTTTGAAGCCACGTGTGAACTCCATAGCGTGCTCTTAAGTAGCAATGCAACCGCAGTTAAAAACTACCAAAGCGCTCATAACTCCAGGGCCACAGACATAGTAGATGGAGCATGCGACTTCGTTTATATGAAAACCTTGCGTGCCACATTTTTGGTACCGACTGTGACGTCACATAAACGTTTTTGTGATGGAATGTTCCATCCGCGCGAAATGTATTCAACCCAATGCATCCGCGGGCTTGTACGCTAGTAACTAGTCGACAAAATATCGAATCGGAAGTATATATCACCTGAAATTTAATCAATCTTGGTCGTCTACTGCGATTTTTTATCGCACAGGACACGCTCGTTTTGACACGCTAGGTACATACACTTGGGGTATCTATAGAAGTCTATGTCCAAGGCATAATCCCATAACTGGTTAATACTAGCATACCCTACGACGACTTACATACTTATTTAATTACTCCATTCATTATTCGATTATTATTCGATTAGTATGACCTTTTATTGAATTTATTCGATTAATTACATTCTAATAACGATTTTATTTCCTCGCGTGTTCGCGTAATAAGTGTCATAATGATTAAGTACTTAGAATAATTAAAGGTAAAAGGATATAAATGAGAATAATATAGTTAATTGTGTGTATTTACTCACATATACATTTAAGTAGTAAAAAAAAAATTACGTAGGTATTGAAATGAAACAAATTTTAACGGAATTACCGCGTAGATATATTTCACATAATTTCATGACTTCACATTTAGAACACGTTGCAGCGTCCGTGGTCACAGGTCTAGGGACACAGAGACTAACTTGATTACATTGTTTTTTTTAATGATAATATTAATGGTTTTAGCACAACCCAATGTTTCTTGATTACCTATCCAATGACATTAAACACCAACAAATACATAATACTCGTAATTCCTGGATCTTATTGCCAATCTGAGTTTTTTTATACGAAATAATGGAATAGATCTTATTCGTACAAACAACTAACAAACTAAGATAATAAGTGATGGTAATGGTAGTGGTGGTGATGGTGATGGTATGGTGAGTGGTGGTGATGGTGGCGATGGCTCAAGGTAAAGCATCTCGATCTAAGATATCTATTTACTTTTTTACTTGATAAATGAATAAATGTTTAAGTTCATCAGTTATTCATTTGTCAAGTTGCTGAGAATTGATAGAAACTACAAATTTCAATAAAAAGATTCTGATTCTGACTACAGAAATTTTCATGTAAGTACCTACTTAGTTATTTTTATCATAAATAGAATGTTTTAAACAGTTTCTTCAAATAATGATTACAAAACAATGCGCATACGCATTCTATACCTACTTTGATCTGACCACAAATATTAATTTATTTATACATCTTCTTCTATAAATACCTAAGAGGCAAAAATTTTTATATCTAGACTCAACTTTGATGTGGTAATATGATTTATATTATATTGATTTTTTTTCTATATTTTTAAATGGATAACTAACCATAAGAGGACGATTAATGTACATATATAAAAAATAATATATATACCATTTCCATACATATAAACGTAAGTATATAAGATATACCTACTTACCATATGTTTTTAAGACTAAAGAAAAAGAAAAAGAGAAAAAGAAAAATACTAGAAAATTTGATAACTGACACGATTAGTTATAAGTTCAAGCAAATATAAAATGAAAAAAAAAAATATGTAGAGATTAAAGACAGTTGAGTTTTTAGTTTTAAACATGCGCAGAAAGTAAATTGATTTTTATAATTATAACAAATAAAAAAAATAACTATAGATGATTAATCTATAGTTTTAAATATCTTCGCCTATAGATTCGTGTATTCCATCATTCACGCGTGTATGGGCATGTTCGCTGACATCATCTGTACCTACATAGCTACCTAATTATGTAGACAAACAAAGGTAGTGCCTCTAACATCCGTGAACACATACGATATTAGAGTTTATTAATCATTTGTCTAAATACCCAAAAATATATGTTTGGCAACATTTTTTTATATCTACATATATAGATAGATAATAGAATAGTCTTTGGCTAGATTTTATTTTGATTAGTGTTTTATTTTAAAAAGATCTTTGATCACGAAGCAGTAAATATCTGAAATTTTCATGATTTCAGGGGTGGTCTCATAATAAAAGTTGTTCATAATAAAGTAGGTACTATCTGTAAGTTTGACTATTTCTTATAAATTATTACCATAAAAATTATTTTTATGTATGAAAAAAAAATGATGTTTTTATGTTTGTTTTATGTAGCACGCTCCATCGTAGACCGCAACGTCGCTTAACATCAGGCGAGTTGGCGGTCAAGCGCGAACCTATTTCTACATAAAAAAAATTCAAAAAAAAATCACTTGGAACAAATTTTAATTTTTGTCGTATATTTGTGATGTTGTTTTCTAGTTTTACAAATGACGTTTTTTTTTATAAGTTCATTCGTCATTTTATATCTTAAGAAATGTGGATATGCGCGAGCGAGACGGACGATGGTCGACTACGGACTAAATATTTATAGAAAAATAAATACATATAAGTGTGTATTAATAAAAATCCAAAGAGTAAAAAAAAGTAGCCGTATATTCGAACGATTACCTACATTAATCGGCACGCCAAGAGGCAAAAAGCAAAAATGCATATCACCTATTACTTGGTACAGTGGGTTGTAGACACGCAAATCAGGTTAACAACATGGCGTACGAATGCAGTAGAAATAAATTAATAAGTAATTATAATATACATAACTAATAAGGATGCTATTTAAAGCACGTACTGTTTACTTAAAAATAGCTTCGTGTTCAAGAAAATACGTTCCTAAAGAAAAAACAAGTCATACAGAGTTGTTACCGTCACTTAAGTTTGAGTCGAAATCTCCGGCTATACTTAGTTTCAATAGTATTCTGCGGTTTTTAGTCTCCGACCCAAAAGAGGGGTGTTATAACTTTGACGTGTGTATCTGTGTATCCTTGTGTCCGTCTAGGGCATCGTAGCTCTCAAACGGATGGACCGATTTTGATCTATTTTTTTTTTGTTTTAAACAGGATTTTGTCGAAGGTGTTTTAGCTTATATTTCATCAAAATCGGTTCAGCCGTTTTTTTTTCGGGGGGTTTTCGAGTTTTTTTATACTTATAAAGAATAGCGCGCGCGTCAGAGCCGGTTGGTGTCACGCTTTGCTCTCTACTCAGATATGAACGTATTCATTTGCTAAAAATATAGGTACGCAAAGCAGTCATTCTGAATTTAACACTACAGATAAAATAATTATTATTCGACATACATAATAACACGTTCGACAGAACTGTACATTCCCAAGGTAAATAAATAACCGATTAAATAATTTGCAAGCAGCACAATAATGAAAAGTGCACATGGTCATGCAATCAGCGCAGTAACGGGCGACCAGCACGAATACACTTTTGCCTAATTAAATACACTTTTTCACTTGATTATACCTAATTTTTGTTCGTTATAATGGGTTGATATGACGGTGACTGTACCTGGAAACGATAAAAGTTATTTCATTATGGCATAAATAAGCACGCACACGGGCATTCTACTCATACTGAAATGTAGGTGAATCAATCCATTGCAAGCCACTAGACCGTTACGCACCGTTATGGAAAGGTTACATTTTGCATTCCCTTACATAATGTAAGCGAATGCAAAATGTAACCTTTCTATGGTGATAATATGCCCAAATTTATTTCATATAACTGTCTGATTCTAGAACTTACTTGATACATATTACAGATTCCATAAGTTTGCATAAGGTCTCGCATAAGGTTTATTTTCCCGAACCACCATTAGGTTAGGTTTTTTTTTTGGGTCTAGAAACCTTATTAGTTACAAAGATTTAGTTATCAAACGAATTCAAAGCTGCAAAACTTTGTCTCTAGACTTGTCAATCTTAGGCTTTAGTGTGGATTTTCGTTATTGGAAACCGGGTTTCCTTAAAACAAAAATAATTCTGTTTTCGAAGCCAGTTTCGAAAGTGGCCGGAAGGTAGTCTTTACATCAAAATCTGTAAGTTCGTCATTGTTAGTGTAGGTATGAGTATAGGTCAACCAACAATATTCGTGAATTTTGTTTTAGACTTTATGTCCACGTGATGTAAAGTCTAAAACAAATAAATAAAATGAAAGAATAAAATTCGACTAAGTACTTACGTCCTTATATTCTTTGCACATTTTCTCACAATTTTTGTTATCCAACACGTCACCTTATTTTTATCTTTTCAATTCATAACTTTATGTTAGAATGTTATTGCGACTAATTTAAACTAATATAATTTATGGCCAGCATGCTGGGTACGCTGCCAACTGGTAGTGGGTTTGAGCATTTGGATTATCTTTAGACCTTTATCGGTCTGGGGTGATCGATGTGCTTATTGCGTAGTAGTTTAGTTAGTTGAGACTGTATATTGTTGTGTTGTAGTTAATAAAGGCGCTTGCCATAAAAAAATATTTAATTTATCATTTAATATCAATAGTTTCAAAGCAAATTATACTTTTATCAAAACATCAATAGTATCAGAAGTTCAGAACACAAAACAAACAATCTGTATTGTTTTAAAACACTATTTCCAACGTTCGATCATTCCCCTTTCCAATAATCAAATCGTATTTGTTTCCTTTCAATCGTAGTTCAATTGGCACTTTCCTAGCAATGGCTAGAATCAATTACCAAGGTAATCAGCACTTGGCCGTAGATTACGTCATAATTCTAGGCATAGCATAGGAAAACATCCAGGCGTAGAATAAACTCCAACTCGAGTCTGCGTTCAGGCATGGCTTTTTTAGGGTTCCGTACCTCAAAAGGAAAAAACGCAACCCATAGAGGATCACTTTGTTGTCCGTCTGTCCGTTTGTCCGGGTGTCAAGACCTTTTTCTCGGGAACGCGTGAAGGTATCGAGTTGAAATTAAAACCATATACGCAATTCCATAGTCTCTTGCTGTAGAAAGAAAAAAAAATCGTTTTCGTAAAAAAAATTACAGTCGAATGTGTCGTAAAAAACGCATATTTCGACACTCACAAGGGAATCAAAACCTATGGGGTACTTCCCGTTGACCTAGAACTATGAAATTTGGCAAGAAGCATTGTGTTAGAGTACACATATAGGAAAAAATCCGAAAACTGGACATTTTTAATTTAATCACAAAAAAATAGTGTCTTTATGCAAGGAATGAGGACCCAAATTTTATATATTTATATAATATATATATATATATTATAATATATTAGGGTATCATATTAAAGAGCTTCATTAGCATAAACTAAAACAGGTTTATAAATATTTTTACGATGTATATTTTTCGGTTTATGAAGGAAAATATAAAAAAAATACCTATATGATTTCCCTCTTTTATTTAGTTTGTACGGAACCCTCGGTGGGCGAGTCTGACTCGCACTTGTCCTTTTTTTAATAAATTATTTTAATTAATAATTATTTTTTTAATATTTTTTAATTGTACGTTTATAATTGAGTTTTAAGTATATTATTTCTTCTATATATAGGACTTCTCTTTTTTACACCTCTTTGAATTATTTCTTTTCATTGGGATTAAGGTTTTTTTTTTTTTTTTTTTTGCTTTCTGCTAGTCCTGTATTGAAATGGGAGTGTGGAATTAGGTCGTGAAGCTCTCAAGATATGATCAAAATCTAATAGTATAGGCTATAAGTCCTACAGTAAAGCTCTATTATTACCACAAAATATTTAAAACTACCAAGAACCAAACATTTAGTAAAATAGCGACTCTTGCTACGACGCAAGAAAAAAACAAGTCAGCTTACACAGGCGCGAAGTGCCTGCACAGAAATACTTACAGAGTGCAATCTCATTCTATCACGTATTCGTGTACCTCTTGTCTCTTCTCGCTCGAAGCAAAGTACTGAAGTGTCCGGTCGAGCCGGCATGCGGCAAATCTGATTCTATCACGTATTCGTGTACCTCTTGAGTCTTGTCTCTTCTCGCTCAAAGCAAAGTACTGAAGTGTCCGGTCAAGCCGGCAAGTCGTTTACTTGTAGTATTATTACCTAAACCGCAGAGTGCGTCTGGCCTGCCCATAGTAAAAATTATAAGCAAAACGACTTAGTTTTGTCTTTGTATAAGGTACATAAGTTAATACAAAGTTGTCCCTCTATATTTTCTGTGTCCAGGTTACCTAGTATATCGTACTCAGTGTCTAGGTTTCGATCGTAATAATGTTCCATTATGGAGGCTCGTAAACAAATAGGGAAGCGTATTAATGCGTATTACTGTAAGTGGTAATGTGAGAGTTTTATACCTACTGCATAATGCATATTCGATGCAGAAAACGTCTACTTAGAGGCATGTTTAATAGGGTGGCATCGGTTTTGAGCTTTACTAAGAAGAAAGGCAAAATCTGTAGAGCTAAGTATTAATATGTCGCAAAAAAAACCGGCCAAGTGCGAGTCGGACTCGCGCTCGAAGGGTTCCGTACCATTATCTATAAAAACGGAAAAATCACGTTTATCGTATGGGAGCCCCCTTAAATATTTATTTTATTCTGTTTTTTAGTATTTATTGTTATAGCGGCAACAGAAATACATAATCTATGAAAATTTCATCACGGTTATGAGATACAGCCTGGTGATAGACGAACAGACAGACAGCGGAGTCTTAGTAAAAGGGTCCTGTTTTATCTTTTGGGTATGGAACCCTAAAACTGCTTTTTTGTTACACAAAGGTGTAAAATCAAACATTAGTAATGCCTGCTTCCAATAAAAAGAAACATTATTTGTGTAATATTTCAATTACCTATATTATGTAGATAAATTGAGGCTTTACACTTCGTAAATTTTCCTAGATTTTGACTAAAATTTTGATGCTTACCTATTGTGTTATTTTATCGAAAATATTTTTAAAATAACTAGGAAACTGAAAATATTTTGTCAAAATTAAATGTTCAGCAACTTCAAACAATACACTTTACTGTATGCCCAGAAGAGAAACAAGTGGAACATTCTATGTTTTCCTTTTCCTTGGAGAAATATAGCATGGAAGGAAATATATTTTCCCAAAAGCATTCAATTTACCCAAAAACATTATACCTATCCGTTTTAGTTAGTTACATAAAATATTTATTTTAGTTCACCATACAAAATGTCTTCTACATGTAGGTAAGTATATTTTTTGCACAAAATAGCTCCCAAATCGCCACAAATAGCCCTCTATCCCCGCACAGTTGAAAGCATGGTTCCCCCAATCGGATAACAGAGCAGGTTTCCATTCGTTTTATTTTCAGTGGACCAATACAGGCTTTGTCCTGAGATCGCAGACTGATATGGCCCTCTGGTAGCGGTCAATTATCAATGTCGAAAGAATATTGAGGGTTTTAAGGTTCTACGACTGAGGAGGGGGGAGGGGCGGTAATTTTTAACCGACTTAAAAAAAAAAAGTTTTTATTTCGATTCTACTATTTTTTTAATTTGTTACCGCAATTTGTTGCTACGTTCAGCAATGGACTTCTTGTCTGATGGCGATGATGGCGAATAAAAATATGCAGGATTTCCATAGGTCAATAAAAACTGAATTCTGATTTCTAATTTATAAACTGAATTCATTTAATTATTATTTTTTAGTAAATTTGTTTTAATCTTGCTTTGCGTAACGTCACAACTCATAATAGAATTTACAATCAAACGTAGGAATTAAATAGAAATCATTATTCAAAATGATAAGACTATATAGGTTTGACGTCACGGATTTTTCCACCACAAAACCAAAACAAATCTTTGAAAAATTACTAAAAATATAAAGTTTGCCTCAAGCGTTTTTTTGCAAGTGTTTTGAAATTGATTTCATTTATTAGTACAAAAAATAAGAATTAAAAAAAATACATTATCTATAAAAAACGGCAAAAAAACTCACGTTTGTGGTATGGGATCCCCCCTTAAATATTTATTTTATTCTGTTTTTCTGTTCTGTTCTGTTGGGAGAATATTAATTTTACTTTACTTTAATTATTTATTTACTTTAATTATTTAAAGTGAATAATATAATCCAATATTCTGTGAATATTTCAAGCGTCTACGTGTTGCCGTTATCAATATCGAGCAAAAACGAGCAAATAAATCACGTTTGTTGTATGGGAGCCCCCTTAAATATTTATTTTATTCTGTTTTTTAGTATTTGTTGATTTAGCGGAACAGAAATACATCATCTGTGAAAATTTTCTGTGTAAACTGTATAACTATCACGGTTCATGAGATACAGCCTGGTGACAGACGGACAGACAGCGAAATCTTAGTAATAGGGTTCCGTTTTTACCCTTTGGGCGTACCTCGGTAAATGCACTTTTTTAGGGTTCCGTAAAACCCTAAAAAAGAGGTGTATGTACCGAGGTTTGAACCCGGGACCTCCAGATCGGAAATTAAACAATCTCCAGACTACCGTAGCCTATTAGGTATAGTATATAGTATATACTAGGTTACTACATACTTTAGCCGTAGTGTTCGTTTACAGTTTCATTTCATTTCACACCCATTGGACAATAATACCATTTCAGCATCATAAACTTCCTCCGATCGATTTACAGAGATTACTTCAACTAGATTACATGTAAATTACTTAGATTACATATATTACAGTCGTAATCGTGTTAGTATTAATGCAATTTACAAACGCGCACTAGTGTTTATATAGCGTTAGTATACATGTGTTAGTGTGTGTGTGCAGGTAAAAGCAACGGGCAACACACACGTACGCAAATACGATTGCACACAATCAAACATCGCACGCAATCATGATTTGTAACTAAGTATTATTTGATTGCAAACGTAATCGGAATCGTGATTGATTTCTCGATACAAAATATCGATTTTGTGAAATTGATTCGAGTTATTGTTTTGATATCGGAGTTATTAACTTAATTAGTCAATAAGTACCTAATTAACTGTTAATGTAATTAACTGAGTTTTACAGTTTTTTTATGCTTAATCAGTTGGTGCAAGGTACTTATAGCTAAATTAAATTGGACTAGCTTTTGCCGCGACTTCGGTCACGTAAATAAATGTGGCTTCTGTACATATACATATATATTTATACTTATTTAACAACACCATCTAGCCCAAACTAAGCAAAGCTTGTGCTATGGAACTAGATGGCTGATAGAATACATATTATTATATGCTTTTTTTTGTAAATATAGGTATATGATACATAGAAACACCCAGACACAGAACAAACATCCATGCTCAACACACAAATGTTTGCCCTGGGTGGGGATCGAACCCACGACATACAGCTTAGCAGGTAGACATACTACCAACTGAGCCACAAGGCCAGTCATATGGACTACTCGTTCGACGATTTTGTAATATAGGGGTGGCTCTGGTAAGTGTAAAACAGGGATGATATTTTTTTCGATGTATCCCTTGAATAATTTTGTTCGTGTACATATTTGATTATTACCTTTCCAAACTGAACGGCTGTACGAACCATGATGAAATTGGGTGTATATATAGCTGAAACCTTGAAAAGGCATTTCAACACCGCTGGTACTTCTCAGGTACTTCTTTCAAGCACAGCTGGTATTTCTCAGTGTAAACACTTTGAGGGTTTATTGTGCTTGTAAGTTATGTTTTTTTTTTAAATATCAAAGCTTTTAATTCTTTAATCGCGATCAATTAATCTGCTATTTCACACAAAAAGTATTAAAACGTATGAAACAGATATTTTGTGATTTCAGGATTGGTCCCGTAGTGAAATATTATGTTCATAATGAAAAATAGGTACAATGACACCATAAATTATTCATCTATATACATACATATGTAGATAGGTACCAAGACTATTTGTTATTATGATTATGAATAGGTATTTGAACAACTTTTAATAAAAAAAAATCTGCAGGTCATTGAACTTTTTGTACAGAACACCAGTTTTTTGCGAATTCGGAATTGGTCACATACTTAGTAATAGTTTGAGTAAATTGGGCCAATTCTGAAGACAACACTAAATTAACTGAAATTTATAAACAAGTATAAGTTTAGTAAACTCAAAAACCCCCGATAAAAAATACCTGAAGCGATTTTGATGAAACATAGCTAACACTCCCGACTAATTCACCTTTCAAACAAAAAAAAACAAATCAAAATCGGTTCATCCGTTCGGGAGCTTTGATGCCACAGACAGACACGTGAAACTTATAACACACGGGGTTAATAAATAAACTCATTAAAAAAAAAAAACTCTAATTTTAGTCTTTGTTTTCTTTTTCTTTTTTAATTCAGTTACTAAGTCTAGCCGGGTGCCTTCATAATCGTCCCCGTTCAGTAATTGCCATAGAAAAGTAATGTATAAATGTGTGAGGTATGCTTCTTCCAACCATATACTTACATAAAAAAAATGCCAACAACCGAACCCTATTAAATTACGTATTTTATCACCAAAAACATTCACAACCATAAAAATAACACTGCGATATAGACAAACGATCCAACAATAATAAATTAAATCTATCTCAGCCATTACGTAATCCTACGAATCCAGTAGCGAATTTGTCTGCCACCTTTTAATCTAATTAGTTGGTATAATGATATAACACGTACACTGCGGTGCAAAATTAATGATAAATATATCCATATTCGTCTATCAGTATAACTGGAATCGGTTATCGCCCCAAACGCTCTCGTTAGCGCGTGTAAACTGAAACCCCCATTACTCTCCGTCATAATAACGCGAAATAAACTTTAAGCACAACAAATTTAGGTTGATTTTAACTTGTACAATGTATTTTTTCGTCCTGTTCTCGCACGATTGCCTTTCCTAATTGGCTCGCCATCTGTTTTAATTCATTTTGCGATAGTTTTACAAGTACTTTATTGACGCGTAGCTCCGCCTGGCGGCGAGCGGTGTAACGAAGCGGTTAATCGATTCTCTTGCGTGCGATTTGAACGGCGGCCGAATAAATCGAACGCTAATTCGATTTTCGAACGATTATTTTCATTAGTCAAATTTTATTGTTCTTGTTTTGAATTCGCAATTAGAATAGGCTCGCGTATATCAATCTTATTTCTTAGCACGATGGGAGGTCTGTCGAGATGAAATGGTTAACGCTTAAGTCGTTTCAATAAGGTAGTGATTCGTTTATAATTAGAGAGATAAGTGTATTAGCAATGACGCGTGCTGCCATCTCTCGGACGATGACAGTAAATAATAAATCTTGGAGATAACATCAGAGACGAAGATTATACGGTACTGAGTCCCCATCACGCCATCCGTGTTTCCTGCGCGGGCAAATTAGTAAAAGGCTGGCAGACCGCTGCCATTCCGACCGATATTTTGCGAACTCTATTTCTTAGTGATAAAGCTTAAAATCGCTTCATGGTTTGTCTTATAATGGCAAGTAAAGCGGTTCTGTAGAACGCGTATATTTTTAGTGCTTCGCAGAACTGCACGCTAAAAGTTAACGCCGTTGCCTGAACGACATTAGACAATGAACAGAGCTGGTTTTAACTGCCTAGTTAACTTACAGTTACTCAAAGCATTGCGAAGTTAACCGTCCTATTTCAATGGAAAGTTACAAGCGAATACGAAGATTCGAAACTCGAATTGAAATGCAGCTTTCTTCGCGCGTTCCTTTTTTGATTGCGTTTGTCCCGAAGTGGCCTCGACCCGCGCGTTGACCAATTAGAAACACCCATTAAAATGTTCGGCAAAGTCCGCTGTTTTTCGGCGGCATTCCTTCACGAAAACGAGCCGTGCGATTTGAGACGTCAATTTGCAAATGGAACAACCACCGGTAGCGCTTTTAAAAATGGAACGCTAATGACATTCCGAATTTAAAATTTAAAATACATCATTAGTTGCCAGTTCTCGGGTATTTTAAAAGCAATAAATATGTTAATTTAAATAAAATCAATGGCTATCGGGTGAATAACTGTTTTATACTTTTTATGAATGTCGAAGTGGCGTCGGCGACTATGAAATTTGATAATTTTAAAAATATAAAAGCGATAATGATAAGAGTTTTAGATGAAATATTTTTTTCTTATTATGCAACTGACTAAGCTAAGTTTTAATCTTGTTGATTATTAGAAAATAACAAGTGTACTTATAATCAATTTCATATTTAATGAAATAAAGATGTATCTACTTAGTATATCAATAATGCAGAATGATGTTTACGCTTACTAAATATTAAATAATAAACTCATTTTTTGAAGTCGGCTAAAAAAAAAGATGGCCGTCCCAGCACGCGTCCGACCGGCAGATGTGTATCAAAAGGAATTATAATACTTGTTGACTTGTTATCAGAAATACAAAATGCAATACTAGCGGTGAACGTGTCAAATATAGGAACTATAGATGAATAGGTAGGCATATACGCAATATAAAATAATTGGCCGCTTCCAATCGGTATTTTTGGAGGTCCATGGAGGAGGCCAATGTTCAGCAGTGGACTTGTTATGGCTGAGATGATGATGATATGCAATATACAATTAACAAGAAGAAATAACGAATTGGTGGTATAGTATACACGCAGGTTGCACACACAAGTGTCGAAAGCGGTAACCTAGTAGGGGTGTGATGGCATGAAAGAGCGTCATGCCATTTTCCGTCACGGTACACCAGTTAGTTTTACTACCAAGACGCAACAACAGATGCTTCTCATCAAATACATGAATACAAAAGCATATTCAGGTACAAGAAAATTTTAGACTTGCAATAGCTACTTAACTGTAATAGGTAGCTTAGTAATATGTAAAAAAAAAAGATGAAACTAGTTTGTATCCAAATTAATCATAATATTAAATTTAGTAATTTAATAGTTAATTAAAATAATAAACCGTATCGAATTAGATAATTTGTCATCGGACGGAACGCTCGGTTTCTTATTGTTCGAAATCACATAAATAATGATCGGGCCTTCTTGGAAATATTAAAAAATGTGTTCGTTTTTTTTTCTTGTAGACGCTTTGGAGGTTTGACGTAAATCATTCGTTTTTTTTCGTTTAATGCTAAATATGTACATAATTCATACATTTCTAAGACTATAAGAAAATTAAGTAATTTTGCATGGAATTTTTGTTAAAACCCAGAAAAAAAACTTGAACATGAGGTACTATATTAGTTTATTAATTTTGAAGTACACACGTACATATTATTCAAGCATGTGCAAAAAATACAATTAATGTTTACGTTAGATCTTTCATACATTTTGGATTTTTAGTCAAAACAGCTGAGCCTCATAAAATAATGTATGAAAATCTATTAACTTCTCTTATTCCGCTAACCATTGTTTCACAGAATGCGATATGAAAACAATCAACTATCATATAGTCTTAGGTACCTGTGTCCACGAACACTGCAGTGTTCGAATTGTCAGGTCATAAAATTTTATTTAAAATATACGCGATAAATCCGTTATTTTTTTTAAATTTCAATCACAAAAAAAAATCAAATCGGTTTACAATTGAAGGAGTTGTGCAGTAACAAACATAAATAAATACACAACAAAATTGTTCACCTCCTTCTTTTTGAAGTCGGTAAAAATAAATAATACTAGCTAAGTATTCCTAATTGCTAAGTAGTACCATCTTACTTGGGCGGGCGCGTGGGAGTCATTCGAACTATGATATCATCTGTGGCTGGCACCCCGCGGACAGACGCACGGACAGAAACATTTATATTAATAACGATTTAGAGAGATGAATCTCTTTATTAGAGGATTATTCTATTAAATTTAATGATATAACAATTATAGAACATTATTTTGGAGTGTTTTGACCTTTTCGCATAATGAAACGGTTTGTGAGGATATTTGACCTTTTTGGTTTCAAACTCTTTTTGTCTATGCGCATTGATAAGTTAAATTGTCTATTACTAAGTATTCTTCATGTGCGGTCTTGCAATTTTGTCTATATTGACCTTATTCCATATATGGTTTGCTTGACTTGTGTCGTTAGCTAAATATACCTAGTATTTTGAAATCTTGGTACGAACTTTGATACTGAGCTTATTTTTATTTAGTAAACTTTAATTTAAATACAAAAAAAACAGTGCTGTTCTCGTAGATAACTTTGACTCCGTCTCAAACATTATAGTTACGCCTTATGCAAAGGTTTTTGATTTTTTCCAAAATATTAGTAAATTACTTAATTAGCAGTAAAGTTGTTTTGACTCAGGCTATGTACAATGTTTGACACGGAGTCAAAGTTACCCACGTTAACAGTAGTAATGTTCTTTTTAGGTTTCCGTAAGGGTGCGGAAGCCTTTTTCGTGAGGCTACGATGTTTGTCTGTATATCCTACGCTTTAAACAGTAATAGATATCTACAAGTCTCAAAATTGCCAAGATTGTAGGGTTTACTTTGATGTAGATCAACAAATACTAAATACTGTCAAGTGCGAGACAAGCTTGTGTAAATAATAACCTCGTCGTTGATTTCACAAAAACGAAACAAAAATGACAAATGAACTTTTATTTGACAGTTGGTGGCATGTGACATATAGGTACTTAAAATCCATTAAAGTAGAGTAAACTGTTAAAATCTCTTTCGATAAAGAAAATAGGCCTTCTTATTTGAATTTGATATTGTATGTGAATTAGCACTTCAGGTTTTTCCTACTGTAGAAAAAATGTGAAGTTATAAATATTCTTAATTATTAAAGCACATTTTGTTGAGTAATTAGGCCTGGTGTCAGTTTTCATGTTCATGTATTGTGTCATACATAGGAGTACGGAAGCCTCAGTGTGCGAGTGAAACTCGTACTTTGCCGAATTTATTTTATGTAGATAGGTAGATAGATTTTACATACATGGAATCCGTAAAGATATTTATAAATAGCATAAAGATTTTTAAAACTTGTAAAAATTAATTAATTAAGTTCATTATTCATTAATTGACCGAGCGAGCGAAGCGTCTCTGCATCAACTGGCCAAATTTTCTTGCATATGTCAGTTTGTTTTTTTGTGATTTGTTTGTATGTTCGTACTCGCGTACAGGGCGTAATTTTGAACCAATTTTGATGAAACTTGGTGTATAGATTCTATGGTTTTTTTTTTGTCGTCGGCGATTTTTGATAAGAAGATGACAACCAACTTCAGATTGCGTGTAACAGTGAGGGCATGTGGATGCGCTTGATGCATTTTAGCGCTGAATAATTTTCTTGAATGATTTTACGTTTTCTCCATTTATAAAATTTTTATTTGTTTTTATAAGAATATACATTGTTTTTTTAATTTTAATTAAACATCCTATTGTTTGTATTAATTGTGTATTAAAATTAAATTGATCTTTCAAGGTGCTTAAACTTACGGAAAAAATGTTTTTGACCGTGAAATAACATCTGTAAAATCACTTAAAATTGCGAAATCGGCTAAAATGTTACATACGGCCTCCTAAGCCAACTTTATGGAGGTATTATGTACAGATGACCCAAGGTGAGCTGCAAATAAGCTCTCTCGCGAGGTCTACTGTTCGTAGAACTACTAGTTAATTAAGTTGTTTAATTCATTATTTTCTTGTTTCGATAAAAAAATATGAAAAAAACAAACACAATAAGGTCCTGTCCACAGCAACAGTTAGTTTAAAAGGGCGCGTGCAGACGCCCCGCGAGGACCGTAGGCAGCACTGTTGCATCCACTACACAGCTTTATAAACATAGCTATCAGCAAGTACTGAATCCAGTCGCTAGGGTTGGCAACTTCATTAACGAAATAATAGTCCAAATGTATTTTGTTGTTTACGATTCAAAATATGTACAAACTAGCGGTTCCCCATGGTTTCACCCGTGAAGTGGGTTTTAATTGATTTTTTTAGAATGACGAATTTTATTGCTAAATTCGCAAATAGGACAAGTTACATTATGTTTTATCAGTATAGATATGGTAACACTAAGAACTACTGATATGTAGATAAAGGAAACACATTCACTCGGTGTAACTGCTCGTTTATTACTGGCCGGCGACCCGCACCAGTCGAATATTCAAGCGCGTATACATCATTCCTCCAGGCTTAATTTGAGGAACCTGGTGACAAGTTATTAGCATTAATTAAGAGCTAAAACAGCGCTGTATACAATTTATGGTCCTAAATGTCAATAATTCTAATTCTAAAAGTATTTCTTATAATCTACCTTATTTTTGTCTCGCTTGGGGCGTGTAGGCGTGAGCGAGGGTTCCGATGAGTCTGGTAGGCGAGCGCACGCCAGCGCCGGCGCCGGCGCCTCAATCTCAGCGCTAGCCACCACTTCCGTAACAGGCTCGACATCGTCCAGAGTCCCTCGCTCACCCTCTTCACCCTCACAATCACGCCACTCCTCCGCATCATACTCGGACTCGGGTTGCCTGGACCCGTCATCCGTTCCGTGTACTGTATCGGTCACCATCGGGAGTATTGGATATTCCGGTGAAGAGATATCAGTGTATACATGTTTAGGCTCGATAACAGAATTATTTTTATTTCCTCTATATCTTATTATTTGATCTATGTGCCTAATACACTGAATATCATCCCCCGTAATTAAGACTTTGTACATACGGTTACCTATCTTTTCTATTATCTTCCCTAAACGCCAAACTTCTTTTCGTGCATTATACCATCGGATCCAAACCACATCATCTACATTGAAATACCGTCTTCCGGGAACGTCCCGTGATTTAATATGCTCATTCTCGGTCGGTAATATAAGATCTAGCCGCGTGCGTAGCTGTCTACCGAACATTAGTTTCGCGGGAGTGTGTCCGGTGGTACAATGTACGGCGTTTCTGTAACCGAATAGATAACCGAGCAGCTGTTCCTGGATTTGTTGCGGCGACGCGTTCTCTGTGATTATACATTTAAGCATTTTTTTGCATGTTCGAACCGAATTTTCAGCCAAGCCGTTGCTGGGTGGGTGATAAATCGGCGAAGTCATATGTTTGATACCATTAGCGCAGCAAAAATCTTTAAATTCGACTGAATTAATTTTTACATCATTGTCTGACATTAAAATCTCTGGTATACCGAAGGTAGCAAAAATTCCTTTTAACTTTATAATCAGCGCGCTCGTCGTAGTACCATTATTCATGTGTAAGCACTCCAACCACTTGCTAAAAGCATCAATAACGACCAAGTATACCCTTTGTCCTACGGTCATGTAGTCGATATGGATGCGCTGCCAGGGCCGCGCGGGGGCGGGCCAGGGCGCGGGCGGGTCACGCGGCGGCGCGCCGCGCGCGGTCATGCACGTCGCGCACGACCCTATCCAAGTTTCTATGTCTTGGTCCACCCGCGGCCACCAAAAACGGGATCGACAGTTATTCTTACTCTTAACTATACCTAGATGAGAATTGTGTAATTCACGCAGCATGTTTTCTCGTAGTGCCGATGGAATGACTACCCTGTACCCCCTAAATAGGCATCCGTTTTCGAACTGTAAGTCTGATTTGCATCGAAAATATGGCACAATTGACGCACAATTTATTTTACGCGGCCACCCGTATTGCATATATCTAATGACTGTCTGCAGCGTTGCATCGTTCGCAGTGCTCTGCACTATGTCCTTGACCGTTATCGCCTGTGATGACGCATCTAAAAATCTAAGTGAATAATAGGTATCGGCTTCGCTATCAATGTCGGTGTTTGTCGTACCGTCGGCAGCTAGGGGCGAGCGTGAAAAGAAATCTGCCACTAAATTATTCTCACTAGATATATATTGTACGACGAAATTATATGCTGACAATATTATAGCATATCTTTGTAATCTCAAGGCTGTCGTAACAGGTATGCCCGTTTTGCTATTGAATATTGATACTAGGGGCTTATGGTCGGTTTTTAAAATAAAAGGATCATCACGGCCGTACAGATATTGATGAAACTTTTTCACCCCGAAAATAATAGCGGTTGCCTCTTTTTGTATCTGGCTGTAGTTCCGCTCGCTAACGGTGAGCGAACGTGAAGCGTATGCTATCGGATGCTCTTTGCCGTCAGAGTCAAGCTGACATAGAACAGCTCCAACCCCCTGGGGTCCCGCATCTACTGCTAGACTGAGGTGTGCGCCCGGCTCAAAGTGCGCTAACACTCGCTCCGAAGCCAGCTCGCGCCGTACGCGCGCCACACTACGCCTCTGTCGTTCACCCCACTCCCATGTCGCATCTTTACGTAGAAGTTCATGTAAAGGGCTAAGTATAGCAGACGCATTAGGAATAAAAACCCGATAATAATTTAAAATGCCTAAATACCTTTTGACCTCAGTGACATTCTTAGGTTCGGGTGCATTTAGGATCGCCGTAACCTTGTCGGGACAAGTCTTGAGGCCCGATTTACTAATATCGTAACCTAAATACGTAACGCTCTCTTTGAAAAACTCGCATTTATCTTTTTGTAGACGCAACCCTGCATCGTTAAGTCTGCGTAAGACTTCGCTGAGGTTTTTAAAATGGGTGATCCGATCTATTCCCGTACAACATACGTCATCAAGCCAGATACTGACGCCGTCGATGCCTGCGAGCAATGTTTCCATAGCCTTTTGGAAAATTGCAGGCGCGTTAGATAACCCGTACACCAACCTAGTATACTTAAACAAACCCTTGTGGGTATTAATAGTAGTGAGCTCCTGGGAATCTTCGTCGATTAAAAATTGATTGTAAGCATTTTTTAAGTCAATTTTGCTATATCGCTCACCTCCACCTATTTTGGCAAATACTTCCTCAATCCGAGGTAGGGGGTACTTATCAATGATGAGATCCCGGTTCAACGTAACGGAGAAATCACCTGCGATCTTAACTTGACCGTTATCTTTAACCACAGGAACAATAGGTGTGGCGTACTGTGAATGATTCACCGGAACTAATATCCCTAAGCTCACTAACCGATTTAATTCGTTTTCGACCTTATCCCGCAGGGCAAAGGGTACAGTTCTCGGTTTGAAAAACTTCGGCTCGGCATTGTCTTTTAATTTTAAATTCACTTTAAATCTATTAAATGTCCCTAACTCGTCCCGCCACAATTCCGGGAATTTTTGCAACAAATCGGTTATTTCAGCTTCGGGGTCACTATGCAAGGCGAACAATTTCGTGTTTGTATCAGTTGTAATAGTAAAATTAAAAGCGGACATAAAATCTCTGCCGAGCAAGGGTGGCCCTCCGTTTCGAACTACGAATATTTTAATTATTTTTTTATTGTCATTAAATTTTGCGTCTACTTCGAAATAGCCCAGTGGAGTAATTTTATGTCCGTTATATAAACACATTTTAATACAATTACTCTGCAGTGGATAGCCAGAAAATGTTTCATTATACAGTTTGTCTGAGATTACACACTTACTGGAGCCTGAATCCAGTTCCATTACTAATTTATGATGCCCTAATACAAGATCTATTTGAATCGGCTTATCAGTAACGTACCTTAAATTAAAATTTTGACATTCCTCACAAGACGTATCCAACATAACCTTGCAATCGTGTTCCGCCGTGACGTGATGAACATCTGCCGAATTTCTAGCACTATCACATACGCGCTTGAGGTGACCTTTTTTACCACACTTTTGACACTTATATGCCCGATATTTGCACTTATCACTAGGATGGTTTTTCATCCCACAAACGGTACAACGCGATGCCCCCGCTGAACTATTGTCACCGCCGCCGCTGCCGTCTCTTCGCGATGCGGGTCCGCCGCGACTGGCCTGGAACTTCGCCTGGTAAACCGGTTCCTCCTTCACGACGACAGCTTCAGCTGTAGACATCACCGCCTTCGCTTGCTTAGCGCATGCCGCCTGTTCTGCCAATTCAATCGCTCGAGCCAACGTGAGTGTGCTCGGATCCTTCTCAAAGAGTTTGTCGCGTTCGGGACCTGAGCCCAGGCCGAGGACGAAACGATCCAACAGATTCGTTTCCAAGGCGGTGCCGAAGCCGCAGTAACATGCCAGACCTCTTAATCGCGCCGCCCATTCTCCTAAGGTTTCGCCCGGACTCCGATTCGCCCCATAAAACTTCGCCTTCTCCACAAAAGAAACTCGTTTTGGCTTGAAGTGGCCGTCGAGCAATAAAACGAGCTCCGAGTAGGACAACGTTTCCAATTCGCGCGGAAATGCAAGATCCCGCGCCAGCCGGTACGTCTCGTCACACAAATGTGTCAGAAGTAATCCGCCTTTTTTGTCCTCCTTTACTTCATTTATTTTCGCAAACTGTGTAATTTTTGCCTTAAAAATCGTCCATTCATTGTTTTTATGGTCGAAAGTAGATAAACTTCCCAAAAACGACGATGCCATGACGATTTTTTTTACTTGAGGGTAATCCGCGTCCAACGTTCGCCACTGATATGTAGATAAAGGAAACACATTCACTCGGTGTAACTGCTCGTTTATTACTGGCCGGCGACCCGCACCAGTCGAATATTCAAGCGCGTATACATCAACTACTCAATAAAATACAACAAAAATATAAAAGGGATAAACATGGTGACGACATGTTAAGGAGAAAGGAAAATACTTAAATACAATATGTTATAAATATATAATACCCTATATAAAATTAAAAAATAATGATTCGTCACGAGACGTATCATTCTGGGCAGATTTAAAACATGAAACACATAGATCTAAAACATGATTCACATCTGGCAGATGTAAAACATGGAAACAACTAAACTATTTTGTAAAGAATATATTATGTATAAAACTATAGTATAATAAAACATCTTTCTCATTTTCTTTTAGCGCAACGACACTTCACAGTTTCTTAACCTTTCGAAGCGTAAGTGTTAGTAGAAATAGCCTACTGGTCTTACACATTCATTAGACATTTCAGTTGAATAATTTATAATTGCAAGAAGTTTGAGTAAATAAAACTTGGTATTCGGGTTTGCGGAGAGTCTATTTGTCCATGCAATTATTTTACAACAGTTGGCAGCCCTGCCTGTGTGCAGTAATCGTTCCAGTTTACGAGTCGCGCCAGTAACGAGTATGCGGCCACCTGTCACTGGCTCGATACTTAATGCAATAATATGCACTCAAGATATCTATATTTTCAATTTAATTAATTGGCTGAGCAGTTGAAATGAAGATAGGTTAGTACGAGCCACGAAGGTCCAGTAGTAAAATTGAGATGTGCAAGGAAAATGTAGTAGTGCGATGTGTAATAAATCTCATTCTACTGAAACCAGTAACAAATCAAACAAAAAAAATACGCTAAATGATTGGAGTAATCATTTTTTTATTTGTTACTAGCGTCACCCCGCGAGTTTACCCGCGATTGTATACTTTCATAGTTACTACGCAGACACGCTCTTTTTAACCGACTTCCGGTTCGGAATCGGTTGTTTCAGTTTTTTAAACTATAATAATTGTTATAAAGACAGTCTTGTCTTTTATTAGGTTAGGAAGGTGCACGCTTTCATAGAAACAGAAAATTCATATCACACAGATCTCGGTAGCCATAATTCTACATTATTAGGTATAGGTACGTACTTATATATAAATTAATATCGAATCGAATCGAAGCGCTTTGTGCGTACGCGCGGAAAATAAAACTGGTAATACAATAGGTAATAAACGGTTAAAAGCTTGACATTGGTGCCCTTTGCCATGGATCAAGGATCTGCCAACCCTCTGCGCAGTGTGCCCCATTTAGACTGCACCCAACACGCGATGTGCTCTTTTGAAGTCCGGACCTGTGTAGGCACAAAGATACTATCTTACTTTCGTTAAAGAGGCTACCTTAAATTCGTTATATTAATAATAAATCCGTTTGTGGAGCAGATAACTTTATATTAATTTGAAATGTATGATAGTAAAATATATAAAATACATAAATTCATTATCGCCGCAAATAAAACCAAGTAAAGTTACAACATCTACGTTAGAGATGGTTAATAAACAACCGAAGCAAAATTTATAAAATATTTACACTACCTGGAAGTTACAAGGAATACATGGTAAAGGTATATATTCAAAATAAAAGAAGAACATATTGTATAAAAAAACATATCTACACTACAGCCAAACATAGTACCTTTACTTTTTTTGAAGTCGGTTAAAAATCAATATTATTGGAGGCATTGAAACATTAATAAACATATTTTTAAGTAAACATGTTGCATATTTATATGTATATTATTATGCATAAATCTTATCTGTTTAATCATTAGCAAACTAAGAAATAACCTTCATTGCATGCAATTCTTAATATTCTTAACGAGCCGATAGAAATCTTAAAATGATAATTTACAGCTGTTTACAGCACAACAAACCAGATCGGAGCCAATATTTCGCGACATATTTATTCAAATGCAGTATTATTTTGTTATAGTCACAATTAAATTATCATGATACAAAAAGAACATAATTGGAATAAAATAAATTGATACAAAAAGAACATAATTGGAATATATGTGTTCCAATAAAATATGTTATTAATAAGTCATTTGTAATAGGTTTTTATTTAATAAATTTATATGAATCGCGCGAGAACGGAACGTGAAATCAGATAGGGTCATAATTTTTTATGTGAATAATAATAATCTAATTATCATAATTAATGGAGATATTTGTGATGTGAAGCCGATAAATTGTACTTGAGCTCGATTATTGGAAGATTACGAAGAAATCATTGGGTCAAAAGATCGTCTGGTCACTTTTTAACTTAAAAATAAATAACATAGGTACCTACATAATTTTTTTACCAAAAAATCATAATATACAAACATATTACAGTGGAAATAGTATATCTAGGCTATCAATTGGCGGTCTTATCGCACAGTGTCGCGCGATCTTTTATACAAATATCAGAAAACTGTTTTCTACTCAATAAGATTTTTATCTATGCTAAAGTTACTCATTGAATATGAAGTAAAGGAATGTAAATCTCAGTTCTCAGCATTTTTGTGGATAAGGCCTTTTAGTAGGTATATATTGGCCATATTAATAGTTTAAGATTAGTTTGCCTAGTGCACTGTTTGCTTTGATTTCTGATTAAATTATTTGTGTTACGCTTGCGTTAAGCTTGATATGTTGTTGAGTGTACATATTAGCGAGAAAATATGCTGAAAAATGCATGGTTGCATATGTTAATTCATTTATTTGTTAAGTTGTAAAGTTGGTTGGAGATTACGAACAAAATGTAATTTTTAATTTTTTCGATAGTTGCATGACTATTATTGTTAAAAAAAATTAACTTATGACACTTGGTAAGTAGAGACAAATCCAATAACACACGTAAGTATATCGAAATCCGTCAAGCCGTTTAGGCTGTAGCAGGTAATATAGAAACATTAATGAACTAATGAAACGTACATACCTACGTATACTCGAACAACCTCCTTCTTGTGCAGTCGGATTAAAAACTATCTTAGCTTCGAAACAGGTTTTCTTATAGGAAAGCCGTCGTTAAATCTCGGTTGTGTGTGATTTTCGTAATGTTTTTATCTAGGTATTCTATCACGAGGTAACGGTGTATTCAGACAGACAGACAGTCGAAACCTATTCTGCTGTCTGTTAGATAAATAGCAACCTCGTCACTGTTTCATAAGTATGCCAACTTGAGGAAATTGTTTACCGGTCTTTTTATATTACGCAAGGCTAGTTGCCAAGAAGCTAATTAGTCTTGAGCATCGCAGCAAAGTAGCATATCAGGCAGTATTCTATCAAATCCATTACATTCAGTATGCGCAAGAGCTTCCTTATTCAACGTTCCTCATTACACTACAGGATAAATAGAAAGTCGGCACATTACCATCTATTTATGAATGGATGGGAGAAATGCCCAAAATTAACAACAAATTTTTTTTTACCATGAAAGTAATTCTATGAAAATGCAGTGCCTAACTTTGCTTTACTAGCTACATAAACTTGCTCGAAATTAATGTATAGGTAAGTACTTCAAGTTGAGTTCCTATTCTTTCAAACTATAAATATCTAATTACAGTACTTATGTGCAGAGGTGCAGTAAGTAGAGTCAGCAACCGAGTCACGTTCCTAATTATAGAAGCATTCCCAATCAATTACCGAGTATGCGCAACAAAACTGTCGAGACTGCTCTATTTGCTGTACCGACAGCAGAATCAACGTGAAACGATACATTAATTAAAATAAATTAATTAAAAAATAAATTCTGTATGTAAATATTTATTTATAAATTTATCGTGATTTTTGATAAAGAATCAAATTCGAAGATATCGAAGTCTTCTGTAGCTTATAAGTACTTACTAAGATAGACGAAGGTTGAATCCGACCGGATGTCGAAAACTTTTGAATTATGAATAATATAATCATGCAAAATGTAAAATTTGATTATATCTACAAATTTACTATGCAATAAATTTTGCATATTATGAACATAAAACTCTTTAAGTTTCAAGTAAGAGTCAAGCAAGATTTTGAAAATATGAGTGGTGAAAATATGACTACTTACCTATAAAATATAATTTTGTACAATTAAGTAAAATTTTATCAAACGTCATTAAATACACGTCATTATTATAGTTGCTCATATTTGTTCAATGAATAAAAATAAAAATATTGTCCGATATTTTTGCTCTTCAGTAATAATATTTTGGGAGTATGTACTTATCACAGTACAAAAATAATATAAAAATAACATTAAAATGTACATTAATTTATAAATTGTACATCAATAATTGTATTAGGCCCTACCTTTAGATTAAAAATAATAGTAATGTATACTAGTATCATAAATATTTAAAATATGTGTATAAAAATTATTAGCCTCGTTCTTTGCAGTCAGCTAAAACTTTAAAAGCATTTAAACAACCGCACACGCGACGAAAAGCTTACTGCTAAACACTTTAATCCTACCCTCACAAAAATATTTCAATCCACACAAAACACAAAAACACATATTCATTATCGGCTCGTCACTTAATCCTCGTTTAAACCCCGTTTTGTATTTAACAAGCAGTCAAACGCTCTTGTCGAATGCTGGCGAGATGCCAAAATACTAATGTCCCATTGAACAACGTTTGTATCACTGCGAACGCGATTTTAATAGATCATTTAAAGAATGGCTGCTAAATTGGCGGGTTGTAATTGCATTTCTTATTATTTTTGAGGATCATTATTTTCAGCATATAATCTGTTTCTTACTTACTGCTAAGCGTTATTTTCTTTTACGTCATTCATGACAAAGTTATGTCAATTTTGTACAAGTTTTATGTACAATTTAAAATAATTGTTGACTTTTAATCCATTTTTAATAAGAGCCCAAAATCACACACAATGATTTCTGTCACATTCTTAATGCACAGAAGTGGAACTTTTTGGTCCCTTCTCTGTTCCCGAAGAACTACAGTTTTGGAATTTTCAAGGATAGGTATATTTTAGGTTTATTTTTTTTTATTTATTGATGAGCTTTATCTTCAATCTCACCGTTGCTTATTAGTGAATTGGGGATAAAGTGTAAATTTATTTTGTGTAAGAAAGAAAAGTATAGCCATGTGACATCGTTGGTCTACTCAATGCTAATAATATATCTTGCAATTACAAAAAGTTGTGTTTTAAATACAAATGCTCATTTTACGTTATAATACACCTACCATAAAAAAAAACAATATATATTTGTGAAATCCTTTTATGCCGGCTTAATACCTACTTAAAAGGCACTTATTACTACGTTTCCGCGTTTTCTATAGCCCACGTTTATGAGCGGACGATGGAGCTCCCTGATGAATGGCCCTTGTAGGCATTCTGTTTGATCCCGGGATAAATACTGTGGGCGGAAGAATCCAGGGATATCTGTTAATAGCTCAAACTATTCTTTGACAACCAACTCTTTGTGTTCAACTAAATTTATGAACACAGAATCACTTTACATTACTCCCAACTTCCAAATCTCGTGTTATCTATAAAATGTTAGAACATTAAATTTTCTGCTCATAGAATATTTTTGTTAGTAAAATTAGCTGTGGTGTGAAAAGGCAAATGGGTTTCTCTAAACGATATTTATGTCGTTAAACATTATTATTAAAATGTTGTTTTACATTTGCCAATGAGCGAAGGAAAATGTGTCTTGTTTTCGAGATTTTATCGCAAGTTTATTTGAACATAAATTTTGATGACGTTAAGCAATTTAAACGGCGTTTAATGTAACATAATTTCGCAGTTTATCCCGAATTGTAGCAACCGATAATGAAAATCGTGTAAATACTGACTGAAAAATGTAAAGTATCTTCGGAGACGGAAAGAATGTCCGCCTCTCTGGTACAGACAACAAAAACGTCAAGTATACATTGCCCGTTTAAAATATTGGAATGAATGACATACCGCGCTTCGCACGATTAATGGTACTGCTCACACAAAAAGCAAACATGCTCATTAATATATCAACTGTCTTTTTAGCGCGCACGGCAACATTAGGTACCATCAGCAGCAACGATAAAACCTAATTCCATATTTAAAATCGTCACAAAACCCGCGGCACTTTTCATAACTCATTCGTTAGACGTACGTTTAAAAAAAAGGAAAATTATGACGTTCGACAATGGAAAACATTCGGGGCGCATTTAAAATGTCTCGTATTTCTTTCGTCGTTCACAACACGGACATAATTTAGAACACAACATCTGTAGTCGATATCTCTTTGTGCAATTAAGATGAGAATGGAAGAAGACAGTCCCATATAAGTGTATTTATAAAGAGGTAATTTAGCTACCGAGTAATTTAAGACGCAGGCACACGTGCGGCTCCGTTGCTTGTCGCTGAATATTTTGAATATCACCACATACTTTGAACTTTTTACCGATTACATTTATTTCCATTTTAACCTCAACATGATATATCAGCTATATCTAAACGCATTTAAAAGGGTGTCTAAGTGTTGTTTACTTTTCAACGGCATGTGAACATTTTTTTCAACGGCAGCAAAAAACTCGAGTTCGTTGGTGTGTATCGGCTCCTACATTATTTCCGTCCGCATCGTCGGTGCTCGCTTTGACGTCCGCTAAACACGACATTAAACATTTCGAGTTTTTTTTTCAACTGTCACATACATTACTTTTTTTCCACCTTTTTTGTGGGCCATTAGCTATTAAGCGGCAACCGTGAGCCTCGACACCGGGATTAATACGTCGACATTTTAAGCGCCACGCTTCCATATTTCTAATTCAAAACGTTATTGAATTCGCTTAATGGAGTAGGTGTTATTTTTATTTTACAATTGATTATGACAAGTTGCTGTAACAACTCAAAATAACATTTACAAATAGATTGTTAAAGCTCGCCTTCATACAAATGCTCTTTAAGATCGTTCGTAAATCTTGAAGTCTGTCAAAACATAATTAATGGTACTTAAAATTGAGAACGGTGAAAGTAATCTCGACGTTTCAACACTTGAAGCACGTGTTCAACTATCAATCAACATCCAACGTTCATTAGTACTTAAATACCAATTAGTTGCATGATAATTATTTAGGTTAGACTCCATTAATGCGATTCAATTAACTCAAATTGTAAATTAAACTTTGTGACCGCTAATAAAAATGATCGTTCATTAACTGTTAAAAATACTATTACGACATTTGATTGACGAATTGTGGCTGTAAAATATAAATTAGTATAAGATAAAACAATGCTTATAAGAACTATTTCATTCATATTATGTGATCGTAAAGCTTAATTAGTTCAATAGAACTCGAAACGAGAGGAAACCGTGATGTTTTATGGATCAGATAGCGAAGGAACTGAGCCCGCTTATCTGAAATCTTTCTATTTACGTGTAGGAGGTTTTTTTTATAATTTTAATATGTCTATCCGGGAGCTAATAAAATGACGGTTTGCGTTTTAATTTCGTCGCTAATAAGACGAAAATTGCTTGAGTTGTTATCGGGTTCGGATCGCGGTCCGTTTCGTTTGCTGGCCTTTTATTTCGGTTTATATGAGTTTTATTATACTATTTATGAAAGCTGTTCAGGTACGGCGCGATCTGGTCCGGCATTCCGGCCGTTAATCGGCACCCTTTTGTGTTATTGAGACGTAACAGTAAACTTTTGATAATTTAAGTGTATTTTCTCTTTGTTACCTCATACTAACTAGAAGCAATATTCTACAAAATTAACTAACTTTAATCATACATTAATTACTATATATCTACTTTAGGATATGGATAAAGCAACTTCATAGCTAGCACAATATTTTTTAAATATGTTAATCTAATAGTTCTTATATTTTTGTAATTATACTTCATTGGAATCAAGCAACTTAAAAAAGGGTCGTTTTTTTATTTAGTTTAATGAGCGACCACCAAATGCTAGTGGCCAAAATGCTGACTGCATTGCTGAACATAGTAACAAATATTCTACGCAATCTTCTTTTTGTGCTTATTATAATTGTGACATAAACAAAAAAAAACTCATATATAAACTCTGTTTTAAGTAGGTGATATTAAGAATACCAACGTCCTATCACAAGAATAATTTAAATCAGAATTTGAATAAAAATCTCAAGGTACATTTTGATTTAGATAATCTCGAGTCTCGTAATGCTCCTGAGTTGAACGGCGTCGGCTCAAAGTTATCGGATGGTAGTAAATTTTAGTAATTGCCTGCCGTAGGTGGAAGAATGTCACCAATCACAATTATTACAATTTGATTTATCCCGGATATTTACTACTTGAAGTCATTAATGACATTAGTTACTAGAAACGCTTTGCCCAGACAGATGTATTTCGTTAAATAACCAGTTATAATCATCGTGAACGATATGAACATAAACTGACATTTTGAAATAGACTTTCGTTATATATTTGAGTTAAGGTTTTCAGCTACTTTAGAAACTGTTTTTAAATTATCGGCATTATTTAATGGAAATTTTTTATTCATGTCCATACTTTTGTCGAGCCTTATCATTGGTATAGTAAGTTATTTATATGGTTTAGGTAATGGGTAACACACAGCTGCAAAAGTGGCAGTTAATAGATTACAAATTTATACATATAAATATTTAGTAACTAAAACTACCTACGATTCACATCTTTCACTTGCTTTGCAATCATTTACAGTAACTGTTTCGGAAAGATTTAATGTTTACCAATTTTGATTTAGTAATTTAGAAAAAAAGTGTTGTTGGATGACAAATATCTATTTGTTAGTCATAAATGTTATAAGTTTCGTTATACAATTTTATAATCTCTAATCGCTAAACTCATAGTATCCTAATATTTCAAAATACTGATAACGAGAATTGTTTATTTAAGTATGTGAAATGTGTATGAAATAGAAAATCCAATAACGTAATGGATTTAGTCTCCACTGTCCAAATCGCTTGCAAATTGCCTTCAAATTTATCGATTGCTCGAACAAACCAAGTGAGTGTTTATAATCTCCCTCACTCGCTTTGGACGCAACGAATAAAAAATACCTAATAAATATGATTTACGTTTATGAAGTCTGGTAGATATCCGGGCTTTATACGACATCTAGCCAGCGTACGAGTATATCGAACTATTTAAACATGATGTATGGCTATTCTAAATAACTAAATAAAATATAATGAATTCTTTTTCTTCTTCCACAGACGCAAACGGCGAACCTCCAAAGCTGAAGTGCAACCTCCGCAAGCACAAACCTAACCGCAAGCCTCGGACGCCGTTCACAGCCCAACAGCTGAGAGCGCTGGAAAGCAAATTTGTAGAGAAGCAGTACTTGAGCATAGCCGAGCGAGCGGAGTTCTCCTCAAGCTTGGGCCTTTCTGAAACTCAGGTGAGCATTGAAAAATACTATTAATAAATAAAATTACTCCTTATAAAAATATATTTAAAAAGAAAATACCGTTAAACATACCCTGTTTTTTTTTATAGATTAGGATATTTAGGCTTACATTTGAAAGCCAATTCACATTAAGTGACGCTGCGGTCTACATAGAAGAAACCAATCATTCGATCATATTTAAAGATACCCAGATAATTATATCTCATAACTTATCATTTCTTATGTCCTGTTTCCGTCTCTGTAAGAATTTTGTATTACTTTTAATCATTATTCTGAGTTTGGAGCTATGTTAACATACTTAGCTGAAGTATATTTAATATTTTCTTAATGTGTTCTTACACTTATTATAAGGTATCCAACTGGCTTGGATCCACAAAATTCCATTAAGTAACAACTCGAGACACCAAATCTTTACAATACGCTATGTTGTTAATAGATTTTCTTAAATGATCCCTGATGGTTAGAAAACTATGATTCGAATTGCGTAACCACGACTGAGATTTTTATAGCAAGGACCATTGGAACATGTCAGGAGTCTTTTAAATTCTCTGATATTCCTAGACCTAATTGACCTATGAACTTACCTAAATGTCATACTTATTTAACTGAGCTTTACATCAACATTTCCGGATATCGTGATTTGACAATAACTAGCTTGAACTTTTCAAATGGAACCTTGACTTCTATCAACTCTATAATTGACAACGTCATTTCCGATGTAATAAAATTAATCAGTATTTTATTATAAATCGGCTTATAAACATTAAATATCATAATTCCAATTAATTTATAATGAGCAACAAACATAAAATTTAAAATACCATAAAACTCATAAAATGAAAAATCTTGAGAAAACATATGTATGTTCTCGCTAACAGCATAAATACCTACCTTGCAAAACTTTTTGCTTAAAAGTTTTTACATACGACAATTACAAAATATTTACTGGCAACACACTGCGCTCGTCTGCGCTTAAGTATAGTTATACTTAATACATTTTAAATTGCTCTCGTTTCATTGAAAAAGGCTATACAATATATAGATCAATAAATAAAAATTGTTTCCTTTTGTCGACAGGTTAAGATATGGTTCCAAAACCGTCGCGCGAAAGCGAAACGCGTACATGAAGCGGAAATAGAGAAGATGAAAATGGCACAATTCGCACGACACCCCCATCACTTGTACCCCCACCCCGCGGCGTTGCAGCAGTACTTCCAGCAGCAGTACCCCCTCATCGGTGGGGGGCGCCCCATGCCTCCCATGGGTCTCCACCCTTCACACCTTACAATGGTTCCACCACACGTGGCAGGTTCACCCTCACCAACTGGACAACAATAAATACAAGATTTTTGACGAGAACAATTTCATAAAAACAAAAGCGAGTCTATTCTCAAAGCGAACTGTCGCGACCAAAATTGTTATCTAACATTTTTATGGAACAAAAAAGGTTTACTCTTTGCCCTCATTCCACGACGATTCTCTTTGTGAACAGATTCTATTATAAACAAAATCGCCCGCCGAAAACTAACCTAAATCACGGTGGGCTGAAAGTGATTGTTTTTAGCTATAAGGCTGGCAGTTATTAAATAAGAAGTTTATTAATGTATCTGCAAATAATTGTAGCACATATGTCTGATATGAAGACGTATCTAACAACAAATTGCGCTCTGAAATATAACTAGAAGTGATAAATTATATCTACATAATAGGTAGGTATATTGCCAAAAAACTTTCTTTCTGGGCAGTCGAATGAAAATTACATTTTCAAAATCTTCATTATAAATAGCTTTCATATTCTTCATAGCTTACATTATTTTTTTTATATAATTATATATTTTACGATAATATTTTTATGCTGACTGTATCACGATCGATCCCTGATAGTACTTAAAGTTGTAAATTATTTGTAAATATTAAATAATTAGGGTTACAATAATGTAAATTAATTTAAATATAATTGGAATTATTGAAGTTTACCTATTCACCAAATTAGTTTTATTTTAATTTCCTATTTGTTTAATTATTTTCTTTGAAATGTTTTGTTTGTTTAATACTTATTATGTAAAAAAATGTACATAAAATAAGACTTATATTGATTTGTATAATCTTTACCTACTTCTGTAGTTGAATTGAAAATATATTTCTTTAATGGTGAAAAGTATTACTTGTTTTAATAAACCTACATACATCCAAATATGTGCAAGTTCTAGATATAACTTATTATATACATGACCAACCGGTTTTTCTGGAAATCCATGGGGGAGGCCTATGTCCAGCAGTGGACTTCTTACGGCTGAGATGATGATGATGATTCTTATTCTTTTTAGGGTTCCGTACCTCAATAGGAAAAAACGGAACCCTTATAGGATCACTTTGTTGTCCGTCTGTCCGTCTGTCCGCCTGTCCGTCTATCCGTCCGTCCGGGTGTCAAGACCTTTATCTCGGGAACGCGTGAAGGTATCGAGTTGAAATTAAAACCATATACGCTGATCCATAGTATCTTGCTGCAGAAAGAAAAAAAAAAAATCTCAGTTTTCGTAAAAAAAAGTAACAGCCGAATATTACGTAAAAACACACATTTAGACACTCACAGAGGAATCAAAACCTATGGGGTACTTCCCGTTGACCTAGAACTCTGAAATTTGGCAAGAAGCATTGTATTAGAGTACACATATAGGAAAAAATCCGAAAACTGGACATTTTTAATTTAATCACAATAGTGTCTCTATGCAAGGAATGAGGGCCCAAATTTTAAAGTGAATTAACCGTATCATGTGGGGTATATCATATGAAAGAGCCTCATTAAGTTAAAACAGGTTTTTAACACATTCTTCGCCCCCTGCGTCTGCCCCCTTCACTTCAGCTTGGAATCAAAACTTTTTAGGCGAATTTTGATTAAAAACAGAGTGGCCGCGCAAAGCAACGTTGATTGCCTCAAACGCCGGCGGTTTACTGACTACTACAAAATGAACGGGACGCTCGCTTGACACTCGGATCCGAGTGGAAAGCGCCGCTACTATAGCTCTGCCCCACTCGGATCTGAGTGGTGAGCAAGGAATGCTTAAATATTTTTACGATGTATATTTTTCGGTTTATGCACTCGCACTTGTCTGGTTTTTTTCTTATTCGAGATGGGGGCGATAAGTCCTGCACTGACGTCCCACTTGGGGTATGTTGTGCATTGTGATGTTGATATACCTACATGATCTCCAAAACACATCACATCTGAATCACATTTTCATAGTTTCCAGTATAAAATTTTGTAGATAAAATCAGACAATGAGTTGTTTAATACTTTTTTTAGAAAATTAAACCGATCAAGTGTGCGTTGGGCCACGCGCAGTTTTGGGTTCCGTAGTTGTAAATCGTAATATGTGGACAGAGGGTTTCTAATTAACGTAAAACAGGGCTTCTTATTTTATATTTTATATTATGAGATAACGTGTTAAATGAAATTTTCACGAAATTTCATTACTTCTCTAAATAGGTACAATTTTATTTAAGTTAACGTTTAACTTAGCTAACATTTCGCAATTGTACGATGCACTTAACGGAAATAGTTTTAATCTACTATGCACATTTCAATATTCATTCATTATCTTCTGTAAGCATGATTATATAAGAGTTCTTAAGGTCCTAACTAATAGCAAACAGACCTGCACCGACATATAGTTTCTAGAAAAGACCTAAAAGGTCAAAACAGATTAATTCATTCTGATTTTCAGAAGACTTCATTAACCTCTATTTAGAGATCACAAAGTCTTCAATTTAATTTCAACCGTAACAGAAGTTGATAGGGTTGAAATTGTATTAAAGCTTGATAATGTAAATACTTAACTGATAATAATGTTGTCAATTGAGTGAAGAGAACTAATTTAAATAATATCCATTAAAGTTAATTGTCTGATAAGGTTGGGGTCAGGTCACACTGATAGTGTATTGATAGTGACGTCTCTTTATGGGACGATTTTTATTATTTTACGGTTATTTGCCCTTAAATTTTTTTCACAAAACTTTTAGGGTTCCGTAGTCAAGAATCTAATAGTTTCACAATGTCTGTTCGAGGTACCGAAAAGCACCGTAAACATCTGATGGATGTACGTTTGTGTTATTTATTTCAATCAAATGCTTACAGTTATATTATAGTGAAATGCATTATAAATACCTATACCAGCATTATATTTACTAAATATTTAAAATTAATTAATTAATTTTAATTATATTTATTTATTAGTTGGGTTTTTGAATAATTACAAAATGGGGGCATTCGTTACAGCATTTTATTATTAGGGTTCCGTACCTCAAAAGGAAAAAACGGAACCCTTATAGGATCACTTTGTTGTCCGTCTGTCTGTCCGTCTGTCCGTCTGTCCGGGTGTCAAGACCTTTATCTCGGGAACGCGTGAAGGTATCGAGTTGAAATTAAAACCATATACGCAGATCCATAGTCTCATGCTGCAGAAAGAAAAACCAAATTTCTCAGTTTTCGTAAAAAAAAGGTACAGCCAAATATGTCGTAAAAAACGCACATTTCGACACTCACAAAGGAATCAAAACCTATGGGGTACTTCCCGTTGACCTAGAACTATGAAATTTGGCAAAAAATATTGTGTTATAGTACACATATAGGAAAAAAATCCGAAAACTGGTAATTTTTTATTTGATCACAAAAAATAGGGTCTTTAAGCAAGGAAGGAGGGTTCAAATTTTAAAGTGCTTTAACCGTATCATGTGGGGTATCATATGAAAGAGCTTCAGTAGCATAAGCTGAAACAGGTTTTTAAATATTTTTACGATGTATATTTTTCGGTTTATGAAGCAAAATAAAATAAAAAAATGATTTCCCCCTTTTATCTACTAGTTTGTACAGAACCCTCGGTGGGCGAGTCTGACTCGCACTTGGCCGTTTTTTTATTTTTATTTTTAAGAACAATACAGTAATATCGACAACAATACAGACAATATAACAATAATAACAATGTGTACAGAAAAAAACAGCTAAAAAATATAAGATAAACTGTTTATATGTAAGTAGGTTTAAGGATGCTTTAATGACATGAGGATCATTGTTTAGTGCGAATCCGACAATACCTCATATGATAGCGCTGATAACCAATTCCGAACTATCTTTTTAACTTTGGACGTTCTTCGTCTTTTAGATGAGGAATAGTTTCATTGTAAACACGCCCCATTAGTAAGTAGAGTGAATACTTTTTGGACCTACAAAAACTGTTACAAAAAAAAAAAAAAAAAATTAATTAATTGGAATATTTATTATTTATATGTAGATAAATTCACGATTGATTTCTTATAATGCTATGTGCTACTTTTCGCAACAACCAACAAACTTTTTCGTAAAAAATAAGGGTTTTTCATTGAATTTTTCTAAAGAATGCTCATTGATATCCTCTACAGCTACTTTGCGCATACTTTCTCACAAAAAACGCACACTCAACAGCGTATCAAGCATAATGACATTGTAAGTTAGACTGCAAGAATCGCTCTTCTGTAGTCGGGTATTTTGTTTTTCTTTTAAATATACTTAGTCTGGCCATAAATACTGTTACAGTTAAAAATAAGAAAGATATTACATTTGAATTTGGAATCTGTCATATTTATACGATTGTTCATTGAGTTTTCTAATTTTGGCGCCAATACATTGTACAATATTTTGCGATATTAAAATGGAGTGGGGTGATAAAGAGAACCGATTCGCTGTGATTGCATTACACAAAGTTGGTATGGAGCCAAATGCAATTTTTAAAACTCTCCATACGCTTGGTATTAGTCAAATGTTTGTGTACCGGGCTATTAATAGGTACAATGAGACCTCCTCTGTTTGTGACAGAAAAAGATCTGGCCGTCCACGTAGTGTTCTTACGAAAAAGGTGGTCAAAGCAGTAAGGGAAAGAATTCGAAGAAATCCTGTCCGAAAGCAAAAGATTTTATCTCGGGAGATGAAGATAGCACCCAGAACCATGTCGCGTATTTTAAAAGATGACTTAGAACTTGCAGCCTATAAGAGACGCACTGGTCATTTTTAACTGATAATTTAAAAAAGAATAGGGTGGTAAAATCGAAACAACTACTGAAGCAGTACGCAAAGGGAGGTCACAGAAAAAATTTGTTTACGGATGAGAAAATCTTTACAATTGAGCAACATTTTAACAAACAAAATGACCGTAATGACCGTATTTATGCTCAAAGCTCTAAGGAAGCTTCCCAATTAGTCGACAGAGTGCAACGTGGGCATTATCCGACTTCAGTGATGGTTTGGTGGGGTGTTAGCTATGAAGGAGTGACTGAGCCATATTTTTGTGAAAAAGGTATCAAAACATCGGCACAAGTGTATCAAAATACCATTCTTGAGAAGGTAGTTAAGCCCCTTAACAACACCATGTTCAATAACCAAGTATGGTCCTTCCAACAAGACTCGGCGCCAGGTCATAAAGCTCGGTCCACGCAGTCTTGGTTGGAAGTGAACGTTTCGGACTTCATCAGAGCTGAAGACTGGCCGTCGTCTAGTCCTGATCTTAATCCGCTGGATTATGATTTATGGTCAGTTTTAGAGAGTATGGCTTGCTCTAAACGCCATGATAATTTGGAGTCCCTAAAACAATCCATACGATTGGCAGTGAAGAATTTTCCCATGGAAAGAGTGCGTGCTTCTATTGATAACTGGCCTCAACGTTTAAAGGACTGTATTGCAGCCAATGAAGACCACTTCGAATAAGCTTTTATATTTTAAATTGTTTTATATTTATGTATTAAACTAACACACTGTAAAAGTAATAAATATTATTTGCAATAAAAAAATATTTTTTTTCTTCGTGACAATATTTATGGCAAGACTAGGTATATTATATTTCATTTACAGTTTACATTCACAATAGATCTCAATAGGTCGCAGTGACATTTAAGCCGCCTACCACAATAAAAAAAAAGTGTTTACATCTGTGTCAAGTGTCAAAACAATATGGAGTAACCATAGTAACCTGCTCTGTTGTAGGAAAACGTCAACAACAAATTGCGTGGCGTGACGTAACACTTTCTGATTGGCTATCATGTGACTTAATGCCTATTTTTTACGAATTTATTTTCTAAAAATATTAATAATCTTTAACTTTTATGAGAAATAGACTGTTTTTTTTTCTTATCTACGTCTCTTCATTTATAATTAGAAACTATAAACGAAGCAATTTGTTATTAGTGGCAACAAGCCTATTCTATGAACCACCCTGTATTAGAAATCTGATATGAACACACAGTGTGTGTTTGTTTTCGTCAACATTTTTATCATCGCTCACATTAATTTTTATGAGTAACAATTTACCTACATCGAAGATTGACCTATTTCGTGATAGTTACCAAATATATTATCTAAATTACTTATTATTTGTTAAGAATTACGTCTGTGAGTTGATTTTATTACAAAATATTTATTTTTATGAAGAAAATGGCTTGGTTACCGTGACCACTGGAAATCTCGGAATGTTTTGACCTCTCTATCAGATTACTATGTTGCATTTGGGTAGATCCGGGATTTGCTATAGATAATTGGGTAGGTACTATTATTTTGTTAAAAAAATAATTTATGAGTAAGTAGACATAATATGTTGTAAATCAAACGGAGGTACAGTTTCAAAGTCTCAAACAAATAAACCTCAAAAATATCGAAAATATATCATTGTTTACTAAATTACTGCAGCGCATTTGATTAAATTTTCACGAGATCATCTCTGAAATATATATTTTTTTCTACTAAAATATTTTTTTTTTTGTATGAAACTAGCAGGTATATCGGTGAACTAAATTTTTTGTATAAAACTAGCAGGTAGGTAGGTATATCGGTGAACTAAAATACGTTTTGAATTTATCTCTAAAGTGAGGATTACCTACTACTAAGTAAACTAATCATGAAAATTAGTTTAAGACTACTTTCAGTGAAATTTCAGTGAACACAAAAAATGGTTGTCTGTAAAGTCGATTTACGGACGATAATTTCACGTGATAATGATAATAACGATGCGTCATAAGCCGAACGCTTATGCCGATCTTGCCTCTCTATCGCTTGTTCCGCGCTCTCGCTTCCACGCTCGGCTGAACGTGACAATGAGTCATGCTTTTTCGTGCGTTGTTTTTAAGTGCGTGCAGCCGGCGGCGTTCATCGATTTATAAAACGTTATCACGTCAAAAAACAATCGAATAAGAACCTCTTTTCTCGAAGTCAGTTAAGTAACTGGTTTCAATTAGAAATTCATTGGCACTTGCGTGGGTCACGTGTCGTTGCTAACAAATTGATCTGGCAATGCATCCGACACAGGTGGTATTAGGAACTGTGGCTTTCAAATTTAGTACGTGTTTCGTACTGCTTCTTATCGATACTGAAATAATGCGCATACTACTAAATAAAATTAAGTACAGATCGAGTAACTTACCAAGTCACATTTATGAAATTCGTATACCAACTTTCAAGCTTAGGCGGGAATTTTTAGACAGCTTAAGCGGCGCGGAAATTAGCGATAGCTATTAATCGACAGAGCACATTGATGTAACTTGTCAGTTATATCGTATTTTATATCGATGTAATTTGTCAGGTTATGTCGTACTGCATCTCAGAATATTTGTTATTGAATGTAACTTTTTTTACCGGAAAAGTGCCTTTATGAATTAGATCAAAACAATAGGTATACAATCTATATTCACTTAATTACCTAAACTACTAAACATAAAGCAAATAGTTAGGTATTCTAGCTCTAGCTAGAGTACCTAACTATACAGCTAGAGTCTATTCTAGACCGATGAAGGTCTAAGAATAATCCAAATATTCAAACCTATTACAAGTTGGCAACGTACCCAGTATACCGAACATGCGAACAGCAAAATTAAAACAGCCTTAATACGTTCACTCTCATGTTACCATCAAAAGCCCCAGTCATTTCTTGAAAGTATAACAAAGTGTGACAAAGCAAGCCAAATAACAACTGTCAGCTTTTTTTAAACTTTGGCTACTGAGCCGTCAGTGTTGAGTCACAATAAGATTCTGTTCCACGCACTTACCGCGTCGTTTGCAGCAAATTGATCTGGCAGCGAGAGTTGCGATCTCGGAATAATTAAAAATAAGTTATTCATTTAGTTGTAATACGGACCGGCTCTTTGGTGCGTAATTGTAGGAATTAATCATGTTAATGGAGCGTGAGGGAGGAACAGAGGATTGGTTTTAGATTGAGAACTGGATGTAGGGATGGGATAAATATGCTTGTATACTATACATAGCTTTTGAGGTTTCAAAATTAGCGCAACCCAGTGTGAAGTGAGGATGGATTTGAACGAAGGAACGACACAGATTGCGGAGAACGCGAATTGTGACAGAATCTTGTTTGAACCTTTAACTTCTAAACCTCCATAGAAGTTACTCATGACTATAATTCATGTATAGAGTTTTGGCGGGAACGTCATCGAAACATCTTGTTGCTTTGTTATATATTCTTATACCTACTTGTGTTATTTTGAATATTAATGCGATAAAAATGGTGGTGTTTTATTCATTAAGTGTTCGATCAAGTACATGAGTGTGGGCAAGTGAAATGAAGCAGTGAAACGTGTCATTTTCCGTTGTCGACAAAACTGCATAGAAGCTTCTAGTAAAGTCACCGCCACTTTTCTGAGGCAGGACTCAACTTTGAAAATGACTGTTTACGTGACTTATATTGTGACTAGAACATTTACAACTTGTTTTATTCAAGAAACTTGAACAAACCTTAATACTTGATACTGGCAAATGCTTTAAGCGGGTCCAATACAAACAAGAAGAAGAACTCATGTATAAACAAAAGACTTACAAATAAACCTTTTTCATAAAAATAGAGCTTAATGCTCTATTTACTTTTCTCTAGTGAAATTTTACCAATGGTAGATAGGACAAACAAGTACTGAGGCAACGAGTTCAACAATGGTAGATAGGGCAAACAAGTACTGAGGCAACGAGTTCAATAGCTGATACTTTTAAATCAGTTCGAAGGCAATGTCGCCAACCCTACGTCCCTGAATGCAGAGAGCACGCTCATTAGATCTCAGAGGCGCGTCGTCGCGGGACAATCCAATCTCACGGCGACGAGGCGCGCCCGGCGCGCCCGGCGTGCGGCGGAACGGGACGACCTATTCTAGGTTACAACTGCAAGGATGTTTCTGAAGATATCTTACATCTCACTTCTCAGAGTAATAACACATGGTTTCATTCAAAATTCTATTCACAGGTGACACCCAAAATCAAAATGTGTACATGACCATCGCGTATTTACTGTCTTTGACATGCGCATGAGCGTTTCAATGATGTTTCAAGTAGGTAGACTTTGGAAGTGAAATTATACCAAATTTTGCTTACCTGTTGTGTCTAGCGACGGGCAGGCTACGTTAGAATCCTGTTCACATTATTTCACATATACACATATCCTTTTAAATGTCACATAATATTGTTATAGAGTGTGCGCGATGATATTTTTTTGTAGTAAATAGATCCACGTTTGACCATGAACTCGCCTGATGTAAAACGACAGTTTGTTCGAGGATAGAACACGTGGATCTAGAAGATCTATTGACTTGATTGCCTTAAAAATTCCGATATTGTAATAGAATTTTTAAGTTCTCAGAAAACAGAGAATTTGGCTGGGAGTTCCACGCCTGTGCAATACGCATCAATAATGATGACAATATTTGCTTAGTTTATGTAAGTTTATCTTTATTATTATTATATATATTTAATATACTTATATATGTAAAATACTATTTGTATGTAGTGTATTTTTATGTATCTTTATATAGCTATAAGATTTGTATCTAACCACCGTCAGCGTTTACATAAATATTTCTCTTTTATCTTCTAAAGGTTGTTTGGAAGAGATCGCTATTAGCGATAAGGCCGCCTTTTGTACCTTTCTTACGCCTTAATCATGTACCTACATATTGTTATTATACTATGGTGTCAATAAAGTATTTTTGTATTGTATTGTATTGTATTGTAATGAGGACCTAAATCGCTGTGTAGGTACGAAATGATGGCTTAGGGGAAATCGAATTAAAAGATCTAGGATTTTGACATACAATTTTTGCATTCCCGGATTCGGGACAGGCAAAGATTTTTACATAAATAGGCTTAAAAATAGTTTTATTATTTGTTTTGTATTTTTTTAATCTGCTTAAATTTAGGCATAATTATTTTTCGATCTTTGGCGAGCTTTGTCTCGCACCTGAGAAGATTATGATGAGTTGGGGAGGGATTGAAAAATAATTTCATCTCTTCTTTTCATGTATGGAGTAACACCCCTAAAATTATACTGCATTATTCTGTTTATAGCGATTTATATGTATAATATAACCATTACCTACCCGCCAAATTTATGTACTGGTAAAAAGTATCTGAGTAAAATTATTGTGTTGTGACGTAGGGACAGACAGACTGAATAGACATGGCAAATTTACTTTCCGCTCTAGATATTGACTTATGCACGCTGATTTTAGAGGAGAAATCAAATACTTAACAAGTTTGTAAAATAAAAATTATATAGGTATTAAATAAAAAAAATTAAATTAAAAAAAATATATTATATTATACACATTAAATAATTAATAAAACAGTTCTTTCTGTGAAGTGAAGTAAAACAATAAATATAATACAAAATACGTAACTCTGGCTCCAGACACATTTCTCAATCTCTCGTTAATAAATGACGGATGCAGTAATTTATAGTTCCTATAACAATTATTATTATTGTAGCAATTATTGTTCCAATATAAGTAGGTACACGCATTCAGATAATTTCTGTCTCGGATGTTATTGAAGCAATATTACGGACATATAACTGAGACCCAGTAATTTATATTAAGATTGGACTCAAAGCGCGCTGCTATCTCTCTCGCGCATCACAAAAACAATATAAAATCACTGAGTAGGGATAGTATAAAACTTATTGTTTATTTAGATAGTAGAAATATAAGTAGTGTAAAAACATTTATTTTTTTATCTTCTCAGCCTAACTTGGCTGTGATATCCAAAGATATCCAAGAAAAACTTTTTTTAAATATTTATACTTAATCTCCACATTTCTCTAAATAAATAAACAAATCTGTTTCTTATTTTTCTAATATATATTCTTTTACTCAGTGATTATACGTATAAAATTTTTGTGATCACGGTGAGATAAAGCAGCGCGCTTCCAGCTACACCTTATTATGCTTCAGTGCTCAGAAAAGTGTACCTTATTTTTGTAATATCTCCACTCTACTTCTCAGTGTTTTTATGTCTTTAAAATTGTAGTAATGCGCGAGAGAGACAGCTGCGATGCTAAAGCTGTGCTTAAAATACAGTAAAGCTTGCACACTACTACTTCGCGACGGAATAACTAGCAATGTTTTATACCATTTTATCGACAGCTTTACTATGTGGACTCCGCAAGTCATAAATTTAATCGCATTTAATTAATTTAATATTATGTACTATCGAGATACAGGTAATTCCCTTCTTTGTTTACATTGGAAAAACCATTTTCGCACAGTTACATTAAAATATTGAACTAATTAATTTCCTTGTCCGGCGATACCGTCAGCTAAATAAATAACATAATTACTATAATAATTAAATTAGTACATACACGTGACAGCGTTGTTGTGGTCTAGGACAAAATCGCTTGAAAAAGTCATGAAATAACCTCTAAAATGTTACTTGTAAAAAAAACATCCGTATTGTGAAAGCATCAAGGCATTTTGATTAGTAAATACTCGTATTACGTATAATACTTAATCTAGCCAACGAATGTTTTTATCAATTTAGTAAGTTATTTTAATAATACAATGTACCCCTTAAATGGAATAAAATCCGGCAAGTGCGTGTCGGGGCACGCGCTTTGGAGGATTCCATAGTTGCAAATCACATTATGTGAACTGTACTGTGACCAGTGAACTGTACAATTTAAGGGTTGCTGTTTGTACCAAATTATAGCTTTCTAGTACCATGAGTTTTTGAGTAAAGCCGCAGATGGACAGACAGACAGACGAACATAGCGAATTCATAAAAATTCCTCGTTGTTATTAACACGGTAACTTGAAAAAAAAAACCTTAACCTACTTAGGTTCTGCAAACCAAGAGTATTTCATAAATAATAATGACAGTCTACTGTGCAAGTATAATATCGAATACAAATTCGCCAGTTTTAGTATTCTTTTTATTAATATAGGTAGCACAAACTTCAATTATATGGATATAATTTTGTTTACATTTCGAATCTTGCCAGGCACAACTAAATTGGCAATTCCCAACTATAGAAGAGGGTGAATTTTTGATGTAGTTATTGTTTTCATTTCGGTCATTTAATTACAGCCCTTAACGTTAGCCGTAGCTACTTGTCTGTAATTGTCACATACACTGTATCTGACGCGCAGAAGTCAAGTAGACGCGTCGGATGAGTGATAGATCGCGCTTGGAGTGTTTTATGTCTTCCTGCACCGACAGGCGAGATATCGAGCTATTTCAGTCAATGAATGCATCAATGAATGACTGACCAATCGGGCGTCGCGACTTAATTGCAACTATCAATGTGCCACGGGAATGTGTAGCTGGGATTATATCAAGATATATTTTTCTTTTTTGGCTTGATAACGTCTTATAAATCGACGAATGCCGGCTGCACGCACGAAAAAGCATGACTCATTGTCACGTTCCACCTGAGCCGAGCCTGCAAGCGAGAGCGCGGAACAAGCGATAGGTAGAGAGGCACGATCGGCCTAAGCGTTCGGCTTGTGACGTATCGTTATCACGTAAAATTATCGTCCGTAAACCTACTTTACAGACAACCATTTTTCGCCCAACGGGCAAGCTACAGCCGGTTAGTCTGTTCGGAAAGAGAACTAATGTGGAATAGAGGGCGCTGCTGTCCTTATTCCATTGTTTCGGTCGACTCGCAACACAATTGAGACGTTAGTTCGCATTTTTTGCTACGATTTACCGCTTTGTCAGTATTTAATATAATAATATACTCCTAGACATATTAACTATCGGGCGGTTAGAAATTAAAAAGTCTATTTATCACGTTGTTGCCTTAATTCCATTTTTATCATGAGTACTGTCAAAATCTGAGTAAATCTCTATAGATGGATATATATAATTTGGATTCTTAACTCGCGAGTAGATTGCTTTTTCTACGTAAGAACGATCCAGCGCGCAGCTTAGACCGCAATAAGGAAGTTATAGAGCCCCGTAACTATGTAACTGTAGCCCTAACTATCGGATATCCGAAATAAAAATCTATCTGTAACAGTAATCGAATCCGATATAAAAGTTTCGAATAATTTCAGATAGGGGTGGAGTCTAAATGAAACATGACAGGTTTTTGTTTTTGCCCAGCGGAGCCGCACACACTAATACCCACGTAGTCGGACAGACAAGCCGCGCTCTTTTAAATTCCTTAACCGAAACTGTCCGAAACTAACTGATAACCCAAAAAATATGGATCTGAAGCCTGTATATTATAATATTACACATAATATACGGATATAGAAATAGTAACATAGACGTTACCATGCGAGATATTAGGTACTAGTTCGGGTGCTAACACACATAATTATAATATTGTAAAGTGAACAATATAAACTATTTGTATTTGTACAAATCTGAATCTGTAATCTGTATCCATATCCGACATTTCAAATCTATAACAACCCTAGACCGCAACTTCGCATTGAGGCCTATTCAGACCTGAGCGTTATTCGCTACCGCGAGCGGTAGAGAAATCCGTGTATGCGTTAATTTCACTGTTTACACCAAATACACGGATATCGCTGTCGCGCGCGGTAACAAACCCCAAGCGATATCCGCGCGGTATTGTGCTCTACCCACAGCGGTAGCGAATAACGCTCAGGTCTGAATAGGCCTTTAGACGCTATGCAAATGGAGTTCGCTCAGTCGTTAAAGATAAATGATTACTTACCTAAATGTACTTACGACAAATGTACTTAAGGAACTTCGATAATAGTGTATGTGTCACACAAAATTATATTTTGAATTGTTTTTATTCTTAAACCCCAACCAAAAAATGAGAGGTATTATAAGTTTGACGTGTGTATCCGCATATCTGTGTCTATAGCATCGTAGCTCTCAAATGGATGGACCGATTTTGATATTTTGTTTGAAATAAATCTTACTGAAGAGTGTTTTTAGCTAAGTTTTCCCAAAATCGGTTAAGCCATTTTTTTATGTCGGTTTTTTCTTAGTTTTCTAAAGTTACATGTTCATCATCATCATCATCATCTCAGCCATAAGAAGTCCACTGCTGGACATAGGCCTCCTCCATGGATTTCCAAAAAGACCGATTGGAAGCGGCTTGCATCCAGCGTCTTCCCGCCACTTGTATGAGATCATCTGTCCATCTCGTGGCTGGTCTTCCTACGCTGCGCTTGCCGGTACGTGGTCTCCACTCGAGAACCTTTCGGCCCCATCGGCCATCAGTTCTACGTGCTATGTGTCCTGCCCACTGCCACTTCAACTTGCTAATCCGCTGTGCTATACTTATCGGTGACTTTTGTACGTCTACGTATCTCTTTATCTTCGATCTCGTAGAGAGACTCCGAGCATAGCCCTCTCCATAGCTCGTTGCGTGACCTTGAGTTTCCTTATAAGGCCCATAGTTAGGGCCCAAAGTTACATGTTAATAGTTGATTTTGGTTGCGTTCTTATACGATGAGCCAGAAGCTATGCATTTAATAAATACATGCATATATACTTTTTTGTAAATATATACAGTATACACATAGAAATATCCAGACACAGAACACACATCCTCATGCTCTTCACCCAAATGTTTGCCCTGGCTGGGGATCGAACCAACGATCGACACCTCAGCAGGTAGCCATACTACCAACTGAGCTGCGAGACCAGTCAATTGTTATATGTTTATTGTTATTATTGTGTTGTTTATTGTTTTGTTTGTTTATGTCTACGTAGGCCATAACCATTTTCCTCAACAGAAGCGAATATTAATCATAGTAAAAAAATACAACGCGCTCACCAAACAGTCAGATGATACAATTTTAATAGCCCACTCATTATATCCGTCGCTTAAATAAAAAAATATGTTTCTATTTAATAGCTGTTCGATTTCAGTAAGAAACTGTTGGTCATTAAATTTTATGTTTCTCGTTTTAGGAGGCTTGACACGTCCTGACATAGCGATAGCGAGCGGTTTCCTTTGTGCACCAAAGGTGAAGTTCCGTGAGGCGTGCCCCCACTGATAGCGACTAGTATATTCTGGTTCTTTTTAGGGTTCCGTACCCAAAGGGTAAAAAACGGGACCCTATTACTGAGACTCCGCTGTCTGTCCGTCCGTCCGTCCGTCCGTCTGTCACCAGGCTGTACCGTGATAGTTAGAGAGTTGAAATTTTCACAGATGATGTATTTCTGTTGCCGCTATAACAACAAATACTAAAAAACAGAATAAAATAAATATTAGAGGGGGCTCCCATACAACAAACGTGATTTTTTTGCCGTTTTTATAGATAATAATGGTACGGAACCCTTCGTGCGCGAGTCCGACTCGCACTTGGCCGGTTTTATTTTAACCCCCGAGCCAAAAAGAGAGATGTTACAAGTTTGACGGATGTATCTGCGCATCTGTGTATTTGTGTGCCTCTCTGTAGCATCGTAGCTTTTATATGGATAGAACGATTATGATCTAGTATTTTTTTTGTTTGAAAGAGAATTTGATCAAATGTGTTTTTAGCTGTTTTTTATGGTGGGTTTTTTTATGTTTTTTAAAAATGTTATGATGCGCGACAGAGATAGCTGCGTGGTTTGAACACAGCCTTAACACTCATATCGTCGCTCGCACGACTAACTCTCCTATCTCATTTCAGTCACTTGTTCAGGACAAACGTGTTCCGGTTCTGAGATTAGATTGTAATGAACAAGAACATAAAAAAAATCTGATGTTTTGCATACCTATATTAGCTTTCATAAAGGTTACTTACGTTTTAATTTCACACTGATACTTTTAATGTATTAACATTCTAAATTCCTGTTTTTATTATTTATAAATGAGATATGACAGTTAGTCATGCGAGCGACGATATGATCACTAGACAAGATGATATGATCACTAGACAAGATGATCCCGCTCACGATGTCACCAAACCCTCCCAATACGAGAGCAATCAGATCCGAGGGCTGCCCTCAGAACGATATCGGACAAACAAACATAAAAACGCACTAAACTTTTACGAGCTCCTACAGTGAGCTATGGGAATATCGAGGGCGGTGAAGTTTTACTCTTTGACAGAGGCAGGCTAAAGTATTCAACCAGTGGTTCTTGTCATCTCAAAACACCTCAAAGGCAAAGTTGATATGGTTAACAAATTTGAGGTCATTCAGCAGGCTATGTATGACTTTCCATTGCTTGCTAATCGACTTAAGGATTCGCTTAATTTTCTCGATTTCTTCGATTTTGAATTTGGTAGGTCATATTTCAGAGGTGGTCAATCCATATAAATAAAATAAAAAACCAAAAATAATAATAAAATAATAATACCTAATAATTTTATTCCAAATAAATTATATCAAAATCAAAATCGCAGTACTTTAAATAAAATAAATAAATATTTGTGGACATTTCACACAACACCATCTAGCCCGAACTAAGCAAAGCTTGTACTATGGAACTAGATGGCTGATAGAATACATATATACTTTTTTTTTTGTAAATATATACATAATATGATATATAGCCAGACACAGAACAAACATCAATGCTCATCACACAAATGTTTGCCCTGGGTGGGGATCGAACCCACGACCTACGGCACAGTAAGCATACTACCAACTGAGCCACAAGGCCAGCCAACTTGGTCACTTTGGTTGTTTTAACAAAATAACTGGTAAAATATAATCCAAGTGCCTGTAGAAAAGTGAACAGCAAGTCGCGTATGTTATTGTATTGCGTATTTTAAAGTCGGTTTGTAATTTTTCTAAGCTATAATTATTTCACGACAGTTCTTTGTCCACACAGACTCTATCCGCATTCCGCGGCACCAAATATTAATAAAGTTAGTTGTAAATGCAATAGTTTAACCTAATTTCATTAATATTTACGAAATCGAATAAAACAGCCCTTTCCCAAACCCCAAAAACGTTATTCTACTTCTGTGGCAGTAATGCACTTATGAATCCCACAATCTTTCAAAATTCTTTCGAAAAGAAAGGGATAAACATAAACCGAGAAGTTAATTATGAATTTTAAGATAATCATAATCTCACTCGCCGGACCCAAAGCAGCCGAACTTTTATCCATTATTAAAAAGTTTTATCCAACAATCTACACATATATTTATTTTATGTCTTTATTCTTAGTATTTTCCGGTAGCTGTTAATAGTTTAATGCCATTAATGGTAATTATAAATTCACTTGGTTATCTCGCATTAGTTTTATGATCAATTAACGCGCTACACTGAGAAAGCAGTAGGACAACTTTGTTGGAAACAACAGTAAATGTTTTAAAATATAATACGAAATATAAAATATTCACGTTTATTTTTGAGACGAAATTTCCGACTGTAGTTTTAAATGCATACGGGAGTATTTTTTAAGTTGCAGCATAGATGTAACTCATGAAGGACGTCTCGTCTGGTACTGCTTTAAGATAAATAAAGCCCGCCAACGCCGCGTGTGACGTGTCAGTTGCAAGAGGGTGGGGGTGATTATTTGGTCATCCTGCGCCGGATCCACTGAAAGATCTTCCTCACTGGAATCCTTTTGCGTGATTTTGACTCAAAAATAAACGTAAGTAGCCCGTAATATACTGTAAAGGTGTGTAACAATCACGTTAGTTTACATATACTTGTATTACATGTAATAGGTACTTGTATATACTTTATGACAATAAAGTTTATCTATCATAACAAAAGCATAAAGCATTAAATTACCAAATTACATTATTATTCACAAGGTTGCCTGTAAGAGATCACTTTTAGCTAAAAGGCCGCCTGTTGTTTCCGTTTAGCTTTTTCTTGTTAATTGGTGTGTTAGTTAAATTGTAAATAATAAATAGTTTATCTGTCTATTGTATAGCTATGCGAAAATGAATTATTGTAGATAGTCTAGTTCACCATCGCTTACAATCAGGCGATTTAATTGACTAAGCGAGTGAAGCCAACAAAGGTCTCTGTATCAACTGGCAAAATTTTCTTTCACCTGATGGGATGTTTATTGGACTTGCGTACAGGTTGTATTTTCAACCAATCTGTACAAAACTGGGTAAACAAGTTTTGCAATTTATTTTTGTCATCGGGGTTTTTGATCAAGTTTAGGATCATATTTTCTCTATAAAATGGGAAGTTTGTAGTGGCACCATTTACTGACCGACTTTGATAACATTTATTTGCTAGAAACATTTGGTACTCAATTATTAATTTATTTATTTATTAGCAAAATGGGTAAAGAGGTTTTTGAGATAAAATGTTGTGAACATCAGAAACATCAATGATACTCAATTTTAAACAAGATTTTTTAATATGAGTTATTTAGTAAATACAGACTTTTCTGCAACAAGTATTATTGCAAAATTGCAAAACGTTATTGATTGTGAGGTCTAAAGGTTGGTTTACATAGCACTGTAATCTGAAACTGTCCAATTCAACGTTTTAAAGAGCCATGTCAGTATCACATTTTATGAATAAACAAAAAAAAAGTTGTTAATCAATGGTCTATGCTAAGTTTATGGCCAAGAAGTTTCAATTGGTTATTTTTTGACACAGGTTACAACTCCATCCATTTTGATTATTAAATATTACTTTTCGATGAGTTGTGTTACTGAGTCAAACCGTACTGTACCAAAACTGACCCAAAACTGGGCACAATTTGTAAGCGAAATTCGAGAAGGCAGTAGCGTCGTATTTATGTTTATTTATCTGTGTTTTTTTATAACCAGTGGCCGGCGACGACCGCTTTGTCGTTCGCCGTCGGCACCGATGTCGGCTCCAATTCTAATTAAGAGATTTTATTTAATTTTTATCTTGCTTTGTCTGACCAGCCACTACTTTTGGAATTTAAATCTGAGGAAAACCTTGAGTGAACCTTTGAATGCGGCTGGGATAATGAAAATTATGTAATGTTATTTTGAATTTAGCGAATAAGTAGATAATATAAATAAGTCTAAGCAATATACATATTATTTCTTTCAGAAGTAATTAAATGTCGGAGTATTCTGTTTCCTTTCTTTTGTAGCACGGACAAAGTGAGACGTAATGATATTTAACTATTGATACTATACGCTACTTCACAGAATATATCCCCGTAATTGTTTTGCCTTTTAGAAAAACATGCGGAATAGATAACCGATATAGTTTTTAGCTGGTTAAAGTAACACCTTTGCGCAAAGAAAATGGAGTTATCTTATCAGCTGTATTATTTGCTTATATCCATAATACCGGTTTAATAGTAAGAATTTAAGAGCACGGCCTTAACACTACACTTATAAAGCACTTATAGAAGCATGGAGAAATTTAGGAATATAGATAGAACAGAACATCAAATAGATCAGTCTAACTATAGAGCTCCTTTTGAACTGCATAATATCAAGACAAAGATATATGACAGGTAACAGCGGTAGCTAAGGAAATAGTTCCATAGGTCTTTGGAGCCCGCAAGACATAAAGCTTTGCGGTGATTTTTTGCGATCTCTCTGAAGCTTTCGACGTGGGTGATCATAAGTTTTTTACAGCCAAACTGGAACACTATAATTGAGTGTACAACGTTGCTAGTCCTGATTTCATACTGAATGAAACAAGGGGTCTCCAATACGCACCATGACCTGTGGCTGAGAGCTGTGCTGTGCAAAATTTCTCTATAAATTTCGCTATATTCTTATTCCATTCATTATCATCATCTTCTCAGCCACAAGAAGCTTACTCTGTTGGACATAGGTCTTCCTATGGGTTTCCCAATAGACCAGTTAGAAGCAATGCATCCAGCAGCGTCTAACTGCTACTTGTGCATGCGAGGTCTTCTGTCATCCCTTTTGTTTTGTCTTATTTGAAATGTTCTGTCTTATTGTATTAACGAGTTCCAAATATTGCATTATCCTCCACTGAAGTATCTATCTATATAATTATAAGTGTATTAAGTGGGTACCTATATGGAGCAATTAACAACTGGTTGTAACCGTAACTATCATTAACCGTTAAGTGGTTGTCAGTGAGACCGTTCATTAAAACACTTCCTCCATGTTTGTAGTGCAGGAGCTGGCCGGCCACTTTGACTACTTCTGCAAAAAATATATTTAAAGTAATGCTATTACTTTAAATTATGACAAAGGTCACGGACCCTGGTGTTTCTGGAGCTAAAAATTAAATTTTGGAAAGTTATGCTATTTTGTTTTGTACTTGAAACTTACCAAATTCTAATTCAGATTCTCAAATTAATTTTTTGATATCTCTATTTAATTACGAGTATTTCCATTTCAGGAGTAATAATTTGCATTTGCAATGAAAACCTTGTATGCGTCCTTTTTTATTTCTATTTTATTATGAAGTAATTTGAAATTATAATAAATAATGCAAGCAAAAATACGTTTATTTAGAAACTCTATAAATCAACATAAAATACAAGAAACGATTTCAAACTTAAGTCTCATCTCAGAATGAAATAATTATAGTTTAATAAACTGAAGCAAACCGACTTCTTATGGATGCCATTGTCAGAACTGGACCAAATTGAAATGGGACCACACGGGAAGCTCCAGTTTTCAAATAAAAAAAGAATCATCAAAATCGGTTCACCCAGTCGAATGTTATGAGATAACAAACATAAAAAAATACAGTCGAATTGAGAACCTCCTCCTTTTTTGAAGTCGGTTGAAAAGTATTGAATTGAAGGAAAGGGTTTGTTTTTATATGAAATTGAAGGAATTTTCTATCGAATGCAAAACTTCAAGTAATAGCTAGTTTTAAAATATGAAGTTTTTTAAACAATTTCATAAAACCTGAGTCAAATAGCCAGCTGGCTCCTGCACCATTACCCTGATTTCTTGTAATTTTTACCCAATTAAAGCGTATTACGCGACGTAATGCGTATTGATGTCGGTGTTACCATGTTTGGTGAAGTAATTGCTAATTAATAACTTTTTACAAGCCTGCGCAGGTATTTTGTATGCGATTTTACGACTGCTAAAATACTTTAATTTTTTGTGCGTAGGTACTTTATTTCGAGTTTGATGAAGGAAATAAAATATATTTAAGTTTTAAATATAAAGCCAAGTGCCTTTTTTATAGGCTAGAACAAAACAACTAACCTACTACATTTAACTCGTCATAATTATCATCATCAGCTCATTCTAGTCCACAGCTGGACATAGGCCTCTCCATTGAATACCGATCCAAACCGATCCTCACCTTTCCGTTTCTAGCCACTGCCAGCTGCCTTTCGTATAGGTATTTCATCATCATTTCAGCCATAAGACGTCCACTGCTGGACATAGGCCTTCCCCATGGATTTCCAAAAAGACCTATTGAAATTGAAATTGTAGGTATAGATATTTACTCCATATGTCAGGCAGGACATCTTATACTACGTTTTGTGACACACGGTCTCTCCTCTACGCGTTTACCCCAGCGGTTATCGGTCCTGTGATATACTCGTATATGACCCATCTAGCCCCCTAGTTTGCTAAAATAATGCAAACTGAAGTGGCAGTATCAACGCTGTATTAACGCTGCGCTATGTCAATGTCTGGTTCTCTGGCGAATTACTTCATTTCGGATACGAGCCCTCAGAGAAGCGCCGTTCATTTTCCATAGCTCGTAAAGCGACTTTAAATATGGTGAGTGTTCACGTTTCCGCACCGTAGTTCATGACATGATGCACTGGTTTTGAGCACCTTCTTATAAGGACTTTGCTCGAACGTGTGCTCGTTTTTTAGTCACTAATAGCACCATTGCATTAGTAAATAGTTGTACCTAAAAACGTTTTTTTATTTTATTTTTGACGAACGATTGCTTTATTTGTTTTTTTAGGGTTCCGTACCTCAAAAGGAAAATAACGGAACCCTTATAGAATCACTTTGTTGTCCGTCTGTCCGGGTGTCCGGGTGTCAAGACCTGTATCTTGGGAACGCCAACCATATATGCAGCTCCATAGTCTCTTGCTGCAGAAAGAAAAAATCAAATTTCTCAGTTTTCCAAATAAAAAAAATACAGCTGAACATGTCATACAAAACTCACATTTCAACACTCACAAGGGAATCAAAACCTATAGGGTACTTCCCGTTGACCTAGAACTATGAAATTTGGCAAGAAACATTGTGTTAGAGTACACATATAGGAAAAATCCGAAAACTGGATATTTTTAATTTAATCACAAAAATGTGGATCTTTATGCAAGGAAGAAGGGTCCAAATTTTAAATGGCTTTAGCCGTATCATGTCAGGTATCATGTGAAAGAGCTTTATTAGCACAAGCTAAAACAGGTTTTTAAATATATTTGCGATGTATATTTGTCGATTTATGTAGGAAAATAAAAAAATATATATAAATTCCCCCTTTTATCTACTAGTTTGTACGGAACCCTCGGTGGGCGAGTCTGACTCGCTCTTGTCTGGTTTTATTTAGAATATACACCCGACATCACTTGCAAGATCTGCCAATGTCCAAGCTGCATGCCGCTTTTGGGGGCTTAGTTTTTGAGTTAAGCTGCGGACAGATAGATGGACGAAGGGATCATCATTGTAAAACTATAAAGGTTACTAGATAACTATGGGTATCCATTTTCCCCTACGGAACCTTGAAAATACAAGGGAAAATGGATACCGATACCCTATCACTGAATTAATTAGATACAGCCGTAGATGGACAGACAACGTAGACTTATGTCTCTTTGGGCACGAGACCCAAAAATGTGTTAAGTAAGTATATTACTTAATTTCAAAGCACTCGTTAAAGAGCATAAGTTTTCTGTTTCAAACTCAGTAACTACTAAACTTTATATAAAAGTTTCGAATGCAATATTTCGCATTGAATGAAAAACATTATTATCGTCCGTTGTTATGAACGACGACTGTTGATATTGTATGAGGTAATAAATAATTTAATTATCGTCTTAATTATGAACACAATTGATCCGCGTTGGTAGTTAACGCGACGAAAACAAGCTATCGAATTTCTACGAAACGTGGCCGACGGTTTCTGAACCGTGGTGTAAGGAAAATGTAGACATGGCGTGAAAACATAATATAAATTTCGGAAATGGATAATTACGCTAGCAGATTATAGGACTGAGCTTAACCGGACACTGTTGTCATATGAGTTTGTAGTTCGACCATCGTTCGTCTCGCTCGCGCATACCAACATTTTTAATGAATGAACTTATTAAAAAATTGTTAATGCAAAAATTTTAATTTTGATCCAAGTGAATTTTTATACAGAAGAATGATTTTTACAAATTGTTAACGTATTTTATTTAATTTTTGATAATGTACGCAGGAGTGTAAAATATGTCATGAAGCGGACAAAACACCTAGATATTTGGGCCATTGATGTACAATCTTATGTCCACCCTAAAATAAACGAATACGCGATGTTCTGGTTATAGTCAGAGTTTAATCCCAAGATGATCTATGTGCCTAATTTTCAAAAATGATACATACAAAAAAAACATTCATAACATGCGCTAGTAAAGTACAAGAAAGTCTTTACACACATGCCTGGTATTTAATTAGCTTTAAAGCGTACGGCCTACAGTAGGCGATTTAAAGGTACATAAATACGAAATTTAATCAAAAAAGTGGATTTATTTTATTGAAGATCATTCTTAGATTTTATCTATTTTGCATTTGAAATATCTGAACTTACACGTTTTTAAGATTAGAATATTATATTTTCTGTGATATTATTTAGACTTGTATTCAATTTTGTTTGTAGTTTTTAATCATATTTAAATTGCTACATATTGTTTGTTTGTTTCTTATTTAACTAATTTTATTGCCGTGTCTATGAGCTTGTTAGGTCTACACTACAACAGTACCACAACCAAAAGGTTATCAATGTCACGCTGCAGTCAGTTTAAAATTGTTAAAGCTAATTTTGACAGTTACCAAAAATATGAAATATAATGTATATTGAAATTATGACAAATAACCGGCCATGTGCGTGTCGTGTCACGCGCAAAAAGGGTTTCGTAGTTGCACATCATAATTTATGTGAACTTAAAATACGTTTTTTTTTGATACTATGAACATTCGAGTTAACCTATGTTAGTGTAAATTAAATTACCAAAATTATCATTTCGATTTTCTTTCTATTCACCTATTACTCGTTAGCTTGTAAAACCTACTTAGCCATAATAATTTTCCTTTTAATTTCATCATATATGCTACTAGCACGTTTTTTTTATATTTTCAAATACAACAATTTAGCCGGTGGAGAGAAGAGAGGAGGGGAACAGTTGATTCTATCAAAAATTGTCACTTCAAAGCTAAATATTTCGCAAACGGATCCCTAAATTGAAAAATGGTTTTCGCACACACCCAATGTGATTACCTATCCAACGATACTCAAAACGATGGAAAAGTTGAAAAATAAACATCCCAACTTTACGTGTAGGGGAGGTACCCCATTTTTTTTTTCAAGACGTACAAACTTGGCGAAACTGTAAGGGTTGCGTAGTTGACTACAGAACCTTAAAATGACCTAGTCCAACGACAGATCCCAACAGTGATGTTTGATAATATTGTTCTGAATTCTGTTTTTTACATGTTTTAACTTTATATCGTAATATTAATTTAAAAAACTAAAACAACTTACTTCAAAATACGCATTTTCGTTTATGAATGCAACTTGGATGACTTAATTTTTCCAGTTTTTTTTTTCGGATCAGCTTTATAGCTGATCCGATTTGGATGACATTGATTATGAGACCAATTTATAGTACTATAAAATAAAAAGTTCTTAGTTCTTTAAAATAAAAAATAATAATAAATTAGTTTATAAATAAAAGAGTTATAAGATATAAATAATATTATACAAACAAATAAATATTACCGCTAAAATTGAGCAAAAATGGAGGTTATAAATTACCTACCTCCATTATTTTAAATGTTAAAAAATGCATGGTTTTACGTGTGTAAGTTAGGTAAGTATTTAATAATATACGAAATGTAAGCCTGCAGTGTGTTATTACTAAAGTATAATCGATAAACTCTTACAGAGTTTATCTGAAATTCAAATTATTATTTTTGAATACAATAATATCGGTCAAAATTAGGTGATAAAAATATTAACGAGCTGATTTTACATCAGTACACAACGTTTTATGGTTTTATATACGTACACAAGTAATTAAAAGTTTAATTCTACAGTAATTAGCCAGCTTTACGAGCAAAAAGTTGAGATTTTGGATAAACAAATGTTGAATTGATATTAAGTAAATACTTACTTCTCTTTGTTGAAATTGTTCCCTTGTAAGATAGTGGCAAAAATATTTATTCAGCTAGTTTAAATAACAAAGCCTTACATCTTTTAAATTATACTTATTTGTGAAATATATTGGATCAATGGGACAGGTGTAAAAAGCCTGATGATTCATTGGACTTTGACGATAACCTTTGAGTTTATTGACTTGGTACTCTGAGTACTTACCCGAACGGTATATTTTACTTTGTATGACTTTTTTTTGTATTGACATGCTAGGCGTATTGCCCATTTGACATTTTTGTATTGACATTTTAAATAATATTGTATTTATATAATGAATATTTTGTAATCCTCAGACATGAATTGTTTAAGAATAATTTTTGAACATTGTGAGATAATTGTAATTGGTCTTTTTCCGTTTTTATCTCAATAAACGAATTTATCATTTATACTTTAAAAACTGAAACAACCATCTTTAAAAAGTCCTTTTTTTAACAATGAAGTTACTGAACCGATTTTGATTAAATTTCTGTACGACCAATCTAAAAGTATAATACTTTCGTACAAAAAAAAAACAAATCAGTTAATAAATTATGCGTTAACAAACATTCCAACAGTGGGACAGTTTGTACAAAAAGGGTTAATTAAAAAAAAACAGCCGAATCGTTAACCTCCTTCTATTTGAAGTCTGTAAGACATGGAAGCCTAAGCCTCTAGTCTGCCCTAAAATTTGTATTTACGTAGTTAGTTTACGTACCAATTTTCTCTATGACATCCGGTGCGCTGACATGACACGCGTATCGCAGTCATGATAATTATTTTATTATTACAATACGCAATTATTAACTTTATTATTAAGCTATTGCATAGCTTCTATCGCGGGCCTTGAGCGTGGAGACCGAATCCAGAAATTCCGTAACGAAAATAACCTAACACACCGCGCGTAAAGCTATTACGCAATAGCTTTACCGCAGCAGTCTCCGAGTGCCACACGTCTTTTTTTTATAAACTATTCGAGAATATATTGCGCTATTATAATTAGGTACTATAGTCGTAAAGATAAATATTATTTTAATGGTTGCACAGCCATTTTGAAGACGATTTCAACTTGCAACATAAATAAATAAATAAAATAAAATAGCCTTTATTTCCCAACAATTAATTTACATTTAACAATTTATCATACATTTTCTTCGGTGTTCTTGGGCACCCAAATCTGGTAAAAGGCCTCCTCCTTGCGTTGCCATTCGAAGCGGTCTAGAGCCAATCTAGTCCAGGTTGCGCCTGCTACCTGGACTATGTCGTCCGACCATCTTCTTTTAGGCCGTCCTACTCTCCGTATTTTATTTTTGGGGAACCAGTGGACAATTCACTCGCTCCATCTCCCATCTGTTGCACGAGCGAGGTGACCTGCCCACTCCCACTTCAGTCTGCACATCATTTTGATTGCGTCTTTTATTTTAGTTTTCCGCCTTATCTCAACGTGTTTGACTCTATCGTTTAGTGAAAGGCTTGCAACATGGAATTACGAATTATGTGTATGCACCTCCGTATCGTAGAGGCTAAGTGACCGCGAAAGTGAAGTGAGACGTTGTATGAACTTCTAAATTTCTTTACTAAAATAAAACAGCCCGAGCGATCAGAATGCAAAACGCGTATGAACCATTTTGAAACGTCTTTCCCAAGACTACATGTTTGCACAAGCGAGGTAAGGCACTAAGTGAATTTGCTGATTACTGCAGAAAAATTACAGAACATCGAGTGATCATATTTTGGCAGGAGTTCTTATCCGATTCATTGCGGCGAAGTATTTTAGATACTTACCGTCTTACTTATAAACGCATGTAAAAATCTTATTCACTGAATAAGGACTTGTCACTTTCTGTCAAACGGGACCTATCACGTGCGAAAACGGAACAAAACACTGTTTAACTAGAATGCGCTTATTCAGCGTTTATAACGTAAGACGGTTAGTTCATGTCGGTGGCTGCTATAGGATTTGGGTAGATGTCAAATGTCAAAATACAATTTGACGAAGCCTTTCTAAATTGCATATGACACTGCAGGTGTGTCAGCCGCCATACAATAGCTAAAAAGACTTCGACAAACCTTGTGCCTTCCGTACTGAATCGGTGCGTTACGATTCTATATTCTAGCATTTATCTGTAGGAATAACCAAAATATGTAAGTGAAATGAGCATATCATTTCACTTCACTTGTGTGATCGCTTAGCGTACGTCATTGAACGGTTGTAGACGTGTTAAGTCCCAAGTTGAATAAATATTGTTTACCAACGTAGTGGTAGACATCTAAGCATTATTACGTATATACTTAATGATATTAGGTACTAAACTTAAGTTCAGTTGTGACCTACAGATAATTTTAATGTGCAATAACTTTTAATTATTATTGCAATTATTGTTCGCAATTAACGTTTATTATTCATAAAAACGATAACAGTTTATTTTCCTCGATTCACGATGCTTTTGTATATTTTTTATTTTATTACTCTGAGTGACCGATGTTTTACCGATTCAGCAACGCTGTGCAATATAAAATGTTAAATAAAAGTCAAATGCAATGTTGGTTAATGTCAGAAACAAAATATGCAAAAAATTTAAGCTGACACGTCTGCAGATGACATACAAAGCAAGTGACAGAATAAGTATTAGTTTTACTCATCGAGTCTTCTGTCTATCATTTTCCCCAGAGCCATCGATGCCATGCATATCGATTATGCATTGAGCTTCTTGCAATCGTGGTCTACTTGCTTGCAGAGCCACTTGTATTATGAAGTGCGAAACAAGCTTTGAAATGAGGTGTAATTTTAACCGACTTCCATAAAGGAGAAGGTTCTCAATTCGACTGTATGTTTGTCCAGCGATTACTCCGCCAATTATGATTTTTTTTGATGATTAATTTTATGTTTGGTAGGTAATACCTCAGAGGTGGTCCCATATACATTTTATCAAAATCGGTTCAGTATTTTGGTTTTTATAATAAAATAACCGAAAAAATGAGAAATGCTCGGAGTCTCTCTACGAGATCGAATCAGAGATGAAGAGATACGTAGACGTACAGGAGTCACCGATATAGCACAGCGGATTAGCAAGTTGAAGTGGCAGTGGGCAGGGCACATAGCACGTAGAACTGATGGCCGATGGGGCCGAAAGGTTCTCGAGTGGAGACCACGTACCGGCAAGCGCAGCGTAGGAAGACCAGCCACGAGATGGACAGATGACCTCATACAAGTGGCGGGAAGACGCTGGATGCAAGCCGCTTCCAATCGGTCTTTTTGGAAATCCATCGCGGAGGCCTATGTCCAGCAGTGGACTTTTTATGGCTGAGATGATGATGATGATGAACCGAAAAAATGTCATCCAAGTAAACGAATTTCGTATTGTGAAGTCGGTATTTCAGTTTTTTAAACCATAATTATTATATCGGATACTTATTTTCTGAAATCTACATCGATTAAAACATAAGTCGTGTAAAATATAAATATATTATCAATATGTAGTGTTGGCATATTATAGATATGTATATAAGAACATATTTCACAAGGAACACTACCTCCGAACTTTGCTAGAATCTTAGCTTCGCTCGCTTAGTCAATTAATATAACAATGATACACTTTCTAGAAATAAAAAAATGGAGGTCACAATAAGGGGCAAACTAATTACTAATGCGAAAAAATACTATGTATTAAATTTCATGCATTACCACAGAAAAACATTAAATGTATATATGTTGTATGTATGTATTATATGGCATTACCAAAGTAACTTGGATTTAATTGACCATAAACTTTGCACCTTTACTATATTTTTCCCACAATGCATCAACATCTCTGAAATCTGACACCTGCTAAGTTTTTTTATGCATTCTAAGAAAAAGTGTGACGGATCTATCATTTCGGGATTAGCTTTGTGTGTAAGAGTACAAAGACCTTAGGATTTGTAGCAGAAGGAGAGTTGGGTGGTTTTGCTGTCCTTGTAATTATTTTGTAACTGTCACCGGAAAATAACAAGATAGCTAACAATAACAACCGCAAGTATTTTACGGTTAGGTTAGGTTAGGTTTTTTTTAACCTTACCTAATCTAACCTAACCTAACCATATAAATTTACCATGAGATGTCGCAAATTGATAAATTTACGAAAATGTGGGCGTAAAATAATACAATTTATCTCTCGTTTAGAATCCTACGAAAGATTATAAATTTCCTAGAAAATTTTAGGAAATTTATAAACTTGCGGAACTTGTTATCTTCCGGTGACCTAACTAATAAATATTTTTGTAAAGTAAGCGCACATCAATTTTTGGTATGCTACAGTTGGACAAGCGCAAAGTAGATCAATCTCGCCAGATTTTCAGAACAGCTGCGCGTGATCTTCCATACAAATAGGAGAAAACTGTTTCCTGCCCTCTACTAAAAATAATCCGATTTCAATAATTATATTTTCATCTGATTAGAATCATAAATGGCTATAGATCTACGAATTGCTTTTTTTAAATTTCGATTTAAATCGGAGTTAAAAAAAGTTAAAATAAAAAACTTTAAGAAATGTAGAAGGTATATTATCGAAATTGGATAAGATGCAGTGGTAGAAAACATTTTCCCCAATTGTTTGATAAAACGCGTTATGACAAAAAGTAGTGACCATGCCGGTCTGCAATGGATCACGCTTGCCTAGAAAAAACCTGATTCATATTGATTTAAAGACATCAAGATTGCACAAGTACCTATATCACTGATACAAAAATATATTTAGCTAAGATTTGAGACTTACATACATATAATATTTGTCATGATTCTCTAGTACAATCAATTTCAAAAAGGCCACAAAAAGTTGGGTCTCTATTGTACAGTCAGCGTCATAATGTGAAAACGATTGACTCTATTGTGAAGTGTTGGAGTGTATCGAGCTGGGTGGAATCCAATTTTATTGGTTAATTTTAGCGAGTGTAGGTGGGAGCTTAGAGGCAGAACCGAGTAAGGTACAGTTTTAAATTTATGTAATATATCAATTATACACTAAATTGGAAATTTAATTTATAAGTTGTGCTAAAAAAATATATCTTGATTGTAATTTTTTATGGTGTGTATATTAAAGAGTTTATCTATCTATCTATCTATTACGTTGTATTTTTATTCAAATCAAAATCAAATATTCAAGTAAACAATAACAAGCTAAGTTCAAATTCAGTCAGTTTAATACCTATATTTCTGATATTATTTAGTTGCCTATCTGCAACTGTGTTTGATTAACATTGCATTTATTTTTTGAATAAAATTAAATCAAAATACGTGAATTATTATTCATATTTATATCGCTGCTATTACATAATGTTGCAATAATATAAGAGTAGAAGAATAAAATGTTGAAGTTAAAGTTAATAAAATATAATAAAAACACTTAATAAAAAAAAAAACAGCTAATTTTGTTTTAAAGTACCTAATGTAGAAGTTAAGTGGTAACTCTTAATAAAAAATCTTAACATCAAAATGTAAGACTTATTCCATCTTTAAAGAATTTTATTTGTTTTCTGTATATATATTTTAAAATTGTTTTTTTAAGTAGTATAATAAAATAATAATCACAACATCAAAATAATGATATCAAAATTTAAAAAAATACACAAAATAAGTTTCATAAATTATTCTCAAAATTTTAAAATTCACACTTATTAACTTTGTACATAACAAATCAAACAATACATCAAAATCCCTTTGTTTACAAGAAAAACCCGCGTCGTGTGACTGACAGCTCCAGTCGGTGGTCGACAATGAGCCAATCACCGGACAATGCTGTCAGCTGTCAAACTGACACAACATGAAATGTCAAGTGAACGAAATGTGTAATTTGATGATTGGATCTTTATTACGAGTATTGGTTGAGTATTTGCGATTGGCAAATGTGTACATTACTGTCATAATCCGTAGGTTACAAAAATATGTAAGGTAAGTCATTTTTTCTTGTAGACCACAAATACAGATAAATACACCCTAGATTTATTTCAAGTAATACAAGTAAGTTGGTCTTATGAATCTTATGAACCAATAATTCACAACGGTGTGGCTGAGGATATATTTTCGGAATAACTATCTCTAGATAATTTATATAGAATAAATCTATTTATTCTAACCTGGACAATTCCACGATTATACTTTTTAGGATACCTAGAACTAGAAGGCAGCAAGGAATTCCACACCTATGCAGTATGTGTGACTGTGGTGGTAAGTGTGGATTGAAATAGATAAATACACATTTTAGGCATTTACCTAAATGAGAAACGGACGGTGGGTACTAGGTACCTATCCATTTCTCATTTCCGTACCACTTGGTGTAGCAGACTTTACACATTTTCAAGAACCCAGGATTAATCGCTATGTTTTCCTTCACTTTAACAATACGCACACAGCTTCAAAAATATGAAAGCCGGCCTAGGCTTTTGGATCAGGACATGCGAATCGCTAATCATAGGTTTCTCAGCTAGGCTGCCAAAACTTAAACTTACCGGGTAAGACATGTGGGACACAAGAATATTGTAGATTACGATGTGAACCAAGCGCCAACAACGGTGACGGGTCTGTCAATGGTGAGTCATCAGTAGCATATTTTATTGTGATAAAAAAACACCAAATGTATAAAAAGGCTTTTTGTCACAAATTGGCCCCAGCTCAGTTGATGCTAGGAGCGGACTACCAGCGCTGGACTTACGCCGGGACCGCCAAGTGAACGACGAACGGCACGCACGAATATACACGCGTAAGAGAACGCGTAAAATTTCTGTATAGTACAATACTCTTTGGCGTAAATCTAGTTATTATCAAAATAAATTTATCAAGGTAGAACAAAATAAAGATTTACAAATAACTTCAAGTGAGAGGCCAGGCTTAGATGCAAATAAAAAATGAAACGACCCACGGAACGAATTGTATGTGTGCGATTTTTGATAAATTTTAGACAAAATATTTTATCTTGGACAAAATGTACTATTTCTATTAAACAGCTATTAGAACGACGGGATGATATTGGTAATTTTAAGAAAAAAGCAATACAGATGCAGCTAGCTGCTCTAGAGTTCATGCTGAACCACGAACCACTGAAGTTCGTACCACTGAAGTCCGATGGCGAAATTTCAGAACTAAATTTGACAGACCCGTCATTGTCCGCCAAAACGAAATGAAAAACAACCCGGGGTTTAAGAAAAAAGTGAATAGGTATCTCCTAGGCAGGCGTGCTACATCTTCAACCTCATCATCGCTTCACATCAGGTGAGATTGTGGTCAAACGCAGGCCTAGTTTGTCAAAAAAAAAAAAAAACAGAATACATAATATGTTGGCCGGATTGCGATGGAAACATCTATAGATTCTATAGGACTTGAGTGGTGCCACGGACTCTATCATAATAACAATAATTTTATTGTCAAAACTCGCAGGAAATCCTTCCACGAATACCATAAATTATTGTGTTCAAGCCCACCATTGCATTCACAATCTCAATTGCAATGAAAACAGCTGTATTCACGATTTATTCATATTGTCAGTATTGGTACTAAAGGAACGTCAAGTATCTGTCAAAAATATACACCCGCTGAGTTCATTGTAGTCCAATTATGAACACAAAAGCTTCAAAATACGACTTAGGAGATTTGTTTAGCGGGAGGTGTGGTAATCCTGTAAGTGGTTTATGGGATTAAGTGCTTATTTTTTCTAGGTTGTGAAAAAATATTTTAAGATTATGGGTGAGGGCAATAAGTAAAGTTATTTATGATAACGATTTTGGACGAATTACCTTAACTTTTTAATCGAATTCAAAAAGGAGGTTGTTTTTATTTAGGATTGGTATTGAATTTAACTGATATTAAACGATATTGCGGTCTACGATGAAGCGAAGATTTTTATGTAGCCAGTTACATGTAACCTTTTTCGCCTGTCCAAGTCCACAAGATAGACAGGTACGTTTAATGACAAGTTAATTATCAACTTCTTTATTTTTTTTTAATCAAAAACCTTCGTCTGCTATGTAGCTATTAGGTTGTATCAACGCCGATTGGAACCGCCCCTTATAGTCGGTTCCTACCACGCAATGGAGTTCATGCACTTTTTTATTTTTCGTTTTTGTTAATGCAGATTTGTAGTGATTGATAATCCAATTATTTCTGTGGAAGAATATTTATTTGGTAATTGGGCGATATCAATGCACGCAAAAACGAGACAAAAGGGACTGTGGTTTGTGACGTAGTCATCTTCTTGCTCGCGCACCTGGCAGTGAATGTGTGCTGTGCTGTCATGTTTTGATATCACTGGGGGGCAATTCAGTTATTCAAAACCGATCCGTTGCGAAGCATTTCCTATCGGCTGCTATCATTTTTTGATTTAGTAACGAGCGAAGGACGTGTCACGTTTCATCAAATGTGTCAATTGTATGACATAAAAGTGACTGAATCAAATAAACTATGGCGGCCGACGGGAAACGCTCTACATAAGGTTCGGCTATGAAGCGGTCTTGAATAACTGAATTGGCCCCCTGAACATGTCCGCTAAGAAATCATGTTTTGAATAAATAAATAAAACTTCAATAACTTCGTAATTTCTTAACAATTGAATCACCTCATTTATCAAAATCGGATCAACTGTTTAAGAGAGCAGAAGTTACATAATATGTTCCTATAGTATAGATATACCAATATAAAAACTATACCTACAGGTAGATGATTTAAAGTAATATTTTTGCATATGTCGGACCCTCCATACAACAACCCGCTTATCAGAAACATATACATACATACATCTAATACACAGAAATAGTTTGTATAAAGTTAAGGTCATAATTTGGGACGTCAATTGGAATTGGAAGGATGCGCGCGCGCGGCTATATCTATCGCTCATCATAATATTTTTAAACATAAAAGTCATTGAGTTTAAAATCTTTTTCTTTGATATATTTTAAATTGGATGTGAAGAAGGAAACATATGGTTTCAGACTACTCCGTCGCCAGTATATAAGTGATATCAGAATAAAACTTTTAACAAACATTTCTTCTATCTAAATAAACAAATTCGTTTCTCACTTTTCTAATATCACTAACAAATGATTTTATATGTTTAAAAAATTTGTGATGCGAGAAAGATAGTTGCGCCACCATAAAGCCCGCTAGTCCCGCAACGCTTGTCTCGACTGACAAAAAAGTGTGCACCGATCGCCAATATTCGTCAAATTAAATGACAGGGCGAGCGCGGGGAGCGGGTGAGGAAACCGAGATTGGCGGGAGGCGGAAAATGTCCGTTCTGTATCTGTGCTTTTTCTCTAGTCTGACTCCACAAGACAGATATGTACGTTTATCAGCTGCGTTTTGTTTTTATCAAAACCTTCGTTTACAAAGTAAGCCATCACCCGGCATCGCCGATTGGAATCGGCGTCACAATCGGTTCCTAGCACGCAATTACGGTACAGATTGAACGGATTAGGCTGGAGCCACACTAAACTGCAGAGGGGACTAAACTGCAGTATCAATTTTGATGAAATTTCTATGAGACCAATCTGAAAGTATATCCTTTAAAACAAAAAAGTTTACGGTTAAAGTAGGTATTACACAGTTGTACTTTGTTTTTCTTTTAATGTAGATACTTATTTCTGAAATCTAAACGACTTCAATTCAAAAGCGCAATCAAATTAAAATTTCACTTTTTGAAGTTGATCATAGAAAAGTATTTTTACCAGCTATGGTCAAACAGACTAAGTATAAGTTTTACAATTAGTCATTGTAGTTAGCTTTAATATCTGTTTTTATTGGCGGAGGAGCAAAAATGACAATTAAATATTTATCCATAATAGGTACGTATTCGCAAAAAAAAATATATCCTGTTATCAACATGATTTGCCGCCAATAAAGACCTGGTGAATGCTGTTGCGTATCTGGCCCAACGAAGCAATGCTTATGGCATTGCTATTCAACGTGGCAATACGGGCAGCATGCTGGGTACGCTGCCAACTGGTAGTGGGTTTGAGGATTTGGATTGTCTTTAGACCTTTATCGGTCTGGGGTAATCGATATGCTTTTTGTGTAGTAGTCGAATTTGTTTTGTTGTAGTTAATAAAGACCGATATTAAAGTTAACCAAAATAATTTCATTGTATAACTATACTCTGTTCTACCTTATATTTGGAAAAAAAAAATACCACCTTAAGGAATAAGAAAACATAAAATTACAAGGCTTATAACGTACAAAGTACTATGATTATAATATAATTTTCCTAAGCTAACATGCGTGTATAATTAATTATCTAAGATTGCGTTTAGTTTCGGTGTGGGCCGAGCCTTACTATCAGGATTGAATGCATTAGTGTCTTGCGTTAACTATCGTCCGACGGGCAAGTGAGAAACTGCACAGATAAAGACTCTGGTGTTGCTAACTTACCTCCAGATACTTAATTGGTACATACTATACGTAACTAGGTCTCGTAATCTTATGCAACATTGTAGTTGCTGCAACGGTGTAAGAAGAAAGATACGCGTAAAGCATAAAAAATCAACATTCACATGCAGCGATTTTATAATGTAACTGATATGCTTGATATTATGATGTTGAATGTACGTTATTCGCGAGGAAGTATGCGCAGGACCATTTGAAAAAATGAGCGTTCTTTAGAATATACATATGTATTTTATGATAACGGTTGTATAAACATATGTTTTATAAACTTCTTAAGGAGAGGTGAGCTTTCTATTTTGTGGGTATTAATCACAGAACAAAGTAAACTAATTATTTGTTCTGTGGTATTGATGAGCCGTCACGCTCGGCTATGTAACGTTCGTTCGGGTAAAGTCGGATCGAGTCTATTAAGGGAGCGAGAGAGATATAGTCACCGCTCACTACTGTACTGCTATTTCGTATGATTAACGTCCCTTTGATGAAGTTTTCACTTCTGTCGGTAGCCTTAAGCACACACATTTTCTATTATTTGTGATTTTTTTATTATTACAAAACTTGTAGCATATTTCCAACTAAAATAGCTCCTTATCTACTTTACTTTGTAAGCAATCCATCTTTCAGTGAAATACCACTATTATCATCAATTATTCATTGGATCCCCAATAAATAGCAATTACAAGAATTAACCATTCGCCGTCTGACAGTAATGCCTTGCTGAGTGTTTTTTTTTCTACGTTTTCTAACAATTATACCGGTTATTGTAAATTTATTTGTAGTAGGTATAAACTATTAGAGATGAGCTGAAAATTGACGGAAGTTTGTCTTTCATAAATATATTTTTAGTTAGCGCATAGCATTACAATTAAATTGTGAGTAATATATTGGTTTTGTCGATATACTTTGCTTAACACGTTCCTTCCTTATAATTAAATTTGTATTTGTATGTAAATAAATAAATCTATAAATAATGTACAAAATCTTCTATAATATGTCAACAGGATTGCGTTTGACTGGCAACTCACTTGATGTTAAGTGATGTTGTGGTTTACGACGGAGTATCTACACATGTTTAAAAATTATCAATACCTACCTAAATGTTCAAATGAATATTTGTAATTTCACGTATTTTCTATACAGTAGAAATATTCTGAAATTGTAGGCACATCTAAAGAAAATATTTATAAAAGCGCCATCTAACGGGTTTTGATATAACAAAATGACTGTGCGGCGTGCGCCATTACGTACCTACCTAAAGTAAAAAAATAAATCGACGAAGACGCGAGTTTATATCATAAAGCAATCTGAATTAAATTTATTTCATTTTTAAAATGACAAAAAACTGGCAATATATTTACTGCAATATACTGGAAATGTATTTGTTATTTAATTATTATATGTTGCTTTACATCAAAATAAACCCTGTAAACTTGCCAATTTTAAAACTTGTATCTATTGCCGTTCGAAAGATACAGCCGTTTAAGTGTAGCAGGCCAGATACCTCATGATTAGGCTCTCGCACCCTTAGTACGGAAGCCTAAAAAAGGGATGATTTGGATTCCGATTCCACAGTCTAGTAGTAATAAAAGTGTTATGGCGTGACAAATAAAACGGGAACTAATTTTTTGAGCTGCTATTTAAATATTCGAGATGTTATTATGATCAGTTCAAAAACATATTGAGTAGTTATTTAATTTAATGCCGGTTGATTAATTATTGCGACAGTAAAACATGGACAGTAATAAAAAATCAATTAGACGGTTATTTTATCATACAATGTCAATTCTAAAAAAAATATTTTTAGAATTGGGCAGTCCAAAATCGAATGAGCGGTAAAAATGATGGAAAGCTATATAGCTATGTATATAGGTATAAGCAATAATTTCTTCAGAGATTAGGTTGTTTTTTTTTTATATACATATTTATAGATTATAATTTTTACCGCCCATTTAATTATTTTCCTGCTCAAGTATCTATATATTCACTGATCCATTTCATATTTTTTTATTACTCATTTTTGTTTACTTTACTGCTTAGTTTTAACTGCTGAACTAGTTATTAAACATGCCATTTATAATTTTTAACTTACCAAAACTGGTGTTTACAACTGCCTCTTTAAATCAGTGCCAAATAAAACACCTTCCCAACATTTATCCATCATCTACAGCCGGCAATAACAAATATTTGCCGGATAATCATTCTTATCTCTACAGTAAGTAGTTTGTTCATACAGATCGCTATAACAGTTTACAAACGCCAATTATATTGTTATTTAGCGATTAATACTGCAATAGCTTTTAAACTAGGCGATGGCGTAGAAACTAGCCATTCATAATGTAATGGAAATGATTCCAAGTTTGTTTGTCTGGCGGGCGAGCTTCATGTTTTATGGATTTAATCGGATCTATGTTCATTGAAAATCAATGATTAATTAAACGAAAAATGATCTGGTTATAATTTTATTCGTTTATTAAACGGTTTTATTTAGCTTGACCTGTTTATTTGTTTGTTTGGGTCAAATTTAGTAATTGAAATTTTACCCCCTTGCAGTTGACGGATCGATCTGAAATTTGGTATACACCTTTAGTCCTGATGACAATACAATTTAGTATATTATGTATTATTGTAAATCTAAGATGTCCACCGCCACAAAATGGCGGTTTTCATATTTTAACACAACCCCCACAATATGGGTATCAAATGAAAGGGATTTTCCAGTAAAATACAGTAAATACATTACCTATATCATTATCTTTCTTTTCAATAAAACTGTTTAACCTAAAAAGTTTTTTTGAAGTAAGTACTTGTTTCAAGTAATTGGTAGAATAATTGGCTAGCAAAGTCATAGTAACAACTTTACTAAAGTCAGAGTGTTTTCATATTTACAAAAATTGCTTCTTAAAAGATTTCAGTTTTCGATATCAGCATCTATTATTACCTTGCCTGCTCGCGTCTGTGCTTCCACTGAACACTCATGTATTGGCAATTAAAAAGTTTTCGGATTGAGGAAAGTTTTCAGTTTCCGTAACAAGCAACTATCAATTACAAGTTGCATGAGTTGCCTGTGTCGGACACTGCAATTCCGCATTGGCCTGCAACCATATAAGTACGTGATGTGGGGGAACGTAGTAACTGGGGACTGTTTCTGGCCACCTGTCTTCGAAGTCTTCAGTGTTATACATTAAAATTCCTCGAAAATTGTCATCGTTGACGGAGCTCCTTATGGTTTTTACTGCGTAAGAAGGAGGGTTATGTTCTTTGTTTGTATATATATATGTAACATGTATGTAGGTACCTATGTATGTTTCTATATGATCGCCTATAGTCTAAAAGGCTTGAGGTATTTTGATGTGCGAGGTGTCGTTAGATTCATTTTCACTTCCTGAGTATCATAGGCTATATTTATTGTAGTAATAATAATACGTATCTCGCAAAAATAAAATAAAATGCCACAGAATTCGCCCTATTACATAGGACCCAGAAGGATAATCTCCATACAAACCGCCTTTTAAATTCGGGCCAATTTTATTTTTTCAATTTGACACTTAATTTTTCTATAAATTTATTTTTAACCGTAGATACACGTCCATTTGCCAAATTTATCTACAAAGTTGCCTTTGAAAAGGATATCCTCCTGATTTGATCGGGTAATCATGATTAAAGTCAGAATGGTCCATGGGAGATTTATACAATCATATAACTGAAATAATAGTAACTTTGAAGTCTGTTGTTTCAGTTTTTTAAACTATAAAATTATTATATTTGTTATTTCGACCGAAATTTAGGTATAAGGTGCCGCGTGCGAGCGAAACAGGCAGCGGCGCCACTTTCATCACTTTATAAAAGAATTTAACGTATTTTTATTTTGTAAATAAAAAATACAGTTCATGATGATAGTATTTACTAAATAAGTTTATACGTGCAATTTACAAATTGTGACGTCATATAACTGATGTCACAACGGCAATGAATCGACTAATACCTCATTCATAAAAAAATAACTCAGTAGCTCAGTAGAAGTCATTCGCAGTTATTTTTTCCAATAAACTTCATTTCATTTCAATTTGACTCTGATATGTCATATTGTAATTTAGTAAACTTTAAGCCGGCCTTAACACGGACTTTGAGTTGCACGATCTGTTGAGAAGAATAAGAGTCAAAGTACTTGTGGCTGGAAAGACTATATTTTTATGCTACGGCGAAACATACGTGTGTGTGTGTGTACGTGTGTGTGTGTGTGTGTGTGCGTGATAAATGTGTACATAATGTAGGTTAAGATCACGAAGGTTCTTTTTGCTGTCGCATCAGTTGACAGTCAGGTAAACATATTACGTTTTTTTTTGTTGGAGTGCAACGGTCCACGCCCAGCTATTTCATTCGGAACTTCATTTTTGAAAATAGGATAAAACAGCAAATGTTTATTTTATTATAGCAGAGTTCCTACATTGTGGTTAACGTAGCACTATTTTTTGTCCTCCGTATTCATTAACACATTACTGCCTCTCGAAATCTAATGAATTTATCACAATACTTAGATAAGTATGTCAATGGTTTATTTGTAGCACCAGTAATGTCACCAAACCAATTTGACAAACCACCAAATTAATTTGATTAAATTCTACTGAATAAATAAATTTTCACACCTATTTACAAACAATATAGTATAGGTAAATACAAATGATACAAGGAAATTGAGAAAACATATCGAGGGCATCATTCCATAGGGGCGTATGAGCAAAAATGCGTTTTTTTTTTATTCCATCATTGGAAAGTAGATCCCCGTATCTATGTACTGGTAAAACACACATAATTTTAGGGTATCCCGATTTTTTTATATTCACTAAAACGTAATAGGCGTATATTAAAAATAATATAATTATGTCATGGCATACAGGCGTATATTAGGCATATAGTCACTTTGTGGGATATATAGTCACGCCAAAGAGGCGTATAGAATTAACATCCCACCTATCTAACCCATTCCCCTCGATACCCCACACGATGGGGTATCGTGTGGGGTATCGTTGGATAGGTGATTAAAAAATATTGGGGGTGTGAGAAAACCATTTTTTAATTTAGAGATCCGTTTGCGAAATATTAAGCGATGACGAATTGATAATTTTTGTTAGAGTCAAGTGTCTCCTCATCCTTACTCCAGCTTTGAAAATTCCAAAATTATTAAGTATTAGGAAACAAAAAGTACCGCCCTGGTGCCGGGATACTAGAATACGGTATCGGTATCCTCTGCCTGTCGTAAAAGGCTACTAAAAAGGGATTTCTGGGCCCGGGGTTGGTCAGGACTGGGACCCTGACCTACTACCCAGACGGGCTCGAGGTGAATGAGAGGAACGGCTCTAGCGGTCGAAGGCCTAGTGGGCTGAAAAGGCACTACACTACAGGCACAGTGCTGAGGGCTCCGGTATGCGTTCGTTAGACGAGAACCCGGAGTCCTCCGTCTAGCACTCAGGCTAGCCACCGGGGGGGGGGGGGGGGGGGGGTTTAAGGGAAAAATAGACAAACATGCTAACTAAGTAACTTCTTGGTAATTAGCCTGTTTGCCAATCAACCGACTCTTAAAGTTTTGAGCTGATTCTTAGATGGTATATCAAAAAGTGCCATTAGTATCCCACAGACGATCGGATCTGTGCCTGAGTCAAATGAAGCAGCTATCCCGGTTAGAAATAACGCCTAACATTATTGAGGACGCCGAGTTTAGTATTAGACAGTTTAACCTTACAGTCGAGGTTGATCGCAAAGTTTAATATTAGGGTTAACGTTAGTCCTAAATTTTCAAAATGGTCTGTCAATGCTTAAAAATACATTTTGTAAAGTAGGAGACAAAGGAAACGCATTGTTTTTGATAGAGTAAAAGAAGGTTTTTAACGAAATTCTCGTCACCCCTGTTAAGTAAGACTCTTAAAGCTTGATTCATATGCACAACCTACACTCTCTCAACACATCGATGTTAACTGTTCCGCTCTTTAATCGGAAGTGTACCTTTTCTTAATCTGCGAACCCTATATACCAGATTTCAGCAGGCCATTAATATGTAGCGAGAAACATCGATCGTTCTCTTAAAAATGTTTCAGAAATCGTTCCAACACAGATGTTTACAACACAACAGTTGGTATAACATCGGGACTACTAGCTTTGTTCACGTCTAGGTTTCTGAGCGTCTTAAGCATCTCTTTTTGATGTCCTGTATTGTTGCGCCGCAATGAAATATATTTGTAGGTGTTTTTTTTCTGAGTTATTTAGACGTGATAAGTCCAAAAATAGACTTGCGAATAAATTAGCTTCTTCCAATACCTCTTAACCCTCCAATACCCTATCCCTCCCATCTAATCCTCTAACCTAGGTCAAATGTGGCGACAATCGGCCTCATGGTCTTTGATGCTATGCCGGGGTAGCCAGAAGAAAGTAAGGGAAAATAGACGTGATTGTATGTATGTATGTTCTACGTGGTGTAATCTACAAATCTATCTGGTTTCAACAGTGGAAGCAAAGATGTTTGATAGAAGTTTAGACAGACTTAGCCAAAAGCCAGGGATTAAAAAGTTTTGCTACCCGTGAGCAGCAAATTTTGTCCTTGTTCTGACTTAATTCTGTGAATTGCTTTTCTGCTGCATCCTTAGACTTCTGCGTTCAGTTTATCACTTTCATTGCGGCATTGGTGCAGTCTGTTAGGTCTCAAGAAAAGAAGCAACCTTGCAGGTCAAAATGCAAAGAAATACCGAATCTGAACTCATTTTGCTGCCACACCCGTCGAGTGCCTCTGCGGGTGGAACCAGGTGGGGCATGAGGAGATACACTATTCACCAGACAATAATCAGACTCACCAAGTGGTGATTGCATCGTTATGGAATATCTCTTCAGATTATTCGTCAGCAAAAGAATCAAGCAGTTGGCAGTGAGGCCGGCAACGACGAGTACTATCATATCTTTCTGGACCAGCTAGTTGAGATTTAGGGACAATACTTGAATTATACGCTTCTCTCTCGACATGGTCTGTCTTCTGGTTTGGGAATAGCCAATCCTGATGGTGACCATTAAAATCCCTCAGAAATTCAAGTTGAACCGTAGAATAACGACGTTAAGCCACATCTTCTGTATCACTCGGGTGTTAAAACAGCTGAGTTGTTGTTGAATTTGTCTTCTTTGTTAGTATGTGAATGCTAGTCGCCTCTATTTCAAAAAGCAATATGAAGGTAATTAATTAAAAAAATATGTCACTGAACTGTTAGGTCTCAGGAACTCTAAAATACTGTCAAGGGCTTCTAGTAAAAGTGGCCTATAAGTTAAGCTAAAAACAAAAACCTTATGAACGACAGCAAATATGATCCAAGCCTGCTAACACGATTTTCATTAATTAATCCAACTCATTCTAACTCAAGAACTAACAAATCAGCAACTCAAAATCAAGAATCCCAGCAATCTATGGACGGTGTAGTGCATAGTAAAAATAATTATTAATCATTAAAATTAGTTTCTATTGTATATTACAATATTTTGCATAAGCCTTACAGATTATAAATTATACGCCTATTATAGAACTAAGACACTTGTTCATATTCTTGTCAAGCTATAAGGGCGTATAGACGAAATAATTTTATGATCTAGGCTATTTCAGTAAAAACTAATTAGCTGATAATTATATGCATAGGGTTTAAATTATGACGATTAGACGAAATTTAGAGTAGAAAAATATTTTTTGCTATACGCCTTACAAAGTATGGCAAAACGGAGTCCAAATGTGTAAAAAAACTTTCAAGCCAAAGAGGCGTATGAGCGAAATATACTAGAAAGAGGCCAAGTACATTATTTTAAATGTCATCCTAATGTGCAGAATCACTTTCAACGATTACTCTGAAAATTTCATTAAGCTACGTTATCTCAATAAAAAGTAAACAAGTTTTTTGTCTCTCCTGAAAAGTTGTCAAAAACCGATACGCCCCTATGGAATGATGCCCTCGATATACTGGCAATACTGAAATAAATAAAAAAACCTAATGACATTAAGCCAGAGATAGACCAAGAGGTATTAAAGTATCGATATCGATAAGTAATTAAAGGTACCAATTTTTTCTTTTGATTTTTTTTGGAATGTTTCAAAAAACATCGTTTTATTAGGATTCCGTAGTAACTACGGGGAACCCTTATAATTCCGTCATGTCCGTCTGTCTGTCTGTCCGTATGTCAGTCATTTTACTCGGAGACTATTAACCCTATAAAAACAAATTTTTATACATAATTGTGTTTTATGAGCCGCTACAAAATGCCGTAGTAAAATTTTCAAAAAAATTTAAAATAGAGATTGGGTTTTTCATATATACAATAAAGACTGGATCATTTTTTTAACCCCCACCCTATCGTGTCTCAGATGATGTGATATGTGCGATATATAGCTCGCTAAAGTTCAAAAGTTGTGTCCCCCCCCCCCCCTACATTTCTCAACTAAGACCTAAAAATTCATTATTAACCATAATAGTAGATCATATTAAATACTTTCAATGAAAATTATTTTGAACATTCTGTGATTCCAACTTCTCTAAGGGACTATAAATTTAAATTTGAATAAATGTTATTAATGTCATGATTTTATAATTCAAAGTTTTTGTCTTCAACGTTTGTTTTCAACGCCCTGTTTTTGTTATGTATTTACATTTATTGTGGAAATTCACTCAACAAATTGTTAAGCGAGAATTCGGTTTCCACCAAGGATCATTTTGACTTCGCCTTACTATATCTGCCCAATGTTCTGCTTGTACAGCATCAACTAGAAAATCTAAACAGAGTAGTTAGCATGGTGCTGTGTTAGTATGAGAATAAAAAAAAAAAACATTTATCGTAAAATCAAATACCATGTTTCACGTACAAAGGTCACCGACATAGCACAGCTGATTAGCAAGTTGAAGTGGCAGTGAACGTAGATACTGATGGCCAATGGGGCTGAAAAGTTCTCGAGTGGACACCACGCCCCGGCAAGCGTAGCGTAGGAAGACCAGCCACGAAATGGACAGATGAACTTATACAAGCGGCAGGAAGATGCTGGATGCAAGCCGCTTCCAATCGGCTTTTATAGAAATCCATGGGGGAGGCCTATGTCCAGCAGTGGACTTCTTATGACTGAGATGATGATGATGATTCACATATCATAATTATTATAGTTTACAAAACTAGAATAACCGACTTCAAAATTCGCAATTTTGTTATAAAAACCAAACTACTGACCGATTTTGAGATTTGAAAGGAATTTTAAATCAATTTAAATGACGAAATCATGCGGGTAACATATAAGAAATATATAAGCTAACTGATAATCTCGTTTTTGAAGTCCGTAAAAATAATAATTGTTATCGATAACTTATATTACATCGACCCATCTCTAATTCTTTGCAGTAATTTGTTTAAATAATAAAATCAATTTATGAAATGAAATGCATATATGCTTTTTATACTAATATTCGCGAATGTTATTTATTGAAATGAAATAAATTTCAACAATTTCATCGCGTATATTTCACATAATTTGAGACCCGATTTTTCAAACACTGGAGCATCCATGGTCATAGGTGAGACACGAACATACGCTACAAATACGTAAAAATTTGTTTCATTTCGCTTTTTATACTGTTAGAAATATATTTTTGCTACTTAGAGATGGAAGGTGATAATGTTTTCCATAGGTTTTTAAAGAAGTTTGTAATTTTTACAAGATTGTTTAACACAGTTCACCATCTTGGCACCGTAAGAATTGAGAAGTGATTGCGATGAGATAACGTTTAAGATTAAATGACGTTTGTGACCTGTCATTAGCAAACACCTGATTTTGGTGTTAAGTTTTTGGAACAATATTTTGTATCGCATTAGGAGTCTTGTAAGTCTTTGTAAAATGCATTGTTTCGTAACCCTCAACGAACTTTTTCGTAATAAACAAGTGATTTTACTAGAATTATTTTAAAGAATGGGCATTTACAATTTTACAACTGTTACAACTGTTTTCGCATATTTTCTCACAAAATCCGTTCACTCAGCAGTGTATCAATCGCAACGAACTCGTAAGTTAGACTGTACAAACCGGTTTTTAGCAGTCGGGTATTTTATTTTTCTTTTCCAATATTGTCAATCAAATAAGATTCCGTTATTGAAGTTATCTAAAACGTATTGCTGTCTCTGCTTCGACTTTTTGTGTTTGCAGGGTAGCGTGGGGTGGCGCGGGGTGGCGCGGGGTTGGCTGGTTTCCAATACAGGAAACCACACATTAGTTTCTTGCAGCTCAGACCTTTGAGAATGGAAAATAGATATATTTATTCTGGAATTTGGAATTAGTAATTCTTCTTAAAAATAATATTGGCAATCTTTATGTCAAGTGGAAACAAATGGACGCCAAAATTATCTAAATGCACTCATACATACATTTATAAATACAAACATACATGCACTTGAAAAACGTAACCCTCCTTCTTGCGCAGTCGCGTAAAAAAAAACATTCGATTGCTCATTTCCGAAACAGGAAATCAAGTGTCTTATCTGCATAGTACTTAAAATACTCGTACCTTTACGTACATTAAAACCTAAAATATTACGATTTTTAAGCAAAATTCTTTTTAAATTATCATAATTTTGCTAACAAAAGACCAAAATAATTAACACTCGATTATAATTAATCCATTCGGACGATCGCATTTTCCGGTGCGTTGTTTCGTGAACAAAGCGCACATATCTCATCTTCACACGTCGACGAGGGTTTTATAAAAATACGTCAAGCAATAATTTAACCCTTAAATGTTAACGCTAGTGCTAATGAGTTGGTTAGTTGGAAATAATCCGGTTACTTGAGCGAGTCACTGAGTATTGAGTGGTCACTAAATTACGTAGTGACCACTAAGAACACAGTGACTTGATCAAGTGGCAGTATGAATCGTTCATGGCCTTTATTATTAATTTATGAACATGGTACACGTAATTCACTACGCGAACTTGATATTTGTGGAATGACACTGATGATAACTTGACATGTTATTTATTTATTTAATGTGTACTAGCCAAAACGGCACAGTGTGCCAATTACGTCAGTTAAAATAAATTAAAACAAAATTGAATAAAAATAATTACTTATGATTATAACATCTAATTTATAATTATTTACCTTACACATTACTTTCGTTAATTGATTAATTAATTCAATAACTAAGTTTTGAATAGCAACTGTTTATTAAATCATTAAAACACTTTATAATACAATTCTATCACGTGTCAAGATCGGTCCTTTTGTGAACATCAGTAAGATAGAAGTCAACATTGAGAAGCTTTTTACGTAAAATAAATTAAAAAATGCATTATTGTGTAATAAAAGCGTTCTATTTATAATTAT